>CM027844.1:32608300-35008300 GCA_016097545.1 Eucalyptus victrix
TTCATTGAGCCGACGATCTTGATGGATCCTCCACTTCAAGCAGCAATCATGACGGATGAAATCTTCGGCCCATTACTTCCCATTGTAACGGTGAGATGCGTAAAACCCGAAAAAGAAATTCATCAATTTGTTTTATGCCATTTCTTCAAAAATCAGTGGTCGTCGAGCAATCAGTGGCCAGCTGAATACCAATGCTGGTGCAATCTGGTATGACGTTATTTTGTTTTGACAGCTGAACAAGATAGAAGACAGCATCGAGTTCATAAACTCAAGGCCTAAGCCGTTAGCCATCTATGTCTTCACTAAAGACGAGGCACTGAGGAGGAGCATGGTATCAAAGACATCGTCTGGAGCATCGTATTCAACGATGCAATCATTCAGGTTTACCTCCAAATCCTATATAACATCTACAAATAGCTAAGCTACCGGTGCATTTTGTCGGTCTTTAAAGAGCAAATCAAGCATCTTTTTGCTGGGGTTTATGGTTGTCTACGTTAATGTTTCTCAGTAAGGTCTTTAGAAATGTTAACGAAGAGACTTTTTCGTACGATTTGCGTATATGTCAGTATCTAGCCGATACTCTCCCATTCGGTGGAATTGGTGAGAGCGGGATGGGCAGATATCACGGGAAGTTCTCCTTCGACTCCTTCAGCCAAAAAGCAGTGGTGAGAAGAAGCTTCCTCGTCGACTTCTGGTTCAGATTCCCGCCTTGGAACGATCACAAGCTGCAGCTCTTCCGGTCGTCATATCACTATGACTACCTCGGGATCGTTTTGACCGTACTGGGCCTGAAGAGGACGAACAGAGCCAGGCATCTAGACGTCTAACCGAGCATGCCTGCCGCGTCCTATGAAGCGTCCTCGTTAATCTAAAAGAAGATAATTCCATATGGCATCGACTGGCAGCGTTTGCCAAAGCTTCCGGCGACCGTCACTCCCGTATCTTTCACTGAATATGTATGGTGCGACCTTGTACCGCTTGAGAATTATTAAGAGATTGCTTTATACATGCGCGAGGAAGAGGGTTGCTTTGTCATATATTCGAGCTTTCTTTAGAAGATCATTTCACGTACCAAACTCCTGCCGTCTCAAAGATCACGAACCAGATCCTCTAGTTCGTAGTTCATTTACTATTCCACATAGCGAAAGCACGTGTTCATCGAGTTTAGCAATACATCGACACCTCTGATCTGGTTCAATGCAGGAATCGTAAGTCTCAATGTCATTCCTTTTGCGCTCGGACTTCGATCTTACCGTACCTAGTAAGTCTAAGTTGGAAACGGAGACATTCGTTTGAACCTGAGCTTAGGAACCCTCGTAAGGAACATCAGTAACCAGTGATGTTGGAAAATATTAGATGACATTAAAATAATAATATATATTGAAAAAGATTAGAAGATATGAATAAATGTTAGAGGTGGGCAAGCACTGTTCTTAAGATAAATTCGCCCCTCAGTATGAAACTTGATGCATATATCCTCTCAAGATACAATAAACCCCCTTCTATATTTTATGCTGAATATTAGAAGCAAAAGAATAATGTTATGTGTATAACCAAACAAAGAAATGATAGACACGTGACATAACAGGATAGGAAAAGAGAAATAAGAATATTTTGGTTTTAAAATATTGATATCACTTTTCAATTATGTTCATAGTAACATAATATAGGTAAAAGAAAAGAGAGCCATTAAGAAACAGTTATGAATAAATCGGTAATTGAAGAAGAAAATAACCCTTCATAGCCATTATAAAATAATGAAGAGTTTATGTAGAAATAAATGAAACGTTAGAAATGCCATTATATGATTGTTATATAGTTGTTATATGGTCGTTACATGACCGTTAAATAATAGTTATAAAATGTTACAAAATTGTTTTATATTAATGGTAGACAAAAATTGTTTTTTTTTTTGTAAGAATGGTAGATAAAAATTGTTGTAATTTGATAACTGTAAAAAATTGTTATAAAATTAATAGCTTACAATTTTTCAAAGATACCAAGGCATTCAACAATCCCCCACATATTTCAAAAAAAAATTGAAAATAAAAAATAGAATAATGGTGGGTTATTGGAGAGTAATGCATCGGAATTGATGCTTGTTAGGTTATGAAGCAACCCTAAAAAGAATGAAATATAATTTATAAAATTATTGGTGAAATTTGAAACTTCTATGAACTAATAATTTCAATAATTTTTTTTGAATTATAATTTTCACTAATCACATTACACTCCCACAAACTTTACTATTCAATGCGGTTTTGTGCTAATAGGCCATGCGCGTGCTTAGTTTACGCTCTAGAGACTATCGCCAATAATTCTCATAGGCTCCACACTTATATTGGTGATTCCATCGAGTGTATCCTACGGTTTAATACACCACTAATAATGACTATGGAATTTCATTAAGAGCTTAACTTAACCACTTTTTCTTTGCAATTTTGCACTATTGTCACCTTAGTAGGGACACGACTTTTTTTTTTTTTTTTTAATGGTGCACTAGATCAACAAATATTTTGTTATTATCCATATGAACCTAATTTATGGGATCACCAATCACATAAGTTGGATTGCCATTACTGTTGATTTTCTTCAATTGGCTTGTCCAATTCCCCTCGATGCATAGTTAGAGAATCGGTCAAAATAACTTCTTACTTAACATAATCGATCAACATAACTCCTTTTTAAAGGAATTATTATATCACATCACGTCTCAACCGAATGTGTCTCTTTTTACTATTGAAAATTTTATTCTTTTGCAATGGATATTGCCTTTTGGCAATCACAATGTTGACACGCATAGGTGTCGTTTTATTTCCATAGGAACATACTCCAAGGAATTTCTCAACTACTCAACCTCCATTTTAATATGAGTTAGAGAAATTTTTATTCTTCTCAAGAACTTGAGTAGTTCTTCAATTACCAAGATAAATATTTTATTCTCCTTCCTTACTAGAGAATAGAAGGATAAAGCATTGTGTTTTTAACATAAATGCTTTGTAACACTTGAGTCTACTTTCACTTCTTTTGGCTTGGGAAATGAATACAATAATTATATCATCAAAATCATCCACTTCAACCGAGTCAATTTTTAGTTAAGCGGGATTGTCATTTCCCCCACAATTTCGTTCAATTGTTTTTTGTGTTACAACACCTCCACAAGGAGGACATCTATTCATTTGTGGATTTTGTCTCATATGAATTCGAAATCCACTAAACATTGATGTATTCTTCTAATATAGTGGAAAATCCACTATGTAAAATGCCATAACTATATTATAGCAAGGCATCCCGGAGAGTGGGAAACATATAGGCTTTAGCTAGGCCTCAATGCCTTATCGTCATGTTACAAATTAATCTCAATGAATGAGCCATCCCTAACAATGGGAAAATCTATCCGAAATGTAGAATAGCTCATGGCTAGAGCACATATCATATACAAACATTCGTCATGTCATAACAAGTGATATTAAATGTATTGACTATCAAACATAAAATATGTTCATGTTAAAAAATGAAACAATGCCAATAAAATAAAGAGGCTGAATATTTTTGTCCTTGATAAATATCTAATAAAAAGCAGTTAATGATCTCTGCAGTAAATATCATTGTGCATAATAGGCTTGTAAGAATGCTTTACTTTTCTAGTAACCAAAGAGGGCAGTCAATTTACCCACCATGACCAAAAGCATCGATATACCATAGACGCTAACACCAAGACACTAGAGATACAAAAATCAAAGTATCCAGATTCAATTACAAAAAAAGGGGTTGCCCAAGCATGCTTTGAATAACCTAAGTATAGTACAACGTCAAGTTTTTTGTCCTTAAATTCTCTTGGAAAAGCACACATGAAAAAAGCATAAGGAGGTCTTTATAAGTGACCACGGAGCAGGACAAGACCAGCGCAACTAGCCAATTGTCCTAACCCACATTAAGTATATCTCACAACATTGCCACTTAATAAAAATTCCGCTTCGTGAGGATCTCCAGTGATAGTACTTATATGCTTTTCTTTCGCAAAATTCACTATCCAAGACCTAAACCACATTCTAGGACTACAAATTTCAAACATCGAAGCCATGATGACCACTTCTAACAAGAGCAACGGTCGAGGCCAAATCAAGCGATAGATTTTTCTTTATTGATGGGCTCGAGTTGGTTGGCCGTCCGCCCAAGTTGGGCCCAAAAGCCCGGCCCACGGGAATAGGGCCCGTGGATGGGGAAGGTATAAAAGGGAGGAGAGAGAGAGAGAAGACAACATTTGGCCATTCTAACGTACGCTTCTCACTCTCTTTCCTCCAAACGCTTAAGGCACGTTGTTTTCCTTTTTCAAGGCCAATTGACATCATCGAATCAGAATTTCTTCCTCGGTCTTCAGCATTGGTGTTTAATCTGTGGCTAACAAGGTACGCTCGAACCCGTGGTGTGCTTTAGGATCGGTGATATGTGATTTTCGCTTCGCTTCCGCATTGATTTAGGGTTCGATTTAGTGTCGAATCCAATTTTCGGGGATCCGTTATTCCCAACATTGGTATAAGAGCACTAGTTCACGTTTTCCAAATCAATTTGATGTTTTTTGATTGATTTTCGCAAAAACCATTCGGCCGTACGGATAGGACGAGAAATCCCGACACCGAGCGCCGTTCGGCCATTTTTCCTAGTTTTCGTAAATCAAAATCAAATTATGAAGTCACTAGGTGAAAGAGATCGTCGAGACGAGTCCGATGACATGTCGTGCGCGCCGCACGACGCCGCATGCGCCCACACGTGCGGCGGAAAGGCGCGCGCGTGGGTGTGACGCGCCGAAGCGGCGGGTGGCCAGCGCGTGCGCACGCGCGGCCGGGAAAGGTGCTGCGCGTGGGTGCGACGCGCGCCGGGTGGCAGCAATGGCCGGTCGTCGCCACACGCGCGGTGATGAACCGACACGTGCGCGCCGGCGGCCGGCGAACGGCACGCTCGGTCGGCGAAGCCGCGTGCCGACGTCACTCGCCGACGTCATCGTGATGTCACCCAACGGTCGGTAACCGTCTAGATGACGTCATTGATGACGTCAGCGCCGACAACGATTGGCCGGCCAGTTATCGGCTGGCGACCCGACTTGACGGCGACCCGACCCAACCCGATTAGCCTGGCGCATGCCGCGCATGTATCGGCTGACGTCTGCGTGACGTCAGCACTCTCACGCGCGAGGCACGTGCGGTTGGTTCGTCCGACCGGCACGGCCGGTCCGACCTGCCCGACCGGTCCATCGACCCGCGCGCCCTTTGACCGTTGACCGTTGACCGACCGTTGACCGATCGTTGATTGTTGACCGTTGACAAAAAAATAAAAAAGAAATTTGTTTTTTTTTTCAGTTATGCATATGTGGGTTATAAGTAATCCATTTTTAATTCTGCATTTGTTGCATGAATTTTGGAAAATTATGTATTTTCCTTATATTTATTATGGATTATAAGTGATCTATTTTTAGTTACGCATTTGTTGCATGAACTATGATACGTTATGCAAGGATACCTGCAATCCGAGAACGAACGAAGGAAATGCAAGACTTAAAAGACCGATGTCGAATTAGCTAATTATCGGTGGCATGATGGTGATTTAGTATCACATGTGGTCGTGGTCAATAAGATAATACGAAAAATCATCGGAATGATTATCTTATGTAAGATTTTGAAAATGTGCCGGCTTTGATGAACACTCTTCCACTTGAATGGCAAGCGGTGTTGGATCGGCTATGGGAGGTCAACGTGGTCCCGGGTTATAAGAGACTAGTGGAAGCTTTTGTACGAGAGTACTATAGGATTGAGTTGGCCAAAAATTCAACCCTTAGATTGAGCGCCACATGGCGTAGAGTAAATGCGTCTTGGTGGCGACATGAAAGCTCTCCAAAAGTTTTTCCATGGTTGGCAAATGTGCCTTCGAGTTTTCTCGGATGTTTTTCGATAGATTAGAAGGGACATTCCCTATTTATTTCTTAGATTCATTATGAGATGTTTTTATGGTTGAATATCTCTTTCTATGTTGATATTTTTCTTTGTATATATTGCTTAGTGTAATGTATAGTTGTATTAATTGAAAGCATTATTGTTTTTAATTGTATGTTGATTATCTCAAGGTTGCTTTCATTATTGCTGGTTGCTGTGGGTAATTAGCTGTGGGTAGTTTTAAAGTTTTTGTAGCTTCATAGAATTGATTTTGCATATGACAATCATATTAAAGATAGTTTTAAGTTAGGATTTTTGGAGGATGATTGGAAACGTAGTGACCTTTTGATTCTGAAGCCTTACTTGAAATTATTCATTAATATGATGGGTCTATGTAAAAAGGGATGCATAAATGATAGGCATTAATAATTCGTGCATATGTCTGATGTGTTCAGATCAATGGCTTTAGCCACAAAGAGCATAGTTGCCGAGCTGAACAAAGGTGAAAAGCTTAATGGTGACAACTATGAAATTTGGCACATGAAAGTCCAATATGTATTAAAAAGCAAGAAGCATTAGAAGCTCTTGACCATGTTGTGGAAGATCTTGAGGATGCTGTGCGCCACCTTGAGCTGGTAGAGGACCACTTGACGGCATGTGAGCCGAAAATAGACATTTACAATGCTGGTTCTAGCTCGTAAAGGGCTTTGAGCTCTAAGCGCAAGCATATTGATTCGTTCAATATGTGAGAATGCAAAGGATCAAGTCCTTATTGCAAGAAATCAAGAGTTAACCAACACAAGAGAGGAAAATGTCCTCAAGTGAAGAAAATGTCAAGGGTGAGATGTTACAATTATGACAAGAGAGGTCACTATGCTCGCGACTGTCGTGAGCCAAAGAAGATTCATGAGTGACAGACCATGTAGCAAAGGATAGAGGATCCTTTGTGGAATTCCGACGACACCAACTGGAACTAAGTGGATCTATATTGGAAATAACTCCAGAGCTGAAGTTAAAGGGATTGGCACCTGCCAATTGAACATGCATGGTGGACGCATCTTGATGTTCTATATGCTCCGGAGATTCGTCGAAATTTAGTGTCTGTCTTAGTGTTGGTTAAGCTTGCTTTTGGTACGAATTTTCATAATAAAGGTGTAGATTTGTGTTTAGATACAAACTACTATGGTTGTGGTCACTTTCTGGATGATTTTATTGTACTAAATGTTGATTGTGGTGATGTCAATATGTTATTCCCTTGTTTCACGTCTTCTACCTTATCTGATAATGATGTGAATATGGTGGCATACTAGACTTGGTCATATAGGCCAACAACATATGAATAGACTAGCCAAAGAGGGCTTGTTGGGCAATATTAAAAAAGTTGATTTGTCCATATGTGAGCATTGCCTAGTAGGGAAAATGATAAGGAAACCATTTGGAAAAGGTAAAAGAGCTGAATTTCCTCGCATTTAATCCATTTGGACGTCTCGTGGTTCAATGAATGTGAGAGGAAGGCAAAGGGCTGTTTATTTCATCACTTTTTTATAGATGATTATACTCGAAGTCGGATATGTCTATTTGATTTCTCATAAATCTGAAGCATAAGTTGTTTCAGAAGATTTATGAACTTGGCAGAAAATCAATTAGACAAGAAAATAAAGGTATTTAGATCCGATCGAGGTTGAGAATATTTATCTGATGAGTTCAGAAAATCATGTGATGAAAAAGGAATAGAAAGAAAGTTATCTATTCCATATACTCCTCAACAAAATGGTGTTACAGAGAGAAGAAACAGAACCCTACTGGAAATGGTTAGGTCCATGATGGCGCATGCTAACTTGCATATCACTTTTTGTAGTGATGCGTTGTTAACTGCTGCCTATATACTTAACCGGGTGTCTTCTAAATCAGTTAGTTCCACTCTATATGAGTTATGGACAGGTAGAAAATCGGACTTAAGTTTTCTTAAGCCATGGGTTGTTCTGCCTATACTCATGAGTCCTCTCACAAGTTTGGGAAATTGGGTCCCGAAGGAAAGAAGAGTATTTTAATGAAATACTCCGAACACTCAAAATGGTATGTGTTCATAGGTGAGCAGGAAAGTGAGAGTATAACTGAATTTGAATCACAGGATATCATATTCTTAGTGGATGAATTCCTAAGAAGGGCGAAATAGGGAAAATTACTCCCTATTTGAAACCTTGGATCAAGATAATGATGTCAGTGGAGTTCGTCCAAGCGGGAGTAATATGAGATGTGATGAATTGAATTCAACTCATTCTCAATTGCAACCACCTGATGTGACGACATCATCATTACCTAATTCAAGTGGGAGCATGATGGGGAATGATGTGCTAAGTGTACAATCTCCCATACGGTGAACAAGTCGCAAAAGCATTCCCCGTCGATGTTTTGACATTGAAAGAGAAACTTTTATGGTTGCTCCACAAGATGAGGATGAGCCAAGAAATATTAATGAGACTCGAATTGCCCTAATAAGGAAAAAATGGATTCATGCGGTGAAAGAGGAAATGGAGTCAATGAAATCAAACCAAGTCCGGGAACTCGGTTGATCTTCCAAAATGACACAAAGTTATTAGGAACAAGTGGGTTCTCAAAATAAAGCGAAAGGCTGATAGCTCGATAAAAAGGCATAAGGGGTATAATCAACGGGAAGGAATTGATTATGAAGATACGTTTTCTCCGTAATAAGATTTACCTCGATTTGCATTATTCGGCAATAGTGGCAAGTCTCGGATCTTGAGTTACATCAAATGGATGTAAAGACGAATTAGAGGAAGAAATATATATGGAACAACCTGCTGGTTTCATAATAAAAGGCCAAGAAGAAAAAGTATTTCGACTTTTGAGGTCGATATATGGTCTTAAGCGATCATCAAGACAATGGTATATACGTTTTCATAATGTCATAATGGCATATGATTTTAAAATGATTGATGAGGATCATTGTGTATATATCAAAAGATCCAAGGATCAATTTGTGATCATATCATTATATGTTGATGATATACTGATTGCCGGAAGCAATATGGAGTTGGTTAATACTGTCAAGAGATGGTTGTCTTCTAACTTTGAGATGAAGGATATGGATGAGGTTGCATACATTCTTGGAGTTAAGATTTCGAGAGATCGTTCGAAGAGATCGTTGTCTCTTTCGCAAGAAACCTATATAAATAAGGTTCTTGAACGATTTCGTATGTAAGAATGTAAACCCATAGACACTTCTATTGCAAAATGTGAAAGATTGAGCCACAGACTGTGTCCAAGGACTCCACAAGAGAAGGAACAAATGAAACATGTTCCTTATGCTAGTGCTGTTGGAAGCTTGATGTACATTATGATGTGTACAAGACCCGACATATGTTTTGCGTTGGAATGGTGAGCATATACCAATCCAATCCATGTTAAGCACATTGGAAAGCCGTTAAGAGAATACTAAGGTATCTAAAAGGGACTGCTGATTATACGTTGAGTTATTAAGGAAATGATCTGCAACTCAAAGGCTATTGTTATACTGATTGGGGAGGAGATTTAGATGAAAGAAAATCTACCTATGGGTTTGTTTTCTTACCGAATAATGGCACCATATGTTGCAGCAGTAAGAAACAAAAGTGTACAGCCTTGTCCACGATAGAAGTTGAGTTCGTGGCATTATCAGCAGCAGTATAAGAAGATGTTTAGCTTTAGAGATTTTTTAGATCATTTAGGTGTTATTGGAAGTGCTGCAGATTCATTGTTGGTTAACTGTGATAGCCAAGTAGCGAAAGCGTACATCAAAGATCCAAAATATCATGGCAATATCAAACATATAGATACCAAGTATAATTTTGTCAAAGATATGGTTGCACGAAAGGAAGTGAACTTACAGTACATATCTACGCATAGAATGGTAGCAGATCCTATGACAAAGCAAGTACCTAGAGATGTGTTTTTTTTGTGGCCATATGAAATCTCTAGGATTGCGTAGAGGTGATGTACTGAATATTGTAATTTCCCTAAATGTTCACAATTTGTGAATTTATGTTTTCATCATTAATGCCTATGAATCTTTTTTTTTTTTTGATCTTTATGCATCTTAATGCTCGGTGCATTATTTTAAGTTGAGAAGTATGTCGGACAGATATAAGATTAGCCCACTCACACGGGTAATCGCCTCTCATTTCTTGTGTGATAAATAGAGATGAGACTGTTTATAAGCTTATTATCTAGGTGATAATCGAGAGCTCAAGCTTAAAACACGTATGTCGCATTAACTGAGTGTTAAGATGAGGACATAATACTTACTATGTTCGAAAGTAAAATACTCCACATGTTTTACTTTATCTGTCTAAGATGCCAGATGTGACTTCTGATGAATTTTGTGAATGAGTAGATACGTGAACTCAAGTTAGACATTGGGTATGTCTAAACTATCATCTGTACGGTATAAGAGGTGTAGACATACGCTTCATGGGAAATGAGTTAATACCGTAATACGTATTTCATACTACGCATGCATAAGACGACCAATAAGAGTGACAAAAGTTTGATCTCAACTTTTATGTCGTGTGAGACTCTTAAGGAAAAGAGTTCCTCTATTTTAGTCCCCTCACAACTCTTACTTATTCTCAAGATTTCTATTTAGTGTTTGCTATCTTAGGATGTTGCCAATGGTCATAAGTTTGATTCGATCTAATGGGGCATTTCTAGAAAAGTAAGCTGAACTGAAATTGAGAGTTTGAAGGAAATAGGAGATCGAATTTGGAGAATCACATTGTAGTTTTGTATTCACCGGTTAACCAATTATGATCGTCTTTGTGATAATCATAATTGTGAATACATATATATATATATATATATATATATATATATCATTGTTTGAAAGAGATCAAGAGAGATATAAATGTGATCGATCGATCTAGGTACCGCATACTAAATCTACTCGGGATGTGATGCTCATTATGAGCTGCTATATATTCCTAACAGATGTATGGCAACGAGCTCTCAAAGTATGCTGATCGCACGGATTATTCACCGGTATGAATGTTGAAGAGAGGAAAAGAGGATTCTGTTCGGCCCACCATGTTAAGTGAGAGTCTATGATGGATTTTTTTCTGATGGGGTTAAGTAGGGCCTGTCCGCCCATGTTGGTTTTGGACCACTATGTACGAGTGGGAGATGATGGATTTTTTCTTTATTGATGGGCCTGAATTGGCCCGTCCGTCTAAGTTGGGCCCAAAAGCCGGTCCACGGGAATAGGGCCCGTGGATGGGGAAGGTATAAAAGGGAGGAGAGAGAGAGAGAAGACAACCTTTGGCCATTCTAACGTACGCTTCTCACTCTCTCTTTCCTCCAAACGCTTAAGACACGTTGTTTTCCTTTTTCAAGGCAAATTGACATCATCGAATAAGAATTTCTTCCTTGGTCTTCAGCATTGGTGTTTAATCTGTGGCTAACAAGGTACGCTCGAATCCGTGGTGTGCTTTAGGATCGGTGATACGTGATTTTCCCGGGCTTCACTTCCGCATTGATTTAGGGGTTCGATTTAGTGTCGAATCCGGTTTTCGGGGATCCGTTATTCCCAACACAAACTCGCATGCACAAATTTTTTCCCGAATTCCCAACCTCTTCAGCAACGATTAAAATGGCCTCGACGGTTATCATTAACCTTGATTAGATGGCGTAACACCGTTGGCATTGATCGTAGATATGATGTCAATCCACTTGCGATTGGCAAGTAAGCCTAGCCCCTCATGATCGATTTCAATAGGCTAGCCGCCTCATAGAGCCTCTTCCTAGTGGCTAGTGGCCTCTTCCCAAGGTATACAACGGTTGGGGCCACCTCAATAGAATAAAATATTTAGGATTTTCCTGACAGTCAATAACCTTACGAAACGACCAAAAATCATTCATATTGATGCTCAACCATGTCCCACGACAAATCGTCTACGAATATGTGATAGTTGTTCAAAACCATTTTCAAGTTCTTGTTCAATTCCAACATCAATCATGGCAGCTGCAATTCCAATTTTGGAATTCATATCCTTAAGATTGTTGGAAAATTAATAGATGACATGACAATAATAATATTTGATGGAAATACATTAAAAAATATTAGAAGATAAAAATAAATGTCCGAGACATGCAAGCATTGTTCTTAAGGATAATTTCACCCCATTAGAGTATAAAACTCGGTGCGTAAGGCTTCAACGGCTATTCTCTTAAGATATAACGGACCTTTTTTCTATACTACACACTAAATAGTAGAAGGAACATAACAACGTTATGTTTATAACCCAACAAAGAAAAGAAACACATAAGTAAAAAAAGAGCCATTAAGAAACAATTATAAATAAATTGGTAATTGAAGAAGAAAATAACCGTTTTATAGCCGTTATAAGATAATGACGAGTTTACGTAGAAATAAATGAAACATTATAAAGCTATTACATGACCATTAGAAAGTCGTTACACAATCATTACATAATTGTTATAAAACGTTACAAAACCATTTTATATTAATAGCTGACAAAAACCGTTATAAATTGATAACGATAAAAAAATCATTATAAAAGTAATAGTTTATAATATTTCAAAACTGCTGAAATATCTTATAGATATCTCATAAGGTGACTATAACGAAAACAATGAAGGAGAAAAGAAAAGGAAACTCGAAACTAAGGCTTCCCTGATAGATCAAAACTCGAGAGCCGGGGGAGCGGAGGAGGCAATTTGGCACGAATGCCGTTCACTCAAGGAGCAGTGTCGGGTTAACAAGATTATATTAAGTACAAAAATCCAATTGATAGTACAGCAGCTACCGCAACTCGTGGATCGAATCGGGTTTCGGCCTAAAAAAATATTGGCTGGTTGATCAAATAGCCAATCATATTCTTGGTTAGTCTTTAAACAGGTCCAATGTTGGGAACGCTAGCAAATGGCGTTCAAGACATGAAGGAAATCGAGAAATTTGCTAATAGTAGGACCAAGAATAGAGGTAATCGGTTCCTGAACAGTTTGGTTTTCACCCAAAAATAGGAATTGGATCACTAGGATCGATTCCCTGATGGGCCAATGAAACCGATCCCGTGTGTTTTTTTAACTGGACCGTATGGGATTCAATTGAGTAATTTTCTCTGCACAAGAGGTCCAGTGTTTTGGTTTGGTGGTCATTGCAATTGGGCAAACCATGTAGTTTTCAATTTATCCTCTTAATATAAAGTCCAAAGGAGCCTTGTTTCTGTTGACTGATCCAATGCTAAATTACTAAACTAATATTCATTTAATAAATATTTTGAAAAGGAGTTCATGCATGTCTACATATTAACAAGATAGAGTAAAAGGTCAAAAATATAACTAAATAGTAAACATTCAAAGATATCGCTACCGTCTTAGAGTCTTGATGGTTTTTAGTTTTTTTTATTTATTTTATTTTTAACTTTGATAGATTTTCAAAATATATATTAAAAAATAGTCAATTTGATTTGGACAGTTATAGTGGGTGGTTCTACATATAGAATCAGAAACCGGATTGAAAATCATCACTTCTAATTATTTGGAATTGGGAATTGGATTGGTGCCCTTGGAAATTGCCCAAAACTAATTCGTTTGATTTGACCAGGAAGTTCTCGATTCAAGTAGTTCCTTTTTGCTCACTCTTTACTAGAAGAGAATGTGGGTAATCGTTTCATATTAAATAAATAAATAAACCAAGATAAGAAAAGGACGATGTAGAATTTGTCTTTTAAATTAATTTAGGATAATGATATTAATAGTTCATGAACTTTAGTCAAATATGCGTTGCAGTCTCAAACTTTTTATTTATTCAATGTGGTTACTGAACTTTTGATGCATTCAATTTAGCTCATGAATTTTATGAAAATGATCAAAGTTCATAAACAACATTGAATATTTTCATGTAATGTAAAAACTAAATTTGGCATATACCAAAAGCACATGAACTATATCAAATAATCCAAAAATTCAGGGATGATATTGCAAAATGAGTTAACGTTTAGAGATCGTATTAAACCATTTAAAAGTTCATGAATAACATTATACAATTAACTAAAATTCATGAACTATTTATATCATTTTCTCAATTAGCATTCATTCATGTGCTAGAGCGCGCAATTGTGTCCTTCATCAATCAATTTGTTTTTGTTCGTAAATTCGATAATCATTTTTTAAATTTCAATGCAGAAGCCATAGCAGCAGCAGCAAGCATAATAAACTCACGAGTAGTCAAAAAGCACAAAACGTCACGATTCGGGCAACGGTCAAATGACGTTTAAAAGGTCCTCGCTTTACGAGGGAACTTTTCCCGCCATCTCTCCAGCGTCATCTCTCTCTCTCTCTCTCTCTCTATATCAGAGATGCTTTAAAACCCTAAATCGCCTTTGATCCCTGCAAATCCATGGCAGAAATCCTGAAGAAGATCCAGACGCCGCGAAAGCAAAAGCAGTTGCCCTCCAAGCTCCATCACCAGCCCCCCTCGGTGTCGCCGATCTCTTTCGCGCCCCGCACCCCGCGGACCGCGACCCCTCTCCGCCGATCCGCGCGGCTAACGCCCCTCTCGCCGGACAATGGAGCGGCGTCATTGAGACCTATTGGCTTCACCGACGAATCGGTCCCAAGTCCAGGTAAAAGGCCCAGACGCGTGAGGAGCGCCGGGGCGGCAACGCCCTCTAAGGAGGGAACCCGTGAAGAAGTGGACGAGGCAGTCGGGCTCGACAAGCCGGGCAGGAAGTCGCGGCAGAGAGCCGAGAATGAAGGGAACGGGATCTCATTTGCTCCGGCATCGCCGAATCGATCTGAGATTAAGAAGAGGAGAACGAGCAAAAGTGATTCCAAAATGGTTACTAGAGCTAGGACTTTTGAGTGCCTCGGATGGCAAGAAGAAGAAGAAGGAGAAGGGTGACGCGGCGCCGAAGAAGAGGGTGTATTATAAGAAAGTGGTGTACGATGGTGGCGAGTTCGAGGTGGGGGATGATGTCTATGTGAAGAGGAGAGAGGACGCGAGCTCCGAAGATGAAGACCCGCAGGTCGAGGAGTGTAGGATTTGTTTCAAAGCAGGGAGGTCTATTATGATTGAGTGCGACAATTGCTTAGGCGGATTTCACTTGAAATGTTTGACCCCGCCGCTGAAGGAGGTTCCTGAAGGGGATTGGAATTGTAGCTTCTGTGAGGCGCGAAAATTGGGCAAGGAAGTTGAGTTGCCAAAGCCACCTAATGGGAAGAAATTGACGAGAATTGCAAAGGAAAAGCTTATTTCTAGTGATTTATGGACCGCTCACATTGAAAGGTATGGTAGTTCTGCTTATATGAATACTATGGTAGCTATCATGTTCTCTGAGTAGTTATGAATGTTAGGAAAATCCTTTATGAGGTTTTGAAGATGACAAAATAAATCAAATGTTACTTATGTGTTTAATGGTTGAATAATAGGCTATGCAGATGATAGAACATGTAAACGATATTATCAAAGTTTATACTTGAAAAAACCAGAAGATAGACTCTATGTTGAAGCTGAATTTACTTAAACTGTGTACATAACTTAAGGCTAAATATGTTTAGAAGTAGAATATGTTCAGACTTATGTCCAGATTGTAAAATCTATTTCAGATGGAAGACACTCAAACTCTACTTTAGACGGAAGATACTCAGACTTTACTTTCGATAGAACACTCTCAGATTTTACATCCAGAATGAGACACAAGTCCAGAACGAAGCAGATTCAAAATGAAGCATGTTCAGAACGAGTCAATTTGACAGAACATAACACAAGCCCCAAACATATAACGGCTAATGATTTGATTTGGATTCTACATCAAGATAGATTTGATTGACTGTAGCATTCCAAACCCTTCGGCGGTCGTCACAAGCACCAATGTTACACCTTAATACCCTCTTGTACTTATACTTAGAAGAAGCGTCGTTATCCACAGGCATTTTTTTTTTAAAGCGGTTCCAACGTGACTCATTAGTGGAAGCAAAATGAAGCGTCACCATCTCTCCCTCTACCAACCATGATACCAATACACACCACTAATCACCATAATTTTTATAGACAAGCCACGACACTTTATTTACATATATTTTTAAGATGTGACTTCTTTTGGGTCGGTACATCAAAAAGGAAAAGCTAGGACTCTGCCATGTCCAGCCTAAAACCTCAAAAAGAACCCTCAACCCTCTACATCTTGCGTGCACAATCCCCATTATCAGTGTCGGCTAACTAACTCCCAAAAAACACAGCCCCTACTCGTCGCACACAGGTCTCACACCCAGTCTAGTGCGTCAGGCGGCGGCGGTGGCAGCATCCCTCCCATCACTCCATCGCGGCGAACGTGGACGGAGACAAACTACTGGACGACTGGACCCCCAGCCAGGCCTATGTCGTATGTAACAAAATAGCGCACATGTATGTAGGTGAGTCTAGGCACAGAAGGACAGCTGAACTCCTCACACTCTACCTCGACGTCGGACGGTAACCCGTAAAATGCACCCCGCGCGACGACAGGAAGCGGCATACTGCTAATATGAAATGTTGGTTCCCAAAAGGGGTGAGTACAACTACTCAGCAGATAAGGAATCCAATAACAACTCAATGCATCATACAATCATACATGCATTACAGGCATTACTTACCTTGAAGCCATGCGCATACTATCATGCATCATCATATTATACATGTCGTCATCATCATGGCATCATTACATCATACATGTCATCATCATCATGACATCATCACATTACACATGTCATCATGCCATATCATATTTCATTATCATTATCATCATCATGCATATCATATATCATCATCGTTATCATCATCATCATTATGCATATCATCATGCATATCGTTATGCCATATCATATATCATCATCATCATGCATATCATTATGCCATAGGTGATCGTCACTATTTCACATCACATATCATCATCATCATCATCATGCCATGGGTGATCGTCACTATTTCACATCACATATCATCATCATCGTCATCATCATCATGCATATCATCATGCATATCATGCCATAATTTGATTTCCACTTTTAGCTTTCAATTTGATCACCACATCACCCATTCCTCAAATCATCAATTTCATCATCCCCTCGGGTAAAGACCTCCGAGGCTTCCGACATTCAGCCATCCCAGGCCACCGGGCATCCGGCCCCCCACATTCCGGGCATCTCGCATCCCAATTGGCATCACGAGGCATTCCCTTTGGGCAGAAACCTCCGACAGGGCTTCCGGCATTTACACTCCCTAGCCGGGCATCCCGTACCCCAAATCCTAGCATCGCGAGGCATTCCCTTCGGGCAAAAACCTCCGACAGGGCTTCCGGCACCCCCACGTTCCGGGCATCCTGAATCTCCCAGGGTAATCCGGCAATGCATCTCTATACATTCCGGGCATCATCCTCCACCACAACCACCTCCTCACTTATCATTATCCATGTTTTACCAATTTCGGTCTTAATTTAGCATGGCATATGATGTGACATCAAACAAGTCATACTTGGCATGGAATTCACACATGCATCTCAATTCAATATCATGCATACATCAAGATCTTATCACACATGCATCTCGATTTAATGTCATACATATATCAAGACTTTATCACACATGCAACATAAATTAATTAAATGGAATCTATGGCCAAAATAATCTATTTTATTTATTTATTTATTTATTATTATTATTTAATATCTATTAATTCCCAAGATTATAAAAATTCAAGAAATCATTAAACAAACCAATAGGATGATAATTACATGCAAAATTCATGGCCAAATTGAATTTTACACAATCTCACAATTTTCACAAAACATCCTATGATTTTCGGATGAAACTAGAATGCACGGTTTCCGAATAAATTCAATTTAAAATATCCATATGGCCTCCAAAAATTATGAAATTTTACTAGGTTATAGCCAAGACATTTTCGTACAACTTTCATGAAGAACTCCAAGCCAGATTCTTTTTAGATTATTTTATACAGTCTCACGAATCTTCTGGATCCATTACCGCATCGTCCAGTGTACACATCTCCGAAATATTGAGATTTAACCTACCTATTCTCTTTCGTTTTCTCTAAAATTTGGATATGTTATACATAAAGATGTCCTTTACAAGTTTCATGAAGAGATCCAAGTCAAATAACCACATTATAGTCGTCATTTAAGTCCATGAAGTCTCGGGTGTCCCAAAATACACCTCCAGAATTACCGTCTTCAAGATCTAGTCGATTTACTAGGCTATACTTGTTCGTTTCACTTCAAATTTTTGATTATGTTGTAGTTTAAGATGTCCCCTACAAATTTCATGAATTAATCGAAGTGAGATTCTCATCACAAACCAACATGCAATCACGAATCCAGCAAGAGGTCAGTAAAAACTCTCCAGATCTGAGGTCTCCGTAGGATGAGACTTTAACCCCTCAAATCTCCATCATTTTCCACGAAATTTTAGTATTTTTTAGTACAAGATGTTAGCTACAACTTTCATGAAGAAATCAAAGCCAAAATCTGACTCTAAACACACATGCAAGCTCAAACAACTTTCTGACTCACATGATCCGAGCAAGAACAGTTATGCGATTCAAGAATAAGCCAATCACACCTCGGTTTTTCTCACTTAAACACCCAAAAATTTAACATGCAAACAACATACAAGCATGCAAGAGAAGCTAGAGGACTCCCACTTGCCTCTAGACCGGTCGGTCGACGACGTAGGGCGGCGAACACAGCGGCACACGGCGGATGGACGGCGGTTCCTCCTCCTCTCTCTCTCGGCCGAATGGGAAATCCGGCCACCCTCTCTCTCTCTTCCCTCTTATACCCACAAACTCTCATCATTAATAATCATTACTTGCCTTAACCATGGCCAATGCATGGCCTTCTTCCCTAAGCCAATACATGAGAGTCTTGTGCCACTTGTCCTATTGCATGCATCATGGGCCTTGGAGTTGGGCCGGTCGACACTTCCTCTTGGGCCTCTATTGGGACGGCTAACTTGGCCCATTAAAAGCTTAGGCCAATGGGCCTAGGGCCCATCCCCAAAAATTGACTTTTTCTCTTTTTTTTTTTGAAATTCTTTTATAAATATTTTTAAATTTCAATTTTCATCTTGGCCAAAGTTTTGGGGCATCTTGTTTATTGAAATTTAGTTTATAAAGTACATGGCCAAGCATAGATTATTAATCTATCAATTTTAAATTTTCACAATCATATGCACAAATCATCTAATTAAAAGACTAATGGCTAGAACATTAAATCATAGGAAATTTTATTACCTAATTAGAGACTTTAACACACTTTATGACTTGACTTTGAATTTTTGGGATGCCACATTGACTCAATCTAATTAATTGACAATTGGATATTGAAACAAGAACTTTCTATACAAAGAAGCTCTGCTTATGAAAATCAAGATTCTGTTTGTATGGGCGATCAGAATCAATTTCAGATTCTACTTCTATCATTCAACGGCTACTAAATCTTCTAGATACAGATTTATCCAATGGGTAGATTAGAAGACGACCCTCTATATATTGTCCAACGGCTAGTTTGGAAGTGGAGGAATATTTAAGGAAATTAAGGACCGATGAGCAAGTAAGAGACAGAGCGTAAAATTTATAATTCCAAAGTCTGAGCGATCTTCAATCATACACCTATCTTGATGAGCTTAAACATTTGTGATTGTGAGAGAAATACCAAAAAGAGTGACTTAGTGAGATAGTGTGATCTATCACTAAGTGTTTGCACTTAAAGTTGTAATCTCTTGTTGATTATATAGTGGAATCCAGCCAGAAGCCTGTTATCGTGGGAGAGTGGACGTAGGTTTGAACTAAGTTGAACCATTATAAATTTCGTGTGTAACATTCTCTTTCCTTAACTCTTCATATTTAAGTCTGTTGCATACTCATAGGTTATTTCAGAAGTTTGTTCCATCGTATAATAGATTCTGAATATTTACTAGAAGTTTGGTTGCTCATTTAATCAGACTCAAATCCGTATTCAGACTTTGCTAGAAATTTATTTTATTTTGCATTTATTTGCTAAGGTTTCTTCTAAACACCTACTCATCCTCTCTAGGTGTTTGTACTAGCATTTTCTATTGGTATTAGAGGTGCGGTGCTTATTCAATTGAAGTGTTTTTACTTCTAAGCTAAAGATCTTCTATGGCTAATATCTTGGCTCCAAATTT
The DNA here is from genome assembly GCA_016097545.1 of Eucalyptus victrix. NCBI lineage: Eukaryota > Viridiplantae > Streptophyta > Magnoliopsida > Myrtales > Myrtaceae > Eucalyptus > Eucalyptus victrix. Next base: position 32,628,448 of record CM027844.1, read on the forward strand.
GGTTGAAGAACAGAGCAACCCCATACCACTCTATTTCGATAAAAATAGTACAATTTTTGGAAAAACAAAATGAAGGCATTTCTAAGATCCAGAGATCCCTTGCAATGGGATGTTGTGGAAAAAGTAATCAATCCCACTGCTGCGTCTACATCAAATAAGAATGGCAAATACAAAGAAACCGAACCCCCTACTCCTATGTCTCGAATGGAGATGTCCAAAAGATAAGCTTTTGATGCAAAAACCATTTATTTTTTATATTGCGCCTTGTTATCTGTTGAATATAATAGAATTTCTTCATGTGAAATAGCTAAAGAAGTCTGTTGACACCTAATTTAGGATCAAGCTTATCCTTTAAACTCATCTTTTAGAAATAAAAGATAATCTTTGATTAGAGGGAATTTTTTTAAATTTTTTTTTTTTGAATTCAAAAACTCAACCGTGTGGTTTTGGAGCCACTTTGTTGGTAAGAAGTTGAGCGAAAATCTCCACTGTGGAAACAAATTCGAGTTTTCACTTTATAAATAGAGGGTGCGAGACATGAAAAGAGAGGGCTTCTCTTCATTGTTCGTCTAAGAAAAAATAGCAAACTGAAGAGAAAGAGAGAAGAAGTTGATGTGAGAGGGAAAAGAGAGAAAAAGTACAGTGGCAGAAAGTGAATGGGGGAGGTTTTTGGCAAAGAGTGAGAGAGACAAGTGAGAGAGAGTGTTAGGTGAGAGAAAAAAGTAAAAAAAAGGAGAAAAGAGAGGGTATACCGATCATCTTCCTCGTGGGTTCCTCTTCCGCGTGACCTAGTGATTGAGCTACCATTGCTGCTGCTCCTACACCCCACATCATTGCTAGTCTGAGATCCTCTGCTTCACTGCGCCAGCACAATCGCTCTTGCCACAACTGCTTCGCCGGTCTCCCCATGAAACTCACCGAGACTACCTAATGTGCGCACCTCGCGCACCGACGCTCCCTGCAACCCGCCGATCCAGTTACTGCTGCACTGCCGGCCACCGCTACCAATACGCTGCTTTCCTCTGCCTAAGTCGAGTCGAGCCTCCACAGCCCGACGCCGCCTCTACAGCTCTTGCTGCTCCTCGCCGATACACCAGCAACCGGATTTCCGTTTCGCCGACCACCACACGGCATTGACGTTCGTCTCGCCAACAGCGCTCTCCACCCTGGTCCACCTCTACAGCGCCCAGACCTCTCGCGCTGCTCTGCCCCGACGCGCCAGCCCACGAGCCCTCCTCGCCGACCCAGCCGCCAGATGCCTCGCCACTCCACCCCCCGATGCCTGCGCCAGTAGCTTGAGCGTCAACTACCTTTCGCCGGAGCCCCGCACTACTTGTGCCCACCACTGAAACGCCCCGAGCTCCGCCACCGGCTGCCTCCCCTGTTTTTGTTGTAGTCTACCTTTGCCAGACCTCGCCGGAGCTCCGACCACGGGGAGACTCCGACCGATGGTAACTTTTGATGAAGCTAGACACCCTTCGACCGACGCCTTTTACCACCGTCGCTGCTCCCATTTTCCAAGCCTTTGGGCAGTTTATTTTATTTTTATTTTTTACTTATTTCATGTTATGCTAGCTTATTTTTAAGTTTAATTATTTGAATTGTAGTATTGTATGTCAATATTTGTAGACCTTGTAGACATTAAGGGGTTTTATCCCAAATTATGATAATTATTAATTTGACCCGTAAGACGTCGGGTCATTTTTTTAATTACTTTAATTTTTAGGAATTTTGATAGTATTTCAATTGTTAAAACATTATAGAGTTAAAATAATTGTTAATTTAATCCACGAGACAATGGATTATTTTTCCGGTTATTTTAATTCTTATCTTTATTCTTTTAAATAATTACTTGTTTGGAAAGATTAAAAAAAAAAAAAACTAAAGATCATTTCCTTGGTTAGTTAATAGGTTAGTTCATAATTAATCCCATTTCATGTCATCATTGTTTAGCGTAGGTTGCATACATTAAAAAATCATAAAAAAATCATAAAAAGAACATGCATATAGAATTATTATGTCATTCATCCCACATCATATAGCACATGCAAATTAGATCGCACACATATTGTAATGATTTAAATTATGTCACATGAATTGCATCTTATATGTCATTAAAGTAAAACTCATGCATATCAAATTTAAATTAAGATTGCATATAATTAACATTTTCAAAAAGAAAAATTAGGTGTCATGTCATTTAGAAATCATGTTTAGGGCATGCATTTTTATTAACATTTTCTATTGAATGTTATTTTATTGATTGTGCACTCAGACGGCCACCATTTGCATGTTAGTAGCTTAGGTTAAAATTAATCAATACTGCCTATAAAATATTTTTGAAATAAAAATGTACCGAAAGGGCGTTAGACTAATCTAGTGTAATCATGTCCCATGACCTACTGAATCTCTGGTTCGCAAAAGTAAAGTATTCTCCCATACTTTACTTGGGTTTCTAACCAACCCTAATTGGTTAGTGGCGGCTCCAAATTGAGTATAATTGCATGTTTAAATAGATTAATTTTTTAACATCAAGTCGTGATAGGTAGGACTTGGGAGGGTCCGTGCCAAGTTTTTGGACTTAGTAATGCATTAGCATTCTTTAAGTAATTCACCATCGGAAAGGTCGCGACAGCTTGGCGACTCCACTGGGGACAGAGTTAAAACTCATAGTGGACATAGGCCTGTTTATTTATTTATTTATTTTTTTAAAAAAATTTGTTTGGCAGCATGGAAACAAGGTACGCTCCTAACATGAAGTGTTAAATGTTTTTACAAAAATAAGGTATAAGAGGAGTAGTGCTTTGCTAACCCTTGTTTTGCAGGTTGGAGTTAAGGATGAATGGTTGAATTTAAACTATAGAAGTGTTGTTTGCAATTAAACTGTTGTGCATGTTTTATTGTTTTTAGCACTACACTATTGCACACACAACCTGCTGCCGGACCTGGGCTGCGATAGGATTCTTAGGATGGTGTTGAGAATGATACTTCCTTTAAAGCGAGACTGCTATATAGAGGTTGACCTTCTCTTCCCCGAAAGTTCTTCATGGTTTCGAATGTGTTTGTCCACATCCGCGAGACTACGTGATTATTGGACATTCCATTTGACTGAGCCGGAGTTAGGGGGACCTAACACGTTAATGCGAGACTTCAACGGTCAGACCATCCCCTTTAGCTCCACTTTGTTAAGCCATCTAGATAGAAATCGAGCCCCACATTTCCTGTGTGTGTCTATGTCATCATTTCCTAGTGAAAGTAAGTTGTTTAAATTCTCACTACTGCAATTTACTTACTTGTAATTTCGTCGGTCCATGACATTACGTTTCGTCGTCGGTCTTATTTTATATGCAATGGGGAGAATCGACGTACAATTCATTTCCACTCCCAAAAAAGAGCTCAAGAGGTGGTTGGACTAATTAGATCAAGATGGTCAGAGATATGTGAAAGCCATGACTGCCCGACTTCTCTCGTTGTTAGAGATCAACATCCATTCTAGTGTAATATAGGCGTTGCCTCACTTCTGGTGTCCACAGACATCCACCTTTGTGTTTGGTGAGTTCGAATTGACTCCAACACTTGAAGAATATAATGTTGCCATTGGAATGCCCCTGGAAAAAGAACTTGTTAGGCTACCTCAGTATAAATTCTATCTCTGAGTTATCTCAAATTTTAAAAATCGAAGCTGAAAGAGTAAGGAAAGTTGTCAAAGCCAACTGTTTTGCATGTCCATTTTCATTCTTAGAGAAGTGTTTTGCAAACCAACCAATGATTTCAAAAGCTAGGATTTTCATGTTAGCATTTTTTAGGCTAATCGTTTTTCCTTATCGAAAAAATGCCATTAATCTTGCAATTTCATAGGTAGTTAATCGGGTTTACGACGGACTAAATTATGTGAATATGATTTTAGCTGAAACATTTTTGTCATTAACCTGTTTCAAACAAAATGAGGAAAGGACAATGCGTGCCCTCCCTGAACTTTTGCAAATATGGTTTTTCTCCCACATAAGAGGGTTTGGGCATCTTATAAAACAATTCAAGATAGATGATTCTCAGCATCCCATACAAAAATTTCCGGTTCTAGAACGTTTTTCCCCACATAAACAGTATGCCCGTTGGATTAATTTTTTGAAAAACCCTAATCCTAAGGCATTCTTATGGCATACTAAATGGCTCCACATTGAGAAGGCTCGTTTTTCTCACAAACATGATGGACCAATCCTGCTGCTGGGCCTTTCCGGTGCTACTTCCTATTATTCACATAGAGTGGCCCGTCAGTACAAAGCTCTTCAAGAAATTCCCCCACCTCTCAAGACAGATTTGTTCCAAGTTCGTTTCATTCGAAAGGATTACGACTACTTCAACGAGATCCAGGTGATCATTACTACGTGGAGCGAATGTCATCCAGAGAAGATTTTGGTACCCATGAGATTGAAGGGCAAGGAGGAGATTCACCATGCATCAGCGTTCTACATCCAACAACACCGGATTATTGCCGCCTTGCGTCCAGTAGTCCCTGATGTAACCGAGAAGCCCACCCAATGAGCACAAATTGAGCATCTTAAGCGGACAGTGGAAATGCTCAAAGCTGAAAATAAAAAGCTTCGCAAGGCGTTGGGTTCCTAAAAGCATATAAAATGAGATATTTTGTTCAATGTCTAGGGACTTTTATTTCAATTCAGTGTTTTCAGTTTTTAGCTTGATGTTTAAGGACTTGAATTTCAATTCTTAGGTCAATGTTAGGAAGTTTGGTTCAACGTTTAAAATAAATTTTAAATAAAATGAGGCGATTAGACCATTGTCATGGGCCATTTTCCTATCTTGTCATCGTTTCTTACATTATCTCTTTTACTTAGGTAACAACACGGCTCACCTAAGATTGCCAATCCGTACTCGTTCTAGAGCAATAATGGCTGATGACACCGAACAAGTGCGTGTTGCTGAACAAACTTGTATCGCCGACCTTGAAACGGAAATGAAGCAAGTCCTAAATGTCCTTGAGCACCTCTATAAACAAATCGATTCTCTCCAAGAAAATACTGTCCATCAGCTCCGCAAGTTGAAGTGGTGTTACCACAACATGCTCCTGTGGCCGATTCGAGAGATAAAGGCAAGAATACGTTCGCAATTGGGACATCAACCTCTAATGATGCTTCCAGAGAGAAAATTACTGATGCACCTCAAATTGTTGTTGATGAGGAGGTACAAGTGATACACTCGGCTATACCGAAGATGGAACAAGAAAAACGCATGGAAAAAATCGAGGAGAAACTCAAGCAGCTACAGGGTTCGTTTATCCAAGGCCCAACTAATTTGTCCCACTATGCAAAGGTCAAGATGCCAAAAAAGTTCAAAATGCCAGACTTTGAAAAGTATGATGGCACCTCTTGCCCAAAGATCCATTTGCAGACGTAAGTGGTCCGGATGACCCAATATGTTGATAACATCCCCTTAATGATTCAACAATTTCAAGCAAGTCTGACAGGACCGGCACTACGGTGGTACATTATGAAGAAAATTAATCTGGAGACTTGGGAGGATTTGATTGATGCCTTCTTCAAGCAATATAAGTATAATATTGATGTCACCCCGTCTCGAGAAGATTTACTTGGCACTGAGAAAAAGAGGACGGAATCTTTCAAGGCATATGTCACGAGATGGAGGACCGTAACTGCTCAGATTACTCCAGAGCTGATAGAAAAAGAGTTGATGGATTTGTTCATGAAGACACTCCCGCCTGAATATCGAAATCGGATGTTAGGATCGACTGCCGAGTCGTACAATCAGCTAATCCCTGTTGGCGAGCGAATTGAAGTAGCATTGCGTGATGGATGGTCGTCTGATCAAATCAGCTCATATGGGAGAATTCAACCAAAAAGGATAAGGAACCTGTAGTGAAGATTAATGCAACTTATGTTTAACCACCTCGCCCTACCCCAAACACCCAACAGGGAGGAGCACAACCTTTCTTTGGCTAGCAGAAAAATTCTTCCAGGCGTCAATTTACACCACTTCCTAAGCCATTGTCCAAGATTTTGCCGATCCTTCAGAAGAAAGGATTACTCGCTAAGGAACCTAAACGATCTAATCCTGAGCGTTTCCCCAACTATGATTCTTCCAAGACATGTGCTTACCATATGGGAGAGGTAGGGCATTTTGTTGACGATTGCTATATGCTACAACACAAAATCCAAAATCTTTTGGATGCTAAGGTGGTCTCATTCCGTGATGCACAGCCAAACATCCAGAATAACCCACTCCATGACCACCCAGAAGCTGTGAATGTCATTTTCAGTTTTGATGCTGAGCCAACCATGTTTCAGATGATGCATGAGGAAGCAGAAGTGATGGACACCCTGGGGAAATCAAGTGGTAAATTCGATTACTCTGTAAAGTATTCGGCTCCTCCCAGCTCCTACTTCGACCCACGGGATATCATCCCAGATGGATAGGGTGGCATAGATGATCCCGCACCTCTAAAGATTGAGAGCTCTGATGACGCACCCAAAGGAATGACTGAATTATTTGAAGAGAATTTAGTGTTTGCCACCGACAAAGCTCGAGAGTAGGAGAATTTTAATGATTTGCACACTCCTCTGCGCAGGAGTCTTTATTGCTTTCCATATTTGTATATTTGCATTTTCAATTCTAGGTTTTCCTTCATTTCAATAATGTAATTTGCTTTTCATCCAATAAAATACATGGAGATTTTCATGTTTTAAGGGCATGTTGAAGTACACCAAACTAGCCCTGTGATGAAATCCTACTCAAAAGAAAACGGCAAGGAGCTAATTCTGAAGGCTGGGCTCTTCATGTTCCCTTGAAAAATTTTTCAAAATAAAATAATTTTCCAGCATGCATCTAATTTACCCTGTTTGTTTCTTTTAATTATTTGCTTTATGTTTTAGGTGTAGCTTTGTGCACATTTAAGGAACCTCTATGAGCTCCCTTTGCAAAGAGGGGCAAGACATAGACACTTAATAGCTTTGACTTTATAATTTGATGTGCAAGAATAGAGCATGGCATTTTTGTCATTATAGAATGCTTTCACATGATATTATGCAATTTGTCAATTCCACTTGAAATTTATCAAAATGGATAATTCAGTGAAAGATGTCGAGTTATTTGAACATGCTAAATGAGGCGTGAAAGCCAAGCCTTATCCCATGCACAGTTCCCTGTCTATACATTGTGAGGTGAGTATGGAAACGTTTTGTGTTTCAAGGTGAAGAGATTTCTTGCAAGAAGTACGACAACTAAAATGACGAGGGGCGGTTCTTTTCACTACCGGTGAACCCTTGTTTAACCCTTCTTTGAGCCAAAATAATTAAAGAATTTCTTCCATACTACCCTTGTCAAGGACCACCCCACATCGGGGCAAATGGAGGTAAGTTGACATTGAAGGAGAGTGAAATGGATAGAAATTTTCTTGCTCTCACTTGCATCAATCTTCAAGTTGTGCTATTATATTGAATTCATGTGATAACTTAAATGCCTTAGGATGACGAAGAGCGTTTTTTTTTACTATCTTATACACTTATATCCTTTGCATAGCCCACTTGAGCCTGTGATTTCGTTTCTTTTAAACCTAGTTGATGATCATCCCCCACACTGGGGCAAGGTAATAGGTAGATGAAGACCCTTGAAGGTTCGAGTGTCATTTAAAGTATATTTGACACACACATTGTGCGCAAGAACTGAAATCAAAATAGAACTAAGGGACATGAAAAAGCAGTGTGCCTGGTAAAAGCAAGGCCAATGCTTGTGAAAAGAAGAGAGAAATGGCCCGATGAATTGGGGGGCATAAAAAAAGCGGTGTGCACGATCGATGCCCATCATCAAAGAAAATGATTTTAAAAGAAAAAAAATGTTGAGAAAAGATCTCCAGTTGAATAATCATTGGCATTAGTGATAAACTCTTGAGCCAATAAAGAAATTTGTCAAGAAGACAATCCGTGGCAAAGAAAATTGGTGGTAATGTCAAGATGATCACCAATTCTTACCCATTACACACATCTTTGAGCCTAACGATCCTTTTGTTTCTCAAACCCAAGAACCAAGCCTATGTTACGTCCCTTACAAAGTCTCTTCAAATTATGGCACTTGAATTAACATAGGAATTCACATGTTTTGAGCATTGCTCGAAGAAGTGCGAGCAAGATTATTTTTTTCTCATTTTGCAAGGTTCTTGACTTGTAAACCCGGAGATAATTATAGAATTGTTCTTTCAATTGCTTTGACTCAAAGAATCCCTTTGTTAAGCCATTGACCAAGTCCACATTATAGTACCTGTTAAAGACCTCTCAGATTGGTAAGGTCGTACTGATTGTAAGAGAATTCGAACTCTTGTCGACAAGATGATAATAAGATTGAGTGATATATTCCCGCATCAATGGTCGGGACAAATAACCCCTCCTAAATGAGAGCGAGTGAAAAAGCTTTTTTCACACTAAAAGTGTCTCGTTGTAGCATGTTCAAGAGATTCTGATAATTTTTCCTGGTGGAAGTTTGAAAAAGCTATCATGTATGGACCTTCATTGAATTTAAAAAAAAAAAATGAAATGAGTTTTTCCTCAAGGACCAAAGGATTTGTCTTTGGAGCCCTGGATTTGTTCAATCATCTTTGAATACTTGATGAGAATTCCAAGTACCCATGTTTGCAAATGTCTAGTATGAATTCCAGATATTTGAGCATTTAAATGCTTGATGTGACTTCCAAGTGTTTGTCTTTCCAAATATCTTATGTGATTTCCAGATGTTTAGTAAATGTTTTCAAATGTCTAGTGTGAATTCCGGACATTTGAACCTTTAAATACTTGATGTGATTTCCAAGTATTTGTCTTTTCAAACGTCTGATGTGATTTCCAGATGTTTAGTAAATGTTTTCAAATGTCTAGCATGAATTCTAGATATTTGAACCTTTAAATACTTAATGTGATTTCCAAGTATTTGTCTTTTCGAGTATCTGATGTGATTTCTAGATGTTTAGTAAATGCTTTCAAATGTCTGACATAAGAATTAGATTTTTGAAATTTTAAGTACTTGATGCAATTTCCAGGTGCTTGGGATCTGATGAGAGTTCCAGATCCCCTGAAGACTTTGAGCCTTTCAATTATCTGAAGAGATTTCCAAATGTTTGTCAGGTCTCATAGGAATCATTTCACACCTAATAATACTTTTCAGAATCTCCAGATAAGTATAACAGGTACGTGTTTTTCTTTGCATTTGCATTTCATTGAGCGTGGACACATTGAGATCTACGTTCTTGATCAAATCATTGCATTTACATGGCATTCTTTATTGCATGACCTTGCATTTATTTGAGTCCATTTCTTAAAAAAAAAAGTCATTACAATTAGCAATTGCATATTTATTGCATATTCATTTTGCATGGTTTAAATTTAGGTATCATTTATCTTTGAAGGAAACCTCTACAAGCTTTCTTTCAAAGAGGGGCAGTTGTTGACACCTAATTTAAGATCAAGCTTATCATTTAAACTCATCTTTTAGAAATAGAGGATAATCTTTGATTAGAGGGAAATTTTTTAAAAAAATTGAATTCAAAAACTCAACCGTGTGATTTTGGAGCCACTTTGTTATTGAGAAGTTGAGCGAAAATCTCCACCTGCGGAAACATATTCGAGTTTTCACTTTATAAATAGAGGGTGCGAGACATGAAAAGAGGGGGCTTCTCTTCATTGTTCGTCTAAGAAAAAATAGCAAACTGAAGAGAAAGAGAGAAGAAGTTGACGTGAGAGGGAAAAGAGAGAAAAAATACAGTGGCAAAAAGTGAATGAGGGAGGTTTTCAACAGAGAGTGAGAGAGACAAGTGAGAGAGAGTGTCAGGTGAGAGAAAAAAGTAAAAAAAAAAAAGAGAAAAGAGAGGGTATACTGTTCATCTTCCTTGTGGGTTCCTCTTCCGCGTGACCCAGTGATTGAGCTACCATTGCTGCTGCTCCTGCGCCCACATCGCCGCCAGTCCGAGATCCTCTACTTCGCTGCGCCAGCACCACCACTCTCGACACAGCTGCTTCGCCAGTCTCCCCACGAAACTCACCGAGATGACTTGACATGCGCGCCTCGCGCACTGATGCTCCCTGCAACCCGTCGATCCGGTTACTGCTACACTGCCGGCCACCGCTACCAATCCGCTGCTTTCCTCTACCTAAGTCGAGTCGAGCCTCCACAGCTCGACGCCGCCTCTACCGCTCTTGCTGCTCCTCGCTAGTACACCAGCAACCAGATTTCCGTTTCGCCGGCCATCGCACGGCACTGACGTTCGTCTCGCCAATCGCGCTCTCCACCCTGCTCCACCTCTGCAGCACCCAAACCTCCCGCGCTGCTCTGCCTCGACGCTCCCTACTGGATGCCGAACCGACGCCTTCGACGCACCAGCCCGTGAACCCTCCTCGTCGACCTAGCCGTCAGACGCCTTGCCGCTCCACCCCTTGACGCCCGCGCTAGTAGCTTGCGCGTCAGCTGCCTTTCGCCGGAGCCCCGCACCGCTTGTGCCCGCTACTGAAACGCCCCGAGCTCTGCCACCTACTACCTCCCTTGTTTTTGTTGCAGGTCTACCTTTGCCGAACCTCGCTGGAGCTTCGACCATGGGGAGACTCCGACCGACGGTAACTTCCGACGACGCTGGACACCCTTCGACCCACGCCATTTACTACCGTCGCTACTCCCATTTTCTAAGCCTTTAGGTAGTTTATTTTATTTTTTATTTTTTATTTTTACTTATTTCATTTTATGTTAGCTTATTTTTAAGTTTAATTATTTGAATTGTAGTATTGCATGTCAATATTTGTAGACCTTGTAGACATTAAGGGGTTTTATCCCAAATTATGGTAATTATTAATTTGACCCGTAAGACGTCGGGTCATTTTTTTAATTACTTTAATTTTTAGGAATTTTGATAGTATTCCAATTGTTAAAACATTATAGAGTTAAAATAATTGTTAATTTAATCCGTGAGACAGCGGATTATTTTTTCGGTTATTTTAATTCTTATTGTTGACACCTAATTTAAACTCATCTTTGATTATAGAGGAATTTTTTTTTTTTTTAAATTTTGAATTCAAAAACTCATCAATCGTTTGATTTTTGGAGCCATTTTTTGTTGAGAAGATGAGTGAATATCGGAAAATCTTCACCTGCAAAAAACAAAACTTGAGTCTTTCTTCTATAAATAAAGGAGGCAAAGCTTCGGTTTACAGGGGGGCTTCTCTTCGTCTTTCGTCGAAAGAGAAAAAATAGAAAAGTGGAAAAGAGAGAAAAGGAAGGAAAGCTTTAGTTCTCTGGGGAAAAGGAAAGTGTACAGGGGGTAGAGAGGGAGGTGACGTGAGGCAAAGCAGAAAAGTGAGAGTGAGGGAGACGTGTGAGGGTTCGGCGGAGAAGAAAAAAAAAAGAGAGAAAGAAAAAGAGAAAAAGGGACTATTCATCGTCTCCTTCGTGGAAGCTACCCGACACCCCTCTGTTCGTTGCTGTGCAGACCGGGCTCTTGCGCTGCCAGTCTCTCGCACCAGGCCACCCCCTGCGTCGCCACTCATTAGCCAGCCGCCCTACTACCGACACCACCCTCGTCCGAGCACCAGCACCACCGCCACTGCTCGTCAAGACACCACCGGCTGCCCGCGCACCTCAACCCATGATCTGCATCTCAGCTCGCCGCTGGTGAAACCCCCTCGCGACGCCTTCCCCGCGCCGACATAGCCGCCGGTCTCCGCTCGCGAGCCCCGACGACCCGCGCCACCACGACGCCGAGCCTCGCCTGTAGCCCGCAAAGCCGTCTCTGCGTGCCACAGCCACGACGCCGTTGGGCCCACCCCAAGCTCAGCCACCGCCGGATCTAGATCTGTGCCACCCCGGCACCGCCTTCGCCAGCGACACCCACGACCGCATCTCCACCGGAGCGTGACGCCATCACCTCCACATCTGCCCAGCACCCGACGCTTGCAACAGTCGCATCTGCGCTCCACTAGAGCGTCTTTGCCTACCACCGAGCGACAGTCGTCGCTTTGCCAACTACCGTCGCGTCCCGCGACGGCAGCAATTGCGCCTTGAAGCACCGGCAACGCTTGACAACCCGCACCGCCTCTGCTCCGCTTGATGCCGCGAGCAGCGACCTGCTCGTTTCCACTTGCAGCGTCGCTCAAACGTCGCCGCCGCCTGCGCCTGCACCTCTGCCCGACGATCGCACCAGTAGCCCACGCTGCTCCGCCTGCGCCTGATGCCCGAGCCCCTGCAGCACCTCCGTCTGCGACCGCTCGGTGTCCGATGCCCCCTCCTCCGTGCGACGATTCGCAACCCACTCTACTCACGCCATAGCCCTGCGCCCGACGTTGCTGCTCCTCTGCTCGCTGCTGCACGCCCGAATAAAGCCACCTGCTGCCTCCCCTATTTTTGTTGCAGGTCCGGTTATCACCCGAGCCTCGCCGGAGTTCCGACGAACAGCCCTCATTTCAAGCGGCAACCCATTACCGAACCACCATCACGGCTCGACCACCACTGTTTCTTCGCCATTCCTCAAGTTAACCGTGAGGTAGACTAGGTAGATTTTTAGATTAAGTTTATTTTGAGTATTTGGAGTCATAGTTTTCTTTTTATTCTAACTTGATTTATTTTGATTTATTTTATTATCTGATTAGGAAATTTGTCATATTAAGCCATGATAATAAAAAATATTGAACCGCAAGACAGCGGGTTAGATTTTTGATTATTTCGACTTTTTATGGCAAAATTCATGAATTACTTTGCATCATTGATTCATATTAAAATAATATGCCATTGATTTACATGGATAGATTTTTTTTTTTTATTTTGGCGTGTCATCGTTATTTGCTCATCATATATCATGCATTATAGAACTTAGGTATTTAGGTCCATATGCATTTCATATTTAAAGCTTTGCATTTTTAAGATTCATACAGAATTAGGATGATTTTCCTTTAATAAAACCAACAATAAAAAAGAGAATAAAAAATGTTATTTAGGTCATATAAATCACACCACATGTTGCACTCTAGTTAGTGGGTCATAGATTAATGTTTTGATATTCCCATCATGTAGTTTTTTTTTTTTTTTAAAGCCAAAGATTAGTATTCCGTCATTATGTTATTATTAAGTCATATTAAAAAAAAAACACAAAAGTCATTTATTTGGTTAGTTAATAAATTAGTTTATAATTAATCCCATTTCATGTCATCATTGTTAGTGTAGGTCGCATATGTGTAATAAAAAAGAATCATAAAGAAAATCATAAAAGAGCATGCATGTAAAAATACCATGTCATTCATCCCATATCACGTAGCACATGCATATTTAGGATTATATAAATTAGATTACATACATATAGTGATAAGTTTAAGTCATACCATATGAATTGCATCTCACATATCATTAAAATAAAATCCATGCATATTAAATTTAGATTAAGATTGCATATAATTAACATTTTTAAAAAAAAGAAAAAGAAAAATTAGGTGTCCTGTTATTTAGAAATCATGTTTAGGGCACGCATTTTTATTAGCATTTTTTTTTTTTTAGTGAATGTTATTTTATTGATTGTGCACCCGCATGACCACCATTTACATGTTAATAGCTTAGGTTAAAATTAATCAACATTGCCTGCAAAATATTTTTGAAATTAAAATAAAAGGTACCGAAAGGGCGTTAGACTAATCTAGCGTAACCATGTCCTCGGACTTATTGAATCTCTGATTCGCGAAAATAAAGTATTCTCCCATACTTTATTTGGGTTTCTAATCAACCATAATTGATTAGTGGCGGCTCCAAATTGAGTATAATTGCATGTTTAAATAGATTAATTTCTTAACATCAGTCGCGATTGGTAGGGCTTGGGAGGGTCCGTACCAAGTCTTCGGACTTAGTAATCCATTAGCCTTCTTTAAGTAATTCACCATCGGGAAGGTTGCAACACTTATCTTCATTCTTTTAAATAATTACTTGTTTGGAAAGATTAAAAAAAAACTAAAGATCATTTCCTTGGTTAGTTAATAGGTTGATTCATAATTAATCCCATTTCATGTCATCATTGTTTAGTGTAGGTTGCATACATTACAAAAAAAAATCATAAAAAGAACATGCATATAGAATTATTATGTCATTCATCCCACATCATATAGCACATGCAAATTAGATCGCACACATATTGTAATGATTTAAATTATGTCATATGAATTGTATCTCATATGTCATTAAAGTAAAACTCATGCATATCAAATTTAAATTAAGATTGCATATAATTAACATTTTCAAAAAGAAAAATTAGGTGTCATGTCATTTAGAAATCATGTTTAGGGCATGCATTTTTATTAGCATTTTTTATTGAATGTTATTTTATTGATTGTGCACCCGCATGGCTACAATTTGCATGTTAGTAGCTTAGGTTAAAATTAATCAATACTGCCTGCAAAATATTTTTGAAATAAAAAGGTACCGAAAGGGTGTTAGACTAATCTAGCGTAACCATGTCCCCGGACCTACTGAATCTCTGGTTCGCAAAAGTAGAGTATTCTCCCATACTTTACTTGGGTTTCTAACCAACCCTAATTAGTTAGCGATGGCTCCAAATTGAGTATGATTGTATGTTTAAATAGATTAACTTCTTAACATCAAGTTGCAATTGGTAGGACTTGGGAAGGTCTGTGCTAAGTCTTCGGACTTAGTAATCCATTAGCCTTCTTTAAATAATTTACCCTTGGGAAGGTCACGACAAAGTCTGGGATAGACTTCATGTTACTTATGAAGGGACCGATCGTGTAAAAGAGACAAAAGTAAACTTCTTACTTGGCCAATATGAATCCTTCAAGATGAAGCCAAGAGAGTCGATTGGAGATATGTTCAGCCGTTTTAGAGAAATTGTAAATAGTTTAACATATCAAGGTTAGCCAATTTCTGCCCCAATAAAGGTCAACAAACTTTTGCCAAGTCTCTCAAAAGATTAGAACCATGTTAAGACCTCAATCCGAGAGACTTAGAGTATTATGCCACTCTCCGTTGATGAATTGATTGTCATTCTTCAATCATACGAAGTGGAACAAATCAATGATGAAGATCCCGAAGGTAAGAAGTGTGACCCCCTGGATCTCATATTTATTTCACTTGACTTGCTTGTATTTCAGGAATTATAAAATAAATTGCAGTCAAGCTAAACCATAAGAAACTGAACTACACTCAGTTCTTATTTATCATAAAACCAACTTTGTTTCTTTACACATGGGGAGATGAGATTAAGAGGAGGATTTCTACAAAAAACACTATGAACCACAAACACTAAACATCCCGCCTCCCGTTAAGTATGTGCATGCTATCAAACAACCAAAAACAAAATTCTCTCACACGTCAAGCACTCCTCTGCCACCTCCTACTCCACGGGACTACCACCGTGGCCCGGTCCGTCGTCGTACAGCGCCAAGGGCCCCTCCAGCCGACCATCTACCCAAGCGTAAATGGCTATGAAGGCCATGTATGCCAGCTCAATAGGCACCCCCGTATCTACCGTCAAACAGGATGTGCATTTGACAAAGACTACACCCGGGAAGTGGCGGTCCTGGATGGCCTCTTGCCGCCATACAAAATCGGTGGGGGAGCCATATAGGATGGTCGTCATGGCAAGGTGGTGTAGGCGGTGTGGAAGACATCTTCTCCTCTAAAGAAATAACATAATAAACAAGTGTGAGTTTTTAAAATAAAAACTCAGCAAGTGGGTGGTTAGTTCTAACTTGGATTTGGCTAATAACAAGACAAATAGATAAATAAAATCATCAATTTGCTGAATCCACAAAAATCTAGCTGCAACAATCACCCAGGGGGAGACAACACTCCGCCCTGAACCCCTCACACCCAACCTGGCATCACGAAATCCACAATCACCCAGGGGGAGATGACACTCCACCCCGTACCCTTCGTACCCAACCTAACATCACGAGATCCCCTGAGAAGCTATTCAACCATTCTCACACCTCTAGAGAGAATACCACTACTCTTCATCACCCCTCTCCAGGCATCCCGACACTCGGGGTTTCATATTGGCTCTTAGCCAACTTCACACATTCACAATTCCCTTATTGCAACACCAACAACTTCAGCATGTGAATAACCACAAATAGGTCTAAACACACATTATTAAATACTTCAAGGTATATAGGCACTCATTAAAGGTGACACAACAACTGCTGCACATTCTCGGATCAAAGCAGTCTATGGACTAAAATGAGTAGTTTCAATCACAGACATAGAAAATATATAACATTATCGGAATGTTACGAAATTTTAGTATGTTATAGAAGAGATATAAATTAACATTTTCCATGAAGAAACCTAAATCTACATCTCAATGTATTAAGAACAGTAATTTTGGTATTCCTGCAGCAACTTCTAGATTTAGTACCTACAGAAGAAAAATCGTTTCACTAACCAAAACTTGTTCATTTATTCTCAAATTTTAATATGTTAGTCCTAAGGATGTTTCCTATAACTTCCATAAGGTTTCAAAGTCCAATTACATCTAGAAAATTATAGAAAATTCACGGAATTATCAAAGGTCTTGCTGTTCTCTACAATACAGCTTACTATTTCAAGAAAACTACTCCTACCTACACATTTTTGCATCCATATTGCTAAAACTAGAAGTTGAATTCAATCTAATGGATGTTCTTTTTCTTATCTTCATCATTAGAAATCAAGGTGACACAAACCAAAAGGCTTTTCACCGATATTTCTCTATAACATAAACATTTTGAACCGTTTTCTTCTTTTCTAGCTCAACCAAACCATTAATTTTTCTACCAATCTCTTTTACAGCATCTTGACACTCTTCTATAGCATCTAAGAATAGTTATAGTGGGTCTTTACTTATAAAGAAGTATTCTACAACTTAGTACAAAGCAAATGTTCACAATACGCATGGCCTTCTACCAAGTAAAACAACGTATCGTAGCCTCCTTACAAAGTTTCTACACCTATGGTGGCAATTAATCCGACAGTCAACTTACAAAAAGCACACCATTAGTGAAGCGGAACCAAAACAGAACTGAATGAGAGGAAGAGCCACTGAATAGCGTGCGACAGCACCTCACCTAGTAACCAAAAGAATTCTTTAGTCTAGTGCAAGGGAATTGAACTTGAGTCACTCACATTCTAGCTCCAAAATCGAGCTGTGGTTCCCAAATTTCTCACACCCAACCTTGAAATCTATCCCGATTTCCACATGCACAACTAGGCATAGCCATTTCATGGACCCAGAACACTAATCACAGCCGCACTTGCGTGGATCTTTCACTAGCGGAAGAGGGAGGAAGCGTCAGGCGAGTCAGGTCTTCGCGACCGGCAGTGGAAGCTCTGAATGGGATGGGGCAATGACGACTCTGCTGCTGAACGGAGGCGCTGGGCTACGAGGGGCGGAGATTGGGTCGGTTTTGGTGGAGCGAAGCGAGAATAGAGGAGAAAAGAAGTGGGTGTTTCGATAGAGAGAGAGAGAGAGAGAGAGAGAGAGAGAGAGAGAGAGAGAGAGAGAGAGAAAAAGAAAACGTAGGTGTGGGTGGGTTCTTTCGGGGTCGAACGTGCAATTCCCCCAAAAGGACAGAGAGAAAGTGAAAATGAAAAAGAAAAGTAAAATAAAATATGTGTAGCCTCCCCCTTTTTCAACTACACCTGGATGCTACATGGGGGAGGAAGAAAAGTTTCCTCTCTCGATAATTCTCTTTCCCCCACGTACAAAGTGAATTATCGATGGAATTTAATTTAATTTAACAACTTTTTTTGAAATAGTCTCAAATATGCTCAATCTAACTAACGAAATTTTGGGCGTTACAAGAAGTCCATTGCTTTAAAATCTAACGCTGATTCCAATGATATAGACTCAGAAAATGACATTGACGACGAAGAACTTGCTTTTATGATAAAGAAATTCAAAAAGTTGAGTAGAAGAGTAAGGAAATTCAGTGGAAGAAGACAATACAAGCAGAATGGGCAGAAAAAATCATAAAAGAAGATGATGAGCAAGAAAATATATGCTTGATGGCATATTCAAACTTAGACTCAAATTCAAAATCAAAGTCGACTCGAGAATCAAAGTTTGACTTAGACACGGACTCAGAATCCGACAAGGAAATCGAGGTAAGACATTTAGGAATTCCTACTAAAGTTTTTAAGTATATAAATAAGCTTTACTTAAACCTCAAATCTTCTTTTAAAAGGATCTCCGAACTAAAAAAGAAGAATTCATGACTTAGGTAACAGGACCTTTCTCAAAAAGAAAAGTTTAAAATTTTGCAAAAAGATTTTCTACAAACAAAAGAAAGTCAAGATTTACTTGTCAAAGAAAATGATTCTTTAAAAAATAATTTTTCAAATATTTCGACAAATTTTCAAAGGGTTCAAAAACATTAGAGCATATCATTTCCATACAAATACCTTACTATAATAAGTCGGGACTTGGTTTTAATAAGGAAAGTGATTCTCTAATAAATTTTCCTAAAGTCAAGGAGAAACTTAGACAAAGATCTTATAAACTTGCGTACAATAAATATTTTCAAAGGATTTTTACAAAACCTGTTGGTCAAAATGCCCTCAAGTGTTCAAATTGTGAAGACTTATAATACTTTGAGAAAAAATGTCTTAAAGTTTGGAGACCTATTAAGAAAGATTGGGTAAAAACAACATATTCTACTAACTCTCAAGGACCCAAGAAAATATGGGTTCAAAAGAAAAGATGAGCTATTTTTGTAGGAAATAAAGGAAAAGAAGAAAGAGAATTTAGTAAGGAAGGTATATTTTTCTCATTTGGTTTGGGTAAATAATTTTAAAATTCTTATTATATTCTCTTCGTGCCTTGATTGATTCGGATTTTATTATGACCGTATTCTATGATTTGTTTTGTTGAAGAAAGAATCATGTGATTATTTTTGATATCTTGCTTAGAGACAATTGAGTTTATTTGATTTGATTTTATGCTCTAAGATTTTGTCATATTTTGCAAAGTGAAAATCTGTTTTACGTGATATTAATTCTTAGATACTTAAGGATTTTATTTTCTCTGATTTTATCGTGCTTTGACTAAGTGAGAATTTCTTTTTCAAGATATTATTGTGCATAATGTTCTTTCCTTAAATAATATGTTATGATGAAAGAATATTTTATTATTTATGAAGATTTTATATTTTGCTCTAATGTCAAGGAATGATCCAAATTGATGGATACCAAAAAGGAAATGAGTTGATTGCAGGAAATTCTATAAGGGAAGAAAGATCGCGAATTTACGTAGATTTTGGTGCAATTAGAAAAGTATCCTGGGCAAAGATTGGGAATAATCATCTTTAAATCAATGAGGAGAACGTGAATCAAAAGAAAGGAAAATAATCATGATCACCTCAAAAATGCAACAAATTGAGGGGGAGCATTGATCAATTATAGAAAAATCTTTTTGAATCAATTATGATCGTGATCTTGTTATGGAGAGAAGGAAAAGATAAATGTGTTAGAACTTGAAGTTCTACAAAATTCGGTTAGTGCATCTTTTATTACCTTTTGTCTTTAGCAAATCTTTTATTAATATTACTATTTTAGTATGACAAAAAGGGTAAGTAAATTTTATAATGCATCAGTGATTTTTATTGAATATTTGTTGATATATATGATCGAAGTGAGCTATATTACAAATCTTTAATATTCGAATTACTTTGTAAAAGATTTTTTTTTTTTTTTTTGAAATTGTGTTTCATGCAAGACATATTTATTATCGCTTTATATTCTCTACATGATATTATTTCCATTATTATCGCTTTTTGATTATGACAAAAAGAGGGAGAGAATATAAATATGCATATATGTTGATTAGTTGATATTATTTATTGCATAATATTGAGCTGCGATTATTTTTCTATATATAATTATGCTCAATCTATTTGTTATCTTCTACTATCTTTTATTTTGAATTCAATTATTCTTTAGGATTGTCTTGATTTATTAATATATTTAAAAACATGATTACACATCTGCATATTCAGAGATTATTTTGTCATCATAAAAAATTGGGAGATTGTTAGGGAAATTCCTTATGATATTTTGAAGATGACAAAATAAATCAAAGGCTACTAACATGTTTAATAGTTGAGTAATAGACTATTCAAATGATAGAACATGTAAATGATATTATCAAAGTCTATACTTGGAAGAACCGGAAGATAAACTCTATATTGAAACTGAACTTATTTAGACTGTATTCAGACCTTAAGACTAAATATGTTCAGAAGCAAAATATGTTTAGACTTACGTTCAGATTGTAAAGTCTATTTTAGACGGAAGACACTAAGACTCTACTTCAAATGGAAGACACTCAGACTTTACTTTTGACAAAACACTCTTAGACTTTACATCCAGAACGAGACACAAGTCCAAAACTAGGGGTGAGCGGTTCCCGGTTCTGATTCGATTTCGTCTGGAACCTGGAACCTACCCTCGGGTACAAGTTCCTCAATTTTTGGAACCTGAAACCTACCCGTCAAAATCAAGAACCTAGAACCTACCATGTCACAAGTTACAGGGTCGGTTCCAAGTTCCAATAGGTTCTTTTTTGTTTTGTTTTTTTTTTTTTCATTTTCAGATTTGAACTATAACAAATAAGGAAAGAGACAAACCAATGAGAAGGGAACATTCAATGGTGAGCATTTACAAGAGAGCCACTTTCTTATCATCCTCTATAACCAATCTTTAATAACTAGAAAAGAGAAGGGAACATTCAATGGTGTCAAATATCTCACTTCATACAAGAGAGCCATCACCAAACTATTCTGAGAAATCACATATCCAGATAAATTATTATGGTCCAGCCTCCTATAAAGTTAAGGATAACCTTATCCACATTTCATGCGTGAAAACAATACAATACCCAATACCCACATTTCACTAAAGTCAGCACAGGATCATATGATACCTCCCATCTCCATGTGACCGTTGTTTTCTAGTTCACAACACTCACAGCTTTAGCAGATGTTCCAAGTCACCAAGAGAAAAAGGGATAGAACCACTGAGCTTATTATTGGAAAGATCCCTGCGTAGAAGTACAAATAAGCAACAATCCAAGTGTGTTGACCATGGGCATTAAAGAAACTAAAGAACTCTAAACTTACAGGGTATCCAAATACCCAATTCGAGAAAGCTCAATTGGAATGGAACCCTTAAGATTGTTTGACGAAATATTCCTACACAGAGGAGCAATCAAAATGGCTGAAAAGGATTACGTAACCAAAGAATTCCCATGGACTCTTCTTGCAATGAAAGAAGCACTGTGATGTGACAAACCATAATCGAAAGGAGTTCTAGTAATGTTACAGTTTTGCCATTATCTCTAGCCTCTACAAAGAAGTGGGGATGGTCCCATTCAATTTGTTCCCATGCAAATTGCTGCACGATGACATTAAGAGTCAACATATCAACTATCCATAAGAAGGAAATTAAAATTATGATAACCTGCTTACAGACTGTTGAGATTTGTACAGGAGCTGATATTATCAGGAATGGGCCCTTCGAGATTATTGTTGGCAACATTCTTGAGACAATGAAAGAGGGAGTTGACCATAATATATGGAGACATCATATTAAAACTCCATTATTAAGAAGAATTATAAACAATCTACGTATATAAATTTAATAAGAATCTTAAGCTCCGGAAATTAGGAATCATGGAAGACAAACATATAGGTCATATAACTCAGTAAGCTTCCCAAGCTCAGGCGAAATACTCCCTGTGAGATGATTATCATTTAATTTCGTGTTACAGAAGAATTTTGCACATTATTAATCACTTCCGAGAGCGGTAACCTGCCAAAAGGAACATTCAACATTGAGCTAGGGGTGAGAAGATGTTCTAAGTGGCCTGAAACATGTAGAACGTATTCTAATTGATGTTTATTAAAGCTTATGAAGGATGCTAGAATTATCATGAGAGCGGACTTGGAAAAATTATATAGAACAGGAGAATGAAATAGTTATAAAGATCCTCAATCAGTAAAAAAGTTGTAGAAATGGACTCCCCATGCAGATGAAATCACATGCGTAGTTTCAAAACAATCCAATATATGAGAAATTAAGCATACAAATAATGAAGCTTTGACATATTTCCAAGCTTTGGAGGGATTTGTCTGATCAGTTTGTTGCCATGCAAGTACCTACAACATATTTCATACCCAGGGCAAGCCTAACCCAGCACAAGAAAGATGCCAACATGACCCCTAGAATTAAGTACAAGTGTAAAAAAATGATAGCAAGTATCAAGGATAACATACAGTTTCTCCGTGTAGGTCAAATTTCCCAAAATAGTAGGGATGGGTCCAGTTAACATGTTACAGCTCAGATCTCTAGACAATTAAAGAGAAATAAGATGTCAAGTAACGCTTGAAAAACAACTATTCTAACCTTAAAATAGGAGAATGAGTTTTTTTTTTTTTCACTCACAAGATTGCAAGGGCCTTGTCGCGACCTAAACCTCCATTTATACACGAAGATTTTCCTATAACCTCCTATTCATAAAAATTCTCTTATTTTCCTTATTTTCTAAATATTTTATACCAGTTTTTAGAGATAAGATTACAATCCGATTTTCTTAAATTCCAAAAATCATCATTTCAAATCTCAATTTCAGAAAACGGGCTTGTGCCAATTTGTACTCTTCATGGGCTTAGTCCGGCCTATTAATTTAAAACTCAAAATCACTAATTCAACCCATCCGCCACCGGTCCAGTAAATAAATGTAAAAAATGCAAATTAAAAACAAATGCATCTAAATCTATATGTTATGCAATTAATATTTTTTCAGAGATAAAATTAACCCATAATTTTTTTAAAGCGATAAATGACTAAATGGATAGCCAAAATTTATGTGTTAACGGACGCATGAGAATATGAGAAAGGGTCGAAGGAATCGATCCAATAAGCTGATTGTTCTTCAATACCCTAAAGATATTAGATAGAACTCGGTGAAAAAGGAATTCGAGTTCATTCTCTTCAAAACCGCATCGACAAATGCTTGCCAAA
Organism: Eucalyptus victrix; assembly: GCA_016097545.1. NCBI lineage: Eukaryota > Viridiplantae > Streptophyta > Magnoliopsida > Myrtales > Myrtaceae > Eucalyptus > Eucalyptus victrix. The sequence continues at coordinate 32,651,497 of CM027844.1, forward strand.
AAGGCTTACGGGAACTCAGCTGCATCAACTTTGATATCAAGAATGGGATGTCCCCATCTAACTCATGAAATGACAATTCCCGAGTTTGAATGGGAAGGTTAACAGGAAAATAAATAAATGGCATGCACAAAATCAATAAGCAGTATCGTGGTTCCAAAGTATTTAGATTTACTAATAAAGCATGACTCATTCAAGGCAAACTGAACTTACAGGTTTCTCAGAGAAGAACAATCACCTATCTCATATGGAATCTGCCCTGAGAATTGATTACAATTCAAATCGCTGCCGCAACGTTACCAGCATTGTTCTCCTTGATAAAGCTAATAATGGAGTTTACAAATAGAAGAGTGATGATGCCTAAGAAATCTTGCCAATCTAGAGGCTTGCCTTGCAAAGGAAGAATAAGAAATAATGGATACCATCTTTCATAAAAACTCAAATTTTACCTTAAAACAGAAAGAGAGACAGAACAGTAGAGGAAAAATTCACCAACCCCTCCATTTGTAAGCGTGATGGCCATGATAGTAGCAAGCTCCATGATCCATGACAAGGGATTCCACATGAACCCCCAAGAACTTCAAGAATTTGTTCTCTAGAAACAAATCAACAAAGTGCAAATCTTTATTACCAACAAAGACCCACAGAGACACACACATTGGTCAAATCAAAAGACAGTGAGCGATCTTAGTGCCTTCTTCTCTTCAAGCTTGTTGTGGCCAAAAAGTTCCAGCCTTTGCTCAACAGCTGCCAAGGTGAGGCCTCCTCTAGTACATACCAGGGATTGAAACACCAACTCTATTTATCGACGATAATCTCCACATTAAGACCATCCATATCTACAAAAGAAGAAGAAGAAGAAGAAGAAGAGATTAAATAAAATATTCACTTATTAGATATAGAAAAAGAATTGCAATATATAAATATATAAATATTACTTACCCAACTCAAATTTTTCCGTGTTCTCGATGCACTCTTAAACATTAATTGGTACATGAACGGCTCTCAACCAATCTTGAGTGCAAATCAAAGCTTCCACTACTTTGGGAGTTAAAGAACTTTGAAAGCCATCAAGCACTGACCTGATGTACCAAAAGTTGACTTTGAAGCAACGGTAGTTACATGAATGGACAAAATATTTCAAGCCATCAAAGAAAGGATCTTATATTTTAAGCTAGTAGTCTTCCACCATATCAAAAAGTCAAGATCAATAACCTTTTCATTTTTTTCTTGAAGATACTCATTAAACTCAGACTTGTTGTCATCGTACCCTTGTTCATTCGAGTATAAAAACATTTTCTTTCAAGCTTAGGTGTCATATTTTTTTATTCCTTCATTATCACCCGTATCGGCATTGAAACCACTACTACTTGCACCCAAACTATGGCCATCAAAATTTCGATAATTTGAAATAAGAGAATATTACTCATAAAATTCATGCAAATGCTCCAATATATCCTTCACCTTGTAATACATCTCTTTAATTTTTGATTCTTCATCGTAAGTTTGTCCATACAAGAAATTTATATAATTTAACTTGGCTCTAGGATCTAATACAACTGCAATCAACACCATCATATTCACTTTATCTAAGCTTCCATAATATTTGTCAAAATTTTCTTTTATTTTCACACCCATAGCTTAAAGCTTAGGATCCGAAGCATCGACCACATCTTTCAATTATACAAAAAAGTTATCCCTTCAAAATAATCATTTAAAGTAACATATGAACTTCCCGACATCCGATTGGTGGTATTATATAATACTTTTATAAATTCTGAAAGAATAATAGTATTTTCCCAATCATCATCACTAATGATTTCATGATTAAGCTCACTTGCAAAAGATAGATCGTCTTCTTCTATCCTTTGAAAGTTTTTCTGAACCTTATGGCGGTGTCTAACATGAGATAAGTAGAGTTCCATCTAGTGGCAATGTCAAAAACTACCGAACCCTTATAAGTGATCCGTTCTCTCTCAATGTAAGATCGAAATGCTTTGACTCTCGTGGGAGAACTCCTTACATACCTAACTACATTTCGGATACATGCAATAAAGTTACGTACCATAGTCAAGCTATCTCTTACAATCAAATTTAATATATGAGTTGTATACCTCATGTGCAAAACACTATCATCTAATATCAACAACCTTTATTTCGAAAGTTTTTCCCTCAAATAACCAATTGCAACATCATTCGAGCTAGCATTATCTACGGTAATTGTGGACACCTTTTTTTTTTTTTCTATTCCCCACTCCGGAATGCATTTCTCCACAATTTTCCCAATCTCCTTACCCCTATGATTATGCATCACCACAAAGTTGATGATTCTTTTATTCAACTTCCAATTTTCATCAATAAAATGTCCAATGAGATACAAATAATTTAGATTTTAATTAAAACTTCATGTATTAGTTGTGAGTGCAATCTTAGAATTAATCTTTCTAAAATAATTCTTTAAAGAAGTTCTTTCACACAAATACAACTTCATGCAATATTTTGCCACTGTGAAATGTGATAAATGTTTGAAGAGAGGTTGTAACTTAGTAACAAATTCACGAAATCCAACATACTCAACCAAGAAAAAATGTTGTTAATTAAGGATGATGAACCAAGCAAGTATTTACTTATAACGTTCTTAATTAAACGACCATGTCGATAAGATGCTACTAATACTAGAATATCCTCCTGCCTTACTAGCCATGTCGACATTATGTGGTGCAAAAAATTTTTACCTCTTATTTACATTACGGGGAAACCTCTTGCATGTGGTCAGGTGCTTCCTCATTGCAGAAGTACCGTTAGCAACACGGTACTTAAGCACGAACTCACAATGAATGTACTTCAATTGATATGTTTTTCCATCTTTATCATTGATTTTCGAATAATAATTCCAGCATTTAGACGTATATTTCTTATGATAAGAAATATAATAACCATGTATTTTATTTATGGCACTCATGGTAGGAGGTGCTTCTTCTTCAATTTCATCGCCAGAAAACTCTAATTCCGTGATCGAAGTAATCTCTTTACGTCCCTCCACCTCCATTAACGTGTTATCTTGATAGATTAACTTTGCACTACACAACAATAATAGAATATAATTAGAAATTTCAAAATAAAGAGCAAATCAAGGAAGTTTTTTTTTTTTTTGATAAGAAACCGACAACTTTAACTTGGAAACTGAAACTGGTCGATTCAGCTTGCTAATCTAGCAAAAACAACTGAGCACACGGTCCTCTTCTAGCAGAATATTCCAAAAGCACAAAAGAATAGGCCCATTAAGTTCTCTATCCTATCAAATCAAAATTCCATTCAAATTATACTGCACTTTGCCATAGAAAAGGCGTGCTCTCCCTACCAACATAACCTCCCACGTACCATTTTCATACAACAAAAGCAAAAACTAAAAAAACTGCACAGCTACAACATTGCAAGATGAAAGAATTAAACTTTACTGAGCAAAGTGACATAAATACAACGAATCAGAGTGAGGATAATCTCATCAACGTGAAAAACCTTCTAAAGAACATCGGATAATAGAAATTTCGGCAAAAGCGAGAGTACCCTCTTATTCACCCTTAAGTAAATGCAGCTACAAAACATGGCAAATGCATTCCTAAATAGGATTCCGAAATGCACTACAGCAGTTCCTTTATAAAGGGAATAAGCACTTGCTGAGTTGTGATTGCAACTTCATAATTTTACATGATACATAAGGCAAAGAAGAAGTATATTGGTAATATTGCATAGATAAAACTCATAAAGGGGTATATTCTCCTCAAATCTCGTCGAGGGCATGATTTACGCCCAAAATTAACTACATATAAATGTGGGTGATTTCTATAATTGTAACCCACAAATCAAAAAGGTAATTAGAAAATTTACATCAACTATGATAAAAAAAAAAAAAAGCATATCCCCTATTTAAATCCATACACAAAGCAAAATTGAACCTTAATTATATGTCGCTGTCATTAAGCTCTCTACATTTTCCTTCTTTGATACTGAAGGCTTTATTTAATTAAAGGGCTTAAGGCCCTATCCGCCCAAGCTGGGCCCAGAAACCCGGCCCATGGGAAAAAGAGCCCGTGGAAAGAATAGGGTATAAAAGGGAGGAGAGAGAGAGAAAAACATACCGTTTTGTTAAGGAAAAGACGTACGTTTTTCTCTCTCAACGCTCTCCCTCCCTTACGTTGTTCTTCAAAGCAAACAAGTGAAGCACTTGAAGGATTTTTGCCTCCCGGATCGAACAGACCGGATTCTCTCCCTCCATTGGCGTCGGTGTTTAACGTGGCTAACAAGGTACGCTCAAATCCGTGGTGTGCTTTACGATCGGTGATACGTGTCGTTTTCTTGGGCTTCGCTTCCGCATTGATTTAGGGTTTCGATTTAGTGTCGAATCCGGTGTTTCGGGGATCCCTTATTCCCAACATTGGTATCAGAGCCCTAGTTCACGTTTTCCCGATCAATTTGATGTATTTTTGATTGATTTTTTCGCGAAATCCTTTCGGCCGTACGGAACCGGGCCAAAATCCCGACACCCGAGCGCTTTTCGGCCAATCATCCGAGTTTTCGTAAGTCAAAATAAAATTCTGATTGCATAGAAGGAAGCGCGACGTCGAGACGAGTCCGGCGATGTGTCGAACGCCGCCGGAAGCCGCCGCACGCGCCGGTCGGCGAACCGGCGCGTGCACGCCACCGACGGCGAACCGGCACGCGCCGGTCCGCGGACCGACGCGTGACGTCACATGATGACGTCACCCCGACGTCATGTGATGACGTCACCGTGACGTCATCCAACGGTCGGTAACCGTTCGGATGACGTCACCGATGACGTCATCACCGACGTCGTTTGCCGAACGGTCACCGGCCGGCGACCGACCGCCGGAGACTAAGGCACGTGGTAGGCACGTGCCGCTGACGTCTGCATGACGTCATCCCGCACGCGAGCGGCACGTGCGAGCGGTCCGCCCGAGCGGTCCGACCGGTCTGTCCGGTCCGACCGGTCCGACGACCGACGACCGTTGAGCGGCGTCGACCGTTGACCGTTGATCGGCCGTTGACCGTTGACCAAAAAAAAAAAAAAGAGGAAAAGAATGCGTTTCTTTTTCAATTAAGTCTATGTGGATTATATGTAATCCCTTATTTGTTCTGCATTTGTTGCAGGAACAATGCCTCCCGAGGTTGCGCACACCTATTCGCGCAGTTGACCGATGAACAAAAGGAAAGGTCTGTCCTAAGTCGATAGCCGAAATGATCGATCATCGATGGGAGAGTGGTGACTTAATTGATCACGTCCTTGAAGTCAACGGGAAAATTCAACAGGTCATATGGAATGGTCGTCCTATGTCACGATCGAGAGATGGTGCGATTTTTCATAAGCACTCTTCCACCTAAATGGCAAGATGTGTTGAATCGCATATGGGATGTCAACGGAGCTGCTTCCTATAAGAAAATTGTGATAGATTTTGTAAATGAATATTACTGTATTGTTACAAGGGAAAAGATCAAGAAATTGAACAAAAAAGGATCTTTCCGGTTAATGTGTGCCGACTATGTGTTAGTTGTATTGGTGATGTATGTTAAGTGTGCTTTGTGGACATATAATGTATTGTTTACTACCCGATTGTTATTGATGTAACAACTGATATGTTAGTTGTATTGATTGAAAGCATTATTGTTTTATTGGAATTCAATTATGTTGCTTTTGTTATTGCCGGTTGTGTGGGTAATTAGCTATGGGTAGTTATAGAAGTTTTTGTAGTTTCATAGAATTGATTTTGCATATGACAATCATATTAATGATAGTTTTAAGTTAGGATTTTTGGAGGATGATTGGAAACGTAGTGACCTTTTGATTCGAAGCCTTACTTGAAATTATTTATTAATATGATGGGTCTATGCAAATAGGGATGCATAAATGATAGGCATTAATAATTCGTGCATATTTGTCCGATTTGTTCGATCAATGGCTTTGACCACAAAGAGCATAGTTCTTGAGCTGAACAAAGGTGAAAAGCTCAATGGAGACAACTATGAAGTTTGGCAAATGAAAATCCAGTATGTGCTGGAAGAGCAAGAAGCACTTGAGGCTCTTGTCATGACCATGGTTGAACCTGAAGATGGAACCACTGAGCAGCACAAAAAGGACAAAGAAGCTTTTTCTGTGTGGAAAAGAATGAACTCTCTAGCTCGCATCACGTTGCTGAGCAGCATGGAAAATGACGTCATGCGAGAGTTTCGGCGTTTTGACAATGCCAAGGAAATGTGGGAGGCATTGGAAGCTAGATTTGGTCACACTTCGGTGACTAGACTGAGGCAACTCACTATCAGGTTTGACTCCTATGAGAAGCCTCATGGTCAGACCATGAAGCAACATCTTAGAAAGATGTCAAACATGATAACTGAGCTAAGAGATGCTGGCCATGTCCTCACAGATGAGCAGCAAGTGCAAGCGGTGATTCGTTCCTTGCCTCGAGTTGGGAGCATATGAAGGTGCACCGACTCACAATGAAAACATCAAAACCTTTGAGGATGCAATGCGTCATCTTGAGCTGGAAGAGGACCTTTGTTGGCGGCTAAGCCGGATGCTGAACTTTATCATGCTAGTTCTAGCTCAAATGGAGCTTCGAGCTCCAAGCGCAAGCGCCCTAGCTGGTTTGATAAGGGGAAAGGCAAGGAAGAAGCTGGTCCTTCAGGGAAGAAACCCAAGTTTAACCAACATAATAGAGGAAAGCGTCCTCACATGAAGAAGTTAGCAAGGGTGAAATGCTACAACTGTGACAAGAAGGGTCACTATGCTCGCGACTGTCGTGAGCCAAAAAAGGTATGCACCCCTTGTACTTTTCAGAACTTTGCTTATGTGTTGAGTTCTGTGTTTCTAACTGAGTCTAATCCTTTGTGGACTGTGGATTCAGGAGCGACGGACCATGTAGCGAAGGATAGAGGATCCTTCGTGGAATTCGACGAGTACCAACTGGAACTAAGTGGATCTATGTGGGAAATAACTCCCGAGCTGAAGTGAAAGGAATTGGCACATGCCAACCGAATATGCGTGGTGGACGCACTTTATTCCTTCATGATGTGCTGTATGCTCCGGAGATTCGTCGGAATTTAGTGTCTCGTATTAATGTTGGTTAGATTAGGTTTTAATGTGAACTTCGTAGTAGAGGTGTGAATTTGTTTTTGGAGACAAATTACTATGGTTGTGGCTATTTTCTAGATGGTTTTATTGTATTGGATATTGAGTATATTAATGCAAATGTTTGTTATTCCCTTATCACATCTTCTAATACCTATGATAATGATGTGAATGTGTGGCATGCTAGGCTTGGTCACATTGGCCAACAACGTATGAATAGACTAGCTAAATAGGGCTTGTTGGGTAATATTGAAAAAGTCGATTTACCCATATGTAAGCATTGCCTAGAAGGGAAAACAACACGGAAACCATTTGGGAAAGGGAAAAGAGCTGAATTTCCTCTGCATTTAATCCATTCTGATGTCTGTGGTCCAATGAATGTGAGAGGAAGGCATGGGGCTGTTTATTTCATCACCTTTATTGATGATTATACTCGATTCGGATATGTCTATTTGATTTCTCATAAGTCTGAAGCAATAAGTTGTTTCAAAAGGTTTATGAACCTGGTAGAAAATCAATTAGACAAGAAAATAAAAACATTGAGATCCGATCGAGGTCGAGAATATTTATCTGATGAGTTCAGAAAATTATGTGATGAAAAAGGAATAGAAAGACAGTTGTCTATTCCGTATACTCCTCAACAAAATGGTGTTGCAGAGAGAAGAAACAGAACCCTACTGGAAATGGTTAGGTCTATGATGGCGCATGTTAACTTACCTATCACCTTTTGGAGTGATGAATTGTTAACTGCTGTCTATATACTTAACTGGGTGCCTTCCAAATCAGTTACTTCCACTCCATATGAGTTATGGACAGGTAGAAAATCGGACTTAAGTTTTCTTAAGCCATGGGGTTGTGCTGCCTACACACATGAGTCCTCTCACAAATTTGGGAAATTAGGTCCCAGAGGAAAGAAGAGTATTTTCATAAGATACTCAGAACACTCAAAAGGGTATGTGTTCATTGGTGAGCAGGAAAGTGGGAGTGCAACTAAATATGAATCACGAGATGTCACATTCTTAGAGGATGAGTTTCCTAAGAAGGGCGAAATAGGGAAAGATCACTCCCTATTTGAGACTTTGGATCAAGATAAAGATATTGGTGGAGTTCATCCAAGTGGGAGCATAATAGGGAATGATGTACAAAGTGTACAATCTCCCATAAGGCGAACAAGTCGCCAAAGTATTCCCCGTCGACGTTTTGACATTGAAGGGGAAACTTTTATGGTTGCTCCACAAGATGAGGATGAGCCAAGAAATATCAATGAGGCTCTGAAGTGCCCTAGTAAAGAAAAATGGATTCGTGCAATGGAAGAGGAAATGGAGTCAATGGAATCAAACCAAGTCCGGGAACCTGGTTGATCTTCCAAAAGGACGCAGAGCTATTGGGAACAAGTGGGTTCTCAAAATAAAGCGAAAGGCTGATGGCTCGATTGAAAGGCATAAGGCTCGCCTTGTGGCGAAAGGGTATAATCAACAGGAAGGAATTGATTATGAAGATATGTTTTCTCCTGTAGTAAGATTTACCTCGATTCGCATTATTCTGGCAATAGTAGTGACGCGGGAGCATCCAACGTAGCTCCATCCACCAACTCGGAACCATTGATGTTTATCCAAGCCAAAAGAGAAATTGGGCATTATGTGCTTTGATGGATCATTTTCAATGAATAACTATCAATGGGAGACCATTCTAAATGTCTTGAATGACCAGTTGATGAAGTTTCAGAATGATTATTTTCTGGTCAAGGGAGGAGCTCGAATTTGAAGATTCAAGAATGCAGAAGGCCGAAGATTAAAGGCATTTACTTCCCGTGTTAATAAAGGCTTTTATTATGTTATTATGTGTGTTTATTGTTATGCAGTCCAAGAGTCGACGGTTTCGGTTTCTAGGCTATTAAGTTCTGTTTTTAATATGTATTAAGGTGTCAGTTTCTAGGCTATTAAGGTCTGTCTTTAATATGTATTAAGGTGTCATTTTCTAGGCTATTAAGGTCCGTTTTTTAATATGTATTAACTCTAAAATCCTCCTATAAAGAGGGTAAAACTATGCAATGTAAGGATACGAATTTTATGAATGAAAATTGTGAGATTTCCTCTGCCTGAGTGAATTCCTTTTGAGAGTGGATAACTCCTTTCGGTTTCTTTATCCTTGGAGCCTAGATCACTCCTCGGTGGTGAACCAAGAAGCCCTTTATCCTTGGCTGGTGGAATCTTTAGGTCTTGGTGGTGAGCTTCTCCTATCCCGAAGTCCTTTATCCTTGGCTGGTGGAAGCTTTAGGCCTTGGTGGTGAACTTCGTAGATCTCGATCCTCATCCTTGGTTGGTGGCGCTGCCTTTATACCTTGGAAGGAGATTGTTTTTATCTGTTTTTATTCCTTTCCATTTCTTCCCCGTATACACTACTCCATACACTTAACCCCGAAAATCCCCTCTCAAAATTCTGTTCTAGAATCACTCAACCCATCACGCATCAAAATATTGGTATCGAGCTCAAGGTTCAACTCATTTGAGTGATTCCTTTCTTTCTTTTGTTACAAATTCCTTATGGATGAACAAGTTCCTAGAGGCTTGACCTTGGAGCAAGCGCACAACGAAAGGCGAGATCGTGCAATCCAAAATCTTCAACAACAAATGGAGCGAGTCCTCAATCTTCTAGAGAATCCGGCGAGACAAGGACAACCAGCAAGGCGTCCCAATGAACGGCGTCGGCGTGACGATTCTGAATCTCGTCAAAATTCTGATGTCGATTCCGAGTCCACCGGAGACAACCAAACGATTCTGCACTCTAGTGATTCTGAATCTCCAATTCAAGACGAAGACGGAGAGGGAGGCATAAGGAGGATGAAAGAGACATTAAAGTGGAGGTCCCCGAGTTTGACGGTAATCTTAATCCCGACGACTTTGTAGATTGGCTACACAAAACCGAACGAATTTTTGAATTCAAATCCTATTCGGATGAGAAGAAATGTAAGGTTGCTATCCTAAGGTTGACCAAATATGCTTCTCTATGGTGGGAGAATCTAAAGCATCAACGAGCAAGGGATGGAAAAGGGCGAATCAAGTCTTGGGAAAAACTCAAGAGGTTGATGAAGAAGAGGTTCTTGCCCGACAACTATAAGCAAGATCTCTTCCTCAAACTGAACTCCCTAAGACAACATGGGATGAGCGTTGAAGAATACATTCGTGAGTTTGAACAACTCAAAATGAGGAGTGAAGTTCCAGAAGTTCCCGAGCAAACCATCGCTCGTTTTCTTGGCGGCATGAATCGAGAAATTGCTGATATGGTTGAACTTCAGCCGTATTGGTCCTTTGAAGACGTATGCAAGTTAGCCATAAAAGTGGAAAAACAATTGAAGAGCAAGAGGTTTTCCTCCGTAACCTCAACAAGGGCGACATCCTATTTTAAGGGTGCTTCCTCAAGCAAGGGGGAGAGTTCGTCGACAAAAGACAGAGGCAAGGGAAAGAATGCAGAGCCTTCCAAAGAAGTCCAAAAGAAGTTTGAAGGTGATGCAAGGAAATGCTTTAAGTGCCATGGCTTTGGGCATTTACAAGCAAATTGTCCAAATCGGAGAGTTATGACTCTTCAAGAAATTGAGGAGATCAATTCGGCGCTTCAAGAGGCTGATGATAATGAAGACCAAAATATTTCCGAATCTGATCGGGAAGAAGAAGTTGTGGAGAAAGCTGATGATGGTGAGCTGTTGATCATTCGGAGAGCATTGCATGTTGAAGTTTCTCCTAATAATGAGCAAAGGGAGAATATATTTCACACGCGTTGCACTATTAATGGAAAGGTGTGTTCGGTGATCATCGATGGTGGGAGCTGCACCAATGTTGCTTCGACAACTCTTGTCGACAAATTGAAGCTTCCAACTACGAAACATCCTCAACCATACAAGCTCCAATGGCTCAATCAAGGGAATGAACTCAAGGTAACCAAACGTGTTCTTATTTCATTTTCGATTGGGAAGAACTATCGAGATGAGGTTGTATGTGATGTGATTCCAATGGAGGCATGCCACTTGCTATTGGGTAGACCGTGGCAATTTGATATAAATGCTATGCATGATGGTCGGAAAAACACATACTCTTTTCAGAGGGAACAAAAATGCATTACTCTTTTACCATTGAGCCCTTATTCGATACATAATAATCAACCTGGGGAGGGAAACACTTGTAAGGAAAATCTGTTCTTGAGTGAGACACGGGTTGAGAGAGCCATTAGCAAACAAAAGAATGTTTTTGCTTTGCTTGTGGTCGAGAAAAAGAGTGAGATGGAGCGACCCATACATCCAAAAATGCATTACTTGTTGAAAGAATTTGCAGATGTGTTTCCGGAGGATTTGCCACTTGGATTACCTCCCATAAGAGGTATTGAGCATCAAATTGATTTGATCCCCGGTGCTCCACTACCAAACAAGCCAGCTTATCGATGCAATCCGGAGGATACAAAGGAGTTGCAAAGACAAGTCAATGAACTTATTCTCAAAGGATACGTTCGAGAAAGCATGAGTCCCTGCTCTGTTCCGGCTCTTCTTGTGCCTAAGAAGGATGGTACATATCGGATGTGTGTTGATAGCCGGGCCATCAACAATATCACCATTAAGTATAGGTACCCTATACCCAGACTTGATGATATGCTAGATGAATTATATGGTTCTTCTGTGTTTTCAAAGATAGATTTGCGGAGTGGTTATCATCAAATCAGAATGCGAGAAGGTGATGAATGGAAGACAGCTTTCAAGACCAAGGGAGGCCTTTATGAGTGGTTGGTTATGCCATTCGGATTATCTAATGCTCCGAGTACTTTCATGAGACTTATGAACGAGGTTCTTCGTTCCTTTATTGGTCAATTTGTCGTTGTTTATTTCGACGATATTCTTGTTTATAGTAGGAATGAGGAGGAGCATATCTCTCATCTAACACAGGTCTTTAATGTCTTGAGAGAACGAAAACTATATGCTAAAATGGAGAAATGTGAGTTCTTCTCTCCAAGCATTGTGTTTCTTGGTTATGTGGTTTCCAAAGATGGAATCTCGTTGATCAAGCCAAGGTAGAAGCTATGAAGACTTGGCCCGTTCCGAAATCTATTTCGATGTAAGAAGTTTTCCTGGACTTGTTTCTTTTTATCGACGGTTTGTCAAAAATTTTAGCACCGTCATGGCTCCTATAACTGAATGCATGAAGAATGGTGCTTTTGAATGGACAAAGACTGCTCAAAACGCCTTTGAGGTAATCAAGCAGAAACTTTGTGAGTCTCCTATTCTTGCACTTCCTGATTTTGATAAAGTATTTGAAGTTGAGTGTGATGCAAGCGGAGTTGGTATTGGTGCTGTTTTGGTGCAAGCGCAAAAACCATTGGCATATTTCAGCGAGAAGTTATCTGATTCCAAGAGGAATTATTCAACTTATGACAAAGAGTTCTATGCCATTGTCCGAGCTCTTGATAATTGGAGCCATTATTTGAGGCCAAAGCAATTTGTCCTTCATTCTGATCATGAGGCGCTTAAGTTTATTAGTGGCCAACGCAAGCTTAATTCGAGACATGCAAAATGGGTAGAATTTCTTCAATCCTTTTCTTTTGTCTTGAAATATAAACCGGGGCACACTAATGTTGTAGCAGATGCTTTATCAAGAAGATATTCTATGCTTGCGGTTTTGGACTCTAGGATTCTCGGATTTCAATCAATGAAAGAACTTTATTCTGAAGATGCGGAGTTCTCATCCATCATCAACAATTGCAAGTGGGGTGTTCAAGGTATATATTCTTTGCAAGATGGGTTTCTTTTTAAAGGAAATCAATTATGTGTGCCGAAGAGTTCTTTTCGCGAATTGCTGATTCGAGAAGCGCATGGTGGAGGATTGGCTGGTCATTTTGGGATTAACAAAACTCTTGAGGTTCTTCAAGAGCATTTCTATTGGCCAAAGATGAGTGGGGATGTGCATGCTATCATCTCAAGGTGTGCAACTTGTCATAGATCAAAAAGTCATTTCCATCAAGGTTTGTATACTCCACTTCCGGTACCATTGCAGCCTTGGGAAGATGTTAGCATGGATTTCATTGTGGCTCTACCAAGAACTCAAAGAGGAAAAGATGCCATCATGGTGGTCGTTGATCGGTTCTTTAAAATGGCTCATTTCGTGCCATGTCACAAGACCAATGATGCATCTCATATTGCTGAATTATATTTCAAAGAGATTATCCGCATTCATGGAGTACCAAAGACCATTGTGTCGGATCGTGATTCCAAGTTCTTAAGCCACTTTTGGAGGACTCTATGGAGAATGCTTGGTACAAGACTCTTATTTAGCACGGCTTGTCATCCCCAAACCGATGGCCAAACGGAGGTAACAAATCGTACTCTAACCACTCTTCTTCGTGGTATGGTGAGTAAATCATTGAAAGATTGGGATTTAAAACTTGCGCATGCTGAATTTGCTTACAATCGATCACCAAGTTATACTACCAGTCGATCGCCATTTGAAGTTGTGTATGGAATTAATCCTCTCACACCCATTGATTTGATTCCAATTTCGTCTAACTCTCAAGTGAGCTTTGATGGCAAGAAAAGAGCTGAGTCAATGAAGAAGCTCCATGAGCAGATTCGATCCAACATTGAAAAGGCCAACGAATCTTACAAGAAGAAAGCTAATCAACATCGCAAGAAGGCTCAATTTCAACCGGGCGACCTTGTATGGCTTCACTTGAGGAAGGAGAGATTTCCATTTCGTCGAAAGAACAAGCTCATGCCCGAGCTGATGGTCCCTTTAAAGTTTTGGAGCGAATTGGTGACAATGCTTACAAGATTGACCTTCCGGGAGAGTTTGGAGTTTCAGCAACATTCAACGTGGGAGACCTTTCTCCTTACTTGGAGGATGAAAACCTTCTAGATTTGAGGACAAATCTCAAACAACCTGGGGAGGATGACGCGGGAGCATCCAACGTAGCTCCATCCACCAACTCGGAACCATTGATGTTTATCCAAGCCAAAAGAGAAATTGGGCATTATGTGCTTCGATGGATCATTTTCAATGAATAACTATCAATGGGAGACCATTCTAAATGTCTTGAATGACCAGTTGATGAAGTTTCGAGAATGATTATTTTCTGGTCAAGGGAGGAGCTCGAATTTGAAGATTCAAGAATGCAGAAGGCCGAAGATTAAAGGCATTTACTTCCCGTGTTAATAAAGGCTTTTATTATGTTATTATGTGTGTTTATTGTTATGCAGTCCAAGAGTCGACGGTTTCGGTTTCTAGGCTATTAAGTTCTGTTTTTAATATGTATTAAGGTGTCAGTTTCTAGGCTATTAAGGTCTGTCTTTAATATGTATTAAGGTGTCATTTTCTAGGCTATTAAGGTCCGTTTTTTAATATGTATTAACTCTAAAATCCTCCTATAAAGAGGGTAAAACTATGCAATGTAAGGATACGAATTTTATGAATGAAAATTGTGAGATTTCCTCGCCCGAGTGAATTCCTTTTGAGAGTGGATAACTCCTTTCGGTTTCTTTATCCTTGGAGCCTAGATCACTCCTCGGTGGTGAACCAAGAAGCCCTTTATCCTTGGCTGGTGGAATCTTTAGGCCTTGGTGGTGAGCTTCTCCTATCCCGAAGTCCTTTATCCTTGGCTGGTGGAAGCTTTAGGCCTTGGTGGTGAACTTCGTAGATCTCGATCCTCATCCTTGGTTGGTGGCGCTGCCTTTATACCTTGGAAGGAGATTGTTTTTATCTGTTTTTATTCCTTTCCATTTCTTCCCCGTATACACTACTCCATACACTTAACCCCGAAAATCCCCTCTCAAAATTCTGTTCTAGAATCACTCAACCCATCACGCATCAAGTAGCTAGTCTGGATCTTGAGTTACATCAAATGGATGTAAAGACTGCTTTCCTCAATGGAGAATTAGAGGAAGAAATATATATGGAACAACCTGATGGTTTCATAGTGAAAGGCCAAGAAGAAAATGTATGTCGACTTTTGAGGTCGATATATGGTCTTAAGATCATCAAGACAATGGTATATACGTTTTCATAATGCCATAGTGGCATATGATTTTACAATGATTGATGAGGATCATTGTGTATATATCAAAAGATCCAAGGATCAATTTGTGATCATATCATTATATGTTGATGATATACCGATTGCGGAAGCAATATGGAGTTGGTTAATCTTGTCAAGAGATGGTTGTCTTCTAACTTTGAGATGAAGGATATGGGTGAGGCTGCATACATTCTTGGAGTTAAGATTTCGAGGGATCGTTCGAAGAGATCGTTGTCTCTTTCGCAAGAAACCTATATAGATAAGGTTCTTGAACGATTTCGTATGCAAGACTGTAAACCCATAGACACTCCTATTGCGAAAGGTGAAGGATTGAGCCATAGATTGTGTCCAGGGACTCCACAAGAGAAGGAACAAATGAAACATGTTCCTTATGCTAGTGCTGTTGGGAGTTTGATGTATGCTATGATGTGTACAAGACCCGACATATGCTTTGCAGTTGGAATGGTGAGTAGATACCAATCCAATCCAGGTCCAGCACACTGGAAAGCCGTGAAGAGAATACTGAGGTATCTGAAGGGAACTGCTGATTTCAAGTTGAATTATCAAGGAAAGGATCTGCGACTTGAAGGCTATTCAGATGCCGATTGGGGAGGAGATTTAGATGAAAGAAAATCTACCTCGGTTTTGCTTTCTTATTGAACAATGGCGCCATATCATGGAGCAGTAAGAAGCAAACGTGCATAGCCTTGTCCACGATGGAAGCTGAGTTCGTGGCGTTATCAGCAGCGGTACAAGAAGGAGTTTGGCTTAAGAGATTTTTGGATCATTTAGGTGTTATTGAGAAAGCTGCAAATCCATTGTTGGTTAATTGTGATAGCCAAGCAGCTATAGCGTACACCAAAGATCCAAAGTATAATGGCAAGACCAAACATATAGATACCAAGTATAACTTTGTAAAAGATATGGTTGCACGAAAGGATGTGAACTTGCAGTACATATCTACGCATAGAATGGTAGCAGATCCTATGACAAAGCCAATACCTAGAGATACATTTTATGGTCATGTAAAATCTCTAGGATTGCGTAGAGTCTAATGTACTGAATTGTAATTTCCCTGAGTTGTTCACATTTATGAAATTTTGTTTTTCATTGATTAATGCCTATGAACCTTAGTATAATCTTTATGCATCTTAATGCTCAGTGCATTATTTTAAGTTGAGAAGTATGTCGGACAGATATTAGATTAGCCCACTCACACGGGTAATCGCCTGTTTTCTTGTGTGATAAATAGAGATGATACTGTTTTTAAGCTTATTATCTAGGTGATAATCGAGAGCTCAAGCTTAAAACACGTATGTCGCCTTAACTCGAGTGTTAAGATGAGGACATAATTCTTACGATGTCCGAAAGTAAAATACCCCACATATTTTACTCTATCTGTCTAAGATGCCAGATGTGAGTTCTAATGAATTTTGTGAATGAGTAGCTACGTGAACTCAAGTTAGACATTGGGTATGTCTGAACTATCATCTGTACGGTATTGAAAAGTGTAGACATACGCTCCATGGGAAAGGAGTTAATACCGTAATACGTATTTCATACTACGTATGCATGAGACGACCAATAAGAGTGGCAAAAAGTTTGATCTCAACTTTTATAACGTGTGAGACTCTTGAGGAAAAGAGTTCCTCAATTTTGAAGTCCCCTCAGGACTCTTACTTATTCTCAAGATTTCTATTTAGTGTTTACTATCTTAGGGTGTTACCAATGGTCATGAGTTGATTCGATCTAATGGGGCATTTCTAGAAAAGCAAGCTGGACTGAAATTGAGAGTTTGAAGGAAAGAGGAAGATCGATTTTGGAAAATCACATTATAGTTTTGTATTCACTGGTCGACCAATTATGACTGTCTTTGTGATAATTATAATTGTGAATACAATATATATATCATGTTTAAAAGAGATCAAGGGAGATATAAATGTGATCGATCGATCTAGGGTACTGCATACTAAATCTACTCGAGTGAGACGCCCATTATGAGCTGCTATATATTCCTAACGATGTATAGCAACGAGCTCTCAAAGTATGCTGGTCGCACGGATTATTCACCGGTATGAATGTTGAAGAGAGGTAAAGAGAATTCTGTTCGGCCCACCTTGTGCGAGTGGGAGATGAAGGCTTTATTTAATTAAAGGGCTTAAGGCCCTATCCGCCCAAGCTGGGCCCAGAAACCCGGCCCATGGGAAAAAGAGCCCGTGGAAAGAATAGGGTATAAAAGGGAGGAGAGAGAGAGAAAAACATACCGTTTTGTTAAGGAAAAGACGTACGTTTTTCTCTCTCAACGCTCTCCCTCCCTTACGTTGTTCTTCAAAGCAAACAGTGAAGCACTTGAAGGATTTTTGCCTCCCCGGATCGAACAGGACCGGATTCTCTCCCTCCATTGGCGTCGGTGTTTAATCTGTGGCTAACAAGGTACGCTCGAATCCGTGGTGTGCTTTACGATCGGTGATACGTGTCATTTTCTTGGGCTTCGCTTTCGCATTGATTTAGGGTTTCGATTTAGTGTCGAATCCGGTGTTTCGGGGATCCCTTATTCCCAACATATACTTTTGTATGTAATCATTGAGGATGTCTTAGCGGAATTAACTCGAAGATTGGTGATACTAGAAAACCAAAGGAGAGACAAAATTATATTTTGGATCGGTTTCTAGATAACCGCAAATGTGCACGCCATTCCGACCACGAATCAATTTCACTCGACAGATTCGAACACCCAAGAACGGGGAGCGATACACGCGGACGTGAGAGAGAGATAGAGAGGGGTCTTTACCTACGATTTGCAAAGCCAAATGGACGGTCGACGACGAAGTATCGACCGGAGACTCGAAGTCGAGAAAGTGGAACTCCGCGAGGGCGAGCGGCGTCTAGTGGCAGCGTCGAGGGCGAGCAGTGTTCGGCAGCGGCATCGAGGGTGAGTGACGTCGATGACGGGCAAAGGCAAAGAATGGGAGAGACTCAAAGGTACATCAGCAGCGACTGGTGTTGAGCGACGAGGGTTAGGGCGAGCGACGTCGGCGATTGGCATCCAACGGTGTCCGGTGAGGGCGAGTGGCGTTCGGTGGCGACATCGAGGGCGAGCGGCATCGGTGACAAGCAGAGGCAGAGAACAGGAGAGACTCAAAGGTACATCAGTAGTGACTGGCATTGAGCAGCGAGGGTTAGGGCGAGCGTCGTTAGTGACTGGTGTCCAGCGGCATCCTGCAAGGGCAAGCAGCATTCGGTAGTGGCGTTCGGTAGCGGCGTCAATGAAAGTGTAAAATTGTGAATGAAGGGAAATTGTGAATGCGTCGAGAGATTTTGGGCTTATTTTGGACTTTGGAGTCCTAACTCGTTCCGTAACTGGTTCCTAGAAAAAAGGAACCTGGAACCGAATCGGACCCTCCAGTGTGGTTCTCCAGTTCCCAATTCTACTTAGGAACAACACTCACCCTTATCCAAAACATGATAAGGTATAGAACAAGACACAAGTTCAGAACGGAGCATGTTTAGAACAAGTCAACTTGATAGAACGTAACACAAGCTCCAAACATATAATGGCTAGTAATCTGGTTTTGATTCTACATCAAGATAAATTTGATTGACTCAATCTAATTGATTGACAATTGGATATTGAAGACAAGATTTGTCTATACAAAGAAGCTCTACTTATGGAAACCAAAATTCTATTTGTATGGACGATCATAATCAATTTGAGATTCTACTTCTATCACTCAATGACTACGAAATCTTCTAGATACAGATTTATCCAATGGGTAGATTGGAAGACGGTCCTCTAGATATTGTCCAACAGCTAGTTTGGAAGT
This sequence comes from Eucalyptus victrix, assembly GCA_016097545.1. Classification (NCBI taxonomy): domain Eukaryota; kingdom Viridiplantae; phylum Streptophyta; class Magnoliopsida; order Myrtales; family Myrtaceae; genus Eucalyptus; species Eucalyptus victrix. Next base: position 32,670,508 of record CM027844.1, read on the forward strand.
GGGGGAGTATTTAAGGAGATTAAGGACCGATGAGTAAGTAAGAGACGAAGCGTAAAATTTATAATTCCAAAGTTTGAGTGATCTTTGATCATATACTTGTCTTTGGTGAGCTTAAATGTTTGTGATCATGAGAGAAATACCAAAAGAGTGACTTAGTGAGATAGTGTGATCTCTCACTAAGTGTTTGTACTCAAAGTTGTAATCTCTTGTTGATCACATAGTGGAATCTAGCCAAAAGGTTGTTAGCGTGGGGGAGTGGACGTAGGCTTGATCTAAGCCGAACCACTATAAATTTCATGTACAACATTCTCTTTCCTTAACTCTTCATATTTAAGTCTGTTGCATACTCACAGGTTATTTCAGAAGTCTGTTATCACATAATAGATTCTAAACATCTAACTGAAGTCTGATTGCTCATTTAATCAGACTCAGATCCTTATCCAGACTTTGCTCAAAATTTATTTTATTCCACATTTATTTGCTAAGATTCCTTTTAAACACCTATTCACCCCCTCTAAGTGTTCGTACTAGCGCTTTCAATAAAGTCCACTGATGTGCAGCTTATGGAAAGAAGTGGATAGAACTTATTGGTGTCGGGTGAGGTGGTACATCATTCTCGAGGAGACTGCCGCTGGGAGGCAGCTCCACAACCCTAGGAGGGAGATATATTGAACGAATGATTTTGTAGATATCGAGGGAGCGTCGCCGGCCCTCGGTGAAGCTCGGCCTCACCTTGGCTGGGCGAGCCTGAGCTCACCCAAATGTGGTGAGGCCAAGCTCACCCAGCCACCAGTGAGGCCGAGCCTCGCCAGGCTACCATTAGGTTGGCATCGCCAAGCGATGGCCTAGCTAGGTTGAGCCTCACCAATGGTTGGGCGAGGTCACTGGCGAGGCTCGACCTCACCCAGGTGGTGCGAGGTCGGCCTCGCCCTGGCCTGGTGAGGCCGAGCCTTGTGCTAGCTAGCGAGGCTCGGCCTCGCCTTGGCTGGGAGATATGGCGAGGCCAAGCTCGCCCAACCACCGGCGAGTCGCCAACCATGGCCGAGGCCGGCAACCGACCAAAAGAAAGAAAGAAGAAAAATATAATAAAAATATTGAAAAATTAAAAGAAACAAAAAAATTATACAAATTTACCAAACATATTTCTGTTCCTGGAGTAGAAATTTTTTGCAGTTACCAAGCGTATTCTTATACTCAGAAATTGTTCTCTAGAACTGAGAAAAAAAAAACTATTTCTGTTTAAAAATTATTCTCCATAACAGAAACGTTACCAAATGCACCCTTAGTGTCCGATAATGCAAGGGGGAGTATATCATAATGGAAAAATGGCGACCATCCTTCAGGTTAATCTATTGTATGGGAAAAAAAAGGTTGATACATTACTATATCTCTCTTCTGGCTAATGCTGCAAGAAGTTGTTGAGGATAAATTAATCCATTACTTTAGTCTAAACTGAGCTTTTGCCTCAATCGGTCATACCGGACAACCATGACCAGTAGTTGGCTATAAGCTGTTTGGATTGTTTGAATCGGTGAGTGATATTAAGTAGTTATCACATATTGTTTGGTGCCCATACATTCTTCCTTAACCGTGGATGTGATTGGTTAACCAATCACATACTTCTTGTTCAAAGATCTCATCTTCCACTCTCCACCGCACGACTTGTAGATGGAATCCATTCTCACGCTATGCTTTGTCATGAACCCTAAGGAATACGCCAAAGTCAACAACCAGGGTGATGATGTTTTTCTTTGTGAATATGAATATGACATCCATTGGCACAGTTTCAAGCGTCTTGCAGAGTTTGACAAGGAAGAAGAGGTTCGCAACCGAACATATGAGTTGCAATGTTTGGCTTTTGTTTATCAAACTTGAGCAGTAAAGAAATTTGAGTTCACAATTTTGTTGCACGGGATGGTGTGGAAGATGACCGTGATGAATATTGGATTTCTCGCAATGAAGCAGACTCCGGAACTGATGAAGACATGGATTATGAAGAAGAGCGTGTGAAAAACCTGCAATCAAGATCATCAATAACTCATGAATGTGCCACGGTACGAATGAAACCGTTTATTTTATTTTTCTGTTCCTTTCCTTTAAATGGCTTTCCTTCAAATCGGTCCTTGATTATTTTACACAGAACTCACGGAGGGGCCAGTTCTTTGGACTGCAAAAGATAGGGACAAAGAGAATTCCAGCGCATGTCAGATGCCACAAGAAAACTAATCTGGAAAGAGCCAAGGCAATGCTTTTATTGGCAACACTTCCTAAAAGCTTACTTTGCCGAAATAAGTAAGCATGTCTACTTGTTTAAATGTTTGTATCATCTGGCTAGCTCTATGCTTCATGAGACATTTTTTTTTTATTTTTTGGTAGAGAAATGGAGGAAATAACAGCTTTTATAAAGGGGGCATTATGTCAAGACCAATGTCTTGGGCGTTGCCTATACATACATGGTGTTCCTGGAACTGGCAAGGTATACTTTTCACCTGAATTAGCTATAAAATGTTATCTTAGTTCCTTTGTAGCTGAATATCACTTGATATTTTATTAACTTTAAGCTTTAGACAATGACAGTACTTTCAGTAATGAGAAACCTGAGGTCTAAAGTTGATGCTGGAAGGATCAGACCATATTGTTTTGTGGATATTAATGGTCTTAAGTTGGCATCTCCGGAGAACATACACAAGGTATTTAAGAATATTGACTTGCAAATTTGGTATTTATATTTCTTTTGTGCCTTGATGTGATGCGACATTCTTTTAGGTTATTTATTGACTGGACATAGAGTTAGCTGGAAGAAGGCTCTGTAGCTGCTTAAGAGCGATTTTCAGATGGAAAGTATATTGGCAGAGATGACGACCAACCTTGTGTCCTACTAATTGATGAACTCGACCTTCTTCTAACCAGAAATCAATCGGTACTTGCTTTTGTTCCTATCCAAATGACATAAAATTAGCATTGCGTCTGGCACAGCACCTTAAGCAAATGCTTTGCTTTTTTCTTTCTCCCTTTTCTTTTTTCCAGTTTTGTTAAACTTCTCTATTAGGTCATCAATGTGGTTAGCCTTCCATTGTTGCAAGTTCTCTACAACATTCTTGATTGGCCTACAAAGCCACATTCCGAGTTGATTGTGATCGGTATGTCTTGTCCTTTTATAGGGGGTTGTAAGGACAATGAGGAGAGGAAGACACCAATGTATTATTCCTCTTTGTGTAAATATTTAGGCATAGCAAATACAATGGATCTGCCAGAGAAGTTACTTCCCCGTATCTCTAGTCGCATGGGTATTCAGAGACTTTGCTTTGGTCCGTACAATTATCAGCAGCTTTAGGAAATCATTTTAACGCAACTCAGAGGAATTGATGCATTTGAAAAGCAAGCTATAGAATTTGCTTCTCGAAAGGTCTCATCCTTGATTCTTTTGATTTTTCCTATATTGTGATATAGGCTTTGACATTTACCTATCAATTGAATTTCTGGAGGCCATCAGCATATTTGTTTTAAAGCTTTTCCTTACTATTCTCTCATGCTACCCTCAGTTTGACTTTTGATGATTTACATCTTTAACAGGTAGCAGCCATTTCAGGGGTTGCACGGCGTGCACTAGAGATATGCAGACGTGCAGCAGAAATTGCTAATTACCATATAAAGAAAGCTCTCAAAACTGCTCTGGTAATCTTTTTTCTGCTGATTTAATAACCTCAATGTAGAACTTCCAGTGAGCAGTACACTTAACCACTTCTGTGTTCCCAATCCATCATGTCCTTACAAACATTTAGGTGTATACATGCTCAAATGAGTTGGAAAGCAATAGTGGGAAGGTATGGACAGTTGAAGGTCTAAGATCATTCTTTATGAATCTGACTTGACCGAGAAGCTTTCCGCCAAACTAGATCATCTTTAGCATCATTCCAAGTCACTCGACATGAGGATGGGCATGCTTGTATGATTCACGGCTTTGTTTATGGTTGATCAAAACAAAAAGGAATATAAACAGGGGCTGACTGGATTTTGCTATACATCAATGATGAGAAAATTCAACAGATGATCTCTTTTGCACCACCATCACGAGCCTAGAGATAGGTGACATAATTTTAGGTCATTGTTAAGGACTATGGGAGTGACAAAATCTATTTGATTGTTTTGATGGGGATGTCATGGCTATCTGTATTGCTTGTGCTCCTGAAGGCTCACTCTATTTGATGTACGCATGTGTGTATATATTGATAAATGTGCATCTGTTAGCATAAAATTACAATCGCAATAAACAAATGATGTAATTTTCTCCATTTTATAGGGAAAGCTCTTGTTGGGATGTCAGAGGTTGAAGCAGCCATCAAGGAAATGTTTCAGGCACCTCACATCCAGGTGAGTTGAAACACATTCATAACTTGTCATCAGTTACTGCTCACTGATATATTGGTGTTGTTTCTGCAACATATAACACCACATGCTTTGTATTCATGAATTTACCGAGCCATATACTGCGTCATACATAGTCGGCAGGCGCATCATACGAAAAAAGTGTATAGCACCCAAGATAGGGGAAGAATCGCAAGCTATGTGAAGAGGAATGTCAATACTTAAAAGTATGGTTTCAGCTAATGTTTCAAGTTGATGCAAAATATTTGGCTTTAGAAAAATAGGCTAATAATTTGCTGAAGAAACAACTAGTTTACAGCTATGTCAATAATTTTCAACTAAAATTGGTTGGGAGAACTCAATTGGCAAATCATCAAAATATTCTAGACTATATTGACAAATTGTCAAAATATTTGGAACTAAATTGAAGTTAAAAGTTTTCAAATTATATTAAATAGTTGAAATGTTTATGATTGAATTGATCGTTTCACTTACCAATATTTGCCTCATTGTTTTGATATTATAAACTCTTTCAATAATTTATGGACATTTACTTGTTAGACTTATCAGTGTGTTGTTAGTTCTCATAGGAAAATTACCGACCTTAAATGGGTTAATACCCTGAAAAACCTTAAATTGGTACACATGTGACAAATTTACCTTAAACTATTTTTTTGTCCACCAAAAATCCCAAACCGATATACCTTTGACAAATTTACCCCAAACTGGTACACATGTGACAAATTTACTCTATGTTAGTTTTCGTCAAATTTTACTGTCAAATTATTAAGTTAGATGACACGTGACAGTTGACTGGTATACCAACTTGGGATTTTACGCTCTGTTTGTCATAGTTTACAATTTTTGTAATTTTTGTGTGGTATTAATCCAATTTAACGGAGGGTATATTTGTCACAAATTTACCACTTGAGGTTTTTTTGCGGTCGAATAAATTAATTTGTAGTAAATTTGTTATAAATATACTAGTTTGGGGTTTTTTATGATTAGTTGGGGTAAATTTGTCATAGGTGTACCGGTTTGGAGTTTTTCTTAGTCAAAAAAATAGTTTTTGGTAAATTTGTCACATGTGTACGAGTTTGAGGTTTTTCAGAGTATTAACCCACCTGAAATTGAGAGTGTAGCAACTTTTCATAGACTAAGTTACCAAATAGTTAATTTTATTAACCCACCTGAAATTGAGAGTGTAGCAACTTTTCATAGACTAAGTTACCAAATAGTTAATTTTTTTTTTTGGTCGGTACCAAATAGTGAGTTTGCAAAGATTGTTTTGAAGAAACCAACTGTTTTCAATAATTTACCAACATTCATTTGTGAAGCTCACCAATATATTAAAATTACCGACAAAACTACCAACTTTTGAATTCACTTACCCTCGTTTAATTGATTGCTTGAAATTACCAACCGTTCCAATAATTTCTTACATTTATTTGCTAATACCTAGGATTTGTCGAGGGCCATCCTCGCCCAACACCGGCGAGGGCCGACCTTGCCTACGTTGGGCGAGGGTGTCCCTGCCCTCGCCAGATCTAGCGAGGGCCATCCTTGCCCAACGCCAGCGAGGGCCGACCTCACCTTCATCGGGCGAGGGTGTTCTGGGAACCTCACTTAACCGCAAGACAGGGTCCTTCCGTCTAGGATGTTGCCAGCCTGGCAGACCTAAACTCTCAAGTACGTAAAGATGCAGAACCTAGGCATTGGGGGCACATTAAGAATCTTTCCATTGTTCACCAATACCGTTCTTTTCCCTCTGTTTTGTTCCACAAGTGATATTTTGACAAGAACATCTTACCATAGGTCTTAGCCCATGTCAAGCAAGCGGCGTAGTGGCAACACGCATTTCCTTCAAGATGCAATCACACTAAAAAGATTCATGAAACCCATCGTCATGAGCTGAGATATTCACCTGCCTTTGAAACTGATTAAGAGCGAGCAATACTGAAGATCGGGTACTACTATACAGATGACCACAATCTCAAAAGAAAGACAAAGCATGGCAACATAGAAGCTTCATTCAGTTAAGGATGCGTCCAGTTATGTCATACGCAACCCCTGGCAGCTCCATTTCGTTTTCTTTTCTTACTTCCCCATGGATTCGTTGAAGGTTATATTAGTTTCCCTTTTTTCCAAATAAATATCGGTAAATAAGTTATATTAGTTTTCCTTGTTTCCCTTTTCTTTTGTAAGTATCGGTAACTTAAACAAGTTAATAAGCTACACAAATAAATATTGATAAATTAAAAATAGATGACAATTTAAAACATCCAAACTACTGCTGATACTTTCATAGAATGGTGGTAACTTACCAGTGCAATACACGCTAAATAAGTAATCAGTCAAAAATTTGGTACCAATGGGTTTTGATAGTTGCCAGCACTCTTCATATTTTATCAACATGGACTAATATTCCAATGTTTTGCCCATGGAAAAATAGAATTGTCTCATACACTCTCTTGGTAGAGTATGAATGGCGAGGATAAAATATATCATGTGATTAATCAATCAAGCGTGTTACATTTGCTGATTGACTTGTCACCTTACATGTCTTTACTATTTATGCAATCATCACATCACATGAATTAGCTTTGCTTTTCAAAACATTTTGACTATGTTCACATAACGATCACTAGTAATTATAGTTAATGCATGTCCAAAAACATTGCGAGAGCCTGTAATTAAGAAAAAATCATAGTTTTCAGTACATCATATTAATGCATCTTGTAAGTTTCATAATCGGTGTTTTGATAAGCGAAATTTTCTTAATAAGTTATTATTGGCCATATCAAGCGTGGAAATAGTGTAGTGTGCGCAAGCGCAAGTGGCCGCATAGAATATCTACAATTAAGAGAGAGCACAAGAAGAAGACAACTAAACTTCTTCCCATGTATGTGATGATCATATCTTCAGGCCATTGTCCCATTGAAATCATGACTCAATCCTGAGTTCATATGATCAGATCTTCAGGTCATTGTCCCATTGAAATCATGACTCAATCCTGAGTTCATATATACCTCTCCCCTTGTAATTCTGACTTAAGCATTAATCAATGACGACGAACCTACATCTTCAAATTGAAGATTGTATTACCGCTACGTAAAATCTTTCATGGGTCGAATTCACATTGGTCCCCCAGGATCCAATTTTTGAACCCGGCAGCATTAAATACATGATACGGTCCTAAAAAATTAGGTAATTCATGACTCGTGATGTGGGCCTCATAGTTAGCGAATACCTAGGACGGGCAACAACGGCCATTTAATAGACAATGGACATTCATACATGCTTGTTTAAGGAAGAGAGAAGAGAAGGGGTGCTTTGGGGGGGGGGGGGGGTCCAATTCTACCTTGTCTTCGTTTACACCTGGTGATAATTATGAGTCGTTGCCGTCTTGCATCGGTAGAGTGAAGAGCTTGTCTAGGACCCTTTGGGAAAACTTGAATTAGATGGAGTCCTCATTCAGCGTTAGCACGACAGTTCCTGTTCAAAATGACAGTAGGAAAACACTACTTTTACTATTAAGATTAGGACAACAATTCCTATTTAAAACACTGGTAAGAAAATATTACTTTGAAGATTAGGATTATAGACCGACATATCGAGATTAAAATTGCTTGTGTATACAAAGAATCTATCCCGATTGTTCCAATCACCATGTGTATAGGTTCCGTTTGTTTAAACATCTTGATCTGGCATTGTCGAATCGCTTCGTTAACATTTTCTCTGATCGCCACTCCTCCCATTTGGCCGAGTTAGAAGCTCCGAGGAAGACCAACTAATGCCCGGTAACCTTTTTACTTAGTGCAAATCACTGGATCTTCACAGCGCAGCTCGCTTTCACGTCTCGTTCTTGTCTCTCTCTCGAACTAAGATCTGATTGGTAGTTGAGCCAGCTTAAATACGCGCCTACACCTACCATCATCAACATCAGACGACAGCGACGGGCGGAAGGGTCAACGCGCGATGGACGAAGCTACGCGAATGCCAAGACCGGGGAGAGTACAGTGCCACACCGGGGCGAGCCGTTCTTTTCATGAATTTACTCCGACCGCCTTCGGCACCCTTCCTCGCGTTGCTTTCGCCCATACGTACATCATGCGTGTGAAGAACGAAGATGGTACAGGATGCGACCCGGATTTTCTTGCTTTCTTTTTCTTTTATCGTCTTGTCTTTTCCGTGTCCTTTTGGGATGGAGAAATTGAATTGAAGACGGTCAGTAGCGGTAAGTAGCATTTCCATATATGAACGGACCCTCCAAGAAGCCAAGAAGAACAGCACACACGCCTCAGTTCATCGAGAGAGACATGGAAGAGGAAACTGAGGCCCTGGAGGAGATGGAGAGAGAGCTCGAGGAGATGAGGGAGTGTTACAGGAGCGGGAGGACGATGGAGGCCTCTTGGAGGAAGTCCCAGCTCAAAGGTTTGCTTCGACTCCTCAGGGAAAGAGAGGAGGAGATCTTCAGGGCCCTCCATCAGGACCTGGGCAAGCATCCTGCGGAGGCCTACAGGGATGAGGTGAACCTGGATTACATTGGCCGCACTTCCTTCTTAATGAGGGATTCATTTATGCACTGAATCTCCGAAAATATGTAGTGCCTGAGGTGACTTAAACCTGAAATAACCTGCATGAATACGATCATCTCTTTTTCGTATGTCGCTGCGTGTGTTCGGTGCTAGTTGGCCGGTTGAGTGGGACGGTCTCCTTGTCCCAAACATATAAGACAATCGTCGAAGCTTAGGCACTGAGAGACGTGCAAATTCAGTAGATAATTTGCACCCAAGATTTGAGTGAAGATGACGAACACGTTAGCATTCGATCAACGTAAAAATTTTGGATAAATATATCGGTAATCACATGATGTTCACTTAAAGACGTGTCAAAGTTGATACTTAAAGTAGCCTAAACTGAAATATTCTCAACTATAATCAAGACAAATTACCGAACGAGAACGGTGACAAGTTTTGTGTGCATGACAACATTTCTATTTCTCGATTTTTCTGTTTTTTTGTTCATCGGAATAGGTTTGGAATAGAAATCCATTTGGTAACGCAATTTAATTTTTCTATTTCTGAAATAGATTTCTATTCTAGAAATATATTTGAGTAAAAATGAAAAATCAAAATTTTTCTTATCGTTCACTCTTGTCACCGCCCATCGCCCACTAGCTGCCCATGGGACGCTAGACGCCCACCACTCATCACCACTCACTGACCGCCCGCCACCAACCACCGGCCGTCAACCATTAGCCACCGGACTCCGACCGCCCATCGTCAACCGTCGGCCATCAGATGCCTGTCGGTTGTTGGCTGCTCATCGCCAACCACTGGACACCGGAGGCCCACCGCCGACCACCGAACGTTCACCACTGACCACCCGTTGCTTGCCACCAGCCATTGGATGTTGGCTGCCCGCCGCCGCCCATCGGACTTCAGCCATTAGCCATCAAATGCTGGCCGCTGGCTGTCAGACTCCGAACATCAAACGTCAAACTCCGGACATTGAACACCGGACTCCGGATGTTGGACACCAGTCACCAGCGAGTTGAACGCCGGACACCGAACTCCAGATGTCGGATGCCGGATGTCGGCCACCGACCATCAGGAGCCGAATGCTGAACTCCGGACGTCGAACTTTGGCCATCGAATGCTAATCGTCGTCGCTCCGAGAAATAGAAATTTTATTCTTTTACCAAACAAATTTTTATTCTAGAAATAAAAATTTTGAATCATTATCAAATGCATTTTTTTGCTCAGAAACTCGTCCATGGAATAGAATTTGAGAAATCAATTTCTGGTAAGAAATTGATTTCTGTTCCAAAAATTTTGTCATGTACGCCCTAGTGTATCATCTGGGTTTATGGAACAAAACTTGGAAACGCTACCCTTAGCGGGCCTATTGTAGTGTCACTGCATCTAACAACTTGAGTTTTTTGGTGGAGATTATGTGTATCGTTCGCAAACAATTGTTTATGCCCCCTCGACATTTTTTAGGGTTTCTCTTCGTGGCTTTGCATTTGTGGAGTTCGTCCTTAGAGGCGTCCTTATGTTCACCGACGTTTTAAGGAATGAACATTCATTTACGTTTACATCTGCAGATAGGAAGCTTGATAAAGTCTGTGAACTATGCATTGGACAGCTTGAAACGATGGATGTCTGGCAAGAAGGTGAGGGCTTGCACTTTTTTGCTCACGATGAATGCTGAGTGCGCACTTGGAGAGCGTTCCTTGTAACATTCACAGAACGGAACATGTCGCAAGTTATATATGGTGATAAATGATAGTCTCGAACAGCTAATCCTAGCAATCCGACAGGCTCCGAGGTTCCTCTTGAATTACATTGACAAAATCAAACCAATATGCCTATTATTATACTGCAGATCATACAACATGATAACATTCTCTTAAGATTTTGTATATGCTTGATAGGCTAAACTGCCAAGAATCGCATTACTCACTACTGCGAAGATTCTTCCCGAGCCTCTTGGTCTAGTGCTGGTAATCTCCTCCTGGAACTTTCCAATCGGTGAGGATAGTAGTTTTTGGAAGGTTAACTTATGAAGGCTGATTAATTTTCGGCTGGGTGATATGTCGCGGTTATCAATCAGTCTCGGTTCCTGATGATATTTTGCCATATGTTTATGCTTATAGGACTATCCTTGGAACCGCTGATAGGAGCGCTAGCTGCAGGCAATGCCGTGGTTTTGAAACCTTCAGAGTTGGCTCCAGAATGCTCTTCTCTTCTAGCCAATGCTATTCCTCATTATTTAGACGACAAAGCTGTGAAAGTCATTCAAGGTGGTCCTGGCATCGGAGAACGACTTCTGCATAAAAAATGGGACAAAATATTCTTCACAGGTTCAACACACCCTTGTTTGAAGAATCTCTCCTCCAATATTCATGTTTGACTGAAAGCCGTCCTATGGATGGTTTAGCGTTTTTTGGTTTCTGAAATTCGTAGGGAGTACCCGGATAGGACGGAAAGTCCTAGCGGCAGCAGCGGAGCATCTAACGCCCGTTACTCTGGAGCTTGGTGGAAAATGCCCTGCCGTGATAGACACTCTCTCTAGCTCTTTCGACAGAAAGGTAATTTTGCTTTTCTTGATTCCAGAATGACCTACTTTCAGTTCCTTTTGTCCTATTAATTATCAGGTGGCTGTGCAACGAGTTCTTGGGGCGAAATTTAGTTTGTCAGCGGGACAAGTATGCATTGGAGTGGACTATGTCCTAGTGGAGAAGAAATTCAGTTCCGCTTTGGTATGATGCTGATGCTGATCTGTTATTTCCTTCTTAGGTGTTCGATGTTTTATTTGCTTGGTGATACTGATGTTATCTTCCTTGCATTCTTTCCTGTTCGATTCAGGTCGAATTGATGAAGGTGGTGATGAAGAAGATGTTTGGAGAAAATCCAAGGGAGTCGCGAAGTGTTGCAAGAATTGTGAATAAGCATCATTTCTTAAGATTGCGGAGCCTTTTACTCGATCCTCTGGTTGAATCTTCTATTGTCTACGGGGGATCAATGGATGAAGAGAGCCTGTAAGCGGTCTCTACCACACTGCCTTTTCTGCTCCAACTCAAATTCTCAGTTAGGCTTTGAATAAAGAAACAGTGTGATTAATGATGCTAAGTACAGGGAAAATTCGACCCCCAAAAAAAAAGTACGGGGAAAAATTTGTCTACAGATGATCAATTTCAAGTGCAGTGATTATCCAAGTACACATGCAGGTTCATTGAGCCGACGATCTTGATGGATCCTCCACTTCAAGCGGCAATCATGGTGGATGAAATCTTCGGCCCATTACTTCCCATTGTAACCGTAAGATGCGTAAAACCCGAAAAAGAAATTCATCAATTTGTTTTATGCCATTTCTTCAAAAATCAAGTGGTCGTCGAGCAATCAGTGGCCAGCTGAATACCAATGCTGGCGCAATGTCGTATGACGTTATTTTGTTTCGACAGCTGAACAAGATAGAAGACAGCATCGAGTTCATAAACTCAAGGCCTAAGCCGTTAGCCATCTATGTCTTCACTAAAGACGACCCGCTGAGGAGGAGCATGGTATCGAAGACATCGTCTGGGAGCATCGTATTCAACGATGCAATCGTTCAGGTTTTCCTCCAATCCTATATAACATCTACAAATAGCTAAGCTACCAGTGCATTTTTGTCAGTCTTTAAGGAGCAAATCAAGCATCTTTTGCTGGGGCTTGCGGTTGTCTACGTTAATGTTTCTCAGTAAGGTCTTAGAAATGTTAACGAAGAGACTTTTTCGTTCGATTTGCGTATATGTCAGTATCTAGCCGATACTCTCCCATTCGGTGGAATTGGTGAGAGCGGGATGGGCAGATATCACGGGCAGTTCTCCTTCGACACCTTCAGCCACCAAAAAGCAGTGGTGAGAAGAAGCTTCCTCGTCGACTTCTGGTTCAGATTCCCGCCTTGGAACGATCACAAGCTGCAGCTCTTCCGGTCTTCATATCACTATGACTACCTCGGCATCGTTTTGACCGTGCTGGGCCTGAAGAGGACGAACAGAGCCAGGCATCTAGACGTCTAACCGAGCATGCCTGCCATGTCCTATGAAGCGTCCTCGTTAATCTCTAAAGAAGATAATTTCATATATGGCATCAACTGGCTGCGTTTGCAAAGCTTCCGGCGTCCGTCACTCCCGTATCTTTCACTGAATATGTATGGTGCGACCTTCTACCACTTGAGAATTATGAAGACATTGCTTTATACATGCGCGAGGAAGAGAGTTGCTTTGTCATAGATTCGAGCTTTCTTTAGAAGATCATTTCACGTACCAAACTCCTGCCGTCTGAAAGAGCACAAACCAGATCCTCTAGTTTCGAGTTCATGTACTATTCCACATTGTGAAAGCACGTGTTCATCGAGTTTAGCAATAGATCGACACCTCTGATCCGGTTCAATGCAGGAATCGTAAGTCTCCATGTCATTCCTTGCGCTCGGACTTCGATCTTACTGCAACTAGTAAGTCTCAGTCGGAAACGGAGACATTCGTTTGAACCTGAGCCTAGGAACCCTCATCAGGAAAATCAGTAACCAGTGATGTTGTTGAAAATATTAGATGACAAGAAAATAATAATATTTATTGGAATTGCATTTAAAAAGATTAGAAGATAAAAATAATTGCAGGTGTGCAAGCACTGTGCTTAAGATAAATTTGCCTCTCGGAGTATGAAACTCAATGCATAAGGCTTTGGTGGAGGCTTTAGCGGTTAAAGATACAAGAGACAATCTTCTATATTCTATACTAAATATTAGAAGCAATAGAATAATGTTATGTGTATAACCAAACAAAGAAATGATAGATACGTAACAGTATAGGAAAAGAGAAATATGAATATTCTGGTTTTGATATATCGATATCACTTTTCAATTATGTTCGTAGGAACAAAATATAGGTAAAAGAAAAAGAGAGCCGTTAAGAAATAGTTATGAATAAATTGGTAATTGAAGAAGAAAATAATCATTGTATAGCCATTATAAAATAAGGAAGAGTTTATGTAGAAATAAATAAAACGTTAAAAACCCATTATATGACTGTTATATAGTCAGTTACACGGTCATTACATGACCGCTAAATAATAGTTATAAAATGTTACAAAATTGTTTTATATTAATGGCAAACAAAATTTTTTCTAATTTGATAATAGTAAAAAATTGTTACAAAAATTAGTAGCTTACAATTTTTCAAAAATACCAAGATATCCAACAGTCCCCCACATATTTCAAAAAGTTTTGAAAAGAAAAAAATAGAATAATAGTAGGTTATTGGAGAATAATGCATCGGAATTGGTGCTTGTTAGTTTATGAAGCAACCCTAAAAAGAATGAAAAATAATTCATGAAATTATTGATGAAGTTTGAAACTTCTATGAACTAATAATTTTAATAATTTCTTTTTGTGAATTATAATTTTCACTACTTACATTACACTTCCACAAACTTTGCTATTCAATGCGGTTTTGCGCTAATAGGCTATGCGCGTGCTTGGTTTATGCCCTAGACTATTGCCAATAATTCTCATAGGCTCCACACTTATATTGGTGATTCCATTAAATGTATCCTACAATTTAATACACCACTAATAATGGCTATGGAATTTCATTAAGAGCCTAGCTTAACCGCTTTTCCTTGCAATTTTGCACTATTGTCACCTTAGTAGGGACACGACTTTTTTTTTTTTTTAATGGTGCGCTAGATTAACGAATATTTTGTTATTATCCATATCAACCTAATTTATGGGATCACCAATCACGTAAGTTGGGTTGCCATCATTATTGATTTTCTTCAATTGGCTTGTCCAATTCCCTCGATGCATAGATAGAGAATCAGTCAAAATCACTTCTTACTTAACATAATCGATCGATATAATTCCTTTTTTTAAGAAATTATTTTATCACATCATGTCTCAACCAAATGTGTCTCTTTTTACCATTGAAAGTTTTATTATTTGCAATGGTTATTGCCTTTTGGCAATCACAATGTCGACACACATGGGTGTCGTTTTATTTCCATAGGAACATACCCCAAGGAATTTCTCAACTACTCAACCTCTATTTTAATACGAGTTAGAGAAAATTTTATTCTTCTCAAGAACTTTAGTAGTTCTTCAATTACCAAGATAAATATTTTCTTTTCCTTCCTTACTAGAGAGTAGGAGGATAAAGCATTGTGTTTTTAACATAAATGCTTTGTAACACTTGAGTCTACTTTCACTTCTTCTAGCTTGGGAAATGAATACAATAATTATATCACCGAAATCATCCGCCTCAACCAAGTCAATTTTTGGTTTAGCATGTCATTTCCTCCACAATTTCATTCAACTGTTTTTTATGCTACAACACCTCCACAAGGAAGACATCTATTCATTTGTAGCGAGATCCACTAAACATCGCCGTATTCTTTTAATACAGTGGAAAATCCACTATGTACAATGCCATGATTATATTATAGCGAGGCATCTCAGAGAGTGGGAAACATATAGGCTTTAGCCGGGCTTCCATGCCTTATTGTCATATGAAAATTAATCTCAATGAATGAGCCATCCCTAACAATGGGAAAATCTATCCGAAATGCAAAATAACTCATGACTAGAGCCCTTATCATATACAAATATTCGTCCTCATAACAAGTGATATTAAATGTATTGACTATCAAACATAAAATATGTTCATGTTAAAAAATGAAACAACGCCAATAAAATAAATAAGAGGCTGAATATTTTTGTCCTGGATAAATATCTGACAAAAAGCAGTTAATGATCTCTGCAGTAAATATCATTGTGCATAATAGGCTTGCAAGAATGCTTACTTTTCTGGTAACCAAAGAGGGCAGTCAATTTACCCACAATGACCAAAAAGCATCGGTATATCATAGACGCTAACACCAAGGCACTAGAGATACAGAAATCAAATTATCCAGGCTCAATTACATAAAAAAACAGGTTGCCCAGGCATGCTGCGAATAATCTAATTATAGTACAACGTAAAGTTTTTTGGCCTTAAATTCTCTTGGAAAAGCACACATGAAGAAAGCATAAGGAGGCCTTTATAACTGACCACAGAGCAGGACAAGACCACTGCAACTAGCCAATTGTCCTAACCCACAGATTAAGTATATCTCACAACATTGCCACTTAATAAAAAAATCCGCTTCGTGAGGATCTCCAAGTGATGGTACTTCTATGGTGTTCTTTCGCAAAATTCACTATTCAAGACCTAAACCACACTCTAGGACTGTAACTTGTAAACATCGAAGCCATGATGACCACTTCTAACAAGACCAATGGTCAGGCCAAATCAAACTCAAATGCACAAATATTTTTCCCCCGAATTCACAACCTCTTCAGCATCAATTAAAATGGCCTCAACAGTCATCATTAACCTTGATCAGATGGCAGAACACCGTTGGCATTGATCATAGATATGATGTCAATCCACTTGGCGACCAGCAAGTAAGGCTAGGCCCTCATGATCGATCTCAATAGGCAAGCCGCCTCGTAGAGCCTCTTCCTAGTGGCTAGTGGCCTCTACCCAATGTATACGAGAAAATATTGAGTGGTCCGGGACCGCCACGTCAGCGTGGTCCCGGACCACTCACGCTGTGCCACATGTATGGGGACGGGACAAAAGAGAGAAAGAGGAGAGAGAGCATTAGAGAAGTGGGCCCGGTTTCAGTCCTTTGTACCCCCTCTCCATACACGTGGCATCGCGTGAGTGGTCTGGGACCACACTGACATGGTGGTCCCGGACCACCCAATATTTTCTCAATGTATACAACAGTTGGGGCCACCTCAATAGAATAAAGTAATTAGGATTTTCCTGACGGTCAATAACCTTACTGGAACGACCAAAAATCCTTCATATTGATGCTCAACCATGTCCCACGACAAATCGTCTACGAATATGTGATACTTGTTCAAAATCATTTTCAAGTTCTTGTTTAATTCCAACATCAATGATGGCAGCCGCAAATCCAATTTTGGAATCCATAAGGTAATTATCCTTAAGATTGTTGAAAAATTAATGGATGACATGACAATAATAATATTTGATGAAAATACATTAAAAAATATTAGAAGATAAAAACAAATGTCTGAGGCATGCAAGTATTATCTTTAAGGATAATTTCACCCCATTAGAATATGAAACTCGGTGCATAAAGCTTCAGCAGCTATCCTCCTGAAATGCAACAGACCTTTTTCTATACTTCACATTAAATAGTAGAAGGAACGGAACAACGTTATGTATACAACCCATCAAAGAAAATAAATATATAGGTAAAAAAAAGAGTCGTTAAAAAATAGTTATAAATAAATTGGTAATTGAAAATAAATATATCAGTAAAAAAAAAAGCCGTTAAGAAATAGTTATAAATAAATTGGTAATTGAAGAGGAAAATAACCATTTTATAGCCGTTATGAGATAATGATGAGTTTACGTAGAAATAAATGAAACGTTATAAAGCCGTTATATGATTATTAGAAAGTTGTTATGCAATCGTTACATAATTGTTATAAAACGTTACAAAACCGTTTTATATTAATAGCAGACAAAAACCGTTATAAATTGATAGATATCTCGTAAGGTGACCATAACGAAAACAGTGAAGGAGAAAAGAAAAGGAAACTCGAAACTAAGGCTTCCTCGATAGATCAAAACTCAAGAGCCAGGGGAATGGAGGAGGCAATTTGGCAAGAATGCTGTTCACTCAAGTAGCAGTGTCGAGTAAACAAGACTATATTAAGTACAGAAATCTGATCGATAGTACAGCAGCTATCACAACTCGTGGATCGAATCGGGTTTCGGCCTAAAAAAATATTGGCTGGTTGATCAAATAGCCAATCATATTCTTGGTTAGTCTTTAAATAGGTCCTATGTCGGGAACGCTAGCAAATGGCGTTCAAGACATGAAGGAAATCGAGAAATTTGCTAATAGTAGGACTAAGAATAGAGGTAATCGGTTTATGAGCAGTTTGGTTTTCACTCAAAAATAGGGAATTGGATCACTAGGATCGATTCCCTGATGGGCCAATGAAACCGATCCCGTGTTTTTATTTTTACTGGACCGTATGGGATTCAATTGAGTAATTTTCTCTGCACAAGAGGTCCCGTGTTTTGGTTTGGTGGTCATTGCAATTGGGCAAACCATGTAGTTTTCGGTTTAGCCTCCTAATATAAAGTCCAATGGAGCCTTGTTTCCGTTGACTGATCAATGCTAAATTACTAAACTAATATTCATTAAATAAATATTTTGAAAAGGAGTTCATGCATGTATGCATATTAACAAGACAAAGTAAAACATTAAAAATATAACTAAATAGTAATCATTCGAAGATTTCGCTACTGTCTTGGAATCCCCATGGTTTTTAGTTATTATTTTTTTTAACTTTGACAGATTTTTAAGAATATATATTAAAAAGAATAGTTAGTTTGATTTGGATAGTTCCAATGGGTGGTTCTACATATGGAATCGGAAATCGAACCGAAAATCATCACTTCTAATTATTTGGAATTGGGAATCGGATCGATGCTCTTGAAAACTGCCTAGAATTGAGTCATTTGATTAGACAAGGAGGTTTTCGATTCAAGCTATTCGTTCTACTCACTCTTTACTAGAAGAGAATGTCAGTGATCATTTCATATTAAATAAATAAATAACCAAGAGAAGAAAAGAACAATGTAAAATTTATCTTTTAAATTAATTTAGGACAATGATATTAACAATTCATGAAATTTAGTCTAATGTACATTGCGGTTCCAAACTTTTAATTTGTTTAATGTAATCCCTATATTTTTTATTCGTTCAATGTGTCTCATGAACTTTCGACACATATTCAATTTAATTCATGAATTCTATGAAAATGATCAAAGTTCATAAACGACATTGAACATTTTCATATAATGCAAACACAAAATTGGGCATATACCAAAAGCGCATGAACTACATCACATAATTCAAAAATTTAGAGATGATATTGCAAAATGAGTTAATGTATAAAAACCGTATTGAACCATTTAAAAGTTCATGAATAATTAGCTAAATTTCAGGAACTATTTATGTCATTTTCCCAATCAGCTTTCATGTCCTTCACCAATCAATTTGTTTTTGTTCGTAAATTCGATAATCATTTTTTAAATTTCAATGCAGAAGCCTCAGCAGCAGCAGCAGCAGCAGCATAATAAACTCGCGAGTAGTCAAAAAGCAGAAAACGTCACGATTCGGGCAACGGTCAAATGACGTTTAAAAGGCCCTCGCTTTGCGAGGGAACTTTTCCCGCCATCTCTCCAGCGTCATCTCTCTCCCTCTCTCTCTCTCTCTCTATATCAGAGACGCCTCAAAACCCTAAATCGCTTCTGATCCCTGGCAAATCCATGGCAGAAACCCCGAAGAGGATCCAGACGCCCCGAAAGCAAAAGCAGTCGCCCTCCAAGCTCCATCACCAGCCCCCCTCGGCGTCGCCGATCTCTTTCGCGCCCCGCACCCCGCGGACCGCCACCCCTCTCCGCCGATCCGCGCGGCTAACGCCCCTCTCGCCGGACAATGGAGCGGCGCCGTCGAGATCTATTGGCTTCGCCGACGAATCGGTCCCGAGTCCGGGTAAAAGGCCCAGACGCGCGAGGAGCGCCGGGCCGGCAACGCCCTCTAAGGAGGGAACTCGTGAAGAAGTGGACGAGGCGGTCGGGCTCGACAAGCCAGGCAGGAAGTCGCGGCAGAGAGCCGAGATTGAAGGGAACGGGATCTCATTTGCTCCGGCATCGCCGAATCGATCCGAGATTAAGAAGAGGAGAAGGAGCGAAAGTGACTCCAAAATGGTTACCAGAGCTAGGACTTTGAGTGCCTCGGACGGCAAGAAGAAGAAGAAGAAGGAGAAGGGTGACGCGGTGCCGAAGAAGAGGGTGTATTATAAGAAAGCGGTGTACGATGGCGGCGAGTTCGAGGTGGGGGATGACGTCTATGTGAAGAGGAGAGAGGACGCGAGCTCTGAAGATGAAGACCCGGAGGTCGAGGAGTGTAGGATTTGTTTCAAAGCAGGGAGGTCTGTTATGATCGAGTGTGATGTTTGCTTAGGCGGATTTCACTTGAAATGTTTGACCCCGCCGCTGAAGGAGGTTCCTGAAGGGGAATGGAATTGCGGCTTCTGTGAGGCGCGGAAATTGGGCAAGGAAGTTGAGTTGCCAAAGCCGCCTGAGGGGAAGAGATTGGTGAGAACCGCAAAGGAAAAGCTTCTTTCTAGTGATTTATGGGCCGCTCACATTGAAAGGTATGGTAGTTCTGCTGATATGAATACTATGGTAGCTATCGTGTTCTCTGAGTAGTTATGA
This sequence comes from Eucalyptus victrix, assembly GCA_016097545.1. Taxonomy (NCBI): domain Eukaryota; kingdom Viridiplantae; phylum Streptophyta; class Magnoliopsida; order Myrtales; family Myrtaceae; genus Eucalyptus; species Eucalyptus victrix. The sequence goes on from CM027844.1 coordinate 32,690,732, forward strand.
AGTCCGCTGATGTGCAGCTTATGGAAAGAAGTGGATGGAACTTACTGGTGTCGGGTGAGGTGGTACATCATTCCTGAGGAGACTGCCGCTGGGAGGCAGCCTCACAACCTTAGGAGGGAGATATATCGAACGAATGATTTTGCAGATATCGAGGTAGGGTATTACACTGCACTAGCTTAATTTTCTCTTGCAGTGGGCTTTGATTTGCATGTACTAGAAACAATGAGCATAGGAGATTTTACTTTGCCTTGTGGCAGTAATTGAGAAGTTAGCAAGCTTAGCTGTAAGATTAGCCTCTTCAACTTTCCCCAAGCTCTTTGTCCCCTTAAAATTCACAGCCGGCACATATCTCCAGTTATGTGAAGCAGCTTGATACATGGCTTTTGCACAAGCTTGTGGACAATCTTTGTCTGAACTGTTCAATTGGACAATTTATTGGGAGTCTTTGCATTTACTTTAGCCAACCAAGACAGGACACCACACGTTGACCACTACTTTGAGTGAAAGTTATCATAAAGGCTTCAACTGCTCTTGCTTATGGCATTATTTATATAGTGAAACGCCTGTTGATAAAAGAAGCAAAACCCAAAACTCTGGGCCATGAGCATACACAAGCATAGTAACCCTGGTACGTCTTAATTTGGGAAGACCACTGATGCCTGTCTCCATCAGCGTAGATTCTTTATAGAAAGCCCTGTCCGGTGATGACAATGTTGATTGTTCAGTGTCTGATGAGGCAAGGGGGAGTATCTCATAATGGAAAAATGGTGACCATCCTTCAGGTTAATCTGTTGTATGGGAAATAAAAAAGGTTGATGCATTACTATATCTCTAATCTGGCTAATGCTGCAAGAAGTTGTTGAGGATAAATTAATCCATTACTTTAGTCGAAACTGAGCTTTTGCCTCAATCAGTCATACTGGACAACCATGACCAGTAGTTGGCTATAAGCTGTTTGGATTGTTCGAATAAGTGAGTGGATATTAAGTAGTTATTACATATTGTTTGATGCCCATATATTCTTCCTTAACTGTGGATGTCATTGGTTAAGCAATCACATACTTCTTGTCAAAGATCTCATCTTCCACTCTCCACTGCACGACTTGTAGATGGAATCCATTCTCAGGCTGTGCTTTGTCATGAACCCTAAGGAATACGCCAAAGCCAACAACCAGGGTGATGATGTTTTTCTTTGTGAATATGAATATGACATCCATTGGCACAGTTTCAAGCGTCTTGCTGAGTTTGACAAGGAAGAAGAGGTTTGCAACTGAGCATATGAGCTGCAATGTTTGGCTTTTGTTCTTCAAACTTGAGCAGGAAAGATTCACAATTTTGTTGCACAGGATGGTGTGGAAGATGACGGTGATGAAGATTGGATTTCTCGCAATGAAGCAGACTCTGGAACTGATGAAGACATGGATTATGAAGAAGAGCATGTGAAAAACCTGCAATCAAGATCATCAATAACTCATGAATGTGCTGCGGTACGAATGAAACCATTTATTTTATTTTTCTGTACCTTTCCTTTAAATGGCTTTTCTTCAAATCGGTCCTTGATCATTTTATACAGAACTCACGTAGGGGCCAGTTCTCTGGACTGCAAAAGATAGGGACAAAGAGAATTCCAGAGCATGTCAGATGCCGCAAGAAAACTGATCTGGAAAGAGCCAAGGCATTGCTTTTACTAGCAACACTTCCAAAAAGCTTACCTTGCCGAAATAAGTAAGCATGTCTACTTGTTTAAATGTTTGTATCATCTGGCTAGCTCTCTGCTTCATGAGACATTTTTTATTTTTTGGTAGAGAAATGGAGGAAATAACAGCTTTTATAAAGGGGGCATTATGTCAAGACCAATGTCTCGGGCGTTGCCTATACATACATGGTGTTCCTGGAACTGGCAAGGTGTACTTTTCACCTGAATTAGCTATAAAATGTTATCTTAGTTCCTTTGTAGCTGAATATCACTTGATATTTATTAACTTTAAGCTTTAGACAATGACAGTACTTTCAGTAATGAGAAACCTGAGGTCTGAAGTTGATGCTGGAAGGATCAGACCATATTGTTTTGTGGATATTAATGGTCTTAAGTTGGCATCTCCGGAGAACATATACAAGGTATTTAAGAATATTGACTTGCAAATTTGGTATTTATACTTCTTTTGTGCCTTTTGATGTGATGCAACATTCTTTTAGGTTATTTATGAAGCATTGACTGGACATAGAGTTAGCTGGAAGAAGGCTCTTCAGCTGCTTAATGAGCGATTTTCAGATGGAAAGTATATTGACAGAGATGACGACCGACCTTGTGTCCTACTAATTGATGAACTTGACCTTCTTCTAACCAGAAATCAATCGGTACTTGCTTTTGGACCTATCCAAATGACATAAAATTAGCATTGTGTCTGGCACAGCACCTGAAGCAAATGCTTTGCTTTTTTTCTTTCTCCTTTTTTTTTTTTTTTTTTTTCCAGTTTTGTTATACTTCTTTATTAGGTCATCAATGTGGTTAGCCTTCCATTGTTGCAGGTTCTCTACAACATTCTTGATTGGCCTACAAAGCCACATTCCAAGTTGATTGTGATCGGTATGTCTTGTCCTTTTACAGGGGGTTGTAAGGACAATGAGGAGAGGAAGACACTAATGTATTATTCCTCTTTGTGTAAATATTTAGGCATAGCAAATACAATGGACCTGCCAGAGAAGTTACTTCCCCGTATCTCTAGTCGCATGGGTATTCAGAGACTTTGCTTTGGTCCATACAATTATCAGCAGCTTCAGGAAATCATATTAACGCGACTCCGAGGAATTGATGCATTTGAAAAGCAAGCTATAGAATTTGCTTCTCGAAAGGTCTCATCCTTGATTCTTTTGTTTATTCCTATATTGTGATATGGGCTTTGACATTTACCTATCAATTGAATTTCTGGAGGCCATCAGCATATTTGTTTTAAAGGTTTTCCTTACTATTCTCTCATTCTACCCTCAGTTTGACTTTGGATGTTTTACATCTTTAACAGGTAGCAGCCATTTCAGGGGATGCACGGCGTGCACTAGAGATATGCAGACGTGCAGCAGAAATTGCTGATTACCGTATAAAGAAAGCTCTCAAAACTGCTCCTGCAGCTGGTAATCTTTTTTATGCTGACTTAATAACCTCAATGTAGAACTTCCAGTAAGCAGTACACTTAACCACTTCTGTGTTCCCGATCTGTTGTGTCCTTAAAACATCTAGGTGTATACATGCTCAGATGAGTTGGAAATCAGTAGTGGGAAGGTATGGACAGTTGAAGATCTAAGATCATTTCTTTATGAATCTGACTTGACCGAGAAGCTTTCCGCCAAACTAGATCATCTTTAGCGTCATTCCAAGTCACTCGATATGAGGAGGGGTGTGCGTGTATGATTTACGCCTTTGTTTATGGTTGATCAAAACAAAAAAGGAATATAAACAGGGGCTGACTGAATTTTGCTATACATCAATGATGAGAAAATTCAACAGATGATCTCTCTGCACTACCATCACAAGCCTAGAGATAGGTGACATAATTTTAGGTCATTGTTAAGGACTATGGGAGTGACAAAATCTGTTTGATTGTTTTGATGGGGATGTCATGGCTATCTGTACTGCTTGTGGTCCTGAAGGCTCACTCTATTTGATGTATGCATGTGTGTATATATTGGTAAATGTGCATTTGTTAGCATAAACTTACAATCACAATGAACAAATGATGTAATTTTCTCCATTTTACAGGGAAAGCTCTGGTTGGGATGTCAGAGGTTGAAGCAGCCATCAAGGAAATGTTTCAGGCACCTCACATCCAGGTGAGTTGAAACACATTCATAACTTGTCATCAGTTACTGCTCACTGATATATTGGTGTTGTTGCTGCAACATATAACACCACATGCTTTGTATTCACGAATTTATCAGGCCATATACTGCGTCATACATAGTCAGCAGGTGCATCATACGAAAAAAGTGTATAGCACCCAAGATAGGGGAAGACTCGCAAGCTATGTGAAGAGGAATGTCAATACTTAAAAGGATGGTTTCAGCTAATGTTTCAAGTTGATGCAAAAGTTTTGGCTTCAGAAAAATAGGCTAATATTTTGCTGAAGAAACAGCTAGTTTACAGCTGCAGTTAGGTGGTATAAGTGAAAAAAGTTGATTGCATTGTTTATATCTTCTAGATGGTGCTCAGATGTGAGTCCTTCTAGTAGAGTACTACTTCACTCAATACAGGCGGCTTTCTCCTTATTTACATTTGAGTTTGGCAGGATATGCAGGAAGCTGCAATATGTTAGAACTTTTTTATGAAACTTCTGATGTAGCTTTACTCTTTTGACTTTGCCAGGTCATAAAAAGTTCCTCCAAACTCGGAAAGATCTTCCTGACAGCCATGGTACATGAGCTATACAAAACAGGCCTGGGAGAAACCACTTTTGAGAAGGTCATCTTTTAAACTTGTCTTGTATGCTGCATCACATAAAGAGATTACTGGGAAATTGCCAGTAAAATTCTAGGACCTTTTATATAGGAGCTTGTACTTATTGTCATATTCTGTCTAAGAAAAATGACCTAGGAAATAATGAAATGTGAAAAGTACATGTAAAACTAAGGAAAGATAATAAAAGAAAGAAATGAACCATGTCGTCTCGATGACTAATAACATTGCTAAAAGTTTAGAAGAGTTTTCACATTGTGAATGCTGATGTGTATTTGTAGGACATTATTATCAGGGTATTATCTCATGGTTATTCTTGATACCTCGCGCTAGCGTATTATTCTATTTCTTCTTTTAGGCATTTGACACTGCCCTTCTCTATAATGCAGTTGGCAACGACCGTCTCATGTCTCTGTGCAAGCAATGGAGAAGCTTTTCCTGGATGGGACACACTCTTAAGAGTGGGGTAAGCTCTCTCTACTATATTCTTCTCTCGCTATATAATGAACAATGAAACCATCTATGAAGTTTTGAGGACTATATATTTAAGCATATGCTTAGGGTTTAAGGGGTTGGAAGGTTTTTGAGCTATTTCAGACCCATTAAAGGCTTGCAATTTCTGTTTCTGTCAATAACACAGTGCTGACTTGTGATTTGCATATGATATTAGCGGCATTAATGTGAAGTAATTGCTGTAAGCTTCTACTTAAAGGATTTGTGAAGTAGTATGGCAAAAGAATTTAATGAGATGGATACTTATGTAGTGACGTCTTTCATTAAGTGTGCACTACATTGCATAGTACTACTTCTAGTTGTGCCGCATAATATGCTAATTTTTTTTTCCTTTTATGGAAGCTAGCTTAATCATACATACTAGGACCACAATGTAAAATATTTTTGGCATTGAGCTTGTTTTATGTCAATTCGTTAATACCCCGAAAAAGAAAAAAAGCTAAAGGAATGGTATAAATGATTACAGCTGAAAATTTGTGTTAATTTGTCATTATTGTACTTGAAATTCATGTTAGCATTACCTATTATATTCTCTTTTATAAGCCAGATGATTGACTGATAACAAGACATGTTCATTCATATCGATATACAGGATTACGTATATCGCATCTTGTCATACTCAAGTTTTCCTTGTGTTTAGTGTTTTGCCTCATATCTCGTGAATTTACCGTGATCAATGTTGTGAACTCTAAAATGGTTACCTATGTGCAAAAGGACATAACGGGCCTCTAAATTAGGGTCGGTAGAAGGCATGACAATGGATAAGAAAAGATACTGAGATGCTGCATTGACATTAAATTTATTTTCAAGCTAAAGAAATCAGCTCAGCTTTGACATTCCTATCATGTTTCCTCCGTGGCAGCTGTATGATGGGTGAATGCCGGATCATCTTATGTGAGCCTGGTTCTAAGCACAGGTTACAGAAGTTGCAGCTCAATTTTCCAAGGTCAGTTCTCACTTCTCGAAAAGCAGTCAGCTACAACCTTCATAAGGCATTCAAGCTATGACATCCCTGTTCCTTGATATTTCCCTCTGACGATATGGATTGCTCCAAGAATATTTTATCTTCGATCTTAGCCCATACATGCTTGGACATGATTTAGAATGAAATAATTGTTGTTTTGTTCCACAAAAAAGATAGTAACGACACAGTAATTCTAGGCTGTAATTCTTCTGTGACAATAGAATTTTGCTAGAGCATATTACCTAGAATGAGTTACTTTACACAAACTGTAGCTCAAAGCACAAATTGCATCTACACTATGATGCTAGATGGTTGGCTTAATTTCCTAAAAAAATATATATATATATATATATATATATTTACTCTGTTTAATTAATGGAAAATGAATGATTTAGAAATTTTTTCTTAAAAATAATCTCTTATAACGCTTGAAATAATAAGTTAATGGAAATGTTTTTGTTATAGACAACAATTTATATCTCAATATTTTTGTAAGCGATAAAAATTCTCTTTCCTTTGTTTTTTTTTATAAGCAATTATTTTTAGAAAAATATTTTTCTAAATTATTCTTTTTTTTTTTTTTAAACCAATGGTCCATTAGATCCAATCTCAATTTTGCTTCGAAATTGTCTATAAAAATCACAAACTTTCATTTAAGTCCCAAATATGTCTCAATTAACCCTATTAAGCACCTGTTGTTGCTTCCAAGGGCGTTGATAAAGATGCAGGTTTTGATAATGAACCTTTAAGGGGCTTTGATGTTGATAATTTTGAAGAAATCAGTGGCAATTTTTGAATGACGGTTTAACATGACAAATTTGGGACTAGAGTGAAAGTTTGTGATTTTGTTTTAGACCCAAAAAAAAATAAAAAATAACGCAGGGTACGTTAAAACACAATAAAGGGGTTGGGAAGAATTATAATTGGACTGGGAATTATTTAGGGAATTAGGCCTAGATGGTTTTCCAAACTTTTGACCGGAAAGTTCACCGCATGAGCAATAGAGTGATCCTTCTGAGAACTTTCTTCTTCATGGACCTACTTTTTTCCAACCTTAGACCTTTTACTGGTACAGGCTACATATGATTTAGCCCAAGCCTCACTTACAGTGTAAACTACAAAAGGTCTTCATTTGTATTACAAAAGAAATCATAGTCTGGACAGTTTGTTTCGTACAAATGAAATTAGTTGAAGCTTTGGGACTCGACACACCGGCCGCTACCACTAACAATGCATGAGGCCATTTTATTGTCCACTAAGATAGACGCCATTCAAGTGGGTTGTTTTCCTATTGTGTTCTGCTGCAATACAGGAAAAGTGTAGGTAGACAGACCATTTTGATGATGAAGATATATCTCACTTCAGAACCATTATTGTTTTCACAAGCGTGTGATTGTTATCTATAATGCAGTTATTAAGATTTTATTATCCATCGTAAGATGTCAACACAGAATTAAAACTTTGCACCGGTGATATGATAGTCTGTATTGTATTGTGGCAGCGACGACGTGACATTTGCACTCAAAGACAGTGGCGAGCTACCTTGGTTAGCGAAGTATCTGTGATTCAAGACAATTTCGGATTTTAATTCTTATCCTGTATTCTTTCCTATTTAGATAACATTTTTTTAACATCAGCAGTGAGTGACATCAATTTTGAAGTTTTGATTTATTGACATTCTGAGGGACCAAAATCAATTTGTTGGGATGATGATGATATGTTGTTCTTGTCCTTGTTGTCAAGAGGACGAAGACATGCTATCGATTCTTGTCATATTTCGTTAAACTTGGGAAAGAGTTCCTCTTGAACTTCTGATTGAATCTCTGCTTTAGATTTTTGATCAAATCATGTGATTTTCTCATTAAGAAATAGCAGATCCTGCAAGTACTCTAGGTGGTGCTGCTGCCGGTGAGGAATTAGTGTTAAGTAATAGCTTAATTGCAAGGACACTACAAGGTTAACCGGTGTTGTCCCATTTGAGAACCACAGGCATTTTCATGGTGTTCTGGGAACCTCACTTAACCGCAAGACAGTGTCCTGTCTAGGATGTTGCCAGCCTGGCAGACCTAAGCTCTCGAGTACGTAATGATGCAGAAACTAGGTATTGGGGGCACATGAAGAATATCTTTCCATTGGTCACCAATACCGTTGTTTTCCCTCTGTTTTGTTCCACAAGTGATATTTTGACAAGAAAATCTTACCGTAGGTCTCAGCCCATGTCAACCAAGCGCCCTAGTCGCACCACACATTTCCTTTAAGATGCAATCACACTAAAAAGATTCATTAAATCCATCGTCATGAGCTGAGATATTCACCTGCCTTTGACACTGATTAAGAGCGAGCAATAGTGAAGATCGGGTACTACTATACAGATGACCACAATCTCAAAAGAAAGACAAAGCATGGCAACATAGAAGCTTCATTCGGTTAAGGATACGTCCAGTTATGTCATACACGACCCCCAGGCAGCTCCATTTCGTTTTCTTTTCTTACTTCCCCCTGGATTCGTTTAAGGTTATATTCGTTTCCCTTTTTTCCATGACATAGGATATCTGTCCAATGTCATCTCTCTCTCTCTCTCTCTCTCTCATACTATTTTACGTTTCGATATTATAAAAGGTTATCTTGAAAAACTTGAATCCTAATTAAGCTTCTTCTCGCCAGGAAAAAAAGAAGTCCAAATGAAGCTAAGAGGTTCCATAATTAAAACCCCTGATCATCCGGTTCCCATGGTAGAACTGCTCAGATACAGCATATCACTCAAAAATCTTCCACAGCAGCAGACTTCTCATCATGAAGCCTAAGCATCACTTCTATCTTGAGCAGCCACCAAATGTGTAAGCAAGGAAACACTCTGATTCGCCTAAGCTTGAGACAAGTATGAGTTTCTGTACCAAAGTGGCCTGCCCAAGATGGCACTCCCGTGAACAGAAAGGTAAGAAGCATTTAACCTACATCACGAAAGAGAGAGCTGTTATGAATACAGAAATTACTTCCGACTAGCTAATGCCATGCCCTGGAAACAAAAGAAAAAAGAAAAGAAAAGAAAGGGACTCACTTATCAACATCCGGAGGAGCCAGGGGATCGGTTGGCTCTACAGTAGGAACGGCACCTGCCATACCAGCCATTTCTTGAGAACCTTCAACCTAAAATTCAAGAACAGAATGCTAGTCACCAAAACTATAATTCATGAAACTCCAGGGAAAAGGAAGTGATCTGCAATTTTGTGTTATGAGTAACTTTGAATATCTTCTCCCAAGTATCAAAAGGAAAGGAAAGTTAGAGCATAATCACTTTCACCAGGGGATCAGATCCTATTCTAACAAAAAATATGAACTCAGCTGATCAAGTATCTTGTTGAACCAGAATGTTAAACATAAGTCTCTCAACCTATTCCAGAATCTAAGTCTGAAGAGAGAAGCAGCAAAATTAAGAGCTAACTACAGGTGCCACAAAATTTTCACAGAATCTAAGTCTGAAGAGAGAATCTAAGTCTGGACAGTTGTGGTAAAATTCTACCTAGCTCAAGTGCGAAGGAGAACGAGTCCTATCCTCCTAATTATTCAAAGAAAGATGAGGGGTTGAATGCAAACTCCATTTTTAAGATATATTGCAAAAAGAACCAGACCATTTAAATCTCTGCAGAAAGAGAATAACCTCTCATGTTGCAAGCTATGTAGCACGACATGGACACGTAACACGCGACACGACACGCTGACATGTTATTTCTCAAAAATAGAGAATTTCGACACGTTCCGATACGTTATATATTAAATATATTTTTATATATAAATACATAAATAATAATAATAATAATAATAATAATAATAATAATAATAATAATAATAATAATAATAATAATAATAATAATAGCCTAGAATTAATTTACATGAAAAATATTAAATAATATCATTCATTATTTTAATTTGTTACAATAATACACAAAACTTAGAGGAAAAAACCATTGTTTAAAGAAAAATGCTGAAATGGTATTTTTAAATTTATTTATTTATCATATATAGCATTTTTTTATTACTTCTTTCATAGTAAAAGACTTTTAAAAAAATAAAAAAATTCTAAAAAAAACTGAAAAAAAATTGACCCCGTGCGTGTATATTTATAGTAATTTTATTACTTGTTTTATTACTTCATTTATGTATATTTATATTTTGACCTCTCAAGTATTATAAATTTTTAAAATTGACCCCGTGCGTGTTGGAATCGCGTGTCGGAATTCTAAACTCACGTGTCGGAGCGTGTCAGAGAGAGTTGACCACGTGTCAGATTTTTCGACACTCGTTGACCGCATGTTGGAACGTGTCGGACACGTGTCGAAGTATCAGACACGACACGAAGGCTTTTAGAGAGTGTCCGTGCTACATAGGTTGCAAGTAGCCTCCATCTTTTCAATCGCTGGAAATAGATTGCCAACCATCCAAACACTTTGCAAAGATTACGAGAAAGTTCGCAAATATTAAACAAAAAGAGGGATATCTACTAACAAAACCTCAAGATTTGGCTTGAAAAGATACAATATAGGCTTTAATTTAGTTAGAATTATTTTCAAGGAACCAGCAACACTTACGATGCTAGAACCCATATCATAAGAAAGATTTGAAGACAGGAGTATACAAACTATGAAGCATAACAGCACAAATATCTTGCCTGTTGAGGGTATTGCATGTAACCAGCATAAGCACCATATGCATACAAAGACGGATCATGAGAAGCACCATAAGAATACGCATCATAGCCTTGTGCATAGCCATAATAAGCATTCCATTGACTTGGATAAGCAAGGAAATGCAACAGGGAAGTGCATGATATTGAGATTCTACTTGATGCCTCCAGAACTTAAATTCTCTACAAAGGTTCTTCAACAACCTCGAGTCTTATGGCAAATACAGATGAAGGTTAAGAAAGACAGCTAATAAGCCATCTTTCTACTTCATTGGCCGTGATTTGTGAAGTTGGGCAAGGGAGCATAGATATCACAATGCCCAACTTACTTTCCATGGTTTCCATCCTGTATATCCTCTAAGGACAAGGGAGAGAGGAAGAAGAAGAAGAAGAAGAAGAAGAAAAGCTCACGACTCACAAACTGAGACAGCAAGAAAAGTACGAAACTGCATTAAGTCTCGCCTCACTTCAAAATCCACATTCACAATGCTAAATAGTAAATACATCACAATTAAAAACACACACGTACACACAAACTCCTTACAAATTACAATCGACCACAGGTGCACGCTGAAGTAAACTCGTCCAAATCACAGTTCCGGCATAAATTGGGGAAAAATGTGAGATTGCCGTCTGGAGCTTGTAGAGGCTCACAGTCAAGCCCATTGCCATCGTTGCCACCTGAGAAACCAAATAAGGAAGACGATCCTTGCACTTCTCCTGCCTGGGGCTGAAAGGCTGTAGTGGTGTGGCGTCTAATAGAATGCCATCGAGTGGCTGCGATGGAGAGTGCGTTTCCATCAACTCTCCCTCTGACATCTGCATCCAAAACAGTGTGATCATATGAGACAACCCATCTTAAGTACTCTGCATTTTTTGTTACTGAAACAAGTCCCACAGATGTTGCTTATATGCTGATACAATCATTAGTATTTTGGCCATGAGTCTCTGGGACTTTGACATGCTCTAAAGGACTTAGGGGTAGATCCAAACCCAAATAAGTTTTACAAAACAGAACGGCTGTCTCTCACCTCTCGAGGAGCAGCAGCAACTTCATTGTGCTGGTTGTCACGGAAGCTCAAGCAATCCCCTTCTTGATTGACAGGGGCCGGAGCGTGCCCCCTCTTCGCCTTCTTGTCCTTATTGTTCACTATCCGACATAGCACGTAATCCAGAGCCTGTATATATATATATTCCCGAGCGATATTAGTAATAGAGAAACAACCCCTAACTAAAAAAGCATTTCCCAGATGTTATTTATAACCAATCGTCTTGTGCAAACGAAAGAAAACCGGAATGTTACCACACTTCCGTCATGAGCACCATCCAAACGCTGACGATTTAGATGAAATTCATGCATCACCCAACTGGTCTTTGTGCCTTTACGCATGCTGCCTTCGTGGAACACTAGTGTGTTCCTTTTTCCTATCAGCTTTCCTCTCAGCTCATCAGGGCGCTTCCCCATGATTTCGCGTCCCCTGCTACTCTGTTTCCAATAGCCACCTTTGGCTGTCCGGTCCCAGCGGTCGCCGCTTGCGTACTTGCGCTTCAACCGACAGAAGAAATAACGCTCCTCGTCACCGAACATTGATTGTAATTCCCCAGCTCCGTGTTTCAGTAAATCAATCTCCAGGATCATGTCCTCGGGCTGTCCGCGAATCTTGCGCTTCAAGTAGTCCATCAGAAGCTCGTCGTCAGTGGGGTGGAATCTGAATCCGGGACGGGGTGAAGTCATTAGTTCTGAGATTGGGTTCTGCATCTGGTCACCAAATTGTGCAAGCAGAGAGAGGAAGATCGAGAGAGAGGACTCGGGTATTGTGTAGCGATTGGAAGTAAAGTAGACCTGCTCTTGTCCCGCCGAATTTATACACGAGCGAAGCTTTGTTTTTTTTTTTTTTTTAACGAAGACTTTGGCTGGTTCAGGGGAAGACCTTCAGATTCCATCGATCGCAAAGCCAGAAAAGTACCATCCCATGCCCTCTCTTTTGAACCGGACGCGTTGCCCAATTATGATATCATTTTCATCTCCGCCGCCTTCCCTCCCCTCACACGTTAAGTGACCTGCCTCTATGCGTTTGACAACAAAATCAATTCTTTGGCGGAAAATTAACTTTGGATTACGCCTTTCTTAAAAATATCGCTTATATATTTATTAAATTGAATGAACAGGAATTATTTTTATCGTTCACGAAAATATTTAGATATAAATTATTATTAGTAATTAAAATGTTTTGTAATGACTTGTTATTTTAAGCGATATAAGCAGTTTTTTCTTTTTTTTAAGGAAGTGTATTCTATTTTGGAAAATAAATATTTTTAGCCAAAGTCTAACTACTCCCTCTCTCTTTCTCTCTCTCCGTGGGCACCGATCTTTTCCTTAGTCCATAAAGCAAACGCACCAAAGGAAAAGTTGGAACGATTGAGAGTCCAAGACCATCGGGGAGTAGCTTCAGTAAGAACGCCATCTAGCACTTCCACTTACGTTATCGTTTTTTTTTTTTTTTGGTAAAGTTCCACTTACGTTATCGTTTCCCTCCACATGTTTCATTATTTTCTTTCTCTTTTGATTAATTTTTGTTTATGAATTTCTAATACATGCGATTAAAAAAGTCGTGTGTCTGGTAGATTGCGGCTGCGCCGTACCGTGATTTAAGTTCCATAGCATCCGGTTTTTTCTCTGCGTTAACTGCGGGGGTAAAATAAAGCACTTCATCATCTAATTTAGTCTGATATAATATTTCTAGAACAATAGATAAATATTGATTTGACATACTTGTTTATTTGGATGTAATCTGATACGTGAAACAGTGGATGTAGTCTCACCAATCGAGAATATTTTTCTCTTCGATGTATTGTTGAGGTATGCTGTTTTTATTTATTATTAAATAAAGGGAAAATTTCAAATAAAAGCCTGAAATCGATTCATTTTTTCAAAAAAGGACCCAAAGTAGACATTATATCAAATAAGGACCCAAACTTTTAATCTTATTTACAGCTTGGGGTAGTTTTGTCCAAGAACATTTTTTTTTTTTTAATTTTTTTTCTTTATTCATCTTCCTCACGCCTCCTCCTTTGCTCCACATTGCCTCCTTCTTCAACACCATAATCAGGGCCCCTGCCAACGACCTCGTGAGCTTCATGTCATCACGTAGTTGGTCCTAGTGACAAGAAGTCGGATTGAAGTTATTAGCTACTGGTCACCTTCTCGGATACTAGAATCCTCAGTTCCTTAAGATGTATCAAATCTCAGCTCGCTTGTGCTTAGCCTAAAGCTCGAATTGACCTCCATCTAATGACGATGATGTTGGATTTTCTATCAAGGGCAGCGGTTGATGAGGTCGAGAGCTCGAATAGGACTTGTCAATGGCAGCAATGGGGCAACGAAGTACAACAATTTCTACAGTTAATGATGTCAAATACGACTAATGATCGATCTCAAGATGGGGTATCGATTGAGGAGAAGAGCTATGTCAATGAGAATGGCAATAGTGTAAGTGGGTGTCTCCAAACTAGGGATTATTGAAAGGAGCCATTGGCATTGCAAAGGGGAAGGGGGATCTTTGAAAAATTGAATTTATGCAAGAAAGGTTGAGTCAAACTCTTGCCGAGGTTGAAATAGTCACCAGCTGCAACAAAATTGTTCTTTGGCATGAGATTATTAATCACCAAGTGTTAATTGAATAGAAGCATAAGTTAGTCAAACAAGACAATCTGGCAATGCTTGAATATTGCTACTCTATTGTTGGCAAGCAAGACCGAAAACAGCACAAAAAATTGCAGTTGCTGGGTTAGTGAAAGGCCTGGAATAAGTGGAGTTTGATGCACTCTCGAGGTGAGAGAAATACGTCGCCAAAGGGATTAGTTGCATAGCTTGGGAGTTGGACAAGAAGTTGAGTCTTAGCAAAAGCAGATTCATATCATGGCTTTGAGATCAGAATTTGCAATGAATGTTGGAATAAAAAGAATTTATTTTTGAAAGCTCATTTCGGCTTCGTGGAATTGTCTACAAACCATTTTGAGGAGCGAAATTTAAAATTTCGACGAGTTAGACTACGTTGTAATGGCTTGTGTTAAAGAAAACCCAATCTTGGTCATACAACAAGATGACACAAAGAGTGATAGATGGGCTGATAATGGAGGTGATGTAAAGAGTGAGAAAGATGAAGAAAGAAAAAAGAAGAAAGAGAGACAAAAAATAAACAAAATTGTTCTTGGACAAAAAGTACCCCTGGCTGTGAAGTGAAAAGAGTTGATTGCATTGTTAATATCTTCTAGATGGTGCTCAATGTGATTCCTTCTAGTAGAGTACTACTTCACTCAATACAGGCGGCTTTCTCCTTATTTACATTTAAGTTTGGCAGGATATGCAGGAAGCTGCAATATGTTAGAACTTTTTTATGAAACTTCTGATGTAGCTTTACTCTCTTGACTTTGCCAGGTCATAAAAAGTTCCTCGAAACTCGGAAAGATCTTCCTGACAGCCATGGTACATGAGCTATACAAAACAGGCCTGGGAGAAACTACTTTTGAGAAGGTCATCTTTTAAACTTGTCTTGTATGCTGCGTCACATAAAGAGATTACTGGGAAATTGCCAGTAAAATTCTAGGACCTTTTATATAGGAGCTTGTACTTATTGTCATATTCTGTCTAAGAAAAATGACCTATTGAAATAATGAAATGTGAAAAGTACATGTAAAACTGAAGAAAGATAATAAAAGAAAGAAATGGACCATGTCATCTCGATGACTAATAACATTGCTAAAAGTTTAGAAGAGTTTTCACATTGTGAATGCTGATGTGTATTTGTAGGACATTACTATCAGGTTATTATCTCATGGTTATTCTTGATACCTTGCGCTAGCGTATTATTCTATTTCTTCTTTTAGGCATTTGACGCTGCCCTTCTCTATAATGCAGTTGGCAACGACCGTCTCATGTCTCTGTGCAAGCAATGGAGAAGCTTTTCCTGGATGGGACACACTCTTAAGAGTGGGGTAAGCTCTCTCTACTATATTCTTCTCTCGCTATATAATGAACAAGGAAACCATCTCTGAAGTTTTGAGGACTATATATTTAAGCATACGCTTAGGGCTTAAGGGGTTGGAAGATTTTTGAGCTATTTCAGACCCATTAAAGGCTTGCAATTTCTGTTTCTGTCAATAACACAATGCTGACTTGTGATTTGCATATGATATTAGCGGCACATGTGAAGTATTCGTGAAGTAGTATGGCAAAAGAATTTAATGAGATGGATACTTATGTAGTGACGTCTTTCATTAAGTGTGCACTACATTGCATAGTACTACTTCTAGTCGTGCTGCATAATATGCTAATTTTTTTTTTCCTTTTTTGGAAGCTAGCTTAATCATACATACTAGGACCACAATGTAAAATATTTTTGGCATTGAGCTTGTTTTATGTCAATTTGTTAATACCCCGAAAAAGAAAAAAAAGCTAAAGGAATGGTATAAATGATTACAGCTGAAAATTTGTGTTAATTTGTCATTATTGTACTTGAAATTCATGTTAGCATTACCTATTATATTTTTTTTATAAGCCAAATGATTGACTGATAACAAGACATGCTCATTCATATCGATATACAGGATTACGTATATCGCATCTTGTCATACCCAAGTTTTCCTTGTGTTTAGTGTTTTGCCTCATAACTCGTAAATTTACCGTGATCAATATTGTGAACTCTAAAATGGTTACCTATGTGCAAAAGGACATAACGGGCCTCTAAATTAGGGTCGGTAGAAGGCATGACAATGGATAAGAAAAGATACTGAGATGCTGCATTGACATTAAATTTATTTTCAAGCTAAGGAAATCAGCTCAGCTTTGACATTCCTATCATGTTTCCTCCGTGGCAGCTGTATGATGGGTGAATGCCGGATCATCTTATGTGAGCCTGGTTCTAAGCACAGGTTACAGAAGTTGCAGCTCAATTTTCCAAGGTCAGTTCTCACTTCTCGAAAAGCAGTCAGTTACAACCTTCATAAGGCATTCAAGCTATGACATCCCTGTTCCTTGATATTTCCCTCTGACGATATGGATTGCTCCAAGAATATTTTATCTTCGATCTTAGCCCATACATGCTTGAACATGATTTAGAATGAAATAATTGTCGTTTTGTTCCACAAAAAAGATAGTAACGACACAGTAATTCTAGGCTGTAATTCTTCTGTGACAATAGAATTTTGCGAGAGCATATTACCTAGAATGAGTTACTTTACACAAACTGTAGCTCAAAGCACAAATTGCATCTACACTATGATGCTAGATGGTTGGCTTAATTTCCTAAAAAATAATAATAATAATTTTTTACTCTGTTTAATTAATGGAAAATGAATGATTTAGAAATTTTTTCTTAAAAATAATCTTTTATAACGCTTGAAATAATAAGTTAATGGAAATGTTTTCGTTATAGACAACAATTTATATCTCAACATTTTTGTAAGCGATAAAAGTTCTCTTTCCTTAGTTTTTTTTTTATAAGCGATTATTTTTTAGAAAAATATATATTTTTCTAAATTATTCTTTTTTTTTAAACCAATGGTCCATTAGATCCAATCTCAATTTTGCTTCGAAATTGTCTATAAAAATCACAAACTTTCATTTAAGTCTCAAATATGTCTCAATTAACCCTATTAAGCACCTGTTGTTGCTTCCAAGGGCGTTGATAAAGATGCAGGTTTTGATAATGAACCTTTAAGGGGCCTTGATGTTGATAATTTTGAAGAAATCAGTGGCAATTTCTGAATGATGGTTTAACGTGACAAATTTGGGACTAGAGTGAAAGTTTGTGATTTTGTTTTAGACCAAAAAAAAAAAAAACGCAGGGTAGGTTAAAACACAAAAAAGGGGTAGGGTAGAATTATAATTGGACTGGGTGTTATTTAGGGAATTAGGCCTAGATGGTTTTCCAACCTTTTGACCGGAAAGTTCACCGCATGAGCAATAGAGTGATCCTTCTGAGAACTTTCTTCTTCATGGACCTACTTTTTTCCAACCTTAGACCTTCTACTGGTACAGGCTACATATGATTTAGCCCAAGCCTCACTTACAATGTGAACTACAAAAGGTCTTCATTTTTATTACAAAACAAATCATAGTCTGGACAGTTGGTTTCGTACAAATGAAATTAGTTGAAGCTTTGAGACTCGACACACCGGCCACTACCACTAACAATGCATGAGGCCATTTTATTGTCCACTAAGATAGACGCCATTTAGGTGGGTTGTTTTCCTATTGCGTTCTGCTGCAATACAGGAAAAGTGTAGGTAGACCATTTTGATGATGAAGATATATCTCACTTCAGAACCATTATTGCTTTCACAAGCGTGTGATTGTTATCTACAATGCAGTTATTAAGATTTTATTATCCATCGTAAGATGTCAACACAGAATTAAAACTTTGCACCGGTGATATGATAGTCTGTATTGTATTGTGGCAGCGACGACGTGACATTTGCACTCAAAGACAGTGGCGAGCTACCTTGGTTAGCGAAGTATCTGTGATTCAAGACAATTTCGGATTTTAATTCTTATCCTGTATTCTTTCCTATTTAGATAACATTTTTTTAACATCAGCAGTGAGTGACATTAATTTCGAAGTTTTGATTAACTGACATTTTGAGGGACCAAAATCAATTTGTTGGGATGATGAGGATGTGTTGTTCTTGTCCTTGTTGTCAAAGAGGAGGAAGACATGCTATCGATTCTTGTCAGATTTAGTTAAACTTGGGAAAGAGTTCCTCTTGAACTTCTGATTGAATCTCTGCTTTAGATTTGATCAAATCATGTGATTTTCTCATTAAGAAATAGCAGATTCTGCAAGTACTCTATAGGGGTGTGCAAAATACCCGGGAACCGGACCGAAACCGCCTGGAACCGGCGGTTCTTGAGGAAACCAGTCCGGTTCCCGGTTCCAATTTATAAGAACCAGTGGGTACCGGATCGGTTTCCGGTTCCATGGGTGGATCCACCCGCTTGCCCATCCGGACCGGACTAGAACCTTTTTAATATTAAAAAAAAAATTACTAAAAGAAATCCTAGATCTCATCTCACTCCCTTCATCTTCGACTCCTAATCCTATCACCATTTCGTTGCGTTTACTTCTCTTGCCGTCCGCATCTCCACGTTCTTAAATTTGATTTTTCTTTCTTTGGCTTACTTTGATGTCACATAGTCGTTCTATGTTGAAAACCAAAATTGTTTCGCGTCAAGATCGGTTTCATGGATCCACCCGGGGTGGATCCATACAACAAACGGGTGGATCCCAGTTCCAATTTTTCGGAACCGGTCCTTAGCGGGTGGCTCCAGTTCTAGGTCGGGAATCGCCCGCCCGGACCATGCACACCCCTAGTACTCTATGTGGTGCTGCTGCCCATAAGGAATTAGTGTTAAGTAATAGCTTAATTGCAAGGACACTGCAAGGTTAACCGGTGTTGTCCCATTTGAGAACCACAAAGGTATTTTCATGGCGTTCTGGGAACCTCACTTAACCGCAAGACAGTGTCCTTCTGTCTAGGATGTTGCCAGCCTCGCAGACCTAAACTCTCGAGTACGTAAAGATGCAGAAACTAGGTATTGGGGGCACATGAAGAATATCTTTCCATTGGTCACCAATACCGTTCTTTTCCCTCTCGTTTTGTTCCACAAGTGATATTTTGACAAGAAAATCTTACCATAGGTCTCAGCCCATGTCAACCAAGCGCCCTAGTCGCACCACACATTTCCTTTAAGATGCAATCACACTAAAAAGATTCATTAAATCCATCGTCATGAGCTGAGATATTCACCTGCCTTTGACACTGATTAAGAGCGAGCAATAGTGAAGATCGGGTACTACTATACAGATGACCACAATCTCAAAAGAAAGACAAAGCATGGCAACATAGAAGCTTCATTCGGTTAAGGATACGTCCAGTTATGTCATACACGACCCCCCGGCAGCTCCATTTCGTTTTCTTTTCTTACTTCCCCCTGGATTCGTTTAAGGTTGTATTCGTTTCCCTTTTTTCCATGACATAGGATATCTGTCCAATGTCATCTCTCTCTCTCTCTCTCATACTATTTTACGTTTCGATATTATAAAAGGTTTTCTTGAAAAACTTGAATCCTAATTAAGCTTCTTCTCGCCAGGAAAAAAAGAAGTCCTAATGAAGCTAAGAGGTTCCATAATTAAAACCCCTGATCATCCGGTTCCCATGGTAGAACTGCTCAGATACAGCATATCACTCAAAAATCTTCCACAGCAGCAGACTTCTCATCATGAAGCCTAAGCATCACTTCTATCTTGAGCAGCCACCAAATGTGTAAGCAAGGAAACACTCTGATTCGCCTAAGCTTGAGACAAGTATGAGTTTCTGTACCAAAGTGGCCTGCCCAAGATGGCACTCCCGTGAACAGAAAGGTAAGAAGCATTTAACCTACATCACGAAAGAGAGAGCTGTTATGAATACAGAAATTACTTCCGACTAGCTAATGCAATGCCCTGGAAACAAAAGAAAAAAGAAAAGAAAAGAAGGGGACTCACTTATCAACATCCGGAGGAGCCAGGGGATCGGTTGGCTCTACAGTAGGAACGGCACCTGCCATACCAGCCATTTCTTGAGAACCTTCAACCTAAAATTCAAGAACAGAATGCTAGTCACCAAAACTATAATTCATGAAACTCCAGGGAAAAGGAAGTGATCTGCAATTTTGTGTTATGAGTAACTTTGAATATCTTCTCCCAAGTATCAAAAGGAAAGGAAAGTTAGAGCATAATCACTTTCACCAGGGGATCAGATCCCATTCTAACAAAAAATATGAACTCAGCTGATCAAGTATCCTGTTGAACCAGAATGTTAAACATAAGTCTCTCAACTTATTCCAGAATCTAAGTCTGAAGAGAGAAGCAGCAAAATTAAGAGCTAACTACAGGTGCCACAAAATTTTCACTTCATGAGCTTCAATACCCTCAGCATCTGGACAGTTGTGGTAAAATTCTACCTAGCTCAAGTGCGAAGGAGAACGAGTCCTATCCTCCTATTTATTCAAAGAAAGACGAGGAAATGAGTGCAAAATCCATTTTTAAGATATATTGCAAAAAGAACCAGACCATTTAAATCATCGCAGAAAGAGAATAACCTCCCCTGTTGCAAGTAGCCTCCATCTTTTAAATCGCTGGAAATAGATTCCCAACCATCCAAACGCTTTGCAAAGATTACGAGAAAGTTCGCAAATATTAAACAAAAAGAGAGATATCTACTAACAAAACCTCAAGATTTGGCTTGAAAAGATACAATATAGGCTTTAATTTAGTTAGAATTATTTTCAAGGAACCAACAACACTTACAATGCTGGAACCCATATCATAAGAAAGATTTGAAGACAGGAGTATACAAACTATGAAGCATGACAGCACAAATATCTTGCCTGTTGAGGGTATTGCATGTAACCAGCATAAGCACCATATGCATACAAAGACGGATCATGGGAAGCACCATAAGAATATGCATCATAGCCTTGTGCATAGCCATAATAAGCATTCCATTGACTTGGATCTACTTGCTGGCCCCAGCTACCGGGCACATCCTACAAGTTGATACCAAATACTGTCAAATGCCAAGATGTAATATATACAGATGAGAAAAAGGAAGTATACAAAACTATACAATAGCAGTAATACCAAATGACAAAGTAAACGTGCCAAATACTACTTTTACCCAAGGATAAGCAAGGAAATGCAACAGGGAAGTGCATGATATTGAGATTCTATTTGATGCCTCCAGAAGTTAAATTCTCTACAAAGGTTCTTCTTCAACAACCTCAAGTCTTATGGCAAATACAGATGAAGGTTAAGAAAGACAGCTAATAAGCCATCTTTCTACTTCATTGGTCGTGATTTGTGAACTAACTCTGCACGTTCTCCAGTGAAAGGGTTAATTAAGGAAAAGCATTCCTTGAAAGTTGGATGCCTTTCAAGAATTAGCAACATCCCAAATAGTTCTTTAATCACAATTAAAAAAAATATGAAAGTGAAACAAGTGAACAGCCTTTTGAATACCAATAGTGGGATATACTTTAAGCATCATCATTTTCGTTCCCTACATTTTCCAACACCAGATTGACAAATCCATGTCTTTGTTAGAAAAGAAAATGAAAACCATGTTTTTGCAATGGTTGCTTTCTCCAGGTTCAAATTTTAGGAGTTCTCAAGAGAAGAATTGTGTAACAGGTCTAGAGGGAGGCAACTACTATTAAAGCAAGATTTAATATAGGGAGGACACGCATGATTCCAAACCTGTTTAGCTGTTGGGCTTCGCCCCCAAGAAATGCGAACAACTTGTTGACCAATAGTAGCTCCCTGCATCCTTTGGATGGCTTCTTCAGCAGATGCCCTACGCAACAGAATTATGATAAATATAAAGAGCGAAAACACGTGCCATCGTGTCTAGTGAAACAAAACGATTGGGAGTGTAAATGCCAAACGAGTAGCAAAATTCATCCATGTCATGCAAAAGTGAAATTCAACTACTGCTGAAAGGGGACAGTATGAGAAGATTCACAACAATCCGAAAGCAATAACATATAGAAACCTTGCTCGAAATTCTACAAATCCACATCCTTTCCCAGCAGGAATTTTGACATTTAGAATCTCCCCAAGCTGTAAAAACATTTGCCTCAGCTCCTCTTCTGAAACATTTGGATCCAAATTCCCCACAAAAATCTGCATAGTAGGAGTGATTAGAAGGTTTTAAAAAATGAACTGCACGTACAAGTGAGCATTTCCCACTTACTGTGGTGTTATTTGCATCATTATCCACTGGTAGTACCGGTACGGAAGGAGCAGTGTATGCTGCAACCGGGTAAACAGCTGCAAAATGTTTCATAAGCAAACTTTCTATCAGTAAACATACATAAAAGTATCAGACCCAAAAAAAAAAAAAGAAAATTACATAAAACTAATTGCAGCATTATGCATGTTTAGAAAGCTATCTATTGTTTATATCAAAGTCCAAGATACATGGAAAGACGGATCAAAATCAATTCAGCCTTTGACTGAGTACATTCATAGAAAAATGTCTAACCCGTAAGGAAAGCTACTACATATTCCAAATTTCTCACCACAAATTAAGTCTGATTTTTATGTCCTTAGGTGCCTAACCATAACAAACTACAATCCAATACTCAAGTATATACAAGAAAACTAGTGAGAAAGACTGAAGAAGCCCGTAGGAGAAGTTGATATGATAACAGAGAGCGAAAAAAGCACTGCAGGGGATAAAATCATGGCTACCGAAAGATAATGCAGTTGCCTAAACTAAATGTACAATACAAAAGTACCTTTCATAGCAGCATACTGCTGAGGCATTCCAGTCGTCTTCTTTGGTGTTGCTGCACTAATACGCATCGGCCTAGTTGAACAGTACATGCCGTTCATTTCTGTCATGGCACGGTCCCTTTCCGTTTCATTCGCAAATTTAACGAATCCATAACCCTTTGAGCGCCCAGTACTCGGATCAGTAACCACCTTCGCTCCTTTAACAGATGGATAATGAGCTCGGAAAGTTTCTTGCAACAGGTAGTCCGTAACATCGGGTGCCAAATCACCCACGAAAATAGAATGCTCGGGTCCAGCATCAGCACGCCTCTCCCCCATACCGAACGACGCCCAATTCAACCTAAACGTCTGCTCTGTCCCGGGCATTTGAGTCCCATTGTACGTCTGCAGAATCCTCTCGGCAGCCGCATGAGACATGAACTCCACGAAGCCATATCCCTCCGGCTGCCCCGTGAGCTTATTCCGTATGATCTTCACCGACACAACCTGCACCGAAAAATTTGAGAGCACGTCACAGCCCTGGACAACCAAAACAGCAACAGAACCCCTTTGCCAATATCCTAAATATTCTTTATTTCCTGCTAAACACTCCATGAAACATGCTAAACAGAAGCAATTCCAACCCGCGACATTCGCCCGACAGCGAGGCGAAAGAAAAAGGCAGAACCAGCAGCATGAAGCGCCACTGGGGGGAGCTCGAAAGACACACACCCAGCGTTCACGAAGAGAAGGGCTAAAACCCAAATCGCAGCAAGACAAACTAATGAATCTAAACCCACTTCCGGACTGAAGCGCCCACCAAACTAAACGAACGAACCCTATGGAAGATACATCAATCGCCGAACAGCACACAGAGAGAGAGAGAGAGAGAGAGAGAGAGAGAGAGACCTCGCCGGTGTGAGCGAAGCAGCCGTAGAGATAGGACTCGTCCACCCAGTACTGCAAGTCGCCGATCCAGAGGGTCTTCACTTCTTCCGCGGACGCCGGCTGGTGCGGCTGCTGGAACTGGTACGCCGGCGCTGCCGCCATTCTGTCTTTCTTCCTCTGCCCTGCTCCCTGGAGTTTCGGCTTCCGGAAGAGGAGAGAGACGTCTCTTTGGATGCTGCCGTGTGCTTATGTCAATTTATTGGTTTATCCAATTTTTCTATATATTTTTTTTTTCTGTTTCTTTCCATTTCTTTTTTTTTTTTTCCATCTATGTTGATAAATTCGTGAAAATGTTCGTAATAGTAAACTTCCCTCGGTAAAAAAAAAAAAAAAAAAAGTTGATTGGCGACTTATTACTTGCTTGATCTGTCGGCAACTCACCCGCGCGCCCAGAAAGGTATCGCCTTTATTTTTTGGGTCAATATCTTATAGAGCCCTAGCTGTCATATTCATATCACATTTATTTAATTAATACTAATTTCATAAAAAAATCTCAAATTTGTAAACTCATACCATATATACTCCAAACTAAGATATCCATGTATCATTTACTCGAATTGCGGTATATATAGGATTTGTTTGGGTAAATGTGGCATGAATGCATTAATTTTGATAAATATTACGTGGATATAACATGTTTAGGATTTTTTGTGAGATAAAAATTAATTTAGAGTAAATGTAGTCAATATTGATGATTTTCTTAATTCTTTTAAATTTTTTAAAATTTTCTTTTTAACTTTTTATTTTCTTTATTTTTCCTTCTTTTTTGCTTTGTGTCAAGTTTCGGCAATAGCCATGGGACCATACTCACCTAGATCTAGGCAAGGAAAGTAGCTCCCCTAAGGGAAGGGTGACCCTCACTTGTGGCCGTTGACATTTGTAATGCCTTCACCCGAATTTGGGCAAGTGTAGCGCTCACTAGCCCCACAAGTTAAAAGGAAAAGAAAATGAATAAAAGAAAAAATTCATACCATTTAAAAAATGAACTTGCAAAATCATTATTATTAGTTTTAATTGCACCACATCGGATGCCTGACATTTATATCAATAATTTTTGGCTGGATGAAATACATGAGATTATCATTGGGAAAAGTACAAAAAAACGTTTTAAATTTATTATATTGATGTCAATTTAATTTTAAATCTTTTCGTGTTTGTATATTTTTAGTTTATTCGGTCAATTTAGAATGAAAATTGCTAATGTGGACACTAACGATTCTATGTGGCACACCGGCACTAACGTGGAAATTTTTTTATAATTTCTTAAATATTTTTTCATATTTATTTTATTTTTTCTCTTCCCTTTGTTTTTTTTTTTTTTTTTTTTTTTAAAAAAAAACCTCTTGGTTGGCGTGGTCTTCGGTCGATCATTGCCGGCCATAGGCTACTTTAGCACTAAATTGATCATAAAGTTTATAATTGAATTAGCAACTATTTAATACGTTTAAGTATTTTTGAACAATTATCCATTAAGCGGATTTTTTTTTTTTTTTGTTATGGAACGAACTGCATAAATTACCGCGCCATAAACCCCCAAGTGACACGTAAGCAAGAAAACTCACTACCCTGGAGTTATACTTCATACACCTAGCGCCTCCCCTGGTTTTCGAACCCTTCACCTTTGAGGTGAGGATTAGTAGAGCTTTATCTAGCGGAGCTACCAAGGCCGGTGGTTTAAGCGGATTCGTTCCCTTTTATATTTTCTAGAAAACACAATATATAAATCAGGAAAAAAGGGTTGATCCTGATGTACATTTCAGCAGTCGACTGTTGCATAAATACACACACTTACTATATTTTTTGAATAAATTTTTGTTGTCCAGTCCGTAATTACAGGCTGCACATGTTCCCCCTCTTATTTTTTTCTTTAGCAACACGTGATTTTCGATCAGTGGTGTCTGTCCCCCTTCTTTTTTTTTCTTTTCTTTCTGGTTCGGAATGTCTGTACTTGATTTTATATCTCTCATTAAATTTCGCTTTTCTTTTCCTTCTTCTCTTCTCGATGAAGACTAGACCAAACTTTCGATTGCTGTTTTTCCAGCCGAACCCAATTCATGTTCTTTCATTCTACCTCCGAAAGAGAACTTTAGTCCAACCAAACGTGAAGTAATCGATGTAACGTTCACGTGATCGATCGCACAGGCTCTGCCCTGCTCCATGTGATCCCATTTCAGCCACCTTTCGGCTGCTGTACGTGTTCTTTGCGCTCATGATCTCGTTCACGTCGACAACGACATCCCAAGTTGGCAAATTTAGAGAGAGAAAGAGAGGGGAAAATGGTTGGCACATGCATGCGGGGGATGAGTATATATGGAGTCCGCGCATCAAGCGTTCGAATCGGATTACAAATACACCGACCCTCTTCCCAAAACCATTTCTTTACTCCGAAACCAACCATTTCCCTCTCTCTCTCTCTCTCTCTCTCTCTCTCTCTATAACGAAGCCTATTGTCTCAGAGGGCACGGGTGTGAGCGTTTGAAGAGGTGGCCGTGAGTTATGGCGGTCCCGGCGGCTCTCGTCATCGTTCCCATCGGCATGCTATTCATTCTCTCCGGCCTCCTCGTCAATCTTGTTCAGGTACCCATCGGTGGAATCTTCGTTATGATGTTCTTGAGAGCTTTCATTCATTACTTGATTGGTCACTGTTCAATTTGCTCCTTTTCAAAGTTATAAATGATCAATGTGGTCGCAGATCTCACATTTGTTTATAAAGTTTGCATTTTTTGGCCAAAACAAATAAAAATGAATGAGATCAGATCAATTTCTGTGCATGATTACTGGAGGTAGTGGCTGAAGGCGTGGATTTAAAATGGCTTCATTTGATGGTCTTATAAGTTCGAATGGATGCCACACCTCAATATTTGCAAATTCGATGCTTATGGGTTATTGTGCCTAGATCTTAATCTGCAAGATTTAGGCTTTTACTGCTGAGTTATTCACGAGACGTTTCGGATCAGTTCGTTTGATTTGTTCCTAGACTTTGCATTGACGTCAGAATGGAGAGATGCCAAATTGGGGAAGAGGACATGAACAGAAACAGAGTTTCTGCTTGATTCAGCTCAACGATGACCGCAACCTCTCTAGCATGATACTTCAATGTTCTTTTCAGGGCTTATAGCAATTTTCCTCAAGTTCTCTTTTGAAAAACTATAAATTGATCGGTGCGTAATCCCATTGTACGTATCTGACCTCAGTTTTTTGTCGGCTTTCATGTTCTTGCAGGCATTCTTCTATGTCCTCATTCGTCCGCTGTCGAAGAAGACGTATCGAAAGATTAACAAAGTAGTCACCGAATTGCTCTTGTTGGAACTCATATGGCTTTTTGATTGGTGGGCGGGTATTAAGGTAGTTTAACTATAACTAGCCCATTCAGTTTTCACATTCTTTCTCATCTTTGTGTCTGTGCCCTGTCACTCCTTGTCTGCCTATTCGAGTCCACTGTACCAAAAAATTTTAGGTATCTTTCGTCATCACGTTCTCGGATTTTGGTTGCAATTGCAAATGCTTCAGGCAGTAACATTAAAATTCTCATCAAATCCTTTCTGAGGCAGTTTCTCTTGTCTATCATTCTGGTAGTATTCTGTTGGCACTTTGGTAATCAATTTCGGATATTTGGGCTTATTAGTACAATTGTGGTCCTGCCCTCTGGCACTCCAAAAGGATAGCGCTCCTTAAGAGATGAAAACATGCATATGCACACACGTAGAACCGCCATGTTCTCATCCCATGTCCAGTTTTGTGTCCTGAGTAGCTTCCGTGCACATGCAGGTAGAGCTCTACATGGATTCTCAGACTTTCGAAATGATGGGTAAGTCAATATATTCATTATCCTTTGAAAGTTAAAGTATTCTATTTTCTGCACTGGTAGCCCAATATTCACATGGCTTTGAATTCCCTAACATGGAATATTGTGTTTGACTTTAATTGATGAAATTCCCAGGTAAAGAACACGCACTTCTCATTTGCAATCATAGGAGCGACATTGATTGGCTTGTTGGGTGGGTCATAGCTCAGGTGCTTGTCAATCTTAATTGTTACTTCCAGTGACTTAGTTTATGTCGTTCTGCACTTGTAACATCAATGCCGCATTCTTCTTTCTTTGAATTTGAATTTTCTCTCATTACCTATATACTCTTCAAATTGATAATGGTATTTATATAGATCATCTTTTTTATTTTCTTTAAGTTAGGCTTAGATACTTGAAAATATGAATTTCATCAGACTCCTGCCCTCTCAATGTTAAAAGCAACAGAAGCGAGTTACCAAAAAGGGGAATGGAACTGTTCTTCTGAACTCATCCTGTGTCTTTTACTTTGTCCAGTGATTTAAGGTTAAACTTTTGTGCAATTACAGACATAGCTTACTTGATTAAATCTTCAATCTGTTTTGCACGTAAACTTTTTCCCTTTGCATAGAACTAGGGCATCATCCTTCTCTCTCGCTTGAACAGAAGGGCCAATGGATTTGCTGTGAAAACTCTTCTCACTTCAGGGGTTGCTCCCCAAATAGAGTGAATAAACAGAGATCCAAAGTTCCATTCTATAATAAAAACTCTAAAATCATACCCGCTATTCCTGGGTTCTGTCATCAATGTTGGTCCTATGGACTGTGAACAGTTTTGCCTAGTCTGTGGCGCCTTCCACCACATCGCATTTGTCGGGTTTCTTAGTTTCATTAATTACAAAAAAAGTAAAAAAAATCTTTTTGATAATTCTCTTGTTCTTGCAGCGTGCAGGTTGTCTTGGCAGCGCGCTTGCTATCATGAAGAAAGAGGCTAAATTTCTCCCTGTCAGCTTCTTTCCTGATAGTTTGCTAGATTATATAGTGTCATTAGACTCTGCTATGTCTTTCTCCAATTACACTGATCAAAGAATAGCTTTTTTGCTGAACACATGCAGGTCGTAGGTTGGTCGATGTGGTTTTCAGACTATGTTTTTGTGGACAGATGCTGGGCCAAAGACGAGAACACGTTAAAGGTGACTTATTTGGACATCTCAAATATACTTGGCTTTGCCTGCGTGCTAGGTTTATATTGTATCTGAGTGAATTGTGCGCTCCAGTCAGGTTTCGAAAGGCTCAATGATTTCCCGATGCCATTCTGGTTGGCCTTATTTGTGGAGGGAACTCGGTTCACGCAGGCAAAGCTCCAAGCAGCTCAAGAATATGCTGCCTCCAGAGGGTTGCCTCTTCCTAGGAATGTCTTGCTTCCTCGAACTAAGGTTACTCACTTTGACATCTTCAAATGAGCAGTGACCATGTCACTTTACTTGGGTCTTAAGCTACTTCACGAATAAAATAAGAAGTTTTAATCTGGGTCACTTTCTATCTGTGAAGGTTGTAGGAACTGGTTTAATGCTAGATCGAGAATCAACCAGTAGGCAGTGGCAGTCAATTTTTGTCTTCTGGAGCTTGGCTAGGGCAGATTACTAATTGTTTTTCTAACCCAGAATATTAATTAGAATAATGTTGCTTGTTGATTCAGGGCTTTGTTTCAGCGGTGACTCAAATGCGCTCGTATGTCCCTGCCATTTATGATTGCACGGTGGCTGTTCCGAGTAATCAGAAACCACCTACATTGCTCAGACTTCTTAGAGGACAACCAGCTATTGTAAGCTAACAAAACTATTGATGAAATAACTCAAAAGAGCAGCTTGAATTCACACCTCTCTGCCATTTTAGTCATGATACTTCAGTTTGAACCCACATCTATCTTTCGTGACTTTACACGTCGCATCTGCTGATACCATATTTCACAAATTTATTCCCTAGTGCAAAGTTTTCCTTTTTTTCCCCTCTTTCGTTCAGAGGAGGTTTCAGATCTAATCCATTTCTTTTAAACAGGTGAAACTGCAAATCAAGAGGCATTTGATGCAAGAATTGCCAGAAACACCTGATGGCATTGCGCAGTGGTGCAAAGATCTGTTTGTGACTAAGGTATCGAGTATTTGGACCAACTGGAATTTTGCTTTGATGAGAACTTTCTATAGTTGTGAATCAAAGCACTATTTCACTTATCATTTTGCCAAAATTTTGGACACACATGCAGCATCCGCATTTGCTAGAAATGAATCCCCTTATAAAATTCTCAAATTGTGACATGGCATTTGTGACTCAACTCACAAACTCAAAATCCAAATTATGATCCTGTTCATGTGTGTACCGACATATCTAATGCCTCTTTTTTTTATTTCCCCCCCAACAAGGATGCTTTCCTGGAGACATACCATGCTAAAGACCTGTTTGGTACCGAACAATGT
The DNA here is from genome assembly GCA_016097545.1 of Eucalyptus victrix. Lineage (NCBI taxonomy): Eukaryota > Viridiplantae > Streptophyta > Magnoliopsida > Myrtales > Myrtaceae > Eucalyptus > Eucalyptus victrix. The sequence goes on from CM027844.1 coordinate 32,720,859, forward strand.
CAAGATATCGGACGTCCTATAAAGTCTCTGTTGGTAAGTGTGACTCTACGATTTTCCCCTAGTAGTCCTTTTGTTGGTCCTCACCAGTCGCCTCTTCCTTCCTGCCCATTAATCATCTCTAAATACTGGCAACAGGTGGTCAGTTTTTGGTCATGCCTACTGGTCTATGGAGTCGTTGAATTCTTCCTATGGTCCGCCTTGCTCACCTCATGGGAAGGCGTCATGATCGTAGTAGCGGCTTTGGTACTTGTAACTCTTGCGATGCAAATCCTCATTCAGTCTTCGGAGTCCGAGCGCTCAACTCCCGTTGAGGACTTTCAGCAAGGTTCTGAAAGGGAGAGACTTCTCCAGAAATGAGCAGCGATTGGTACTCCCTGACTTATTAACTTTAAAAAACATGTTTACGAAATCTCATAATCATGATGCTGAAAATTTGTGGGCACGTAATTTTTCTCAAGCAGGATTAAATGTCGCTTTTGTAATCTGTATTCCGTGGACTTTTTCCTAGTCCATGGCTCCACATGTGTATCAAACTTCGACATTGTTTTTCAAGATGATGTTGATTGAATTGGTATTTGTAAAACTCATGGTGGCGTTCTTGGAAGAAACAACATTTAGCAATCAGAAAATAGGATTTGGCGACTACTTTAGCATCTCAACTGGGAGTAACTCTGAGGTATCTGATCTAATTCAGTTATTCGGCTAAATTCAGAGTCTTTCGACTTATTGATGACTGCTTAATTCCAGCATTAGGTGGTTGCAGATTCTAGAATTCCAAAGATCTTATGATCATGCTTTGTGAAGTGCAGAGTCCGCAAACTGGCCTGACCTTGAAAAAAGGTGCAGCTAGTGAACTGAAAAGTTAGGTGTTTGAACCCAACTTGCCCAGATACAGATCACATTATTAAGAAAATTGGAGTGAGCTAGTCATTATTATTCTTCTATCTGCATCCGCTTCTAACCGAACAGTAACTACTCTATCATTGTCATATTGAGCCCAAATTCTGACACAATTCGTTGCGATGTTAACAAAAGCTTGAGTGGACGCAAGTAATGCTTCAGAAGTACTGGCAAGGAGACAGGCAGCGAGCGAGTTGGGTCAGGATCGGGTTAGCACTGCATCACCAAAATATATGAATGCTTGGTTATCCGTCATCTGCTATGCTGTTATGATTGTTCTGATAAGAGAATGAAGTGGTTTTAGAGACTATTCACATGGTCATATAAGTTGAGGCTAGAGCATGTGTTCTGGGAAACGTATCTGGAGTTCAGTTGCAGTATCTAGGCTTGAGCATGAGTTCTGTTTTGCGCTTGGCTCGTAACGCCATTTAGCCAAATCCTACTTTTATTGACTTCTACTTACATTAAAACTACCTGATTGATGTTGTCAGGACGATCGTTTACTAACATTCTTTCTCTGTAACCTACACTACTCTCGATGGGTCTAAGAACAGTGGTCCTAGGCCTCAGCAATTAGGCAGCCAAAGGGCTGTTGAAACCTACGTCCCTCCCCACTAGTTTGCTCCTCGAGGATAAGGTATAGGCTAGCTTCGAAACATGGCACCACGGGTCTAGAACTGAATCAAGATATGGAACAACATCTCTTCGACGCAAACCGATAAGTCGATGAAGAACATGCTAGTGGAAAAGTAAAGGAAGAATATGCTGCATAGGATGCTGTCGAAAACTAGCTAGGTCCTTTAGACCTAGTGCGATTACCATCCAAGGTTATTCCCGGATCTAAATTTAGACTGTTGGCCACATTAGCTCCTTTGAGACAACAAGCTTCTTAGGAAACAAGCACAGGGAACTGAAGATGATATGCTCATTCTACAGATATCGATACTCGTTGCAACATTTTGCTTAATGCAACCTAATGTATGATTTAATGGCACGATCTGCTTGAGGGGCTTGAGGGACATTCAGCATCATCATTTTGGCACAACGTGATCGCCTCCTCAAATAATCAGAGAACATGATTAAATTTAACATAATACTTAGTCTTCCATGATTGGTTGGTGAACGATCACGTGATGCTTCGAGAGCCATGTATACCTCATAAGTTCATCCGAAAATTCTACTTTGATTACGACCGACTATGGAAATATATACTCGCCAAATGTCGAAAAGTAAAAAAAATCAAAAATAGAAGAAGAAGAAGAAGAAGAAGAAGAAGAAGAAGAAGAAGAAGAAGAAGAAGAAGAAGAAGAAGGAATCCCAGCTCTTGAAAAATAGTTACAAATAAGTCAATAAACCTAAGGTCGGAAAATATCTCCAATTAGCTTACGGATGTTAGCACGGTGAGAATTGACTTTAAGATCGATCTAAATTGAATTATTATTTTTAGCCATAATCTTCCTTTTGCCACATCACCATGATCTGAAACGATGATCGCATCATTAATATTTATGGAGTTCAATAAACTACCGAGGTAGGTTATGGCCAAAAACGTAATGGCATATGGAGTTTGGCTCTTGCTTATCGAAACTGCCTCCCCTAGTTACGGTAAACCCTCGAAGAACTCGTCTTGGTTTCGCTGGGTATTAATGTGAAAAGCTTCTAAAATGTGGTTTTGCTGATGTTGTCATGACAACTTTGGGGTAGCTGCCCTACAAATCTATGTCCGAAGCTTGAAACCAATCGTTTTCCTTTCACAGGGTTTTGTTAGAAACACGACCTCCCTTTTGTCCCTTCAACTCAAACGTTTATATATACATACATACATATATACAATGCATTAAGTAAATTGACCAAATAAATACATTAATTAAATTCTAGATTACTCGTCCAATAGATTCCAAAATACCACCATATTTAGATTTCTATGCATAGCGTTTCTACTCATGTTCATTGCCGGACTTCAGTTGACTCTACCAAGCCGGCTTAGCAAAGCATGCGCATGTTGATCTATTGATGGGATAGAATACCGATTTGCTTGCTTTTCAACCAATCATTGGGCAGCAAATGACTTCGTGCCAATTCATTTCCCTTTCATTCTATTTAAATATAATCCCCTTTTTATTTGGAAAAAGCCATAAAAAACCCAAAATTATCTACTATCATACATTTGTCTTGAACATTTTTTGCGACATCAAAAATTTTAAACTGTGCCCATTATAACGTATTTATCCTAAACTCAAACACATTTACCTTATTTTAAGGTCACATTATATGACTTTTCAGCCATACACAATGTTGTTTTTATTTCATTTAATGCACGTGAGAATCATGTCAATATTGTTTGTTTTTTGACATCCATATAAGTAGATTTTTAACAATACTTATTGATGGAAGGTAAATGTGTCACATAGATATAATTTGAGAATTTTTCGTGTCACTAGAAAATTTTTTAGTGTAAATATATCATGGTGAGTATAATTTTGATTTTTTTTTTTGTGACTTTTGCCCTCAAAATTAGTGATCTTCTAGCTTCTTACAAAGGTTGTTGGGACCTATGAGACACGTCACTCCACACAACTAACCAATCGGGCTTTTAAGAATTGTTTGGTAACTATTTTCGAAAACAATTTCTGATAAAAAATAATTTTTTTATTTTATTCTCTCGAGACGAATTTCTAAGCATTTGAAGATGTTCATGACAAAATTTCTAGAAAAAAAATTGATTTTTGGCCATAAATTGATTTCTTAATTTCTATTTCAAAAATTGAGAAGTTAAAAATTTTAGCTTTTGATTTCTTCTTCAAATCTATTTCTAAAATAGAAATCTGTTCTAGAAATAAAAAAAATCAAATTGCATTACTAAATGAATTTCTATTCAAAACTGTTTCAAGGAACAAAGAAACAAAGAAATAAAGAAGTAGAAATTTTATTATGCACGCCCTTGGTAATCGTTCAAAATTTCTATTTTCGAAATAGAATTGCATTTGGCACCGCCTTAAATTTCTAATCCAAACCATTTTCTTTTAATTTTTTAATAATTTTATTACCATTTTTTTTTCTCTTCTTCTTCAAGCTTTGGTTGGTTGCTCGTCTTGGGGTGGCCGGTGACAAGCCAAATGAGGGTTGACGATCTCCTCGAAGCGTCGTCGGTCCCCAGCAAGGCTATGCCTCGTTGGTCGAGCCTTAGTTGGGTGAGGCTTAACCTCGCCTAACTGTTGGCGAGGCTTGACCTCGCTAGATCTGGATGACACTCACCAGTGGTTGGGTAAGCCTCGCTCGGCCAAGTGAGGGTGAGCCTTGCCAGACCTCGCCCAACTGGTCTTCAGAGACCGGCATCGATGGACAGTGGCAATAGTGGTGGCGGTGGAAGAAGAAGAAATAAGGAAGATGAAAAAGAAGAAAAGAAGAAGAGAAGAAGAGAAAAAAAAAGAAATTTTGGTTGGTTTAATTTTGGAATTGTTCCCAAAATCAAAGAAGTAATTTTTTTCATTCCTTGTTCTATGGAACAAAAAATTTACAAAATGAATTTCTGTTCTTTTTTTATTTCCAAAAACAAAAGAATATATTCGGGTATAATTTGACTAGTTGTCACATAGACCCTTAATCTTAAGCCCCCAGCCAGTCAGAGTTATAATTCAGCTCAGAATCTCTGTGAAATCACGACGGCCCAACGAGATTTCAACTTCCAGCGACTCTCTCACTCACGCCGACTCCATTCCCATTCTCGTCATTTCGCCTCCAGCCCCAGATGAATCTTTGGTCCTGAAAGTCCCGGCGCGCTGACGCTCGAGACCACGCACTCACGGGGAGCCCCACGTCGGCAAGTCGCCGCTCTCTGATTGGTCCTCCCCCCGGGAGATCCGCCTCGCCCTTCTTTATCCGATGTCAGCTCCTCAAAAGGCTAACGTGGAGTCTGGCTCTTGCTCACCGAAACTGCCTGCCCTAGTCATGGTAAACCCTGGGAAAACTCGTCTTGATTTCGTTGGTGATTAATATGAAAAGCTTCTTAAATGTGGTTTTGCTGATGCTGTCATGACAACTTAGGGTCAGCCGTCCTAGAAATCTATGTCCGAAGCTTGAAATCAATTGTTTTCCTTTCACGGGGTTTTGTTAGGAACACCTCTCTTTTTGTCCCTTCAACTCCACATTGGCTTCTCTCTTGTGACATTGTCATTGTGTCGTGGCGGTGGAGTTGGAAGTGATAGCCATGTCAATACACTTTGGCATCGTCTCCGTCTTCTCGGGCCTTCTCATCAATCTCATACAAGTAATTCTTGCCCTTTCTTGGTCATTCTTGTTCATCTTGGTCGACTTCACCCTTGGTCAACCATGCAATGTTAGAGATTTCACATGATGGTGAGCATGCTTGATGCTGATGTTTTTTCTTGGTTATTCATAACCATGTACAAGGAGTTACTACATTTTCGTGGTTAGTCTTGGGGTGAATCGATTCTCGCTTTAGTTAGTTTATGAGTGAGTTTTCTGTCCATCACAATTAGCTCGACTCAAAGTCAAACTAGCACTAGGTTCATTTGTAAGAGTTTTCCTAATGTGGACTACATTAATTGATATTGTAATTTATTGTTTTTACGGCTACCGTAAAATAGGGCTGGTCTAAGGTGAGATAGAAGGTTTCTTAATTAGTCTAATATGGGGCTGGCTAGTGTGGACCGAGTTGACCCTGGCCCGTAATGAGGGGGCCTGGCTAGAAACTCTATAAATAGTGCTCAAGTCTCTCATCTAACCTGAATTCTCACATATATCCTCACCTAAGGGGCATTTACCTAACGCTACACGTGAGGGGGCCGCCTCATTAAGCCAGTGATACGGAGGGCAATAGAGGAGAATGACTTGCGCGAGGAACATTGTGTTTCCGCTTCCACTTCAAGAACAATGGATCCCAAAACAGGTGCGTCAATTCTTTCTACTCAATCGTACATGTTCTTGTTCTAGTTATGGAGATCTTGGGTTTGCGCAATTTGCATCTATCATGTGGTATCAGAGCCTCCGTAACCCCAGAACGCGAACACAATTGATTTTGCCCTAATTTGTACGGATTAGCCCTAATTAGTACGGATCTTGCCATAATTTGTGATTTTCGAGACTTTTAGTTCAATAAAAATAAAATTAAATCACAAATTCGGACTAGGCTCGATGAGGCGAGCAAAACCGTGGGCGGCGCGTCGTCGGGGAGGCCCCACGTGCCCCCACGCGCAGCCACGCGTCGCCGGGCGACGAAGACGCGTGCCCACTCGCGGGGCGCTGCTCGCGCGTGTGGCGCACGCGGGCGCTGACGTCACGATGACGTCAGCGACCCGGATTTGGACTCGGATTCGGATGGACCCGACTCGACCCGAATGGCGAACGACCCGACCCGACCCGGTCGCCTGTTGACCGAACCGGTCAACCGGTCGGACCGGGCGGCTGGATCGGAAGGTCGGACCGCCACCGGTCGGACCGGTTTTGACCGGCTTTTGATGCCCGCGGGTGGGCTCCACGCGCCGCGCACTCAGGTGGCACGTGCGGGCGCATGGTGGCTCCGATTCGCGCGTGGCCGGCGGCGAAGGACTTGTATGATTATTTCCTACGTCATGGTATATTTATTTTGCATGTTTGATGGTTTTATGGATGTGAAAACACATGCAAAGCCCTAAATACGTGACTTTTTAGTGTATTTTCTACGTATTTTTCTTGTATTTTTCCTGTGATTTTGAAAATACAGGTGCCGGGATACAGGTATGTTATCACATGAACTTTATGAGTGTTATTCATTAATAATATACGATAAAATTTATTTTTATTAATGAATGAAGTAATGTAATTAGCATGGCATGTGATTTGAGTGATATGATACCTCTATCACTTAAATCACATGTATATGATTTATATGAGATGAAAATTTTATATCCCTAGTATGAGAGAATTTCAAGGATTCAATTAAGTTGTGACCACCAAAGTGGCACACTTGATTAAATTTGAGAAATTTCGATCTCGTATATTTAATTGGGATGTCTCCTAGTCTAATGCATAGTTATACTCCCAAAGGAGGTAATTGTGTATTAGTTCATGGAGGGATACATGATACTGTGGTGGAGGAATGACCGATCCTAATGGTTCATATGCCCAAAGGTGATGAATTCACGAAGATTGGAATATATTCTCATAACCCTTATCATGTGGGAAGTGTACAGTTGCATGTCATGTATTCTGCCCAAAGGTGATTATGTGATTTTGCATGTAACTCTCTGGATGTGTACTTGTACGTCAAGTTACACAATGCTCACATGATGCTAATTATATGCATTGCTTGTTTTTCAGTCACATTTTCTGTAAATGGTAACCCCGTCACAATTGAGGTTCTTGCTGGTTCGAATTTTAAAAGATGAAGAGAGGATTTTCTGTTTGCTAAGGAGATGGCAGATGTTCATATGGCTCTTACTGCTGATCGACCGGCAGCTTTGACTGCTGACAGTACAGAGGCTCAAAAAACAAATTTTGCTGCATGGGAAAAGAGCAATAGAATTTGCTTGCTGTCTATGAAGCGTTCCATTCAGGAGCACTTGAAAAGTGATTTGCCTGCAGATTGCAATGTTAGGCAAATGATGGAAGCTTTGATGGCTAGAAACCGTGTGTCGCCTAATGCTGAGATAGGGACACATATGCAAACACTTTTTACTATGAAGTATGATGGTTCTGGTGGAGTTAGAGATTATGTTCTGAGGATGGTTGATTTGCAAACAAAGCTTCAGGCTCTCAATGTTGAAATTCTTACTGCTTGCATTGTCCATCAAGCTCTAAATATTATTCCTCCTGATTTTTGGATTATTAAGACTAATTATAGTTCCCAAGATGAAACTTGGTCTGTTAATGACCTGATTACAAGGTTGGTGGCAGAGGAAGAGAAATTGAAAAAAGATAAATGACATATTACTCTTTATGCTTCTAGTTTTGCTAGTGACAAGGGTAAGAAGGTGAAAACTTATACCCATAAAGGCAATTCAGAAGTTGCTGGTCCTTCCAACAATAAAGGAAATTCTGAAGATGCAGGTCTTTCTAACACACTGGGTCCTAAGAAAGAGTTCACCAAGAAGGATGGTGTTCTTTGCTACTTTTGTAGGGAGAGAGGACATGTGAAGAGACGTTGCAGCAAGTTTAAGGCTTGGTTGTCTAAGAGAAATAAGAGTGAGCTTAAAGGTAATGATTATTTGGCATTTGTTTATGAATCCAATCTATCTGAAGTTCCGACCAATTCTTGGTGGCTAGATAGTGGTGCAACTAATCATGTTGCATTTACCATTCATGGGTTCATAAACCGAAGGACGCCAAATTAGGATGAATCAAAGCTCACTGTTGGAAACAGCGTTGGAGTTGACGTAGAGTTCGTGGGAGATGTTATTTTAATTTTAGACTATGGTTTTCGGATGGTGTTAAGAAACACTTTTTACATATCTTCTTTTAGGCGGAATTTAGTTTCTGTGTCTTGTTTGGACATGTGTGGATACTCTTTTGAAATAAAGAGTAATACTATTTCCATGTTTTATGATTCAAATAAGATTAGGTGTTGCAATTTATCCGATGGATTATATCGATTGATTTTATCTCCCAACAACATGTACGTTGCTTATTCAGCTGAAAAGGTTGTTTCCAAAAGGCCTCTACCTAAGGAACAGTCTTATACATTGTGGCATAAACGTCTTGGTCACATCTCTAAAGAAAAAGTAGAAAGGCTTATAAAGGCTGATATCTTGCCTACTCTTAAAAGTGATCAAGAGACTTGCGTAGACTGCTGCAGAGGTAAGATGACTAAGATAAAGAAGAAATCTGCTGTACGAAGTTCAGACTTGTTGGAGGTTATTCACACTGATATTAGTGGACCTTACACGCCTACCTTATACAGAAATTTTTATTTCATCACATTTATTGATGACTTTTCTAGATATGGATACTTGTACCTGATTAAAGAAAAGTTCGAGTCTCTTGACAAATTCAAGATTTTTCGGACTGAAGTGGAGAAACAGTTGGGAAAAGTTATTAAGATTGTTAGATCTGATCGTGGTGGTGAGTATTTTGGTAGGCACGGTGATGCTGGACAACTTAAAGGGCCGTTTGCTAAATACTTAGAGGATTATGGGATTATAAGTTAGTTTACTATGCCCAGTAGTCCTGAACAAAATGGTGTAGCTGAAAGGCAGAATCGTACTTTTATGGACATGATGAGAAGTATGATTAGTAGGACAAATTTACCTAATTTTCTGTGGGGAGAAGCTTTGAAAACAGCTCTTTATATTCTAAATCGTGTTCCTACTAAAGCGGTTCCATTGACTCCTTTTGAGTTATGGACTGGACGTAAACTTAGCTTGAATCATCTTAGACTTTAGGGATGTCCAGCAGAAGTGAAGTTGTATAATCCAACATTGAGTAAACTAGATTCCAAAACTACTTGGTGTTACTTCGTGTCTTACCCAGATCATTTAAAGGGGTATCGGTTTTATAACCCTAATGGAGGTACAAGAATTGTGGAATCTCAGACTGCAAAATTTCTGAAATTTGATGTAGCTGAAAAGGGTAGCTGCTCACAAGCTATCGAAGATGATAGTATGGTGGGAATTACTAGATCACTGTCTCATCCTGTGCAAACAATTATGGAGCCTCCTGTGCCTCAAACTGAGCCTGTTGTGGCTCATGATCCTGTTGTTGAGACTGTTCTGAAGAAATTCCGCAAGTTCCTCAGATTCAAAATAAGGATGAAGTAGCTCCACTCAGAAGATCAACTAGAGAAAGACGTTCAGCTATACCACCAGACTATCTAGTCTACCTGGGAGAGCATGATTATGACATAGGCTGTGTTGTTGATCCCGTGACTTATACTGAAGCCATCTCATGTCCTCAATCAGATTTGTGGTTAGATGCGATGAAAGATGAGATGCAATCTATAAAACACAGTGGTGTTTGGGAGTTTGTTGAATTGCCTGAAGGTTATAAACCTATTGGCTGCAAATGGGTATTCAAGACTAAAAGGGATTCCAAAGGAAAGATTGAAAAGTTTAAAGCCAAACTGGTAGCTAAGGTTTTCACTCAAAGAGAAGGAATAGATTATGAAGTAACATTTTCTCCATTTTCTTCTAAAGATTCCTTTAGAGTGATCTTAGCATTGGTAGCTTATTACGATATGGAGTTACACCAGATGAATGTTAAGACTGCTTTTCTAAATGGAGACCTTGATGAGGAGGTTTATATGGTGCAGCCTGAAGGTTTTGTAGCAGATGACTCAGGTCAGCTTGTTTGTAGATTGAAAAAGTCTATTTATGGCCTTAAGCAAGCTTCTAGACAGTGGTATTTCAAGTTTCATAGTGTTGTTACTTCATTTGGATTTATTGAGAACAAAGTAGATCAATGCATATACACCAAGGTCAGTGGGAGGAAATATATTTTTCTTATACTTTATGTAGATGATATATTGCTTGTTAGTAGTGACATTGGTTTACTGCATGAGACAAAGCGGATGTTATTGAAAAATTTTGACATGAAAGACCTTGGTGAGACGTCTTTTGTTCTTGGCATTGAGATCCATAGGGATCGCTCACGCCGTTCATTGGGTTTGTCTCAAAGGGCGTATATTGATCGCATTTTAGAAAGATTCAATATGCAGGATTGCAAACCAGGAATTGCTTCTGTTGTTAAGGGTGATAAATTGAGTCTTTCACAATGCCCTAATTCAGATTTTGAGAAAGCTCAAATGAAGGATGTACCTTATGCTAGTGTGCTTGGAAGCATCATGTATGCTCAAGTTTGCACTAGGCTAGATATTGCTTTTGCAACAGGGCTTCTAGGCAGATATCAGTCTAATCCAGGACGCGATCACTGGGTTGCTGTCAAGAAGGTTTTAAGGTACTTAAAGAGAACAAAAGATTATATGCTGATTTATAAATATGTTCTAGACCTGCAACTAGTCGGGTATTCAGATGCAGATTTTGCTGGTTGTCAAGATGATAAGAAATCAACGACTGGATACATATTTATGTTGGCAGGAGGTGCAGTATCATGGAAGAGCGAGAAACAGAAATCCATATCTTCTTCAACCATGCAAGTGGAGTTTGTAGCATGTTTTTCAGCTACTACTCAAGCTATTTGGCTCCGGAACCTCATTAGAGAGTTATTAGTTTATGATTTTGTGGATAGACTCATACAGTTATATTGTGACAATAACTCTGTAGTGTTGTTTATTAATAACAACAGAAGTTTAAAGGGGTCTAAACACATGGAGGTCGTTTTTGACTATAAAAGAATTAGTACAGAATGGTGACGTTGCAGTAGATTATATTCATACAGATGATATGGTTGCAGACCCACTAACTAAAGGCCTACGCCCGTGTGTTTTTGATCGACATGTCATTAGTATGGGCCTAGGAGTGTCTTGGGATGTTGTTATTTAGTGGAAGCTGTGTTTTATTCTTCTTTGAATAAAGTTTACATCTATTTTGTTACAATTTAGTAACAGTTTGATACATATATGTCAACTTTTGCATTCAATAAAATGTTTTTGAATGGATTGTTATTATGTTGATATATATTGTTAAAAGTCTCAATGTATTGTTTAAACCTTGAGTGAAGGCTAGGGGCATCCGAGCATCCGATTATTAGCCTTGTGCATATGTCTTGTGATACATAAAGAAATGTTAGCCATAATAACAAGACATATGTGGGTTCATTGGAACCATAAAGCATTCTCTTGTGGCACAATTTTTTGTGTCGCTTAAGGTAAGAGAATGGTGACTGAAAAATGGGATCTCTCTATGAGAGATGTTATCCATTTGCCACATTACCATATTGAATACATATCAATAAAGTTGAGAGCACTCATGACCATGGAAGGCTCTGTGTGTATACATACAGTTACCGCCATGATTTGGTGTTTGAGACTTTATGAGATAGGATTGACTATTAAGAATTATCTCTGGACCAATGTGCGCGCATAAGGTACGATTTCAATTAATATAGTCCAAGTGGGAGAATGTAAGAGTTTTCATAATGTAGACTACATTAATTGATATTGTAATTTATTGTTTTTACGGCTACCGTAAAACAGGGCTGGTCTAAGGTGAGATAGAAGGTTTTTAATTAGTCTAATATGGGGTCTGGCTAGTGTGGGCGAGTTGAGCTTGGCTTTGTAATGAGGGGGCCTGGCTGGAAACTCTATAAATAGTACTGAAGTCTCTCCTCTAACCTGAATTCTCACATATATCCTCACCTAAGGGGCGTTTACCTAACGCTACACGTGAGGGGGTTGCCTCATTGAGCCAGTGATACGGATGGCAATAGAGGAAAAGGACTTGTGCGAGGAACATTGTGTTTCCGCTTCCGCTTCAAGAACAATGGATCCCAAAACAGGTGCGTCAATTCTTTCTACTCAATCGTGCATGTTCTTGTTCTAGTTATGGAGATCTTGGGTTTGTGCAATTTGCGTCTATCATCATTCTCTCCCTCTTTTTTGAATCTGTGAACAAAAGGGAAAGTGTACATTTTCATTTTAATGGTTACTTATGGACTTCTAGATTCAGTGAAAGCAATGGAGAAAGTATCTGAGAATTGTACAAATTCCAATTTCAGTAAGTATAATTTAACAGATCAATGAGCAACACAATCTCAATGATGTTGCTGGATGAAATTTGCTTTCAGGCGGTATGCTTTGTGACAGTTTGGCCAGTGTCTAAGAGAGCATTCAGAAAGATGAATGGGGCAGTATCGGAATTGCTGTGGTTACAGCTTGTTTGGCTAATGGGGTGTTGGGCAGGCCTTAAGGTACTTGATGTTTCATTATTTTTGTTCCAGTAAAATACATTTTCTCATTGTACAATGTTTGGTATTCCTATGACCTAAATTTCTGTATTAAACTTCCAATATGTCGTACATCGAAGTGCTTCTCTTGACAAGCTGAGCTTCTGATTGGTAGGTTGAACTCCACACTTTTGCGGAGACTTACGAATTAATTTTGTCGACAATGAACACGTAGTTCATTGTACGTATGCTATCTTGCCCGACACGACGAGTTTTGTCGACGTTCCATGGCAATAATTTTTCGCTTCGTATTTTGTCATTGTATGCCTCAATTCGGGAAGGTGAAAGTGCACGTGAAGCGATATTGGATGGAGAAACTGCTCGACAACGATGCGAGCATCGCGCAGCGGTGCAAAGATAAATTCACGGAGAAGGCATGGAGATTTAATTATATACGACACGCTCGGCCCAAAGATAAGTATTCGAGGCCCCGGCTCGTCGAATAAGACGGTTGACTTCCTTTTCATGAGCTGTCTCATGTTTTACAATTCACGATGACATGTTGAGCAAAGTCCTAGCCAATGGCAAATTCAAGGACGAGGAGATAAACTATGCCGGGCCATCAATGTCCTTACGATTTGTGAGTCGCTATAATCTCCTTGCCTTTCGAATCCTTATCTTCAACTCCTTTTTGCTTGTCTAAATTGTGTTTGATCATCTTTTGCGGCCCCTAGATCATCACCCAATTTCCGTTTCTCGTCCTTCTTTTCTTCTGTTTTCTCTCTTTGAAAAGAAGGGTTTCCTCGCTTGCGGAGCTGTGTTTTATCTTGGGATCTTCACACTCTGCCAAAAGCTGTCTCTGTTATCTACGTGGAAAGGGCTTCAGTCATTATAGCCAGATTAGCCTGTGTTGCCATACTCTCTCACACGTTCTCATCGAGTACGCAAAGCCGTCATTGAAGAAGCCAGGAGAGACTTTGGACAATTATATCAAGTGATGTTCACAGTATATTTGTCTATCGTGATTTATTAAAAAAATCGAGGGTGAAAAATGTGGGCTGAGATTGTTAAATAATGTCTCAATTATGCACTGAGATTACTTTTGAAATGTAATAGTGATTTGAGTTGGTTCCTGTGAGAATGTCCACTTCTGGTCGGGAAGCTTTCTGGCTATTTGGGTGAATGTTGAAAGTCATCATGTCGAGTTTGCTGAGAATGTGCTCGCACGCGCTTCAGTTAAACTGACGATCCATCCTTTTTTGGAAGCTAAGCCTTGAGATCATGTCATGCCATGTGTCACGGACCGATCGATTGGAATTGTGACTGCGCGGCGATTTGGGTTATTTTGGATCACTCAAGCCAAGCCTTGCTCGATCGAACACTTACTCGTTCGCACACCCAGATCATAGAGAGAAAAAGTTTCTAGAAAGAGGGGCTCTGGAAAGAAATGAGCTATGTATTACTGAAATAGTTAGATGAATACAAATGAGAGAGAGGACATCTCTTTTTATACGTGAAGCCCTCGGATTATATCACCACCTCAACTAACGACACTTAATGGCAACTACTAGCTACCGACATTAATAAAAGGAGACTTCTAGAATTATGCGTAATGATGGTGTCGCCTGCCCTTGGAAACTTCTAGAGAAGACTTGATGGGAACTCGAGTGCAAGCAGGAGATCCTCCACGGATGAGTTATGGTCGTCTTCCAGGAACCTCTTGGGTTGGTTCACTTTCGGCCTGTGACACATGACACTATTTACAAAGTGAACCAGCGGCACATTATTCGAAAGGCAGCTTTCTATTATAAATTTTCACTCAAATCCGATTCTCCTCCAGAGTCTGAATAGTGCTCTTAGTGAAAGGCAGTGCTAAGCTTTAAATTAGCCTCTCTGCCATTAGCAAATTAGCTTTCCCAGAAGTTTGACGTGAATCGATGATCTCGGTTAAATGCGATGGCAATGGGTTCCCCGCGCCCAAATTGAATTGTGTTGCTTTGGTGTCATTGCCAATCCATGTACGAAGTCTTTTTTTTTTTTTTTTTTTTTTTTTTTTTTTAATTATGTATTTCGTCGCTAAGAGCATACCATTTTGCATCAAATTCTTTGGTGATAATGTCAACTATGGGAATTGAGATGGACACGAGATAATGATTGCATTTGATTATCTACAAATCCTTCATCGCGGGTTCTTCTAGGCGATCGCCAGTCCATTCTGGAGCTGCTTGCATCTGCATAAATTCTCGGTCGCACCTCTACCCAATGCTCCTGCCGCTCTCATTCAATCTTGCTGGTTTCCCTTGGGCTCTCTCAGCGATCGTTCCAGTTCATTCCCAGTAGCTCGAGCGATCCTTGGTTACAATCGCTTTCACCAACGTCTTCGCAAGTATTGAAACAATACGTCTTTGAAATCTTCATGATGAATTTTAGTAAGACGCCGTCACGTTCACTTCGTACACCATACATAGGTTTAGAAATTAGGCCGCATTCATAATCCATATTTTTGGATTTTCATTTTTAGGGTTGCGTTTGGCAGTCGAGATAAAATTCGGGATAAGATATGATTTATCATATCCTACGTTTGGTGCTCACTCAGGGCAAGATAAAGTTAGATGTAAGATGGATATAGACATGATAAAATTATCCCATGGGAGAGGTGAGATAAATGTGTATATGATTTCTAATGTTCATAATATGAAAGTTATTTTTCTCGAATAACAAACTTATTAAATTAAAAAAATCGAAATTATATTTCAATATAAATAATATTTGAATTCTAATTTGAGAAATTAAAAATTAAAAATATTTTTAATTAGTCATATTTTAATTTATATATTCAATTTTAATTCTATCTTATACTAAAAATTCAATCTATAAATTAAATATTTATATTTATTATATATTTTAGGTATTTTTGTATTTTAGGTATGTTAGTACAGTTTACTATTTGATAAAATTTTATTAAAGAATGATGAAAGGGAAAAAAGAAATAAGATAAAAAAATATAAAAAGAGGAAAAATAAAATAAAAATAAATTAAGGAATAGTGTTACGAGAGATTTTCATTATCTCCGTTTATGAAAATTTAGGTTCATTTATAATGATATGCCGTTTATATATATAAAAAAAAAATGTACATGATATGATGTGAATATATCCGACTTTAATACTGCAATTCACTAAACAATGGATAGGATATAAAAAAATATCATGATTTTATATCCTATTATATTTAATCCTATTCCGATTAGAAATCCGGACGATCAAAAGTAAATTAATACTTCACAATTTGACTGAAGTAGGAGCCACTGTTCTGTTTGAAAGACGAGGAGTTTTGTGGCTTTGATCATGGCCAAGGTACCCGCTTATTAAAGGTAGATTTGATAATATTTTTATTCTAGAGAATAATTTTTTTTGTCAAAAATAGTTTTTTTCTATTTTTTTCTTTATAACAATTTCTAAGTAAAATAATGCATTTGGCAATTATACAAAAATTTTATTTCCAAAATAAATAAGAACATGAATACGTTTGGTATGAGCCACAAATTTTTTTGTGTCATGGAATTCCTTTTAATATTTTAATAATTTTTTTAGATTTTTCTTTTTTTTCTCTTCTTTCTCCTTCTCTAACTAGCGACCAGCGGCAATGACTGGTGGTGGTAGTTGGCGGCGACCGGCAATGACGATAGACGACAAGTCTCCATCGACCAATTAAAAGAGGAAGAACAAGAAGAAAAGAAAAAAAGAAAAAGACTTATTTCTAGAAATTTTTCATGATAAAAAGAAGATAATTTTTTTCTAATTTTTGTTAGTATTCCAAATCTATTTCCTAACCACTTTTTTATTCCAGGAATATAATAATTAACTAACGTTACCAAAAAAATTTCTATTATTTTTTTTATTTTGGAGAACAAAAAAAAAAAAAAAAAAAAACAAAGAGGAACATTACCATAAAGATCCTAAAACATTCGAAGAGGTGGAAAAATTACATAATTTACTTGGCTCCTGAAGAAGAATAACTTTCATATTAAATTCTCAAACGTCAAAATGATGTAGAGAGAGTTTTTTTTTTTTTTTTTTTTTTGGTTGTATGGCCATGCTTTGTAAGCCTTCATAAGTTTTTATTGGTCATAAGGCAACTCTCAAGGCGCTGACCTGCGCCACTCCAAAAATTATTCACGGGATAAGCCAACTGAAATTTCTTAAGTTTAGCACAAAAATGTAAATCATTCCTAAAATTTTCAGAAAGCACAATTAAGTCATAAAACTTGTTACGAATGTACAGTCAAGTTCTAAAACTTTTAAAAAAATCCAATCAATTCTTAAAACTTGTCATGAAAGTGCATTTAAGTCTTAATTTTTTTTAAATAAATTAAATTCTAAAACTTATCATGAAAAGTGCAGCCAAATTCTAAATTTTTGAAAAAAATAATTAAATCCTAAAACTTGCCATGAAATTACAATCAAATCCTAAAAATTTCAAAAAATACAATTAACAGAATAACTTAATTAAATCAATTTAATTGCATGTTTTGAAAATTTTAGGACTCAATTATCTTTCGTGACAAGTTTTAATACTTGCTTATATTTTTTAAAAAATTTAGAATTTAATTACACTTTCGTAATAGTTATATAATTTTCAATATATTTATCATAACGTGCATGAGACGGCCTCCCATGCTCTAGTCAACCATAATAATTATTTACAGATGTTCATATAATAACGTCTTGACTTCCTAAGCTCTCGTCGATCATTTTTCGATTTCAAAACCTTTCCGCGATAATTTCGCAATCGAAAGGTGACGAGACCAACTTATATTTGATCCTTTTACGGCCGGACAGATGTCAGAACAAGTACGATCCCGTAAAGTCCATTTTCGACATCATCGATTGTCGCTGTGGGCCCGGGTCTCCCTATAAAACGACGGGGCTGTTGCCGTGTCGGAACGAGGAAAGAGCGAAAGCCAAGTTGGAGAAGCTCCCTCTTCATCTCTCGGCATCCGATCGAAATCGAAGCCACCGCGACGGTCATCGGGCGGCGGCGGCGAGGGCGGCGGCGGCGGTGGCGAGCTCTCCGCCATGGGATCGCTGAAGAGCGAGGAGGAGCTGGAGCGGATCGATGAGGAGGCGGCCGCCTCGAAGGAGGCGATCCTGTACGTGAACGGGTCGCGGAAGGTCTTGCCGGACGGGCTGGCGCACCTGACGCTCCTCGAGTATCTCCGAGGTACGGTCGGTGGCGGGCTTGAGTCTCGATCGAGCTCGTCTTCAGTAGTTACGCAGGAACTGATTGACGAAAGCTGACGAAAGCTTAGCGGCGAGAACAGAGTGGAAGTGGCGATTTGATTTGATATATGTAATATGTGCTGCATACCGACTTGAATCTGAGGAGCTGATTGTTCTTATATAATGTGAATTCTACTTGAACAAGCCGGTTTGGGAATCAACTTTTATGAACTCAGTTGGTGCCAAGATGAAATTTTCAGATCGATTTCGCGGGTGATTTTAGAGCTGCTGTGAAATATATCACTTTCTGATTGTCTCTTTTGAAAGACTGGGGACGTTGGAATTGAGTGCTGGCCCTCTCGAAAGAATCTAGAGGGCTATGCGCTTTAACTGCTCGTTTATGGAATACTTATATGCCCTGAAAATCGGCATGATAGGCTGTTGCTGTACTCTCTTGTAGTATTTAATCTGTTTCTATGGTGTCTTTTCATTGTCCATTGCTTTTGAGTTCCTGTTTCAAGTCAATCCTATTGAGATTTTTCTTTATATTAATATAGGCATAGGTCTGACGGGGACAAAACTCGGCTGTGGCGAAGGTGGTTGCGGGGCATGCACGGTGATGGTGTCTCATTATAATAAAAGTCTCAAGAAATGTCGGTGCGTCTCTCTCTCTCTCTCTCTCTCTCTCTCTCTCATTTAGACTTCTGTCTGTATTCAAAATTACTGAATTAGTTATTCGTCTACTTCTCACAGCCATTATGCCGTCAATGCATGCTTGGCTCCGCTATATTCTGTTGAAGGAATGCATGTGATCACAGTGGAGGGAATTGGAAATCGAATGCATGGCCTGCACCCAGTTCAAGTAATTTACGCATAGTTTTTGTTTGTTTTGCACTAAGCATGCTGTTTTTCCTCTTCGCTCTATTAGTGTCTTTGGCTGGTCTCATATGAAAGGAGTTCTACCCTAATATTGTCTTTGTCTGCAAGCAATGCCATTATTTTGGGATCTTCTAAGAATGAATAGAGTAGTTTTGCTGCTCCTTATGATCAGACCTCGATAGTTATGAGATTTCTAAATGCATTTCCAATTCTTTCTTAATCTGTGGATTCTATTTTAAGTATTGGATATAATATCTGAAGTGAGGATTTGTCTCTGTGGGTCAATATGGAACAATTCATTGATAATTTCTTATTTAAAATTTAGAGGGAGAACTGATGAAAACTGTTTTGTCACTATTGTAATCTTAAGCTACCAATCACTCAGTTGTGGGTCTTCCTTTTAGCAAAAAAAATAATGGGCCATTCTGTCAATGACTTTGTTGTGTGATTGAATGAGGATAGGTGTAGAGACTCTATGGGAGCTGTGTGTGATAGATAACCAACTAGCTCATCAAGCACGACAAGGAAAAACAGATGACAGTTTATGTATCACCTTTTGTCATTTCCAGATTTTTTCCATTTTCATAAAGGTTTCACTTTCATCAAGAACTTAGAAACCAGCATCCCATTAGCCATTTTTTATCAGGACATCGCATTTGGCAAAGCATCGGTTTTACTGTTAAGTAAGATATGGATTGTCATGTGAGTACAATTCTTTATCAATACTTTGTACTTTGTGAAGACTCAACCTTATTTGCATACTTGGTTTAGCTCGTTCTGTCCAGCTATAAGGGAAGTTTGGCTACGGATTTTTGAAAAGCTGCTTTTCATATTGCTCCGCAGGAATCACTTGCGCGTGCTCATGGTTCACAGTGTGGATTTTGCACGCCTGGTTTTATCATGTCGATGTACGCTCTGCTGAGGTCAACTCAAAGCCCACCCCCTGAGGAACAGATTGATGAATGCCTTTCAGGAAATTTGTGTCGATGTACAGGTTACAGACCGATTCTTGATGCTTTTCGTGTTTTCGCTAAAACAGAAAATAGCTTATATGGTCCTCAGCCATCTTCATCACCTGTCGAAGAAAGCAATGTTGTCTGCCCTTCAACCGGTAAACCTTGTTCGTGCCGATCAGGAAGTCTAGTTGATTCAGAACCAACCAGAGAATCTATATGTTGTGGACAAAAATATAAAGCAATCTCCTACGATGAGGTTGACGGTAGCCTGTATGCAGAAAAGGAGCTTATATTTCCCCCTGAGTTGTTATTGAGGAAGATATCTTATTTGAGTTTGAGCGGCTTCAATGGTCTCAAGTGGTACAGACCTTCGCGACTTAAGCAGGTATTGGAATTAAAATCAAGATATCCGGATGCCAAATTGCTAGTTGGCAATACTGAGGTTGGAATTGAGATGAGGCTCAAGAGACTGCATTATCCAGTTTTGATATCTACTATGCATGTTCCTGAATTAAATGTGTTGAATGTGAAGGATGATGGAGTGGAGATTGGTGCTGCAGTAAGATTGTCCGATCTTTTGACTGTTTTCAGAAAGGCTGTGACAGAGCGAACTTATCATGAAACCTCGACATGTAAAGCTTTCATTGAACAGCTCAAATGGTTTGCTGGGACACAGATAAAGAATGTTGCTTCAGTTGGTGGAAACATATGTACTGCTAGTCCAATATCAGACTTGAACCCTCTTTGGATGGCTTCTAGAGCAAAATTTCGAGTTATTGATGGCAAAGGAAACCTTAGAATTGTTTCAGCTGAGAATTTCTTTCTAGGTTATCGGAAGGTGGACCTCGCAAGTGGAGAGATTCTGCTCTCAGTGTTTTTGCCATGGAGCAGAAGTTTGGAGTATGTAAAAGAGTTTAAACAAGCTCACAGGAGGGAAGATGATATTGCCATTGTAAATGCTGGAATGCGTGTTTTTCTTGAGAAAAAAGATGACAATCTGGTTGTTGCAGATGCCTCGATTGTTTATGGTGGAGTGGCTCCTTTATCTATTGCTGCAAGGCAAACAAAAGAGTACTTGATTGGAAGGACTTGGAATCAGGAGCTTTTGCAAGGAGCTTTGGAAGTTTTGAGGAGTGACATAATTATCAAGGAAAACGCTCCAGGTGGGATGGTTGAGTTTCGAAGGTCTCTAATACTCAGTTTCTTTTTTAAGTTTTTCCTCTGGGTTTCTCATGAGATGGATGGGATGAGATCCATCAAGGAAGAAATACCATTATCACATATATCTGCCATTAAACCATTCGAAAGACCATCTGTCATTGGATGTCAGGATTACGAAATTGTAAAGCGTGGGACTGCCGTGGGATCTCCTGAGGTCCACCTTTCCGCAAGGCTTCAGGTATCTTTACTACGTCTAGGAATCTAACACTAGGAGATTCTTGCATCTATAGTATGGATGCCATTGCATATTCTCATTTGCATCACCGAACTTAATGCTATTCTCCTCAAGATTATTGTAGTTTTTGTGGTTGCCACAAAATCAGGCATTCGGTTGCAATTCCTTTCCTCATGTGCTATGAAGTTGTGGTCTACAAACATGTTAATAGAGATATACACATGGTAAAAAGCATGATATGGCTGCATTCATTTGACATTATTTAGGTCACAAACTTTAGACATTTATTTGCTTATTTGCCTGTTATAAGAATTCTATATGAAGCCAGAAAACTTCAATTAGTCTTCTTTGCTTCCCATATTGATGCGACCGATTTTTAAGTAGAAACATATCACATGGCTACAAATCCTGATGCTTATTCAACTCAAAGTTCCAACTAACTTGAGATGCCAATGCAATAGTTTTTTTTTTACTTCACATGAGTTTATCACTAATAATATGTTGAGAGAAAAAAATTGAACTGAATGTTTGGTTAGGTCATCATAATAAAGCCAAAAGGCCAAAAGGCCAAAATTACAATATTACCCTTGTTGCCCCCATTCATAAAATAATAAATGAAATAGACAAATATACCCCTATCAGCCAAATACTCCCAACACTCCCCCTTGAGTTGGAACATAGATATCACACATGCCCAACTTGACTAAAAAAGATGAAATAATTTAACCCCCAGTCCTTTAGTGAACACATTATCAAAGTTGATCATTGGACTGAACAAAGGGCATACAAATTAAACCTCTCTTAACTTCTCCTTGATAAAGTGTCTGTCAATCTTCAGATGTTTCGTACGATCATGCTATACAAGATTGTGAGCAATGCTAAGAGCAATCTTATTATCATAATATAGTGTCATAGGAACAAAGACAAATACACCAAGATCTTTAAGTAATCCTTTAAGCCATAACAGCTCACAAACTCCCTGTGGTATTGCACGAAACTCTGCTTTAGCGCTAGACCGAGCAATTACATTCTGCTTTTTACCGCCCCAAGTAACAAGATTCCCTCTTAGGAATGTACAATACCTAGAAATAGACTTTCGATCTGGGGATCCAGCCCAATCAGCATCTGTATAAGCTTCAACTTTCAAGCCATCATGAAAGACAGAATCCCTTTCCGGGGAGCAAATTTCAAATACTGAAGGATTTGAAGAATGGCATCCATATGAGTAGAGTATGGATCATGCATAAATTGACTCACTAGGCTCACGGTAAAAACAATATCAAGTCAAATATGGGAAAAATAAATCTACTTGCCCCCTAACCGCTGATAATGGCCTTTATCAACTGGATCGCCATCCTTTTCTCAAAGATGATGGCCTCAATTGGTTTATTAGAGGGATAACATCCCAATAACCCATCTTCTGTCAAAAGATCAAGGACATACTTCCTTTGGGATAGACAGATACCTTTTGAAGATGTGGCAACTTCAATCCTAAGAAAGTATCGGAGCTTTCCAAGATCCTTTATCTCGAACTCTTGTCCATGAAAATTTTTCAACTAGTTGATCTCATCATTATCATTCCTTGTGACAAGAATATCGTCTATAGACAATGAGAATAGTGACTTTAGTGCCTAATCCCTTCACAAACAAAGTATGATCAGCATTGCTCCGTTTATACCCAATGGAAACCATAACTTTTTGAAACCTATCAAACTAGGCTTGAGGTGATGGCTTTAAACCATAAAGTGCCAATTCAACTTACAAACTTTACCTTGAGTATTTTTACCAAAAAAAAACTTTACCTTGAGTATTGTCACAAGAAAAATCTGGAGGAATCTCTGTATACACTTCTCCTTCTAACTCTCCATGAAGAAAGACATTCTTCACATCTGATTACTAAAGATCCCATTCTTGGTTAATAGCATAAGAAAGTAGAACTTGAACAGTATTCAACTTAGCAATAAAAGCAAAGGTTTCTTGATGGTTAATCCCATAAGTCTTAGTAAATCCCTTTGCCACCAATCGTGCTTTATATCTATCCATGGTATCTTCTGTTTGACTACAAACACCCTTTTACTTCCTACCAGTTGTTTCCCAGGAGGAAGAAAAATGAGATCCCATGTGCCATTGTTCTTCAAAGCATGCATTTCCTCTACCATTGCTGCCTTCCACTTCTCATCTGCAAAAAATTCTTGCCAATTCCGTGGAATAGAGATAGAAGATAGAGAAGGCACAAAAGTGCGATAGGAGCTAGACAAGACAACATGGGATATAAGGTGTTGAGTATAAGTTCTAGTACCCTTCCGAAGTACAATAGGAAGATCAGAAGTATCTCTTGCAGCTGACCAAATTTGTGCCGCAGTATCAAGAAGCAAATGTCCTTTTGCAATCTTTGGTTGCATTGAATTAGGAAGAAAAGAAATTATCATAAAGTCATTCGAGATCCACTTATACTGAGCATTATCTGATGTATCTGGTTTCACAGAAGTGCCATGATATGCCCAGTAAGCCCACGACCTGCAATGGTCCAAAGTGCAGATTGAGACAGTATCAAATAATTTGCACTGTCAAGCTTTACAGAGATCGTAGCAAAAGTAATATAATCTGAACGGCCATCACCTGTAGGTGGAGGGTTCACAACTGAACCGTCAGACATTGTCTAAGACTTTGGCCCCAAAAAGTGTAAAAGAAGCAATCGAACCACTAAAACTTGCCAGAAAAGGCCAAAAATTGGATCGAAGTCCTCTCGTGGTAAGCTGAAGTTGTCCTCCAAAAATCAGCTAAATCAGATCTAGGGAAGGCAAAAATCAATTTTTCAAGGTTTTGGAAACCTCTAAAAAATGATAAGAACCTTTTCGGAAGAAATTCAGAGAAAAAAAAAGAAGGGAATATGGTGGTCCACAAACTGCAGTACTTTGGTCTTCATACTTGAGATAATTGCAGGCTGGCGGCAAGGCAAAACAATCTCAAACAAGAAGATCCAATAAATCGCAGAAGAAGTTGAACCACCTATGCAGATTGCAACGAAGTTTTAGTTTATCTCATAGAGGTGAAATTAAGGGCAAAAAATAGATTCAAAGAATCACCTCATTAGCGTTGCCCTACACTGTAAAAGAAAGCAAAGGAGAAGGTGAGAAGAGAGAGAGAGAGAGAGAGAGAGAGAGAGAGACTGCACAGAGAAGAGAATGGGGTTAGGGTTTCAATTCAGCCTTGTCTCCAATATCATGTTGAAAGACAAAAACTGAACTAAGTGCTTGATTATGTTAATGTGACCCTAAGCTATCTATTTATAATAAAGCCAAAATTCCAAAATTACAATATTACCCTTATTACCCCCATGCATAAATAATAAAGGAAATAGAGAAATATACCCCTATCAGCCAAATACTCTCAACATAATTTTAAAGTCAAATTACTTATAATGGCCAATTTATTCAGGGGGTATCTGTTTTGCTTGGTATCTGTTTTGCTTTCTCTTGTGAAAATATATAACTCTTCCTAATCTCCTTTTTCTCTTTCCTTCTTTGGAGTTATACTTGTTTTCAAGGTGTGATATCATTGTTTCTTGATTTTGTGTATCTATCCTGTTGCAAATTCTCTAACACATTCAGTACGCTAATATTGCACATAGTCCTGACTGATACGCCTTTAGTGGCATTGTTTAATGAGTGAGCAAAGGTTTTTCTCTTACTTTTTATACTGGTGTGCCCTGGAGCCGTCTTTATGATGTGATCTGTAAATTTTTTTATTTCCTGTTAGTTGCTTTTTCTGTATGCTGAGAATAACCGTTTCACATTCTTATCTGTTATAATTTCTTCAGGTTACAGGTGAGGCAGAATATGCTGATGACATAGCCTTGCCACCTAATGGTCTGAACGCTGCATTAGTGTTAAGCAGAAAACCTCATGCGCGTGTAAT
The DNA here is from genome assembly GCA_016097545.1 of Eucalyptus victrix. NCBI lineage: Eukaryota > Viridiplantae > Streptophyta > Magnoliopsida > Myrtales > Myrtaceae > Eucalyptus > Eucalyptus victrix. Next base: position 32,745,905 of record CM027844.1, read on the forward strand.
TTCGGTGGATGATTCACAGGCAAAATCTTCTCCTGGATTTGCTGGCATTTTTCTTGCAAAAGACGTCCCACAAAAAAATAAGATTGGGCCTGTTATTTATGATGAGGAGCTATTTGCTTCAGAATTTGTCTCCTGTGTTGGCCAGGTACATCATAGCAGAATTTGTACTCTGCTGAACAAATTGAACTTTTGAATTAAACTGGGGCCATCATTTGGAAAAAAATTTAAGATTTGACCATTCGACAAGGAATTCTTTTGACAATTTTTTGACTAGTTCTTACTCATTTGCATGTTAAGTTATCTTATTTCCATAAATTTGTCTCAGGTTATTGGGGTAGTTGTTGCTGATACTCAAGAGAATGCGAAACTAGCAGCGAGAAAGGTTCATGTTGAGTATGAAGAACTTCCAGCTATCTTATCAATAGAAGATGCCATCAAAGCTAAAAGTTTTCATCCCAACACAGAGAGGTTTCTGGGAAAAGGTGACGTGGATCTCTGCTTTCAATCAGGTGAATGTTACAAAGTCATACAGCGGAGGTTCAAGTGGGAGGTCAGGAACATTTTTACTTGGAACCACAGAGCACCGTGATATGGACAGTGGATGGTGGAAATGAAGTCCATATGGTTTCTTCCACTCAAGTGAGTGAGGCCTTTGACCAACATTCGTGTCTCCTCTTTATGTTGAATTTGCCAGCAGCCAGATCAAGTTGCCAAGTGTGAATAGGAAAAATTGATTGATAACTGAAGTCAATTGTGGTGGGTTGCCATGAGACTGGATTCAGCCAGATCATTAGTGTGGTAATTTAGAATATAACTAGAAAGAAGTATTTGGGCACTGGGTTCTGTTTCTCCACCAAACTTCAGGCTATTTAGTGATATGATTAAGGTTTTGGACAGGATTGTTGCTTTGTCCTCACTAAGTTTGATGACATTAGGTCCCATATTTTGAGAGATTTACATATACATGTGCTTGTATGTCCTAACTACCCTTTGTTCTTGTAAAAGGAAATTGATTTCAAGACTTTGTAAATAGTACAGTAACAGTATTCTTCCTCTGCAGGCCCCTCAGAAGCACCAGAAGTACGTTTCTGATGTGCTTGGTCTGCCAATGTCAAAAGTCGTCTGTAGAACCAAGAGACTTGGTGGTGGATTTGGAGGAAAAGAAACGAGGTCAGCATTCCTTGCTGCTGCAGCTTCTGTCCCATCATATCTGTTGAATAGACCGGTAAAAATTACATTAGATAGAGACGTGGACATGATGATAACTGGGCAGCGCCATAGTTTTCTCGGAAAGTATAAGGTGATGTTCTATTACTTAGTTTATTCTTTGTTTCCTTTTGTGCAAAATGTAGTTACATTGTTCCACATTATGTAGTTGAAACTGCGGAATTCTATTCTTAACAGTGGAACTCTCTCTTCTTCCCCTTTTATGCTTCAAAGACCAGTATTAAATTGTGCAGAAACTGGTATAAAAAGTTGTTTTGACATTTCAAATCTGGATGTCGCTGTTTGGGCTTGTTGCATTATAATGTGCAACAGCATGTTAATTTGCTAGGGGAAAATGTATTCCTGCTTACAGCATGGTGACGAATTAAATTACTTGATACAGGTAGGATTTACAAAGGAGGGAAAGGTGCTGGCACTGGATATCGAAATTTATAATAACGCTGGGAATTCTCTTGATTTGTCTACCGCTGTCCTAGAGCGTGCCATGTTTCATTCTGATAATGTGTATGAGATACCAAATATAAGGATTAATGGAAGGGTATGCTTCACTAATTTCCCTAGTAACACAGCATTTCGAGGTTTTGGGGGTCCACAGGGTATGCTTATAGCTGAAAACTGGATCCAGAGGATAGCTGTAGAGCTTAAGAAGAGCCCAGAAGAGATAAAGGTAAAAATTGTTCCTCAATTTGTTCTTTTCCTGGTTATGTTCTCTATGCTTTCTTTTTAATTTGTCTCAAATTGAGTTTCCGTATAGGAGATGAACTTTCAAGGTGAAGGGTCGGTACTGCACTATGGACAACAACTTAGCACTGTACACTGGGTCAGCTCTGGAATGCACAGAAAGAGTCTTGCAACTTTTTGAATGCTCGCAAAGAAGCTGACCAATTCAATCTTCAAAATCGATGGAAGAAGCGTGGAGTTGCCATGGTTCCAACAAAATTTGGCATATCCTTCACAACAAAACTTATGAATCAGGTATTGAAATATTGGATATCTAAATGTTTTCTCCAAGCTTTTAAGACGGTTCTGACAATTATTAGTGGTCTCATGAAGATTTTGTACTTCTGATTTTTGTGCAGTATGATATAGCATATGCTCCCTCTAGAATATTCTCCAGGTCGCTTTGTTAATACCTTACCTCATTGAAAATTTTTGGTTTCTTTAGGCAGGTGCTCTCGTTCAAGTTTATACAGATGGGACTGTTTTAGTTACACATGGAGGTGTGGAGATGGGTCAAGGTTTGCATACAAAAGTTGCCCAAGTTGCCGCTTCTTCCTTCAACATCCCTCTCACTTCTGTGTTCATATCAGAAACCAGTACTGACAAGGTAGCAATACATCTTAGGAAATAGGCAAAAGAATATTATTATGATGTTCAGGAAGCCAAATCTTAAATTTTAACAGTATCTTGTGTGAATCCTAGTTTGAGCGACCATGAAGCATTCTATCCTTCTCTCTCTCTCTCTCTCTCTCTCTCTCTCTCTCTCTCTCTCTCTCTCTCGCAGAGGGATAGGGGTGAAGTGTGTAGCGAAGTTGATCTTGTTGTTGGACATGTCGCTCAAATCATTGGTCCGGTACTTGGTGAAGCCTTTTTCCCCTGACAAGATCATGGTCACATATTCAACCTTTGATGCTTCAACAATTGTTCCAAACTTTTTTGAAAAAAGATATCTTTATTAATGAAAGGTCCTACTTATCACTGTGTCTGTATTGTAAATATGCAGAAACAACAAATAATCCAGTTAAAGTAATAGAAATTAGACCTAAGACGAATCCAGCTCAGAAACTTTTCACAGCCAATTGGCAGAAAATTTGAGGAAATATTCTATTAGTCCTTTCAGAGTAAGGATAGGTAAATTCATTGATGCTTGCTTTCTAGCAGAATCTTTGGACTTTAATTGTGTAGTTCATTACATGAGATACTTTATCTTGTAGATGCGACCATAAGTCACTGTTATTAAATTCATCCATGCCTCTATTCTTAGATTTTCTTTGTCAATGATAATTCATCCATCTGTAATTTTTGCAATGCCTTTGTTTTAATCATGTATAAATCCTTATAGGTTCCCAATGCATCACCAACAGCTGCGTCTGCAAGTTCTGATATGTATGGAGCTGCAGTTTTGGATGCTTGTGAGCAGATAAAGGCACGAATGGAGCCAATTGCTTCACGGAAGAATTTCAGTTCTTTTGCTGAGGTATATCCATTGTGTTGAATGGAAAATCATACTAACGGGTGCAAGTTCTGAACTTAATATATAAAGTTCCTCCTTTTAAGTTTCTTAACCACTATAATTTTAGTCAATCTGCCAGTCCGCTCGATATTTTGGTCTGAATCACATGTTCAAATAGACTTGAAGCTGCTAAAAGCTGTAAAGTAGATGAGACACTGCTCATGGCTCCTAAGTAATATTCTTTAAGGAATCGAGTCTTGTATTATTTAGAATGTAGGAAGCCAAATACTGCTGCACTTCAGATTTCGTGCTTTGGGCTTTTCATCCCAGTACCCAGTACTGCTAGTGAATGCGTGTCCAGCATAGTCGCGGCACTTAACTATCACGAAGATGTTTACTAGTCAACTTAGGACTGCATGAAGTAGAGTTCAAGTTATTGTGGGCTTTTCTCTCAAATTTTATAAATCTTGGGTACCACGGGGCTTTATCATAAGCTTTTCACACCTAATAAAGCAGATGATGTTCCTTATCAATCTTGAGGAACTTATATGTCTTATTTAACATTTTTTTCTTTTTTTCCCCAGCTAGCTAGTGCATGCTATGTGGAGAGGATAGATCTTTCTGCTCATGGATTTCACATCGTACCTGAGATAGGATTTGACTGGAAGACTGGCAAGGGAAATCCTTTCCGTTACCACACTTATGGTGCTGCATATGCTGAGGTAGAAATCGACACTTTGACTGGAGATTTTCACACGAGAGATGCAAATGTCTTCTTAGATCTCGGATATTCTATCAACCCAGCTATTGATGTTGGACAGGTACCTTACATCTGAATCTTTCACTTACAATCATTATATTGTAATGCTTGAGCCTGGGGTTGATATAAGGTTCAAAACCTCCTAACAACATATTATAAATATGCTCTAGCTAAGTCTGGGGCAGAGTAAAGTCCAACTCTTTAGCATGGATTCGGTATCTGTTACCATTTCCCACAGATAATAGATTAATTCTAGACTTCAACAAGGACCTTCTCCATGCAAATTTAGCACTACTTTGATGCTTGATCTTGATATAGTGAAAAGGGAGTGGGAATTGGGGAAGAAGCTTTCACAGTATATTTAGGAGTGTTTGGATTGATGAAGGAAACTATTCTCCTTAAGCCATAACATGTGGATTACTGCAGCATCGATCTCGATTCTCTTGTTTGTCATTTGCACTTACTCCCTATCCCTCAAAACTTGTGCCTCCTTGATTTTTTCATGTAAACTTTTCGGCAGATTGAAGGAGCATTTGTACAAGGTCTGGGTTGGCTAGCGCTAGAAGAACTAAAGTGGGGCGATGCCGCTCATAAGTGGATTCCACCCGGATGCTTATACACGTGTGGACCTGGAACCTATAAGATTCCTTCTGTAAATGACGTACCTCTGAAATTTAGCGTCTCACTTCTGAAGGTATGCTTTCTTTTTCATTTCTCTTAAGCCCTGATAAATAAATAAAAATATATGCATGGGAAGTCTTTGATCAGCTCTTTCATCAACTACATTAGACCAATGGGAAGAAAAACTGATATAGTGGAAATTATACTGCAGTTCAAATTTAATGAAGCAAGACAATGGAATTTTAGTCTTTGAAATTATGATATGCATTTCTAGGGATGGCCTTATGAAAAATACTTGGAATGCATGCATGTTTCCTATCCCTTCCAGAGGAGTAACTCCATACCAACACAAGTTACACTTTGATCTGCATTAGGACACCAACTCGGCACGTCTCAATCTGCCTTTTATTAGAGATGTTATCACATATAGGCTGAATTGGGAACTTAAATCGAAATTAAAAAGCTTATATTTGTTCTCTGTTCTAAACAGGGCCATCCCAACGTAAAGGCCATCCATTCATCCAAAGCCGTCGGTGAGCCTCCGTTTTTCCTAGCGTCATCCGTCTTCTTCGCCATCAAAGATGCCATCATTGCTGCGAGAGCCGATGCAGGGTTCACGGACTGGTTTCCTCTCGACAACCCGGCAACGCCCGAACGTATCCGGATGGCGTGCTTGGACGAATTCACGGCGCCATTCGTTGGCTCTGATTTCCGTCCCAAGCTCAGCGTCTGATCATGCTGGTTGGCCTTTTATGGCTTACAGCGGATACACACGTACACAAAAGAACATTCGTAAATCCCCTGTATCTTAATTTAGAACTATCTATTGACCGAGCTCAAAGTCGGATGATGTAGATCTGTACAAAAGGATGGGCTCGGATCTAAATAAGAATAAAACACGACAATCAACCAGAATAAATATTTCTCCGTTCCACCCCATTAATGTAAATGTTTAGTTTTACATTTCTATCATATGTTTGAACTATCTTTATTAATTTTACATTCATATCATATCGTGTATAAAAATTATTCATGGGTAAACATCTGAGACGTCAAGCCATCACGACCTCTTTTCCCAGCCAAAGGCAAAGAGTCTTCCCAGTTATGAAAATATAAAAAAATTGGCGGTATGCAATTTCCCGATCTAAAACCACATGCTCTAAAATTACGAGTTGAAAGTCCAGTTGACAAGTTTCTGTGCTATCTTGGAGTAATTTTATGTTTCGCGCACACGGCGCTCTTTGCATCATTTGAAAATTGTTTCTAAATAATTGTTAACTCCCGATCGACGCTGTTGCTCCTAAGTCACATGAAATGGTCATAAACCATATGAATGGCGGTGCACAGATCAACTTGAATATGGTTGTGACGAATAAGTGCCGCGATGCACCAGCCACTGGCTCAGTCTAAAAGAAAATTAGATTGACATCGTGTCTGCTCTTTTCTTTTTCATAATATATTTTCAAATCTTTCGACTGAATTAATCTTTATAGATACACACAAACTACCTTTCCGATAAAACTTCAAAAATTACTTTGAATGGAAGATGCTATGATGTGAACTCAGTTCTCGCATCTAAATTAAAAATCTAACAAATCGGTCGATCTAATTTTGTCTCATGTGGCTCTACATGTCTTCCTATCCTTGAAGATGGTTTTTTCGCATTACTCTACGTGGCATTCGAATTTTACCAATTCAAGATGCATGGACGTGGGATTTCATCTAGAGGCTAGTGGGATCCCATCTTCCAAATTGTTAGTACTTGGAGTTGGAAGCTCCATGCCCCATGCCCATTAAAAGACTATGCTTGTTGCTTGAACGCAATCACTGTATAAACTGGGGCGTCCCTTGAAGTTCATTCAACAATTCATTAACAAACACAAAGCCCTTTCCCAAATGGCTGGTGCAACCAAAATGGCCACTCACCTAGGCCGCGACGCCCTCGCCTAGGCCACAACGCCCTCGCCTAGGCCACAACGCCCTCGCTAGCCTTGCCTATGGCTACTACCGGCCACAATCCAAAGGAAAACGAATAGGAAAAAAAAAAAAAAAAGAAGAGAGAAAGAAAAAAAATGAAAAAATGAAAAAAATAATAAAACTCTAAATTTTTTAATAATTATTTAAAATTCCACATCAGTGCCAACCGTGCCATGTAGGACGGCCGGCGTCCACGTAAATAATTTCCAACCTAAATTGGCTGAATTGACTAAATTTGTAACAATATGAAAAGGTCTAGAACTAAATCAATCTAACTGAAAGGTTTATAACTAAATTGATATAAATACAATAAATTTATGATTTTTTTTGTCCTATTTCCGTACAATATTAGGACTTGATAGTTGTTATATTGAATGGAAATTTTAAAAGTAATCACCAACATTATTGCAACAGTAAAAGAAAATAGGAAAAATCATCAAAGGAAATACCTTTACAGAAAAAGTCACATAAATTGTTAGAATTTCCATTAATTGCTAATTGGCAACAATAAAACTTGTCAAAGCTAACGACGCTAAAACTGATGCATTTTATTATTGAACAAGCCTTACGGTACCAATTGAGGCAACAACAAATCCTAGTTAGAAGCGAAATAATTGGAGGGTAAAGAAAAATACTCCCCGCAACGAAAATATAATTTCTTATTAATTATAGTCACATGTGTCACTTTTAGAGATAATTCCGAAGAACGAGTTTGTTATTATATTTATATATGCGCGTGTATATGCGTATTAAAGTTTTTTTTTTTTTTTTTTATGGGGCAAAGGTGATTGCCAGGTTTAAAGGGCAAAGTATACAAAATGGAAAAGCAATGGCCTGGGCAAAGAATGCAAGAAGAAGCATCTAAAATTGGTTATGATAAGGGGAGTTCTGGCATGTGTTCTGAGGCGATAGAACTCTACTAACATAAGATGAAATAATAATTCATTCGCAGAAGGCATCAACAAGGTCAGGATGGCCGAGTGGTCTAAGGCGCCAGACTCAAGTTCTGGTCCTCGTGAGAGGGCGTGGGTTCAAATCCCACTTCTGACATTTTCCTCGGTTTTTCTTTTTGCCTTATCTTCAATTTATTTCTTTCTTCCTTTTTTTTGTTATTTCCCTACTTAACAAAGATCCAGTTCTCTGATGATGTATTTGGAGAAGAAACTCTTTTCAATTAATGACGATTATAAGGTGATCAAATTAGCACATACTAGATTTTTTTTATTTTTTTTTCACTTTTCACATACTTGCCCTGTATATTCATGGGCCATTTCTTGCTGTGTACACGTTCTTATAGACAATGTCATGACTAGATCAGTCATTGTTCACACAGCATGATTATAGCTACGGATAAGATAAACCACGAAATTTGTTGTATGGTTAAGAGAATGTTGATCTTATGGTCCGCTTTGTTATTTTTGTCCTAATGAGCGTCAAAGAGCTCACGAGCATGAGCACGGATTTAGTTTGTTCATCCACTTGGGATTGGCAATTTGCTGAGCAGGTCGACGAATTAGAATCAAGTTTGGGACATGAATCCCGATTGAAGACAAAGCATCTCTTTACACTAATTTCTCCACATATTCAAGGTAGGAAAAGTTTTGGACTTAACGATGTCGCGCCCAAATTGTTAATTCTGGATAGTAAAATAGAGATGGATGAGAATCTCTTGCAATGGATGCGGAGTATAGACACATCAAACTTAACGAGGATATGTTTCACTAAAATTATTCATCACTATTGAAAGATACAATCGGCTTGTTGATACACATGTAACATGACTTGCACCATGGTAAAGCATTCTAACAACGAGATAATGCTTAAAATATATTGAAAATAAGTAAATGAAGTGCTATATTTTTCTTCCGCCATCCTGATTTCAAAGGAAGAGTTCTTAGCTTAATAGCCGATGGGAGGCGGTCGTGGAGGATATCTGGAGTAGTATGAACCCCCAGGTCGTGAGTTGACTGGAGGTGGTGGTGATAGGTAAACATAAGAAGGTGGCAGTGATGGAGGAGGGGGAGGTGGAGGAGTTGAAGGTGGTGACTTGTAGATGTAAGGAGGTGGTGGAGATATTGCAGGTGGAAGAGGGGAATTATAGTGATAGGGAGGTGGAGGTGGAGGTGGAGGAGATGGTGATGGTGAGGGCGGAGGTGGAGGTGGTGAATTAAAATGGTAGGGGATTTCAAGAGTTGGAGAATTCGGTGGTAGTGGAGAGATGTGATAGTAGGATGGTGGTGGCAGGGATGGAGAAGGTTGTGGAGGAGACCTGTAAGCATATGATGGAGACGATGATCAGGATGGTGGAGGATGTGATGACAAAAGAGGTGGTGGTGATTTATAAACATAAGGAGGAGTGGCTAATGGAGGTGGCGGAGGAGAGTTCTCGTTATATGGTAGTGGTGACAATGATGATGGTGGAGGTGGTGATTTGTAGATATAAGGAGGCAAGGGTGACGGTGATGGTGGTGGTGGTGGTGGTTTATACACATAAAGAGGCGGCAGTAATTGTGATGGAGGCGGAGAGAACTTGTGGTGATGTGGTGGCTTTATGGCGTGCTTTAGTGGCAGAGGTGGTGATATATATGGTGGAGGACAATGTTTAGGTGGTGAGGAAGACTTATGGTGGTACGGTTCATGAATTGCCTAGTTAGGAGGAGGTGGAAACTTGTGATGATGAGGTGGGTGAACAACATACTTTGGTGGTGGCAGTGGCGGAGATTTATGATGTTGAGGGGGATGAATTATATACTTGGGAGATGCAGGTGGTGAGTTGTAACAGATGGCGGCGGCGGCGGTGGGGACTATAAGAAGGGGTTGGAGGTGGAGGATGATGCATAGGTATTGGCAAGGAAGGTGAAGGAGAATGTGTTGGTAATGGAACCGGAGAAGGAGGTGGTGAATATGTTGGTCGTGGAGGAGAATGAGTCGGGGGTGGAGATGGAGGAGAATTCGTTAGTGGTGGCTGAGTCAAATATGTTGGTGGTGGAGATGGAGCAGTATTTTTTGTTGCGGAGGGGGCGAGTAAGTAGGGGACGGAGGTGGAGGCAAATTCTTAGGTGGTGGCGGTGGTGAGTAAATAGCGGGTGGAGGTGGAGGAGGATTCTTAGGCGGTGGCGGTGGCGAATACATAAGGGTTGGAGGTGGTGGCGAATATGTTGGTGGTGGCAGTGAGTAAACAGGGGGTGGAGGTGGAGGAGAATTTGTAGGCGCCGGTGGTGGAGGAGGTGAGTACGTCCGTCGCAGAGGAGAATTAGTAGGGAGCGGAGGTGGAGGGGAATTCACTGACGGTGGCGAATGTGTCGGGGTGGAGGAGGAGAGTAAGTCGGCAGTGGAGGTGAATGTATCGGCACTGGGGGGAGGCGGAGAAGAATATGTCGGTGGTGGAGGAGAATTCAGGGATGGTGGCGGTGCAGGAGGCGAAGACATTGGTGGTGGAAGAGGTGAGTAAGTATTCAGTGGGGAGGAGGAGGAGGAGGAGGCTCGTAAGCATATGGCGGCGTAACATAAATTGGCGGGGAAGGCAGAAAACTGCGACAAGGCAAAAGGAAATGGCATAGACCAGCCTAGGCCAATGCCAAGACCACCTCCGAGTTGCAAACTCTTTCTTTATACATATCGAATGGGAGGATTTTCTAGGAAGGATCAGGGATTTCAGGCACGACTGGCCAATTAGCAAACCTACGAAGAACGACAGGGAGCTGAAAGGTGCCATACAGAGAGCCCTCCAATCCAATGCAAGTAGTACGCATCCATCTTTAGTTCATCACTGAAGCAGGACAAGAATGAGCAATTGGTAGGCATGAAACCATTTAACTAGCGGGCATCCCAGCAACATGCAATCTTGCAATGAACGTAATTAGCGTCATGAAGGCCACGAAGCATATGTGAGGGGAGACCATTCATCAATCGAGACTGCATAGTCGTCGTTTATGATGACTTAATTGACGCTGGGCACTTTGCCGGTATGCTGTCGTAGGAAGTCCTCAATTCGAGTGTGAATGGATTGGCACTTCAAGGAATGCATCAGACAACACGATCCTAGCACATGTTAATAAGCTGTCAAAAACAATACTTGATTGCACCAGTCGATTGTTAGAATTTTAATATCAATATTTTGTCACGTTTTCATTCAAGTATGAAAACTCCTCATGTATCGAGAAAAACTCATGTGGAGAAACCATTAATGTCCGTTTTGCATGTCAAAATTGTCAGCTACTTGAACCTGGGACATTCGTTGCCATTTGGTAGTCTGGGGCTTATAATGAACGCAGCATCACTAATAAACCGGGATGAAAAGTAGAGGACAAACATGGCATGTAGAGAAACGAACATCCTTTCCAAACTATGCGAAGGTAACTCTGGTCACGCTGTTTTTTTTGCTTGTCACGAACCGGCCAGAAAGCATGAGCTCCTAAAGACCACGGTGAAGGCAATTTGACCGGGCTTCAGATCATGTCAAACAAAATCGACAACCGTAATCCGAGTTTTGGTTATTGCGTCGAGAGAAGCAAGATGCAGTCGGTCCCAGCAGGTCGAGAGAAGCAAGATATAGTCGGTCCCAGCAGGTCAGACCGGCAATTTTGACCTCCCCTTTTCGGTATCAAATCAATACATCTATTGCAAGCAAATCAAAGATACAAACGCAATACTACTCTACTCCCTTTATGTTCATGGAAATAGGAAAAAACTAGAAGAATTATCTCATGATGCCTCATCTTGGATCTGACGATAATCATCCCTGTTTTACTATCGCGCAACGAACAGCATCGCGTCAAAGTCAAAAGTCAGAGTAATACCGGGGCCAGTTAATTGCTTCCAAGCTTCACCAGAAAATGATACTACGGCCGAGCTAGGCAATCCAAAATATAGACGTCCGGTGGGATGGACGATTGACTCTAGAGGCTGTGGTCAGCAGTCAATTATTTCTGATATATAGAGCTAGTCACATGTTTACAGCCACTCAGATTTAGTTTATCATGGTCAAAGTATTCCTCATTCCTCAGCATTCTTCCTCAACACATTTCTGCAACGCAACGCTGAATCTCGTGAAGCACATTCAAATGAATCATAAAATTCATGAGGGACAGTGCAGCTAACTATGTAAAAACAACCTGAAAATTTATAGAAAATACAAAGTCCAGCTATCTGACAGCTGTTTCTGTACCTACTTCATAGCTCAGCTTTTCATATCAAGTAAAACTCATTGTTTTACTAAGCAAGGTGCAACAAACAACCTCTATGGTGCACCACCCAAGCTCGAGAAACGAACAAAGAAATGAGAATTCGCCTTTGAGTTCATTAATGATTACTTTTTACTCTTTTGGATGCATCCACGAACACCTCAGTGTAACAAATAGGGCAAGCCTGAGAGAAATCGAGAAGTTGCAATCAGTTAACTTCTAGCATCTGGTGAAGAAAACGCGAATAGTTTCTCCACGAAAATGATAAACCAATAAACAATGAAATTTGGCAATTACCTTGTTGATACTGAGCCATTTGGCACCGCAGCCAGCATGGTACATATGATTGCAAGGAAGGGTTATACGCCGGTCTCCTCCTTTATACTCCATCTGGCAAATCACACATCTGTTTACATCACAGAGATTGGTTTAGAACAAACGACAAACCGGGGCAAAACTGGCATTAGTTTCTTATAAATGCTATACTGCAATCCCTATTGATAATCTCATTCACTTGCAGGCATCCAAATGAATAAGGAATTTGTTACTGCAGAGAAGAAAATTTTAATGTACTTGACCATCCATTGCCTGCTACAGCACCCTTCACTCATTATATCATCCTAAACTCATGATGAGAGGTGGTGCACAAAAAGTTGCCAGTTAAGTAAAAAAAAAAAATACTTCCTTGCCTTCTGGACAAAATATAAAATATTTATCTGAATTTCAAAAAATTATGAAGAAGTTATACATGAATCTACATGTCAACATTTATATGTTGTGAAAGACTAAAAGTTTCAAATGTTTTGAGATAATTGAAAATTTGGATTAAGCAAAAAGCAAATATAAAACTCTATCCAAAGACACCCGCTTTACTTTTAACTTAAATCATGGGTTAAAATAGACAGACTAAAGACAATGACATCAACTTGTACCTCTCATCTCGTGATTTTCTCCTGGAAAAAAAACCACGCTTGTATTTGGAAATTGGAAGCAGACTTATTTGTTCTTGCGAAAGACCTCGACTCTGAGTTCCAACAGTTTCACCTAACTCAAGTAACTCCTGTGCATGATATATCGTATCAGCGACTCTCACTTGAATGCGTAAATCACATGCAAGAATACTAAATTTTGAAATAAAATAACTAAGAAAGGCATCACAAGCCTCACTGATCAAAAATTAGACGTGAAACAGTGAAGTATTAAGCTCAAACCTCGTAAGTCATGTTGTCAGGATCTATGTTGTCTTGCCAAACAACCTGCATTATCGGCAAGTTTAACCATGGTTATCAAGATGGTTGACATTTAGAGCACAAATTACTTGAAGAACAGAACTTGATTTGGATAAGCCAGAGCTAATCAGCTCATTATAACTTTCTAGAACCTCATCTTGGATTTTATAAGCACATTCAAAGATAACTATAAGCAGTCATATACTCATTGTCATTGCAATCAGATAAACCACTTTGGAAGTGGGATGCGTTATCCAACTGTAAATACCACTCCTTGAGAACATATTGATGTTCACGGTATGAAATAGTTAGTGCAAAGAAAATATAACAGGTCGACAATATGATTACTACTTTGAACCACGCTAGAAGTGATAGAGTACAAAGCTACAGACCTGATAATCCTGTGAATTGTGATGCCTTCGTGGACCTGAAAAGCACAGAATGATTTGAAATAAGATTCCAAAAAATTTTAAGTGACAAAAATTCTATATTACCCAAGAAAAAGAATATCAAGTAGCCTGAAGAGATTTGTGCAATGCCTTCAAAGATGGTCACAATAACATTTTGAAACCCAAAATGCATAAACAGGAAAATGAAACACTGAGTTAAATCAGCATCACATTCCCTGGAAGTTTGTAATAGAGCTGCTACTGTGTTTGCTTAGGAGATAGTGAGTAAACTCCATAACAAATTAGAAAACCTAGTCTCCACAAATGTGGTTGAGATTACTTGTATTTAGAGTGATAAGAGTATATGAAGTGTCTTGCTGCATATGAACAGATGCCCACGAGAACAACCTGGATAAGTTACAAGGAGGAAGGCCAATGAACGAACAATATTACTCTGACAGCATTTTCTTTTGAGTATCAATACCTGGTGCGTCAATATCACCACACAACAGCCAGGATAAAATTGTGGCAATAAACAATTGTTACAAAGGTAGAGGGAAGTTTCAAGGATGACCAGATGCTTCTTAGAATAGTGTTTCTTAATAATGGGAAAGACTCTTTTAACTTAGAAGATGTGACAGTTGCTAATGCTTAGATCCAACAAAGAAGAGGAAATAGTTCTCCTCCTTGTATGGCAAGATGGTCGTCTTATCTTCAAATGCACTAATTGACCAATGCCCATATTACAGGTGTTTCTATGAAAAGAAATGGATTTGTCCATTTTCAGGGTAAACTATGCAACAATTGCTCGCTCCTGCCATTGGATAAGATCTTAAGGAAAAGCTGTGTCTGATGTTATAAGCCGGCATTGTGATATTCCAAAGCATTCCTGGTACCGAGGCAAAAAAGGTCATCACAAACAAAATTCTACAACATCCTATATCCATGGACAGCCACGAAAAACCATGCCAGCAACTTATGATGAGAATTAGGCAATGCTTAATCACCTTCTAATGAGGTTAAAACAATAAAATCTTAAACAGTACCTCCAAAAAAATAATTTTATACTATCAACAATAAGGTTGATGCACTGCTGTAAAACACAGAACTCACATGCTGCAGAGCGGTCACGAGATCCACTATTTGCATTCCCCTCCCATCCACTGCTTACTGCAGGAGTCTGCTCATTAGTCATTGAAGGGCTAACCATAGGTCTTCTAATCTCATGATAGGCTTGTCCTTGACCATCTGCTTCATACGAATGACCATAATCGTAATATGAGTAATTATTAGCATATTCTGATGAACCCATTTTGTAGTAGTTTGTATTCACTGGTGGATATATGCTCTCCTGCATAATATAAGAAGGAAATAAAAGCAGAATTAGTTCTAGACTAAGATCTGAAAATACAGGAAACCAGAAAGATGTCCACAAATGCTCCCATAGTTAGATTGGCAAGTATAAATTATGACGGAAAGTAGAGAAATATAGAGTCCTGCCGTGAATTCTCCTCTTCCCAAAAAAAAATAATAAATAAATAATACTGAAAAGCAAAAAAAACTACGCAGATACAGACCAGCCACCTCTCCAGAAATGGAAAACAACATAATCAACTAATAGGTACCTGAGCATGAGAAGCACCAGAAAATATGAAATTCACGTGTTCATATGTAAGACCCTCGAAATACTCCATAAAACTTTCGGATGTATTGTACGGATAGCCAGTGTTAACATATTGAACATCCATGTTCCAACTCATCTCAGACCGCTGTCAATTCCCACCTGGAATGTTAATGAAAGCAGATAAACATCCACCCCGTATTAAAGTATCAGAGAGCACAAACACAGAGGATCCAGAAATGCATACCGAGCCTAATCTCTCGCAACCGAGGCTTGCAAATCCATTCAAATACAGTATGCACCATCCATTACGTGATCCGGGTATCCTATCTTGTCATAGATCCTGCAATTGAGATGAAAATAAAATCGACCTCAGGCCAGGAAAGAAGTATCTCACCGTAACAACACTCGCACCCAATGCTAGCCATGCTTATAATGCAGTGATTACACTGATATCATAATTTTCTGCAATAATATGGGGACCCCTTAATGTTAGCCCTGCTTATAGTGCTACTGTGCTTATAACGAACGGCGATCGAGGAAATTTGAGTCATGGCAAACAACAGCCAAGAAAAAAAAAAAATCATTTTTGGGGGACGGTGCATGCATGCTGAAAAGAACAGTAATTCATGGTGATATAGTGCAATTCTCTGTTTCGTCAGCACACAAGGTAGCAAGAGACGGCGCTCGAGATCGTGCCCTGCATCCGTCCCCTGCATGCCTCATCGCTCGATGACGAGACAGAAGCCAGAGCTTCGAGCCTCAACAACGGACACCCGCCCGGAAGCAAAAGAGGAATTCAAAAAACGCCAGAAGGAAGGAAGAAAGGCGACCGAGAGACGCCAATGCCGTTCCAATTCCACACGATCTCCTCTCTGATCAGAGACAAAACGAAAAGAGAAGCCGCAGCATTGGCCGAAAGCCGCGCGCCGTTCCAGACCGCAAGAAAGAAACTTCGAAATCAGAGAAGACGGCACCCCCTCCGCTCACGCATAACGAGAAAAGCAATGGGACCCACAAAAGAGAGAGAAAAAACACGCCCGACGATCGCCTCTCCAGTTTCGCATTTACCGGTGTCGCCGTGCCCGCCGGCCTGCGGCTCTCGTTCAGCGGCGGAGCAGGGGACGACGACGACGAGGAAGCCAGCTATAGCCTTAGCTCGAGGAGCGCGATTCCCGGCGAGAGAACCTCGGGTCCCCCCGCTGGGGCTGGTATCTTGCCTCGGGAAGAATGGCGGATGCAGAGAGGGGAGGGGAGGGGAGGAGGAGGAGGGAGAGAGAGAGGGAGGGAGATTATATAAACGAAATGGCGATGCGGTCAGGAGTGAGTAATTTAAGTAAGATTATAAATGCTTGGCGAGCAGCAAAGCGAGATGTGGAACGCGAGGGATTTTTCAAAGGCGCAGCAGCGAACGGCATTAGATTCCCTGTAGAGAGAGAGAGAGAGTGTAGAGAGAGAGTGTAGAGTAGAGAGAGAACCGACATTCGTCGCTTTTTCGGAAGGGGAGGGTCTCTCTGCCTTTCTCTCTCTCGTCTTGTCGTTGCCTCCTCCCCTCCTCCTCGGTCGATGTTGAACGGAGGAGAGAGAAAGTAGAGAGAGAGAGAGAGAGAGAGAGAGGGGGGGGGGTTGAAAAAAGAAAAGTTGGGGGGCGAGGAGCTTTCTCTCTCTACTGCGACTGGGGAAGAGAGAGAGAGAGAGTGTGAGGGGGAAGGTGGAGGAGGTGGTGTGGCGCCTTTATGCAGTGGTTTCAGGAACACGCGAACTCCGTTAGCCGGGCTATGATCCGGTGCGCCGCGCCCCCCCGCTGCAACCGCGCGTTCGGGTCTTTTTGTCTCGCCGATCTCCCCACCTTCGGATTTTGGCTTATATGTTCCTCTACTCTATTCTTATTCTTATTTTAATTCTTCTTTTAATTCTTACTCTTGAGACGACATACAAGTTCAAAAATATTCTTAAAATTAAATCATCTCCACTTCAATCTCTTTAAAAATATTAGAATTTAAAACCCTACATTCCATTCTTATGTGAGAAAAGTAACCATTAAAACAAATTACAATAATTTATTATAAACTTACTCGATATATACAATCTTAGGCTCCGATTTTTGAGTTTATAAGTTTTCCTTCTCATGTGGTTGCACGCTAACGAGTCTAGTCAATAAGAGCCTTCGAGGAAGGAAAAGTCACGCATCAAAATCATGGACTCATTTTAGAGTATGAAATTAGTTTTTTTATCGAAATCATTCAATTTTAGGCTGCGGTTCATATTCTCTCTCGTTTTTACTTGTGTTTTTGCGTCGAATCTCAGTATTGATACCGATTCCAGCCATTCAATATTTTACAAGCGGGTGGCTCAACGGTCGAGTTTGGTGACGTGGCACTTTCGAGGACGGCTGTACAGGATAGGACGAGACATGGTGTTAAGCACCGTTGACGCGTGAATCGTGGCAATGAAAAATTACCCGAATTGAAAACTGAGAATAGGAGACATTGAATCTAGGAGCTAAGCCCCACCATCCTCCCACCCCAAAAAAAAAAAAAAAAGATGGAATAGGAGAAAGAAAATTGAAGGGGAGATAGGACATTGACCAAACGACATAACAGGGGGTGGTGGGGGGGGGGGGGGAGGAAGGGGAGGAGGAGGGGGGGCGTGAAGGTGAAAGGAGATGGACGAGAGAAAATGAGGGGAGAGTAATGATGGGGGGATTGGCGAGAGGCGGAGGCGTGGGTGAGCTAACGACGACGCCTTTGACACTACAAATTATGACAGGCAGGTGACCCGAATAATGACCGCCCCCTCCCCCTTCCCCTCTCTCTCTCTCTCTCTCTCTCTCTCTCTCTACCTTTTTTGTTCTTTTTTTTTTTATGAGGAAGGAGTGGTGCGTGTCACGTGTAGGGCCTAGAGACAGGCAGGCCTCCCCGCATGAGGCGTTCACGCACAATTTGCACTTGTCCTGTTGTCCCCTGCTCTTGCAAACTGCAATCTCTCCCCCCCACCAACCATTTCTTAAATCTGATTAAAACTAATCTCACCCACCACCAATCTTGGATTTGTTTTTTTCTGGGTCGGAATTCGATGTTTTGGCGACACTCTGTGCAGAGGAATTATAATGAACTGAAATGATCACGACGGGTTTTGATTTACGTGTCGATTGCTTAATAGACTATTGGAACGATGGGTAAACAATGAAACGTGATGTGAGCACATGGAAACATTTTTTATTTTTTTTGACTCGAATTGTATTGATTCAACTCGTGGGAGATAATTCCGAATCCATATGTGCTTATGAAACTCGTCAGGACCTATTAACCTTTTTATGTAGTCTTAGGTTTTTCTTGAATGGACCACAGCGGATCAACAACCAAACGAACCTACCGAGCCACCATGTCATTGTCGTCCCCAAAGGGCAGGATAAAGCTAGCAGCTAAAATGGTCCAACCAAGTTGGTTCGAGTCAGTTGAACTGAAGAGAGAAAAAGAGGGGCAACTGCAGGTTTGCCAAATTCATGACATCACATGGGAATTCTTTCGAGAACTTATAGCTAGAGCAAGTCAAATCAAGACATGAAAACAACAAAAAAAGAGATTTGGTAGCCAAAACCATCCCTCTGACAACAACACAACCAAGTTGGAGACGAGAGTCTAGGTTGGAAAATGGCTTGAATCTTGTGGGATTGCAAGGGGGAGGAACTTTTAAGGGAAGGGAGGCGAGTGGGGGTGCAATCACTGCCCCAAGGGACAAAATGAGAGGAGGGAAGCCAAAAGCTGTCAGTCATGTGGGGGGAGGGAAGGCCATGAATTGAGTGGGGGGACGGGGGGATCGAGCACAAGACCTGACGTGCAAGGAAGGAAGAATCGATGTCGTCGTTCTTCACATCTTGGAAAAAAAGAAAGGTGCAAGTAAAGCAACAGGACCCTGCAACAGTGGCAGGCAAAAGACCAGATCATGAGCGCATATCCTCGAGGAGAATGATTAAAAAAATTAAATTTGATGCATCTTAAAAGTTCTCTGATTAATCTATAAATGGTTGGTTCGAGTTCGAACGGAAAAGGATGTGCGAGAACTTTTCTAGAGCCGTGACAATTATCGAAAATTCATCATGTGAAAGAA
Organism: Eucalyptus victrix; assembly: GCA_016097545.1. Lineage (NCBI taxonomy): Eukaryota > Viridiplantae > Streptophyta > Magnoliopsida > Myrtales > Myrtaceae > Eucalyptus > Eucalyptus victrix. The sequence continues at coordinate 32,765,195 of CM027844.1, forward strand.
CTTATTCATGCATCTAGATCTAATGGTGCACAAGCCTTAGTCATTAATTTTGATGGTCCAACTTACTATAGTTTTCTCTCGATCCTGGGAATTGTACAGGCTTTAATATAAGAAATGATAAGGGGGAAAAAGGGGGTGGGAGTGGACCCATCATGTTTTTCTAATTTGGAAAAACAGAAAAGATATTTGCTTCATCCAATGAAGTGGGATGAGATGAGAACCTTCTTTTTGTCAGCTTGCTTGAGGGTGGAGAAAAGACGCATGTTGTTTTTCCTCATGTTATCTACAACACAGGTAGATGGAAAGGAAATAATTATAATAATAATGAGCTTAGTTTGGCATGGAAGGCATCTCTAGGCGGAAAGACAAAAGGCAGAACTGAGTTGTCACCGTCTTTATCTTTTCAACCCCACTTTGGTATTCCTCATTTCTTTTTCCCAAGAAAATCAAAGGCGTAAGATCACAAGGTTCATTGGATCAGACAAGGGTATTTTAGAGCAGTAAACATTCTTGGACTGACCAGACAATAGAAAAAGTGAAAGGAAGAAGCGGCTGCAGCACCAACTTGTCTTTTGCTACAAGATGGTTTACTCGGTTCCTTTCAGAGCAACAGCAGATCAAAGAATCAATCTGCAATCTCCTTTCACATTCTTCCCCAACAAGAGGCAAAAGGACTGGATTAAGCCAAGAAAAAGGGAGGGACCAGATTGAATACATGAAACCATATGATCCTGGTGAATAGCAAGTCACCAAATACAAGAACCCTGCATCAAGAGCAAACATAATCAGAAATAAAATTAGTGCCCAATTGTACATGGAACGAGAATCTTTTTCAGGTTAATACTTCTTACAATTCTTCTTTCCGTTCCCCCAAACAACAGCAAGGCTACTGATCAGGATACTAGCGACTATATTAACCAATTTGATTACTGTATTGTAATGAAAGTGTGGATAGAGATTAACAGTGTTCATGCGGTGGGTCATTTATATAGAAGTATGAAGCAATACAGAAAATCGCTTTTAAATTTTATCACTTTTGAAAGCCATAGAAACCAAAATCCTGCTTGAAAGTCCATCATTTCTTACAGTAGTGGGGCACAGGCACCTGCCTGTAGATTAGAGTGAAACGGCTAGACTGTTATGCTTGGCTGAGTTCATTCCCTATTGCAGCCAACCACTTCACATAATTTGATGCTTTCATGCTTGCGAGGATCAACTCTATCATGAAATCACACATTAAAAGTTGAAAAATCTGATACGTGTACTAGTTTAACGACCAATTACCATCAATACTTTAAGAGAACTATCCGTTCCAAGATCAACTTCAGAGGGGATAACATATACTAAATTAGCAATTACAAGATCGCAGAATCCTCGTAATTCCAGAACCCCAGAAATCAAAGCAAATATGCAGTCAAAACTTCAGTAGTTTCACTTCAACATCGCTTGCAAGCATCGAGGATGATTGGATTTAGTGGTCGAAGAATCTGATTCCTGAATTAAGTAGATCATATACTACATCTTTGACTTCCCCAGCCTACCGCTACATATCCAGTTTATTCTATGTCCTCAGAAAACCTGTTGAGATTAGGCCACAAAAAATACATAGATAAAGTGTCCAATTTGTAGAATAAAAACGCAATAGAATAAATTTTAAATTGGTGGCAGAAAATTACTTGACCTGACCATCAGTGCAGGATTCAAGTAATGGTGACACAGCACCATTGAATCTCTTTGACCGACCAGAGCTAACCAGCATTTAGTCATCTAAGCACCAGGACCACTGAAACAGCATCATGAATTGCAAAAGATCGACCAGAGCAGGAACTGCTATAAAGTTGGCGGACTGAGAATTTCAGCAGGGAAGCTTTCTTCTGGAGAAGCTGGCATAACTAAGATAAACCAAATAAAAAAAAGCATCAGCATAGTATTGCCAGATCCACTAATTCAATCACCTTGAAGTAATAAATGATAAAAATACCTCTATACGGACTAGCTGCAGAAAGCTCTAGAACAAGCATGACAGCCGGTACCTCGAACATTGGGATGCATACTGATCACCCATCACGACTTTCTGATGAAGAAGCTGCAATAATTGCAAAAACTTGAACTGACCGTGTCCCATGTACTCCATACATCAAAGCAAAATAAAAAATACTAGAGAAAGATTCAATAAATCGCAATACCGTATTACTTCTTTTCTATTTGTAGTCCTAGTCTTGCTCTGAATATTAATTTCAATCAACCTAGGATCCTTGTAAAAAAAATGACTAATAAAAAAATGCAGATAGCTTCTGGTCTTCCTTCCTTATTGATAAACAAAGATGCATAAGTTACGATTTCTGAAGAGGATCTGATTATAAGCTCAACATGGATGGCTAAAAGGGAGATTAAAAATTCTATCCGCATGATCGCTTCTATGTGGCTGAAGAGTGTTTTACTTGTCACTTGCCATTAGCCCAATCCATAACATGTGTGAATTACTCCAAAAGCAGCACCTGGTGAAATAATTTTTATCCCACACAAACTTGTCCAGCTGCCTGCATGCTGCAGGTGCTCAGAAAATGACCACCGCTTCAAATTTCTGGAGCATCATAATGTGCCCATCAGACTCGAGCTCAAGTCAAAATGCTGCAGAGCCTCAAGCCACCAGTGGGTATCAATCAGATTCAAAGAGAATGGTCACCCAAATTAGAAATATCAACCATATTCTCGACAAGATGCAGCTGTCTTGTCAATATGACAAGGCATTGATAAATCCATTCCGATTGAGGGTGTGATTTATCCCTAACAATAAACTCATGAACAACTCCATTAACCTCAATTGAGCTACATCCCGGAGTCTTCTCTACTCCTCTCTTTGTCATCATCTTCCTCACCTTCCTAGCCTCTTCCCACATGTTTGCTTCTCCGTACATATTTGCCAGTAGAACATAAGTACCACTGTCATGAGGATCCAACTTTAGAAGTTCTAAAGCCACTTTTTGTCCCAGCAGGAGATTCCTGTGAACTCGACAAGCAAAAAACAGTGGGCCCCAAACTGCAGCATCTGCCTCCATTGGCATGCTCTCAATAAGCTTCATCGCCTCTTCCAGTAAACCAGCCCTTCCAAGAAGGTCTACCATACAAGAATAATGCTTAAGCCTAGGAAACAGGTTAAATTCAGAAGTCATTTGAGAGAAGAAATTACGCCCAGCTTCAACCAAACCCCCATGACAACAAGCTGATAGTACCCCGAGAAATGTGACCTCATCCGGCTTCAGTCCATTACCAATCATTTCCCTGAAGAAAGTTATTGCATCCAGTGCATACCCATGATGAGCTAAACCGCATATTAATGCCGTCCAGGTTAAGGAATTTTTCACCAGCATTTCCAAGAAAACACGGAGAGCTCTAGGAATATCTCCACACTTGGCATACATGTCAATAAGAGCAGTTCCCAAGGCAACATTGAGAGAAAGCTTGTGTTTCTCAATGTAGTGATGAATCCATATCCCAACTTCAAGAGCCCCTAGTTGTGAGCAAGCCGATAAGCAATTAACCATGGTAACTTCGTCTGGTCTTGTGTTGCTGGATTGCATTTCATGGAACAAGGCCAGAGCCTCCTTGCTACGGTTAGCTTGAACATAGCCACCTATCAATGCATTCCATGGAACAACATCCTTTTGAGGCATGCCATCAAAAATCTCACGAGCAGTGTCTAGAAACCCAAATCTTGCATATCCAACGACCATCGTAGTCCACGTAACAAAAGTTCTCACCTTCATGTTATCGCAAATTTCCTGCGCTTGCTCAAGATCCCCACACTTAATATACATGTCCATAAGAGCATTGGCGAGAGGCACAGTCAAAGTCAACCCGTTCCTCTCAATCAATTGGTGAAACTCTCTCCCTAGTTTCAAATCCTCCAATTGGGCACATGAACAGACCATGCCAATCATCGTGACCTCGTCCGGCATAATGCCCTCTGCCTCCATCTCACGGTACATTCTCAGAGCATGATCCGCGAGCCCACTCCTCACATACCCATTGATCAAGGAGTTCCACGTAACCAAGTCCCTCACCAGACTTCCGTCGAACACCTCACGTGCCTTCCCCACCTCGCCCCACGAAACGACCATATGGATCACTGCATTGCACACGAACAAATCACCCTCGAATCCCAACTTCACCACGTGACCAAGAACCCCGCGGCCCGCACGCTTCATCGACGAATCAGCAGCGCATATCTTCAGCAGCAGGGGAAAAGTGTAATTATCCGGCCTCGATCCGCCGTTCCTCAGCATCCGCCGGTACAGGGCGAGCGCCCCGCCGGGCCTGTCGCTCTCCGCGAAGCCCCGGATGGCCACGTTCCACGAAAACGCGTTCGGGTCGGCGGCACCGCGCAGGATCCTGGCGCAGTACCCGAGGTCCCGGGACTCGGAGAGGGCGCAGAAGGCGACGAGGCGGCTGAGGGCGAGCCCGTCGGAGGCCAGGCCGGTGGCGACCATCTGGGCCTGGACCTGCATGAGCTGGGACAGGGAGCGGCACCGCTCCAGCAGGGAGAGGAGCGGGTCCGCGAGGACGGAGGCGTGGGTGGTGTTCCAGCTCGCGGGCTTGTCCCGGTGGGGACGGAGCGACCGCGTGTGGAGCGCGGCGACCGGGAGAGGGAGAGGGCTCGCCGGAGGGCTCCGCCGGCGGCGGAGGAGGGATCGGCGGGCGAGCGCGTGGAGGGGGATCATCGGAAATGCGGGTCGGTCCTTGTCATCGGAGCTTCCCTCTGGTCGTGCAGCTCCCCATGCAGGGGATGGGAGTGATGGAATGAGAGCGCGGATGTGGTTTTCCCCGCCAACTACAGTAAGTAATTTTCTATTTGAAATAATTAATTAAGTCATGCGTAGTTTTTTTTTTTTTTTTTTTAATGGGTCGAAGTTAAGTTATGCATCATTAGAAGTTGCTAAACTATTTCTATTCCTTTTTGTTTTTTCTGAAAAATAGAATAAATTTGGAATGGAATCAATAAAAGCGCATTTGATAATGATTTGGTTCATGAGAACAATTTTTTATTAGAAACGATTTTTTCTAATTCTATTCCTAAAAATAATTTCTGAGAAAAAAGAATGCGCTTGATAATTGTTCAAAATTTTTCTTCCCAGGATAGAAATACATTTGGTAGAATTCTTAATTTTTTTGTTTATTTTAATATTTAATACTTTTATTACATTTTTCTTATTTTTCTCTTATTTTTTTCTTTTTTTTTTTTTTTCTTTTTCTTTTCTTCTTCCTCCTTCTTGGTAGTCGGTCGCTGGCCACTAGCTGGATGAGGTTTTGCTAGCCTTAGCTCTTGCCCACCACGGCGAAGCTCGGTGTCGTCGAGCCGCCCAATTATTCTCGAGAACAAGAAATAAATTTTTTTTTTATTCCAAATCTATTCAAAAAAAAAAAAAAATTGTTCTCAAGAACAAAAAACTTACCAAATGAATTTCTGATCTTTTTTTAGTCTTGAAAATGAAAGAACAGAATGAATTGATTAAGGTCAAATTTAGGTCATGAGAACAACTCCAAAATCGAAGTATTTTCCTTTTTTCTTGTTTTCTTCCATTTCTTTTTCTTCTTCTTCCTTTAGTCGCCAAACAATTTAGGTCAAGTTTCTCGGAAAAGTATCAAAGATATCATAAATTTATTATATTGATATCAATTCAATTATAAATCTTGCAATTTGACCATATTTAGTCATACATCTTTTCACATTGATACTAATTGAGCTCATCCAACCAATTTAGATTAAAAATTGCCGACATGGACGGAAACAATCTTTTGTAGCATGGTTGATGTTGACGTAGATAATTTTTTTATAAATTTCTAATTTTAAAATTTTTATTAATTTTGTGTTTTTTTCCTTTTTCCTGTCTTTGGTGCTAATACTTGGCCAAGGACAGCAACTGACGAGAAGCCAAAGGAAATATGAGGGAAAAAATTATTAAAAAATAAATTAAATTAAAAAAAGTCCACATTAGCATCGACCGTGTTAAATAGAATGACTATCATTCATGTTAATAATTACTGTTTAAATTGATCGGATATACTCAATTAATACAAATGTGAAGATGTTTAGGATTAAATTAGTCAACAAGTTTATGACTAAATTAATACCGATAAGTTAGGGTTGTGACTTTTTAATACTTTTTTCCAAGTTTCTTGAATGAAAAAGATAAGATCAAAAGTAATGCTATCTTCATTTTCCTCAATCTTATTGATCTAGAAACGTCATTCAAAGATACTTAGTTCCGCTCGCATCCAACTTAGATGTGATATTACATTTGATTTTCAACTTTATCTAAATACATGTGCTATGGAAATTAACTCAACTATACTATATTTAGGGCCCGTTTGGTTCGGCTTTTGGGGAATACATTTGCTAAAATACAATTACCTTTTGGTGAATGAGATTTTCCGAAATACAAATATCATTTGGTAAAATTTACATTGAGATACATCTTTGACCAAAATACCGTTTGCTAAAATTTGCATTTGTAAATGACTTTTATTAAATTTAAAAAAAAATCTATTTTCTTTTTTGAAGTTCGGCCCCGAACCGCCTGATCCAACAATCGAATGGCTAGATCTGACTGCCGGGGTTGTGCGACCTAGGCAACGGCCGCCGAGGCGACCACCTGAGGTTTAGCAACGGTCGCCAGGGTCGAGCTTCCCTTAGCTGGTAGTCGGTAGCGCCTTGCCGACGCACGCTACCCCTTGGCCGGCAGTTGTCGGCCTCCGATTAACTTCTCCACTAGAGAGATAAACAGTGATGAATAGTACCAAAAGTTATATTCCGAAAATGTAACTTCCCAATGGACCTCTACCCCTCCATTCCCCCGGGGCCTTTCAACCCCTTGGAGATGCAATTGCATTCCCCAAAGTACTCAAAAAATTGAACCAAACACCTTCACTTTTGCCCAAATCCCTTTAGAACCCCAAAGCCCCTTCTACATGCTGATCCAAACAGGGCCTTAGATTTGTGAGCCGTTGAGTCATGAATTTTGGTTTATGTATTATCATCAATCATGAATTTAATTTCATTTATTCGTAAAAGTTAGACATTACCCTAACTAATCCAGGGTTCATGCACTATGAAATAGATAACTCAAAGTGGCATAAAGTGAGATTGAAATAGTCGACCAGCCGGACTTGTAACCTTACTAATACCTCAAAGCTTAATGTCATGAATTACCCGACAAAAATCATCTTTGCTCTCTACCAAACACAAATAAAATTATCATGAGCTTGTCTAAATATATAGTGTGTTGTGTTTTGTGGTTTTTAAATTCTAATCATGTTAGTTACTCAAAACTCGAAAAAAGAAATTGGTCAAATTAACATGAAAGATGAAACTTTCGGTCGGGTCTTTTGACCGCATTGATAATGCAAAGTGAGGACACCCTCCCTATTCAATCCACGTACGATGTGACAAACAAAATCCCTCGTAGCATAAAAGGCAAAAGAAACTAGTACGTTGTCATCCTGTATAGGGGCTACTTGTTCGTTATCAGATATTGATATATGGTTTAGTAAAATGAGTCCAGACGATAGTTTTTTGTGTGTCATAAATGTGATATGAATATGACGATAATCTGACACGGTTAGGTTTAGAATCCAAGAGAGCATGGAGAACATACAAATGAAGAAAGTTATAACCAGATTTTAAGGACAATGATAGTACTTCGCACAAATTTCACTTGAATAAAGATGCACCGGCTGAAAACCAAAGACTTGTCCAACTAAAGCCACCGATGCCTCGCGATTGTTGATTGGTGGGTTCCGAGCACGGACAGCCGGTCAAGGTTAGGGGATTCCTCAACCGCAAAATGTGATATTTGGTAAAAAAGAAAACGAACAAATTATCATACGGAAAGCATCATCTATTGGTCAAGTATCATTTCTAGTCATCTCTTTCAACAGTTTTGCTCAAGTTGCTCCTCCATTCAGCAACTTTCTTCGCGTGGTCAAGCGGTACTTCTTTTTCGGAAAGCACTGATCCAACAATTGATACCCCTGCTGTTCATTTACGGGTCATTCATGTGCTTTTTTTTATTTATTACAGCACATCATGTGCAGACACCCAAGTGGAACCTAAGTACCAGCTTTACGAATTGGACATCTTCAGGCGGATTTCTCGGCTAATTGTCCACAAATCATCTGCCAAACAATGGAGACAAAGATAAACCCAAGTTCAGAATCGAATTAACCTGCTCTGTCTTGCAACTCAGGTGTAACAAAAGTGCTTGATGTCCAAGCACTATCCAACTCAGGTCATTCATGTGCTTTTTTTATTTATCGCAGCACATCATGTACAGATGCCCAAGTGGAACCTAAGAACCAGTTTTACGAATTGGACATCTTCAGGCGGATTTCTCAGCTAACTGTCCACAAATCATCTGCCAAACAATGGAGACAAAGATAAACCCAAGTTCAGAATTGAATTAACCTACTCTGTCTTGCAACTCAGGTGTAACAAAACTGCTTGATGTCCAAGCACTATCCATCTGTTAACAAAAAATGAACTCAGCCATTGCCTCGCATAGTATGAATGAATCTGCTTGGTCAGGCTTCCCAAAGACAATTACATGAAGCAAAGATCATCCTAAGAGCGAAAGATATCACACTGCTAATTGGCACTGCTAATTGGAGAATCTTAATGCAGATCTACATTAGGCAGTTCACAGGTAGATAAAGTATCAAAATACAATAATCTACTTTCAATAGCACAAATCTACTCACAGGGAAAAAAACAGAGAACAGCAGTCCCACCAAATTTTGATGATAAAGCGGTTAATACAAAACCCATACGCAGTTCATCCTTTCTGAGTGGAGAGACGGCAAAGAGAGGCCAGTAGGTTGCTATTGATGCCTACTTAAATCTATGTGATCTCTCCCTTGAATTCTGTCAATGCCATGAGAAGTGGGGTCAAAAGATGCTTCCGACCTCCTGGAATTGATTTCCAAATCCCTATGCTTCATCTCCAAAAACCCCGCTCATTTTCTAGTTTCATCCTCTCATTTTCCAGCCTCAACCGCTCCAGCTCCCTGTTTTTCTTGCTGCAGTATCTTAGCCACTTGAAACGCTGTTTCTCGAGCTCAAAGGATTGAGCCTGAATGTTTGCTTTCTGTTCTTGAAGTTGCAACATCTGTCTCTTGATCCACTCTTTTCGCTCCCATGGTGTCTTTGATGGGTCCTGAAATATATCTGCCATCTCAAATTGCAAACCCTCATGCCTAGTACACTGCGGCCATGGTGGGCCATCCTCCTCAACCATTTTCCTCTTATTAGGATCACACACTCCTCCTCGGCATCCACCAACACCAATGTCATCCTCATCATCCAATCCATCATCGTCGTCTTCGTCTTCATCATCCTCATTGTCTTCAGCTTCCTCATCAGATACATTATCATCCTTTGATCCCTTCTCAAGATGCAATGAATATGCTTGTAAATCAAAATCTTGGCAGTTAGGAATCTTCTGGCCATTATGATAGGCACACATCTCTTTGTAAAATAAATGCCTCGAGCTCAATATCTTCCTCACATCTTCCTTTGCCTTTGCAGATAGATGTGGCATGGAATCCATAAGTGAAGGGTTCTCCACCACCTTACAACTAGTTCCTCTCCCAAGGATATCATTCAGTCTCTTGTACCTCTTGTTCAAGTCATTGAACTTATCCTCGCACTGCTGTGGTGAGACATGACAGCCTCTACTGATCATAATCTTTGAAACAGTTTTCCACTTGCCCTTCTTCTGGAGTATCCCAGATTTCCTCCTAAATCCCTCCTCGGGAAGCGCATCATCGCCCACGCAAGCAACCACTGCTATGAGAAGCCGAACCACCTCATCGGTCCACTTCATCCGGTGCCAAGGAGAACCCTTCTTACTCTTTCCCGAACTATCCCCAGTCCCATCATCAAAACTAGGTTCATCATCCTCGCTAACGTTGCCAGCATTTGACGCACCAACCGCAGCCTTCCCTTTGCCGAAATTCATCGGTGTGCCTCGCACTGTCATGCCCGCAACTTCTATCAGCCCCACGTGTTGGCTGCCGCTTTCAAGACCAGTCATGAGATTCATCGGCTGCCGATGGCTCATGGAAGAATGAGCCAGGTGGGTCTGCTGGTGCCTGTGCATTGAGGACTCCAGGTCTAACAACCCCCCGCTCGACACCGACAAAAACCCGCCTCCCAAACCCGAACTGTCCATCTCTCGCCTTCACTAAACCCACAAGCCCTTAACTCCTAATAAGCCAAAACAAAGGAGCAGCGGTACTCACAGAGGCTCCAGGCCAATCAGTTTCCTAGCATCTTCGAATCAAACCAATCTATCTATTCGACTATCTTCCTTCCTCTCCGAAGCCAAATGGCCCGAAACCACAAGCTAATTCACAACTCGCCACCGAATCTCCTCCGTTTCCAAATTGCGAGCAAACGAAAGTACCCCAAAATTTATTTTTATTTTAAAAAAAAAAAAAAAAAAGGCAATCAGAAATCAGCAAGATCCGCCAGAGAATCTCGCTCCTCCTTCAGCCACGGCGGAAGCACAGCCCCACGAAAAACCCCCGAAACGATTCGGACGAGGAGGCGAGATCGCGTATCGTTTACCTCAAATTCCCACGGAAATCTCGACGGGCTCCTTCGCTACGGAATGGCAGCAGCGGAGAGACAAAGGAGAGGACGAGGAAAGCGAACGAACGAACGAAGGAGCGGCGAACGGAAAAAGCTCGCGATCGTAGAGCCTACGATCGTCTTCCGGAGAAGAAATTCTCAGTCCATACGGTCCGGGGATGCCACTGCGCGCCTGCGCCGGAGTTTCGTTCCGGAGAGAGAGAGAGAGAGGCACGCTCAAGGAAAGCTCGCCAGAGCCAGAAGGGTTTTGTCGGAAAAGAGGTTGTCCAATTTTTTTTTTTTTTTTGTCAAGAAAGAGGTTGTCCAATTAAGTGGGGGGCACTCCTGTTCTGGCGTACGCCCAGGAGCCGATCGCCGGTACGCCACGTAATCATACGTACTTTTTATTGTAATTCCTGTATACGTTTAAAGATTTTGATATTTTTCCCATCAAAGATTAAATTTAAAGAAATAATCGAATGATGATTTTTAATGTATTATGAGAATGGCAATCCATTCTAAATCATAACCAAATTATAAAATAAATTGTTATAGAACTCATTTCTTCGAGAATGCGGGGCTCCCAATAAATTTTATTTTCAATACCAATAACAACTATGCCAAAGCCCTAAAATTTATGCCGGATCAATTAAGGCCCATTAATTTTCCGGAAAACAATTACTCGACCACAATAAATCACAGCTCTCCCGCATGTCATAAGGACGCATTCTAACGGGCACGTAAGTGTCAAAGTGTGGTTCATATTATCATGGACAACATGAATGTCTTACTCCTTGATTAGCAAATCAAGGCTGCTAGCAGGTTTTGCAGGGGCAATGCCCTTGAGCCACTAGAGAGTTTTATAGTTTGAGCCCATTAAAAGGTATTGAGTATCTATAATTTCTCTCTCTTACAATTAAGGGTTATAATTAGAGATGAGCATGGTTCTAGGGTAAAATCTAAAATCTAAGAACCGGATAGGAACCTGCAGATTCCAGGGCAAATAAGAATAAACCTTATATATTGATTTCTTTTTCTCGTTTTTACCCTTTATTTTATTGTGTTTAAATGCCTCTTCCTAACATCAAATAGCCAATTACAATTCAATAAGCATTTTTCGTTTCTAATTTTTCATTTGAAAAAGTGTTGCTTTTTACGCGAATACTTCTTCTCTCAACTCACAAAAAATTCTCTCGCGCTGCATGTCAATGGACCATATACATCGAATTTAGCGCGTGAAGTTTGCATAATTATTATGGCCAGCGCTTTTCTAATAGTAGAATAGGAAAAATTCACAACGTGATGAGCGTCCGAGGAATCGTATTCCGTGCATTTTAGGCGATCCTAACGTAGTCATGTCTGGCCCGAAAAATGTCATCAAAAAGCTAGGAAAAGGCTCCCACCCAAGCTGAGCTATTCAACGATTGCGTCTACTTATGCATTGCCTTATTTACCATCACATCCACTGCCATTTACCACAAGGTGGAAAGAAGCAATAAGTCCCGACCATATGATTATCGGATTTTACGACCATTTGTCAAACTACTTAATCGGATTTGATCGCAATACCGACTCGGAAGCGACGACCGGTCGAGGGTATGCGAAACAACATTTGCAATCTACAGCAGAAATTGGGATGCAAATATCTAAAAGCAGTCTATAGGAGCGAGGCACTTGCATTTTACCCGCTTGAACATGATTTATCACGTTAGCAAAGACGAAAAGATGGGAAAGACAACGTGGGCGCACCTCAAGCGGATTTGGGGCAATAGTTCTGCCCTCGAGCATCGTGGACGTCCAAAGGCTTCTTGTAAGACTGCAGCAGTAAAGAGGAACAGACCACGCTGAGGGAGGAAGCGGCCATGCAGGCACCGGCAAGCCAAGGCGGTAGGCGGATACCGGTGAATGGGTACAGGATGCCGGCGGCGACTGGCAGGCCGAGAACGTTGTAGCCAAGGGCCCACACATAATTGAGTCGGATGCGCGACATCGTCTTCCTGGATAGATGGATAGCAGTTATCACGTCCTCCAGGTTGCTTTTGATGAGAACTATGTCGGCCGCTTCTATGGCAACGTCGGTGCCCGCACCGATTGCCATGCCGACGTCTGCTGCAACCAAGGCCGGTGAATCGTTGATTCCATCTCCCACCATTGCCACTGTCATCCCTTTCATCTGCGTCCGATTTAAATTTTCAGTAGTCAGATACGTAGCATATGCATAAATAGGGTACATGCAGGACAACTTCATCAAACAGAGTTGAGGCGCATGAGCGGTATATTAGTAGAGCATAAGACAAAATAAACAGAAGGAGCCTTGAGAATCAAACTCGTTACCTATGCTCAAATAACGTTAGACAGTTCTAAAAGCTAAAGCTTGTGGAGAAGTGAATTCTGAGATATTTTTGTTCAAAAGACCCTGAATTCCTCATTTGCCTCCTTGATTATGATCAAATGTCATGCATTGTGCTTAAAAGCCAAAATCAACCTATGAGTAAGGAGTGTGAGTATTTAAATGTTTAAATTACGCCTTTATCTATTGACTTAAGTTTCAGATGAGTTGGTAGTAATTGCACAACAGTTCTACACTAAACCGTCCAACTCTGTCAAATCCCAATATGATGCATAAATCTGCCATCAAAACTGATGCATCGCGATATAAATTTTGTAAAATCTCCAGAAGGGATAGAACTGCCTGTGAGATCATGTTCACAATTATTGTACAAAACGCGTCCGCTCATACCTAGGACCCTACTTTCGATCTAAAGAATCCTTAGCAACACGAAATGCTCGCTCAAGCCAACTAATTAACCTTGGACCATATAATAATAACCATTTAAGATTGACATGGTCCACTTTAGAAACAAGGTGAGATAAGGATACCTGCAAATCTTTGATCCTATCAGCCTTTCCTACTGGGTCTGTCTCTGCAAAAACCTCCTGGATACCGACTTGCTTTGATATAGCCTTCGCTGTGGCCCAGTTATCACCGGTCACCATGATACTTGAGATGCCCATTGAGTGAAGAAAGGATATGACCCGCCCAGCCTCTGGCTTTACTGGATCAGTTACAGCAAAAGCCCCGGCAATCTTTCCGTCAATGGCAACAAGCACACAACTACGAGCCATTTGCTCATTTTCTGAAAGGTAGTCCTGAACCTCATGACCAATAGCCACATTAGAGGCCTGCATGAGCTTCCTATTGCCGACTAGAACAACTTTTTCTCCCACTTTTCCACTCACCCCAGCTCCTGGGTGCACCTCAAAGTCCTTGACCTCCGCATTATGGTCAGTGCTGGATCCAAATTTCTTGCGGAGCCTCTTTGCGTGTTCCATGACAGCTTTTGCTATTGGGTGTTCACTATTCACCTACGTATTACAGAAAGCCAATGAATCACAAAAAGAGCACTGCATAACTACATGATATCATCTAAATGGATGCAAGTCCACTTGAACAAAGTAATCTGAGGTCACTTCTTTGAAATATTAGCAATTTCCACTGAAAAAGTAAAATGTTGAGATTGAAAAGTGGCGTGTCAGAAAATCTCCCGAATTACGCCCACTTCATAAGTTTTTTCCATTACCACTTCAACATATATGTGCTTAATATTCCAACTCTCATTTTAAGACACTTTACTACAATAGAGAGACACACCTCTGCAGCCGTAGCCAGGTCACAGAACTCCTCCATTGAGTAGGAGGAGAAGAGAACAGCACTAACCACCGCAGGCTTTCCAATAGTCAATGTTCCTGTCTTGTCAAACACTACTGTTTTCACCTGCAGACAGTAAAATGTAAATATATTGCATATTAGAGAAGTTCATATATTAGAAAAGATATGGGAAAGGAGCTCACAACAGATTCAAGCCATGTACAGTATAGATTTATCCTTAACATGTCTAGCTTCAACAGCATGCACTTAAAGTCATTCTCAAGGAACTTGCAATTTGCAAATTAATTCAAGAGTTTGTAATCAATAGAACACTGTCCTCTATCTGTGGGACAGGACAAAAGAAAAAAAATGGTTGGTGGCATTCATGTCTTGATAGCTTATGTGCTCGGAATGCAACATCTGAACTATGAAGCAATTATTACTAACGTAATCACCAGTGGAAAGAAATAAAGTGAAAAGAACTTTCTTTAGCATACTTAAAAGACATTCAAAATGACAATGTGGTAGTTTTTACAGATCTGGTCATTTCCCCCTTGAAACAAGAACCAACTGCTAAAACAGATACAAAAAAAAGCAAGAAAGGCTTGTCTGGAATAGTAAGACAGTGAACAAAGCAGCACGCATTCTCCAGGAGTAAATGAATGTCTGCATTCCTAGTAATAATATTTCTTATTTCCCAAATGGTGGTTTCATATCCTACCTTGTGTGCCTTTTCAAGTGCATCTCCACCTTTGATAAGCACACCTTGTGAAGCACCCTTGCCAGTGGCAACCATGACAGCCGTGGGAGTTGCTAGTCCAAGGGCACAAGGACAGGCAACCACAAGTACGGAAATACCAAACTGCAGAGCAAGTTCAAATCCATCCATCGCTTTCGGTATCCACCATGTAGGATAGAGACCAATTAGTCCAAGGATAAACCATCCCAGCCATGTAAAAAATGCCGCCACAACAACCTGTATATAGAAGAGAAGAAATCATAATTAATAGATCCATTATCCTTAAAAAGAAAAGCAAGAGTAAACACTAAAAAGATTGCCACCATTAAGCATTTTACTATTCAAGGTAGTGAATTTTGTGCTTCCACTATGCCCAGTAATTAGAAAAAAGCAGTGGCTGCTTTAAAAAACCAAGGTCTATAAACATTGCTCAGCCTTGAACGTATTAATTTCACTAGATGTGTGACTTCTATATATTGAGATCAACCATGGCCAAGGATTCCGTGAGCTACACCTCAACTTTTTCATTTCTTCCTAGCATTATTCCCTTCAAAACTAAGGTCCAAAGTTAAGTGAATTGTTTCGGCAAAGGAATGCTAGGTATACATGTCAAGTACAATATCAAGAACTCCAGGATGACAAAATGAAAGAAGGCACGGACATATCTCCAAAAAGTGATGATGTGAAAACAGCAACTCTAATAGAGAACTCAGTCTGCAAGCTTTACAGGCTACCAGATTGGGAAAATGAATTTCTTGCGAATTATATCTCCAACGTGTGAAACTGAACTGGTCTCCACAACACTAAAATGAGAAAAGTAAAAGAACTATGACTTGAAAATGAACAACCCGGTTTGTAATCACAAAGAAATATTATCGATCAACAATGTAACTACATAAAGCAGGACCAAAGAAAGACTTACTGTCGGCACGAAAAATCTTGAAATTTGGTCTGCTAGTTTCTGAACAGGTGCTCTTGCAAGCTGAGCGGCTTCAACCAGCTGAACTATTTGAGAAAGTGCTGTCTCCGACCCAACATGAGTGGCCTTCACTAGTAAGCATCCATTCTCATTCATGGTTCCACCAATGACCTATGCATCCAAATAAAGGACAGGTGAGGTGCCAGTTAAAATTGCAGTGCAAATATAACTCTAGTGTATGAGATGCCAAGCAGGAACACAAGGCAGTACCTTATCACCAGGTCTTTTAGCAACTGGCGTAGCCTCCCCTGTGATCATACTTTCATTGACATGGCTTTGGCCAGTGATGACAATCCCATCAACAGGAACCTTTGAGCCAGGAATAATCTTGAATACGTCATTCCTTTGTATAAGTTGAGTGCTAATTTCCTCCTCTGAAATTACATTCCCATCATTATCCAACTTAACCAAACAAGCTGTATCAGGTGCCAGATCAGTCAACTTGGCTAAAGCATCTGAGGTTTTTCCTTTAGCTACAATCTCCAAATATTTCCCCAAGAGGATAAAGGATATCAACATGGAACTTGTTTCAAAAAAGTCTTGCCCTTCGAATTTATCGGAAGTCAATGCCTTTATCATGACATATACAGAATAAAAGTATGCAGCATTGGTGCCCAGTGCAACCAGAACATCCATATTAGTTGATTTTCGTCTCAATGCATGGTACGCCCCCACATAAAACCTAGAAAATATCCAAAATCAGAAAAGTTAGTTGATTCTCGGAAGTAACCTTGACATCATTCGCCATCCAACAAACAGCTTCTGTAAGTGTGAAAACTCAACACAGCACAATCAATAATTAAAACTTTGGGAAAACATTTTCTTACCTTCGACCAATGACAAACTGCACCGGAGTGCAAAGCATCCATCTCAGGAGCATCCCAATGCTGAGCATGTTGTATATCTTATGCTCTAACCAGTTCCCATAAGGATGAAGCATTGGAAGTACCATAGAGAATATGAAAACTGGAACTGAAAAGAGGCAGCTCAACAAGAATTGGTTTCTATACATCCGTACTTCCTCTTGTTGCTCAGATTCTCTACGTCTTGGAGCAATATATAGGCTTGCGTTGTATGATTTAGACCCATGGCTAGCTTCCTTTATGCAGTGTATTAAGGACCTTGGACCGGTACGGTCTGGGTCATAGGCGATAACAACCTTTTCTCTTGCCAAATCCATCTCAACTTCATTCACACCTTCAGCCAACTCAAGGGTGGTCTGAATAACAGCCGCATCTTCTGGGCAATTCACTCCTTCGAGTTTCAGATGCACTTTGTTCAAATCATTACCCGTTGTGATAAGATCAGCCCCAAAACCAGCATCTTCTATAGCTTCAATGATGCGGTTGGTGTCGGTAATGTTTCCATCATAGTGGACCTTTGCTTCTTCTAGAGCTAGACCAACCACAGCTTTTTTCACTCCATCAACCATTGAAAGGGCCCGTTCAACAGACTCGGAGCAGCTAGTGCATGCCATTCCTTTGATTCTAAGACGACATACCACAATATCTCGTTCTGGAAATTCTGAAACTGCAAAACCTGCTTCCTCGATGCACTCCTTAATCTTTCTTGCCTAATAATAGAGCCATAAATTTGCTGTTTCTCATTAACAAGGCAGAATGAATGGATCACAAGCAAAATAGAGAGAACTTCTTATAAAAGCACAATTAAAGAGAAGAGAGCCAGATAGAAAGACAGACAGACAGATAGATAAATAGGTACTTTCTTTTCATTGATGCAACTTTCTCTGGTTTCTGTAAGGTTTTGGGAAAAAATTTGCAAATAGATCAAAAAGTTCATTTCTTCTCACCACAAATCCATCTCCAGAACTTGTTATCATAAAATTAAGACACACAGGATAAACTAAAAACATTCTCAAAGAAGTGTCATTAAACACGCGCGCGCGCATTCCCTGGGTGTGCACTGCCACAGACTTGATCCACTACACTCTCGATAGATGAACGCAATCTCTGCAATTTCTTGCTCTTCAATATTATGTTGGTGCTAAAAAATGGGGATGATCTAGACTTAGTATCCCAAGCCACCTAAGAAGAGAAATAATGCTATCATTTCTAGTGAAACTTAGATCATGTTCAACTTAATCATTTGAAAAAACAACACTGCGAGAAGAGATTGCAAATAACTCACACATAATCGAGTTGGACAAAGGACTGTAACAAAGACTGTGCCCTAAGGTTTCACTGTATGGAGAACAGCTTGGGTTTAACATCACAGCAGACTTACATTAATTAGCTCGGGAATATATGTCACTGCAGCATGGCCTTGAAGTGGTGACACCAACACACTCTCGACCCCATTAAGCT
Organism: Eucalyptus victrix; assembly: GCA_016097545.1. Lineage (NCBI taxonomy): Eukaryota > Viridiplantae > Streptophyta > Magnoliopsida > Myrtales > Myrtaceae > Eucalyptus > Eucalyptus victrix. Next base: position 32,783,516 of record CM027844.1, read on the forward strand.
TTCCAATGGCTGATTCTATAGAAACTGCGCAGGACGCGCACTTGATATCACTTACTTTGAACGAAATACTCCGTACTCTGTCATCTTTTCTATGATCTGTTGTGCTCAAAGAGGCGATCACACCATCAGCAGGTCGCAACAGAGGCACCTTGAGGTCATCCTTCCCATTTGGTTCCATTTTAATTTTTCAGAGTTTTAATACTGCCTAATCCTGCAAAAGAAAGGAAAAGAAAAGAAAATTTAACAAAATAGTGGAGTTACACAATCCAGCCTTTCTATAGCTAGATGAAAATCGCAGTTCGTCCATCATGCAGCAATTACAAAATATGAAAGAATATTGCTAACAGATTTTATCTGTCACCAATATATATATATATATATATATATATAACAAAATTGCTGCAGCAAGGAACTCCAATTCCAGGTCATCTTCAAAAATAAATCGGCAACAGACATTCGATAACTATACAGCACTGGAACATGCATGTTTTCGAGTGCAATACTAAGTCATGAAACAAATTGCAGCGCATCAACTCTGTAAAGCACAGTGATCAAGACAAACAGAGCAAGAAAAATGCTGTGTGACGTCAACTTTGCGAGCGAAATTCAAAAGAACTAATTAAAGCGCGATGTCACTTCGCAAATCGATCGGAGTGCAGATTAACAGACCTCTCACAATCTCATTAAAAAAAGAAAAGAAAAAAGAAAGCAACGCTACGAAAAATAGAAAACCAGCGACCGATCACTGGAGAGCTGGTGCAGCTCTTCGGAGCAACAAGCGATTACAAGGAAACGCGCATCTCACGAGAGCGGCTGCGAAGCCCGTACACAAAACAGAAGAAACACGCGTCCGCTTAACGCTATGAGAAGAAAAAGAGGGAGGGAACAAGAAGAGACGCGGGATTCAAAGCAGCCAGGCGGACGAGCTCGCATCAGCGATGAGTCATCGATCAGGCCAAACAGACCGGCACAAACGAGCGTCCGCGCTGGGCTCGACCTCCCTCGGCCGAGCGGTCAGGCTAAGTCAAAACCGGCGGCCTCGTCGCCAGAGGAGCGTAATAGCAACGCCGGACGCCGACGCCGCCGCCGCTGCCGCCGCCATCATCAGAGAATCCGGGAGCGCAGCAGAGCACGGGACGCAGCAAGCGCAATCAAACAGGGAGCCCCATATATATAAAAGAGCGCGCGTAGAGCACACGTACCGGAACGACGACCCCGCGCCCTTCCGCCTGCTCTCCCTCTCTCTTGCCAAAAAAGTTGAAAGGCGAAAGGCGAAAAGGAGAGGGCGTCCTGGGAGCGATGGGGATCGATCGCGTTAAAGCTCTGCGAATTCTAGGGTTTTCCGGGAGGAAGAGAGAGAGACGAAACGGACAGAAAGCAGAGAGATGATGAGTCGCCTCGTTCCGTGACTCGCTCGCTCGCTATCTCGCTCCAGAAATCCCTTTGCGCGTGTAGAAATATTTCCCCGACTTTTTTTAAATTTTTGAATCCTTAACGTCTTCCTCCTCCTCTTCTTCGCCCTCGCGGGCCTTCGTGGGTTATCTCCACGAGGCATGAGGCACAACCGCCACCGCCCTCGCGGGTGGGGGGGCGCGAAATCCCGTTTCTGCCCCCGCCCTTCCTGCGCCCACCATTTCCCCCCGGTTCCCACGTCCCCGTCGGTCGGTTTCGTCCCACGCCGCTCCTCCCTCCTTTTTTTTTTTTTTTCCTTTTTTCCACGCGCAACTGACTCGGTCTGATCTCGATCCGGTATTTCGATCCCAGCCTTTCGTCAACCCATGGTACCAACCGAGGAAGGAGTCATGGGAACCGCCGGCCACCAGGGTCTCCGATTCAACCCCGAGGAGGCTCTAGGCTTGGGCATCTCGCTCTCAGCTCTAGCCCGCATCATGTCCTCGAACCTCGAAGTCCTAGGCCTGTTTCCCCAAGATCCTAGGCCCAAGAGATTCAGGTCCTCGGTATCGGGTCTAACCCTAGTGCTAGGAATTGGTCTTTCATGCACCTCACTCGCGGACATCATTAAATTTCATGAGTCCTATATAATAACCTCTCTAATCTAATGAGGAATGCGGAATGAAATTTTTATTGATATCTAGTTCTTGGGCTAGTCTCAAAGCACCAAAGTCAAGTTTATCAAGTCCTAAATTGGCTCTGAAGTCGCAAGGATCGAAGTCTTGAGTTCGAGTCGCTAGGCACTAGAGTCTCGGGTCTAGTCCCAAGGAGTTTGTAGGCTCAGGCATCTCAATCTCAACTTTGGCCCACGTCACATCCTCAGCCCTCGAAGTCCTAGGCTCATTTCTTATGAGATCCTAGGCCCGAGATATTCAAGTCCTTGGTATGGGATTCAAGGTTCCAACCCTAGGGCATCAATCAGTCTTTCGTGCGCCTCCCTCGCACGTGTCATTAAATTGCACGAGTCATATATAATAACCTCTAACCGACGGTGAATGCGAAAATAAATTTTTCTTGATAAAAGGTTTTTGGGCTAGTCTAGAAGTACCGAAGTCGGGTATCGAGTCCCGAACCGGCTCTGAAGTCGCGAGGACCATGAGCGATCACAAGAAATGGTGCGCCCACCTAATTTCATGGTTTTGGTGGATGGGCCCTCTGGTAATTTCACCGTGCGTGCTCGGCAAGGCAAGGCGGGAGAAATCGAAATTGGCCGTCCGCGGGAAACCGTCAATTGGCTAATTAAAGAGAAGAGCAGATGAGATGACGCAAGTAATGAGACTTAAATTTGAATACTAACGTAACGGAAAGTGGGGCTCTAGTCCCCAGCTTTGATAAATCCGCAGCTTATAAAATAAAGAGTGAAGCTTCGGCGATTGCGATCGATTTTTAAATTCGTTTGTCAAGGGATGGAATCAACTTTTATTATAGATAAACTCAAATCAAAATAGATAAGCTGGTGAACAAAGCCGGCCTCACGATCCATATGCTCCATTGTGGATTTAGATCAATTCCCATATATTTCTTTTTTTATCCTAGTGCTCTAACAGCTTGCAGGGTAAAATGAATGACAACCGCATGGATTATACCGTGAGTAACGCAGATATTAACGGATTTTGCAATTCAAGTCGAACGTCAAGAGATAAAATTACCAAAGAAAATCATGAATGTTGGCCCTAAACTCCATTCAAAGCAAAATTACAATCTTTTACGGAAAACTCATTTGGAAAATTAAAAAGAAAAACCCTAACACTCTTGTGTTTATTTTAGTACGTAATAAGATTATTCTCTCTTATATACATAATATTCACACCAATCGAGAATCGAAGTCTAGCGTCTGAATTGCTAGGCGGCAAGGCCTTGGGTCCAACCTTGAGGAGGCTCCAAGCTTGGCCTTGGGGTCTTGAGCTCGGGCATCTAAATCTCGGCTCTAGCTCACATCCCGTCCTCAATCCTCGAAGTCCTGGGCCCATCTCCTCAAGAAACTAGGCCGAAGACATTCCGGTCTAAGGATCCGACCCTAGCACAAGGAATCAGTCTTTCATGCACCTCCCTCGCACATATCATTAAATTCAACAAGTCTCTATATAATGACCTCTCTAATCTGACAGTGGATGTGAAAAGCCTTGAACGACTTTAAGTCGCGTATTGAGTCCTAAATTGCCTCTGAAGTTGCAAGGACCATCAGCGATCATGAGAAATGATGCGCTCGCCTAGTTTAACGGTTTTGGTGGAGGGACTCTTGGGTAATTTTACCTTGCGTGCTCAACAAGGGAAGTAGAAATCGAAATTGGCCAAGTCCACGGGCAATAAATCAAAAGAGATAAACAGATTGAGACGAATGACAACTTGAGTTTGACTAATTCATATCAGAAAGTGGGGATCTATTCCTCAGCTTTGATAAATCCGCGGCTTATTCAATAAAGAGTGATGCTTCAATCACTGCGATGGACTTTTAAATTCATTTGTCAGGGGACGGAACAAACTTTTATTATCGATACACTCTATTCAAAACAGATATGCTAGTGAACATAGCCGGCTTTACAATCCATGTGCTCCACATTATGGAATGCGGAGTGATATATATCTTTGATTCTTTGCATGGCTACATCGTCTTGTGAATAACACAAATATTAAAGGATTTTACAATTCAAGTCGAACACAAGTAGAAGAAACTACCAAAGAAAATAATGAATGATAACAAATATATCGAATATTTTCGTGGTTCGGTCCAATCGTCAATACCTCCTCCTACAAGAAAAACAACTGTTGCGAAAAACGAACGATTGAATAATAATATAGTCAGAAAAAAAGAAGAAGAGCAAATTGGACATCAGATTTACGTGGTTCAATCGTAGTGACTTACATCCACGAATATCTTCATGACACAAATTCAAATTTTCACAAATAACAATTCTCCTAAGGTCATAATTCATATATCACACTTCGAGATATATTTTAATAATCTCTATCTTGGCTTGACTCCACAATTGTTTCACAAAAAATGAACTTTGCCACTACTCTCTCATAGCACCCAATATGCTCAAATGCCATAAATATTTTCTAAGTCCAAACCTTGCCTGAACTTCACCATAACCGAGGATCACATCAAAATAGCAACTCCACACCTTTAACTGCTTCGCAAAGATTTTTTGACGCAACCTCTTTAATCATTAATAAAGTAAAATCATTATTGCATCCATATCTGTTAGGAAGTCACACGTACCTTATTAATTTCAATAACCATCATAGGCTTTATAGGCTTCACCTTTCGCTATCTCATCAAATGTAACTTCTTATAATAGGTGAATTTAATTTCAAACATCATAACTAATAACCCTGCTCACCTTGTGCATAATCTAGAAACATACACTTTCTTACTCTTCTATCGAGCTTATCATTATTCGCTTGAACATAACATAGGTAACTAAATATTTTAAGAATAGAATAATCAGCGTTACTTGACCACACTTCTTCAATAGTCCAACATCTAATCATAGTCGATGGGATCTATTTATCAGGTATCCGCCGAGAATCTCCTAGCCATACCAACACTATAGAGTATTTTATAAGCCATATATAGTAACGTTTTACTTATCAATTTCACAACATGTTACGGCTCATTAGAATAGGTGCGATGTTTTACTATGTCTTCCTTTATGCAGAATTCACTTAATAGCTCCATGCAAAACTTCATGTTACTATCAATCCACACGTGCTCGATCATCTTACCAGTCTCCTATTCAATCAAAGCTATCAATCATTTGATCTTAACAACAGCATCAAACTCGTGTCTAAGCACAAACATCCACCTCTTCATCGAGTAGTCATAAATAATTGTTAGCATATATCTAATACTCTTTCTTGAAAAAAACCATGACAACTTACAAATATTCAAGTAAATTAACTATGCAATTTCTGTGGTTTCTTTGACAATCGTATGGAGCAACAGTTTTGTCGCTAATCTAAATCACATTACCTACATACATTTAGTTCGTTAGCATTATAACCACATAGCAAATTTATTTCACTTAAAACCCTCAGCTTTTTCGTCAATGTACCCCAAATGCATATGCCACAATTCAAACTCTCGAACAAATGTATTCGATGTCTCCACAGCAAAATCTGTTATTATCTCACCTTGAAGTTCATACAAGCCACTCGATTTCTTTCATTATCAGCAAAGCATCTCGAACAATTTTCAGAATTCCACGTTCTGAAATATATTAATACCAAGCAAAATTCAAGGTACTCAAATAAATTAAGTTCTTCTTCAATTATGGAATATGTCTTACTCCATTCAATGCCTTCATAGTGTCATCACACATTCTAATTCTAATATTGTCAACATCAATAACATCTCATTCAATATTATTCCCCAATTGCACTTTATTATTATCCATGTAATGATAAGTAGTGAAAAGATTCAACATTATTCCCCAACTACACTTTACTAATATCCGTGCACTCGATAAGAAATGAAAAGAATAAGCAAAGTACATAATTCATCCATCAAACAATGAATAATCAAGTGACGAGACAAAACATAATTGACATTATCAACTATAGCTGCAACATCATTTGCAAAGTCAACTATAATTCCTTTACCCTTCTCATTCTTAGCTTTAAACAATTCCTTCAAAGATGTCTCATCTTGCCACAGCTCATCACCAATCATAAATTGAGTACGTCTGTTCATATTAGTACTACTATTGCTAACACGTGTACTAGATGTTCCTCTACTTTTACCTACTAAAGTAGCAAATATATGTTCGCCAAATCCTCTTGTACGGATGTTCTCGCTTAGAATTAAATCTCGAACCCCATCAAATTTATTGACTCGGAGGAATTACACAGAATGGTAACAGTAGTAATCCAACTATCAGGCAACGAGAATAATAAAATCAAAGCATGTATCTCATCTTCAAAGTCAATCTCAACTGAACTTAATTGATTAATGATCACATTAATTTCATTGATATGATTTGCAACTGATACACCTTCGCTCATCTTCGAATTAAACAAACGTCACATCAAATAGACTTTGTTGATCGCAGAAGGCTTGTCATACATATTTGATGGGGCTTTCATCAAATCAACAATAGTTTTCTCCTTCATGATATTACATACAACGTTACAAGACAACGTGAGTCGAATAATACACATAATTCATTTATCTAGCAAATCCCAATTAGCTTACTTTATTGTCTTTGACTTATCTCGAGATAGGGGCAATTGCAATTTCATTAGATAGAAATAATCATTAATTTGCATCTTCTAGAAATCAAAATCCTCCCAATCAAATATGTCGATCTTCACTTTTCCTTATTCTATCACCACCGATTTGCTTAAACTCAGCCAAACTTGGCTCTTATGCCAATTGTTGTGAAAAGTGAGCGATTGAATAATAATATAGACAGAAGAGAAAATAAATTGGACACTAGACTTATGAGATTTATTTGTAGAAAGCAGCGACGAATCTCACTATAGATCAAGCGATATATGGAGATTACACACTTGAGTTACTCAAACACTCTCTCGGTATTTCCCAAATCCCAATTGTATCCAACAATGTACGCAGTATTTAGCCCCACAAATTCTCGCAAAATAATCTTTTAATCTCAGGAAAAAATTCACAAATCTTACCACAAGATATTATGGCTACAAACACAAAGTTTTTGGTGCAATTGCACGAACAAGAACAACAAGAAAAACCAAGGCAAGCACTCGCTTGAGAACGACACTTCGATATTTCTTCTTAACCAACTTCAAAGAGACTGGAAAAATCCCACGATCCAATATATATATATAAACCAAGAGTGATGGAGTCCAAAGCAAAAAACCAACGCAAAGTATAAATTGGAAACTAAGTCCAAAATTGAAACTTTCCTTTTTATTATTCCCAACCCGCAACATGATGCATATTAAGATAAGCCACACGGAAGTCCAAATTCGGTTAGCAAAATTATGTCGAAGTTGATCAATTGAATTCCTCTCCAATTAAAGCTCACATTGGACTTTCCAATAAGGGTTAATATTTTGAAAAATCTAAAATATGACAAATTTACTCAAAACTAATTTTTTAACCACCAAAAACCTTAAATTGGTATACAATTGACAAATTTACCGAAATTGATGCACTTGTGATAAATTTACCCTATGTTAGTTTTTTTTTAAAATTTTACTGTCAAATTACTAAATTGGATGACGTGTAACAAGTTGACTATTGTACTAGTTTGAAATTTTACTATATGTTTATCACGATTGTATCATTTTTGTGATTTTTTCTGTTATTAATCCAATTTAATAGAGAGTATATTTATTACAAATATACCAGTTTTGGATTTGTGGCGATTGAGCAAATTAGTTTGGGTAAATTTGTCACAAGTGTATCAATTTGAGATTTTTTATAGTCACTCGGAATAAATTTGTCATAAGTATACACGTTTGGGATTTTTCGTTATCAAAAAATTAGTTTGGAGCAAATTTGTCACATATATACCAGTTTTTGGTTTTTTAGGGTATTAAAAGTCCAAAAATAATCTGAATATAAATATGTTATAGTATTTCCTTCTCTATTTTCTTGGTCGATTCCAATTTGATATCAAGAAAGATCCAACTGAACTTTATCGCCAAAACAGGAAATATGTATCTTCATGGTAGAAATTCAAATGTTCACATAACAATTTACTATCAAGATTCGTATATCGTGCTCAAACTCAAGACATATTTGAACACTAATTACCAAGAAATCTACTATGAATTCAAAGAATATAAAGTTTACACTGGGGGTTTATTGGCCTCAAATTACACTCAAAGTAAAATCACAAACTTTTATAGAGAATTGACTCGAAAAAATCAAAGAAAAGAGGCTAACACTATTGTGTCTATTTCAATACATAATAAGCAAGTAGAATTCCATCTCTTATATGCGTAATAATATATATATCCAAAATAGAAAATATATTTTAAAAACCTACTCAAACTAGAAAACAAATGAGGCGAACTACTTGGATTGATTATTTTTATGGGCTTTAACTTCAAAACTTATTCTCGCACATCACACGCAAAGAAAATAGTGACAAAATTCAAGCTAGTAAAAAATCAAATAATATGTAAAAAAAAATTGATAGTTTATGGATACATGAATTTACATTGTTGAAAAAGCTAAGGATATGCAGGAATACTCGACAATTCTATTTTATTCAAATTCCAAAGACAATACATTTGAAATTTCTCAATAGTTATCTTGATCATCATAAATCATAATTATGTTGATTTATAATATCTTAAAGCAATTATTTATTTTAAAATTTCGCATGATATTGCAAAAAATTTGTTGTCAAAATTAAAACCGATAAATCAGAATTCATAATCCTTATGTGTACCATCCCCTATTCTTTAATTCATATTTAGGATTAGATATAGCTTTTCAAAGTTCAAATCAATTCTCAAAATAAGTAAGTCTATCAATACTTATTCAATATCAAAAATATCTCTAAACGAATATTCGAATTGTACCGATATCGATTGCAAAAAAAAAAAAGAAATCCCCAAAAAAACAACAATAATTGAAAAATGCCATTCAACCGGGAGGGCTAGCACTACCTGAATAACTCGGTGCCAATAGCCTGCGTTGCTTTCCGTAAATTCCCCCCAATTGAGGAAGCTTTGTCCCACTCGAAATTCGTGGTCCAGAGAATCTCCTGACTCCCTCCAACCACGCCCTGGTCCAATCCCACGTTAAAAAGTTCACTAAAAAGTTCGCTGTTCTTATGGTACTTGCAGCTTTTGTTACACTGAGCACGTGAAAAGGAACTTTATTTATTAATCTTGTCCTTATATCATTTAGTGCAAAGATGCCAATGAGCCTTGATAGAAGGTGGAGTGCAAGATGGTGGTCCCCACTATCAATTCCAGCTGGGGCCATTAATGTTGTTGACCTTGATATGCCAATGACATAGGCATTTATGCTGCAGGATGGTTGGATCGGCATCTCCTTACCATGTGGCCTTAGGAATTTGAAATCGAGGCGACATTACTTACTCAAAAATAACACTGTAAAAAACTAGAAATGAAAGTTAGTTTGGTATGTGTTGAGCGTAAGATTGACTTGAAAAGGAATTTTTAAGAAGGCTAGATTGACCAACCCGCCGACAAATGCATTAAAGTTGGATCAGCTGAATTATTAAGCTGAAATCTTGAAGAAGATAAGGTAAGCTGAAATCTTAAAGAAGATAAGGTCATGGGTGGGCAGCATGGGGTAGTGTCAGGGGGAATTGTGGAAAGATGAGGCAAAAGAGGGAAAAGGTCTCGATCATTCCAAGCTTTTGAGAGGAGAAAAAGGGTTCCACATCATCCGCCACTTCCTTTCCAATATATGCCTAAGCTCGCGATCAATGATGGTGCGCACCATCATTAGGTCTCTCTCCGTGGAACTTCCATTCATCTTTGTTGTCCATTCCTGCAATCTCATCCATATGTTTGGTAGCCTTGTTAATCACAACGCCTTAGGCATGGAAATTCGCAAGGTGCAATGATGTGTACATTGCTGACGAATTTTGAGATTTGTCAATTAATCGACTATTTTGTCAGAGGTCAACATAGAAGAGGTGAAGAAGCAACTTTTTTTTTTGGGTGGGTTTTTTTTTTTTTGGAACGAAAGTTTTCATTTCACATGAAGGAAATAAAGATGCAAATCCCATAAAGCAAGAAAATCCAAAAGATAAATCAACTCGATACATCCTGCAAAGGCTCGCTCATTCCACAAAGGCGAATTTATTATAGCATTAGAGCACAACTGACGGCCGATCACCAAAATCTCACATCAACATCATGATGAGCACGAGTCGACACTTTCCTCTCTAGTAGCTATGGCTTTGTCAAAAGGCGGGGCGTGTTTAAGTTTGGTGTATGAGGAGAATAAGATCGAGAGGAAGCATAAGAGAGGAGTGCGAGGTGAATGGAAAGACGGTTGCCATGCAGCCCACCGAGGTCACAGACACAAAAGATCATTAACAGAGCTGGAGAGAGAGAGAGAGAGAGAGAGAGAGAGATTGTAGCTCTTTGAGGCTGAGAACACAGCAAGTTGAAGAATGCTTTTGAGTCGTTTTGGTCGATCCTAGATTGCGAAATCAGAGAGTAAAAGATGGCTGTGACCACCATCGCATTGTGCTTTTTGTCACTCGAACATCCACAAAGGCTGGAGGTGGCGGTGGTGGTGGTAATCATGGTCTTTTCTTTTCACAGTCCAAAAGATACAAGCATGTTGGAAAGATGGAGGAGTGTCCACGAGAGAACGAGGAAACTTCTAAGATTCCATTTCGCTATCCGTGGGCCACTTGCCTTTACGGCAATTCAAGTCATTATTAAGATGAAATTTGGGAAAAGTACCGAAAAAGTTATAAGCATATGACATTGATATAACTTCGATAATAAATTTTTCAATTAGACAAATTCAATTTCAAACCCTTTCAAATTAGTATTGATTCAGCCGATTTGGCCTAAATTGCGACATGAATACCCATGGTCTTACTTGACATGATCAATATTAATATGCATTTTTTATATAATATTTGATTTTTTTAATTACTTTTCTTTTCATTTTGGATGAGATCGTACTTGGTTAGATTTGGCGAGGGCCACGACCCTCATCAGTGGCCAATGAGGGTTTTTTAGCCCTTGCTTAGTGCTTGGCAACTCCTGCCTATCAAAATGAGGGCGAAAAAAAGAAAGAAAAAGAAGAACAAAATAACAAAATTTTTAGAAATAGTTATTAAAATTATTAAAAATGTTCAAGTTGTTAACGTCAGTTATACCAAGTAAGACAACTGATGTTTATGTCAATGATTTCTGACTTAAATTGACCATATTAACTTAATTGATAAGAATGTGCAAATGTTTAGAACTAATTAGTCAAATTGAGTGGTTTATGATTGTATTTGTATCGATATAGTAGGTTTATAACTTTTTCAACACTTATTTCAACAAAATGTTCTAAATAGGATAAGATTGAACGATGAATTCTTTTTCGTTTCGAGAATTACCGAACATATGAGGAGATATTATCATCACCGCATTCCTCTTTAGTACACGACAAAATGGCATATCATTTTCCCAACAAGATGATGTAACTTCGGCTGTGTTTTTCTTTTCCCGTTTATAATCATGTCCGACCATCAAAACTCCCGACTCCTTTGAGTTTCCACGCGGGACGAGCACTCAGATTTGCCCAAAATGCGATCCATATTTGAGCAAAATTTGTCAATGACTTTTTAGGCGTGCATGGTGGATCAACAGCGATTCCACTCCATAAAAAAAGGGTCACATTAGCCCATTCGGAATGCCATTGGTCCCGATGCTCCATACGGTCGGCAAGTCTTTTTGAAAAGGGGTCTAATCACATCGATTATGGTTGAGGTCACACCACTGTATCCAAACTTATGGGTTGGCACGGCAGCCGAGCGCTTGAACTTCTTGTCTCAATAAGTGAGAAGTCCCAGGGCCTCACTGTCACGAATTCCTCGGGCCGCCGACAAGGATCGAAAACATTTTCATGATTGCGGTGTAATTCAATGCAATTAAAACGGAGTATTATAAGTATCTGATGAGAACCGATTGATTGTCGCATGACTTGAAGCATTTGAAGTATTAAAAATTAATCTGTGTATTCTAAACGTAAGACTATTTGGGTAAATTAAAAATACTGTATTATTCTGAATTCAAGCAAGAGTTGGAAACCAAGTTCACCAAAAGAGAAAAGGGAAATAGAGAAGGAAGAGAAATGAAATGAAACTCATTGCCATGGCCCTGGCAAAATCTCTGTCTAAGCCCAGCAAGGAGGGCAGAACTCCTGGGCCCTGCGGCTCTGCCTCAGAAAACGGCCCAATAGGCCGGGCTCCGGCCTCCGTACTTGACCCGATCGGAACATCCGACCAGTTTTCACCCCGGTTTTCGATGGGCAGGATCCGGATGCTCCGAGATCCGACTCCGAGTCCGTCACTCCACTCCCCAGTCCCAGTTCAGCTTCGGCGTCTTCTTCTTCGTCGTCGTTTTCTTCGCCGGTTCCTAAAACCCTAGAATCCGAAGGGGTTTGCCTCGCTGCCATTTCCGGCACACCATTGCCGATCGCCGGGCGGAGACATGCCTCGCAACGACGGCGTCCGCTTCACCTCGTCGTCCGTCAAGATCCGCCGCCTCTCGCCGCCGCCGCTCTTGGATTTCCTTTCCGCATCCCATGACCCCACGTCGCCGCTCGCCGGAACGGCTCGCTTGCTCGCTCGATTCATCGGCTCCTTCAAACATCGCGAGCGCGAGCATTGGCTTGGCCCGAAGTCGCCGCTCCTGAGCTCCCTGTCGCTGTCTCTGGCCCGGCCGAGGAAATTGCCCCCGCTGTGTTCCGCTTCTCTGTCGCTGAGCCAGCCGGACGGCACGGCCCTGCCCGATCCGGGATACAAGGAGAGCCCCGCGGTCCCGCCGGTCGAGTCGGCTCAGTCGGAGTTTGAGGCTCGGAAGGGGCAGTCGGTGAGTCGGCACGACGAGGAGAGGGTGTTGATTAGTGAGGTTTTGGTGAGGAACAAGGATGGCGAGGAGCTCGAGATGAAGGACCTGGAAATGGAGGCGTTGCAGGCGCTCAAAGCTAGCAGGCCCAACTCGGCCCTCACCGTGCGTGAAGTTCAAGAGGATGTCCATAGGATCATAGATAGCGGATACTTTTGCTCTTGCATGCCGGTGGCCGTCGACACGCGGGACGGTATCAGATTGGTGTTTCAGGTAATACATTGTCTCTTTGTAGTTTGTCGTTGGGGTAACTGCCGGTGGTGGTTAATTAATTTGATGTCTATGCCGGATGTTTCAGACAACAATGCGTTCATTCTCTTTGAATTATACAAGAATATTGTTGTATAGAATTGGAATATTGCATTGAGATGCTGGTGACTTGACTGGGAAACGATGAAGCAGTGTGGCTAGGCTTTTAAACTCTATCTCCCTGCTAAATGTTACCCGCGGTGGCAACAAAGATAGAGTTGGGTCGGGTTCCTTTCATCAGTATTCAAAGTGTCAAGAACCAGAAAGCTCGTTCTAAAACTTGTATCTTGCTTTTCTGATGTCGTGATCCTTGTCACCTCTCTCTTGTGTCACAAGGTAGAACCAAACCAGGAGTTCTACGGATTGGTATGTGAGGGGGCTAACGTTCTTCCATCAAAATTTTTAGAGAATGCTTTGCGGGATGGATATGGTAGGTTTTCTATTATATATTCCCTACAATTATACTTAGGAAACTGTGTTTGATGGAGTACAATAGCACTTCCTTTTCTTTATTTTCTTTTTGCTGGATGGAACAGCACTCAAATGATGTCTACATTGTTTTGATTTTTGTGTCAAGTGGTGCAGGAAAAGTGGTTAACATTAGGAGATTGGATGAAGTAATAAATTCCATCAACGGTTGGTACATGGAGCGTGGTCTCTTTGGCTTGGTATGCTGTCACACTTGCACATTACATTGTTGATCGTGTATTTTACACTATATTGTGCAGGGATTCCAAATAAATTCTCTGTTAATTTGTTCCTATGAATAAATAGTCTGTTCCTACCTATTGTTAATCTAGGTCTCTGATGTGGAGATTCTTTCTGGAGGAATTTTAAAGATGCATATCTCAGAAGCTGAGGTTAACAATATCTCAATACGATTCCTCGACAGGAAGACGTAAGACTGCTATTGGATTTGTTAACATGCATGCATGTACTTTGTAGAATTGACTATTCAGCAATTGATAAGACATTCATTTTGTTTAACTTTCAGTGGCGAGCCAACTACAGGGAAGACAAAGCCAGAAACAATACTTAGACAACTCACAACCAAGAAGGGACAGGTATGACGGATCTTAACTTTCTCTGTCCTATACCCCAAAAAGATAAGGAGAGAGAAAGGGAGATGGATGAGGATGAAATCGAAGAAGACTGTGGGGTTCTTTCAGCTTTCTCAAAGCTTACTTTTTGGTTTTGTGGGGTTGGGGACATAGTGGCTGGTACATCAGGTGCAGATCTTGCACAGAAGCTTTAAATGGGATTAACATGCTTGCAGGTTTACAGTATGCTCCAAGGAAAGAGATGTAGAGACTGTATTAACTATGGGAATCATGGAAGATGTTAGCATTATACCCCAGCCTGTGGGAGGTGAATTGAAAATTTTGCATTGATTAATCTTCTTATGGACTTCTTCCCCTTGCATCTTTGTCATGTTTCTTAAGACGGGCTAATGAAACCCCCTTCCCCAACTATACTAGCATGGTGAGGCGTTACTAATGTTAGCTGGATAGTCTGTAATTTATCAACTATAATAGGCATTAGATTTCATCTTCTGTTTTTTGTCTTCGGATGCCATGGTTAGAAACTGTCGCTCAGTATGACCAAGAAGACTGGCCGCATAAATGGTGGTAAATTTTCTTTTTGGTCACTAACTTGTGGCATTTTTGGGTAAGTAGTAATTTGTGGTAAATGATGACTATGACTGTATGAGCTCCATAATTTGGTTATCCATAGACTGCATCGTTCTTTTATGGCTATCTGATACAATTCTTAGTTCTTTAATATGAACCGTTCACATATGCAATTTCCACGCATCAGGCTTGAACTTTAAAAGCAATGATCGGTAATTGTAGCTGATAATTTTATTAATGATCTTATTGTACTGACGCATTGTTAAGTAAAGAATCCCATTTTGAGAGAAAGAGCTGTTGGATGAATTGGAAACTAAGGCGTTCTAGATCAAGAAGCATGTGGATAATGAGGAGTTCCTGTATTGTCCTAGACTTGTATTGTTGTCCTACTTTCGGTTGACTTCTACTCTCATTTGACATTATTATCTTATAATATTTGATAAATATTAAGAAATTAAGTGCTTCCTAATCTGTATATTTGGGCTTTTGTGTATTTCTGTAATTATTGACATGATGAAACTTACAATTTTCTTGTCTTATAGATACCGGTAAGGTTGACCTTGTGATGAATGTTGTTGAGCGTAAAAGTGGAGGCTTTTCAGCGGGTGGTGGCATATCAACTGGGTAGGACACATTTGCCTTCGTGAATATTACGCTAGGATTTTCCTATGCATTGATATTTTTGTACTTATTTTTTAATTTTATTGATTTTTGACACATTTCTGATATAACTTTTGACGCCGTGGTATTTACACTGCAGGATTACAAGTGGGCCCTTATCAGGGTTAATTGGAAGGTAAAATGAGGACACCCTATGCATCGCTTATTGATTTTACTTTATGGTTGCATAGTCTTGAGGGAATGATTTTAATCACATGAAAATTATGCTTCTATGTCTTTGGGATATGCCGTTTAAGCAATTTGGTAAATTCAAATATACATAAAGTTAAATGAAGCTGGAGTGTAGAGCTTCAAGGTTGACAATTGCAGGGGAACTGCTTCAGTCTATTATGTATTACTTAGACCAAGTCAAACCAACACCGTGCTGATCAAACTCGTAATGCATCTCCTTTTCTTTTCTGAAGAAAAGACAGGAATGTCGGACATATGCATGAAGTAACAAGCTTTTACTGTTGCATGATTTCAGATTTTGCATGGTGAAGATTTTAATTCATGCCTGCTCATACTCCCATTGCAGTTTTGCATATTCTCATAGGAATGTTTTTGGGAGAAACCAGAAGCTCAACATATCCTTAGAGAGGGGGCAATTTGATTCAATATTCCGAGTAAACTACACAGATCCATGGATTGAAGGAGATGACAAACGGACATCTAGGACAATCATGGTTCAGGTATGGTATACAATTTTCTTTAAATCTTGCCTATGCTATGGTTGATTTATCACTTATATAGATGCTTTTTGGTTTAGAGGTTTTTGAAGAATATTTAGTATATTTAAAGTATGGTAACTAGATGAGTTTAGTTACTTGAATATGGTAAGTTAGCTTTTCTCTGTATGGTCTATTCTAGAAAAAGAACAACTTATTCACCCTTGCATTAAGTCAATTGAGTGAAGGTGTATTGGTTTGTGATCTCTCTCCCCTGTTGCAATCTTGAAATCTTAGCATGGTGTCAGAGCTTGATTCATAACACCACATATTTCAACAGAATTCAAGGACTCCAGGTTCAAATGTCCACAACCAAGCTGAACATGGTAACCTAACAATTGGACGTGTCACAGCTGGTGTGGAATTCAGTCGTCCAATCAGGCCAAAGTGGAGTGGTACAGCCGGGCTAATTTTCCTGGTACATGGTCGAACTTTCTTCAATTTCTATGTTGACTGCTAAAGAGCTATATTTGTTAGGTAGTAGAATTCTTTGTTAAAGCTAGAATGTAAACGTCATCTATGATATTTTAACATAACATCAACTTAGAATATCTATTCTTAAACGGTTGTTGGTATAGTAAAAAACGACAAGTTTTTGAACTTTTTCATGAGTCACTGGGATCTTGAATTTGGCAAAGAGTATTTATTCCATATTAGAAGGAAGCTGTACTCGCATGTGACAGTTTCCTGATGCAAGGGAAATGCCTTTGCTGTTGTAGTTTGTTGGTTGGAATCTACATTTTGTTAGAGTTGATGCAGCCAAAGTATGGAAGTCTCGTGCCTTTGTCTTCCCTATTTCATGCTTTTAATTTATCTTGTGTGTCACCTTTTTGGGTAAATTTTCAGCGTTCAGGTGTTCGTGATGACAAAGGAACCCCAGTAATTAAGGATTTCTACAATAGCCCTCTTACTGCAAGGTATCTCTACGTCATGTATTGGAAATTTTGTTTGTTTTGGTTGAGATTTTTCATTTTTATTTTGGCTCTACATTCCCTCCCTCTCCTTTGTCCAGTGGGAATACTCATGATGATAGTCTACTGGCCAAACTTGAGACGGTCTACTCTGGTTCTGGCGATCGTGGGTCTTCAATGGTTGGACAAATTTTATTTCTTCAATGTACTGATTTGGCTGTCTTGTGGGTTCTAATCTTTTGGTATTAACAGTTTGCATTCAACATGGAACAAGGAATTCCTGTTTTGCCAGAGTGGCTGTTCTTTAACAGAGTGAATGCCCGTGCTCGTAAAGGCATAGAAATTGGTCCTGCCCATTTTGTTCTAAGGTATCATGCCAATTTATGATTGTCTTTTAAGAGACTCTAGATAGCCCTGTGTATGAAAATTCAGAGCATTGTGGAACTTCCAGACGGCTTGACAGTAAAAGAAGCCTTGAACTTGGGAGTGTATTTAACTCTGTGAAGTTGCTGTTTCTAAGCATCTTCTATACCTTTTCTATGATGATGAAAATTGTTTTCTGATTGATTGTCTGTTCCGTTTGTAGTTTGTCTGGTGGGCATGTAGTTGGTAATTTTTCTCCTCATGAAGCATTTGCCATTGGTGGAACAAATAGTGTCAGAGGCTATGAAGAAGGTGCTGTTGCCTCTGGCAGATCTTATGTTGTTGGCTCTGGTGAAGTTTCATTCCATCTGGTGGGTAACTTTTGTCGTTGTGCAATTTTGCTCTTTGGCTAATCATTTTCCTCTTTCCTTGGGCCTCGATCTGGGTCACCATGACTACTGAACTGCTTTCTTTAACTTTCTGTTTAGTTGTTTGTGGTTCCTCGGTGGTTTCTTTTCAATTCGAATCATGAGTTTAGGTGACTAGATGTTATCACACAATCATTTACTAGAGCATATTACTTTGGTTTTGTGATGTCACTGCATATTTTTCACTGTCACAGATGGTTAATTTTGGGACTGAATTTCTCTTTTGAAGTACTCTTTAACTGAAATTTGAATACTTGTTTAATAGTTACATTCTTGCTTTGATGATTGCAATATTGTTTAAAAAGAGCATAATGCCCCTTTCTCTCTATGGTGCATGCATACCATGTCCCCACTTATGAAAATGCCACGGATGTGAAGCCATCAGTATGCTAACCATCAGTTTTCTGTCTTCACGTCCTTCAGATGGGGCCCGTTGGTGGAGCTCTGTTTGCAGACTACGGGAATGATCTAGGATCAGGTCCAACTGTCCCCGGTACTCTCTCTCTCTCTCTCTCTCTCTCTCTCTCTCTCTCGTTGCATTCGCACATACACATACACAAGTGAAAATTTAACATCCCTACCTGCTAGAGCTTGATTGAACATTTTGCAAATGATTTATGTTTGTCAAATTACAGGATCTGCGTAAGATTCCAGTAAAAATCATCACAAAGTTCCTATCTCTAGTTCCGCATAAAATCAAAATGCATAATTTTTTGCTCAAAATTCCTTAAGTTGTTTATATGTTGGTCAGATTTTGGCAGAACTAATCCTAAGTCACCTCGCCTTGTTCTATAGGTGATCCGGCTGGTGCAAGGTTCAAGCCCGGAAGCGGTTATGGATACGGGGTTGGCATCCGTGTGGATTCACCTCTTGGGCCACTGCGTCTGGAGTACGCATTTAATGATAGGAAGGCTGGCAGGTTTCATTTTGGGGTCGGTCATCGAAACTAAGTCTTCATCATCCCCCCTTCTCTCTCTCTCTCTCTCTCTCTGGGATGCCGGATTTGGACGTTTGAAGCCTGTATTCAATTCAAGTTCGCCTACATCCTCATCCTGTTTGGAGGAGAGGAAGAAGATGTGGGCCAAATGGAGTTTTGGTCATGAAGAACATTTTCTTCTCTTTGTAAATGCCCTTGATTTTCGTGGTCTTCGGAACAAAGCTAACCGACGAGGTCGCCTTGGATCAAAACACTTGTAAAAGGTCGCCTTGGATTAAAACACTTGTAAATTTCACCTTTGCAAGCTCATATCGACGATGTCGTCTGGCCGCCTTAAAAGTGCCATGGAGTTTTCCTGTACGATCATCAAATCGGGAAAAAAGAAGAAGAGGGGAACAGAAGTGCTTTACATAGGACGACAAGCGACATGAACTTGTCACCGTCCATTGCTGTCCTTAGAATCATCATCGTCCATAGATGCATGTGTTTTGCCCGTTCGATATGGAGAGCGTGCGCTGTATGTGAACAGTCCGCGGTATGTAGCTGAGCGATCGCCGCACTACGTGCTGAGCGAACACTTGTCCTCCCCCCTCGGCCCCTCTTTTCAACCTCTCGGTACGTCACATCGACGTTCTACCCGTGGCCTCCTGTCGTATTCCTCTCTCTCTGTGTCGTTTTTTTCCCTCTTTTTGTTTGGGGAGCATACGATAGACTGAGGCACGACCTTTTTTACCGACGTGCCCCCCTGTCTGTCTGAGCTTTCTGACAGAGTGGGTACGTACGTACGTGCGTACTTGGTTTCTCCTTGCTCCCTACTGTTCGCTTTCCTCCATCGTGAAATCTCTTGTCCCGGTCGAGCCCGCTAGACGATAGACGACAGACCGATGTCCTTTTGTGGAAGTCTTCGTTGTGGAACGTGCACATCATGCGACTTGTTAAGCATGATTTTTGCCCGTATAGATCCGTAACACCAAGGCCAGTACCGAGCACAGCACTTCTTGATTCGCTAACTATTCGGCTGACAGAGAGGCTCGGGCCTGATCGACGATTCCGTGGATGGATGGTGAGGCCGTCTGGACCTCCTCCTTTGGCGTGCTTTGAGCCTTTACGTGAGCATCGCCTATGAACCTCGAGCCTGTAAGCTCGGTCTCACTGATAGCTGCGAATATTCCTGTCCGGTCGATCAATTATAAAAGGGAGTCTCTAAAATTTCGATCTTTATTTTCAATTCTCTTATGAAGTTTGAGTAAGCGAAAAGTTCAACTATTCATACACACATCGCATTACGCATGCAATGATAGTATTGTCGAGTAACATAACGCTAGCAATTTCTAGCAAGGATTGACTAGAATTCAAAGACTAAATTGAAAAGTTTTTATGACACAAAGGCAATAGACTTGAGAACTCGATCATGAGATAACGAATTTTAAGGCAATAGACTTGACCGTGTCCATCTTTAGAGGTCACTACGGCACGCTTAAAAATCGATTTGAAATCGAGATAGATTGGATCGATAGAGATATGTGACTAATCGTGGGTGACGCCACTTTGAATTAGAAAATTCTCGTCGGCCAACACTAGACTGATTTTCTTATTGTTTTGGTACCCTGTGTCCGTAATTGAATCCTCGAGATTTTCACGATAATCAAGAGTTGCCATTGAGTCGAGTGGGTTCATAGTGGCTCGAAGAAAATCGACCACGGGTCATTTGCCTTAAAAAGTTCTGAACACTACCCGATAGTCTAGGTCACGCTAAAAACGCGCCGAATGAAAATTAACCGCCAATTCGAGTCCGATTTCAGAAATTGAAGTTTTGGCCATGTCACAATAAATTTTAGGAGCATTGACTCAGTCTCAGAAGATTTTTCGGAGATTCGGGAAATTTTACGGAAATTGGATTCGGACATCGCGGAGAGTTGGCAGAAGTTTAGATTGGCTAAATTAAAGGGAAATTGGACTTTCAGACTGAGCCGTTGTGTGTCGGGGATTTATAGAAAATCATTTGGGATTTTTCTACGTTGAAATTGGACCTCAATTTGGGAATTTATTGGATAAATTGAATTTATTTAAGCTAATTCCCCTCCCCAAATTCGTGTACCCCCCACCAAGCCACAACAATTGGACCATTTGGGCTTCTAGAAGAGTGCATGGGAGGCCTATTGTGAGCCAAGTAAATTATACATGGCCTAGAATGACTTGTGTAAGATATTTTGCAAAATATCAAGCTTAAGGGGCCCTCACCTCTCATCACAATCCTCTCTCTCTCTCTGCCGCTTTGCTTGAGCGAACCCCTCACGCCATCTACTCATCTCTCTCTCCATTTCTGCTCTCCCTCACGCCCACGGTCGAAGCTGCGGAAGTTCATTCCACCGAATTGAAGCCCACACTCTCCACTCACGCCAGTCAACTCCAAGTCTTCTTCCTTGCATCTTGTTGACCTTGTCGGCCACTCACGCCAGCTCCATATCCAACCGAAGCTGCTCCATCGTCCACGCCAGCGAAGACTCCACCGTTTGTTGACCAAAGAAGCCCCTCGCCGCTTCGTGCGTCCAACGAAGCAGCGTCCGCGAGCAGCTTCCGTCTTCAATCTTCTCCAGCACGTTGGCCCAGCGAAGCCCGCGGAGTCTTGATTTGAAGCCACGTGCGCAGACCGACGACGCCAGCAGCTGCTTCTCCACTCGGTGCTGGCCCTCTCTCGCGTGTCCTCCATCCCGTGCCTTCACCGATCCATCTTCGCAACAGCTGCTGCCCTCACGTCTCAGGCCCACGAAGCCAACTTCTCTCGGTCAACTTCAAGCCATGCCGAAGCTCCTTGGTTGACCGCTTGAAGCCCACGATTCCACCAAGTTTGGTCGGCCATCTTCACGGTTCTTCATCAACCCGCGTGTCTTCAACCGAGCGACGCCGAAGCTGCATCTCTTCCTCTCCGTTTAGTTCAATCCGTGGCCAGCAAGATCCATGAAGCAGGCCGTGAGATCCAGCAGTCCTTGGGCCCAAAAAGCCAGTAATTTTAGCCCATCTATCAGCAGCACTTTGGCCCATTAGTCAGGCCATTTAAAGTCCAGCAGTCCACAAGATTTTGGCTCATTTCAGCCCAAAGGGAGAGCAGCCCATTTTCAGCAATTGTAGTCTTCAAGCCCTGTTTTTGAAGCCCAATTGCAGCTAGGCCCAAGTCCAAGAGCAAGCCCATTTCAGTGCAAGAACAAATCTCATTTGGGCTGAGATTTGTTGGGCCAAGGTCAAGGCCCGGTCCAAGTTTGCCGGTGTCGTCGAAAGTTCGATTTCGGCCGCCGTCGCGTTGCCATCGCGGTGATCCGGTCTTTACTCATATCAAGTGAGTTTTACTCACTAAAGCTTTATTAGTTTGCTAATATGCTTAGGGTTGGTTAGATTTAATTAAATGCAATTAGGTGGTTAGATTAGTTTAGGTCAATTAAATTAGAGACTTAATGATGCATGTTAGGTGGTTAGAAATAGACATTAGCAAGTAGACATGCCATGTTATTTATGGAACGAGTCTCGGTAATTTTCCGGGCTCGTCTTGGTGTCCAATTCGGCATTACAAGCCTAAATTGGATTTTTCATGATTATTTATTTAATTTTCGAAATTAATTATTTAATTATTTATTTTTCCGGAAATTCAACTGGGATGGCCAGTGACCGGAATTTCGTGCTGATTGTCGTGGTGCAGTCCGTTTATTTATTTGAGCTTTATTTGGTGCTAAAGTAATTTATGAATGGATTTAAGGTTTATTCCTAAATTGAATCTGGAGAGGGTCGGGTGGGACCGTAAAGCCACTAGTTCTTGAGAGGGTCGGGTGGGACCGTAAAGCCACTAGTTCTTGAGAGGGTCGGGTGGGACCGTAAAGCCACTAGTTCTTGAGAGGGTCGGGTGGGACCGTAAAGCCACTAGTTCTTGAGTTCTTGAGAGGGTCGGGTGGGACCGTAAAGCCACTAGATCTTGAGAGGGTCGGGTGGGACCGTAAAGCCACTAAATCTAAGGAATTGCTTGGTGTAGGATGAATGACCTAGAAATGGTCTGTCTGTCATGAAATCGACTAGGTCGATTCGATCGATACTTCGATCAGTGATGTGATTATTTGAATACCTATTGAACTGTACTAATATGCAGATGGAATCTGAGGCCAAGGTAAGTCCTCTAACTCGTGCCGTGTTTAGGCAGCCTATAGTGTATTGGCTTACTAATCGAGTCTTAGGGGGTAGGACTCGCTGAGACGTGGTCTCATTGGTTATTGAATAACCATTTCAGGACCCTGAGGATAAGCTAAGGAAGAGGAACCTGAAGGGGAGAAAGACTTTTGAAGAAGAAGATGATCCGGAGAGGGATCTTGAATATAACCCAGATGTGGACTGAAATCCCATCTCTTTTGTAAATCCTGTCTTAGCATAGATAGGTGTGAGACAAGTATGTTATGAATAGTATTGTAAATATACTATGAGTTGTGCTATTAATGAAAGTGTGGTTGTGAATTTCAGTATGAAAAATATGGCCTACTTTCCTATCCCATTGTTTTATTGTCTGGGGATTTATAATTGCTTCCGCATGTGCTTAATAAAATGAAAGGGTCGGCGATACATAGTCCTGGGATATCGCATTCTAAAATCGACCAAGTAGAAGGATGTGTGCGCGTCCGAGGATCGGGGCGTGACATCCCCTTTTTGTGGTATCAGAGCGAAGTTGAAGATTGGAGTGATAAGGAGCGTTGACCATGGGATAGTTAGTAGGAAAGGCCTTTAAATTCATGCTGGTGCATGTCTGTGTTAGCTGAGTGCTAAAATTGGTTGTTGTTCAAATCGCTCTGTTTCTAATTCAGTGTTGAATTGGAAGCAGGTGTCAGTTCTTTAAAGCGACACTATGAGCGATCAGGAGCCGAGGACTCCTGCAAAGAGGGCCAGTAGGGCCGTGACTCGGGGCAGAGCACCGACTAGAGTTGGTACCCGAGGAGGCCGTGGTCGAGCGCCAGCACAGGCTAGCGCGAGTGGAATGATTCCACCAGTTGTAGAGGCTAGAGTAGCACCACCTCCTGTTGGTGCTGGGGTAGCAGCCCCGGGTGAGCAAGCAACGGTCGGAATTAACCAAGCTCTGGATGCTATGCGGGAGATGATGGGGCAACAGGCCCGAGATCAGACTGCCGCCTTTACTGCCGCTGTTGAAGCCGCCGCCACTGCCGCTGCCAATGCTGCCGCAGCTGCTGCAGCTGCCGCCGTACCTGCTGCCGCACCCGCAGTTGCACCTGCCGTCGCCCCTACTGAAATACTACCAGGAGTTACGGCCGCTGGGAGGCCGGTTCACCAGTTAGTGGATCAGTTCTTAAAGATGAATCCGCCAAAATTCATGGGTACCGGAGACCCTGAGGCCGCATCTCTGTGGGTACAGGATTTGGAGAAGGCATTTGCACTTCTGATGTGCAATGAGGAAGAAAAGGTGTTACTAGCTGTGTACCAACTTCAAGGTAACGCCAATATATGGTGGAGATCTGCTAAGGATATAGTATTCCCGGAAGGTGTGGTCCAAGTGTGGGACACCTTCCTCAGAGCCTTTAATGATCAGTACTTTTCAAGTACTGCTCGGGAACAAAAGATAGAGGAGTTCTACCGTCTCCGCCAAGGAAGCATGACAGTTGATCAATATGGGGTCAAGTTCGCAGAACTATCACAGTATGCCCCTAAACTGATAGAAGACCCTGAAGAGAAAGCTCGGAAGTTTAAAAGTGGTCTTCGTACTGAATTGAAACAACCTCTACTACCATGGGACTTGAAAGATTATCGAGAGGTTTATCGTCGAGCCCAGATGATAGAACGAGGATTGAATGATCAAGCTGCCTCGTCGGGGTCGAGATTTGGTGCTAATCGAGAAGCAATCAAACAAGGGAAGAGGCCGATGTCAGGGAACAGATTCCAAGGTCCGCCTAGCAAGAAGGGTGGATATGGTAGGCCGATGGCTGATAGAATGGGACCGTGTCGCCTTTGTGGGAGACGACATGGGTCAGCACCATGTCCAGCTAGGATGGGTGTGTGTTACGAATGTGGCCAACAGGGCCACATAGCTAGACATTGTCTCAATAGGCCAAGGAGACAACCGCAGCTACCACCACCACCGCCACGAGGACAGATCGGAGGGTATGCCTCTCAGAACGTACCGCAAGGAGGACAGCAGAGACCTCCAGCTCAGGGCACTGTGTATGCAATTACACAAGGACAGGCAGAAGCTGCGCCTAATGTGATAACAGGTATGGTTTCACTCAACGACCAACCTGCTTATGCTTTGTTTGATCCAGGAGCAACCCACTCATTTATTGCTGAGCAGTATGTTAAGTTGATAGGAGTCAGTCCTATATTATTGGAGTCGACAATGTACATATCTACACCCTTGAAAGATAAAGTTATTACTGCTTTGGGTTGTTCGGGGTGCAAGTTAGTGATTGGTGAGCGAGAGGGGAAAATAGATCTTTTAGTCCTAGCCATGTATGACTTTGATTTAATAATTGGCATGGGTCGGCTCACCAAGCAAAGAGCTAAAATGGACTGTTATCGTAAAACGATTCAGTTTGACCCGATAGAAGGTGAGAGCTTCGAGTTTGTAGGAAGTCGGGGAGGACCCTCGATTGTCCTAATCTCGTCGCAAGAGACAACTCGTCTGTTAGACGAGGGTTGTCAAGGTTACCTAGCAACTGTCGTGGATACGACAGTTGAAGAGCTGAAAGTGGAAGACATTCCAGTAGTTCAAGAATTTCCAGATGTCTTTCCGAAGGAATTGCCAGGTCTACCGCCAGAAAGAGAGATCGAATTTGTGATTGAACTAGCACCGGGGACAGAGCCAATCTCAAAGGCACCGTACAGAATGGCATTGACAGAATTGAAAGAATTGAAAGTACAGATGCAGGAATTATTAGACAAAGGATTTATTCGTCCTAGTGCATCACCTTGGGGAGCGCCAGTTTTGTTTGTAAAGAAGAAAGATGGTTCATTGCGGTTGTGCATCGATTATAGACAACTCAACCAAGTGACCATTAAGAATAAGTATCCACTCCCAAGAATTGATGATCTGTTCGATCAATTACAAGGAGCATCAATGTTCTCGAAGATTGATTTGAGGACGGGATATCATCAACTGAGAATTAAGAAAGAGGATATTCCTAAGTCAGCATTTCGTACTCGGTATGGTCACTACGAGTTTACAGTGATGCCATTCGGGTTGACGAATGCTCCAGCTGCCTTCATGGATATGATGAACCGGATATTTAAGGAATATTTAGATCAATTTGTGATCGTGTTCATTGATGATATCTTGGTCTATTCGAGGAGTGATGAAGAGCATGAGAATCATCTGAGATTAGTGCTCCAGACTTTAAGGACGCATCAGTTGTATGCTAAGTTTAGCAAATGTGAGTTTTGGTTGACTCGTGTTGCGTTCTTAGGTCATGTGATTTCCGGAGAAGGAATCTCCGTCGACCCGAGCAAGATAGAAGCCGTGATCAAATGGCCAAGACCGACAACAGTGACAGAGATCAGAAGTTTTCTAGGATTGGCAGGTTATTACAGACGGTTTGTAGAAGGTTTCTCGGCGTTAGCATCACCTTTAACTAAGCTCACGAAGAAAAACGAGAAGTTCATATGGACAGACAAGTGCGAGCGTAGTTTTCAAGAGCTAAAGGAAAAGCTGACTACCGCACCTGTGCTGACAATTCCATCTGGTCCTGGGGGATTCGAGATCTACAGTGATGCATCATTTAGAGGATTGGGTTGCGTGCTGATGCAACATGGTAGGGTTGTTGCGTACGCCTCTCGTCAGTTGAGACCTCATGAATTGAACTATCCAACGCATGACTTAGAGCTCGCAGCCATTATCTTTGCCCTGAAGATTTGGAGACATTATTTGTGCGGGGAAAAGTTTCAAATCTTCACGGACCATCAAAGTCTCAAGTATTTATTCTCTCAGAAGGAGTTGAACATGAGACAGCGCAGATGGATGGAATTGCTGAAAGACTACGACTGTGACATTCTGTATCACCCAGGAAAGGCGAACAAAGTCGCCGATGCACTGAGTCGAAAGTCTTCAGTGGCTCATATACTGATTAAGGAGTGGAACTTAATCGAGAGAGCTCGAGATTCGGTATTCAAATTTGAGGTAGGCCGCCTTTCAAGTTTTATGGCCACCCTCAGAATTGAACCCGATGTCCAGGTCAGAATTAAACAACTCCAACCGACAGACCCGGATGTTCAGAGAATTCTTCAGGAGGACGCAGAGAAAAGAAATGCTGATTTTCAGATTGCTGATGACGGGACACTAAGATTCCAAGGACGATTGGTTGTACCTGACGATGTAGAGCTTAAAGAAGAAATTTTATCTGAAGCACATCGTAGCAGTTACAGCGTTCATCCTGGAAGCACTAAGATGTATCAGAACCTACGTCAACACTACTGGTGGTCGGGTATGAAAGCACACATTGCTAAGCATGTGGCCAAGTGTTTGACATGTCAACAAGTAAAAGCTCAGCATTGCAAGCCGGGAGGACTTCTGCAACCTCTCGCGATCCCGGAATGGAAATGGGAGCATATCACGATGGACTTCGTGGATTTGGACTACCAAGAAGTCGAAAGGGAATGATTCGATCGGGTAGTAGTCGATAGACTAACAAAGTCGGCTCACTTTATTGCAGTTCGAAAGGACCTCAGTTTGGATAGGCACGCAGACCTATATGTGCGCCAAGTGGTTCGAATGCATGGAGTGCCGGTTACGATAACATCTGATAGAGACCCGAGATTTACAGCCGCTTTTTGGAAGAGCTTGCAGAGTGCTCTTGGTACAAAGCTTCAGTACAGTACGGCATATCATCCTCAGACGGATGGCCAGTCCGAGAGGACAATACAAACCCTCGAGGACATGCTGAGAGCGTGTGTTATAGACTTCAAGGGAAGTTGGGAAGATCAGCTTCATCTGGTAGAATTCGCCTACAACAACAGTTATCAACAGAGTATTCAGATGGCCCCATTCGAAGCGTTGTATGGCAGAGCATGCAGAACACCAGTGTGTTGGGATGAAGTTGGGGAAAGAAAGATAACAGGCCCAGAGTTGGTTCAGCAGTCAGTAGATGCCGTGGCAGTGATCAGAGACAGATTAAAGACAGCGCAGAGCAGGCAGAAAAGTTACGCAGATAAGCGTCGGAGGTCTTTGGAATTCCAAGTTGGTGATCATGTCTTTTTAAAAGTGTCACCAATGAGGGGAACTTCGCGCTTTGGTAAGAAAGGCAAACTGAGTCCGAGGTACGTAGGTCCGTTTGAGATTCTTGAGAGAATCGGAACCTTAGCGTATCGTCTTGCTTTGCCGCCAAGATTGGCGCAAGTGCATGACGTCTTTCACGTGTCGATGTTAAGGAAGTACGAGCCTGACCCGACCCACGTGCTCAATTTCGAGGAATTGGACGTGGATGACCGTGTGTCATACGTCGAAAGACCGGTCCAGATTGTCGATCGCAAAGAGCAAGTTCTGCGTACAAAGACCATTCCGTTGGTTAAAGTGGTCTGGCAACACCACGGTACAGAAGGAGCAACATGGGAGACTGAAGAGTCAATAAGAGAATTGTACCCCCACCTTTTTGATCAAGTCTTGTAAGATTTAAATTTCGAGGACGAAATTTTTGTAAGGAGGGAAGAGTTGTGACATCCAGAATTTTCAACCCTGTCTTCTACTGAATAAATCGGGCATTTCATTGACGCGTCTATAGGGTTATTCTCAGAGCCGATCACTCTCGAGATAACTAGACTAGCTGGGGAAATTATTAAGGAATTTTAAGGCAATAGACTTGAGAACTCGATCAGGAATCGACTTCTTGACCGTGTCCATCTTTAGAGGTCAGTACGGCACAGTTAAAAATCGATTTGAAATCAGAGATAGACTGGATCGATAGAGATATGTGACTAATCGTGGGTGACGCCACTGAATTAGAAAATTCTCGTCGGCCAACACTAGACTGATTTTCTTATTGTTTTGGTACCCTGTGTCCGTAATTGAATCCTCGAGATTTTCACGATAATCAAGAGTTGCCATTGAGTCGAGTGGGTTCATAGTGGCTCGAAGAAAATCGACCACGGGTCATTTGCCTTAAAAAGTTCTGAACACTACCCGATAGTCTAGGTCACGCTAAAAACGCGCCGAATGAAAATTAACCGCCAATTCGAGTCCGATTTCAGAAATTGAAGTTTTGGCCATGTCACAATAAATTTTAGGAGCATTGACTCAGTCTCAGAAGATTTTTCGGAGATTCGGGAAATTTTACGGAAATTGGATTCGGACATCGCGGAGAGTTGGCAGAAGTTTAGATTGGCTAAATTAAAGGGAAATTGGACTTTCGGGATCGAGCCGTTGTGTGTCGGGGATTTATAGAAAATCATTTGGGATTTTTCTACGTTGAAATTGGACCTCAATTTGGGAATTTATTGGATAAATTGAATTTATTTAAGCTAATTCCCCTCCCCAAATTCGTGTACCCCCACCAAGCCACAACAATTGGACCATTTGGGCTTCTAGAAGAGTGCATGGGAGGCCTATTGTGAGCCAAGTAAATTATACATGGCCTAGAATGACTTGTGTAAGATATTTTGCAAAATATCAAGCTTAAGGGGCCCTCACCTCTCATCACAATCCTCTCTCTCTCTCTGCCGCTTTGCTTGAGCGAACCCCTCACGCCATCTACTCATCTCTCTCTCCATTTCTGCTCTCCCTCACGCCCACGGTCGAAGCTGCGGAAGTTCATTCCACCGAATTGAAGCCCACACTCTCCACTCACGCCGTCAACTCCAAGTCTTCTTCCTTGCATCTTGTTGACCTTGTCGGCCACTCACGCCAGCTCCATATCCAACCGAAGCTGCTCCATCGTCCACGCCAGCGAAGACTCCACCGTTTGTTGACCAAAGAAGCCCCTCGCCGCTTCGTGCGTCCAACGAAGCGCAGCGTCCGCGAAGCAGCTTCCGTCTTCAATCTTCTCCAGCACGTTGGCCCAGCGAAGCCCGCGGAGTCTTGATTTGAAGCCACGTGCAGACCGACGCCAAGCAGCCGCTTCTCCACTCGGTGCTGGCCCTCTCTCGCGTGTCCTCCATCCCGTGCCTTCACCGATCCATCTTCGCAACAGCCTTTGCCCTCACGTCTCGGCCCACGAAGCCAACTTCTCTCGGTCAACTTCAAGCCATGCCGAAGCTCCTTGGTTGACCGCTTGAAGCCCACGATTCCACCAAGTTTGGTCGGCCATCTTCACGGTTCTTCATCAACCCGCGTGTCTTCAACCGAGCGACGCCGAAGCTGCATCTCTTCCTCTCCGTTTAGTTCAATCCGTGGCCAGCAAGATCCATGAAGCGGGCCGTGAGATCCAGCAGTCCTTGGGCCCAAAAAGCCAGTAATTTTAGCCCATCTCTCAGCAGCACTTTGGCCCATTAGTCAGGCCATTTAAAGTCCAAAGCAGTCCACAAGATTTTGGCTCATTTCAGCCCAAAGGGAGAGCAGCCCATTTTCAGCAATTGTAGTCTTCAAGCCCTGTTTTTGAAGCCCAATTGCAGCTAGGCCCAAGTCCAAGAGCAAGCCCATTTCAGTGCAAGAACAAATCTCATTTGGGCTGAGATTTGTTGGGCCAAGGTCAAGGCCCGGTCCAAGTTTGCCGGTGTCGTCGAAAGTTCGATTTCGGCCGCCGTCGCGTTGCCATCGCGGTGATCCGGTCTTTACTCATATCAAGTGAGTTTTACTCACTAAAGCTTTATTAGTTTGCTAATATGCTTAGGGTTGGTTAGATTTAATTAAATGCAATTAGGTGGTTAGATTAGTTTAGGTCAATTAAATTAGAGACTTAATGATGCATGTTAGGTGGTTAGAAATAGACATTAGCAAGTAGACATGCCATGTTATTTATGGAACGAGTCTCGGTAATTTTCCGGGCTCGTCTTGGTGTCCAATTCGGCATTACAAGCCTAAATTGGATTTTTCATGATTATTTATTTAATTTTCGAAATTAATTATTTAATTATTTATTTTTCCGGAAATTCAACCGGGATGGCCGGTGACCGGAATTTCATGCGATTGTCGTGGTGCAGTCCGTTTATTTATTTGAGCTTTATTTGGTGCTAAAGTAATTTATGAATGGATTTAAGGTTTATTCCTAAATTGAATCGGAGAGGGTCGGGTGGGACCGTAAAGCCACTAGTTCTTGAGAGGGTCGGGTGGGACCGTAAAGCCACTAGTTCTTGAGAGGGTCGGGTGGGACCGTAAAGCCACTAGTTCTTGAGAGGGTCGGGTGGGACCGTAAAGCCACTAGTTCTTGAGAGGGTCGGGTGGGACCGTAAAGCCACTAGTTCTTGAGAGGGTCGGGTGGGACCGTAAAGCCACTAGATCTTGAGAGGGTCGGGTGGGACCGTAAAGCCACTAAATCTAAGGAATTGCTTGGTGTGGGATGAATGACCTAGAAATGGTCCGACTGACATGAAATCGACTAGGTCGATTTGATCGATACTTCGATCGGTGATGTGATTGTTTGAATACCTATAGAACTGTACTAATATGCGAGATGGAATCGAGGCCAAGGTAAGTCCTCTAACTCGTGCCGTGTTTAGGCAGCCTATAGTGTATTGGCTTACTAATCGAGTCTTAGGGGGTAGGACTCGCGAGACGTGGTCTCATTGGTTATTGAATAACCATTTCGGGACCGAGGATAAGCTAAGGAAGAGGAACCTGAAGGGGAGAAAGACTTTTGAAGAAGAAGATGATTTTGAAGAAGAAAGATGATCCATAGATAGGTGTGAGAGGGATCTTGTAAAATATAAGTTGTGCTATTAATGAAAGTGTGTTGGACAATATGAAAAAATCCCATCCCTTTTGTAAACCCTTCCGTCTTAGCATAGATAGGTGTGAGACAAGTATGTTATGAATAGTATTGTAAATATACTATGAGTTGTGCTAATGTTTAATGAAATTTTTGTGTGGTTGTGAATTTCTATGAACTATACTAAATGAAAAATATGGCCATATAATCTAGAGATTAGATTGAACATATTTCCTATCCCATTGTTTTATTGACCGGGGATTTATTAATTGGGGCCAAAGTTCAAGGACTACTTATATCCGCAGTGTTGATGAATTTTAATAAAAAGAAAGGGAAACATCCGACACGGAGATCGGTGTGGTCTTTTTTAAATTTGTTGTCCTCTTTTTTTAGCAAAAAGAGGCAGATGTTTTGAATTCTTGCAACACAGCATGGACAGTAAAAACTCATGGAACTTTACACTGCACACGTGTTCTCTTGGTAACTTTAAAAAAAAAAAATAATAACATTTTTCTTGTTATTTTTATTTATTTATTTATTTATTATATGGTTTGAGACCAAGAACACCAGTCAAATTCAGACATGGCTCTCAAAGTCTAAAATCGGTTCTCGGGGTCTTATATGTGTCCTACTACACCGATTTCTTGTCCCTTTGCAGGGGGACACACAGGAGACCTGAATTCATTTTTTCTCTTCTTTTCTTTGCTCCTTTTTATCTTTATTATTTTATAGAAAATTGGGAATACGGCAACATTTGGATTTTTATGTACTGTTGTTTAATGTGCATGGATGCCTAAATTTGCAGAGATACGTGGGACAGGAAACTTTTGCTAATCTGTAGAAGTTCGGGGGCTGGTTTCATCAATATCGAGATCTCCGAGGACCACTTGCAAATCTCCACAATGCGAGGGGGTGGGACAATTTTCTCTTGATTTTAACTTCATCAAAGATGTGACATTTAAAATTTACGTCGAGCAAACATGTCGTGGAACCTCATAGGGAAAAAACCCACTTGGTACTTGTGACCTTTCTTTTCTTAATAATAACTAAGCTCTTGAACGTGCTTCATGCGGGTGCGTGATTGCTTTCATGCTATTTTTTTTTTTCATTGAAATAAAAAAAAAAAAACTTTTACAGTCAATGCCGACGTCTGAAAAAAAAAATATTTATGCGAGTGTGAACAGTCAAATTGGGCAATAGGAGAATCATAAAAACTTTTTTTTTTTTTTTTGTTTGTGACTAAGGATGCCTAAGCCCCTTTCGCTTATGCTATTCGGGATCACAAAGCCCTCCAGCACCCAATGGCACCTGCGGACCGACGACTATATATTGGGGGAGACTAGCACAGAACCCCATCACCATGGCCCCTCATTTAAAACGTGTTAACAACACGGAGGTTCGAACCCGTGTCCTCGGTGATGAAGAGAAAGGCTCTTGCCAACATAGCTGCCCGCCAATGGGTTAATTATAAAAACTTTTCACACTGGTAAATCAAAAATTGGAATTTTACGGAAAAAAAAAAATCATATGGTAAGAGGTCGGTAGCAACGCGTCCTTAGCCAAACTTGTGTGCAATTATCATCTTGTTAATTAGTGAATAAATAGAGCCAATAGCAAGTAACTGGAGCCAAGAACTGTGGGTGGTTAGCGTATTTTGAATAGGTAAATAAGTGGCATGCATTTGTATAACCGTTTTGATCTTTTGGGCGGGTGATAAGTGTTTGAATACAAAATTTCAATATACTGGAAAGTCCAACTCAAAAATTAAAGTTGAAAGGTGGAGGAATACCACGATAATATAAAGAGCATTTTGGACCGATGTCTAACAAGGCAAGACAATACTTCAACACCCATTTTCGCGTGCAAGTTGGATAATGAGCTACACATGGAATTTTGACCACAACATGTGGAATTTAACCAATGGGGAGTAGACACATATTCGTAAAAGGGATAGCACTAACTTTGTAACCGTATTATAAAGTTCAATCCAAATGTTGAAACTAACAGGTGAAAAGAGATCATATGAATATAAAAAGTATTTATAACTTGTTGTCAAGTGATTTGGAACAATGCTTCAACACCCTCTCTCATGTGCAAGCAACACGTGGAATTTGACTAACAAGGGGTGGATACACATTCGCAAAGAGAATAATACTAGCTTTGATACTAAGCGATAGGTAGAGGGAGATCGTGAATATAAAGAATATTTATGACCCATTGTCAAGTAATGTGAAAGAATGATTCAACATCTAGCTATCAACTTAAGATTTTGGATTGAACTTTCCAATTTAGTAGTAGAGTGGGAGGTCTTGAATTCAAATATTTCCAAACCCCAATTTGTCTCCCAAATTACGTATTTTACGCTTTAAGCTTAGATTAAAGTCCAGTTAACATGCAAGGGAGAGTCTTAAAACATTTAAATATTAAATCACCCTTTCATCTATAATACATGATACGAAAATCAAGGACAACTTACAAGCTTGTACACCAAACTCAAAAGGCTTGCTGTATAACTCATATAGATGTTAACATATAATATATGCACACGCATTGCTGGAATCAATTAATAAATATTTTATGTCTCGATCAACTCGGCCAACAGGATATCTGCATTCAATGTCTCTTTGTACCCATGTTGGTAATTGAATCTGCATGTTTTCACATAACTCCAAACGGATGGCTTTACCCACCCCCCACCGATCCCAAGACTTCATCGAGATCTCTTACGCAGAAGCATTCTCTGTCCTCCTATCCTCATTCCACATTTTTTTTATTTACGTTCACCTCTTCTGTCGAAGTCATAAACATTACCATCGCCGACCTCGCTCCCCATGCCTTCCCCTTCACCCGAACGAGACATGTTTTGTCGTGCGACTGCGTTCTCTTTTTGACTGCCGTGATTTGACTTCAGAAGTAACATGGGCTCTTCGATCTTGTGTAAAGACCCTTTCAAGGAAGATTCGTCCTTCATGTTTATAGAGAGAGAGAGAGAGAGAGAGAGAGAGAGAGAGAGAGAGAGAGAGGTAGGTTTTAAACGATGGTGCTTGTGGTGCATTATGGTGAGATGTGGAAGGGTGCCGAGGTTTTATTTGGCTGCATGGAAAGAGTACATGTTAAGCACTCTCGACTCTGCATGCCGATCGCCAAGCCAACCGACAGGGGCGAGACCACCGAAGCGAATGCTGGGTGAAAAGATGAATCCTGTTGGGTTCCCGAGGCCTGGAAAACCCCAACAGCGGCTGCCACATTGTGAATCAGACCACAGGCTCTCTTCTGCATAATTTAGTCTCGTCATCATCCGGGAACAAGGGGATTAACATTAATTAAGTGTCTGCATCGGAGGTGGCCATGGCTTCTTTTTACTCCCTCCCTCCCTCCCTCTCTCTCTCTCTCTCTCTCTCTCTCTCTCTCTCTCTCTCTCTCTAGGCTTCTACTTCTGCCTCTGTTCGCTGTGATCTTCCCCTTTAAATGAAGCGTTTAAGGAGTAGTTTGTGGCTCTAAGTTATGTAGCGTTTGCAACTTTTGATAAAGGTTAATGATGGTCAAATCAAAGGCTTTTCCAAATCAATGCTCGCTTACTTTAAATGCCAGCCACAGGGTCTTGACTTTTCAAAATGGTCACAAAAAATGGGTCGTGCTTACAGTAGTGTGTACCCCCTCTCCCGAACCGTGATTAATACCTTAAACATGCCTAACAAGGAAGTTAATTACTTTCAGCGCGTCGACCAAAGAACAAGAGAAAAAAATGCCTTACTCAACATGGTAAATTTTCTACCGACCAAAAAATAAAACATGGTAAATTTTCTGTATACAGGCGCTTAATAAGTGACCTCGAAGCCCTTATTGACAAGATCATTACGGAATTACTTATTGTAATATATGACGTTCTTGTCGCTACTCTTATCTTAAGGTCCTAGTAAAATGTTTATAATGCAATGTGGATTCATTTGAAGAAGATAGCGCATGTCCGGACAAAAAGGTTATGTACTTTCTAATTTTATGCTTAAACTTGCATTCTTTTTTTTTATCGTAAAATCCTGTAAGAGAATTATTTACTTCTCATGCAGAAGATAATGAAAAAAATTTACTGAAATTATTAAGCAATTAACCTAATGATATGACTTACCCGAAACAAGAATGGAAAATTATTCGTTTAGAACTGATTGATTTGTACGGTGATGCTTCATTTTGTACCATAATGGTCAAATTATCATTTCTAGATGGTCAAGGATGTGTTTTCAAACCTATCGTTCTACTACTATGTGAACTGTTACTGGTTGCCAATATATCATTTACCATAAGTCTTTTTTGACAAAATATTCCGTGTTCCTTTATGAAGCTTTTTTCTCCCAAAAAATTTGATTTGTCAATAAAGAGATGCGCGCGATGCATGCGCGACACATTTCGGTTTTGCACTTTTCCTCACGTGTAAAAATGAATATAGGAGAAGTTTGGATGTAGTCATGTACTTTTTTTTTTTTTTTGAAAAAAAAAAGTTTTGTTGGATTACGTCTCTTTCGATGAGTACTTGTTAAATCTCTAAATAAAAGAAATTTTAGTATATTGATAACATTGCTTCTTTCATGTCGAATGGAATTGAAGTGGCGGGAATGCAAGCATTATCTCATTAACGGTATTCTTTTTCTATTTGCCTTCCAAAATGAGAGATTGGTATCAGGAATCAAGTTAATTTCTAATGTTATTCCGATACCATGTTGGATAATTCCCTAGCTGACGATACTAAGCATTTGATAAGCACGGAATCCTCCTTTTGGATTAAACCTAACTTTGCAAACCAGTACATGTTTAGATGGTGCAAGGCAGGATACCCTCACGAAGCCTGACTTACATTTATTGCTCTCTTCCTGAGGATTTTCTTCCTTCAAATGACTGGTTTTAACTGCTCGATCTCGGCTTGCTAAATTTATTTGCTATCTTTTCACCACTCTGCTCAATATGGTTGCTTCTTCTCTCAAGTCAAGTCCCAAGATTCTCTCTCCCTCTCTCTCTCTTCAAATTCCCAACAATCACCAAATAGAAAAAGAAGGTAAAAAAAAAAAAAAGACAGGAAGAAAGAGAAACCCACTTCCCCCATGGTTGTCTTTAGCATAATTTCTCCATTGTTTAGTCACACCTCACAAGTGATATCTTGTCTGCCTTTTCTTGCTCGAGTAACTTTGCTTTATCCCCCTCCCTTTCTTCCATATTTCTCCTTTTAACCCCCCTGCTCTCCCTCTCTCTTCCTCTTATATTTACCTTCTCCACTTCTCTCACAATCCACCTCTCTCTCTCTCTCTCTCTCTCTCTCTCTCTCTCTCTCTCTCAAAACCTGTCTTCTACAACACCCAACTATTCACTTTCCATCATGACGGACCCCTACTCAAGTTACTTGAATGGATGGATCAACTTCAACCCTCTTCACCACTGCTCTCCTTCTCCTCCTCCTCCGTCCTCTTCTTTCTCTTCCATAGCCACGAACAACTACTACAATTCTTCTCACTGCTTCTACTCTCTCTATGACTACAATCACGTCTACAGCGCCGCCTCTCTACCTCACGCTTCTCCTCCCCCATCTCCGCCCCTGAAAGAAGCGCTCCCTCTCCTCAGCTGCTTAAGCCCCGCGCGGCATGAAGAGGAAGAGCAGGCCTCGCTTTCTACCCCGATGGAGGTTGAGAATCCCAGCTGTCAAAAGGACAGCTTTTTCCCCATAATTCAGCAGATGTTGCCGATGAAGATGATGATGGTGATGGTGAAGCTGTGACGGTGGCTCTCCACTTGGGGCTTCCAAGCCCTAGCTCTGCTGATCTGATCTCGAGGCTCTCCTCAACAGAGATCAGCTCAGACAAGGAATTGGATCAAGAGACCACTGTGGCTTCTTCTGGTTACTTCACAAGCAACAACAAGCTCAACAAGGGCCAGTATTGGATACCCACCCCTGCTCAGATTCTTATTGGCCCTACACAGTTCTCATGCCCTCTTTGCTTCAAGACCTTCAACAGATACAACAACATGCAGGTAAGTATGGAAGTTGAGTTTTCTTGAATACAGGCGGAAAAAAAAAAAGGCGTTGCTTGAAGTTTGGCTTTCTTGTTTTGAAAATGGTCGTTTGATTCTGTACGATGACAACAAAACCTTTGTTAGCTTTCTTTTTTTCCCTCATTTTTTGTTTTATTTGGAGGAAAAAAAGTGGAATCCACCCTTATCTTGTACACTTCTCTTTCTAGGTTAAACTCGATCCCTCGCTTTCGTTTTTGTTTTGGCCGGATTTCTTTCGAGAAGAGAGGAGTCATATGGGTCCTTAGGGTTTTCCTCTTTCCTTTTCACCCTTCACCTTATTGCATAGTTGCTTTCTCCTTTTCTTGTTTATGTTTTTGAGTCGCAAATAGCAAGAATTTAGATCTCCTCCCTTTTGCATGATTTGTGGGCTGTGTATAGTTTATTCGAAGAAAAAACCGAGAATATATAGTAAATCTGTCCATGTACCTGGCCCAACTGCAACATGATCAGTTGCCTGGACCTTTATGTGATTGAACTAGACAATGATAGTGCTTTTTGCACCTTGAGGTTTGTGTCCTACAGCCTCCTCATTGGCATGCGTGTAAACACTGAAACTATATACCTGAAACTCATCCCCAAGAACTTGATGACGACCCTCCTTCTTTTCACCAAAATCTAGAGCCTCAATCAACCATATCTCCTTCAATCTGCCTAGACTTAACCTGAAGAGCAAATACTCACAACTTCAGGTGAGTTGAGTGAAAACTGAAATGCCTACTCACGGGACTGCATCAGAACATCTCGATTTGTAGGTGACAAGCCACATGGAAAGAGAGTCTTGTGCTTATCATGAGAAAGGGAATCAAAAGAAAGTAGACCCTTTAACTTGTGTGTTTGCAACTTTTATTTTTACCCTGCAAACCTATTTCCCCTTCAGGTAATTAGTCAGAATATTAATACTAAGAGAAGGGCGTGGGCTTTTTTATCATCAGGTAGAGATCTCAAAAATTGCTCCAAAAGTATAAATAGATAAAGGAATCAACCCGCAGGAAGCGCACACAATCAGCCCCACATCTGTGCCTTACATGCAGATAAACTCCTACTCAATCAAAACCATGCACCTTCTTTTTATGCTCACTTTACCTTTATGTTGGCGCATCCACAAATGCAAAACCCTGTTAGCAAACATTTCTATAATGGGTCTCAACTTGCACCATCTAGGTCAAAACTTTCACAGGCACTTGAACCCAATCTTTTACTGATTCACAAAATGGACATACTGAACGACATGGCATATTCTAATCGGGCATTAAGCAAGCGGATCATTTTAAAAAATGCATCAGATGACTCCGTGTTCCAGCTTTTTGAAGATCAGTATTAGTTTATTGTTAATTATCTTCTTACTGTTCCAAATATATTCACACATGAATATGAAAAATTCTTGACAACAGATGCACATGTGGGGACACGGGTCGCAATACAGGAGAGGACCCGAGTCGCTGAGGGGGACGCAGCCGACGGCCATGCTGAGGCTGCCGTGCTACTGCTGTGCGCCGGGCTGCAAGAACAACATCGACCACCCAAGGTCGAAGCCGCTCAAGGACTTCCGCACCCTCCAGACCCACTACAAGCGCAAGCACGGGATCAAGCCCTTCATGTGCCGAAAGTGCGGCAAGGCGTTCGCTGTGCGTGGCGACTGGAGGACCCACGAGAAGAACTGTGGCAAACTCTGGTACTGCAGTTGCGGGTCTGACTTCAAGCACAAGCGGTCGCTCAAGGATCACATCCGGGCATTTGGGAGTGGCCACACGGCTTATGGGATCGAGGATGATTGCGGCTTCGAGGAGGAGGAGGCGGCTACTTCTGAAATTGAGCAGGACAACAATTTCGAGAGCTCCAAGTGATTGAATGAAGATGGTGTGTCAAAGTGAAGTTGTCGTTGAACGATGATCAGCTGATCCATAGTTTATGATACTATTGTTTTGACACGGTTCGTGGTCCAAGAGTCAAAAAAAGAAAAAAGAAGACGACTTTGGAACATCTTAGGGCGCTTTTCTTTTATCTTTTTCTAGCTTAATGAGGACTTTCGTTTAAATGTAGATCTTGAACGGAGATGTATCAGCCTTTGATCTCTGTCTCTCTCGCGCGCGACAGTCCAATCAAGGTCAACCTTGCACGGTATGAAGTGATGGGACAAACTCTGTTGGCTATTACAACTACAAATAGGTCGAGTTGATAACATATCGAACTCACTTGGCCTCTAGAACGCAAAACATGGTTTAGAAAAACCTGCATGTCCACGCTGGGCAAAAAAATGTGTGTAGAATTCGAGCATTCGGAAAAATTGGTAGCACATTCCGGTACAATACAGGTTTTCCCTGGTCATTTTATGTGAAATAGGAGTTAGATTAATGGGCGTAATTCAATGTATGGTAGAATGCTATAACCCTAAGATAGATTACTTGGTACAGTTCATGTTATCTCTCCTATATACTATAATGATTTTGTGGTGCAAACGTGTACATAAGATCCGGAAACCTACACAGAGAGAGAGAGAGAGAGAGAGAGAGAGAGTTGTGCAAATCGCAAGTAGCTCGTGGGATGAGTCTCAAAGATCTTTTCTATGCTTGAACTTATAGACTAGGCTTTTGGCTCACATTAACATGGCATAGACAAGTCTTTACCCAATCCCAAAACCCTAAAATATACGACATATCAAATCAGACTTAACTATTAACGAATTGATCCCCTTGTTTTTTCCTAGAAAAAAGATCCCCTCTCCTGTTAGCCCCCTGTGGTTGGTCTTAAAAGGCGAATCAACCTCAAGGTCCTAGGTGCAACGGTGAGAGAGATCAGGAAGAGAGAGACAAGGCCCCTTTTTCATTTAACTGGCTATATTGGGATACTAATTGAGCGTGCTAATTTCTATTTAGTAAGTGACGTGAAATACTCTAAATTCTTGATGAGTAGTTAAATAGGATGGTTTTGAATAAAGGCAATTCATTTCTTTAAACAAGAGAGTTTAATTTATGATATTTAAAACACAGTTTTTATAAGGAACCTCATTTATGGTATTTTGGATATCACCGTGCTTTGAATTGTTGTAATTGGGTGTCATATTTAAGAACAAGCTGACCAACATGGATGACAAGTTCATATTCCTATTTGTTGTCTCATTTGTTTTATAGGGCACCACACAGCGGACCTCAAATCAATGTCTCAAAGTTTAATAACATTAACAAGGTTTCTTTTGATATGTAATAAATCGACAGACTGACAATATTTAATTTATTAAAAATATAAATTTCATGCAATGCATGTTTAAAAAGCATTCTTGTAAATGCATTAAGTACTTTTCTTATTAGTAGCTCTAGCTAATTATATTGCTAGCCCCCTAATGACTAACATCATGGAAGGATGCACTATGGGGATACGGTATCTCTCCATAAAGCAAAGAGAGGCCTTTGGGTAATTAAACAAAGCCATATGATGGTTTTTTTTTTTTTTAACAAAAAAGCCATGTGATGGTTGGGTCACAGCACTTTTGGAGTGAAAGATTATGGCCCTGGTAACAGGCTCTTACCATGTTTGCATTCAGCCAGAAGATCCAAATCAAATGATTAGAGAGAGAGAGAGAGAGAGAGAGAGGGGGGGGGGCAGTGAAATGTCTGGCTGAGCTCACCTGGGACAGATTCTGAAGCCAAACTACTGTTCATGGTCTGAAAAAATGTTAAAATGTGTAGCTTTTGACAAGACGTTTCATATGCTCTCTCTCTCTCTCCCTCTACGTCAAGAGCAAAAGCCAGTGCTGTTTGCAGTTTTCGCAAGTTATGATAGTCACCAGGTAGAATCTACGTAGGTTCAAGATCTAGGGAGACAGTAAAAAGTTACATAAAAAAAACACCAAAAGAAAGAAGAAACAGAGAGTTGAGTTAACGCGATGATACAATACATGTCAGGGTGATCATGATGGTACGTAAGATATATTTCTTGGGGTTCAAAGTTTTCCAACGATCTGTCACAGCACGCCATGATTGACGGTGATATCCGAACTCCCATTTCAACCCCTCAGCTCTAAATACTCAGAGTCTAGGTTGATTATCTCTCTTTCTCCTTTTTCGTTTTTAATTCAATCGTGATCCCACCGCCCACCCAGGTGTCCATGCAAAATCAGTTCATACACGCATCTCTGTCGAGCTCGTTGAGCTCAAAAGATCGACTCCAAGGATAAGCATGACTATAAGGCCTTGTTCGATAAGATATTTATTTGACAACATCAATTAGTTATTTGGAAGATTATATCAATAGTTAAAAGGATAAATTTGCAACAAAAACGAAAAGTAGAAAAATGTTACTTCCTTATTTTCAAAAATTATTTTGAAATATGTCTTTACAAAAAAAAAATATTTTGAAATATGCCATTTTCCATTTTTTTTCCCATTTTCTTCTTCTTCCTCCTCTAGCCAATTGTCAGACCTCAACAATGGCAGGTGACCGGCTAGAAACAAGGACCAACAATCACATCAAAGCCTTGTTATGGTTGGGCAAGGCTTAGCCTTGCTAGATCTAGGTGAAGCTATTTTGTTGATAGCTGGGTGAGACTTGACCTCACTCTACCGAGGTTGACCTCGCTAAGGGCAAGTAAGGCTCCCTTGAGGTAGGCGAGGTCATTAGCTCTCGTCTTTGATTGGTCTCTAACCATCGCTAAGGCTAGAAATTAGTTGGAGGAGGACGAAGAAAAAAGGAAAGAAAGAAAAATCTCAAAAATTAAAAAAAAAAAAAATTCTACGTCAACAAATTGAGGGTCGCATTAAATGCATTCATATTCTTTTTTTGTCCTAGGAATAGAAATTTTATATAATTACTAATTCATTCAAATGCTTGAGAGTTGTCCAGAAAACAGAAATAAAAAACACTATTTTTAAACAGAAATTTTTTTCGAGAATAAGAATGTTACCAAACGCGCCCTAAACTTCCTGTCATCAAACAAAGCGTTAAGAGTGTCTCTATCTTATTGTAGTTCTCATAGCATTTTTTGGTGTTTGTTCATTATGATTAAATAATAATGTTGATGATTTTTACTGGGAATTTGTGGAATCAGAAGGCTTTCAAAGTCGACAGTGGATTTGAATTTCAAAATCTGAAGGGTTTCAAAATCTAAATATTCTAGTTAATCATAGAACACGCATATATACCGTGGATGCTTGATCGCATAAATACATACATACGTATACCCAAAAACACATTATCTTGTATCTACTTTGATAGACTGTAATAGAGGACATGGAATCGTGGTGTGGTTACTTTTTCTTTTTAAATTTTTGGCCGGTCTAGTTGATGGAAAAGGACTCTTGAAAGATATCGTTATGTCTAGTGGAGCCCCGGATGCCCGTGAACCAAAACCTTTTAGTGTGTTTTCTGGCTTTCCTTCTGAATCCACATACATATCTCCAATCAAAGAACAGCCAAAATAAATGAATAAACAAAAGGAAAATATATGGGCTTTTGTATTGAATAAGATTAGGGTTTGGTATTATTTAGCTCGGTACACTTCTTAGATGATCATCCACTCACAATTATATCGAATATTTCACTTTATATTGAACTTGTAAATTAATATTTATCTATCAAATGCCGTTGGTCTCATGTGCTTAGATAATTTCATTTTTATTATTTGATTAAAGGTATGTTAGCACAATGAACAGAAAAAGAAAAATCACATTAGTCTAGAACAAAACCAATGTAGATCGTCAAGAAGTTATTGTATCCACTGATAAGAAGCGTGTCATGTCAAGGGTTTCACCTGATCTTGGCCCTAGGGCTTCTCCTGCCTTGGCTCTTTCTATATGTTGTTTCTTGGAATGTTCTTGTCCAAATAGAAAAAAAAGGAAAGAGAGAGAGAAAGAGAAGAATCAAAGAAGAGAGGGAGGAGGAGGAAGGGGAGGAGGAGAGAAAAGGCAAGGTTAATAGTCAAAACAACGTCTTTGTGAAGTCTTAGGGCTTTTTTGTCCAAAAAAAAAGTCGTGGAACTTCTTTAAATATCTGATTGAAAAGGTTAATTAATCTTCAAGTTTGATTATAAAAGTCGACTGTCACACCATACAGACAGGCATAAATAGGTTGGCATCGATGGGACGGCTAATTTAGAAAAAAAAAAGTGT
The DNA here is from genome assembly GCA_016097545.1 of Eucalyptus victrix. Lineage (NCBI taxonomy): Eukaryota > Viridiplantae > Streptophyta > Magnoliopsida > Myrtales > Myrtaceae > Eucalyptus > Eucalyptus victrix. The sequence continues at coordinate 32,827,413 of CM027844.1, forward strand.
GAAAAGTTTCTTTCCCCATAGCTAGGAATTTGGTGCAATAATGGAGCAATAATTCCCGAGATAATTCTTCTAAAAACACAGTTTCTTTCTTCCCTTCTCTGAGCACTTGATATAACTAAACTTCTTGGTATACCGACTTTCAAGATCTTATCTTGTTTGTTGTCTTCATAATGCCTTCTATGCCTTCTATGTTCATGCCTAACAAGGAGATTTTTGTTTTTTGGGCATGATTAGCTACAAGATACTAGTGAATTCACAATTATCTCTCATGTCCTTTAATATCTTTATATGTTTATCTTATTGTAAGATCTCCTTTTCAAAGAATGTTAAATTTGTTTCCATTTGCCCTTAAGTGTATAATCTTCAACAAGTAAAACGTTAGTTGAACTCAAGATATCACGTGAGATTCATGAGACAACTGTTAATTGTTCTAAAAACTTAAATCGATAAATAAATGCATGGTTTAGTATCTAAATAAGGGTGTGTATTATAGCCATTCTATTTTAATTCCAGAAATATTCTTTTATTTCAGAAACAAGTTTGGAATAGAAATTCATTTGATAACACGATGTTATTTTTCTAATTCTTGAACAAATTTTTTGTTTAAAAAGAGGTTTGAAACGGAAATGAGAAGTAAAATTTTCATACTTTTGTATTTTTAGAATAGAAATGAAAAACAAAAACTCTTCTTATCGCTCACCCTCACTATTAGCCACCCACCCACCTACTACCCACACGCCACTCACCTGCCACTAGCCCCCTCCCACTGCTCGCCACCGCCGCCGTTTGTTGGCCATCCCCCACCATTCGCTGACGCTTGCAAGGGAAAATTTTTGTGTCATTATCAAACCAAATTATATTGTTGAAACATAAAATTTGTATCATTATCAAACATGCTTAGAAACTCATCTAAGAATGGAAATAGAAAAATGTATTTCTGAGAAAAGAATTAAACAGTTATTGTTGGCTAATGTATCATTGTTTCGTAATGTTGTTGTTGAGGGCATCCATGGGATATCTTTTTGTTAAGATAAAAGAAAAGTTGAAACTTCATTGTCGATTAGAGTTAGAACATAGGTTGTTGGTTTGATTAAAGATAGATGGAATGATCCACCACCTTTAATTGTGCTTACATGAGACTAATGTAATACATAACCCTGCGATAAGTTGCTTGAGAGATAAGGATGCTAATCGTGGTGTATGAGTGAGCGAGCGCTAATTGCGGATCTTAGGGTTTTCTATTTGTCAAATTTAGCGAATTAAAACTACGAATTTTAGTTGGTGAACCAAGAAAGTATGGCATTTTTTTGGAGAAACATTGGAGACTATGCTTTGCAATTATAATCTCTTAGACTTACTTTTATGAAGAGATGTAGAATAGGGGGAAAGAGACAAGTACTTTGAAAGCGAATCTTAGTATGGACACAAAATTGATCTTGTGGATTAGCTTTGCAAAGAGTCTTTGGGCTCAATCACTCCTCTTTTTCAATGCATGAAAGAAAAAGTGGTGCTCAAAAGTCGAAGACGAAAAGAAATAAAAACGAGACATTACAAAAAGAGAGGACAAAAAACCTCCTTTTGGACACACTCTCTTTCGACAAAATCAAAAAAAGGGCTTGAAAATTTTTGCAAAATCTCTCTCTCTCTCTCTCTCTCTCTCTCTCTCTCTCTCTCTCTCTCTCTCTCTCTCTCAGAGTATGGAGATTACGAGCAATTATTGTAGAGACTCAACTTGATTAATAATAGACTCCAACTGTATCTGTTTGCCCTCTTTTCCCCTTCATTGGACAACACCGACATTGGTCTTCATCACGAGAGAATGAAATGGAGGAATCCATTATTGACCCTCTTTATATTTTACAAGACTCAACACTGAGTAAATAATTGGATGGATGGTCACATGATGCTTCGAGAAAAGCTGAAAACCTATGAAAGTAAACGACACGAGTCTAGAGTAGAGAAGCCCTTTAGAAGCTAATTGCAATATGTCCAATTGAGTTAAAAGAGGAATGCAATTGAAATTCTCCCACAAATTAAGATATAAGTCTAGAGTAAAATCTTCAAACCTTTCGAGGTTTTTTTCTTTTTTTGGTAGATTTGATCAAATGAACAGATCAGGCTAAGCCTAGCTCAAGGTCTATCTAACTTGTTACCCAAGTATTTTTTATTGGATATAGACTTGTTATAAACAAGTTCATCTATAACAAAAGAATAGGCACATAATTTTTTGCACTTAGGCCAAAAAATGGGAGGTTAGAATTTTCAAAATATAATATTTTCTCAAACTCATCCAAACCACTTTGAGAGTAAGCCTGGACGGATTTGTAGCCACACAAGACTTGTAGATTCTAAATGTTTGAAATTGAGACTATCGTATACTACCCATTACTACTTCAAAACTATCGGATCTTGCTATATCAACAAGTTCGACGTAATCTCTCTCGTATGAGTTAGAAGTCTACAAAACCCCTTGAGGTTCACAAGTTTGGTTCTCTTGCTCTTTAACCTTATGCAGAGTTTACCCATTTCTCCTCCATTCTTTACATTGGCAAAAGGGCATATGGGTATAGTCGCATCGAAATGCACAAATGAGATTATGTACATACAAAGAAGAAAGCTTTTAAGGTTCGAACTATTCAAGAAACTGAGGAATGATGTGGAATTTTATGAAATTTCTGATTAAAATGTTAAGAAGACTGAAACTTTTGTGAAATTCATGTGAAGCAGTCATTATCCAAATGCATTGTTTTACATACTCTTTTGCTCTGAATAAATGGCCGTTCCGTATAGCTTCCAATCGAGAGCAGAAACTCATCAATCCCATCCTTTGAAGTTTTCTGTAGAAAGGGATTTTAGAGCTATTTGATGTACAAAATGATTGCTCATCACTCTTTCCAAGAAAGTTCATAAAGGAAATTTTCTGTTTTCTCCTTTTCAAGCCATTGACAAACTCCTTTCTACTTTTGCTTTTTTCTAGTGTAGGTCTCTTTATTCTCTCCTCCAAATTATCTCCAACCTTATTCACTCAAATCATATCCAATGCATTAATGCAATCAAAAGTAACCCTTTTTTCCCCTTGTGAAGAAAGCTGGGTTTTCTGCTTTTTTTTTTTTTGTGACTGATAGAAACGTCTTACGAACTATAATAGAATGCTCTTGGTGCACGTAAGCACACAAGCCTACAGCATATCAATAAGTGGATTGTGTGGGTCCACATCAGATCCGACACTCGACATCAATTGGGCTCATGCACCAGGCTCACCCTAAAACTTCAATTGCTTTAGCATGAGGACAGGAGCAACTATGCCGACAGCGAGAAAGTGGAAACAACGTTTTATGCAGGGGCAGGCAATTTAAGATTCACTTAGAGACAAAGGAGGCAGCATTATAATGCCGTTTCAAAGTGAGATGGGATCATCCCACAGAAAGTTTTAGATCAATGTAATGCGAGAGAACTCCTAAAAGAATTCGACCTGCCTGCAGGCAAAAGAGACGCAATTCATTAGTGATGGGAAAGCAGTACAATGAAGTATTGCTCCTGTCGGAGGATCAGCTTGGTATTGAATAAACTGAAAAGAGAAATGTTCCTCCGAAGAGGATGGTGGATGATCTTAAGCTCATCGCACCCTTCAACACCACTGACCCATTCCTTTTCATACAGAGAAGTATATATAGACGAGTGTGTTGCTTCAGCTTTCAGCACAAGTCCTGTGATAATAGAGAAACTAAAAAGTTGTAAGTTGTCGAGTGGATCCCCATCTCTATGACACAGCAGGCACCCTCACATGGCCCTATGGGGTCAAACTGATACTTAACAGAAAAATCCAAATGTTTGATTAGGGTCTACTATAAGCTCCTCTCCTTAGGTAAGCTGATTTCCAGAAAATATAGGCTGAAAGCAGAAGCAAGATGCATGAGGCATGAAAACAGCGATAAAGCAAATTCTGCAGAGGACCAACACACCTTAATCAACGGAACAGCTGATATGCCCATAGTCCAAAAGGTGAAATAGAGTGCACAGATTGTACTATCGCTTGAACCAACCCTATAAAAATGCAAATCAACTAGTCAAAAAAGCACAGAGAGCCACCTATATTGAATTTAAGGTCTTCCACTAAATAAATCTCACCGCCTTGTTCAGTTTAGACTCACATTTAAACAGTTAGCCATTAGGTATGAGTATCATCAAAGTATTTAAAGAAGTGAAGGATTGTCTCATCAACGGTTTTCCATGACAGCTAGTGCAAACATACCAAATAGTAAAAAAGGAAGGACTTTAAAATCAACAGAAATAAAGCGTTCTCAACAATTGCTCCATTACACAATTATCAGTATCCATAATTTTTTTTTTTGGTAAAGTCAGTATCCATAATTTTGTTCACCAGTACTCCTCTATTTAAACTTCCACGAGTAATAGGATAAGAGGTACTCAATTACCTTCATGGATCCAAGACAGCCATTCCCTACAAGACAATCGAAAAGAGAAATGTTCAGTTTGTCAACAATAAACTGCTTTATCATCGAAACAGTCAACTCTCAAGTTCAAGCTGACCTTAACCCAAGAACAAAACCAGATTTCAATGAGAGCAAGCAACAAAAGCTTTTCAAAGCATGGGTGCCATGGTCCAAGGACAATTAAATTCATCCAGCATAACCAAGTCCCCGATCTTGTGCATCTCTATTCATGAGTAAGATGTACTCCGGAATTCTACTCAGATTCCTAATGACCCATGATAAGTTAGCAAGTGATCTCATGGACTCGTAAATCGGCTCTTTGAGATTGTTCCCCTTTAATATTGGCCAACACCATATTTATTATCTGAGGAAATGGGTCATCGTTGACTTCCATCTTGGCATTTTCTTACAAGATCTCCGGTCCACCAGTTCATTTAGCTCGGCCTTTAAATATTGTTGAACTAGTGTTAATAGCTTTATGTTTGATAAAGACACAACTTACTAAAACTGGGAATTTATTAAGGAGACGGTAAAAGAGAACTAACTCGTATAGCCAGATTGAAGAACAGCAGCATGGCAAAAACACATTATTTTTACACCATCAGCCCAAGCAAAACAAATGTATCCGCTAATATGTCTGCTTTCTGCATTTTCTATCTCTGTCATTTTGACATGATTCAGGAGAAGATGAGCTCAAACTTCCCAAGCCATCATCTGAGCTCGATGATGCTTGCTGCTGCTGCATAATGAGACAAGGCATGTTCTTCAAGTACTCACACAAGTTCTCAGTTATGCCATGAAGTCCAATGGATGTGAAGAAGTTGATGGAGAATCTTGAGTTCCTTGGATTGTCTTTAGGGAAAATTGAATCAAAAGAGTCTTGCATCGATGGATCGATAAGGCATTCATTAAACAAACAGATCTTGCTCTGACAGTTCCTACAAGGAGTGATGTCAATGAAAGAATGTCTTTGAGATCATAAGGAGAACTAACTGACATTTGCCCCAACTAGACCAATACCAAAAAGAAGAACAGGAAAACATAACCATGCCACAGAGCATCTTAGTGCATCCATCTAAAACTTAGATGGTAAAAAATGTCCCTCAATCAGGACTGCATATGTTCCACTCAGCATAAATCTTCTTAGACACTAAAAGGAAACGTGCCACATAAACCTATTTCATGGGTCATACACATATTGTGCCAAAATCAAAGGAGAGAGACCTACTGCAGATCGTCAGTAATTTTTCTTCCCACCAAATTTAATAACAAATAGTTTTCTTTAAACCATTGAAAAATTGTTTCTAACATAGTAATTTAGTAAAAGAACCAACAGTAAGTCTGAAATTTTATGGGTTGGGTTTTCACTGACATGGAAGAGGATTTTAATAAATATACGTGATGAAGAAGTGGTGTCTTCCTCAGTCAACTGTATGTAGCCCACAGACATGCCATGGCAGAGCATCTACGCCAAGTAAATGGGAAAATTTTTTTGGCACATCTCTCATTTTGTTTGTCTCAAACGATGAATCATCGAATATTGCTGAACAAAGCATATATCAAAATTCTTATGATAGACCTTGTTGATCATGCAAAGAACACTGCCCCAGCAGACCAAAGCTGTGGAGGTAAGTTCTCTCTTGACTGCAACACTCCAACAGCTTTATGTGTAACTCCATCTGCACAGCCCAAAAACAAGACAGTAAGTAAAAAGGATTCTAGTTCCAAGGACAGCAAATGAAGCAGCTGATGGACTAAAATAAGAATTCCAAAAGCATTCCATGATGTAAAGGAGGCAAAGACACATAAAGGAAGAAGGAAAATTGTTAAAAAGGATTAAAATATGATTAATTTCTCCAACAAATTAGCATGAGAAACTACATGCATTGTAATTAGGGACATCAACGAAAGTTGCAATAAAATATTTTAACCAAATCCACTATCTAGCTTAGAATAAGCTCAGCACCCCCTTTGAAAGCTCTCACCCCTGTTAGCCTATGAACAAGTCAATTTTGGAAATCTCTACATTCTGGGGAAACTTAACCCCAGATACTCAGTCACACAACCAAGCAAAACCTCACTAATATAGCATGGTATGCCACTTACCATAATTGCAGAAACAGTGAAGCATTGATAGCTTCTAATAAAAGGAGTCTACTTCCAAGCTATCAGGTCTAAGCTGCTGTATGCCTTATCAGCCAAGTCAATCAAAATGAGGAGGCATATTATTCCAAAGAGATGATAAACCAGAAGCATCAACAAGATCTCGACTTTTCATCCTACTCCAAATCTACTCAAAACTCATTTGGCACAATTAACACGCAAGAAAGTCTTCCAATAACCATACAAAAAGCAAAAGCACCACTTTTGCATCCCATGCAAAAGAATTGGATACCTAGATTTATAATTGCTGCAGTTTCAAAGTCAGTGCAATACAAAAGCCACACCCATCCGTCCTCATTTACAGATGAATCATAGCATGCAAAGGAATCAGCTCTAAAAGTACAGGCCTTAAAGCAAGTTCAAAAGAGAAATTGTACTCAGCAAACTTCACTTCTGGATGGGGACAAAAATAAGCAATATTTACTTATATTCTGAAAATCACTAGACATGAGTAATAACAGACTAACTCAAACAATTTCATCCCATGGCCAACCTTCTTAGGAATCAAGGGCAAGAAAGAAGTATCCAGATTTGGCAGCAACGAATGAAATGTTGTCTTGCCTCTTGTCCAGATTCTACTTTAATTTTTAATAGCTTATGCCCTGCTTCCACAAAATCAACACTGGACATAATCGTTAGATATATCGTTCTCCGGAGATTTACAAGATTCATCTCTGTCTCATCTTTAATATTCATCCGTTCATCCTCTTCTTCATCAGATTCCTCAGCAGATCTGTCTTTTATGCCTTCTTCAGAATCTTCTTCCTCCTCAGATTCGTCACCATGGATGGTTTTCTTCAATTCTTCATAATGCTTCTAATTCTCCATGAACTGCAGATCAGGCTTGAATATGTCTGGTCCAGAAATGAGTATAAAATAAAAGAAAATAAAACAACGGAATATGTGAATTATAAGTAGCTTCACGTATAGGCAGACAGATACCAAGAGAAAGTTCTGGATTGACGTCCTCCTGGAGCGACATCTAATATGTTAGTTGATCTTTTTATCCCACAAGGTCCAACTCTGGACAAACCGCGAACTGCATGTAGACGGGGAAATTTAAGTTATGATAGTAAGAAGGCTTAGACAGGCATGCTCGATTAGCCTCTCCGGACCAAAAATCATATTTACTCACCCTAGCAAGAAAGATTAGAGTTACTGACCCAAAACCTATCTTTTCTAATGGCAAAGAGGCCTTCAATCAAAAAATGAACTGCTTCATGAAGAATTCCACGAGACCATTCAAAGATACCTGAAGAAATTATCAGAATTAAGAGGCCACAACACAAGATATTATCGAGGGAAACATAAAAGCAAGGATCACCAGCATCGTTCCTAGTCATGCACGCTAAATAGTAAAAATTTATCTTCTTAACTGCACACGGGTATGAGTTCGGAAGATACAACATGACATAGCATGGTGACACTCCATCTTATGGATGATGCAAGCTTAATTCATGCGTTAACACTGCCGTCTCGTTTACAATCTCCAAATCTGATCCACTAAATTCGTACGCGCCCATTAAAGAGAACTCTCCAACAGATTGCCTGACAATTTGAAGAGTAAAAACAAGTGAACCCATCAACTACTCCAATGAAAGAGCGAAGGTGCAAAGACAACAGAGGAGACCCCTGCTACAACGACGATACGTGCAGGCAAGCACTAAAAGAAGAGCAACAAAGCTCTGTAACATATAAACTTCGCAACATATACCTACCAACAGCAACTCCGAAGCAATAATCTCAATGCGCTATGAATTTAACAGCGGCGAGCAATCGAGACCGTTGCGAATACGACCGAACAAAAACTAACAATCAGGAAACTTTGTCATTCCGTTTGTAAGCTCTCTTGAGTCGCAGAACCATCCGATCAACCTCAATTCTTGACGTTCGTCGCATTGACCTCGTTCACCAGACCGTTTATACTCTTCCGCACGGAAGCTGCTGCTCTTTTGTCTTGGACCTCCTTCTTCATCGTTCTGGACCCCAACTTGAACGGCGGGATGCAAACTCCCTCCGCTCCCCGCCCGAGTTCGAAGCATCGGTATCCGCATTGCCTTCCCGCGGTGCTGGCGGCGGCTCTGGTTTGCAGCCATCGACCTTTCCGCTGTCGCTTCTCCGGTCGCGGCGGGAGGAGGCGGTCGCCGGACCGACCGCCGTAGTACCTGCGGCGGCGGCGGCGGCGGATCATGCCGCGTCGCAATCCGCGGCGAGGCGGATGAGATTTCACGAAGAGAGAAAGCGAGGGGGACGAAATCAGAGCGACTGTGAAGACGGAGGAGGAGATGATGATCGGTCGCTCGCGCTCTCTCCCCCTCTAGATAAATAAATAAATTAAATAAATAAATTTTATTATCATTTTTTTTACTGAGAAACTGCCGAAAATCACCTTTCGAGAAGCCACTCTTTAGATATAAATCGAGAGAGAAGCTAACTCAAGACCCAACATCAGAATCCCCACTTCAGACCTCTGCAATGAGAGAGAAACTCATACCAATTGTGCTAACCGTGGTTGGGTTAAATTTTCTTATCCGTTTAATTTTAAATTAAACCTAAAAAAGAATATATCGAAATTATGCACCCCGCTCGTAATTTTAAGTAAAACTTTCCTAAATCATGTAAATAAGTATATTATTTATCTATTTGATTATCAGTTTACTTTAAGTAGTTGCTAAGATGATTTTGCTATTAGGTAAATTTTAATGTCCCGACTATAAAACGGAAATTGTAACTTACACATTTTAGTTAGTTCCATTTCCTATTTTTAAAATCATTATCATAAATCCCACCCGTGTTGCGTATAACTTATATCGTTTGGAGGAAATCTGTTTAGTGAAAAATAAATTGACTTGACAATTAGGCTATCATTTGGCAAGTGGTTAAATACATAAATTTAATTGCCATTTGTTCAAGTCGAATTTAAAATAAATCCGACGCATGATTGGATTCAAAATTGTAATGAGAAATCACGGACCAGCCAATTAAGTTCAGGCGCAAGAATTGGTAGCTACTCTCCTTCTTTCTATAAATAAAAGATTTTTATATTTCTTTCAATACCCTTGACAAATATGACATTCTAAAAAATCTCTAAAATTTGATTTTTCTCTTTTTTCAAGAGCATGAAGCTTTATGGATCCAAAATTGCGATGTTCAGTTCAAGATTAAGTCATCAATACCTTCGAATATAGTTTGAGAGAAGATGGAATCAGACAATTTTCATGATATGATATTATAATATTATAATCAAAGTTTGTATACCACTTATTGAAAACTATATAATTTGATACATACGTTCTAATCTAAATTTTTTAGAATAATTTTATTCATGTACAAACACGTTGGGCATGTAACTAGTATTAATATGTTTTGGCAACTTAAAATAAAAATAAATAGATGTTAAAATGGATAATGTTTTCTATTGCTTTAAACATCCAAATACACTTATTATTATTTTATCTATTTTGGTAAAAAAAACATTCCAATATCCTTGGAAATTCAAGAGCTAATGGGCCCGAGATGCCCAAGCCCAATAATCTAAATTTCAGAACTAACTTTTTGTTGCTCGGGATTAAATAAAGCAATAAAACAAGCTAAAATCATTCATAGTTGAACATTGTTCAATTCAGAAAAATTGGCTGAAAACTATTTTTCCTTCGAATTGTTCTCGATTATAAGCCCCGTAATTCTGCCCAAACCTGAAATTACCATTTTTAAAGACGAGGCGTGTGATCTTCCTTTGTTGGGATGAAGTTTTATTTCTCGTTTCATTGATTTTTCCAGAAAATCAAATTTTCTTTTTTTGCTCGTATCGGGTATGGGCTATATCGATTCCGTTTAATCTGGACCAGACTTTGATCTATAAACCAGGCCTACAAAACCCGGCCCAATCACAAACTCTAGCCCAGCCCACATAGTCCGTGCTTGTCACCTAACTTTCATTGACTTTAAGGATGTAGTAATAATTAGTGCAAACTAACGGGAAAGAATGACTGAAAATGCAACAAAAAATAATGACTCGGCTCTTATCAAGGGCACTCGCTGTGCTTAACAAGAAACAACTCTCATTTGCAATGCCCTGATCTAAGCGTTTAAGGAGTGTACTACGGGGCACATGTTAATAACACCCGAAGTTAGATCGGATCATCCTACGAATTAGCTTTAATGTAACACGAGGCAATTCCCCAAAGGACTCAAACCTGCCTGCAGGCAAAAGAGATGATGCAGTTCAATAAAATTGGGAAAGCGGTAAAATGAGAAATTGCTCCTGTAGGAGGGATCAGCTCGGTGTTCAAAGTGAAGGGAAAAGAGAGAAGTCCTCCAGAGCAGATAATTGTATGATGGTTAAGCTCATCTCACCCTCCAACACCACCAACCCCATTTCCTCCTTGTACAGAGAAGTTTATATAGCCAAGTGAATAGTTTCGGCTTTCGGCACAAGTCACATGACAATAGAGAAACTAAAAAGTTCTTGGCTACTAGTTGTCGGGTGGATCTCCATTGCTAAGCCGCAGCAGGTATTGTTATACATGGCCCCATGATGTCAAACTGATACTTAACAGGAACATCCGAGTGTTTGATTAGGGTCCTCTACAAGCTAATCTCCTTTGGCAAGCTGATTTCCAGAAAGTATAAGCTGAAAGCAGAAACAAGATGCATGAGGAATGCGTGCAGCACAAAAAGCAACTTCTTCAGAGGATCAACAAACTTCAAGCTGATAAGCCCAAAATCCTGAAAGGTGAAATTAAGTGCACAGATTGCACAATTGCCTGAGATAACTCTATAAATACAAGGCATCTAGTCAAAAGCACCTGAGAGCTACCTATATCAAATTTAAGGTTTTCCACTTAATAAATAGTAACTTTACCGTCTCATTCACTTGGGACATATATCAACTTCCAGATATTATGTCCGACAGTCATCACAATACCTAAAGGAAAGTAAGCATAACTTCACCATGTCAACTATCAGATGCAAAAAGGGTCAAGGTTGCTTCTTCTTTCTTCCTTTTGAGAACGACCTAGGGTGTCCTAGCCATTCCAATTATGCAAGGTAACAGTCAAGGTGACTCCAGGAAGATTGTACAGGTCTGTAATAAACAGTTACATAGGTAAAACGAACCCACATACCTAGCTGACATGAAAGCCATCCCCAAAAACACAGCTTTTACAGCCTGCTTCTGTCCGGCATAATCAAATGCAAGTGGCAGCATTTCATGCAAGGTCAGAAAAGCCATCACTCCACCAACTGCACAGTGCAATGAGAAACGAAAAATGAGCACGAGTCAAACCCCAAAAGTTTACTGTGTCTCCTTCTAATGAGGCATTGCCAGCAATTACGAACCTGCACCCAGCAAGCCCTCAAGGATTTCTGGACTCAAGTTGCTTGGAAATAGATAGGCTGCAAAATAGGAGCCTTATCAAAATAAACATAGAATTTAAGAAGTTAATGCAAAAAAGAAAACAAATTTCTCAAGTTAAAACTTGACATTAGCAGAAAACACAAACATCTAAGTTTCTCCTCTTCCAAGGAATGAGGGGAACCTCAGTTTAATTGTCTGAGGGAAAGTTTTCCAGGGAGTGATAACTAGAACTGCTTTGTCATTCATGAAACCTCTATATTGCCTGATATCAAGGCTTACGTATGGATAAAAAATCTCCTTCTAATCAAGCAAACTTATTCCTCTCAGGAAAAGTTAAGATAACAAGAATAAGATGACCTACCTACAATAATTACGCCAAGAGGTTCAGCAAAACCAGAGAGTGATGCAATTTTGAATGCCTGCCATTTGCTGAGACATATAGGAGATCAGGCAAATGAACAAATAGCTATACCACGAAAATGGGATCAGGATAGAACAGAAAAAAGCATTTCAAGTAAATAGTGCACAAGAAAAGGAACATATGAAGAGAAAGATTGGACTAAATGGTGCCTGAATTTCTCACCTTTGTGTGGCAAAATATACGGGCAATGCAACAGCAACACCCTATGAAAAACTTTAAAGTTAGGATATTCTAAATTGCATTAACCTATCACATGACATTCAGAAATATCAGATAACAAGGCAATTTATTTCTATCTTCATATAGGATACATATACACTTCCATTGGCATTGGTAGCTTTCTTCAAAGTAAGATAATACCTTGGGATAGATTCTACACAATCACATGAAAGAAAAAAATAGCTATGTATGAATTCAAATTCTTTTAATTGCATGCAGAAACAAAGTACCCATATAAAAGAGAAACATGCAAAGGCAGCGCTATAATGCGACATGATGCCCAAATAGATATTGTCAGTATAAATAGAGTGACTGTAGGAAGTATGATTGAAGGCTGGGACCGAAGATACCATGACAAAGTAAAAGTGCTCAGATAAACAAGGGAAATAGTTGCTGAATCTGAAAAATTTACCTCTGGTATGTTATGCAAAGCAATGGCCACTGCCAAGTTAAGCCCAACACGAAGGCCCTACAAAAGGCACATCTATCAGTAAATACATTTCTGCAGTACCCATGCACAAATCTTGTCATTTCAGGACTTCAAATACCAAAATAATCTGAAGCAAGATAGTGCGAAAAAGAGTTCTTCTAATTGTCCGAAACTATTTGATGAACTAATAAATCCCTCTTTGGAAGAAATTCAATCTACGTTAGATGTATAAAAGAGTGCCAAAGCAATAAATCTCACAATTGTCATTCAATCAATTCCAAAAGCATTCAATGGAGTTGAAAAATACTGAGAAGGTGGCAGTAACTCTGGAGTGCTGAGCCCCTTATCTGGAACTGCAGTACTTGATACAGATAAAGACTAGAACTATAGCTCCTTTGGCCTCAAATAGCTCATTGTCCTAAATCACCAGATTTTCTAAAAGAGAACCTAAAATCATAAAGACTCTTCAAAATTACAATTCTAAGAGAAAGGCTTCAACAGAAATAAAGCAAAGGATCATCTCATTGACAGTTTTCCACGACAGCAAGTGTGAACATACTAAATAGTAAAAAGGAAAGGACTTTAAAGTGAATAGAAAAAAAAAAAAACATTCTGACTATTGCTCCAGTAGCCAATTATCATTATCCAAAATTTGATGGTACTCTTCTATTTAAACTCCTATTAGTTAAAAAATGAGAGGTGGGTCAATTACCTTCATGGATCCAAGGAAGACAGCCATTCCCTCTGGAAAATTATGCAAGCTAATCCCTAGAATACAATTGAATAGAGAAGTGTTCAGTTCATCAACAATAACTGCAGGAGCAAAATTTTGATCAAGAACCAACTCTTTCAATCAATGGTTGCTTCAAAAGTATTTCCTCAAGATGATAGCTTGCTGACTGCCAAATTTGACATACTGAAGAATAACATATCTGTGAGGATGAGCAAGCACGCTTACTATCTACTGCTATACATAAGCAGCATAGATGAAAATCGTTACAGACCTGTAGCTAAGATTCGCCAGCTACCTGGAAGACAATTTTACTGTACTACTTTGACGTTAGCTAGATTAGCCAACATTAAATATGTCCAAGTGCAAGTGACAATTAGCCACTGTTTACTGCTAGACAAAGCATGCATTGACAAATACGCAAATCCCACAAACTGCTTATCAAACAAGGTCAAAGCAGGGAGAGTGGAGATATTCAAAACAACACCAAACGAAATGTAACTTGTCTACTCTTTGCTTTGAGAGCCACATTAAAATAAAAGAACCTTCTTTCTAGTTACTCATGAAGTTGCTAAAAGGGACAAAGCAAAACACCATTGCTTAGAGTCGGATTATATTTGAACGCAACACAAGACCAGTTTTGGACTATCAAGGCCACTTTAGAGGTGAAAGCCAAGAGTCTACGGATGAATTAGTATCCCCATCACAAGATAACTTATATTAAATTGAACATCAGACTTGAAGTGGGAGGAGTGGCCCCACTGAACAAGCTATAGCCCCGTCCCTAATATCAACTTATCACTGGAAAAAAGAACAATGACAAGATATTACCCTCCGTCATAGTAAAGCAGATGCCAGTGTATCAAGCTTGCATGTGGAGGCATGAAGTGGCTATTACAGTGACAAGATATAGGCTTGAACAATAAAATCACTAAATGGAAGACTTTGAAAAGAAAACAAAATGATTTTCTTAAAATAAGCAACACAAAGAACACAGAAAGTCATACCTACTGCTGTAACAATCCCACTAAACAGAACGTGGCGCCTTTGCTTCTTTATCATATCCTTTCCCCCTTCATCCCCAGTATGCTGTTCTTAAGTAATTCAAGAGAATCAGCATGCGTCTGATTATTTTGGCATATAAGTATATAAAAGACTCGTATTTAGCCAGTATTTTCATCCAATGACTACCGCACCTTCTTTTTTTTCGATTCAGAACTTGGGGCAATCGGCGGTTCTGGGATAAATTTGACCACAATAGCGAAAAAGATGACACCTGCAAAAAACTGCATTACCAAGAAACTGGGCATTGATAATCAAAATAAACATGATCAAATTGGTGGATAACTTATTTGCGCATATTTTCTTTGTTAAATCATCTGTATCCATTTAAAATTGATGAGCAGGAAGACTAATGCTTACCCAAAGGTTCCCTTTCAGAAAGCCAATTGAGTTCATAGCATTGTGCGCCAAATCTAGGAATGATATACTCAGCATAAGGCCTGCAGCAAAACCCTGTGATATGCCATCTTTGGGTTAATGCCACTATACTCAAAATAAGCCGACATTGTCTCCTTGAATCAATCATACAACACCAAAGCTCAGCAAACAAATATTATGACAAAAATATGAATGCTTGACGCAAGAGATGGGCATCTAAGTTGAAAATGAGAGGTCAAATCAATTTGCCCAGCAAGCACCTAATGGCTAGTGTCACGAGAAAAACAAAGAACGTTAAAAAAGGACTCCCTTGGAGCATCACCTGTAAAAGACCAAGCATCTTCAAATTTGGAGCCTGGTTGAGAATAACAAATAGTGCCCCTGTTCCCACATTCCAGAACCCGAAATTAAATTAGAAAAATACGATATGTAATTGGCATTGCTGAAACAACATATAATAAGCAGACCAGATCAATAAATATCACCAATTGAACAAGAATTATCATCCGCCTAGCATATCTGGACCCTCTACCATCGATTCAATCAGTTTAGAAGCATAGCCCTCCGTTGCCCATAATCAAAATGCCCAAAAAGAGTAGGAAAAGGAATAGGTACAGGTCAGCCCCACTCTGACGCTGCCTTATAAGAGAGCATATAATGATAATACCTCATTACATGCTCTCTTCAATCTTTACAAGCACAGAAGCAGACAGCACACAATACTTCACTATAGAACTAAAGAGGAGAACTTGGGTAGGATCAAAACTATCATCCCTACATAAACATCACATTGAAATTGCTTGCCAAGATCAGTTGAGTCACCCCCAAAGACATAAATCAAATTCCCATTTCCAAGGACACGAAGCAAGATTGCAACTCGCAACCCAAAGATCGACTGACCAGGCAACCCAAAAGCCAAGACCCCCGAACGATGCAAGAATCAGCATCTCTCACCTACGGAAGTGCTCAGCCCGCCAACAAGCGAGAGCCCGAGAGCCACCAGCACCTGAGAATCCATGCAGCCGCTGCTCGGAACGATTGGGAAAACGGAGACCGACCCGAGTTCAAGTTCGAGCTCGAACTCGAGCTCAATGTCGACCCACCAAGATCAACCGGAGGCGCCCGGGGGGGGGGGGCAATTTCGAACTCGATGCGTAGGGCAAGCGACGGTCTTTCCTTGGTGGGGTTGTGGAGTTGGGGTTATAGAAGAGGTTGGAAACAGAGAAGGGTTCACGCCGTGCTCGAGAGGGAGAGAATGTGTGCGGCGAAAGGAAGGGAGAGAGAGGGGTTGGACTGAAGCGAGCTCTTGCAATGGAGCTCACGAAAGGCACAGGAGAGAGAATACGGGCAGCGGAAGAGAGAGAAGGAATGACGTCGAAAATGAACGTACGAAAGGCACCAAAACCAAACCCTTCCTTTTTTATTAAAAAAAAAAACCATTTTCTATTTATTTAGCTTATTACTGTATAACCTATAGTGTGATTTATTTTTATTTTATTAATCTAATGAGCTTGTTGATTAAGTTAAAAGAGAAGGGTTTTTTCTATCCGGCAGTTATATAAAATTGAAGCCGGCTCTGAGAGGATGTTCGCTCGTGTCATCGCTGCGTGGCGACTTTATCTTAATTATCATCTTATGACAAGTCATAAAGTTTATGTTCGATTTATTTTATTAGCTTATTGATTTGTTATGCTCGAAATTCTATCACTAGTTAAATATGGGCATACGGACAAAACATCTTTAAATTTACATGATTGGAAATTTATATTTGAAGTTAAGTAAAAAGAGAAATATAATTATTGGAGATATGCTAGGATCAAGTTGAAGATTATGATCGATCAATCCAAGATTACAAGAGATTATATTCGATTAATTATGTCAATATGTGATTAGATTTGATTTGATGTATCTTCTCTTTATTTTCCTTAATTAGACATTCGATGTATTATAAATAGGGGCTTATACAATGTAAATGTACATATGTACATAGAGGAATACATAAGAAATTACAAGTATTCTCTTATTCTTGGCCTAATTTTCCAACTTTGACAATAATACCGAAAACTTAACAATTAGCCAGCAACATGAAATAAATTGACATTTGTCAAAGTCAAATATGAAAATAAATGGGTGTTTGTCTAATTCTAAAATTATGGATGGAAAAATCTACAACATTGTTACTTTTTGGAGACTTTTAAGATTGCAAGACTTTATCGTGTTCAATTTAGAGTCAAGCCTTTAAGTTTGAATTGTGAAAGAAGTTTCAAAAGTTCATGATGTCCAATTTGAAGTCAAGCCGTCACCCCGAATCATGCTCGAGAGAGAAAGAATCATAGATTTTCACGATTTGATACTCCATATTTGTTGAAATTAATGTAATTTACATACATTTTCTGATCACTTTTTTATTGGTCTACGAGGACACGTGGAAATGTGTTTACCCATTCCAACACAATGATGCAAGCAACGTAATCAATCTACTATATACAGTTCAATTTAGAGCTAGGATTATGTTCACTTCCGTGCTTGCCCCATTGCTTTCACGCGAGTCAAATGCTACCAATATGCATTGGT
Source organism: Eucalyptus victrix (assembly GCA_016097545.1). Taxonomy (NCBI): domain Eukaryota; kingdom Viridiplantae; phylum Streptophyta; class Magnoliopsida; order Myrtales; family Myrtaceae; genus Eucalyptus; species Eucalyptus victrix. The sequence continues at coordinate 32,845,203 of CM027844.1, forward strand.
TTGTGAATTTGTCAATCAATATTTTTTTATCTCTTCTTAGGTTAAGTTAAAGAAGAAAAGACAAGAGAAAGTATCTTAAATTATATATCTGATTAAATTTAGCCAAATCTACTTAACTAAGGATGAAGTAAATGTTATTGCTTATTTCGGTTAACAAAATCTATCCCACATAGCTTTAGAAGAAAATGAAAACAAATTTTTTTACATCAAAAGTTCATTTAATTTGAAATAGAACAATAAAATGAGATTGATAAGTTGTTTTATTTAGCTAAGTTAGATTTAAAGTGATTGGTGAAATATCTTGAATCAACAAATTATTTTGTTCTATGTTCACATACAAAGATCAAACGGGAAAAGTATTCAAAAATTCATAAACATTTTATATATGTGCCATTTAGGTTCTAAATCTTTTATTAGTGTCAATTGATCATAAACATTTTCACTTTCGCCAATTAAGTCTTTTCCACTTAATTATGGCCAGATTTTGTTTATAAGGCATTGATCAACTAATATGACATGATCGGCATCGACATAGATAATTTTTAATAAATTTTTAATATTCTTTTATTTTCTTTTTATTTTTCCTCCTCCTTCCTCTAACCTGGTTGTTGGACCTCAGCGACCGGCCAAATCAAGGTCGACCTTGCTAAATCAAGTGAGGGTGAGCCTCGCCCATGGCTGACGAGAGGCAGCCCTCGCGGCCTTTGGGAGGTCAACCTCAACCTCCCTGGCCATCGTTGGTTGGATGAAGGAGAGGGAGAAAGAAAAATAAAAATCAAAAATCAAAAATCAAAAAAATAAAAATATTATTAAAAATTATTTAGGTTAGCGTCGATCATGCCATGTTAGTCGACCACCGCCTAGTCAGCAAAATTAAGCCAAAATTAGCTGGAAAATGACTAAATTGGTATAAATATAAAATGTTTATGACTATTTTGACCTTTTTCCCAAAATCAAACACAGCTCTCCCTCCTCTCAGTAAATAGGAGGCTCCTTCGACCTCCATTCATCTCGACTCCCCGGCAGACCCGAAGGCAAATTAAAAGCATGTAAAATTGCAATTTCGTGGAGACTAAATTACAAAGCTCTGCCAGAACCCCAATCACGATGCACTTGAGATTAGGTCAACCATCAAGGTTTGTAGGGATCAGTTCGTGAGGAGAACTCGAAATTCGTAACTTTTGGTTTGAGATTAGCAATCAAGGCCCTCGAATCACGAGTTTGAGAAGAAAGAGTCCGAGAATCTTTTAAGCCTAATGTTACAACATGTATATCCCCATGACTTTCCTTCAATTTCTTTATTTTTCAACTCTCTTTTCCAAATTACAGAAAATAAAATTGTACGCTTGAACATTGTAGAATGGAACATGATCGCAAGAATCTCTGAATCCATGTTTACAAGGCCCCATTTTTAGCCTCTAGCTCGTAGATTATGTTAGATTCAAGGATGAAGTATCACTTTAGTCCCCAAGTTTAAGAATTTATGCGATTTGGTCATCTCACTTTACCGTCAATTCTCTTTATTTGTGCAATCAAGCATTTCGCTTATCCCATAACAACTAAAATTGTCAAATTAGAATTTTCTTATTTCTTTTACCCCCTTTGATTTTCACTGATTTAACAGTCATTTGGCATTGCATTAGCATCGTGTGCCAATTCCGATACGCTGGCAATGGCACGAGATCGATGAATTCAACGAGTAACGAGAGCGATTGATCGAAGGGTTTAATTGCATGGGACGAAATTCAGATGGCCAAATTGCGGGGACCAAAAATGTTAGGGGACCCAATCGAGCAAATAGCAAAGGACGATGAAGTGCGCGGCAGCCTGTGCCTAATATTCTGTCGAACCCGTCGTTGTCGACTAAAAATCGGGCTGAGCGCCGGGTGTCGGGCGGGCATGGAAAAACCTTGAAAAGCAGCTTTGCACTTGGGGCGCAAATATCTAGGACACGGCGATTGGGATAGGAAAAAGCTAAAAAGGGTCGATGATTGGAGACACGTAATTGCACCAACCCATGTTGTTGCCTTCCTTAAGAATCAAATGCAGTTGTCCCACAAATGGATTCGAATCGATACTTCCCTCAGGATGTTTCTGCCTCAGCATCGAATCATGTGTTTTGGAACAAGGGATATGGACTATTAAGAGGATGATTTCTTTTTTCCTTTTAATCATGGGCGTCCGAATAAAATTACTGGAGTCTTAAATTAAAGAAAAAAGGACTAATTTATATAACCAATGAATAATAATACAAATGATCCTTATACCATTACTAAACTTTTAATTTCCGTAATGTGGTTTCCAAATTTTGGTATAATGTGCAATATCGTCATTGAGCTTTTGATTTATTCAGTATAGTTCATGAATTATTGTTAAATGCTCGATGTACGTTCATGGACCATATTAAATGTGTATTTGACTAAAATTCAGGGAAGAGAGTAATCATACACCAAATGTTCAATTGGAGGGAAACATTTTTTCTAGGTCAAGGACGGAAAGAGGCGATCATCGCGATGACATTTCTAAATATCATCGGGTCGTAAAATAGATATTAACCAGGTATCAATTTTACCCACTTGGGGAACCCAAAAGATGAAAATAAATCCAAGGGAGAGAGAGAGAGAGAGAGAGAGAGAGAGAGAGAGAGAGAGAGCATGAAGAATTTACAGCAATCACCTGCTGATCTTCGGACAGCATCATCATACACATCAGCAGCGACCTCGCGAGCCCATGTCCTCCTCCTCCTCTCTCCTCCTCGTGCTGTCCACGCTCTTCCAATGGCGGTTTGGCGCAATTTCTCCCGCTGCCCCTTCCTTATTTCCTTCCTCCCCTTCCTTTTTGTCTCGCGCCGATGGCAAAACCGTTACTACACGACAACGAGCGGGGACAATCTCGGAACAACGCCAGGTCGGATGCCCCCCTCCTCCCCCCTCCTAATCAGTAGAGAGAGAAAGTGCCTCGTTTTTATATTGCGGGGAGAGAGAGAGAGAAGGGGAAGAAAGGGGGAAAGAAAAATCTCTCCTTTCTCTCTCCCCACCACCACCCCCACAAGACAACCCCCCCCATTTTTCTCTCTCCTCTCTCCCATTCGGCTCCTCGCTTTCCTCCTCCTCGCCCTCGGCCGGTCCCGAATTGAACAGGGGGTAGGGTTCGATCGTCCTGAATTTCTCGGTTTCTCTCCCCTCCCCCCCTCTTCTCGTTTCCGTTTCGCGTTCTGGGTCGTCTCGATTTTCTCGGGTCGCGTCGTGGGTCGGATCGTTCTTTGTCGCTCGCGGATGATTTGCTTTTCTCTTCTGTTTTCTGCTGTTGGTGGTGGCGGTGCGCGCGTCCCTTCGTCGTGGTGGTGGTCGTCGTCTTTGAATGAGCAGACGGGCCCGTCCGTGATGCGATCGCGATCCTGAGCTGCGAGATCGGCGTCGGCAGGACTCGTTTCTGGAAGGGCTCCCTGTTCATTTTCCCGGACGAACAGGTCCCCGTTCTTTTTCCAATTGTTATCGATTTTTGATTTTGAGTTCGGGGGCGATTCTTCACTTTTTATGTCTTTTCGCGTGCAAAGGTCGTTCCTTTACACGGAGGAAAGAGAGGATTTTGTGATTTTGCAGGTCTTTAGTGAGATCGTTGAATCGTGTTGGGTGTTTTAATTTTCATTTGCTCTTTAGATGAGTATTGAGGAAAGAGCATTGCAAAGTTTGAAACTTTAGCGCACGTAGATACAGGCCGATAGAATTTGATTAATGGGTTTAGCGAACGAAGGCTGGGCGAAGATTATGGAGCTGATGAGCGTGACTTTGTTGATCAGTCGGACCTGGTTATTACATGTGTTTGTCTGCGGTGGAATTGTAGTTAGGGCGAGCTAGTATTTGCCTAGAAAATGATCGGGAGGTCTTTGTGTGGATGTGCGTCGTGAAAAGATTGCAGATGATTATTGAAAGATGTCTTTTTCAGTTCAGCAGATGGTACCGAATTCTATCTCCTTTGGTATATTAACACGTCTATTGAATGATTTTCTCCGTGTTAGTTTTCTAATTGTTTTGGTGAGCGGCTAATTTGTTGGGAGAGATTTGGGGTTTAGAATTTGTCTGTTCATGTACGTTAAGGCGGTGTTCTGAGCTGTTAACTGAATTGAATCTCCTCCTTGTCTGTTTTTTCATGTTCTTAAAAGTCACTGCCGTTCTTGCTCTGATCTTTACCTCATCTTAGAGGGGTTTTACTTCTTGTTTGTCTTTGAGCTTTACCTTGTCTGTTTTTTCATGTTCTTAAAAGTCATTGGTGTTCTTTGCTCTGATCCTTACCTCATCCTAGAGTGGTTTTACTTTCTTGTTTGTCTTTGAGTTTCACCTTGTCTGTATTTTCTTGTTCTTAAAAGGCATTTGTGTTCTTGCTCTGATCTTTACCTCATCTCAGAGCTGTTTTGCTTTCTTGTTTGCCTTTGATCTTTTCTTGTTTGGACAATCTTGTCTTTGGTTTTCTCTTCTTGTACATTCCTGATGAACTAGGACACAAGTTTCTTTTGATCAATAGTGTTTGTTAGCCAAGGTATATGTTATTATCATGCCATGTAGTTTCTTTTGATGAATGACCTTAAATGGTATCTTGTGACATTTGGTTGATATATAGATACCACAAGCTTCTACATATGATTCTCGATGTCTATATGCAAAATGGTATTTGGTGTTCAAATTGTACGTTTGACATTTAAATCTTTAAAGCAATTTAAACTAGAAAATTTTTTGAGGGTGAAACACTATCACGTTCATGGAGACAAAAGCATTTCCACCCAAATTGCACGTGTGTCTGCTTATAAAAGTAAATGTATGTGTGGGGACACTTGTGCGCATTCATGATTCTGTGCTCTGCTTTCCCTCGGTAGAGGTTTCCTTTATCTTTTTGCCCAGTTGGTCACTTCTGAGCAGTGTTTATTGTAAAAACAGATGTTTTACTAGGATTGAAATGTGCGGACAAAGAAAACCAATATTCTATGTTTCTCCATTATCCTTTTTTCTGTTAATTTTTTTCCCTTCCGACTGGATTTCTTTTTATCCATTCCTGGTACTTGTTAGGAATTTGGTAACGACGTATGTGATGCTAATCATTGATCATAAAAGCATTTTATGAAAGGCATTTATGGCATTATGCAAATACAGTATTTTATTTTAAGATAGTCCCGAATCAAGAATCACAGCAATTGCTTGCAGCTTCCAATGGTTCACATATTGTTGCATTCACGGCTTAAACAAATTCTGAGAGTCTCAGCAGACACTTCTTTGAGCATAAAACGTATGGTTGTGCTTTGGCTGGTCATTTGACAACTGGATTGAACGTGTGACATTGTGGGTTGTGTATGACAAGGTTTTTGTCTGGTGTCTTGTTTATGGGTTGAGATCGAATGGGGTCAGAAGTTTGTTAATATGTTTTGTGAATGGTTGGTTCATACTTACTGCTCGATGTAGATTAAATATCATGGGTCTCACCATGCATACTTCTGCCTGTTTGCTGCATATGCTGCCAGTTGGCCATATTAAACTTATGTAAGCTTACTGCAGGAGGATTGAGAAAATGGAACATGACGAGACAGGATGCCAAGCTCCCCCTGAGGGTCCAATTCTATGCATTAACAACTGCGGCTTCTTTGGAAGTCCAGCTACCATGAACATGTGTTCCAAATGTCACAAGGACATGCTGCTGAAACAAGAGCAGGCCAAGCTCGCCGCATCTTCCATTGCAGCTGCTGAGAATGGATCATCAAGCACTACTGCAAGTGAACCTGTTTTTGCTGCCTCAGTGGACACACAGCTCAATACAGTGGAGCCCAAGACCATCTCTAAACAGCCAGCCTGTGATTCAGTGACAGTCGCAACTGTTGAGAAGCCGAAGGAGGGCCCAACCCGTTGCAGCTCGTGCAATAAGCGGGTTGGTTTGACGGGCTTTAGTTGCCGGTGTGGTAATATCTTCTGTGGCACCCACCGCTACTCTGACAAGCATGACTGCCCGTTTGATTATCGCAGTGCTGGCCGAAATGCAATTGCAAAGGCCAACCCTGTTATTAAGGCTGAGAAGCTCGATAAAATATAAGACATGCGTAGGGAACAAGAAGATCCAATGTGCTGAAAATTGATGCTTTATTGTGATCCATAAGTGATGTTCTCAGATCAGCTGCATTATGTATCTGGTGTCTGCTTGGTTTGTTATATTTGCAGAGGGATGATGATGGTGGTGGTGTTAGGACATCTCTGCAGTAATGAAGAACTCTACAATCCCAATCTTCTCTTGAGATGGCTCGAATGTGCCTTTAGCTCTCTGAGAATGTGGTGGTTTGATGGACAATGACATGGTTGGCTCTGTAATCTGTCTCTGCTTTTAAGACGTTCCATTTTCTCTCTTGTACTGCACGGTCGAAATGGTAATGTGCAATCTCTCGTTCCCAGGAGAAGTCATCCTTTGAATATTGGTATGATTAGCTTTGTATATTGTGATTATGCTTCTAAAGGTGTTTTTCGTTGTGTGCAAGGCATCTTTGGTGTCTTGCAGTCTTGGTTGCCTCTTGAGTTGCATCACTGGTTGAATCGCTTGAATTGGCTTTCGGTGAGCTCCTACATAGTCGGAGCAGATCGGAATTAGCGATGTGATGGGTGAAAGGTTGAGGTGATGGTGGTTGTGCGGGTGTGTTATGGTCATTGAGGGGAGAGAGAGCAAGCGTTAATTGGAGAGAGATTGAAGCTTGAGATGAGAATGGTTGTGGTGGATACTGAGCGAGAGGCGAGGAGGAGAAAAAGGACCGGTCAGGATTTTTTTCAAGTACTAATGTTTGTTGTAGTACATGGTCGGACCTGTCCGGTACTATTTCTCTCTGTTGTAGGTGCATACTCGAGACTTTTTTATATTCAATTTCAATGTTATGTTATAAGCAGTATTACTAGCTCAGCATCGATGAGTAATCCCCTTGAAGGAGCACCCATCTTCCATCGCTCGTCTCTCCATCAAATACCATAACACGGACGACGATGTCCAAATCTCCATAGCCACCTTATCAGCAACCTACTTTTTTCTATGAGCAACAGTGAGTCTCTCTCTCTCTGTTTCTCTCTTGTCTCTCTGGAGTGCATCTGTGTCTCCTCCATTGCCATAGATGGTAAGCACTGACGACAACATGCCATCTTGAAAATCAACTCGTCGATCACCTACTTTCATCAACAACGCAAAAAGAAGAGTCGTCCTATCTCTCAAGTGCACCCGTAGCTCTTCTACTCCATTGCCATAAATGATGATCGTTGACGACATACCATTTCGATGGCCACCTTCTCTATTCAACTCACAACAATACTTGGTCGAACAGCAGCTCCTCCATCCCCTCGCACTTCCGTTACCATGGACGATGAGCACCTAGTTTATCATCTCGAAAGACAGTGCGCGAGTCACCTGCCCCTTTCGGCGGTGCAACGGGAAAGTTCGGTTGGACAGCGCCCCTCTCTCTCTCACTCAAAGTGGAGACCAGTGTCTCCTCCATTATCGTGAAAGCTGACACAATTTACCATCTCGATGCCCAACCCGTCAATCACCTGCTTTCTTTGGCAATGCAACAACAAAGATCGATCGAAAACTCTCTCTCTCTCTCTCTCCATTAAACGCTCGTGTCTCCCACCCCACTATCACGGGTGGCGAGCTTGGATGATAGTTATTAGCTAACCATCTCATCGGCTTACCCGTCAATCACTTCTTCTCTTCAACAGCGCACTGCAAAGGTCGATTAAAAAGCATAGGGAGGAGCAACCAACATAGCCTCCCTCTAGGGCTTGCATAAAGGCCCCATATCCACTACAAATGTTGGCGTTTGAATCATATGTAGTTGTAAGATTCCATCACCATTGCCCTGTCGACGTGCCAGAAGCTAAAAGGTATCTGCCCATGAAATAATAAATGCCTGAGGCAATAGCTGGCCAGAGGTTCACTCATCCCATCGCTTGAACTTGGTACCTTCATGAAAGACAACATACTCCATTTACAACTAGGCTATCACGCTCGACAGTATTGTAAACAACGCATACCAGTAATTGAGAGGTTATGTCAAGGCATACCAGTAATTGAAGCACAGAGAGCTCCGGCACATTTTTTTGCTCTCTCTATTATTGTATTAATGAAGCAAATCCAATAGCAACCTCATCCTCATAACTCTAACTGAAGAAATCCACGAAAAGCGCAAAGATACATTTGAACAAGTCAGTGAATGAGTAACTTTCGGTACAAAAACAGAGGCGGATGAACTATCTTATAAACCATAAGGATCATCAACAGAAGCATTTTAGGGCAACAGAAACTGGCAAGGCACTTCAACAGCACATGAAAAACAAAATACAACATAATTAGATGTTCTCATGCTACAACGGCAAATATTTGCAAAAGGATTAACCTTTCAGATTAAACCGTTCTGAAGCCAAAACCCTAAAGTTCCCTGTTATTTCCTAATCTCTACACTAAACTGGCCCATATGCCGCTGACCACTACCAGTAGAAACCATTTCACATTCAGGAAAGCTAGAAAGTTATTCCTCTAGATTCAGACTCAAGGTATTTGCAGATCCTCTCCATGACTTCTCTACCTTTGACACTGTTCTGCAAGAAGCGCTCGGCACAACGTTGCTCCACCTTCTCGGCCATTGATGCGAGTGCCGATAGTGGCTTGATCCTAATGCTGGTCTCCTGCTTGCACACAGTCCACCCACTGGGATTATCTGGGTGGGGGTTGTACCGAATCCTTTCCTCCACCTCTATGAACTTCTGCAGACTGATGTTGCGAGTGGTCAGTTGCATCGACCGAGATTGACCATCAACGACTGTTGATTCAACACAATGGCATATGTCCTGACCCACGATCTTCCGGACAAACCAGGGCCCGGGAGCATGGATCGTGATGGCACGAGTCGTGTAGAGCTTCCCTGATTCGGCGTCTAGCTTGTGGTTCAAGGTGTCAACATCAAGAATGTGAGACAAAGTGCGCTTGTTCTCAGGGTCGGCAAACTTGCGCCAAGATGCAGACGTCACAATCTCCCAAGGGTGCTTGTACACATGCTCTTGTGCGTAGGCTTTCACCATCTCTTCTTTTGTAGCTCTTCATGTAACAAATAAATGATAATATAACTTAGTCAATTAAAAGGATTAGTTCTGACCAAAGAAAATTAAAATGGAAAGCAAAACCTTCTGCTTTCACCAGACTCTCGAGATTGCGATAATAAAGACATATGATATCGATCCATCTTTAGATCTAATCCCTAAGAATGGTATCAAATCAAATACATGACCTAACAGACAAAGCAAGCCCACAAAAAGTGAAGCAATGCAATTCTCACATACGCACACAAGAATCGGAGCATCATCTCCACAGAAATCTCCATTATCTCAAACTTCATTAGAGGATTCCTGCCAGCTTTGCAGGATACAGATTGCACCCATCAAAACCTCAATGCTCGTTCATATCAATGCAATGCAAGCATCCAGGATTCCCGAAAAACTGAAAACATTGGGCTCTTCCAAGCAAAACTAATGACCCCAAATTCTCAAGATTTTTCGCGAGACCAGCCCATGCCAAGCAAATCGCTATAAACCCTTCAATTTCAGCATCTTAGTATATGACAAAAGCACCGAATTTCCAACGGCAAAAGAACGACGATAGAGTCACCGAAAAAACAAGTCAAAACATCTTTACACACAATCGGTTTGGAAAAACCCACAATAGCCAAGATTGCATAATTCCAATCATAGAACAAAAAATTGGCGACGAGAAGGCAGGGAGACGATCAACTAATTCAACCCTCTCGATATCCGAAACGCGGCCAAAACCGCGGTCCGACCCTCCTAAGCTAACGACTCCCGGCTCAAATCAAGACGAATCTCATCCAAGAACGGGGGTCAAGACCACCTTCCTCCCTCCCTCCCTCCCAAATTCCCCATCTTGACCCACGAAACAGATTCGCCGACCCCAAGAAAAGCCGACCCACGAGCTAAGAACTCGAGGAAAGAAGACTGATGAATCGAGACGCGCACCTGTGGAGGCGAGAGAGAAGCAACCGAGCGAGGAAGCAAGAATCGAGGACGGAAGTTGATTTCTTGAGGAAGGAGAAGAAGGCAGGGAAGGAGAGAGAGAGAGAGAGAGAGAATGTTCAGAATGGTGGCAAAATACGATGGGCGACGAGCGGTGATTCGGCGGAAGGACAAGCGGAACACTAAAATGTCGTACTTATTTTGGTCAATTCTAACACTATCCAATCGTCACTATTTTGAAAAATTTATATCCCGGAAATTTAATTTTCTCAATCGAATTTTGAGTGGGTTTGTATGGAAAGTATTTTTTAAATTATTTATATTTTGCGAGATATAAGCAAAGTTTATGTTTCGAGCGCTCGTGAAATGGAGTTTGTAGCCAAAACTAATGAGGTGACGATGATTTTACCCGATTCTCGGAAAATATAAAGTCTATGATTATTATATTCATGTATATTACCATATGCCGTTTAATTTGTGGATACTCATGTTTAGCAAAACCCTAGCTTGAGTCGGTCAAAGAGATTTAGGGCCAGGAAATGGTGGGTCGGAGCTCCATCTCAAAATTAGACTGTAGGCCGACATGATGGGCCGGCCCATGTACTTGTGCGCCTAGCCATTTCATCAGGTTTGGCCCACCACTTCTATATCAAATCAAAGTGATTAGTTGATGATTAGTGAATTGATGACGTGGCATGCTTGGGAACTCGGTTTGATTTTCTTTTTATTTATTTTTTATTTAGTTGGAGTTCTTGGGTGCTCAAAAACTCAGCTTATATATATATAAATCTTAGATATTTAGTCGATGTTAAAAAGCCAATTCCAACTCTTTCTCTTGGTCTAAAAATTTTAAAAAGCAAATTTAAATGCTTGCAACTTTAAAGTTGATTTTTAATCACACATGGAGATGGAGAATCGGGCTGTGAGATTAAAAAAAAAAATCTATGCTTGAAATATATTTTTGAAATAAGGCAATTGTGACCACCTCTCTCTCTAAACATAGGTTAGGTGTGTTTGTTTTTATTTCTTTTTCCTGTTTCTAAACACTTTTTCTGTTTTTTGTTCCTGGGAACAAAAAAAGGAACAGAAACGCTTTTATTTGCGTTTTTGTTCCAAAATTATTTTTTGTTCTTTAAACACATCCGGAATAGAAACAAAAAACAAAAAAAAATTGTTTCTTATTTCTAGAACAAAATTTAGAAACACTTTCCATTTTCTTTTCTCTTTTTTGTTCTTCTTTTTTCTTTCTTTTTTCTTTGGCCGGTTGCCGGCCTCGGCTAGGGCCGGTGATCGGCCGTTGAGGGCCGGCGAGGTCCGATGACCTGGCCGGAGCATCGCTGGCCCCCGGTGAGGCCCAGCATCGCCGGCCGTTGGGCGAGCTCGATCTCGCCCAGCCAAGGCGAGGCCGCTGGCCCTTGTCAGCCGATCGCCGGCCATGGCCAAGGCCGGCGACAGACCAAAAAAAAGAAAAAAGAAAAAAGAAAAAAAGGAAAAATAAATAAGAAAATAAGAAAGAAAATAGAAAAAATAAAATAAAAATATTTAAAAATAAAATAAATAAAAAATTATATAAATTTACCAAACGTGTTTCTGTTCATTTTTTATTCCCAAAACAAGTTTATCAAACGTGTTTTTTTGTTCAAAAATTGTTCCTCGAAATATAAACACTTTTTTCTATTTCTATTTCCTAGAACAATTTTTAAACGTAAACGTTACCAAATGCACATTTAGTTTTCCTATCTTCTTCCTTGAAGCCAATGTCTCTCTACAGTGTCGTCTCTAACGATAGAGAGACCCTCCTTCTCCCTATCCCTATTCCCTTCTTTGAAGCTTTTTGTCTTTCTTTTCTTTCCTAATCGGGTCTAGAACTTGTGCGTGTTAACAAGTTTTTGCAGCTGATTTTAGGTGAATGTGGAGACTAGTTCGAACATTCGTCCGATTGACTACAATTGAGGAGGATTTTCGTAACGTGGCTCTAGAACTTCTCCGAGATTAGGCTACTCTCCTTTCCTAATTTAGATTTATGTTAAGTTTTGGGGGTACTCACTTAAACTAGATCTAGATATAGGTCTTAGAGCTCCTTACAAATATTTAATCTTTGTTCTTTCAACATTTTGATGTTGGTTTTTCTGCAAAGCAATGGTAATGAGGATGTTGAATTTAGATGCTTACTATTGGAACTTAACTCTATTATCACATTAGGAATTCCATTTCAAAAGTCGAGTTATCAAGTGGTCAAATATTACTTAACAAGAAACTTGTGAGCCACAGATCATACACTCTTGCGAATATAATTTGCTGATTCTTTAGGTGCATCAATTTTTCAAAGAGCATGGATCAAAGAAATATTCATGTTGAATTCACTTAAAAAATCGAGATACACGTGTGTTGAGTCTACAAAAGATTTGCCGTCCAATGCTAATGAAGGGAAAGGGCGAGAGAGAGAGAGAGTGACTATAGTCGGCAACTCTTGAAAGTGTTATCTTTGGAATTCCATGCTATATGGTCATGAGGTCGGGGCCAACAATGAGAAGATACTTCTCATAGTTGCTCTCGTTAAGTATGCTTTTGCTAAAATTTAGTATCTTGTCGATCCAAGAGTCGCTTCCAACTAGATTTACACCAAATGAAACTGTTTGAATTCGAACTCTTGAGTATTACTTAAGGTTGACTCAAATCCTCTTGTCTCCCATTACAAACAATTACATAATTAATGTACTAAAGGTCATATGTTAACGAATGCTCGTGAGACATTTATTATAAAAAAATTGAAATAGTTCAGTTCTCAGATCACTGGCAACATCCCTTAAATTAAAAATATCCCTAGACTTAATTAACTCGCGCGATCCATGCTAATTAAAGAATCCGGGGACTGCACTTTCTGGTGTAATGCCGTAAGATTCATGTTGTCTTCCACCAATGTGGTTGAGGTCCGATGGTTAAATATGTTCCTCAACTGACGTGGAACCATCGCCAACATCGAAAAAGCAAAGCTGCACATGATCTTCATCGCCCATGTCGAGATCGCCAAACATAATGAATGGAAAAAATAACAGTTTTGCTCGGTTGTACAGTCTCCACTGCAAGATTCAGTACATCATTCGGCTCGTTATAGGGTTTGCGCGACCTGCGTAGAGCTAGTTGAACGCGTTGCTTCGACTGTCAGACTTGTTTTTTTTCATGTTTTGGAGGATTGAAACTTTAGGCGGCTTCGATAATTTGATGGTTGATCGTCAGGGAGGAACCAGACCGAGCGCATTAATGCTGAAGGACATGAAAAGTCCAACCTCAATCTTCATGGGACCCACCAAAGTCAATATGTTCGGTTCAATGTATTATTCTCTGTCATTAATTAAGGATCTTGAAGTTGAAGGTTCACTCGTGAGACCCCACGCACTAACCCTTTATAGAAAATCCCAAATCTTTTTTAATGATGACTGCAAATCAAGAATATCATATGGTAAACCCCTGATGCAGAGACTCCCAGAAGAGCGATGAACATCTCACATATGCAAGCTTGATGAAGTCAGCACAACCCTCATTTGTCTTTTCATGGTTAGCATCTGTTGAAAGTAAAGAAGCATCTATTCTAAAAGCTGTAAGCTCTTACACATGAGGCGCATCAGTTGTCACTTGTTAACGTTCCCTTTTATACAGATGTTTAGTAGGATGCATCCCGTTCGGGCTCTTTTGTTTTCTTTGCCAAGACTCGAAGAATTGTCGGGACTTACCCATGACATACAAGAAAGGAAAAAGGAGATATCCTGAATTAATTATCAATCAGATAGCTGCAATCCGGTGGCTAGCAACGTTGCCATTGCAGTCCAAGAACAAGTCTCTGTTCTCCCACATACGCACTCAGTACAAGAAAGCTTGATCTCACAAAGAACCGTATTCCTTCTGGCCCTAACGCGCCACCCCCACTTCTCTCCCCTTCCTCGTCTAATAGTGGTGACAGAGCTCAGGCTGCTTGATGGAGTGGGCGAGCTTAACCTTCCAAACTTGGAAGCGAATTGGCTGTTGTGTAGAGATCGATAACTAGATCTCAATAGTAACACCAAAATCTCGTCAGGGGGAGAGGGAGAGAGAGATAACTCCTGGTCATGCGACTGTTGACAGCGTGGTGGCGGTGGTGGCTACTGTGGTGGTGTGACAACAACAGTTCTATACCATTAGGAGAGGAAGCGTAAGGGAGGGGGAGAGAGTTACATAAAAACTAAACTTCACTAGAGAATTATTTCGTCTAAAGGTAAATTTGATGAATCTGACTCCAGCCAACTAGATTTGATATATTAAACTAGAGTAAATGAATGCAGCTATATGTTCTAAAATTTTGAACCGTTAAAGAACGACATAAAGCATTGACCTCAACGAGACCACCCACACCATGTTTATAATTACATGAGCCATACACTGTCTTATGAGGAATTTGTACTGCCCATTAACCAAAACTATATGTCTTGTACATGTAATTCGTGGGCACCCATAAAAGCAAGATAAAGCCAATCTAAGTTATCTTTGACTTTTATCATTTGAACCTCTAGTCATAAGGGCGCCTAACCCTAATCTCCAAGTCCCTTGTGTGTAGTCGACTATGTATCTTGCGGGTTTAAAAGGTTCGAGATACATTGAAAAGGAAAGCTAAACCGGACGCAACTTAAAAAGTGCAAATTGCTCATTACTTGATTTCCATCCACTTTTTCTAAACCTCAAGTTTTTGTTTTTCGAATTAATGTCTCATGTCAATGAAGCTATCACCCCCCCCCCCCCCAAAAAAAAGGCAAAGATTCAAAAGAAAATGAAAAAGAAGAAGAAGAAGAAGAAGAACTCTCACGTTTTTCTTAGCATATCCTGTTACTTCTTTCCAAATTCGTCATCTTCTCGTGCTCAGCACCGCGAAGATCGATTGATACTGAAGGGAAAACATCCACTTGTGGGCGTTAATTATTTACCAGTAAGAGCAGCATATATACAGTCTTATTTTATCCACCAAGCGTATGAAGTTCCGTCTCATTCCTACATCAATCCTCAATACACGAAACTATTGTTATTTCCCCTTCGTTTATAATAATGGATGAGAAAGTTTTCCCCGTTCTACAAATCCCAGTGAAAACTTTCTTGCAGTGTTCACATATTGTCGTTGATCTCAAGTAAAATCAGCCGCCTCATAACAAACTATGCAAGCATTTCTCCACTCCATAACTACATCCGATCCAAGCTTATTAATTACAACTATGAAAAGAAAGACATGTTCATGGTATAAACGGCAAGAAATCCGAGAATATTTTCCTCATCTTGGTCGGTCTTTATGCAACACCAGAAGGCATCAATCTTCTTAACTTCAGTCTTTATCGTTGCCTCATGAACTCAAAGAGACAATGAGAGAGAGAGAGAGAGAGAGAGAGATTGTAAAGAATGTTTAATGAATTGTTTGTGTCTCTTGGGCTACTATCTTTGTCTTTGCAACAAACCTAACCCTACACCTAAATCCTAACCCTAACCCTAACCCTAACCGGGTTTATGTGCAAGAAAACAAAGGGTTCTTCCCCTCTTTTAAAATAAATTCAAATCCCAATCAATTCAAATTAAATTTTTGACGTATAATGTGAAAATAATCCTTCAATTTCGAGGCGACACGAGCACTTTCCCGGCGTTTCCTCCCACCCCTTGGAAACTCTCAATTTCTGCATGGGTTCTCGTGAACCTCTTTACCCAAAATTGCCCTCCCCCCTCCATTCTATTTCTTGGACATGCCATCGTTCGTTTCAACATTTCTCTCATCTTTAGACATGGAGGGAGGGTTTTCATTTTACCTTTTTTTTTTTCCTAAGGAGGAAAACAGCCATTAGTATTGACCATTATAGGAGACAAGTAGGTTTGCAAAACCACACACTTATAGATATATACGTATTGCGGATCCCAGTAGTGCCTTTTCGGGGCTGTGGAATTGTATCTCTTCTTTTCTCGAAATTATATCAGTCTGCGTTATTGCAGAAAACATGGTGTTGATAGAGTAGCCCTCTGGAGAGTTGAGAAACTTGGTGGCTTAGCTATAATAAAATAAGATTTCCTTTGTTAATAAAGAGACTCTTTAGAAAACTAGTTAATCTATAGAATAATGTTATATTGACCAGTGTGTTCAACTAACTTATTAGGTCTGGTCATTTTAGGCAAATCATTGGTTAAACTTTAGAGATGAAGTTTTGATATCTAAACTTCCAATATCTCATATGATTTCGATACATCATGCTCCTATTAATTGACTTTGGATCACGATTTTTCAGCATAATTTAAATGGTATAACTACGAATGGATACTCATGAGTTGCTAGCATTTGGATTATCCATAGTCTCTGATGGAGTATCAAGAGATAAGCTGTAATGCAAGTTTTAGTCTACATCAAGATAACGGAGGAGGAATGGGTGTTGGTAATTATTTTCTGGTTTCATTATCGAAATAGCCATTTCTCCATTTGGCTTGACACATGATTAGTGATTAAAGCACATTAAATGTTTTTATAAATATCTCTATTCTCTCTCCCTCGCGTCGCTAGTCACCACTAATACATTGCTGCTAGTGACACCATCGGTGGTGGGGGTATGCAATATCTTTATGCCAATCCCTTTGCAACGAGCCGATTTCTTACCACCCAAGATCATTCACATTGGAACCCTAGAATGCGACTTTTGAGTCTTCAATACATGCACTGGTCTTGTACTTAGAGTCATGAAAGATACTGTTATAGTTC
Organism: Eucalyptus victrix; assembly: GCA_016097545.1. NCBI lineage: Eukaryota > Viridiplantae > Streptophyta > Magnoliopsida > Myrtales > Myrtaceae > Eucalyptus > Eucalyptus victrix. The sequence continues at coordinate 32,861,982 of CM027844.1, forward strand.
CCAAGCAAATGCGTGCATGATTCTACTTTTGAAACACCCTTCAACCAGTACCAGCGAAAGGGCACGTCCTTTGGTGAAAACGAAGGTAGAAAGCAAATAAAAAAAGAGATTAATTAATGGCTTTCTTTATTTTTCTTTTCCGTGCGGGTCATCATGTGGTCAAACCTAGCTCCCCCCCTTTATTTACTGTTTCCAAATGTTGAAAAGGAAGCATGCAACCGGAGATATCGGCTCGGCCTGGCGCATCCCCCCTACTTTCCACAGGAAGAGTCCAAAAAGGGCGGGGATTTCCAAGGTGGGGTCCAAAGGAACTGACACGTGTCAGTCACATTCCTGCGAAATTGGCCGCAAAACCTGAAACGGCGTGACGAAGGAGGGTTTTCTTTTCTTTTCTTCCTGGGGTTGGTCCAAATTTAATGAAGGGTATTTAGTCCTTCTCTAACCTCTTTTACGCTTCAGAAAAATGGCCGGTGGCGAATCCCCACCAACACGTCATCTTTCTCCCTTCATTTCCCATTTTTCACCCCACAGTTCTCGAGAGAGAGAAAGAGAGAGAGAGAGTCTGAGATTCTTGTTTCTTTGGCCACAGACTCCAATGGCAAGTTTGCTTATATTCAATCCCTTCTCTCCTTCGTACTGCTTCTGCGATTATCCTCGTTTATTTTATGTGTAGTTTTAGATTTTTACTCAGGTCATTAAGTGACAGAAAATGCTTTTTCTCTTCTGATATTTCTTGTTCTGCCGTTGCTTTAGGGTTAGGAAAATACGTGAAGCCCTCCCCTTTTCGGTTTTCTTTAAGCGGTTTGAAGTGAAGAGAGCGAGGGACGTGGGTCCTGCCTCCCCTCTTTCTGGTCAACATATTCTTTGTTTATAAGGTATTTCGGACAAGAATTTTGGCGGGAAGTGCGGTATCATCGACGATGTAAGCAGGTATTGTTTTCTTTGTTTAAGGAAAAGAAGTTCTGTCTTTTGTTGTATTGTTTTTGTTTTTGGTGTGATGTATGTGTGTGGGGGGTTTGTTTCTTTTTTCCACGGGTGGTGTTTCGGATTCTCTCTGCTGTTTCAACTTTAATTCCAAGGGCAGTGTCACACGAGGACACGCGGTCAGAGATTTTTCAGTCAGTTCTAACAACAGATTCGCTGACATATAAAGAAACTTTGCATGTAATTCCATTCAAAAGATGGCTCTTTGAAACCTTTTCATGATTCCATTTCTGCAAAAGCACTGTTCTCTCTCTCTCTCTCTCTCTCGCTCACCTTGCATGTGGATGTGTGTGTGAGTGTGTATATATCACATGGATGAATTCACAACGATAGTACATCCATGTATTTCAAAAATAGAACGCAATCCAATCTATCATAAAACATCATGGTACTTTGTGTAGGTGAAATAGCAAAGTGCTTCCATATGTGTTTTCATTTGAAAGAAATGGAGATGGCAAATTTTATGACCAGCATGTCCTAGTTGCAACACTCACAACATTAGTGATTCGAAATTGATTCAGTCGTTCTTGTAATAGGTTTTGTTAGAGAATAGGTTAGATGTATTTTGACAAGTTTTAGTCGCTAATATAAGTGTTTAATTTTGTATAAGTCACCTAATCTAGTGAAGTCCATAACTATATGCTCAAAATCTTTTATACTAATTTTTTTCAGTTAGCTATATGTAGGCATTCAGTTTTCACCTTATGACCATAGTGAGGATATATGCTGTTGCTTGAAGGCACCATCATATAAGATCACGGCCGGGACGTATGGTGTGCGGCCGTGTATTAAAAAACAGATGTTAGGTCTGTTGATCCTAATCCCTCTCGCGACTGTTTCCATCCATGATTAAGCTAGATCTGGTTTTTGCGATGGCTTTTTAAGCGAGACACGTTTGCCTCAGTCAAGGACGACAGAGCCTCGTTTGAGCCACCGTCAAATCTATCTCGGCATAGTCCTGGCTCCGTCGATGATGACTCCTAGGTGAACGTGAATTAGCTCTATCCTCATCGAGGAGCGCCCTCCTCTATCATAAACAATACACACACAAACGCAATGGATGAACAGGGCTAGAACCTGCAAATAGACAGGGCCAACAGTGGAAACTTAGGTGTGCAGGCGAAGCAGTTGCTTCAATGTTCAGACTTTATGTCGTCGGGATCGTCATATAAGTTTCCGTCATTAGTAAGGTTTTCCTTGTGTGTTGTGATTTTGCATGTGGATGACCCAACGGGATATGAATGGCTCCCATCTTGTCTGTGCAGCAGTGTTAGTACTTTGACAACATCAAAACCTCTTTTTTGATGGACATATATTCTTCTCTTGAGAGAGCCATCGCCTTCAAATATTGTACCTACCACTCTTTGTAATTCCCACTGCAAAATTTTGTAAGGACTTCTAGGCAATAACTTCCCCCCTTTAAGCAATGTCGCTTTTTCGTTGCCCTCCTACAGTTTTTGCTCTTGTGGAGTTTCAACATGCACGCGCAGACACATATAGCTCCTCTTGTTTTCACCATGTGGGTGCATCATTTCCTTAGGAACTAGTAGATTTATGCCATGGACTTGTGAAGCGTTTTGAACTATTCTGAACTCAAATACCCACTTAGATGAGACTTTTTGTATAGCGTTTGACATGGCTAGGGCTAGCTTTGTTGGTCCTGCATGGTTAGTTTGGTCCATTTTCAACGGGGTTCATGGTTTAATTACTAAACAAATGGTCTAAACTTGATTACTCAAAGGTACAAAAAAAAGGCACCATTAGCTGTGCTAGCTAGCACCACACAAGCTTCTAGCTTGTTATGAAGACATGCACTGGACCGAACATATTAAATTCAATAAACTAAGCTTTTTGCACATTTGACCAGTGCGAATACCGATTAAGTGGTCAACAGATTTCTACTTGGGAAACCCAACAAAATCCTCCAATTTTTCTTCGATATTTTACTTTTTTGGGGGGGTTCCGAATATTTTTTTACCGAACGTGAGCTTGGTGATATTTGTTGAACAGGAGTAATTCTTACTCATCTCCCCCCTTGATGAATCCTTTTTCAATTTGATATGTCGGGTTCATTAAGGCAATAAGATAATGCATGTCCGTACACACACATCTTTAACACATGCATGACTCGGGGATCAACAAATTTTGGCTTGCTCGTGGTTGATGGTCCATGATCGTATTCCTCAACTTTAAGATATATATATTTCAGAGAGATTAGAGAGAGAGAGAGAGAGAGAGAGAGAGAGAGAGAGAGAGAGAGGAGAACTTTAATAATGATGGTACTAAAGTAAAGATATGAACTTATTTCTTCGTGATACATGAAGTTGCATGTGGCTTTAAAAAAGCAGTGTTATGTACATGTAACTCATGCCCGGTTTATAAATATTGATGATGTGTCGTTTAACGTAAGTTTTTCTTCTTTCTTTTTGGTACATTAGCGTTTGTAAATATTTTTGCCGGTCTATGTGTTGGGCATTTGCTCAATATTTTAAGGAGAGGGAAGAGAGATGATTTGGTGAGTGTGGGAATGCTGGGCTTTGGGGAGTCATTAGTTGTAGAGAACGAGGACGTGAGTTCCGATGAATCAAGTGGGTGTTGAATGGAGACTGAGAGAGAGAGAGAGAGAGAGAGAGGATGGTCATATGGCGAACTTAGGGTTATAATCTTAAAAGTTTTTTCCAGTTGGAATTCGTGGGTTTGTCTCTGCCTCACGAATGACCGAAAGATCTTTATCTCATTCTTTCAATCGGCCACTCGTGGCCTCGTATGTAAATCGCAATATATATATACTATGTTTCCTTTACTTAAAGCATTGCTTGATTTTGAAGTTCTGGACCAGAGAGGGTTATGCTAACATCCACTTGGTGTGCACCGTGAATTCAAATAATAAATGGATATATACACATATGTATTAGATTTATAGTGGATATCACATGATAGTTCACTTAAAGACTTTTATGTGCCATTGGTGTACTATTAGGGCGGATAAGAACACCCAGTTGAAAGTTCAGCTGCCATTTTCAGTCAGTACTTAGTGGGGGGAGAGAGAGAGAGAGAGAGAGAGAGAGAGTCGAAGAGAGAGAGAGAGAGAGAGCATTTAAATACCTGGTATACTCATTCATGGTTTTTCCTTTTTCAGCCTCTCCTCTCCTTTGTCCTCTCTTCTATCATGTTTTCAGAAACCCTACTTCAATAAAGCTCAGAGTCTTCTGCAGCTCTCCCTGAGAGAGAGAGAGAGAGAGAGAGAGAGAGAGAGAGAGAGAGAGAGAGAGAGAGAGAGAGAGTTTCCATCATCAGGCAAAAGGTGCAATCCTAGCTACCATTTCTAAGGTGAAGATATCAAATCTCAGCCCAGTTCATTTTCATACTTTTTGGTACTTTTTAGCAGTCTGGATTGGCTGGTCTTCCTCCAGATTATTTCTGATAATAAGATCTGATTCTCTCTCTCTCTCTCTCTCTCCCCGACTTTTTATGATTGTATATGCAGGAAAGATTGGTCTCTGTTATTTTGCTCAAAAGACATCAAAGAAGTGCAGTTGCGACTAAGTACTACTAATTACTGAAGAAGAAGAAGAAGAAGAAGAGGAGTATTTGTTATATAGGCTCGATGAATTCAAACAACTGGCTATCGTTCCCCCTCTCTCCGTCATCTCACTCTTCATTGCAAGCAAATCTTCACTCCACTCAGCCTCATCAGTTTTCTCTAGGGCTAGTCAATGAAAACATGGACAACCCTTTTCACAACCAAGGTAAAATTACTTAAATTGGAAAACCCCTCCCAAAAAACGTAGTTATTGCTACGTCTGTTGGGTGATTCATTTTGTGTATGCGTGTGTGGTTTTTTTTTCAGAGTGGAATATGATCAATACTCACGGGGCGAGTGGCGAGGTGCCAAAGGTCGCAGACTTCTTAGGGGTGGGCAAGTCAGAGAACCAATCAGATCTTACGGCCTTCAACGGGATGAACCAAGCTGGCGACGCTGATTACTTGTTCCCGAGCAGCAGCCTTGTCCCAGTCCAACAGAGCGCAGTCGTGGCAGCGGCGACCTCCAGCAACTACGAGCTCCAAGAGAATGTAGGCAACATGCAGTCACTGACTCTATCCATGGGCAGCGGGAGCAAGGGCTCAGCTTCGGAGATTAGTGGGGACAACACTAGCAACAACACGGTGGAGAATGCGCCAAGAAGGACCTTGGACACATTCGGGCAAAGAACTTCGATTTACCGGGGCGTCACCAGGTGATCAATCCTCACCAAGTCCTCATTGTCATGTTAATCTCCTCCTCTTGTCGTATGTTGTGATGGAATGTCGTAAATCAAATTACACATAGTTGCAATACCTTTTATACTTGGTTTGATTGGGTCTGTCTTGGAGAAAATACCTGCAGGCATAGATGGACAGGGAGGTATGAGGCTCATCTTTGGGATAATAGTTGCAGAAGGGAAGGCCAGTCAAGGAAAGGTCGCCAAGGTATATATCTACATTTTGTTTATATTTATGCCCTGATTAGTGTCAGTCAGTCTTCTTGTTTGAATATACTTTTTTTTCCACTTTGATTCTTTGTGGTACTGACAAGATACATAATTTTTTTGTTTGTGGGTGTCGTTCTTGGTGGTTCCATTAATCTTCTGTTCCAGTCTATCTGGGTGAGTGCCATCAATTTTTTTCTTTTTAATTCCTCTTGGTTAACAGTTGCATTTAATGATTCTGATAAGCTAATTATTTCTGTCGATTTTTTGCTATAATTTTTCTTTTCCTTACTTAGGGGGTTATGACAAAGAAGAGAAAGCAGCTAGGGCATACGATCTTGCTGCGCTCAAGTACTGGGGAACATCGACCACTACAAATTTTCCTGTTAGTTTCTTCCTTTGCTTTTTATTGTCATTGATCAGTATGTACACAAACCCAAGGATTAGATTAACGAATAAATCTCTATTTAAATGCAAGGCGTCACTCAAAACTTTTTATGTCTCTTTTATGTGTGCAGATAAGTAACTATGAGAAGGAACTCGAAGAGATGAAGCACATGACCAGGCAAGAATTCGTGGCGTCCATTAGAAGGTCAGATAACATGTTCGAACGAAAATACTCATTTCTATCTCGACAGCTTCCGATACTTTCTTCTCTATCTAGAAACGCTTATGAATCTAAGTTGATGTCGTGGTGTTGTGTCGCTCTCCTTCGCAGGAAGAGTAGCGGCTTCTCTAGAGGGGCTTCGATGTACCGCGGAGTTACTAGGTACGCTTCTTTCTTCTCCTTCTCCTTCTTCTTCTTCATCTGCTGCTGCTGCTCCTTCTCCTCCTCTTCCTCATTGATTTCAATGAACTTTACCCAGGCATCACCAGCATGGACGTTGGCAAGCGAGGATTGGGAGGGTTGCAGGAAACAAAGATCTTTATTTGGGAACTTTCAGTGAGTCATTTAATATATATATTTATATGTGATGGGTTTTTTCTTCTCTGCATTTTCGAAAAAATAAAATTCTGGAGATGCCCCACGGGTCAGTCTTTTGTTAATTAAACATAAAAATGTGGAAACATTTGTTACTCAGCAGCAGCTGCTCGCACCTAATATTTAACTGAAAAAAGTTAGATCCTTGCTGAGAAAGTTTCCAAGGATCTAATCTATCATTTATAATGGAACATTCCATGCATGCACATACGCTCAGTCAGTCAGAATCTCTACCAAGGCCAGCACCCATACTCTTTGATTGAAAAGCACGTGCAACCTTTCTACTTTAGGTTACTAAATACTACCCGCTGATGCGATGCATTGGCTCTTCCCTCGGCCATTCGTGGAACTGTAAAGACTGAATCTTGCGGGTTAAACGCTTTTTCAGGCACCGAGGAGGAAGCTGCCGAGGCCTACGACATCGCAGCGATCAAGTTCCGGGGCCTCAACGCCGTCACCAACTTCGACATGAACCGCTACGACGTGAAGGCGATCCTCGAGAGCAACACACTGCCCATCGGCGGGGGCGCCGCCAAGAGGCTCAAGGAGGCCCAGGCACTGGAGTCCTCGAGGAAGCGGGAGGAGATGATCGCCCTCACCTCGAGCTTCCAGTACGGGAGCTCGAGCTCAAGCCGCCTCCAGTCGTACCCTCTGTTGCAGCCATCGTTCGATCACCACCACCAGCCTCAGCCGCTGCTGACCCTCCAGAACCCCGAGATCTCGCACTACTCGCAGCAAACCGACCCTTCTTTCCCCCATAATTACATCCAGACGCAATTGCAGCTTCATCAGCAGTACCAGAACCACCCTTACTACAACAGCACCAACTATCTTCAGAGCAACCCGGCGCTGCTGCACGGGCTGATGAGCGTTGGGTCTTCGACGGCGGTCATCGGGGAGAACACTAACAACAACGGGAGCTCGAGTGGGAGCTACAGCGGAGGGTACTTGGGAATGGGCTCGAGCAGCGGCGGAGGCGGCGGCGGCGGGAACGGTGTCGGGTCGGAGGAGCTCGCGATGGTCAAGGTCGACTACGACATGCCTAGTAGCGGTTACGGGAGCTGGTCGGCGGACTCGGTGCCGGGTTCGAACCCAGGCGTTTTCACGATGTGGAATGACTGATGATGGTGCTGGAGAGGAGGGGCAAGGTCACGGCGTGCATGGAAGATTTTATACATAGCTTTTCAATGCTTCTTTTACTAATGGATCGAGGCTGATTGGCTTCTTCTACAAGTGCACCAACAAAAACAACCTTTTTCTTAATTTCTTCATTCTTCTTCTTCTTCTTTTTTTTTGTTGGTTTTCATTATCGGAATAGAATGTATTAGATTCTTGGAGAAATCGCTAATCAAGTCAATCGCATTGTCAAGAATTATATAGGACCGTGCATTTCGTGCATCGTCGTTGCGATGTGATTGACTTGATTTTAATGGCGGTGATGATCGTTCACGTCCGAACGAAAATTTTGTTGCCTCGAATCTAATGAGAAATATCTAATTATTGAAGACTTGAGATGATCATGCCTTTTTATTTGAGCTTATTCTGATCTTATATATAATAATACTGTAATGTATTCTCTCATTAAATGATGTGTATCTATTATGTTATTTTTCATTTATAATATGAAATGAGGCCCCAATCAATGTATTTTTTCTTTTGTCAGAATCAATGCATTTCTCTTCATCCGAGGCAATTTTAAGGCTTTTTGATATTATAAATATTTTTGTGGGTGATATAATAATGCATAAATATGTGAAAAAATTTCAAAATAAGGAGTTGAAATACTCTCAATTTTTCAAATAAGAGTTTGAGATGGATTTTATCTCATATAGGGGTGAGCATCGGTTTAGGGTTGAGCCTGGACCAACCTTGGACTAGCTCAACCTTGTTGATCTTAGTCCGATTCCAAGAGAGATTGGGTCGGTTCTTGATCCTAAGATTTTTGGACCGGCACTGTGCGGGTTGGTCCTCGATCGGTCCAACCTGAACCAACCCTGACTCTATATATAATATATATTTATATTATTTACAATTTTTTTATATAGAAAAAACCTTAAAATAAATGGCGTCAACAACATTAAATAATTATTTAGTGAGTAATTTAAGTAATTTTACATTGTTATTTAATAACTTACATTTTTAATATCTTTTACAAGTATCGCAAATCGTAATTTACGAATGAGGAAAATATTTTTGTAAGGAGTTCTCACGACATTCAAAAGGGCATAAACAACTCATTATGAAATTATGCTCTAGTACTAATTCTCTTTGTCTTATTTATATCATTAGTCTTCAATTTGCCAAAATCGAGAGAAATAACTTATTCGCTCGCCACTTAACACTTACCTTGCTCGTTTTGAGTCACTTATGCCGCTTGCCGCTTGATGCTTGCTTGGCTTGCTCCCCTGCTCGATACTTAATGCTCACTGTTCAACGTTCACCTCACTCGAGCCTCACCGCTTGCCTTTTCTTAGTTGACCTCGCTCTTCATCAAACCATTAGGTCGGTCCGATCCACAATCGCTTTTTCAATGAGTATTAAAAATGAAATTACAAAATTATCAGACCGAACCTACTAGGTCGGTCCAGTCCTCGGTCCCAAGTTCAATAGGGTCAGTTTTCAGTCCAAAAAATTGAGGATCGGCACTGTGCGGATTGATCCTAGGGTTAGGGGGTGGACTAGGCCAACTAGGATCATGCTTACCCCTAATCTCATGTATGGTTTTGAAATATCCTCATTTTCTAAAATAAGAATTTCAAGTTGACTTTATTTCAAATAATAAGCTGAAGTAGCCACACTAGTCTAAAAAAAGGACCTACCCTCACTAGTGATTGAGGGCATTTTTGTCCTGTTGCGTTTTCTTATTTTCTTTCTTTTAAAAAAATAAAAATTAAAAAAAGGCCAAAACTTGAAAAAGAGAAAAGAAAACACAGATTAAAAAAAAAAAAAAAAACCTAGGTCAAGGGCTGGGGCTAGCCCTCCCGACTATGGGGCATTGGCCATGGTCAGCAGGGTTGTCAAGCCTACCAACCCCTGTTGAGGCGCTGACAACCTTATCGGCCATGGTTAATGCCCCACGGGCGCTGTGGGTAGTGACCACAAGTAGGGGAGGTTGCCTACCAAGCCTCTCTCGCTTGTATTTTTTTTTCTTTCAATTTAGCCTTTTTTTCTCTTTGTTAAGTTTGTTGTTTTTTTAAAAAAAGAATAGAAAGAGGGAAGAAAATAAGAAAACATGAAAGGACACAAATGCTATTGACCAATTGGTGAGGTCAAGTCTTTATTTAAAATTAACATTATTACTTTAAACCGTTATTTGAAACAATATTCATTTAGGTCTTTACTTAAGATAATGATAGCACAAGCCCCTATTTGAGTTAATGTTTACGTTATACTTTCATTTGAGAATTTGATAATACTTCAAGTTTTTATTTAAAATTTTCCCCTTAGACATAGTTGACAATTCTCATTAATTTAATAAAACTTCATGAGTTGCCTTTATTACCCTCAAATACTTACCGAAAGTCCAATTTTGCCCCTCTTTAAGAAATTAAAACCTAGATCTAGGCCCACTTATCTCTGTATCCCTCTTTCGAACCAGGAGAGAGCCGTCTTAAAGTCACGCGCCTCTTCTGCTCAGCTCCGCTCCGTTCGCCCGCCCGCCTCGCTCCGTTCGCTCGAGCTCAGGCCAGTCGCTCGCGCCTCCTCGGAAGCCAGTCGCTCGACCCTCTCTCGCTCGCCGCTTCCTTTGTCCGGGGAAGGAGGTACCAATTCCGCACTTTCTCCTTTAGGGCATAGAATGATTACAGGACGATTTTGCTGTTCTTTTTTTTATTTTTTTTGGGAGATCTTTTCGTTGGTGATAGTGATTTGCTTTGGTGGAATTGTTGTCGACCGTGTTATCTCGGCCCGAATTGTTCGGCGTCAAGTTGGCCGGGGTTGGGGCACATATGTTGCGGTGCTGATGTCGAACGGTGTGCGAAGATTGAGTGGGGATGGATTGGCATGACTAGGACGAGAGGATTGGGGATCTAATCGATTTATGCGAGCATGGCTCGATTGTGATGGTGCAGGGTCGAATTCGAATTGTGGCTCCATTGAACTCTGGTTGGTGATAATGTGGGAGTAGTGCTTTTATCTTCTGCTTTCTTACTTTATAATTTTATGGTTTTCTGTACGTGGCGACTCGGTCTGTGGTAATCTTTTCAGTAGCAACACATGGGATGTCTGCTAGTTGATAACTTGACGGAAACCTCATAGAAAGTGTGGTTTAATGAGTAGAGCATTGTCTTGTCTCAAGTGCTTTTGAATTGGACAGTCTTTCATGTCTTTCGTGCTTCCAGGGATATTTCTCTGCTCAGTTGGATATGGCGAGAAGGCATGAAGATGATGAATCTGAAGATGTAAAGTATGATAGACGAGAAACGGAGAGAAGCCACCGGCGTGAAGATGGTTACAGTCGACGAGGAGCAATAGACGGTGAGACAGGGAGAGGATCTCATCGAGATTCGAAGGAAGACAGTGAGGCGAAGGATGGACGGGAAAGAAGGAGAGATCATCGGCGTGAGCATGGGCACAGGGAGCGGGATTCTGAAGCTGGTTACAGAGACAGGGAGAGGGAGAGGGAGAGGTATTCATCGCGGGACTCTGAGTATGAATATGAAAGGGCCTCGCACAAGAGATCAGAGCGTGGTAGGACCAATGGTGATAGACATGATAGATGGAGGTATGATGATAGTGACGGGAGTCCTCGAAAAGATAGAGAGGTTTACAAAGGGCGAGATACCTCAATTAACAATGACAAAGAGGGAAGAGATCGCAAGAAGGTTGATGATTCGAAACCAGAACAAACAACATTGCGGGAGGGCAATAAGAACACTGATGCTTCAACCTTGGGCAAAAGTGGAGGAGTTTACATGCCACCATTTAAGTTGGCCAGAATGATGAAAGAGGTCCAAGACAAAACTAGCGTTGAGTATCAAAGGTTGACATGGGATGCTTTAAGGAAGAGTATAAATGGTCTAGTGAATAAAGTCAATGCAACAAACATTAAGAATATCATTCCAGAACTTTTTGCTGAGAATCTTATCCGAGGAAGGGGTCTTTTCTGCCGTTCTTGTATGAAGTCTCAAATGGCTTCTCCAGGATTCACAGATGTCTTTGCTGCATTGGTTGCTGTTGTCAATACAAAGTTTCCAGAGGTTGGTGAGCTTCTACTTAGAAGGATTGTTTTGCAACTTAAGAGAGCTTATAAGCGGAATGACAAGGTACGGTCACATGTCTTGGTTGAGATGTCTTAGCTCACTTTTGATTATTCATACTTTCGGTGTTAATTTTTTTTTTTTTTTTTTTGGTTGTATTCTCAACAGCCTCAATTACTTGCTGCTGTTAAATTCATAGCACATCTGGTTAACCAGCAAGTGGCTCATGAGATTATCGCTTTGGAGCTGCTCACTGTTCTGCTGGAAAATCCTACCGATGATAGTGTAGAGGTGGCTGTTGGTTTCGTGACTGAGTGTGGTTCCATAATGCAAGACCTTTCTCCTAAAGGTTTACATGGTAGGTATATGTTGTGAAGTTCGGATTATATCCAGCTTGTTGCTCTTCAATTCTTGCTTGGGTGCATGTATCATTAAATTGTGAGGCAATCTGTTGGATAGTGCTCTTTCATGGTTGGATATGAATTCATGAGATCAGAGTTGGAGATCATGAAGGAGATGGCAGATTTGACGAATGGTTAAGCTTGTATCATTCGTCAAGTATAGTGTCATCATGCTATATCCTAAGGCTTTTTATATCATGTCATATCATCTATATCATCCTTTTATGTAGATAAGAAAATAATTTTTACTATACAGTGTGCATGACTAGCACTTCTATTGTCTTGTGCTGGCTTCTTAGTTCTGATAATTTTTTCAGGTATCTTTGAGCGGTTTCGTGGAATTCTTCATGAAGGCGAAATAGATAAGCGAGTTCAGTTTTTGATTGAAGGTCTTTTTGCCATTAGAAAAGCTAAGTTTCAGGTCAGTTACTCCAATCTCTCTTACTTGGGTGAGAAAGTACAATTTTTCTTTGGGAGAGGTTAATCGAGCATGCATGTCTTGGCCTCCTTACTATCATAACTTAAATTTTCCCATGTACATACAGGGTTATCCTGCGGTTCGCCCAGACTTGGACCTTGTGGAGCAAGAAGATCAACTGACACATGAGATATCACTCCAGGAGGACATTGATCCAGAAATTACTCTTGGTATCTGTCTACTTATCCAGTTATGGGGAAGCTACTTATAATCTGCTTATTATATTGTCTGATATTTTTTCTTTTGTCATACTTGTTTCCGGACCAGACATATTCAAGCCTGATCCGCAATTTGCGGAGAATGAGAAGCGTTATGAAGAATTGAAGAAAACCATTCTTGGTGACGAGTCCGAGGAGGAAGAAGATTCTGAAGAAGGCTCAGAAGATGGATCAGATGAGGAATCTGAGGAAGAAGATGATGAACAGATGAAAATTAAAGATGAGACAGAGACTAATCTTGTAAACCTCCGGAGAACAATCTATTTGACGATTATGTCCAGTGTTGATTTCGAGGAAGCAGGGCATAAGCTATTAAAAATTAAGCTTGAACCTGGACAAGAGGTTAGACACCTTTTCAGTCATTGCAGCCAAATTTGAATACTTGTTTTCTTTCTATCCCTTGATTTCTGAGAAGGTTGTCCATGGGATGAAATGGTTTTAATAGTCTGTTATTTTTTTTGTCCGGCGATTTTAAGAATTTAAATAAATATTTGCTGATTTTTGTCCCATAACCAAAGTGGATTTGGCTGATGTATAATCTTTCTGTTGAACTTGCTTTTAGGCTGTATTTTCAGAGCTGATTGCTTCGCATGTTATAATTAATCTGTAAATGAGGTCGACTGGTTTGGTTTTGTGTATTGCACTGACTTTGAAACTGCAGCAATTGTAAATTCTAGTTATCCAATTTTTTGCATGTGACGCAAAATTGGTGCCTTTTCTTTTCCCAATTTTGTCTCTGTGTTTAATATACTCCTACCATTACAACAACTAATCAATTTTGTACTTCTTTTTTTGTCAGAATCAATATTTTTTTTCAGATGTTTGGTAGACTTTCTTGTGCATTACTTTTGCCAGATGAGTTTTGAGTAGTTTAATAGTTGGAAGAAAAGTTGAGATTTTTTTGAATTTTGGTTGATCATCTTCTTTGAGTATTTTTTTCCTGATCATTTTGATCGACCTAGTTGATAAGACATATAGCAGCTAGACTTGATAGCTTGAAAGTAGAATTCTTTTATTTGGAAGCATTCACTGCCCCTGCAATTAGCATGGTAGATGGCCTACTATGCTACATTAGTGACGTTTTGCTTGGTTGTGCAGTGGAGTGTCAGGGGTTAACTTTCCCCAGAATGTAGAGATTTCTAGAATTAATTTGTTCATAGGCTGCCATGGGTTTAGCTTTCAGAGAAGGTGCTGAGCTTATTTTATAAGCTAGATGGTGGATTTTGTTAAATCTTTCATTTTAACTTTCATCGATGTTGCTAATTATAATGATTTTGTGGTGCTTGTAGTTTCTCATGCTAATTTGTTGGAGAAGTAAGTCACTTTCTTGTTCTTTTTTACATTTTGCCTTCTTCAAATTATGTGTCTTTAGAATAATTTTCTTAGATTATCAGCTGCTTCTTGCTGTCCCTGGAACTAGTTTCTTCTTTACTTACTGTCTTGATTTTTGGGCCGTGCAGATGGAGTTATGCATAATGTTGTTAGAGTGCTGCAGTCAAGAGAGAACTTACCTCCGTTATTATGGTTTGCTGGGGCAGCGGTTTTGCATGATCAACAAAGTCCATCAGGAGAATTTTGAGAAGTGCTTTGTTCAGCAATATTCAATGATTCACCGTCTTGAGACTAATAAACTGAGAAATGTGGCAAAATTTTTTGCCCATTTGCTTGGGACGGATGCACTTCCGTGGCACGTCTTGGCGTACATACGATTGACTGAGGAGGACACTACTTCTTCATCGCGTATATTTATTAAAATCCTTTTTCAGGTGAGTGAAAAGCCATCTGATAAAATATCAGACTTTCTGTTGGTTTCATTTGTTTCTTTTACTTACTTACTGTGGTAGAAAGAACCTAGCCAATGCTTTGAAGAATATTATTTGTGAAATAGACGTCTAGCTGACAAGTTGCTTAGTCTGCATTATGCTTAGAAGATTTTGGCTTTGACAATTTGGTGGGAAGAAAAATTCACAGTAGGTTTCTCTACTTCGATTTTGGCACCACACATATGCGGCCCATAAAATAGGTCTCTGTCACATGTTTCCTTTTAGTATCTAACAATATTTATGCTGAGTGGAATGTGCCATCATGACCGTGGAAAAATGTTATTGCCCAACCAAGTTTTAGACAAATACACCACTAAGATGCACCTGATGAATTGTGGCATGGTTTTGTTTTCCAGTACCCTTTTGTATTGGTCTATTCACTGGCAGATGTCAGTGATTTTTTTAAGCGTTCAGTACCTCTTGTGATCTTAAATTAAAGGCTTCAGATTGCTGATATAATTATTATTCACTCAGACAGACTTTTCATTAGTTTTCAACTTAGAAGAATTTTTGATTTATATCTCAAGCAGACTTATCTTTGGTTTATATCTCTAGCAGACTAACTGTTGATGTTTGTTCTTTTGCAGGAACTATCGGAGCATCTAGGGATCCGGTTGCTTAATGAACGCCTGAATGATCCATTAATGCAGGATTCCTTTGAGTCAATATTCCCCAGAGACAATCCCAAGAACACAAGATTCTCGATTAACTTTTTCACATCCATTGGGCTCGGTGGCATCACTGAGAACTTGCGCGAATATTTGAAGAACATGCCACGCCTCATTATGCAGCAGCAGCAGCAGCAAGCTTCATCAGAAACAGACGAAGACTCGGGAAGTTTGAGCTCATCAGAGTCGGATGAATCCGATTCTGAATCTTCTTCTGAATCGGACTGCGGTTCATCTGACCGGGACAGGGATAGAAGACGCAGTAAGAAGAGGAGGAGAAATTAGGAAATACGTCCATTTTGCTCGGGTCTTTCAACCGACTGTCGTGTTTACATTTCTTTTCCGTTATTGTTATGGAAGGATTTGTATGAGTTGGAAGAACATCTTTTCCTTTGCCCCCTCTTTCTTTCGGTGGGGTTGGCGCAAGACGGACTGTAAACGTGTACAGCGGGAGGAATTGCAGTAGTAGAGGATCCCCGATCCATGTGATTTTGTGCTACGCATTGCTTGAGTTCCGGCCATGGTGCTGATGCAGTTGATTCCTTCTTGTACAAACCGTCTCTTTCGCTTTGAGAAGAACCATATTTTCCATTCCGTATTATGTCTCAACTTGATGTCCGTTGCTCGATCGAGCGTCGTCATGTTCAATCCTCCGTTTCTGATTACAATGATTGGAGCATGCTTGGTCGGACACATATCAGCATATTGCATTTGCATAATCTGGAGCGCTGGTCGTCCTCCGAGCACGTCCATGGCAATAGACTCGTAGGAGAGAGAATCTTATTTAATCGCCCGTGTCTCCTCCGCATTCCTTTCATAGCAGACATGGGGCCTCTTCCTATTCCGCAACTGATAGCTTTCACGTGTAATTCGTCCTGAACTTAAATTCGTCCGGCCTTTAACTCCTGTAGGGCCGGTTCGCTTGCAGTGAATTGAATTGGATCCTTAACTGCAATTCGCTCGGCCACCCCCAAAAATTACTAGGATTCCCTGCAGCCGCTCGCCCATGAGTGATTTCTCGATCCCTCACCCCGTGATCCTCATTAATCGCCAAACACGAAGTTCACCCACCTTGAGATCCTAAATCATGCGTGACCAGTCTCTATCGACTTCATGGTACGTGCTTGGGCCTCATCGGGCTTCTCAAGATCTTACCATACGGATGAGCCGTCGAACAATTGTTACTTCTTGGAGAAGTTACTGGGAAATTTCCCTTGTTATTTGTACTCTTGTCGACATGCATAGCTTGTTGAGAAAATTATCCAAATAATCTCAAATTCATTATAAGTCAACTAATTTATTTATAAATTTTTCAATTTTATCAATCTAATTATAAATTAAGTTTTTTTTCAGAAATCATTAATGTAGATATAAACTATCTTGCATAATACCATCGCCATGTTAGTGATTTTTTTATTAAAACTAATCGGAACAGTTATTGTGACTTTTTGGACAATTATACCCGACTTGTCCATGTCCCGGCAATTTCCCTCGTTTCACCTCAAGAAAAGGGGTAGCCTTTCCCCGTCGGTGATCATTGTACAGTCTTCTGGCGATGCACGGCTAAGAAAACTGCACAATCACTTCGTTTTTTGGTTCCATCGATACGGACGAACATCATCTGCAAAGTCCACATGACTTGTCATCCAAATTATTAGCTCCCTCGTTACTAGTTTCAGCCTTTTTCTTGGCGTGCGAACCCCACTCCGTTCCATGCAAAAGATTTCACGACTGATCCATCAAGATCACATCCCGCGCCGTAACATTATCATTTCAACGTAAATCTAACACAACATATTAACTAGATAAACCATAGCACAATTCATCCTCTATCACAAGCGAGTGCGTACATACATACTTCGGGTCAAGCATGGATCCGGAACTTCGGGACATCGGCCCGGTTTAACATGCTCTGAGGGGCTTTCCGCAGAGGCAGTCGTTGTACGCGAAGGACGACGCCTCGAGGTGGTCGAACGGTGCACCCCCCGGGATCCGCCCGCAGAGGTGGTTGTGGCTAAGGTCCATGTGCCCGATGAAGGACGCGGACGATATGGACCTCGGGATCGGGCCGCGGAGGTCGTTGTACGAGAGGTCGAGCGCGGTGAAGTAGGACCTCGGCCCGAAGACGTCCGGGATCGTGCCTTCGAGAGCGTTCCTGCTGAGGTTCAAGTTGCTCACCGCGGAGTTGATCAGAGTTCGGGGGATTGGGCCGGAGATCTTGTTCGAGTCGAGGTTCAGCGTGGCGAGGACCGCCATCTTGCCGAGAGAAAGCGGGATCGGACCTGATAGTTGGTTGAAAGAAAGGTCGAAGTCCGCCAACCGGTATATGTCCGAAACCGAGTCGGGTATGGTCCCCGTGATCCGGTTCCCGCTTAGCAGAGCCCGGCTCAACATCCTCAGCTTCCCGAAATCTCGGGGCAATGGACCCGAGATCCGGTTGTTCCTCATGTCCAAGTGCATCAAGCTCGAGAGATTGGTCAATGACCGCGGGATCTCGCCGGTGATCGTGTTGTCCGCAACATTGAGCACCGTAAGGCGGTGGAGCTTCCCGATGTTCGCGGGGATCTCGCCGGAGAGGCGGTTCCCTATCAGGTCGAGGACCCGGAGGAACGGGATCGTGGTGATGCAGCTCGGGATCTCGCCGGTGATGCCCTTCCAGTCCGCAACCGTCAGACTGGCGAGGCCCTTGAGCCTGCATATAGCCGGGGAGATGGTGCCCGTCATGTAACCGGTCCGCTTCGCCCGCTCGAAGATCGGGTCCTCTGACTCGCCGCGGAGGTTGATGTCGGCGACGCGGCGGGTCTCGGAATCGCAGCTGACGCCGTACCAGTTCCGGCAGCAGTCGGTGCCGGTCCAGGAGTTGAAGATGCCTAGGTAGGGCTCGTGGAGGCTGGCTCTGAAGGCCAGGAGGGCCGCCCGGTCGGACGGAGGGCAGCAGTCGACGGCGGATGCGGCGGCGAGAAGTAGCAGGGCGACGCAGAACAAGGGAGAGTCCATCGTTTTCCGCTGCATGCGTGCGCGTTGCTTGGATTCTTTCTTCTAGGGTTATCGACAGAAGTCTGTTCTTGTGCAGAGAGAGAGAGTGAGACTGAGAGAGAGAGAGAGAGAGAGAGAGAGAGAGAGAGAGTTACAAAGAGAACATGCATGCATGAAAATGAAACGCTGTGGGGGTGAGGCTTTTATAGATGGAGATGGGAGTCCAAATCATTTCCCTGCTACTATTCAACCGATCGTCGCATATGAAAATGTCGCGTAGGTTGACGTCAATTCATCTCTCTCTCTCTCTCACGTCTGAATCCATTTGACTGTCCAGAAGGAAGTGATGAAGGAGCACAAAGATAGGGACACGTAGGGGATAGCTCCACATGCATGGTATCGAAAAGGGAAGGGATTGAAGACAGGACTCGGCTGATGCGTTTTAAATATTTCGGACGTCACATGACATGTTACGAGAATTCATTGAATAGTTTGGCATATAGTTAATTCTGTATGAGATGGGTTTGATATAATTGGTTTGCTTCTTTAACTGCTGACCAAAATTCTGTGATATCAAAATAACCAAAAAAAAAAAAAAAAAAACAAAGAAATGAAATAAAAACCTAGTTGCAAAATACAGTCGATCCATAGCCTGCATATTTGTGAAAGCCGATCTCTAAAAGCTCGTATCTATCATTCGGCAACTGAACAGGAAGCGGCTTAAGAAAGGATTTTGGCATCGGATGCGCTTGGCCGGCGAGAAAGGCCCCGACCCTACCAACCGACTATTGACAAGAAATAATAGAATGGAAGGAGAAGAGAATTTCGTATTTTGGGGGATAAGTGCTACAGAAGTTCTAAAACTTGTTACGAAAATGCAATTGAGTCTTAAAACTTGCAAAAAGTGCAATTAAATCCTAAAATTTGTCAAAATATTTCAATCAAGTCCTAAAATCGACACCATCAAATTTCCTAACGGAAAACTGACGTGGTGCCAACGTGGCTTTTTTTTAATCGTTTCTCTCTCCTACGTGGTGAATAGTTAAAAAAAAATTATGTTAGAAAATTTGACAGCGTCAATTTTAGGACTCGATTCAAAACATCTTGACAAGTTTTAGGACTTAATTGCACTTTTGGTAAGTTTTAAGAATTAATTATACTTTTTTCAAGTTTTAGAATTCAATTGCATTTTCGTGACAAGTTTTAGAACTTCTACAACACTTATCCCATTTTGGGAGTTATCTAGAAGTCATGTTCATCATCGGGGTTTTTGGCTCCCAGTAGAGCTAGGGTCCCGATTGAGCAACTAGTAGTCCTCGCTATCTGCCTCTCTGGACACAGTATCTTGAGTACCAATAATGGTGACCCCGTCAATTTGCATGTGATGTTTGGACATGTAGTAGCCGAGTCCTTGTGAATGGGCAAAGCCAGGTACCCTTATTTTACGACGGTAGGGACGATTACTTTCATTACTGACTGTAAAACACCAAATTCTTTTTTAGGTGCTTCAACTGCAGTATAAGTGGAAGGAGCTGGTACACGAAAACCTTTCGTGTAAAGTTTGAAATTGTGAATTGAGGTAAAGTGGACCGATGATCCAATGACCACGCCACTCACCGGCGTCGGCATGGCACTCCTCTTCGTCTCCCCGAACACCACAACGCTTTTGTACATCCGACGAACTTCGTTGCAGCAGATCCACCGATGGTTGAGATTAGTGAATTTTTCAGCTCCTTCTTTGCTTATAAATGAAGGTTATAGTGATCGGACCACGTAATTTTTTCTTATGATTTTTCTTGTTCGAAGCCTTAACTGAGTTGAATGGACAAGACGAATCGTGCTGCAGGACTAACGGAATCTATATGGGACATGCAATGTGGTCCCTCGAAAGGCGCTCTATCTACAACTGCGCAGATGCCTTATGTCCACTATATTTTTTTAGGTTTTTCATATTTTCCATTATGGTGTATATGTTCATTCAAGATATTAAAAATTTATTGAGTTAAAATGTTCTAGTTATATAAAACGTATTCTTAAAGTATTTAAGATAATCCACTTTCATAGGTGACCTAGGAATAATACATATGAACCTATGAGGCTTACTATTCCAACAATACATACATGTCCCTCCAGGTTCTCTTTAAAAAAAAATGATCTTAAAAGGAAAATTCGATCAATTGGATACCTAACTTTTTCGGGTGTATAATTATATAAATGAAATAGATTTGCTCTTGTAGTCCAAATAATTGCATTTTCAATTGCTTTATTTTGCCTGAATTTTTATATTGTGTGGAGAGGCAAAATATCGAATAAAATAGCTAATGTCGACTCTAACAAGGAAAAAAAGTGCGCTGCTTAATTCCTTTATCTTTTGTAAATTCTAAGTGCATCTTAGACATGTTACATTACATTTATCTTCATTTATTGTCTCACAACTCCAATTTGCTGTAAAATAGGAATTTGACCATGATCTATGTACTTAGGAAGACTATACTACAGAGATGGAAAATTGGAGATCAATTTTGTTTATCAAATTTCGCTACGATAATTTGTCGAGACCCTTTTATATATATTGAAAATACCAGAAAAAATAACATGGTAACTCGACACCAAGTGCGCATGCACGCACCAAGTCAGTGCACTTTCCTCTATTAGTTCTCAATGGAATCCTTTCTTATAGAAATAGGATTATAAATCAAGCCGGAAAAATTATCCCAACCATTTCAAAATCTACCATACAATGGCCAAATCAATTTTGAATTTTTCAATTTTGCCAATTTAGTTCTAAATCTTAATGAAATACCCATACATTCATTCTAGACAATTTTTTTGTTGAGAAAGTCCAGTTATCGCCTGTCATTCTACACGGCATGCCGCCGGATCATATCTTATTAAAGTCGAATTAGTTATTTCAATAATGAAATAAGAGCTCCAAAAAATACCAAAGTGATTGGATTGTCCCCACCACCAGTGACCGAACCCCTTGTCTTCCATGTCGAGAGCCACAAATTTCTGCAAATCCGGTAAGCAGTTCTATCATCCTGCAATCAATGCGATTGGATTCAGCATGGTCCATTTGCTAGATCTCCTGCCCTTTTCGTGTCCCACTCCATTGATTTCGGACATCGATTGACCTTATCTCGAAGATTGGATTGCTTACCTTCGGAGAGAAGTGACGATTCAGGGGTCGAGAACTGAGCCTATCCGTGTCCTTTTGCAATATGCATGAAAGAAACTGCACATGATTGATCTGGGAGTTCGATATCGAATCTCGTAATTAAGCCCTAAAATATGCAAAATGTCGTATGATCAAACGTCTCAATTAGATCCCATTCGTTTTGGGTGACGACAAAAGTTCGTACATCTTTTTGTTTTTTTTTCCTTTCTCTCACAGAGGATTTTGAGGCACTGGCTTTTGCTTCGAAATTCGCTGATTCCCGAGTTCATAAGGGCGGCGGTTTTTGATAATTCGAAACATCCTTTCTTAACCTATATATCTTTATAGTCCTTGGTTGTTTATGCCACCTAAGGTTGATACCTGCTCTAATTCGATATGCATGCAATCTCTACACTTCAGATATATCGAATATGATTGATCATCATCATTCACATTATGCATAGGAGCAATCAAATTCAGTCACAGCACTAATGACCAAAAAATGAAACTTCCATAAATTAATCCTCCAGATTAAGATAGAGAAATGAGTCAAAAATCACAAAGCTAGCTTGATTGACTGAAACCTAAGAGCAGAAAATCAAGTATAAACACCACAACCACAGCCGCACCCACAACCACAACCACACAGCTGCTCTTGTTTCTTTGCTTATAAAGGAAATCTTGAATTTGGCATGCCCTGTCTTTTCCCCATAGTTAGGCTAAAGGCTAAAAATTTGGGAAAAGAAGAAGAAGCAATAAAGTGGCAATATATGTTGCTTCATACATATGATTAGCTCTGAAATCTTGGCATTTTAGGCAGTGATGTTGCTGAGAATTTACTATAAGGAATTGTGTAGTAAAGACATTATACAAATTACAAACTAGCAAAGTCGTGTGTATTGAAAATTTGCAAATGTTTTTAATGGAAGAAAAACAGTGGTAATTTGGGTTATTTTGGGAAATCAATTTCGATTATTCCTTGATGAGAATAGTCACTTGAAATTAGATTATAGTCCTGATAAAAGAAAAGGGAAAAAGACACCAAAAACCCTAAATTTTATTTGATACAACAAATTTACACCGAACTTTTTTTTGTGATACAAATAACCCAAAAATTTACCAATTGTGACACATGCACCACAATTCTGTGGTTGAATGGCATTTAATTTCTTTTTCTTTTTCTTTTTCTTTTTCTTTTTTTTTCTTTTCTTTTTTTCTTTTTCTCTCTTCCCTCCGCCACCCTCACCTAAGTGCGACTTCCCTTCGCCATGGCCGGCGGACGGAAGAGAGGAGAAAAAAAGAAAAAGCAAAAGAAAAGCATAAGAAAATTTTAAGACGAAAATGCCCTATAATTTGGGGTCAATATGTCATGTGAATATGAGTTTAAAGTTTTTTGTGTCAAAAATTTTTTTTTTAAGGTAAATGTGTCACAATTGGCAAAATTTGAGATTTTTTTATTTTAAATAAAAAGTTCATGGTAAATTGGTGACATTGGGTAAAGTTTAAAGTTTTTGGTGGCATTTTCCCTAAAAGAAAATAAAATCTTGGTTTAAGCTATTTAGTGGTTAATGGGATGACTTTGTCCGAATTTGTCCATTATTTAGTAATACACGATTGTTATTTATTTTACAAGTAAGCATGGTTTTTTTTTTTTTTTGGTAAGGAGTAAGCATGGGTATTTTGTGGAATTTTTAGGTAAAAGTTTCAATTCTGTCATATGTAATATGTGCATGCCGGATTCGTCGATAATTTTTATAAGAAAAAAATGGATGTGAACAATTATGAAGGGTAAGATATGCGCTCATGAAAACATGAAATGTATTTGGTGTTTTGATAATATAAAAAGACTATATATATGTTGCGGATATAAAGACAGTGAAAAGTAGACGTTGCAAGAAACTAACTAAACATCCACTCGTCAAGCAGACAGACCGATTTTTTTTCATGTGCAAGAGGTAGAAAACTAAATTAAATCTCCGATAATTTCGGAGGTTAATTAATTGATCAATTTGGGTATCACCTGGGGGAGCTAATGCTCGTGGCACGTGACCCTAACACCAAAGGCTCTATTCGAGGCATGTTCCTTTCATGTGATCATGCTAATTAGTAGGTCACATAACAAATTAAATTATCCAAAAGACAAACTTTTTGCTACTTATGTATTTGAGACGTGCTTAAGATGTAATTATGCAAGTGATTATTAGGTCTGTTTTGCTTTGTAATTGCTTTTAGTATAAAAGGCAAATTCAAAGGAATTTAATAAAAGGGAACGTCGATAATAATTCCAAAATTTTCAAATTTTTTTCTTCTCGATATCTTAAAAAGGCAACATATCGATATATAGTAGTCTATTGTATTAACTTAGTGATTTATGTGATTTTATAGATGGGCTCAGGACTTGTGGATTAGGTGATTGATGGGTTAATTCCAAAAAAAAGCACAAACTTTAGGTTGATAGACAAATCTGGCCCAAACTTTTTTTTGTCTTGTAAAAAAATACCAACTTTAAGTCAAGTGACAAATTTGGCCTAAACTTTTTTTTGTCACATAAAAAAACACAAACTTTAGGTCGAGTGACAATTCTAGCCCATTTTTTTTATAAAAAAAATCAATAAACTTTTACTTAATCATAAATCTAGCACCCCTTAAGTTAGCTTCATTGATTTTCCTTACCAATAAATCCTCGTGCACTTGCTGGCTAACACTATCCATTGTCTTTTTTTTTGAGCCACAACTTGAAAAATAACAGTGAAACTATGTTGTCTCCTATACTTCACTAGCAAGTAAAAAAATCTCCAGATTGAATTTCTCTACCTAGACTTTATCATTTTGTCGTAATATGAAACTGTAGATCGCCACCCATCAAGAGAAACCATGGACCTCACAGCTGGAACCTTTTCTCCTGAGATAAGGTTAACTTCAAATAGAAAGTTAATGGTAGGGGTTACACTTTGGATAGGAGTGAAAGTTTGTGATTTTTTATAAGACAAAAAAAAGTTTGGGCCAGATTTGTCCCTCAACCTAAAGTTTGTGTTTTTTCATGAGACAAAAAAAATTTTGGCCAGATTTGTCCATCGACCTAAAGTTGATTTTTTTTTTTTTTATGGAATTAGCCTAGTGCTTGATATAAGTTTGATTCGCACATCAACGGGTGCAAGCAAATTCTTGCTTGGGTTAGCCGCTTGGGTTCTAATTGCAACTTACCTAATTTATGTGTTTGTAGGGTATTTCATCAAGGCGGGTTTTCTTTTTGTAGAAGAAAACTATAAGAGCTAGTAGTGCTCGATACAGCTTGTTTGAGTGACACAAGCCTAAATATGAATTATAGAGAGAAAGCATCAATATGACACGACACGACACTCCACGTCTAACTTTATATATTAACACAAATCAATTCCAATTAATATGTTCTCATCGCATATCAATCAATTGGCATGTAGAATAAGAAATTAAGACGTTTTAAGCCGACACCAATCGACACGAATCACAGACACGGTTACGACACCCGACCCGAACTACTGGCCCTAGAAAATTGCACGAAATCAACAGTATTTACTTTTAGGCAATAAGTCTGCAACTACAACTTCGATAAAGGGTGGGCCCAAGCCCATGAAAACGGCAGCGGTCTGATCCATTTCGTTGCGAACATTTTCTATTCCGTCTTTCAATTATTGCTTCTGGACAAATATTCTATCTTTGTAGGCCCATGAAAAATCGGATTTATTTTATTGACTTAACTTCATATCAATTTTGCAATTATTGGTGAACAAATGAGTCAGGAAAAATGATCAAGAGACTAATGATTTCGACATGAGCATTTAATTCTGGTCAATACTCAAATCAAATTGGAACAATAATACGTTCTTGCTAATTCAACTCGCATGCGACATATATCTATCTCCAATTTCATTTCCAGATCTTATGTCGCACATACAACTAAATTTTATAATAAGAAGATGATTATCAAAACTTGACATTATAACGAGTTGAGACGACAGGGCCTTTACACTTGGGTAATTTGTGCGTCATCTAACAGCCTATCAATCAAAATTACCAAAGAGATACATTTAAAGGGAAAAATCGCTAACATGATGACTGAGTCATTGTTGATGTCAACTATTCTAGAGATAAATTGGCTGAAAGGACTACATCAAAATTTCATACAAATGTTTAAGATTAAACTAGAAAAAATTAAAAAAATTAAAGATTAAATTGGCATTTATATGAATAGATTTTGGATAGTGCGAAGGAAAATTGATAAATTGACATGATAATGATATGTTATCTCAATCTTAGAAAATAATATATCTTCCGTTCCGTGTGGTTGTTAATGTGGCACGTCACGTAATGACATTAGAATCCTAAATTAAAAAATCTGATCTTCATCAACACCGACGCAGTTCATCATTTCGACTAAGAATTACGCTATCTTAGTGCCGTACGAATCGCAATTGACAATTAAGCAGGGCTTATAAAATGCTTAGTCACCTCTCGACGTGGTTACAATTTTGTCGTTTAGGTCAATTGATTAACGAAGTCAAAGATGTCGATCTCCAAATTGATCAAACCAAGGCATGAATTGGAGCATCAGCATTGCATTTGATCATTATAATTATTCTTTTTTTCTCCTAAGATTTTGATTATCATTGTTAATTTTAGTAGGAGTGCCAGTACCGAATTGAAAACAAAACCGAACTGAATTTCCGTGTCATTTCAGGTTTTTAGTTCAGGAAATGAAAAAATAACTGTTTTTATTTTAGTTTGATTCGGTTAACCAAACCAAACCGAAAATACACAATTTATCGCATTTGTCACCGGTCCTCTTTTTTATATTACAAAAAGAAAACCGAAAAACCAAACAAATAGTCATGATTCGTTTCAAAGCTAATGTCCATCCAAATGATTCAATCAAACCCAAACCGAAATGAACCGTTGAAAACCCTAAGGGAGCACCATGATACACTTTAATCTTTGGAAAGCTTATTTACTTTTTTTTGTCAATATAATTGCTAGTAGAAATATAAATTTACATTTAGTCGTAGTCGTGTCTCCCTCTAACACAAGAGTTGCGACCTTCTAGAAATAAAATAAAATTGTGCGACCACAGCTAAGAAGAGTACTTTATCTATATAGGCCTTAATTGCGGTTTTCTTAACCCACTAAATCTTGGATTGTAGAATGACAGACAAAAATTTATGTTACATACATTGATGGCGGAAAATTAAAATCTTCACAAATCGGTTTCAATTCGTTAGGGACATATGTCCCGTCTTATTTGAGTGAAGATCAAGAGAGAATTTGATGTCCCTTGATGGAATTCAATCCATCATTTTTTTTGTCGAACCAATTGAAATACTTCTTACGATATAGAAGGAAAGAAAGAGAGAATTTTCTTTCGAGGATGATAATCTCTCTTTATGTAAAGTAGTTATTACAAATGTCGATTCTTAGAAAATTTAAATTGATCAATTTGGAAGAATTCACAAAAATTTGAATACCAGAGTTGAGAAAATAGTGAGTCATATGTTCGACCCCACAAGAAATTAGGATGTGGAATCATTTTTGGAAGTAGATATGTGAAGAATAACAAGTATTTCATGTCCTTCAAATTTTTTGGTGAAATTGATTGTATATTCAACCCTTACTTGGATCATATGATCAAGCAAGATTCATTTTGCAACTGATAGTTTAAACCTGTAAAAGGAAATTATGTTCTAAGTAGAGTTTAACTTACCTAGAAATGAATTAGTTGTGTTAGCAAATGCCCCTAAAGCTAATTTTTAAGATGTTGATTACATGCATTCCTAGAAAAATCAAAAGAATCTTTGCAATTCCTTCACGTGATTGGTCGAAATTAATAAAAAATCATATATTAATCACGGTGGACAAAGGAAAGAACAAAAAATTGGACTCGAGAGTTTACTTTAAAGGAAAGACATTTTCCAAATTTCCTTAAATGAGACAGGGACACTCTCTCCAACACAAATCAGCGCACATGGTGTCGCCGTACGGGACAGAAAAAATAAAGACGGGCGAAGATTCGTATCTCCTCAAATCTAGGAAGACCCTCTTTTTCATCTTTTTATAATGAAATTGTAAATTCAACCGAGAAGGGAGAAAGAAGAGAGAGGGAAGGGGGACCTTTTAATCTAGACCCAAAAAGATGGTCTATCCTAATTAGTAAGGTACTCATACTTTTATGTTTTTGTGCATAGCCTGCTTGTTAGAAAGGGATAATTTTGGTAGATCAATAAAATAAGCAAGCTTAGGCTTGAGTGGGATTTGACGTCATGAATTTAACTTACTTGAGATATCGTTCGCTTTGACATGTCTCATACTAAGCCTCACAATTTTGTTGTACAGGTAACTACTTTCTCAAGAGATCACCTATTTTGATAGTGCCTTAATTTGAGCATGCTTAAACTTAGAGTTGTTACGTTAAAATGTGTTTTTGTAAGTTAATTTCAATTTTCACATATGTATCTCAAGCACTCTTTTACGTAATTTGGTTCATTTCTGTCCCTTCACAATTCTAAAGCTTACTAGTAGCCACTCTTAATCCAAATGCTCTAGCTCCGATGATTGACTGGTAGCTCTCGTCAGACCAAGTCATTACATGGAGAAGTGGTTCCATTTTGTTGGTGAGCTTAATGATTATTTCAATCATGAGCCAACTCGAGGAAAGTTTTTGAGGTTGCAATCAAACCCATCTGATCCAGCCCCTTAGTCAGGTCATGTGAATTTATAATTTATTGAGTAGGACTTGCACGCCCTAGTCTAAAATGAAGAAATCCCCGACATTGAGGAATATTTTACATAATTAGCCAACCACCCTCCCCACCAAAAAAAAAAAAAAACAGAAAAATGTTGATTCCAATTATGGCCGTTTCAGCTTTCCTAAAAAAAAAGTCAGAGATCAAATCATGAAGCCACTCAATCGACAATAATTACGTGGAGACATCACCACTCTTGTCAAGAAGATCGCGTTCCCATGCTTGTCAGACCACAACACCAAATGCTACTCATCATAGTCAACTCCCTTAATTTTTTGCAATAATTCATAATCGACCTTCATATATTCCAAGGACATGGGGAAAGTATATTTAATCTGCAATTATCAATAAAATATTATCACGGGTCTTCATTAACATCTATTTCCAAGGCATTCGCTAAGTATATTTAATGAGAAATTTGTGGACTTTCATGGTCTTGATCTTACGTAATACAATGAAATCAGCATGTCGAGAGTCATAAGCTTTCTTCATATTTACTTGCTTAACAAATTTGTTGTGAACACTAGTTAATATATTAATAATATTGGGTGTGATTTAAGTTTAACCACTTGGTATGCATCAACATGTATTACTAACCTTTACAATTTTGTCAAGGATAAGTGCAAATGAAAGTCCTAAATTTTCTAAGAAAGGTAGTCAAATCCTAAAATTTTCAATTTGTACAATTGAATCATAAAATTTGTTCAAAAAGTTCTATCGAATATTTATGTTAGCTCTATTGAGTGAATTCAAATGATAATGTGGTTTTTCAAGTTATTTTTCGAGGTCATATGGTGCTAATTTGGCATCGGGTAAGCAAACTATCCCAAAAAAGGTAAAAGATAAAATAAAAGCATCGGGGAATAGTGAACCTGGTCGATGTTGCTTAATTGGGCGGAAACCTTATTTGGCGAACGTCAGGTGGCACCCTGATTGCAATGCTTTTCCTTTTCTTTCTTTCTTTTTTCCTTTTTCTCAATTTCTTTCTCTCTTTTTTTTTCTCAGCACCACATGACCATGAAAAGTATTTTCAAAAATTACCTTCGTATATTTTGTCATTCAATTTGAACTGAAATTATTACTTACGTACATTTTTCGGCTATATTCTAAGACTTGATTACATAACTCAAAAGTTATAAAAATTTGATCGTGATTTCGTTGGATGTTGTAGGATTTTAGAAGAACCTATTCCTTTCGCTTATAACCTCCTGACAATAGAGGGCATTTAATTCATGTCAACAAGTATAAAGTGGAAATATCTTTTATTCCAAACTCGTAATTCTATGTCATATCGAACTCAACAAAGAGGGTTTTGTGTGCAATTAAGCTGTAAAGCCAGCTCCAATGAGAATGTTCTTTCTAGGTTTTTAGGTTGGCAAAGAAAGGCAATAGCGCGGTTGGATAATTGAGGTGAAAGTAGACCAACCCCCGAAAGTATGCATTTTGATATAACGGATTGGATTAGCATTGAAACTATGTGACGTATTTACAATATTAAGCATGCACAGGTGAGAACCTTGCCAATTAGGATATGTGATTCTTTTAGGAAACCTAGGGTCATGCTAACAACGATAGGCAAAAAACGTGAAGCTTCATATGGAATATGTGAAAAATTAATGATATCTCTTATAGGTTAGATCACATCATCAAAAAAAAAAAAAAAAAGAGGTGCGAGGAAAAATCACACATGAATTGATAGGGATAATGACACAAATGATCGATAACCCTAAGCTTTTAATTTGTATAATATGTCCCTTAAACTTGATCCTAATGTACAATGTAGTTCCTAAACTTCTAATTTGTTCAATATGGTCCATAGAATTTTTGTACATATTCAATTTAGTCCTTAAATTATATAAAAAGTTCAATTTTGTCCTTTTATTTATTGAAGCTTTAGGATAATGATGAACATATTCATATAATTTAGGGAGTAAGTTGAATATATACAAAAAGTCTAGGGAGTGCATTGAACAAATTAGAAGTTTATGAATTATATTACATATTAAGCTATAGTTTAGGGAACACATTGAACAAATTAAAAGTTTAAGGATTATATAGCCCATTTGATCAAAATTTAAGGACCATTTGTGTCATTTTCTGTAAATGGATAGGACTGTAATTGATCGTTGTGCTCCTACTAGTTTTCAAGACGACAAAACTAGATAGGAATTGACAGAATCACGTGGCATTATCAAGTCAACGAGACATAAAGAAAGCCGTCCTTTTTTTTTTTGACATGGTAACTTGGATTAACATTGAATCTCCTATTTTAAGCGTAATAATATGAAAAACACTAAAAAGAACGATTGACCTCTTGCAAAAGTATCAACTTAGGTTGCACTAGTATTGACGGATGAAATGGCGAGTCTTCCGTAGTATGAATACAATACCGCTTACATGTTAAGCTCTAGTCATCATCTTGACTCTTCTATATTAATTTTTATATTTTCTTAGACATGACTTCTTAATATACTTGAAATTTTTAGCTTTCGAAATCATTTTGTGGTTTTTACACTCTTAAAAATAATAAAATACACATGAACAGATGTTTTACAAAAATCAAAAGTTAAAAAAAAAAAAAAGACATACACTCTAAAAATAATAAAATACACATGAACTCGTGTAGAACATAAAGTGATCAATTAACTTACCAAATCAAAGATCAAAAGTTAGAAAAGCAAAAGAGCCTATAACCCTACATTACCCTTGATGAGAACTCTCAAATCTAATCAAACCAGTGTTGAAGATTGTCAGGCGGGTTGCTATCATTATCCGCACTATTGTATAATAAACTATAAAATTTACCACATGTTACAACCATCGAGGTCTCACTTTTTCGCGCATAACGTCATCGACACATGGCCGGTCATCCGTTATCGATAATCCTATAGTGTGCCATGGTATGCGACACTCGGCTAATACCTTCTCACTGAGAGGCAGAAATAACCGGGCATCGAAAAACGTCCGAGCCGAGAATTTTTCCTCTCAGGTTCGGGGTCCAGGGAATCGAGTCGTACTGTAACCGTTGGTTCTTCAGATGGAGACAATGCCTGTGGTGCGTTCGATACTGCAGACCCGCATCAACCAATTTCCCATAGAAAAGGGGTACGGGATCAGGCATTGATGGCTGTCAGCAAATAATTCACCCCTTCTCTAGTCATCAGAGCTTTCACTCCCCCTGCCCCCATAAAAGAACCTACTTTGTTCTAAAAGGGGTGTTACCTCATCCTTGTGCACCAAGCTCCACCATGAAAACTGAGGCACTTGGTGCAATAAGGAGCAAGTGCTTGGGTCACTGTGGGCACTGGACAAATATGATGTGATGCACTTTTGGTGGTGTGAGAGAATGAGAGAGTAGCATCCCTCTGGCTCCCGGTGTACCTTTGTCTGTGCTGAAAAATGCACATAAAAAGAAAAGGTCCCTTCTTTTCATTTAAAAGAGAGAAAAGGACCGTCATTTGGAGTTTCTAGTCTCATCTTTTTCTCTCTCTCTCTTCTCTCTTCACCCTTGGCATCGACCACACACCACTCCGCTCCCAGCATCAAACTTTGTCCAGAGAGAGAGAGAGAGAGAGAGAGAGAGAGAGAGAGAGAGAGAGAGATTAGTCAGAGATTGACTGGTTTCTGCTTTTCTGTTTCTTGATTGCTGTTGTCCCCAGATTAGAACGCCATTTCGGTTGCAACTGCCCTGCCCTCTTCCAATCATGGTGGTCTGGAGTTCAGGTTTGGGACCGAGAATGGTAAGGAAAAACCTGGGGTGCTGTCAGATTTGGCTGATCTGTCTCTCCCTCTGTTCACATGAAGAAGTAGAGCACGATTGAATCTCCGGTTCTCTCTTTAGCCATCGTTTACATCCGTTCCTAATCTACTTGAGCAGCCTCCTTTTTGGTGCTTCAAGTCTGAGCAAGCAGATATCCTTTTCTGGCTCTGACTTTTGGTAACTTGTCCTCTCAGGAAGCTCCTCTTGTCAAGGCTTTCTGACATTTTTATCAACTACTACTTGGAAGGTCGAAACTCCGAGCTCATTTTTCAAGAAACCCGCCATGGAATCAGATCTGCAACAGCAGCACGACGGTCTCTTCTCCAATCAGCAAACCCAGCAACACAACAACAACCAACCGAACACCAACAACTCGGGCTTGTCCCGATTCCGATCCGCCCCGAGTTCATACTTCAAGAACTTACTGGACAGCTGCGAGGAGTTCCTCAACCGGCCTTCGAGCCCCGAGTCGGAGCGAATTTTCGCCCGCCTCATGTCCTCCTCCTCCACCTCTGGCGGCGGCGGAGGGGGAGGAAACGTTTTCGGGCCGCCGATGAAGACCGAGGCAGAGGTCCTTCAGCCAGAGCGGAGCAGCTTCTCCTCTGCTGCTTCCTCGCAAAACTTCTATCAGGGCTCGTCTCAGCTGCAAAACCAGAGCATGGAATACAAGGTAGTGGGCTCGATGGGCATGGATCGATCGGCGTCCATGAAAACGGGGAACAACAACTCCTCGAATCTCATCAGGCAAAGCAGTTCGCCTGCCGGATTGTTCTCCAACACAAGTATCGACGGTACACAAAATCTCTCTCTGTCTCCATGAATTATTTTCTTTCGGCTGTGTCGTTTTATCTGTTGGGTTCCTTTATACAAGATGTAGAGAAGCGAGGAAGTTCCAATTTTCTTGGGAAAGGATTTTTGCATCGCAAGTTGACATTTATTATTCGGATTTTTACTTTTTTTGGCTCCTTCCTCGTACTTTAATTTTTCTAGTGCTCTTCCAGTCCAGAGCCCTGTTTAAGTACATCAATCA
The DNA here is from genome assembly GCA_016097545.1 of Eucalyptus victrix. Taxonomy (NCBI): domain Eukaryota; kingdom Viridiplantae; phylum Streptophyta; class Magnoliopsida; order Myrtales; family Myrtaceae; genus Eucalyptus; species Eucalyptus victrix. The sequence continues at coordinate 32,894,899 of CM027844.1, forward strand.
AATTCGAAAGAGAACAACAACTTGGAACTCGAAAAAGTCCTAGAAAAAGAAAGGGAAAAAAAACAAAAAAAGGCAAAGTCTCGGCGGCAGTTAATCAAAATCTGTTGAAAGAGATGTTTGGAAGCTTCTATTGTTCTAGATTTTGATCTCGATGTTACTGAATTCTTCGAATGATTTATGGACGGGATAAGAGTCATAAGACAGATAACAAATCGATACAAATAGCAGGATATTCTGCCTCGAGAAGCATCGAGGATTTCGTCGGCCGCGGCGCTGCAGGAGAGTCGTCCTTCTCTCCGGCGAGCAGGTTCAGCAACCGCATGAACTTCTCATCCGGGCCACCTCCTTCCTCGTCCGGAAAGATGAGCCCGATTACTGAACTGGGAAAGAAGAGCATGGATATCAATGGCCCGGAAGGGGGCGATTTCAGTGAAGGCCATGGCAACGACTACATCGCAGGTTTCCCTATCGGCTCGTGGGACGACCCAGTCGGTCTTTCGGACAATTTCAACCGCGGAGATGAGGATGAAAAGGGACTTTTGGGTTTGAATGCATCGGAAACTGAGGTACTAGGTGCTTTTGATTCACACATGTTTATTTGCACTAAGGTCAGTTTATCTGATGAATGAACAAATGTGGGGATCTGTTCTATATGACCAGGAGGGGAAAGGTAGAGTTCCTGGTCTTTTAGCTCACCACTTGAGCTTGCCGTCGAAAAGTTCCGCAGACGTGGACAAGTTTTTGCAGCTCCAAGATTCTGTGCCGTGTAAAATCCGCGCCAAGAGGGGTTTCGCGACTCATCCCCGCAGTATTGCAGAGAGGGTAAGCTTAATCAATCTCTTCCTGTGCTACTTGAGTTTCTTCCATTCTATGTTTCTTCAAGGGTAAGTTCCATTTTTCAATGTGAACAGGTGAGAAGAACCAAAATCAGCGAAAGAATAAGGAGGCTACAGGATCTTGTTCCGAACATGGACAAGGTATTACACTTTCAAATTTCTGGATGTGAAACTGAAATGTGAAATTGAATCTCGGGTTGCGTTCTCGGCAGCAAACGAACACAGCGGACATGTTGGACCTGGCCGTTGATTACATCAAGGACCTTCAAGGACAGGTTAAGGTAACGCGTGAACCAAAAAAGTTTTGACTAGAAATTCAGAAACCCTCCACAGAAAAAGAAGTCCATGCAATATGTACATATCGTTTTCAAGATCTGATCTCCTTGCTTTTCTATTCTCTTCTTTTTCAAAAGACGCTCTCGGACGATCGCGCAAAGTGCACCTTGTCCAAGCAAGCAACAGCTATAACATGAAAAGGAAGGCCGAGAAGTCACTTGTGTACAGAATCGCATCGCGTTTGGGAGAGGAGGATTGAGTAGCGGTGGACAAGAACAGACGTCCCTTTCCACTGGAGAGGAAGGTAAAGCAAGGACCATATATTATTCCTAGGCTCTGCATAAACTGGACCACCTTGGTGCCCACTATCTGTCTACACTGTTAAAAAAAGAAGTTAAAAATCAGTGTATTAGCCATAAATTCTGGAGCTTTTCTTGTCTGATTTCGGTTGCCAAGTTCAGCTAATTATGGAAACATCTATGTATTGAGATGGGAAGAGAGATAGAGAGAGGGAGAGATTACAATTTCTTTTATTCGATGGATTGATAGAGAGATTGAGAGATTGCCATGAATGGTGGAGGCATTAAATGGAATGGGAAACAAGTGGGGGCTACCCTTTTGTTGGGTGACCATAATTGAAGGCAGATGAATGAGTGAAAGCAGATTAAAATTCTGCATAAAAGTAAAGCTCCTTGCTACCTGATGTTTCATTATGATGGTCGGTTTGTGGTTGGTCTCTCTTCTTTTCCATTTCTTTTCCAATTTGGGGAATCAAGCATTTTCCGTGTTGTCCTCAACCCATTTTTGGGCATCTTCCATCTCTCTTTTGGCTCATGATTGTGTTCTTTCCTCTCTCTCCCTCTCCCACCTCACTCCATGTTATCTTTTGCTCCTAAAGGTGAAAGATGGAGAGTGGGGTGGGGGACTTTGTCCCACCATGGGTTGTCGCTTAATCAAGAAACTCCTAAGATTTGGATGTCAATGTATCCACTGGGAGACGGCTAGAAAAGATTTCCAATATTATTTTGGATATAAATTTTTGTTAGGTGACAATAGGGTTTACACAAAGTATGCCTCTTTTATTTCGTAGAATGTCCTTATCCTCACAACTCACGACGCTTGTTGAGAAGTGCTTATCATGATACAATGGCTCGTATGAAATTTTCTCAACTTCATCATCACTCAACCTGACATGAACTCTTTAGACCGGAATAGACGAATCCTAGCGTGCAAAACCGGACACGTCTCGTGCCGTCGTTCTCTTAACATGAACGCTCGTTCTTTTTTCTTTCTTCCTCCTCTTTTCCTTCGAAGCAAGAATGGTTGATTAGAGAAAGCGACCGAACTTGTGCCGAGAACCCCACTTCATTCGCACAGACGCTCCCGAGAAGAAGAAGGAGAAGTCGTTGTCAGCCTCAACGCCTGAGTTTATCATTAAACAACCCCAACCACTCCTTCCTGGAAATAATGTATTAAATGATCCCACTTCAGAGTCAGACATGATTTGTGCCCCACCCCCCGCGAGGGTGCCGAAAGCAAATACTACTTTTGAAGTAACAATTACACCATTGACTCTAATTCGGTATCGACGCTAGAGGTCGCAAAACGGCCACGTATATCAAGCTCGTGCATTTCAACCCTTACTTTATTGAACGGTGGCTGAAACTTTTAAGGTGAATGGCGACAAGATTTTAATTTTATGTTATGTTGAAGTTTCTAACGAATCATTTAAGTTAATGGCGATTAAAAGTTTTGAGAATTTGCAGTGATTTTTGGGGTTCTATTGGAAAGAAATAATGAAGGGATCATCGAGCGTCCCATCTCTACATTTTCCAATTTGAAACGTTGACAGCCTCTTTTTATCTTTTTCCTTTACCTAGCAGGAACCGGAAGCTGGGACCAAGCAGATTTATGAGATTTGCTTTTTGACTTTTGTAAATTGACTTTTATGTGGATTTTAGTCTAAAAGGAGCCCAAAATCATGGAAAACGCGTACCAGTTCATACGGTCGATAACTCGATGCCTCGGTTCATTCCATTTTTGCTTTTGTTATTATTATCCTTCAAGATGCAATTATGTTTCGTTCATATCAATATCGTCAGGAATTTTTTAAACACCCGATTAATCCCCATCAAGTTTGGTAGTGCTCCCATGTCATACACATCGGATAATTACCCTTACACGCATGTATCCATGCTCTAAGGTGTAGCCTCAAAAAAATGTGCGGGTGTGGTGATCGGAATTCACACCTTGAACGGGAATGACGAACACATTTGCTAACTGAACGCTTGCTAACTGAACATGCAAGACAAAACAATAAGATGTCGGCTTAAATTAGGTAATCCTGGCAATTATAGATTGGCATATATTGCAACTTTCGTTGTTCGAATCTGCGACTTGAATATGAAATAATTTTTCTGTGAGGTTGAAGTAATCTTCTAAAATATACAATTCAACTCTTTTTTTTCCCCTATAGAGGGACTAAGCATATCTTCATTATTCATTACTAATGTGACGTATCCATCGACGACAGTGAAAGCATAGAGTACGAAATGATGAACCGTATCAGCATATTGAAGTTTTGAACATGACAACATGTTATACTCTGGATTGATCCCAAGAGAACAAAAAAAATATGTTTAGGACGAAGATTAAGTACGTCACGAATGGTCAAGTCAAATTAAGTCGACATTCCTGGTTCGACTTTCATAGCCCATGATCTCTTACCTTGTCGTAGACTTGTTAAAGGGTCATAAACCAATTTCTTAACTTGTATTTGATGAGCTAAGTTATTATATAAGTTAGTTATATCTAATAAATGGGTCAAAATGGATTTAAAATGGTAAAACCCAAAATAATATGAGTGTTAAATGAGTTTACAATTTATTTAGACCTAACCCATCTCTTTGATTATCTTTTCACTCAATCTTGCACTCACTCTGTGCTCTCACCTTAGTTTAGGTATGAGTTTTTCTAAATTAAGTTAAATATGAATGTGTTTTAGTAATATGAATTGAGTTAGATATGAGTTGAGATGGGTTACGCATAGGTTATTAAATTTTTATTGCATAAAAATATGTCTAAACGGGTTAAATGATTCAATTTGGGTTAGATCATTTTTTCGTTCTAACTCGATCAACCTGTTTGAGTGGTCTACCTTGCCCTTGAATCCTAAAGCCAAATGAGCTCAGTGCTTAGAATCACCAAAATGTGAGTGTTGACCTCGATCTCGATCTCGATCTCTCGCTCTGTATAAATAACACTTATTAAAAAAAAAAAAACTAGTGAGCCAATCTTGCTAAGGTACTTGACCAAAAAAAAAAAAAATCTTGCTAAGGTAGGCCTAATTTTTGGGCCAGAAGGCTAAATTGGGTGAATGGATCGACCAATTAGCATGTAGCATATCCGACCCCTTTAGATTGTGGAATGGACTCCGCGAAAAGTTAAAACTACAAACTCAAATCTCTTCCACAACCGTTGCGCCCATTTTACGACCAAGAAAGTGGAAAAAGCAATTGTTACAAACCTTTTGATTACCGCCCGGCGCGCCCCCAACCCACCCCACCAACACAAAAAAGAAGGATGAAAATGACAAATCTTAGATAACTTGAAACAATACTTACTCTAAGGTTCTACATGGAAACACTTCTCTTTCTCTATCTTTTTTGTTCTTTTGTTCCTCGGAACTTTAAAAAAAAATCCGTTTATTAACATCAGTTAATTTTTTTATTCCCTAGAATAGAAAAGTGATCAGAGAATAAATTTAAAACAGAAACAAGGAATAGATAAAAGTAACTTCTTCATAGGAATAATTTCTAAAAATAATTCATTTTCTTCCTCACCGCTTGTTGCTTGCCATCATCCGCTGCCCCTGCATGCCGCTGGTCGCCACCCTCAACCATTGTACGCTATCATCACCGCCGTATGCCATCACCGTCGTTACTCAATGGCCAACCAAAGGAGGAAGAAGAAAAGAGGAAAAAAAGGAAAGAAAAAAAAGGAAAATCTCAAAAAATTATTATAAAATCAAAAGAAATTCTACATCATAAAAAAATTTGTGAATTATACCAAACGAATTCCTATTATTTTTCTATTCTAAGAGTAGAAATTTTATATAATTACCAAACACATTATTTTGCTCAAAAACTATTATGGGGAATAGAAACATAAATTATTTTTAGGAACATTAATGTTACCAAATGCACTCTAACTTCTCATGTGATCTTAGTTTTGTACTTATGGCATGCTTACATTTAGGGGGAAAACTAGATATCTTCTTTTTGTCTTGCTTTATGTTGATATGGAGATTAAGACATCCAAGATAACTTGACGCTTGATATGTGATGTTCCTGAATTAAGTCACTTGATGTATTGTCATGTATTGTCTGCTTTACTCGGTCCTATAGCGAGCCTCATGGTTTTGTCTTTTGTCTGAGAAGGTCACCCATCTCAGTGGTGCTTATGCTTAAATTTGAAATCCCAATGCTAAGTATTGTCATTACATCAAATGGCATTTGTTGCGAGTTAATTCTGTTATATAAATTTGAAATCCCAAAGCTAAGTATTGTTGTTACATCATATGGCATTTGTTGCGAGTTGATTCTAGTTATACATACGTACATACATACATACGTATATATATATATATATATATATATATATATATATATATATATATATATATATATATATATATATATATATATATATATATCGTCCTCCCACCTTTTTGATGCGTTACATCAAATGACATTTGTTGTGAGTTAATTCTAGTTTTATATATATCACTCTCCCATTGTTTTGATGTGTAATTTGGTTCATTTCTACTTCATTCGCCATTCTAGAAGTTTATTAGGAGCCACTTCTTATTAGGGTCTTTTAGCCCCGATGAACACTCTCTGCCCTCATTAGATCGGGTCTTCATAAGCCCATTGACTTCCACGTGATTTGTTCCTGAACCACACACTTACTAGAGGGGATCCTGCTTTGATAACATATTATGACGCTCTCTAGATTAACTCATTTGTCGTATTGTCCACTTTGGTCTATCCTATACCGAGTCTTACAGTTTTGTCTTTAGGCATATAGGTGGACACTTTCCCAAGAGGTCATTGATTCCGGTAGTGCTTTCAACTAAATGCGTTTAATTTTGGGATTCCAATGTTAAGTGTTGTCATCACATCAAAAGGCGCATATTATGAGTTAATTCCAGTTTCATGTCAAAGAGCATTGCTATCATGCTCTCTTTTTATTCGACACATAATTCGATTCATCCTTGCTCCTTTGCCATTTTTGGAGTCTATCAAGAGTGACTCCTTATTCAAACCTTCTAGCCTCAACAAATACTCCAGCTCTTATTAGATCATGACGTTATTTTGTAACATGCTCGGAGACATGCTTTTAATTCAACTTTTTTTTTTTAAACGTGTGAAAAAACTCAATGGGTTATTCAAACTGCAAGTACATTTGTCTTCACTGTTAAAGATAAGTATTCAAATCCCTAATTTTGTGCATTCTCTTGGAGCAACCCAATGTGCTCGGATCTCAAAATGACAGTTTTCCACTGCCAGAGAGAGTGAGGAAGAGGCGCCACGATGATGATTGATGACTTGGTTGCTTATGTCAAAGGGGTTTTGATAAATTCTTTAAGCATGACAAAGTCGGATCCAGTAATTGACTCTTGTTCTGATTGGCCCGTTTCAGATCACCGACCAACCTGGGAGCAATTATACTCAGATCTCGAAGATCGCCCATATACAGTTATTTTTTTTTGTGAATGAAGGAAACCCCACAACTTTTTTTTTTTATTTCATTATTTATCTTTCCCTCCTTTTTTTTCATTATACTATTGAGAATAACTCAATACTTTGGGATTCTCTTCAACAAGGATGGTCCCATCGTTCGCTTATGTTAAAAAATGGCTCACAAAACAGAGAGATCTTGTTGCAAGTCAACCACCTAGATGGAGAAATAGATCTTAATAACTGACGATTCCAAGTTCACTCAGTGCATAAAGTTGGAGTTGTAAGAACTTGGAGGTGTGGCGACCCCATACGAGCAATGTTTGGCTACTCGATTTGCTACTTGCCCATCACAACCAAGCTCTACTTGTCCAAGTTTCAACGATGAAGGTCTCAAAAAGTGTGAGATCTCATGCTTGATTCAAAATTGGTATTTTGATGGTCGAGTCGAAAGGTAATAACAAGCCGGCGGCACGCCTTCTATTTGATTGAGATGATGAATTGAAGTTTTTTACCGAAAACTTCCCTAATGGTGATGACATCTTGCATTTGCCAAACTTATTGTAGATCTATGCAAAACCAACATATTTTTTTTTTTTTGGTCTTAGATGGTAAGAGACTTTATTTTTGTCAATGCAGTTTTAGGCTCCAATCTTGGCATGAGCATTGCATGAGTAAAATCCCGAATGTATCAGGCCGATGTGGAGGAGAACACCCACGGAGGCGAACCAATTCAAGTGCACAGAACTGGCCCTAGCCCTCCCACCGTCATACAGACCTAGCAAATAGAGGGCAAAAGGACCACCCACGAAAGAAAAGGGGGAGTTTTTAGTAAATTGAGGCTGCTAAGTGCCATATTATCTTCAATATCCCTTCTTCAAGTTTGGAAGATAAATTGATCAAGACGGGAGCAGCCAAAGCTGACCCATTGTAGAAAAGAGCCTGTGCAAAGTCTTGGAACACGTTGATCATGGCCATGTCAATTTGTCCAGACGGGAATCCATAAACCTTTCTTTTTTTGCTTGACTTGGAATATTTGTGTCCAAACCAAGAAAATGAACACGGCTTATCACGTTCCTCGACATGAATATTCTCCTCTCAAAAGAAAAAGAAAAAGAAAAAGAAAAAGAAAAAGAAGAAGAAGAAGAAGAAGAAGAAGAAGTCAAATGATGATCCTTCGTACAGAATCGGCTTCTAGAAACATTGTTTGAGAGCACCATGTGTTGATCATCCCCAAGTCAAGGTAGATGAAGTCTAATTCGGAAATAAATTCTACATTACAGTCAAAGAAATCAAACTATAAAAAGGTTTTAACATACCGAAAGGAGCGCTGATATCGTGACAATTACGTGCTAATAAGATAATGAATTACTCCTACAACACGTCTTTTATCATTTTATTTGTGTTAGTTAGTAATTTACGGTTAATGATTCCTACCTTCCAATTATGCTCCAATAGATTCCAACGTTCAAATTAGAACATTTCTTAACAGGCAGCAATTCGATTTCGATTTCCTCAAATAACATGATACCCACCCTTGGTCATCCCTCATTCTATTATCTTTCCATATTCACAACGTTTTCCCCTCGTTCTAATCATTTCAGCAAATAAGTATCTCGCATTGAAAAATTCGCGAGGGGCTTAAGGAATAGCAAGAACGTCTCATCGGATAATTAGAAGTCTGATCAATCCCTAATTATAATTGTGAATTTCGGCGAAATTCGTATGGAGTACGATGTACGATGAGAGAACCAATTAAAAAGGAGCAGGAAAATTTGACCTTATCTATCGAGTCTAATAATGAAGTGGATGAAAACACAGTGGAACCCAAAATCAAGATCCAATCTATGAAGTCCACCTTGGCATACCTTCTCGCCAAGTTGGCGAACATTCCTGGAAATTATGGAGATCCATTTGATCTGGCCCCTATATATATTTTTTTTATCAAATTGGAAACTTGCCCCAAATTTTCAAAATATCTTTTCCATCCTCATCATCTCCTCCTTGACTTCTCTCACCTCCCACCATTACTTTCTTAACACCCTCTCCAATTAATAAGAGAAATTAAAGAAGGAGGAGGTGGAAATATAATAATATTATAAAATTCATATACATTGTTGGGGACAAACAAGACAGGAAATCAATATTTTCTCGTTCTTTTTAAAAAAGCCATGACGTCACCCATTTCTAAGATATTCGCCTTCGGGATCGCCGGCTTAAAATGACATTTGATCCGAACGTGACAAATCTCGTATAGGGTATTCTACGTAGAGGAGGATTCAGGATATTGAAGATTCTAAAAGTTTGGACGGCCGTATTAGTCGAAGTATCTTTCCACATACGTGTTGGTTGCGCCCGATGACCAAAATTTTCGATTTTGATATGTCATATTACGTACGACAATTGGAAAGTCGTTGATTTTTTTTATATGGGAATCTACCGAGCGACCTTATACGAGATAGAAAAGGCAGGAGGCTTTCGACATATATGAATCGCTCCTGTCATTCTCTCCAAACTGTAAAGAGTACCCAACTGGGTTCTTCTTCGTCTTGTTCTTGCCTCTAGGACAGAATCCTAGTTTTCTCTCTCTCTCTCTCTAGAAGCATACGCGCTTCTTCCAACGCAAAGCAGAAGTATATTCATTGAGATTCAGTTCCATCCTATATACCCTTTCTTTCTCTCTCCAGAAAGCTGACGCTATATAGGCCATGAATTGAATTGACGGGGGGGGAGAGAGAGAGAGAGAGATGACCAAGATGGAACGGGGGAGCAACTCAGCATCATCGTCGCCGCCGCAGGAATCGCCGTCGCCGAGGGGCCTGGCCACCGTGCTGTCCATCGAGTGCCTGAAGGGCAGCTCCAAGGCGGACGAGTGGACGGGCGACATGCTCCAGACCGGGGACATCGTGGAGGAGCTCCGGATCGGGGCCTCGGTGCAGATCCGGTCGCCGTTCAAGAACGGCAAGAGCGGCATCCAGAAGGTGCTCCACTCCTCCTTCAAGAGCAAGGACACCTTCATTCTCGTCCGGGTCCGGCGCGGGTTCGACGAGTTCGCCGAGCTGCAGGCCTGCATCGTCCCCAACGAGACCGCCGGCAAGAAGCAGTACATGCTGAGGTCGATCGAGGACCCCAACTACGCCGTCGGGTTCTGCGACCGCAGCGAGGCCGAGTGCCTCCACTTGCAAGGTCAGTTGCCGTGTTCTCGTCCTCTTCGTCGTCCTCGTGCGCGCTTGTCGTCCCTTTGACTTTTCTGCATCGTTCCTTCCACGTGGAACGATGTCGGATGCTGGGCCTCTCTCTCTCTCTCTCTCTCTCTCTCTCTCTCTCTCTCTCAAGCAAGTGGTATGAGAATTGGATTATGCTTTACAGATATTAATCCAGAAAAAGTTGAATATTTCTTGTCGTTTTACTCTGGGAATTTTACTCTGGGAATTGATTTCTTGATCATTCTCAAGCACGTTCTTGGTGCCAACGCATATGAATCGGTCAGTGGTTAGGATCGTGATCTGTCATGAAGCCACGGGCAGAGCATTGAAACCTTCGCCGGAGACCATGGAACAGACCCTTTTCGACCAACATGGTTGCCCACATCTCCGTCCAAATTGATAAGAAGAAAACAAGAACATTTTTGCATTCCTTTTGCGCACTTCCATGCTTCCGTTGGCGACCGTGTTTAACATTTGATAATCTGCTGCTTTGCTGGGCTAGGCAGGACCGAAGTTAGATAGCCACCCACGTGACTCCGATCGGTTTACTGTTGCGTGTGGCGATTAGTCATGGCCAATTTAGTGCTTGATGAGATCTAGAAAGTTGAGCCAGATTCGTGTGTACAAAACCAACTCCATCGCTGTTTGCATATTGTCAACATGGCAAGTTGATTTCGCAATCGCCCCTTTTCCAGGAACCAGGAGAGCGTGACTTTCCTCGTGTTTCCTTTTTCCTTGTCCTTTTGTTTTGGTTTACGGTAGAAATACCACTTTTGAGAATGTGATGGTCTGCTAATCTGAAAGCGGCGAGTATTGTGGTGTAAATGGTCACTTGGCTTTTGCACAGATTGATTGCTGCGTCGGTTGGGTCGGTGCGCCTTCCTTTACTGCTCACCTAATTGTCCATTATATCATGCGTTTTCTGTTTGGAGTCCACGCTTGACTTTTCTTAACTTGCTGTACTTCTTGGACTCTTTTGAAAGACTGAGAATGGTTGGGGAACGAAGTCTTCCGAGCCGGTCAAGCGCAATTAATGCCTGCTTGAAATAGGACATATGTAGATATATATATATATATATATATATATATATGTGTGTGTGTGTGTGTGTGTGTGTGTGTGTGTGTGTGTGTGTGTTTGTGCATATCAGATATTTACTGTCTGTAGGAAAGCTGATACGCCTCCGATTTATGCAATTTTGTTTCTGGCTTCTGAAAACTTTTCATATTTTGATTGCTGAGTGTTACCGGAATGCACATGAGATTTTTGTTGAAGTTGGCCAAGTTATTATCATTTATGGTGACCGCTTATATGGTTTGACAGATTGGCATTTATTGATGGTTGTCAATGTTGACTTGCCTAAAAACCATAAACTGGTAGAAGCTGCTCCAACTATCATAACTGAATAATTGAGCTACTTAAATAATATATTAAGGAATGAAAAAATGGCAATCCAGAGAAATGCCCATCTATCCTCATCTTTTGTTCCCAATATAAACTGAAGAGTGTGGTTGGAATCATTCCCATTTTAAGAAGGCTATTCTGTCTTTCAAGGCCACAACCTGATGAAAAGGTGAAAGGGGATTGTCCATCTAGAGGCTGATTTCAATAATTCAAAACAATGAAGTCTCCATCTGAAGTCCAACCACACTCTCACCTGAAGTTATAATCTTATTAGGAAGTGTATGCATATCTGGAATATTGCGAATAACACTGAGAGTGAAGTTTTTGCTGGTTTACTTACCTTACATTTCTGTGAGGATCATGTGATATGTCACTGCAGTGTCTTTGGCAGGCATGTTTTCTCCACAATTTCTACAACCAAATGCACTGAGCCTCGGTCCTTCTAATGAACACTTATCATAAATCAAGGAATTAACTGCATCGATCATCATTTGGGTGCTATCTTTTCTCACTTGCAGACAGGAACAATCTTGTGGATAAATTCAGGCTCCAAAATATAGTTGACCTCATTGATTGTGCATCTTGCATCTATAACATTTATCAGTTTGCCAACAAAAAATGTATGACATGAGGGCTCCATGCTATTTGCCTCCTGAAAAAGCATTTCACACCCATAGTAGAAGTGATACACTTTGACTCTGACCGGTTTTTAGTTATTTTTGGGAAGAACAGTTACAAATTTAGCAGCAGAAAAGCTTGATCAGAATCTTTCTTTTGCTTTTAGTTTAGTTGTAATTTGCATACGAACACTCAAGGTGCAAGTGTCAAACTTTGTGCTGCCTTGTGGAAACGAAGGTTTCAAGCTTGAGAGTTGAACTAATTTTCCTCATTTATCATTTTATTATATAAGGTAATACTACTTGAATGGATTCCCGGCAAGAAAAACTAATTCATGTATGGAAAAATAATAACGCTCTGCATGGATATTACTTGGAAAATGCAAACTTCTTTTTCTGCTGCTACTTGCTTTTTTGTGCACTTTGAGATGGTTCTTCTAATTTGCAGCTTCAAGGGGTACGAGGATGGTAAGTGCACTGTCTAGAACCCAGCTTCAAGATGGATATGTTTCCTACCGATGGGACCGCAAAATGCATGAGTTGCTTTCGGTTCCCAATTCAAGCTGCTTTCTCTCCATACTTTTCCTTCCAAAAGCCTCCGATCGGGTTGCGTCCCGTTACAACGACCTGGAAGACACCCTTGCAAGAGCAAATGTGTGGCTCAATGCGTCCCAGCACTCTGGCGTGCCGATTGTCTTCATGAACATACAGACTGAATCCCTGCTCACTAAGGTAGACTTCCAATTCTTGAACCAAATCTCTCATTAAAAATCTGTGTATTTTTGCCTTACAAATTTCTAGGACTAATTTTTTGAAGCATTTAAATAAATCAAGATACTCTGTCCATACATAGATCTCAAGATCTTCAAGTTGTAGTGACTAGGAAGTCAGACTCACAGACACTTGGGTCCATACTGTCCTTAAAACTGCCATACAATATTTCCTGAGATGATGTTTTGTTCTCTCTTTCCTTTTATATTTGGAATTGATAACTCTCTACTGTCACAGTGCATAGATAAAAATTGGAGGTGGTGAATGGAAGTGGAGTCTTACATATCTTATTTCCCTGAAAAATTATTGATGTCATTTCTACTTTGCTTTTGGCTTGTTACAGATATCTGGAGAGACGGCTTCTTCCACTGTAAATGCTAGCTCATTGTCTGACCTATCCAATCTCGCCACTGCTAGTCTATATGGTTTTGAGGACTATCATGGGGTTGACATTGGTGTCGTGAGGGCAGTTCGTCTCTGGTTTGCTCCTCTAGGAGGAGAGTTTCCGATAGAGATTAAACTAAAGGAAGGTGACACAAAACTTGGTTTCGCCATAAGCCGAACAGAGGAGGTACGATGTCCTAATTTCTCATGCCTTTTTCTGCTACAAGTAAGGTTGTTCCTCTCCATAAAATCCCACTTTTTTTTTTTTTTTGCACTACTGTAAATTTCAGGGGTTTATCTATATATCAACAGTCATAGATGATGATGAAAGTGCACCCTCAACCCGGTCAGGGCTTAGCAATCTGTACCATGAGGCGACTAGCTCATCCAGGCTTCTTGTCATCTCAAGAGTATCGAACCAGAAAGTCCTCCCTTGGATTGTCTCATCAACCGGGGCAGTACGATGCTATGACACGGTCTCTCTGAGCCAGAAGCTTTCCTTACACCGCCATGCCAAGGTGCCCATCCTCGTGCACGTCTTCCTATGGGACCGCTCGCTCTTCCCCATGAGCGGAGGCAGCTCAAGGTTCAGGATGGCCCACTCGCCACCTGCCATGGCCTTAGGACCCGAAGCACACATATCGCGGCAACCCCATGTGAACCAAGTGCAGCCACTGCCTCTCGAGATATCAGATGACGACATTGTGATCCACAACAACCCACAGTACAGGATCGAGCGAGATACAGCTGGCGAGGCATCCTTTAGGTTCCATGATTTTGCTCTTCCTAATAATTGGGTCTGAAAAATATGGCTCCGCACTTGATCCCAGTTCTTCTTTATGATGTGTATATAGGTAGAGGAGAAAAATCCCCATGTATGATCTTTTTCAACAAATTTGAAGGGAAGAGGGCAAAAAACTTTCACTGTCCCAAGCATACAAACCATCAGTTGATGTCCTATGTATTGATGTTTGAATTATATGATAAAGGAAATTGGACTTTCCCCAATCCTACAGTTTTCCTTTGTCTGAGTGTTATTGTTGTTGCTGTTGTTGCGAAGTATATAGATTAAAAACAGTTGTAGAAAGCTGTCAGCCTGCGATGCAAATTTGGTTGTTGGGAAATTTTTCTATTTTGCAGATTGTTCAATTTAATACGATTATAAGTGATCTGTGGAATTTCTATCCTAAGGAAACCGTGGGATGAATTGTCAAAACCAGTGTTTATTTTAGTCACAGTCAAGTGGGAGGACAGACTGGATCTGAAGGCCACAGTGCCACCTGTGAAGTCCACGGAAAGTTGTGGAGGTGATGAAGTGTGAATCTTGAGGGCTTGCTACTGGAAAGACTAAAGACTCTGCACATTTTTGTTTCTTGCAGAGTCAGTCGATTTTGTTTAGTTATGTTGTCATCTGTTGCTTTCCCGTCCACGTCTATGGATGACTTTTGTATTGAATAAGGCCTCGGATTAGAAGCTAAGATTAGTTCACTTGATTTTTTTAAAGAAATGATAATGTCAACATAGGATATTTCGGTCCAAAGTCGATCGTACAGATGCTGAAATGTAAAGAAACACTGATTTGATGACTCGGTGGCACGGTGCAGAGACCTAGGAAATCTATCCTTTCCACTTCGGAACAACACGAAAGTATCAATGGAAGGCTTTATTTGGCAAGGCCTCTTTGATGATTGGATGGTAGTTTCTAATTTCAAACAATCTAGAAATATGATGGAACAAATTATTGCAACAAGAAGTGACAGCATTAGGTAGTGTTGCAATAAAGAGGAAACTTCTTTGTTAGTTCTTAACGGAGTCCTAGAGCAGAGAGGCCAGAGTCGTTGGACAAGACTTGAGCTCTTTTCCCTACTTTTTCATGAAGAAAAACTGAAAACACCTTGATTTCTTAAGCTACCTCTAGTGTTCCCTCATCCTCTATATGTTTCAATTCCGAGTCTTCAATTGCAGCTTTTGCTTCTCTAAGCAAAGCATGGTGATTGACATGGCAGAGCTCTAGTGGGCCGAGCTGTCCTCTCTGCTTCGCTCCAGGTACTCTTTGACAGATTGGCGTCTAGCAGGCTGATAGACTAGGTCTGGAGACGGAAAGACGAGGAAGTTCCGCTGAAGAAGCTAAAGGCAAGCCTTCTATTTGCCGAGGCAGTGTTGTCTAATGCGGAGCTTAAGCAAATCACAGACTCCACCGTGAAAGGGTGGCTTAGACCAGCTAGAAGAAACTGTCGCTGATGCTCAGAATCTCTTGAATGCTGTTGAAGCCAGAGATTCACCGAGGAGGTTAAGAGGTGGATCAAGAAGCAAATTGCCAGAAGACATGCTCGATGGATTGGAGCTTATGGCTGGGCAAAAAGATGCCTTTGGCTTCATAGAACTAGGAGTACAGCCTTTGCAGGCATCCCCAACGATGTCTTTGATGCAAAAGCCTAACATCTATGGTAGGGACGAAGATATGGAGGCGATACTCAGCTTGTTGCTGTCCGATGATGTGCCAGGTGACCCAATATGTGTGATTACCATCGTTGGTGTCCCAGGGATTGGCAAGACCATGCTTGCTCAGTCTGTTTACAATGATAATAGCGTGGAAGGGTATTTTGACTTCAGAGTTTGGATCTGTGTCTCGAACGGGTTTGACGTTTATTCGATTACCAAGACATTCCTAGAAGCAATAACTATGGCGAGTTGTGATATTAAGAATCTGAATCTTCTTCAACTGAGACTCAGAGAAGAACTAATTGGCCGGAAACTCTTACTTGTTCTGGATGATGTTTGCACTGAGGACTGCACGGAATGGAACACACTGCAAAGTCCTTTAAGATTCTGTGCACCAGCAAGCAAGACCATAGTGACCACTTTTAGTGAAATCACAGCAGCAATGACATGCACGCTGCCAGCTTACATTTAAGCCCGCTACCCTATGAAGATTGCTGGTTGATCTTCGCTCAACATGCATTTGACAGTATACTCAATGCTCCAGATCCAAATCTAGAAGCAGTAGGCAGAGAAATTGTGAAGAAATGCGGAGGACTTCCTCCAGTTGCCAAATCCCTTGGAGTTCTGTTCTGCTCTAAACCAAACCATGAGTGGAATGAAATCTTGACGGATAGCAGGTGGGATGCATCGCATGATATAAACAGCTTTATGCAGACTTTTAGTGTACAACCTTAAGTTGTGGTTATCCACCTCTCTAATTCTTTGGTTCTATATTAGCAGCTTAATCGCCTTAATCTAAACTTGCAGTGATTGGGTTTGGACTTTTCCTTGGGTGTAGATTAGAAGTGGAACGGGTGAATGGAGAAGAAAGCTTTTGGAAAGAAATCATGACAAAAATTTCTTCCCACGGGGCCTGAATCAGTTCAGGGGCACATCCCCATTTATAAAGATCAAGCGGGCATGGCTTTCCAAACTTCTGGTGCTCTGGATCATGGTTCTGAGCATTGTGAGCGCATTGGTTAACAAGACTGTAGACGATTATCAGATCACAAAAATGGAGGAGGCATTGGGAAGCATGTGCGATACACAGGCATGGATGCTACAGAATCAGTTTATGGTCAATGTAAATCACATCCAAGCACTTGCTATGGTGGTGAGATTTTATTACGAACAGAATGCAACACGTACTAAACGGGCGTGACCCACACAACTCTCTTGGATACGATTTATCGATCTCTTTTCTATGCTGAACCTGATTGGTTCATTGAATCTTAAAGGTGGCCGGACCTGTTAATTGTTGAAAAGGTAGATTATTATCCATATAGTTTTAAGAATAAATGGCATTCGCAATTTTGAACTTTTCCCTGCAACAAACAGCAATTTCTTGTCTCTGCATGTGTCATAGTACTCGATGTTAATAGTTCTTCTGCTGGAAGATGCAAGAGGCTCTTGCGAGCTACATGGATAAAATTGAGCACCCATTACTTTCTGGAGTGACTTACGCAGAAAGAATGTGTCACTGGGAAAGGAAAGTAATTTGGAGAGGACTGGTGTGGAAGAAGATAATGCCTAAGACCTTTAAAAGCCGCCCGCCTTTGCTTGTTCAAGAAGATTTTGCAATGGTCGCAGCCTGTCAAAAAAACATCGCTCATGAGATTGCACTGATGAATTCACTTAACATGATGGCTGAAACGATACCTCATCTGTTATTTTCTCTTTACACGCTATGTCTTCGTATTTCTGCACTATGACGCTTAATTGGGGCACGTGTTTGCATGTTGAATGACCCAGGAAGATCGAGATCATGTATTGAAGGCAAGAACCATTGAAGAAGCTGTATTATCAAGCCCCTTCAGGCTGTTTGGATCGAATCGGACTGGAGTGGTTTTGACATATCCTGTTTACATATCCAATCTCCCATCGAGCATGCGTTTGGAAGGGCGGTTTGTATAGTGTTGCTCTTTCTCATGGCGTTCTTTAGTATAGTTAGGTTCGATCGAATGAGGATGTGGTCCTCTCTAATCATGATTTCTCTGAGGAACTGGACCAACCATTTCCTAGGAATGTTTGACCCTTGCTAGAAGCCGCCTGTGAGATGGGCTGGATACCACTAGAGCTAGTTTCAAATGCTTCAAGTTTCCAACGGAACTACTTAACTGAAATTCATGTCCCTTGCCCTAGCCACTCCCATTTCAGAAAGACCCGCATTACTTCTTGTTTTCCTGCTATGATTTCATGGTGTCGTTTGTGTGCTATATTGATTGCAACCTTGATCTTGTCAAACTAACGGAAAATACTGACTTGGCACTGACATAGCTCATTAGATTTAAAAACTAAAGAAGAAAAGCTAAAATTTATTTTTGAAAAAACTACTAAAAAAAGAGAGAAAATGGCAGCTCTGCTGCTATTGCCACCCATTGCTAGAGGGGCTAGCAATGGTCGCCGGCCTTGGGCGGAGGTGGCCAGCTGCCACCCGACCAGGATGAGGCCTTGCCCAAGGCTAGCGGAGGCTGCTGGCCCCGTGAGGGTTGGCACGCCCAAATCTGGGTGCCTGAGCCTGAGCCTAGCGAGGGTTGCTGGCCCTTGCCTAGGGCTGGCAAGGCCTCACTCTGGTTGAGCGGAGGTCGAGTGGCAGCTGGCCACCTCCGTCCAAGGCCACCAGCGGTAACCCCCCCCGATGCGATGGGCGGCAGTGGCAAAGGAGCTACCATTTTCTCTCTTTACAGTTTTTAAAATAAATTTTAGCTTTTCTTTTTTAGTTTTTAAATCTAATTTTGAATAAAAATAATTTAAAAAAAAAAGCCATGTGGAAAATGAAGATTTATTTAAAATGCCGCGTCAGTATTTTCCGTTAGTAAGTTTGACGATATTAATTTTAGGATTTAATTGAACTAATTTGACAAGTTTGACAACTTAATTGTACTTTTTGCAAGTTATAGGACTTCTATTACACTCGTCCCTTATTTTTTTTTAATAGCTCATATGATCAAGGGACCAAATCTTTATAGAATACGTGCTTTCATTTTCTCACAGAGACTCTAGCCATGCTCCTTGATACTGAACTGAGTTCAACGCAAAGGGCCTACAAAAATATGCAGCTCAACGAGGAAAAGGTATTACTTGCAGATCAGACAGAATTATAGACAACCGTGGGATGAATTTTGTCTATTTTGCAGTTTGTTCAATTTATTACAATCATTAGTGATCTGTAGAACTTCTATACTAAGGAGAATCGTAGACAACCGTGGGATGAATTGTCAAAACCGGTATATGTTATGATCGCAGCCGAGTGTGAGAATAGACCGGCTCCGAAGTCCACGGTGCTTTCTCTGTGAAGTTCGTGGAAAGTTGTGGAGGTGGTGGAGTGTGAAACCTTGAGACTTGCTCTTGACAAAGACTAAAGGTGACATACCCTAATTCACAAGAAAAAAGGCATGACACGACCGTTCTTTCACCAAAGGACACAGCCTTACCCAAAATTCAGCTTGATATCAACATACACACACACACATCATATATATATTTGACAAAAACAGCATTTAGTTACAATATCAGAGTATTTCTTTAATCCACCATACCAAAACATATATTTTCTACAAAAACTAACTTATAAACTTATCAATTATATACAAGTCATACGAAAAGTTCCTACCACAAAAGTTCTCCCCAAAATAGATGCTTACCCCAGCTTGCGGCTTGTTGAAGAACTTGAAAAACAAGTAGCTGAAAGGAGTGAGCTACCACGGCTCAGTAAGTAACACATTTTTTTTAAGCGGATTGGTAAATCACTATGCATATTTAAAAACACAATCTTGACTCATTTTAACGTACTATATAATTGTAACTTAAATACCAAAGATAGTCCAGTTCACAAGCCAATCTTATAAAACATGTATCAATGGTCTATTCTATTGATTAATCTCATCAAACCATACATCAATGGTCAATTTCATCTACCAAACTTAAATCACATATCAATAGTCCACTCCATTGACTAATTCATGCTCAAATGTTTAGTCACGGTCACATGTAACGCCCGTGACTAGATGACCAAGGTTCTCCTCTTGACAAGGTCGCCACCTATTATTAGTCGGTGGCTCAGCCCACAAGGATATCTTAGATTAGTATGCACATACCCACACACCTCTCAAGGTTTATAGAGATATTGAGCACCAACCATCAATCACAATATCCAGTAATCTAACATCAAAAGGAAAGTCATTTTACAATTCAAAATTTGATATATAAATATCAAAGCGTTCTCCAAAACGTTTCAAGATTCTTTTATAAAGAATTTCACAAATCATTTTCAAACAACCATTCAAATCGAATTCAAAATATAAGTCCTTTTAACCAACAAAATGGCAGTAGTAGCTCGATCTTGTTTTATGCACAAAAGATATTTTTTATCAACTCATAAAATATATAATCCACCATGTTTCTCAAAACATGAGTTTAAAATACAAAGAAGAAATAGTGTCACTCACTTGGGAAAAACCAAAAATCAACCATGACGCTTACTCGCATCAATGCACTCGGATCCCTAACAATTAGCGGAAAAACAATATCAAAAGGCCAAGTAAAAAGGATATTCTTATAACGACTCGCCTATATTAGGCCTATTTGTTGATGAAACGATACCTACGCGCCACGGAAGCCCGAATTTAGTGGAAAGTCATTGTTTTCCGCTAGGCGCGGCCCACGTGGTAACTTTGTCGTGCTATAACTTCCTCCACAAAATTCCGTTTCAAGCCGTCTTATGGTCCTTACAAAACTCTCTTGATGTACTACAATAACCTCAACTCAGCCACCCCGAAACAGCACTAAAAACGACAAAAAATCGGGCTTAAAGCTACAGTTCGCTACAGTTTCAGAATGCGCCCCTAACTTCAAAATTTTGTTCTAGACAAACCGCATGCTCAAATCACAATCCGTAAGATGTTATAGCTTCACAACATCCCAAAGTACCATTTCTACAAATATATACAGCTCAATGACTCAAAAATCGGGTTTCGCAGCATAAATATCCAAGAAATCCGAATTTTGAGCACTAATTGCAACGATTGCTTCAAGTAAATGATTAAAAGCTTCGATCACTTACCGGCATTGCAAAACAAACTTGAGTTGGCTTCATAAGGCGTCTGGATCGCAAGCGTGCCAAATTTTTTTCTCCTTTTTACCTTTTATCCTTTCTCTTCTTTCTCTCCTCTCCTCTGTTTCTTTATTTCCCCTGTTTTCGTTTCTGCTAAAGTCCTCCCTCTCTCCGCTCTTCAAAACAGCCGAAGCTTCCACTATTTTTCTGAAGCTTCTTGACTTTTCAAATCCTTTCTTTTGCTTTTTCTTTTAGCCCATATATTACAAGAGGCTTTGAACTTTTCTTTTTCTTGCGGAGTTGGTCATCCGTGGGAGCGAGGGCTAGTTTACTTTGATCAAATTAGAGAAATGATTCAATGACGCGGTGGCATGGTGCGGAGCCCCAGGAAATTTCTTCTTTGCACTCCAGAGCAACACGTCAATATCACTCAAAAGCTTTGTTTGGCAAGGCATCTTTCTTTAATGATTGAATGGTTCTAACTTCGAATCGCGTGGAAATATATTTGAAGAAACCATAGAAGCAAGAAGGGTAAAATAGTGTTGCGATTGAGAGGAAGCCTCTTCGTTAGTTCTTAAAAAAGGACAAGTGCAGAGGGGCCAGAGTAGTTGGTCGAGAATTGAGCTCGTCCTTCGTTCTTTCCATGAAGTAAAAGACACATTGATTTCTGAAGTTAATCAAAGTGTTCCCTCATCCTCTTTATCCTGTGATTCCTAGTCTATTGCCGTTTTTGCTTCTCTTAGCAAAGCCTAGACTCTGACATGGCAGGAGCTCTAGTGGCTGGAGCTGTCCTCTCTGCTTCGCTCCAGGCACTATTCGACAGATTGGCTTCTCGGCTGATAGACTCCGTCTGGATACAGAAAGACGAGGAAGTTCTGCTGAAGAAACTGAAGGCAAGCCTTGTATTTGCTGAGGTAGTGTTGTCTGATGCGGAGCATAAGCAAATCACAGATCCAACCGCAAAAGGGTGGCTAGACCAGCTAGAAGAAACCGTCGCCGATGCTCAGAATCTCTTGAAGGCTATTGAAGCCAGAGATTCACCGAGGAGGTTTAGAGGTGGATCCAAAAGCAAATTGCTAGAAGACATGCTCGATAGATTGGAGATTATGGTGAGGCAAAAGGATGCCTTTGGCTTCATAGAACTAGGAGCACAGCCTTTGCAGACGTCCCCAACGACATCTTTAATGCAGGAGCCTAACATCTATGGTAGAGATGAAGATATGGAGGCGATACTCAGCTTGTTGCTATCCGATGAAGCACCGGGTGACCCAATATGCGTCATTACCATAGTTGGTGTCCCAGGGATCGGCAAGACCACGCTTGCTCAGTCTATTTACAATGATAATAGCATGGAAGGGTATTTTGACTTCAGAGTTTGGATCTGCATCTCGAACAGGTTGGATGTTTATTCGATTACCAAGACAATCCTAGAAGCAATAACTACGGTAAGCTGTGATATTAAGGACCTGAATCTTCTTCAACTGAGACTCAGAGAAGAACTAATCGGCCGGAAACTCTTACTTGTCCTCGATGACCTTTGCACTGAGGACTGCTCGGAATGGAACACACTGCGAAGTCCTTGGAGATTCTGTGCAATGGCCAGCAAGATCATCGTGACTACTCGAAGTGAAATCACAGCAGCCATGACGTGCACACTACCAGCTTACCATTTAAGCCCGCTACCCTATGAAGATTGCTGGTTGATCTTTGCCCAACATGCATTTGATAGTGGACTCGGCGCTCCAGATCCAAACCTAGAAGCAGTAGGCAGAGAAATTGTGAAGAAATGCAGAGGCCTTCCTCTAGTCGCTAAGACCCTTGGAGTTCTGTTCCGCTCTAAACCAAACCATGGGGAGTGGAATGAAATCTTGACGGATAGCATGTGGGATGCATCACATGACTTGAACAGCTTTGTACAGGCTTTAAGTGTACGACGGTAACTTTTGGTTATCGACCTCTCTAATTCTCTGATTTTATTTTAGCAGTGCAATAATCTTAATCTAAACTTGCATTGATCACGTTCACTTTTCCTTGGGTGTAGGTTAGAAGTGGAATAGGTAAATGGACAAGAAAGCTTTCGGAAAGACAACATGGTGAAAATTTCTTCCCAGGGGTTCTGAATCAGTTTGGAGGCACATTCCCATATATAAATATTAAGAGGGTATGGTTTTCCATATTTCTGGTGCTCTGGATCATGATTCTGAGCATTGTGGGTGCATTGGTTTACAAGACTGTAAAAGATTATCATACTACAAAAATGAAGGAGGCATTGGGAAGCATGTGCGATAAACGGGCATGGATGCTACAGGATCAGTTTGCGGTTCATGTTAACCACATCCACGCACTTGCTATGGTGGCCAGACTTTATGACCAACAGAATGCAACATACACCACACAGGTGTGCCCCACACAACGCTCTTGGATATTGATTTATTGACCGCTTTTATTTTCTTGTTCATTAAATTAAGAAGGATGGACCCGTTAATCATTGAAAATGTAGATCATCATCCATATAGTTTTAAGAATAAATGGTGGTCACGGTTTTGAACTTTCACCTGCAACAAACAGCAAAGTTTGAGTATCTCGGTTCTGCATGTCGTATAACTCATGTTAATAATTCTTCTGCTGGAAGATGGGAGAGGCTCTCGAGGACCACATGGATAATACTACTTTCAAGCGCCCATTACTTTCTGGAGTGGTTTGTGCAGAACGAGCGGGTCATTGCAAGATTGATGATAAGAAAGGGCGGCAATGGCATATAATGCATGTGACCCCTGAAAGTGAGCCTCGCGAGCCTTCACCTGTTCAGGAAGAGTATGTACGCTACGAATTTGGTGAAGATGACATTGCTTATATGGGGCCTCTTCTGAGTTCACTTGGCATGATGACAGGAGAGGTACCTCTCCTGTTATTTCCTCTCTACACACTATATCTTCGTACTTCCACAATACCAATGCCTAATTCAGGATATTTCATGACTCAGGAAGATCGACATCATGTATTGAAGGCAAGAGCTGTTGAAAAACCTGTATTATCAGCCCCCTTCAGGCTGTTTTCATCAAATCGGACCGGAGTGATTTTGATATATCCTGTTTACAAATCCAAATTCTCACCAAGCGTGAGTTTGGAAGAGCGCATCAGAGCCACTGCAGGGTTTGTCCAGTGTTGCTCTTTATCGCAGCATTCCATAGTAAAATGACGATCGATTGAATGAGTGTTTGGTTCTCTCAAATCATGATTTCTCATAGGAACTGGACCAACCATTTACAATGAATATTTGACTGTTGCTAGAAGAGGCCTGTGAGATGAACTGGATACTGTTGAAGCCAGTTTCAAATGCTTCAAATTTGCACTTGGATACTTGACTGAAATTAGTCTCCCTTGCCCTAACCGCTCGCATTTCGGACAGAACTGAATTACTACTTGTTTTCCTGCTGTGATTTCCCAATTCTGTGTCTCTATTATTCAACCATTGGCTGTTCTATCACACATGCATGATTGTGTTTGCGTGATATACCAATTGCAACCTTGATCTTATTGTATGACGAACTTCTGGGATAAGGCTGGCTCATGCATGCCATGTTTTTGCATATTCCAGATACTTCAGGAGTCTCTGGTTAAGTTTGCCTTGCATTATGTAGTTCAAAATGTTAATGCCTGTAATGAGGACGCACCCTGGTTATCTGTATCTTCTCATACCCAACCAATTCTTTTGTTTCTCTGTCGGTTAATATAAATGGACTGTGTGATTGAAATTTACAATTGCCATCAGATATATTGGTGGACTCTTTGAATTCGAGTCCCTTGTGGAGAGCATACTCTGGCAACTTGGAAATCAGACGGTTTTGGTCAAAGTATATGACATCACAAACTGTCGTCCCTCATTGATGTATGGTCCCAATTATGTCAAATTTGATCGGACCATGGCGCACATGAGCAAGCTTGAACTCGGAGATCCCTTCAGGAAGCACCTGATGATATGTAGGTTAGTCCAACCAATCAAATGGTTATTCAGAAAAAAAGAGTTCCCTCTTAGGCTGACACTGACCATGCAGGTATCAAGATGAGGCCTCTAAATCTTGGCTGCCAGCCATTGCTGCAGTCTTGATCGTCACCATCGGTTTGCTAGCACCTTGCGTGCTTTATGCTGCAGCAATTCACATCGTGAAACTCAGAAAAGCCTCACTCCAAATTCGAGGATTGGAAGTTCAACTGCAAGATGCGAACATGGCCAATTCCCAGGTGATATTATCTGGGAACTATCACAAAGGCAGCCTGTATTGTCCGCTTCCTAATGATTTTTTGCTGTCTGATTTTCTGTCTATAACAGCTCCGAGCTGATGCTTCAGAGATTAAGCAGCCTGCTTATACCATCATCCGTATGACAAACATAACTCCCGCATCGTGTTTCTCTTTTGCCTACTTTTAATAGCCCCTGTATGATCCATGGATCAAATCTTTACAGGATATGTGCTTTCATTTGCCCGCAGAGACTCTTGCCATGCTTCTCGAGACTGAACTGAGCTTGGTACAAAGGAGCTACACTCGGATTGCTCAAGCTTGTGGAAGGAGGCAGATTGCATTAGTAGACAGCGCACTCGAATCACCAAATTCGCCGGTCATAACTCGCACCACCTAGAATGTCGCTTGGACAGTTTGAGATTGAGTGCTCTGATTCAGCTTTCAAGTCATGAAAATTCTTGGGAAAGGTATTACTTGCAGATCTGACAGAAAATTTCTGGTGTGATTGACCATTGACATGGCTTTATGTAATCTTCTGCGTTTGCCGAAGAAAGCCAGAGACTTCTGAATTCAGCCCCGACTACCGTCAATTCCTTGTAATAATCCCAGCAATCACAAAATACAGTTACAATCATCATGCTATTGTCTATCTTAAGACAAGCAGACCATCGTCTTGTCCTCCCAAACCATCATTCACGTACTGAAAAGCACAAAAATTTGTGAGAATTCGACGAAAGTGAAGCAAACCCACATTCCATTGATGCCCAAACATGTACATCGAACATAACACCGATTCAAACTCTTCATCATCAAGCTGAAAGAGAAATCGACATACGAAGATTTATCTAACCCCGTTTTTTCCTCCTAAGCCCTCTCACCTCGGATCCTCCTGGCGAGCTGGATATCCTTGGGCAACAATGATCGTGACCCGCCTGGCGTGGATGGCGCACGGGCTGGTGTCCTCCAACAGCCCGACCAGGTGCGCCTCCGCCGCCTCCCGGAGGGCCGCGACGGGTGCTGCTCCGAGGCTTCTTCACGGGGGCCGACTTGCTCGCCGCCTTGGTGGCCAGCGGTGATAATGGGCCCAGCCCGGCCCATCTCAGCTTCACTTTTCTTCGACAAATGAGCCTGTGAGCATATAAAGAGGGGAGGAACGCATGGGCGACATCGCCCGTGAATAGGAGCGAGGAAAGAAGGGGAAGAGAGGAGAGAGAGTGAGAAATTTTCGCGTGTGTAGCCATTCCGTACGTCCCTACAAGCCCAATTACAACGTCGGCTAGTGTTCAAGTGCATCCTTCGTTTAACCAGAGTAATTTTCGAAATTAGATCTCAATTTTAAAATTGTGTTAAAGTTGATGAATTCGTTTAACAAGAGTAATTTTCAAAATTAGATCTCAATTTTAAAATTGTGTTAAAGTTGATGAATTATAAGGTTTTGATTTAGGAACTACTAAGTTTTACTTTCATATGAAGATGGTAGATAACGGCGTTGTGGTGCAATAGATTTGACAAAAATTGATTTTGAAGTATGAATTTGTGAGAACGAATTTTTGAAGTTTCATACGAGAGTTTCATATGATGAATTATATGCATAATGTAAAAAGATGAATATTTGTTACAAATTGAGCTTTTTCAATAGCACTTAGGTACCATTTTATCAATGGATAAAACTAAAGGAAGGTGACACAAAGCTCAGTTTCACCATAAGCTAAGCAGAGGAGGTATGATGTCCTAATTTCTCTTGCCTTTTTTTGCTACATATAAAGTTTTTCCTATCCATTAAATCCCACCTCTTTTTGTACTACTGAAAATTTCGGGGGTTATCTATATATCAACAGTAATGGATAAGGATGAAAATACACTCTCAACCTGGTCAGGGCTTAGCAATCTGTACCTTGAGGCAACTAGCTCATCCAAGCTCCTCGTCATCTCAAGAGTATGAACCAGAAAGTCCTCCCCTGGATTGTCTGTTCGACCGGGGCAGTCCCGATGCTTTGACGCGGTCTCTCTAAGCCAGAAGCTCTCCTTGCGCCGCCATGAAAGGGTGCCCTTTCTCATGTGCGTCTTCCTATGGTATGGGTCACTCCTTACCATTAATAGAGGCAGCTCGAGGTTCAGGATAGCCCACTGGCCACCTGCCATGGCCTTTGGACGCGAAGCACACCAATGGCGGCAACCCCATGAGAACCAAGTACAGCCTCTGCCTCTCGAGATATAAGATGATCACATTGTGACCAACGACAACTGGCAGTACAGGCATCCTTGAGGTTCCATGATTTTGCGCTTCCGAATAATTGGTTCTGAAAATTTACAGCTTCGCACTTGATTCCTAGTTCTTCTTGATATGTACATAGGTAGCGAAGAAACATTCCCATGAGGATATGTTTTCTCACTGTCTGTTTCTTTTTCAACAAACCTGAAGAGAAGAGGGGAAAAAACTCAACACTGTCCCAAGCATATGAGCCATCAGTGGATGTCTTATGTATTGATGCTCGAATTATTTGATAAATGAAATAGGGCTTTCCCTGATCCTATCGTTTTTCTTTGTTTGAGTATCATCATCGTCGTTGTCGTCATCATCATCATCATTATTATGGTAACATATATAACTGGAAAACAGTTGTACATAGCTGCTAGCCTGCAAGGCGAATTTGGTTGTGGGGAATTTTATCTATTTTGCAGTTTGTTCATTTCAATACGATCATAATAATATACAGAACTTCTATCCTAAGGAGCATTAAAGACAAGCGTGGGATGAACTGTCAAAACTGGAATATATTGAAGTCGCAGCCAAGTGAGAATAGACCAGCTCTGAAGACCACGGTGCTTTCCATGAAGTTCATGGAAAGTGTAACATCCCGGGCCCCACTGTGTAATATTGTCTGCTTTGGGTCACCCACCCTGGCGCGGACGAACCGCCATCCCAGCCACGATCTCTTCCCTCACGGCTTTAAAACGCGTTAAGCATGTTAAAGGGACCCAAGCCTTATAAGCTAAGCAAGACCCTCCCTAGGTGATGTGGGGCGATGTGGGACAAGAGAGGAGGCTGTCACACCCTCCACCTCTTAACAGAAGAGCGTCCCTCACGGCTTTAAAACGCGTTACACATGTTAGAGGGACCCAAGCCTTATAAGCTAACCAAGACCTCCCTCCTAGGCGATGTGGGACAAGAGAGGAGGCTGTCACAGAAAGTTATGGAGGTGAAGTGTGAAATCTTGAGGCTTCCTATTGACCAAGACTAGAGACTCTGAACAACTTTGTTTTCTTGCAAAGTCAGTCTGTTTGGTTATATTGCCTTTCTGTTGCTTTCATGTTAACGTCTAGGATGATTTTTATATTGAAGGAGGCATCATGTTAAGAGGGAAGGCTAGTTTACTCAATCAAATTAGAGAAATTAACAGAGGCTATTTCAATCCACGGTTGATCATACGGATACTGAGTTATAAAGAAACATTGATTCGATGAAGTCGGGCCTGGTGTGGAGTCCTTGGAAATTTCTACTTTGTACTTCAGACAAACATGAAAATATCACTGACAAGCTTTTATTTGGCAAGGCCTCTTTGACGATTGAATGGTTAATTTCTAACTTCAAACCGCGTGGAAATATAGCGTTCCAATTGAGAGGAAGCCTCTTCGTTAGTTCTCAAAAAAGCACAACAGAGGGGTCAGAGTAGTTGGTCAAGATCTGAGCTCCTTCTTTGACATTTCCATGAAGTAAAATTGAAAACACCTTAATTTCTGAAGCTAATGTCAAGTGTTCCCTCATCCTCTGTATCCTGCGATTCCTAGTTTATTGCCGTTTTTGCTTCTCTTAGCAAAGGCTAGACTTTGACATGGCAGGAGCTTTAGTGGGTGGAGCTGTCCTCTCTGCTTCACTCCAGGTACTATTCGACAGATTGGCTTCCCACGGGCTGATAGACTCTGTCTGGAGACAGAAAGATGAGGAAGTTCTGCTGAAGAAGCTGAAGGCAAGCCTTGTATTAGCTGACGCGGTGTTGTCTGATGCGGAGCATAAGCAAATCATGGATCCAACTGCAAAAGGGTGGCTAAACCAGCTAGAAGAAACCATTGCCGATGCTCAGAATCTCTTGAATGGTATTGAAGCCAGAGGTTCACCGAGAAGGTTAAGTGGCAGATCGAAAAGCAAATTGTTAGAAGAAATGCTTGAGAGATTGGAGCTTATGGCAAGACAAAAGGATGCCTTTGGCTTCATAGAACTAGGAGTACAGACTTTGCAGACCTCCCCCACAACGTCTTTGATGCAGGAGACTAACATCTACGGTAGGGACGGAGATATGGAGGCGATAATGAGCTTGTTGCTGTCTGATGAGGCACCGGGTGACCCAAGATGCGTGATTACCATCATCGGTGTCCCAGGGATCGGCAAGACCACCCTTGTTCAGTCTGTTTACAATGATGACGCTGTGAAAGGGTATTTTGACGAAAAAGTTTGGATCTGTGTCTCAAACAGGTTAGATGTTTATTCGGTTACCAAGAAAATCCTAGAAGCTATAACTACGGTGAGTTGTGATATTAAGGACCTGAGTATTCTTCAACTGAGACTCAGAGAAAAACTAATTGGCCGGAAACTCTTACTTGTTCTGGATGATCTTTGCACTGAGGACTGCTCGGAATGGAACAAACTGCAAAGTCCTTTGAGATCCTGTGTAGCAGCAAGCAAGACCATAGTGACTACTCGCAGTGAAATCACAGCGGCGATGACGTGCACACTGCCTGCTTACCATTTAAGCCCACTACAGTATGAAGATTGCTGGTTGATCTTCGCTCAACATGCATTTGGTAGTGGACTCGGTGCTACTGATCCAAATCTAGAAGTGGTAGGGAGAGAAGTTGTGAAGAAATGTGGAGGCCTTCCTCTAGTTGCCAAAACCCTTGGAGTTCTGTTCCGCTCTAATCCAACCCATGGGAGGTGGAATGAAATCTTGAGAGATAGCATGTGGGATGCATCGCATGATTTGAGCAGCTTTGCACAGGCTTTAAGTGTAAGACCGTAGCTTCTCATTATCTACCTCTCTAATTCTCTGATTCTGTTTTAGCAGTGGAATTGTCTTAATCTGAATTTGCGATGATCATGTTGTCACTTTTACTTGGGTGTAGATTAGAAGTGGAATTGGTACATGGAGAAGAAAGCTTTTGGGAAGACAACATGATGAAAATTTCTTCCCAGGGGGTCTGAATCAGTTCAGAGGCACATACCCATTTAAAAAGATCAAGAGGGCATGGCTTTCCATACTTCTGGTGCTCTGGATCATGATTCTGAGCGTTGTGAGTGCATTGGTTTACAAGACTGTAAATGATTATGAGATCACAAAAATGAAGGAGGCATTGGGAAGCATGTGCGATAAACGGGCATGTATGCTACAGAATCAGTTTATGGTCAATGTAAATCACATCCATGCACTTGCCATAATGGCAGGATTTTATTACCAACAGAATGCAACATGTACTGAACAGGTGTGTCCCGTACAACTCTCTTGGATATCGATTTATCGACCTCTTTTATGTGCTGATCCTGTGGCTCATTGAATCTTAAAGGTAGCCGGATCTTGTTGAAGATTTATATTGTTATCCCTACAGTTTTAAGAATAAATGGCATCCACAATTTCGAACATTTTCCTGCAACAAAGTGCAAATTTTTGTCTCTGCATATGCTATATAACTCATGGTAATAATTCTTCTGCTGGAAGATGCTGGAGGCTCTTGGGACCTACATGGAAAATACTACTTTCAGGCGCCCGTCACTTTCTGGAATGGCTTTTGCAGAACGAGAAGGTCATTGCACTTGCGGGACGGAAAACTCCAAGAGAGGGCAGAAATGGAAGGTAATGGATATGAAATGTATCAATCTGCCTTCGCTCGTTCAAGCATCCGCCAGATTCTGTAAACATAACACTGCTAATGTGAATACACTTCTGGATTCACTCGGCACGAGGATAAGAAAGGTACCTCATCCGTTATTTTCCTCCTCATGCTACGTCTTCGTATTTCCACGACACCAACGGTTAATTGGGGTACGTGTTTGCATGTGGCATGACTCAGGAAGATCGAGATCATATGTTGAAGGGAAGAGCTGTTGAAAAAACTGTATTGTCGAGCCCCTTCAGGCTGCTACCATCGAATCAGATTGGAGTGATTTTGACATGTCCCGTTTACATACCCACACTCTCACCACGCGTGGGTTTGGAAGAGAGTAGAGGAGCCATTGCAGGGTTTGTCTAGTGCTTACCAAATCAGTCCTAAATTTAATATACAAATTACTAGTTCAACCCTAAATTATTTAATTCTTCCAAAGTAGTCCTATAATTATTGTGGCTAGTTTCAAATGCTTCAAGTCTGGCTGGGATACTTGAGTGAAATTAGTGTCCTTTGCCCTAAAGGCTCGCATTTCAGACAGACACGAATTACTTTTTATTTTCCTGCTATGATTTCTTAATTCTGTATTTTTATTATTCGACTATTGGCTGTTCCAAGACAAATGCATAATAGTGTTCGTGTGCTATATTGATTGCAACCTTGATCTTGTCATATGAAGAATTTGTGGAAAAATGTTGGCTTCTGCGTTCCCCGTTTATGCATATTCCAGATACTTAGGTGGCAGTCCCTGGTCAAGTTTGCCTTGCATTGTGTAGTCCAAAAGTAAACGTCTGTCATGAGGATACGCCCTTGGCTATCTGTATCTTCTCATACCCAACCGATTCTTTTGTTTCTCTGTTGGTTAATTTAAATGGACTATGTGTGATTAAATTTTACTATTGCCATCAGATATATAGGTGGACTTCTTGAATTCGAGTCCTTTGTGGAGAACGTGCTCTGGCAACTTAAAAATCAGACAGTTTTGGTTACCGTATATGACATCACAAACTCTCCTCGCTTATTTATGCATGGTCACAAGTATGCTGAAAATGACCGGCCAATGATGCACGAGAGCAAACTCGAACTCGGAGATCCCTTCAGGAAGTACCAGATGATATGTAGGTTAGTCCATTCAATCAAGGGTCATTCAGAAAGAAAGAGTTCCCTGTTGGGCTCACACTGTCCATGCAGGTATCAAGATGTGGCATCCTCATCTTGGATCCCAGCCATCGTTGCAGTCTTGATCTTCATCGTCGGTTTGATGGTGGCATGCGTGCTTTGTGCTGCAGCTATTCACATCATGAAAATTAGACAAGCCTCACTTGGAATTCGAGGATTGGAAGTTCAACTGCAAGGTGCGAACACGGCCAACTCCCAGGTGATATTTTCAGGGAACTATCACAAAAGCAGTGTGCGTTTGTCGGCTTCCTGGTGATGACAATTTTTATGCTAACCGTGTCTGATTTTCTATGTCTGTAACAGCTGCGAGCTGATGCTTCAGAGATTAAGCAGCGTGCTTATATCATCATCCGTACGATAAACATAACTCCCACCTTGTTTTTTTTTTTTTCCTTTTGCTCTTTTTAATGGCTCCAGTATGATCAAGGGATCGAATCTTTACAGAATACATGCTTTCATTTTCTCGCAGAGACTCTAGCCATGCTCCTCGATACTGAACTGAGTTCAATACAAAGGGGCTACATTCAGATTGCTCAAGCTTGTGGAAAGAGGCAGATTGCATTAGTAGACAGAGCCATGGAATCGCCAAATTTGCCAGTCATAACTCATACCAACTAGAACATGGCCAATCACAAGTCATTAACGTAGGGGATGTTGCTTGGATAGTTTGAGACTGGGTATGTTCGCAGATGCTCCTGCAAAAAGCAAATAAAAACTTTTATGGCGTGCTTGGATAGTTTGAGATTGGGTATGTTAGCAGATGCTCCTACAAAAAGCAAATAAAAACTTTCATGGTGTGCTTGTATAGTTTGAGATTGGGTATGTTTGCAAATGCTCCTGCAAAAAGCAAGTAATAACTCTTGTGGTTTGAGATTGGATACTTCCAACATGGTTCATAACATGGATTGTCATTTTCTGCATTCGCATGTGAAAGCATGCCCCAACTACTGTCAATTTCTTGAAATCACGATGCAATTATCTATTATGGTCAAGACAAACAGACCACTGCCTTCTCCTTGTCGATGAATTCAAAAAATCAAACCTTTGGAGACTAAAACGCACGAGGAATCCAAAGTGAAACGAACCCACATTCCATTGATGTTCAATCATGTACATCTACATAACAAAGATTCAAAGCCTCCATAATCAACCCACAAAAGATATTGACCTCTCCCGCTACAATCAAACATTCCCTAAAACGATGAAGACCTAAAACACACGCTTTTCTACTAAGCCCTCTCTCCCCGGATCCTCCTGGCGAGCTGGATATCCTTGGGCATGATAGTGACCCGCTTAGCGTGGATGGCGCACAGGTTGGTGTCCTCGAAGAGCCCGACCAGGTACGCCTCCGCCGCCTCCTGGAGGGCCGCGACGGCGCTGCTCTGAAACCGGAGGTCGGTCTTGAAGTCCTGGGCGATCTCCCTCACCAGGCGCTGGAACGGCAGCTTCCGGATCAGCAGCTCCGTGCTCTTCTGGTACTTCCTGATCTCCCTCAGCGCCACCGTGCCGGGCCTAAACCTGTGCGGCTTCTTGACCCCGCCGGTCGCTGGGGCCGACTTCCTGGCCGCCTTGGTCGCCAGCTGCTTCCTCGGGGCCTTGCCGCCGGTGGACTTCCGGGCCGTCTGCTTCGTGCGAGCCATTCCGATCGGCGAACTTTCCTTTCCTTTTCTCGGAAAATTATTTTCTCAGGTAAACTCTCGGGAAAATTGAGAGAGAAAGCGATCGAATCTGGTGTTTCTTGCAAGCGGAGGAGGAAGATATATATAAGAAGAGGCGGGAAGAGGCGAGGTTTCGGGATTTGAAGATGCTTTGAGGAGAGGGAGGTGATCTGGCCGTTGGATCGCGGATGGATTCGACGGACGAGATCCGTTGTTGTTGGAGTCACGCGGATCGCGATCCGCGAGGACGGCGAAGCGGCCAATGGGGATGCGTCCCGGTGAGGATTGTCGCGCGGGAACTTTCGAAATTCGTCGGGCGTTGAAATTTTCTTTTGCCGACGTGTTCATGAATGCTTTGGAAAGAAAAGAGTTTATGCGGGCTGTTTGACGAAGGGGGGGGAAATGGGAAAAAATTGAAAACATTTTAGTGGGAAATATGATTAGACAATGAAGAAAAAAACATGGAATTTTTTTTTTTATTAAAGTGGAGATGCTACACTAAATAATTCTAATACATTTGTAAAAATGATCCCAAAAATTGAAATGAAAACGAGAGATTAGGTCAAGACCACGGTGGCATTATCGACCCCCGTCGAGAGTGAAGGGGCAAGAAGACAAGATGGCGAGGGCCAAGCAAATTTGGTAGTGGTCGAATGTAGTCATTTCACCCCCTGCTATTTGGTGGCATTTTTCTCGTTGATAAAGATTTAAAATTCTACCAAATGGTATGAATAAAGCAATGTCGATGCTCAAACCATATATATTACATTGTATTGATTTAAGATTGTATATAGGCATTACATAATGAGCTTGCATGTCTTTTACATCGAACATTGTAGTGCCTTCTCTCTCATTTTCTTTAAGCAAAATTGAAATTATAATAAAAAAGCATGCAATTTTGAAAGCCTGTCCTATAGTCTATGGATGGCATAGTCTTCCTCTAAGTCGGGATAAACTACAATAATCCAAAATTCTAGGAATTAGGAGGAAGTTAACTAATCACTTAGGTTGCATTTGATCATTCAGATTTATAATAAGGATAGGATTTGAATAGAATATAATATAAAATCCATGGGATCTTGATATATTCTATCAACTATTTGGTAATTATAATAATAACATTGGATATATTCACATCATATCATATATATCATTTGGTATAAACGATATATTAGTAAAAATAAACCAAAAATTTTATAAAAGAGATGGTAAAAATCTCTCGCAACACTCTTGCTTTATTTTATTTTCCGCCCTTTTATCAATTAATTTCTTTTTTTTTTTTTTCTTCTCCTCCTATCATTCTCTACTAAAATTTTATTAAATAGTATACTATACTAATATAACCAAAATGCTAAAATATCTAAAATATATAATAAATATAAATATAATTTATATTTATATATTGAAATTATTTTGTAAAATGTAATTAAATTTGAATATATATAAATGAAAATAACTAAATTATTATTTTTTGTAATATTGAATTTCTTATATTGGAATTCACATATTATTTATATAGAGATATAATCTTAATTTTGTTAATTTAAAAAGTCTGTCATTCGAGAAAATTAACTTTCTTATTATAGATACAAGAAATCCTATCTATTTTTATCACACCTCCCGCACGGATAAAAAATTAACTTTCTTATTATAGATACGAGAAATTCTATCAATCTTTATCTCATCTCCTCCATGGATAATTTCATCCGATTTATATCACCCTTTATCAAGTCTTGAGCAGGCATCAAACACAGGACATGATAAATTTTATCATATCTCAAATTTTATCATGACCGTCAAATGTAGTCTTAAAGGTTAATTGGCCTCGAAATATTAAGGATCCGCATAGTAACATTTATGTTCCCTAGTTTTTTTTTTCCTGTAATAAAAAAAGAACAAAAATTTATTTGGTAATGTAAGTTAATTTTTTTATTCCCTGAAATTAAAAAAAAAATGGTTAGGAAATAGATTTGGAACCAAAAAAAAAAAGTATTTTATTATTGGGAACAATTTCTAAAAATAAGTCATTTTCTTTTTTTCTTTTCTTCTTCTTCCTCTTCTAATGGAGACTTGCCACCCATTGTCAATTGCTCGCCATTGTCGCCATCGGTTGCCAACCATCACCAGCTAGAGGAGGAGAAAGAAGAGATGAAAAAAAGAAAAGAAATAGAAAAACATAAAAATTATTAGAATAATAAAAGAAATTCTATAAATTGTTATTTGTACCAAACACATTCTTATTTTTTTTATTATGAGAATAAAAATTTTGTATAGTTATCAAACACGTTATTTTGTTTAGAAATTGTTATAAATAATAGAAATAAACAAAAACTATTTTTGGAAAGAAATTGTTCGTCAAAACAGAAATGTTGTTAAACGAATCACAAGTTCCAAATTCCAAGGTCCCGATTACACTTGTTGAAGGTTGAGCACCCTTGGTTCAATTCCCCACATTCTTAGAAGGTTGAGGTGAGGACGAATTAATTTCAGGAGTAGGTTTCGACTCACACGCCCTGCAAAAAGGTAAGGCAAAAGTTTAAGAGTGAGACTTAGAATAGGAGTAAAGTAGGACCGATAAAAAAAAAAAAGGTTGAGCACCCCTATCTCACTCTTGCGACACCACATTCCTTCATTAAATTCTTCCGTGCACTATCATAGGACTTCCTAATATATGGTTTTCTTTGGTTTTTTTTTTTTTTTAACCCTTAAAAGTTACGACTTCATCAGGTTTACTTTGTGTTCGATTCATAATATGCAAATGTGTCTAGAGCATATCGAACGATGTCGACGATTTCCAATCCGTGACAAAAGCAAGCAGAAACGAGCATGAATCCAATGCCCTCACATCAGTCACATGGATTCTACGTTCGAATGCGAGGCAATCGAAGGGGGTCGAATCCAATCCAATCCCATCAGAACAATGTTTGAGCAGAGCACGCATAAATTCAATACCAAATCAATCGCTACACTTTGTGCATACCCCACCTTAACTTTATTCGAACGCAAAACAAGCAAAATGAGGCATTGAATCCACGTGCAAGCATCTAATTTCATTCTTCGAATCCTAATGTCAAGCATACTAAATTTTGGAAAATGTTAGCTGGTCAAAGAGCATTTACTTTTGTATATATAGCCTACTTACAAAATGGGTCTCGAGTTTTGTCATTTATATATCTACATAGCCTTAGACTGTAGAAATAATTTTGGCCCGTCATTAATATAACTTGGTCGTGTTACCTTAGGGCGACACTAGTTAGACATGGAAATGACAAAGAGTCTGAGTCCCATCTAGCATCCATTACTATTTACTATTCCGAAACCCATTATGAATCTTGATTGGAAATTACAAACCTACCAAATTCCTATCATGTACTTGGAACCCGCCACAGTATTTTGTAATAAACAATAATCTTACTTTACAATATATTGCAATCAATCTTAGATTTGCAAAAGCAACTATTTATTTGAAACTCGTGCATTTAGATTTCCAATTAAAAAGCCACGAAATCCAACCCCCCCCCACCCCCACCCCCAAAAATAAGTAAAAGAAAAAAAGGAAGAAAGAAAAGATCAAAAGTTTAAGATTCAACGACTAATAATTAGAAGTTAGGTACGAATGATGGCGGGCACTGAAAAATGCTACATTTACTAAATTTCATTTACAACGTTCACAAATTCGTATAAGTAACCTCAAGAGTTTTAGTGGAGTAAGGACAATACAAATTCGTATAAGTAACCTCAAGAGTTTTAGTGGAGTAAGGACAATTTGGAAAAAACAAATCCCATAGACCGTTATAAATATTGATATGGTTAATAATATCACTTATATATTACTTAATCACCTTAAGAATATAAGAAAAACAAAAAAGCATTTTACCAATCATATATTTCAGGTTCCGGTACTAGCGACTGGAGTGAAGTCGTCAAGCACCAATTTGACTTTGGGAAGTGGTGATTTAGTGGTAGTAGGTGTGAAGAAGGGCAAGATTACAGATGAATGCGATTGAAGAAGATGATTCCTTATTCTCTTCTGTATGAAGGTGAATTCACCTCAAAAATACAGAGCACCTTTCAATGGAGTATTCTCCTCTCTGTTTACTCATAGACTGTTACAATGAATTAATCTTCAAAGAAGAAGTCGCTCTTTATCTATATACAACGAGAATGAAAAACCGAATGCTAGCTGTCAACGTAAAACTGAATCAATGAAAGACTTTAAACAGAAAAGAACTTATTTCACAAAAGCTAAGCTAACAGAATCAAGCGCCTCTCTTTTTCTTCTGGAAATTGTTCACGTGATGTCTTTTCTTCACCGACTTATGTAGATACACAGCTGGCCTTATTTGACAGCATTATCGGTTACACAATTGCGAATTCTCCTTCTTCCAAGCTTCTCCAATGACAGCCATAGACTTGTCTTTGTTACGTCTAACTTTCTGTTTCAAGCTTCCTCTCGTTCCGAGCTTCAAAGAATGAATGTTCTTAACATCCCCCCTCAAATTGGGAGGGGATGAAAATCCCATACCCAATTTGGTACGAAGATTAACATGAACAAAACGTGTCAAAGATTTTGTAAAAATATCTGCAAGTTGAAGATGGCTAGGAACATAACTAATACGGAGAGATCCTGAGGAGACTTTCTCCCGAACAAAATGGAAATCAACCTCTATATGTTTGGTTCGGGCATGAAGAATTGGATTGGCTGTAAGAGATATAGCAGATTTATTGTCACAAAATAAGAGAGTAGGAGACAGAAGAGATATACCAATATCACGCAAAACAAAAGCAATCCAAGTAAGATCACCAAGTAGATGCAAGAGCTCGGTATTCGGCTTCGTGGAAGAACGAGAAACAGTTGGTTGTTTCTTAGCCGACCAGGAAAGGAGATTTGATCCAAGATATGTACAAGAGCGGTTGTGGATCGCTGGTGTCAAGACACCCACCCTGATCGGCAAGATCTCGAGAAGCCATAGAGAGCTGTTGAGCTACGTGAATGAAGAAAAAGACCAAGATGAGTAGTGCCTTTGACATAGCGAAGTACTCTTTTTAATCGATGAAGATCCGCAACTGTTGGATGCTGCAATTTTTGGCACAAAGTATTTGTTGCATAAGCAAGGTCGTCGAGTAATTGTTAAGTATTGAAGTCCTCCCACAAGACTTCTATACTCAAGAGGGTTCGAGAGCAAAGTAGTATCATCTGTCATAGTAATGAATCGAAGTGGAAGAGGAGTTGATACAGGCTTACAGCTAGTCATCGAGCTCTTGTTAACAGATCAATGGCATATTTAGTTTGAGAGAAATAGATCATAAGGAGAGCGTTTGACTTCAATGCCGAGAAAGTAGTGAAGATGGCCCAAATCTTTCATGTGAAAGTGAAGGCTCAGTAACTCAATCAAAGTGGTTAGTAACTGAGCTGAGCTTCCTGTCAGAACTATGTCATCAACATATAGTAGTAGTAGAACTGTGTCTGAACCGGAGTGAAGCACGAAGAGAGACGGGTCAGCAGTACTACAGAAGAAACCATTCTCCAGGAGAAAGTTACTAAATTTGTCAAACCATGCTCGTGGTGCTTGACGAAGGCCATATAGGGATTTCTTAAGCAAACATACACAATGAGATTGTTGAGGATCAACAAAACCAGGGGGCTGCTCCATGTAAACTGTTTCATTCAATGTACCATGGAGAAATGCATTTTTAACATCTAGCTGGTGTATAGGCCACTTCTTCATTATTGCAACAGAAAGGACTATCCGAATAGTGGCATGCTTGATGACCTGGACTAAATGTTTCAGTGAAATCAACCCCCGCTTCTTGATGAAATCCTTTTGCAACTAAGCGAGCTTTTAATCTTTCTAGACTCGCCATTAGGTGTTAGTTTAGTTTTAAACACCCACTTACAGCCTATAACATGCATCTCGCTTTGTTCTAGGAACTAAGAGCCATGTCCGATTCTCATACAAAGCATCCATTTCCTCCTTCATGGCATGATACCATCCTTTATCGCCTAAGGCCGCTTTGACCGATTTTGGTTCCAAAGGTACTTTATAGTCAGCCAAATATGCATATTTGGGGTTAGGTTTGACGATACCAGACTTCAATCGAGTTTGCATATGATGGACAGAAGAAGTACCTGAAGAAGTAGCTGTTAAGTCTGGTTGAACTTGATTAACGATAAGCTCTCCTGATTCGGCAATTTGAGATAGAGCATCTTGTTGCTCTGTAGTAAAAGAGTCTGACTGCTGCTGAGGAGAAGCTGATATATGTGGAACACCCTCATATTGTGATATATGAGTGCGATCGATTGTTACAGATGGAGGTAGTTGAAATCTTTGTTGTATGATTAGTGGAAGGGTTGTCCACCGAGGTTGTGTTTGTGGAATCAAGAAGATTAACCACATCCGCCCATTGATTATACAAAGTTGTGTACTCGATCATAGTCGATATTACCTTCCTTTTAAATGGAAAGAAGGTTTCATCAAAGACCACATGGCGACTAACATAAATTCCCGCCATTAGTAGGTACAAGGCAACGATACCCCTTATGCCGTTCACTATAGCCCGAGAAAAACACAAGTGAGAGATCTAGGGTCGAACTTGTGTTGAGCATAGGATCGAAGACACGGGTAACAAGCACAACCAAAAACCTTGAGATGATCATAGCTAGGTCGCTTATTAAAAAGTCTCGGAATAGGGAGAATCCATTTGTAATTTTGGTGTAGGAAGAATGTTGATAATATAGTTGGCTGTTATGAAAGAATCTACCCAGAACTTCAAAGGAACTCGAGAATGATACATCATGGCTAACCCCAACTCGACTATATGGCGATGCTTCCTCTCTGCAATTCCATTCTGTTCTGGTGTATGAGGGCAAGACAGACTCTGCTTTATGCCACAATTCTGTAAATGATTCTGAAACCTGTTACTAGTAAACTCTCCTCCACCATCACAATGAAACATTTTTATTTGATGATCAAACTGCTTCTCGACTAGTTTCTGAAACATGACAAAGATGTCATAAAAGTCAGACTTCAGCTTCATTGGATAGACCCAGCTGTAGCGAGAAAAATTATCTACAAATATGACATAATACTGAAAGTTCTGTGAAGATTTCACTGGTGAGGGACCCCAGATGTCACAATGTATTTTTTCTAATGGTATAGTAGAAGTAGAGTCTCGATAATGGAAAAGGTAAAGCTGTACTTTTTGCAACTTGATGTTTGCTACAAATGGATTCGACTTTGTATTACGGAAATCAAGTCTTTATTCCGCAAATGCTTTACTATATTGAAGTTTGCATGAGCCAATCTTTGATGCCACATATCTCTGTTATTGCTCTCGTGTCTTCGAGTAAAGTATGCTGCTGTAGTTTGAGGATCCACACAAGTAAAGTCCTCTAATTTTCCTTCCGAGCATCTCTGTCTTGTTGGTTTGGTTGTCCTTTATATAGACACCAATTTTATCAAAAATAAAAGAACGGGGATAGTCATCGTCGTTTTGAAAAGAGAGAAGGTTCTTTTTGATTTCGAGGCACAATCAAGACATCATTCGAGGTAATGTGTTATTTTCTCGTATTCAACCGTGTATTACCGTATAAGTAATAGGTAAACAAGAGCCATTACCTATCATAACCGTGTCATTTCCAAGTATATCGAGTAGAGTTGAGAAGAATACCGGGATCGCACTAATATGTGCTGTTGCTCCGGTATCAGGATACCACTCACTTCCTCTTGGATCCTCTAGATGAACTGCTGCCAAAGCAGTTGGAATTTCTTCAGCCTGATAGGAGTTATCGAAACGATACCAGCAGCGAAGAGCATCGTGGCCTGGTCTTTTACAAATCTGACATTCTAACCGGATGCTTTCTGTTGGTTTCTCATTTTGCACATGTTTCTGTGGCATCAAGACTTGAGTCGGATAGGATTTAGTGTCTTGATACCTTTGTGAATAACTGGCATATGGACGAAACCCCTGTCCAGGATTAGAATAATCAATCCTCTGCTTGAATTGTTGATCAGTTCGTTCCTGATTCAAATTGTTTGGTCTGTAGTACTGATTTCTTCCTGAGTATCCATAACTACGGCCTGCATTATTCATTGCACGGCTTCGACCAAAAAGGCGTCCTCCTCTGTTACCACCTCGTTGACTTCCAAAACTTGAAGTCTGAAAGCTGTATTCTCTTTCAGAATTTCCTTTCAGTTGTGTTTCGAACTTCTTTGTCCCAAGTAAGCCGATTAGGGTTAAACCGATTCACCGAATATGTCTTTAATCTTGTTTCAAATCGTTCATTTGTGCTATCACTTCATCATAATCTGGTGGGGTTTCAAACGGTAGATAGTAGTTCGAAAGTCTCATACTCGAGACCCTAAACCCTCAAGAACACCAAACATTTTAGTTATCTCATCTATAGGTTTTCCAATCGCATTCAGCTGATCACAAATGGACTTATACTCCCTTAGATAAACAGAAAGTACTCTATCTCGTTTTTGACATGCCTGTAACTTTCCTCTTAGTTCAAACTCTCGAGCTACCGATTTCTGAGTAAAACGATTAAGCAGAGTCTGCCATACCTCATGAGAAGTTTCTAAACCAATAATCAAGCTCAGAATATTCTCAGATACAGCTCCACTAATCCAGGATGAAACGAGCTGATCAGTCCTTGTCCAGTCTGTATAATCTGGATTTATGACTTCTGTTTCACAATTTTCGGTTTCAGTGTTTAGGATTCGAGGAGGTGAAGATATTTCACCACTGATGAAACCGAAGAGTTCTTGACTTCGAAGGAACCTTTGAAACTGTGCTTGCCACAACAGAAAATTATCTTCAGCAAGTTTAATTGTGACAAAATTGGAGATGTTAACGTGTATTGGAAATGGATACTTCTGTGTCCTTCCTGCCATTGCTGCACTTTCGAGAGATTTTTGATGACGAAGTCGATTTTTGTGACTAAAAACAGGATTACCCGTTGATTACGTTAATCGAGATGATGATCTGTTCGTGATACCAGCAAGGTTCAGATCTTACCAGGGAGCAGAAGAATCAAACGCAAGATTCTTGTGAGATCTTTCAGTAAATCAGTACACGAAGATGATCAACAGCTACTTTGATCTGCTGCGATCATTGAAATCCAGATACCTTTGATTTGATTTCACGAACACTTGTGTAGTTCGTGAAAAATCTTTTCAATCCAGATGATCGATAACAGCTCTGATACCATGTGAAGAAGGGCAAGATTACAGATGAATGCGATTGAAGAAGATGATTCCTTATTCTCTTCTGTATGAAGGTGAATTCACCTCAAAAATACAGAGCACCTTTCAATGGAGTATTCTCCTCTCTGTTTACTCATAGACTGTTACAATGAATTAATCTTCAAAGAA
The DNA here is from genome assembly GCA_016097545.1 of Eucalyptus victrix. NCBI lineage: Eukaryota > Viridiplantae > Streptophyta > Magnoliopsida > Myrtales > Myrtaceae > Eucalyptus > Eucalyptus victrix. The sequence continues at coordinate 32,937,996 of CM027844.1, forward strand.
GAAGTCGCTCTTTATCTATATACAACATGAATGAAAAACCGAATGCTAGTCGTCAACGTAAAACTGAATCAATGAAAGACTTTAAACGAGAAAAAGAACTTATTTCACAAAAGCTAAGCTAACAGAATCAACTCGCCTCTCTCTTTTTCTTCCGGAAATTGTTCACGTGATGTCTTTTCTTCACCGACTTATGTAGATACACAGCTGGCCTTATTTGACAGCATTACTGGTTACACAATTGCGAATTCTCCTTCTTCCAAGCTTCTCCAATGACAGCCATAGACTTGTCTTTGTTACAGTCTAACTTCTCTGTTTCAAGCTTCCTCTCTGTTCCGAGCTTCAAAGAATGAATGTTCTTAACAGTAGGTGGCAAGGTTGCTTTTTTACCTATTTCATTAGGAAGCGCAGATTTTTTGGTACAGTATTTAACTTGGTTTAACGACAACTACCCAATATTCGGGAGACTATTCATAGCTTTTATCTTGACACTAAATAGGCTTAGCAGTTCTAGAACCATCAATGATTGGTGAACCCGCCGATCCATTTGAAACTCCTTTGGAAATATTACCCGAATGGTATTTCTTTCTCGTATTTCAAATACTTCATACAGTACCTAATAAGTTATTGGGATAAATTCATATTTGAAAGAGGTTGACAATAAGTTCTTTCATTTTAAGCAATTAAACCAAGCCCATCCCGCTTCCCCAAAATCACTATCCGTATACCAGTTTGAGCGGATTAGGCGACGGTACCCTATTATACCTATCCTGGTTCCATCCCTTGCACTACTCCTCATCTTTCTCTACTAATTAATTTATAGGTGGGGGTCGCTCTCACCAAGATTTTTAATTTCGCTTATATGATATTGATAGGATTTTTCTTCAATTCAATTTCAGTTTGATCTCATTAGGATGCCGACTTTTTTGTGGCGAACGCAAGAATCAAGCTTAGTGGGGCCGAGATAAGCTCAAGCAGAGATTAAAAAAAAAAAACTTAAAATTAAAAAAAATAATAATAATTTATGAAAATTGTACATGAAAAGAAGAAGAAGAAGAAGAAGAAGATTCACGAAATAAATTTAAATTAGCATCTAGCGAATGGCGATAAAGGGACGGTGGTGGCCATCACCATCAGCCCTCTCTTAGGTCTGTTGCTGTGGTGGGGTGTGACCCTTTTCCATTGACATTTTCATACGCGCATCTCACCTTGGATGTTTATGCAATTGATCATGAGGTAATCTATATGCCACTATCTTTTCAAATAGTAAGAGATCTCCATTGAGCTATTCAAGTTCGCATTCCATTTATTATTGAATTCGAGTCTAAGTTGAAGTAACTTGATGGAGCATCATATTGAGTTGATGTTAAGTTTGTTAATGTGTGTGTGAGTGGAGTTGTTCAAAAGCTCGGCGTTGTGATTATTGTAGGTAAAAGCAAAGTTGTCATCGAGGTGATTGGTTCCATGGTAAAAGGGTCAGCTGTCTTCTATGAGGTCATGAGTTCAATTCATGTTGTGGGTGACTCTCTTTTAGCTCATTTTGTTCTACTTGCTGGTGAGGATGCAACACTCGTGTCGCCACAAGTGGTGCGAAGCTAGGGAGTCACTAGTACTAGTTGCCTCTCTCTACCCTTTTTAGCTATTAATAAATAAATAAATAAAGGCTAAAGTAGAGTCAAGTCGGAGTACGCAGCAGAAACACTTAATGATGACGGACTTTGTAAAATTATAGCCTCACAAATCTAATTCAGTTTCAATATGCTTTATATACTACAAACATAAAGTTCATGAATTTCTACTCTTCGTTTAATTCAAATCTAAGATCCACTTTCTAAGTCGATCTCAAGATTTAAGCACATGATACTATATTCCTATACTTGAGCTTGAGATAGGGCAACTAGCTTCGTAAGTCTCCTATTTTCAAATTGTATTGAGCCCAAATGCCCAATGCACTATAATACCTCAATTTGACTTAGCTCAATTGCACCTATACCTTAGGCCCTCAATTCACTTCTTGCACCACCAGTATAATGTCGCGTCTGCATCCTCGATAATTATAATAATACCGACACTAAAAGGATCCAACAAGATAATGATACGAGATAACTTACAACCTAGGGAAACAAATTATCATCATTAAATTAGTACCAAATGCCAATGGCTAGTCAACATAATCAGTACAAACGCATATATAAAACTATACATATATACATATATAAAAATACAAAAAAAAAAGGGGTTACGGCCATAATGGAATCCGCTTTAGCTGGAAAGCGAACAAACCGGGAAGGACAAATTGCATGGCATTATACGAGGAAAGCATATGGGCAGCTTTTGTCTTTGTTTTTTCACTTCGAGACGGCTCTTTTCAATGGCGAATTGCAGCATTTCCAGAGCACCACAAAGCGAAGTGCCAACAACAATGACAACATCTATCTTAGATGGCAGCGTCCTGTCGCTTTCGCTTTCGAAAAAGCAGAATTTTGCAATGCCTCTTGGTCGGATCGATTCGCTTCGTTGCTACTTTTGTTGCTCTATATTATTCCTTTTAGGACGGACGGACAAAAGGAAGAGAGAGATGCGAAGCCCTTCTTCTTCTTCTTCTTCTTTCTTCTGTTTCTATCTGTCGCCCGTGGGGGGATGGGTTGAACGGTGAAAGATCGTGAAGGTTCAGAATTCGAGCTCGAGCAGTTCCAGTTTAATTTGAGTTTTGAGTGAAACTGAATGACTATGGCCCGTTTGGTTCGGCTTTGGGGGAATGCCATTTGGAGAATGCAAATATTTTTTAGAGAAAGAGGCTTTCGGAAATGTTAGACCGTTTGGTAAATTTTAGCATTGAAATGCAACTTGGCATAAACACCGTTTGGCAAACTTTGCATTTGGAATTAGCTTTTGGTATTTTTTAATTTCTTTAAAATCTGAAATCAAATTCCGGCAACCGGCCACTGCCGGCCAACCGCCGGCGACCGTCGGACGGCCACTGCCGGCCGTCGCCGGACCACCAGATCTGGCCGCCGGAGGTCGCGGAGGCCAGATCTGGCCTCGCCTGGTCGCCTGGCTCGCGCGAGACCAGGCGACGCCGGCCGAGGTCGCCCGACCTCAGGCGGCGTCGCCTGGTCGCGCGAGACCAGGCGACCGAATCTGGTCGGGTGCTCCAAGCACTGCTCAGCCCGTTGCGTGGCGACGGCGGTGCGTGGGCGACCAACTCCAGCTGGTTGAGCTCCGCCGGCTAAAGCTTCGATCTTGAAGAAACAATGAAGACGAGGAAGACGATGAACAGTTATTTTTGAGGGTAAAAGAAGAAAACTAAATTATCAATGAGGGCAAAAGTGGAAGAAAAAAAAATTCATTAAACCCCCTTCAGCATTCCAGAGCATTTTAAATGCTAGCATTCCCCCAAATATACCCTCAAATGCTGAACCAAACGGCTGAAATTTTTCCCAAGGGGCTTTCGGGGCTGAAAGCCCCTTGGGAATGCTGAACCAAACAGCCCCTAAGTCAAGTTGAGCCGAACTTCGAGTTTGTTGAAAACCTATTGGAGCCGAGCTCAAGTTTGAAAAATCAAGCTTGAAGAGCATATTGAGGCTTGAATATTGAGCTTCGGGTTGGATATTGAGGCTTCAAAAATCAACCTCAAAGCTTCAGGTTGCAAGTGATAAGGAATAGTTACAACTCAATCCAAACATTTAGTAATGGTTGTGAGACTCTTATTGCAATTAACATCAAGAGCATCACCCTTCCCTACCCTTTTTATCTATGAATAAGAAAAAGGTTAGGAAGGGTCAAGTTAGGGCACGTAGCAAAATATAATGAATGATATTGAGCTTGAACTTTTATATAAATATGCACCTTTTTCAAAGTTCGAATTTAAGACCAACTTTCTAAGTCAACATGTTCCCAAATGTACGATCCACTAGACCTTATTCGACTTATCTCAGTTACAGGCTCTCAATTTATTTCTCGGACCCGTAAAATGTCGCCGCTCCATCTCCGATAGTTATAAGAACATGGACACTAAAAGGTCAAACTGGATAACGATACAAGATAACTCGTGACCTAGTGAAGCTAATCATCGTATTCTTTTCAGTGACCGTAGTGGACATGGCTTTTCTAGAGATGCGCTTGAAGTAACTTTAATAAGCTAAGAAATGGAATCCGCTTTTGCTGGAGAGAGAACAAGCGGTGAAAGGACAAACTCCATGGCACCCATCCGAGGAAAGCAGGGAACAACCTTCTCTTTCTTTCTTCGCTCGGAGACGAAGTCTTTCCCTAAGAAAAGAATGAATTGCAGCACTTCGTACTGCGGAAAAGCGAAGTGACAGGAACGATTATAACTTGGTTTTAGATGGAAGCGTAGTGTCTCTTTCGCCTTGGGAAAGAAGCAGAATTTTTGCCAATGTGGGCTTGGTTGGATCGATTCGTTTTGGGACAGGCAAAAGAGGAGGAGATGAAGATGCGTAACCCTTCTTTCTTTCTTTTGTTTCTGCACTGTCTTTCTACTGCTGAGAGCGTGAAAGGCTTCGAGCGAATTTATCATTTGCTTTTCATACATGTTCAGGGTGGAAGTGAGCCAAGCTACTATAATTCGAGTTCGACTTGCAGATCATATTCAGGCTTCTTTGTTTTCGTGTTTGCGGATTCAGGTTCGAGCTTGATAATACTCGACTCGAGTGGATCTCACCCAAACCTGATCGATAGATGAAAATTGTTATACTCGGTCATAGTGTACTTTTAGGACTTTGAGCTTGAGCATGAACTTGAGTTCAAGTTTAATTCGAGTTTTGAGTGAAACTGATTGACTAATTAAGTGAAGTTGAACCAAACTCAAGCTTATTGAAAACATATTTGAGTCGAGCTTGAGTTTGAAAAATCAAGTTTGAATAGAGTATTGAGACTTTGAATCTTCAAGCTTAAGCGACTTCAATTGAGTATTGAATTGTGTTGACTTGACTTGGCTTGACTACACCGGTAAGTCATATATGCATTTCTTGACATATACACAGTAAATATAGAGTGATTCTTTCTTGTGGATTATTTAGGAAAATTGTTAGAAAAATCTTAAACCTATTATATGATAGCTAATCAGTCTTAAATTTTTCAATTTGATCAATTTAATTCTAAATCTTTAGATAATTTGTCGTGTAGTTCTTCTAACCCATTTTGGCCATAAATTAATAACATGGACCAATTATCCTCTATGGGCAACAATGAAAAAAAGAAAAGAAAAGACAATAAAAGAAAGGATCTCAAAATTTATAACGAAATAATTTTTTTAAAAAATTGAGAAATTGTCTACGTCATACTATCTGACGTCTATGTAAGTGGTTTTTAGCCAAAATTAGTTGAAACGACTACATCGGTTAATCATTAAAATATTTATGGCTAAATTGGGCAAATTAAAAAATTTACAATTGAATTAACCGTCATATAATAAGTTTGGTACTTTTTGGATAATTATCCTGGGATTGGTTATCTCTCTAATTCTTCCCATAGTTTTTCTTTGGCCTGTAACTGTAAAGCAAAGCTTGTCGTGCTGTTCTTCATGACTAGTCAAAGTTCATTGATGATGGAGCTCACACAATGCCCGGAATGGACCCAACTATTCAACCTATTTTCATGCTACATCAAAACGTAATGATTTGTCAGCCGGTTAACATTAAAGATCTTCAAAAGTTGGCCAAAAGATGAAAGATCACAACAATGAATTATTTGGAACAGCTCATCGACTCAGCAGAAGTACATAAGAAAGTAGTTGCTAGTCTATAAACATGTCGACGCCTAGGTTACATTATTCGTCTTTCGATTCCCCTTCAACTTTTCGTTTTGAGATAGGTTATTTAATAAGGTTGTCTTCGAAACTTGGAAGCACGTATGAAAACTTTAGAGTAAAGCTCGCACCAGCTCAATTACTGGTGACGCATCTCGTGAATAGAACTATAACGTATCTTTTCCTCGGAAAGATATTGGAAAATGAAAGAAGTTTTAAGAAGGGCTTTGGTGCACAATAGTTTGAGTAAGTTTAAGATAAGGAAAATTTATATTCAAAATGAAGTAACATATGGATATTAAAAGTAAGTCGGTTGTCCTGGCAAATTGAGTATCCAATAAGAAAACATATTGCGCGAAACAATTTCCACCGATATAGTATTGTCCTTATAATTCTTTGGTTGGGATGTGAAAGAATTGAGGGGACCGTGCTGCTTCGGTGCACAATAGTTTGAGTAAGTTTAAGATAAGGAAAATTGATATTAAAAATGAAGCAACATATGGGTATTAAAAGTAAGTCAGTTGTCTTGGTAAATTGAGTATCCAATAAGAAAATATATTGCGTGAATAAATTTTCACCAATATAGTATTGTCCTTGTAATTCTTAGGTCAGGATGAGAAACAAGTGAGGGGACCACGCTGCTTGCTCCTGTGCCCATTTCCTGGTACATCCAGCACATATCAAATGTACGTTGTGCCATGTGTCACGGGCCGATCGACCTCTTGGCCGTGACACATGCATGTCTTTACCCTACTTGCTCATCCTCCCTCTCCTACTCCCTCCCTCCTATTGACAAGGCTCAATAATGTCGATAAGCCTAGATTGAGATTCTCGTCGTAATTCGAAGACTCGGATCTCTCTGTGGAGACTTGATCGATGAAAGTTAGGGCTTGCTCGACTTAGGTTGTCTTGAATCTGAGGTTGTCAGAGCGTCGCAGCACGTCATCTGTCATCCTCGACCGAAGATGGAGTAAACAGAGAGAGGGGGGAGGGGGGTAACTTACATAATGATTTAAACATACAAAGTTCGATTTTCAAAAACTAAAATATGATACCTTATAATATGAACAACTATATAGATAGATTGTCCTATCCAACAAGCATCAATCAAGAATCTACTGCAATAACTTTTTAAAAACAAATTTATCATCTTTAGCATCAACTTCCCCTCCTCCCTTTCTAGTGGAGCAGGTGAATGTTTTCTTTTTCGTCCTTTTCGGGCTATGATTGAACTCAAAGACGACATGGACCCAAGAAAAAGGAGGGTTCGGTATCGATCGGAAGTTGTGTTTTGGCTTGTAATGGAGTTCACGGTCCTTTGTCTTCTTCTACACACAACACTGGTTAGCTTGCAAATTGCAAATGCATGTGTAGAAATACGACAACAAGTGGTAGGTCACGGCGAAAGAGCAGTCTTCATTTCCCTTCTTCTTCTCAATTTCCTTGATAAGAGTACATTTTGAACATGGATATCGAGAACTACCCGTGAGTAAATCGCGGTTCCGTTCGGTCATGTGAACAATCGCGCATGTGTGTAAACTGTAAAGATAAAAAGGGTGTGCGAAAATTGGTTAATTATCAAGTTGAGTACTTAAGACGATGTGCAAAATGGATGTCTTCTTGTCCACATATGCACTTTCTCGTTGGCTAAGGGTTTGGAAACCGGTGATTGCGGGTTCGATTTTTGTCTTGAGAAATTGGTTTTTTTTTTGTTGGGGGGGGGGGGGGGGGGATGTTTTCACGGCGGGCTGGCTGCCGTGCGAGTTCCCCTTCGAATAGCTGGCTGAATACGGCCGTGCCCGGGTCATGAAAAGAAGAATCTCATCGAACAAGAAAACGGACAATATTGCTTATTTTGAAAAGATCCCATGTTAGGGCAAAAAATGACAATGAGGGAGTAAAAGGACAATGGTTGTCTTTAAGTGAGGGTTGAACAAAATATACAACTTCAGTAGATTCCTTCGTCCGTAAATGCATGTCGTTTATTGGGGTTTTCTCCAATCTCGATCATTTCATTTCAAGCTTATGAAAATTCTACCAAGTTGCTTTGTCTTATTTGAAAGAAAAAGGAATGATTTTGGTTGTTTTGAAAGTGACAACTCGAAATGATAAGATAAAACAGCAAATAAAATTCATTTCAACCCTCCTTCACCACTTCATTTACTTTTAATTTATTCTATTTTATACTATTGGTGCCGACCGGTACGATCATATTTTTCGTTGCTTTGTGATCGCTCATCAGTCTCTTAGAAACTACCCAACTAAACGAGAAACCACCTAACTTGTATCATACCATTTTTACAATAATTCGAAATGACTATCTAGAATTTTACAACCACCGCGTTGAAATGTCTCATCATTTATCTCTAACTTCGTATCCAAATTTCTAAGACCCAAATTCCCGTCATGGACGGTCATAGAGTTGATTTCTAACGGGTCAAATTTCGACCCAAATTCACGCGCATCCGTGCCAGAAAAAAAATGGGCTTTCTTGGTTAAAAAGCAAGTGGGGTTCTACCGAACAGGAAAAAAAATTGAACCTACTACTGATGAAAAGTTGTATGATGAACATATTATAATGTCGTTGATTGAGCAAAGATTGAAGAAGCTTTTTGCATGTGGAGGTTGACAAATCTGGGTAGCTTTTCCGGAGGGGGTGGTTGGATCAGAAAGTTAATTTTCCCAATAGATTAGACTAAAGAAGATAGTAAAGTTTTGATTTTTCTAAGCAAAGTAGTTATAGGGAGGAACGAACTCAATATTCAACATTTTCCCCCAATCCTACCTGGAATTCCATTTTCAGTATATTATTCCTAAGTGAACCTTATTTTATATTCAATATATTCCCTCTCTTAAAAATGCCATTATCTTCCTCGAAAGCATTCCGAATGGACTAATCCAAAATTCCAATAATTGGGACTTAAAAAAAAATATAGTTATATGGGATGTCACAGGCAATTGTAGCTTCTTGTGAACTGCAAGAGACCCAAACATTAGGTCCCCCACTTGAGCAAAAAAATGAAATTGGACAGCTCACTATATTCTTTTTACACAGTTACCCTCCAAAAAATGCCAACTTTTTGAGTACTTCCAATGCACAAGGATTGAAGAAATTGTTGGTTGACTGATGCACAATCAGAATGTACTCCTTCAGTTTTGAAATTGCAATAACCTCATTTGTTCTTTCACAAATTGTAAGAACTTTGAAAACCCTTTTACTAAATTTTCCAATGGGTACTCCAAGAAGGGCTCGAATATGATCCACTAAAACTCGTTACTCTTGGAATCGCCTGACCACAAATTTTTGGTGAGGCGAAAGAATGATGCTGTTGATTCGGGATTCAATTTCTTGGCGAAGCCTGGTTTAGGCTGCTAAACAAGTTCTTGATGCATGTGTCGAAATGGATTCAAAGCGTGGAGCTTTTTGTTCCCACCAGGGCAATGCACGACATGATTACACCAACCCAACAACACAGGGGGGCTTCTAAAAGCCACCAAAAGTGCACTCAAACAACCCACCTCCAACACCATTATCCTAAAGACTTTATAGTGGAAGAACATATGATGATGGTCATTTTTAGTACTGATTGCAATCATGGGTCAGCAGCAGTTTCACCAGATCACTTTAGAACGTTCAATTCGAACCCAATTCCATGTCCCTTGTCCTGCGCACCAGAGGGAAGGGAAATTTCAAAGGGGGCAGTTTCGTGAATCTATCTGCCCCACCACGGTGGCTGTATCTTTGGCTTCGGTTTGGAGTGCAAACCACTCAGTCTCTGCTCTCTCTTTTGGTCCCTCTTTCTCTCTCTCTCTCTCTCTCTCTCTCTCTCTCTGCTTCACATGCCTCTCCTTCATTGATTGACAGAGACAAAACCTCCTTAGGAATTGCAACTTTCTCTTGGTCCCTCCCTCTCTCTCTCTCTCTCTCTGTGAATTTCTGGTTTTCCAAGATTCTTCACTGGATATTATCACCATATCTGCAAAACCCAATCCAGCCGTTGGATACCCACATGCCCATATCTGTCTCCCTCTCTCTTGCGCGCACACACTCGATCGCTGTGGCTCTCGCTGTGGCTCTCCTTTAGTCATCACTGAAAAACAAATTCATTTTCTGGACCTCCTTTTTTTTTTTTTTTTTTTTTTTTTTTTTTTTTTTTTTTTTTTTTTTTTTCTGAAGGAGGATTCTTCCTTTTGTTGTATTAGCTGGAGTTACATGCTCCGCCCCCGTCCCTTCTCTGTTTATTCCTCCTCCCTCCACTCCCCTGTTTCATGGCTGCATCAGCTCTGTCCCAATTATTCGGCGACCAGAACAAGGGCCAGGAGGTCAGCAGGCAGGAGATACAGGCCGCCATTGCCAAGGCTCTGGAGCTCCGGGCTCTCCACGCCGCGCTCATGCAGGGCAACAGCCCTGCCAACCTCCGATTCCCCGCCGCTTCCCCTGCTCCTAACTCCGCCGCCTCCTCCCATCTCTCTGCTCAAGACTACCCTGTCTTCACGCCCGTAAGCTTCTCTTTCGCTTCTCTCTCTCTCTCTCTCTAGAAATTAGTTCTTATTTTCCTTTTTGGGTTTTTCTTTTCCCTTATCAGTGACTTGTTATTGAAGTCATTTTGCATGTGCTAGTGGTGAATTGGGTGCTTGTGTTTCCCTTTTTATTGAAGTCATTCTGCATGTGCTAGTGATGAATTGGGTGCTCGTGTTTCCCTTTTTTTTCTTTTATTTCTCCAATGCAGAGCCAGCCGGAGAATGCAAAGTTTATTTTACGCGTTTCACCTTGGCCAACCTCCGTTTCTTATTGTGCTCTGCTTGCATAGTTGGAAATTGTGTAGTGTAATCTATTCCTTTGCTTCTTTCTTAAGAAAAAGAGTGCGGAAATTTATTAAATATTTATCTTCACGAAGCTTGATGCCCCGACCTTAGATCCGGTGAACTGAATTCCAAGGTTTTGACAGAGCTATGAAGACGACCCTCTGCCGGGGTACCCTCCGGTTCCAGTGAAGGGTCGAACGATGTCGGGAACTTGGGATGAAATTGGACTGGGACTAGGGAATATGGACGAGAGTGTTATATCCGACTACCGGAAGGGAAATTCGTCTTCGAGAAAGGGCTTCCATTCCCATCTGGCGAGCTTAGAATCGCACGTATGTCCCACCGATGATCAGAAATCAGTCACTGGCTCTTGCACGAACAATCTGGCCGTCCCCGAGACCTCCCCTAGGACTGATTTCTACAGGTCGTACCGCAGAAAGAGCATGGATGATTTGAAATCCGTATCGTCCTGCAATAGGTGCAAGCCCGCAGTTATAACCTCTGAACCGGATAATGTCCCTAGGACCAGCAAGAACTCCAACATTGTCGTGCCGCTCACGAATCCTCTCTCGTCGGCTCATTCGCAGACGAAGAACCGGGGAGTCTTTTCGTGGTTTCTTCCACGGCTAAAGAAGAAGAATAAGAATGAAAATTCCCCAAACCGAACCGAATCTGAGGAAGTATCTCAGATTTTTAAGGACTTGGGGATAGTTTCGATCGAAACATTGAAGAAAGAGCTGATTGAGGCAAATGAGCATAGAGATGCGGCGCTAATGGAGGTGGCTGAGATGAAATCTTCGCTTGGGGAGCTGAGGCAGAAGCTGGAGTACCTGGAGACTTATTGTGAGGGGCTCAAGAAGGCTTTGAGGCAAGCGACACAAGGGAAGGATTCTCAAATTTCCGAAAAGCCCGGGACGTTTCCTCTGAAGGGAAATTCCATAAATGGGAACGAAGAAAGTTTGATGCCTGTGAGCGAGGAAGTAATGACTGAGGGCTTCTTGCAAATGGTGACCGAATCGAGGTTATCAGTGAAGCAATTTTGCAAAACCTTGGTTGGGCAGATCGAAGAGACAGACAGTACCCTAATGGAGAATTTGAATACGCTGCTCCGGCCCTATAAGCTTTCTCTGAACTCCAAGTACTCGAAGGCGGTGTTGTACCATCTGGAAGCTATAATAAACCAATCGCTTTACCAGGACTTTGAGAACTGTGTGTTCCAGAAGAACGGTTCACCTAAGATCCTAGATCCTCAACAGGATCGCCAAGCACAGTTTACATCGTTTGTAGCGCTCAGAAATTTAAGCTGGAACGAAGTTCTGAGGAAGGGCACTAAATACTACAGCGAAGAGTTCAGCAAGTTCTGTGATCAGAAGATGAGTTGCATCATCACGACCTTGAATTGGACCAGACCATGGCCAGAGCAACTCCTGCAAGCGTTCTTTGTGTCCGCCAAATGCATATGGCTGCTTCATCTGCTTGCCTTTTCTTTCAGCCCACCAATCGGGATTTTGAGGGTCGAAGAGAACAGAAGTTTTGATCCGCACTACATGGAGGACATACTCGTGGATCGGCAGAGACAGCACAGTTCGAGCCGGGTGAAGATCATGGTGATGCCCGGATTTTATGTTCATGATAGGGTGTTGAGATGCAAAGTTCTTTGCAGGTACAAATCAGGATCATAAGCAATTATATAAATGGCATTTCTTTGTCTGTACCCTTTGTTGTATTCACTTCTTTTGCGCGTGATTTCGAATGGATAAAGTCTATTAAGTCTCACAGTGCATGCCAATAAATGGAAAAAGGGGTGCTGTTTAGTGTTTATTGCTTCAATTCCCATACTTTTGCATGTTAGAACAGGAAAGTGTTTAATCTTTTGTATCTACAGTTTGAGAAGGCCTCAATGAGTCAGATTTGGTTTTACTTATTGTTAGTTGTCATCTACCAGAAAGGTTCAAGTTTATAGTCTTTTTGTAAAATGAGGTTTTTGGCATTGCTGCATTGCATGACAAATCAGATTTTTTCATGGGAACACAAAAGTTATATACCTTGATTTAACCCCATTCAAGCGACAAGCCCTCTTTCTGCAACATTGTACTTTGGTAGCAGAGAAGCAATGTTAACACAGGAAAGTAGAAATAACTGTTCCGCTGTTCTTGTCGCGGTTCACGTCATTTTCCAGTCACTTCTTCATTGCCCTTTGATTGCGCCGTGTCATCAAATTGTCATGGTACAATGCTACTTGAATTGATGAGGCTCAGTCGAAACTTGCAATTGCCAAGCTATTTATAGCTTGAAAAAATACATTCTATTTTCCTTTCAATGTGCGAAAATGGAGCCGTAGAAATCTCATTCCGACCGCTGTTGATTCATCTACACAGCAGAATTGGCTGATTATCTTTCTTCTGTTGCACGTAAATACATGTCCCGGCTTTTCTGGTAGACAGCGGAATCTTCCCTTGAGAAACCACTTGTCATCACCGATTGGCGACCATGTTGCTGCGTCCCAGCTCGGACAAAAAAATTTAATCGACGGATGCTGAAAATGGTATTTGGTCTTCATTACCGTCTCATGGCAGGACACCCTGAACCCACTTTCTTCACTCACTTCCAACATGCATTCGAAAGAACTCATCTTTGATCTCGTGAACGGAGCTATAAAGATGGTGACCCGCCATTTCTACGTCACGGTAGACCCACATTTTGGGCAATACCTGGACATTTGCCCACGAACCAGGAACATGTCTCGCCATGTTTCGCGTGGCAGGTGCTTCTCGGAGTGTCCTGATACTGCTGCTGCACCCGCAAGAATCTTCCTCGTGCGCTTTTCCAGCTCGCCTCAATGGTCCAGGCTGATGCAATTTACTTGGAAGTTGATCGCACAGGGATTTAACCGGTTCAGGCAGCTGCACAGAAAACCAGCTTGGCCATTGCTTTTGACCACAAAGGCCCAATCTAGACCGCGGAACGACATCAAAAATTCAAAATAGCATCACGGGGTTTGGAAAAAATTGGGTTAGGCCTCGACATATAACCCACGAGATCGGTTCTTTCATGTGAGATTCGGCTCGCACAACGCAACACGCATTATCCCCAAATGATGCGTCTCCGCCATGGACCTCGAAGCTTATAGTGGCAAGAACTTCATCAGGGTCGTTATTGCTCCGATGGGTGTTCAAAGAAAGCCCAAATTCAAAAGCCCAATATTGCTTATACAAGAATGGTCACACATGAGAAAGTATTCAGGGGTTTCGTAACGTCACATCAACTGCTAATGCGGCTGACGTAGGTCGCATTTGTACTCTTTGGATTCAACTATACATTGACACATCAATAGTGATTGGGAAAGGATATGAATTTTCTTAGTCTTCCTCCTCCATCTTAAGAGCACCGCACCGCCCATCTGGACATTCTACACTTATCCCCCATCCACAACCACCGCTCTATGGAATTGAGAATCTAATTTGGGATTCCACCGCCCAAGTTGCCGCAACCTCCATCCTTGAGCTCATTGTCTCGCCATGGTTGCCATGCCACTCGACTGGTCCAATGCTATCATGCCTCTAGATCTAGCCACGATCGGCTTGTCCATGGTCGCAACAAGCGAGGTCTACTAGATCTTGCAAATTTCTAGATTTGAAGCCATGACAATAGCTTCGGGATTTGGCCACCAGAAATGAGTGAGGTCAAGATCTTGACAGTGAACTTTCAGATCTGGCCATGACCATCTTGTCTGTGGCTGTGATTGGTGAGAGGTGACTTGGCTTGCATCTGTCAACTTCATCGGTGGCAACAGTGGGGGAGGCGTGGAGATCCGACTTAAGGAGATCGTAGATAGAGAAGGAAGAGAGAAAAATCAGGAAATGAATGTTCACCACATCACTATCTTATATGACAATATGAAAGCACCGAATACTTGCTCCTGGCACAGCGTCGAAATTGGAATGGCTTATGGTATAATCAATATATAAGGGTATTAAATAAAATCCACACATGAGTATAAAATAATAATCGTTGTATTACTTTATATATCTGAGTCGGCTTGAAATTTTTATAGAGGAAGTAATATGCAACGATCACAAAAGAATACATATTTCATCAATCGAATCTTTGTGAAGCTTTGTAAGTAAGAAAGAACCATAACAAAATAAATAACAGCGCTGTGAATTCATTAATCATCACTATTTTTTGGAAAGTAAAACTTTCCCCTGTAGTCCGGTCGGTCCGCAGTAGATTGCGGTGGACAAGGAAAGAAAGGGTTTCGAACTTTGCTCCAGCGCTTGGGGACCATACGTTGGACTCGGCGTTCGATCTCAATCATTTTGGTTGCAGATCGCTTTGGTTCACGGGTAAGTAAAGACGACGTTGATTTTCTCTTTTTCCTGCTCACTTTGTTATCGCCCCAATTATGGAAAATTGAAGAACTTGGCTTTTGATTTGACCCCGTATCGTGTCTGGTCTCCTCTTACTTCCTATTCAAGAAGTTGGAAAATCCTTTTACCAGAGCCTTTTGTTTTTGAATATTTGTGCCTCCAGAATACTCCAATATTCTTATTTCTTGCAATTTTATTTTTATTTTTGTATAAAAAGTAGGTTATTTAGGGCGGGAATGAAAATCAGAGATAAGCAGTTTCAAGTTCCATATAAGTTTCACCTAAAATCTAGAACCTACTCGTTTAAACAGGTTTATTATTTTTTGAAATTTAGAATTTATTTTGTCACGGGTTCTAGTAGATTCTAAGATTTATTCAGATTTCACCTATATTATTAATTAAATAATTACAATGAATCATCATTATTAATAATCACGATTTACTGTTATAATTCACTAAGCATAACTTATATATAGAAGCACAAACAATATAAAACATTAATAAAGTAAAAATCTCAGTCATAAAATGAAAGTCGGAGTAATGGTTCTAGAAAATACACTAACTATTGAAAACCAATAAATATCGAAAGATCGCATGAAAAATATAAATCAAGAAAAACACAACAATTTGTTTCAAATTCTAGGTTTTAGGTTCCACTTACCTAGAACTTGAGTTCCTATTCGTCGAAACAAGTTCTTCAATTTATAAAACCAAATCGAATAAGTTTCCACCGATTCAGTTCTTCAGTTTCAGGTTCTACCCTGAAACCATGCTCACTCCTAATGAATACCCATTTTATTTCTTTGGTTTGAAACAAAAACCCGTTTAGTAAAATAATTTTATTTTTCTATTTTTGCGATAATTTGGAATAAAAATGAGAAGTATAAATTTTCTATTTTTATATTTCTAGAACAGATAAAAATAATTTTTTTTTTTTTCTCATTGCTTGCCCTAGGTGGTGGTGGGTGGGCGGGCAGGCGGGCGGGCGGGCTGCCCTTTGTCGCCACCACCTACCATTTGTCGTCCGCTGTTCCCACCACTTGCTTCTCATTGTTTATCCTTCGCCACCACTCAAAAGGGAGATATTTAAGAAGGTATATCAAATGAATTTCTATTTTGAGAATAAAGATTTTGTGTCGTTATTAAATATATATTTTTGCTTAAAAACTCCTTTAAGGAATAGAACTAGAAAAATCCATTTTTGGCTAGAAATATAACCCGGGAAAAGAATGATTACCATTCGTGCTCATAATTATATAGTAAATGCACATCTAAAAAGAAATTATAGAACTCAATTAGACCATGTCGACTTCACTTCGTAAGAATCACGTCTCCATCGTGTAATATGCTATTCACGTAAGTTGATCGACGACTGTACAACGTAACACGCAACGATCATAAGAAGCATGTCTCGATGGGAGTTCACGGTGGCACCATCGGTGGATGATGGTCTTTTCCCTAGATCGACGCCAGAGGGCATCGAGATAGATGCCTTGATGTGCAGAGGAAAGAGCGACGGACGGGAATGGTGACAATGAGGCATCCGGGGGAGGAGAGCGGCGGTTGATGTAATGAAAGAGCAAAGCAAAGAAAGTAAAAGACGAGAGAGGAAAAAAGACTTAGGTCGCATATGGCAAGGTTGAAGAATCACAAATTTAGAGTGTAGATCGGATGAAATTCTAAAGTTTCCTCCAACTCAAGATAGGAAAATATGACGGACGTTCAATTACATTTGCGTGTGAATGACGTGCATAATTTGCAACGTATCAAATAGAATCAAATTCCTTTAAAGTTAAGAGAGCAAGAGTATAGCCTCTGGTGATTTTAGACATTGTTATTGGTTAGAATGCTAAGAGGGGACAAAATTGGAAAGTACTGCAATTTATTCACACGGACCATCCCACTAGGGGTGAGCATCGATTTAGGGTCATCTTTGGACTGATCGTGGACCGGCCCAACCCTGCCGGTCTTGATCCGATTCCTAGGGAGATTAGGTCGGTCATTGGTTCTAGAATTCCTAGACCAGTACTGTATGGGTTGGTCTTCGGTTTTGAGAATTCTAGGTTGGTCCAACTTGGACCAACCCTAACTATATATATAAATGTTTTATATAGATGTTTTATAAATAAAAAATCTTAAAATAAATTGCGTCAACAATATTTAACAACTCTTTAGTGAGGATTTTAGGTAATTTTGCATTGTTTTTTAATAACTTAGATTTTTAATGTTTTTTACGGCGTCAATAGTTATAATTTATGAATGAGAAAAATATTTTTGTGAAGAATCCTTACGGTGTACAAAAATGCATAAACAGCTCTTTATGGCATCATCCTCTCGTATTCACTTTCTTCTATTTTATTTGTCATAGTAGTCTTCAATTTACCAAAATCGAAAGAAACGACTTCCCCGCTCACCACTTGACACTCACCTCGCTCGCTTTGGGTCACTCATGTCGCTCGCCACTCGATACTCGCTTGGCTTGTTGCTTTTCGCTCGATATTCGATACTTATTCTGTTCTATGCTCACCCCATTTAACCATCACTGCTTACCTTTTTTAGTTGACCTCGTTCATCATTGAACCTGGTCAGCATGGTTCTCAGTTGCCATTTTTAAGGAGTACAAAAAATAAAATAAAAAATTATTGGTTGATCTTGGATGGACCCTAAAACCGGATTAAACCTATAATTCGATTTTCAATCGTTTTTTTTTTAAAGAATACAAAAGATGAAATAAAAAATTATTGGTTGATATTGGGTTGACATTGAAATCAGACCGAACTCATTAGATCAGTTCAGTCTTCAATCACGTTTTAAGGAGTACAAAATATGAAATAAAAAAAATTATCGATTGGTTCTTTAGTTGACTCTGGAACTAGACCGAATCCATTAGGTCGGTTCGGTCATCGGTCATAAGCTCAATAAGATTAATCCTCGATTCTAAAAATTGAGGGTCGACACTGTACAAATTAATTCTAGAGTTAGGAGTGGACTGTCCCAATCCGGATCGTGCTCATCCCTACATCCCACCATGACTTATGGAAGAACGCACGTACAATTATTACTTTTCTTTTTTTGTCGGTCACGTACAATTATTCACGTGACGTTTGGGGTAGGGTTTGGACAACATCGTTTTATGGAAAAAGTCGGTCCTCGTGCACCTGACGCACATCGTCGATCTCGATCGTGTCTGTAACTGATTGGGTGCAGAATGTAATTCTTTTTTTATTTTTGCTTTTATAGTTTGAAATTAAAATAATCCTTCAACACCTTGACCGCTCAACATGAATCATTACATTAAGGAAGAATCAATTTTGACGGCCGGCTGATTTTGGAAAAAATAAAAATCTACCGACGTTTAAGGAAAATTACTAATAGCAAGAATGTCAATATCACGAATTTTATGATATATGAGGAAAGTTATTTATTGATGGGGCCAAAAAATCTACAAACATTTAAACGATTCTTACCACAATTCAAGTAAGTTATTAACAATAAGGAAAAATTTTCTGCAACAAACTCTGGTTGCTTAGGATGTTCATGAACAGTTAGGAATGCTAGGAAATTCAACTTATTCCGCAATAAATTATGACATTTGAAAGATGATCACTGTTGTCTTTAATGAAGCTTTAAAGAGCAATAAAATTATTGAGGAAAATTACCAAGTATTAGCAAGTCGTGATATTATCGAGATATTCTACGATTGATTAATTATTAGCTTTTCGGATTATAATTATAGACAGGTTACCGTCCATAAGGGTAAATTATCCATAAAATGAAAATGGGTTATGACCACCACAATTAAATTATGACCTCATAGTTAAATTACTATAGATTTCTCTGACCCACCTTAAGATAATTTCAAAAAAATTACGACAATTTTAGGGAAATCACTGCCCGTTAGAAGCACCCCATATTATTATTATTATTTTTTAAATATGGGGCCGGCCCGTCATGGATTCATATTTATAAAATTCCTGCCAAAAGGAACAGGGAAGAGCATCTTCTTCTTTTTCTCCTTCTTCCTCCTCGCCACCATTGATCATCGCCATCTCCGTTCCGCCGCCGCCGCCGCCGCCGCCGCCGCCGATAATGGAGGAGGACCAAACCAACATCGTCGTCTTCCCCTTCATGGCTCAAGGCCACATCATCCCCTTCCTCGCCCTCGCCCTTCACCTCGAGAGCAAGCTCAGGCGCCTTCCCAACCTCACCATCACCTTCCTCAACACCCCTCTCAACATCGCCAAGCTCCGCTCCTCCCTCCCTCCCTCCACCGCCCTCCGCCTCGTCGAGCTCCCCTTCCGCCCCTCCGACCACGGCCTCCCCCGGACGCCGACAACACCAACGCCCTCCCCTACCCCCTCGTCGCCCGCCTCCTCCACGCCTCCACCTCCCTCCGCGGGCCCTTCCGCGACCTCCTCCTCGGCCTCGTCGCCGGAGGCCGGAAGCCCCTCTGCGTCATCGCGGACATCTTCTTCGGCTGGACCGCCACCGTGTGCCGCGAGCTCGGCATCTTCCATGCCGTCTTCAGCGGCGCCAGCGGGTTCGGCCTCGCCTGCTACTACTCCCTTTGGGTCAACCTGCCTCACCGGAAGAAGCCCGATGTCGTCGAGTTCTCGTTGCCGGACTTTCAGGAAGGGTCGCCGGTGCACGTCTCGCAGCTGCCGCTGACCATCCTCGAGGCCGACGGGACCGACCAGTGGTCGGTGTTCCAGGCTTCGAACCTCTCCGCCTGGGCGGATTCGAACGGGATCCTGTTCAACACGGTGGCCGAGTTCGACGGCGTCGGGCTGTCCTACTTCCGGCGGAAGCTCGGCGTGGAGGTCTGGCCGGTGGGGCCCGTCCTCTTGTCCGAGAAAAACCGCCGGTCCACGACGCCTTCGAGGCCGGGTGGCGCGAGCCCGGAGCAGTGCACAGCTTGGCTGGACACGAAGCCTCCAAAGTCGGTGCTCTACGTGTCGTTCGGCTCCATGAACACCCTCACCGCCCCGCACATGATGGAGCTGGCGACCGCGCTGGAGTCCAGCGGCCGCGACTTCCTATGGGTGGTGAGGCCGCCGGTCGGCCACGACATAAACGCCGAGTTCGACGCGGGGGCGTGGCTGCCGGAGGGGTTCGAGCGGAGGACCGCAGGGAGGGGGCTACTGGTGGAGAGGTGGGCGCCGCAGGCGGAGATACTGGCGCACGGGGCGGTGGCGGCGTTCCTGACGCACTGCGGCTGGAACTCGGTCCTGGAGGCGCTGAGCAACGGGGTGCCGCTGCTGGGGTGGCCGATGGCGGCGGAGCAGTTCTTCAACGCGAGCCTGCTGGAGGGAGGCGGGGTCGGGGCCTGCCTGGAGGTGGCGCGGGGGAGGAGCGGCGAGGTGAGGGCCGAGGCGCTGAGGGAGAAGATCGAGACGGCGACGGGGGAGACGGAGAGAGGGAGGGAGATGAGGAGGCAGGCGAGGGAAGCGAGGGACATGATCCAGAGCGCCCTGAGAGACGACGCCGGCGCCGGCGCCGCAGCCAGGGGGTCGTCCGTGCGGGCGCTGGACGAGTTCATCGACGCCGCAATGTCGGCGATGGCGGAGAGCCGAAAGGCCCGAAAAGGACCGAAGATCAGCAACGGGGACGCGTCCATTACCAGGGAGCAGATCTCCACGAGCGCGTAAGGGGACCTTACGGTTCCAGATTCACGAGCCAGGAGCGAGGCTCAAATCATTTATATATACCGATACAAACGGCTTATTATCCTCAATGTAATCAACTAATCATCAATGAGCGCCAGTTTTCGAGTTAGCTCTCAGTCACATCGGACATGGAAATCTCTTTCTCCTCCAGGAATTCTCAAACCCCTCCTCCTCCAGAGCCTCTTCCGGCATCATCGTCTGAAGTCGCTTCTATGGTCAAAGTCAATATTCACTGCTAAAGATCGGCACCGGTGGTGGTGGGTATCCAATATTTCCACCGCGAATGCCGGCCCTTTCTTCCTCTCTCCTCTTCTGGATCTTTGTCGGATCGTGTTGCCATCGTTTTCGAGGCTCTAAAAAATCTCCCTCCTTTTCGACCGAGAAAGCACGTCCATTTCTGTGTGAAAACAAGAAGGTATTTTACTTAATTTTCTCTTTCAAGTCTTCCCCGCTCTCTAACGTAATGAATGCGTCCGACTAAATTTTAGAAAAGGAGAATAAAGAAAGAGGGGACAAAAAAAGACTTTGACCAATCTTTTCTATTCCTCCAAAATTATTATAATCAGCTATTTTTTTTCTTGGGGGCGCAAGGGTGACCGAGTCCAACAGTTTGAGGTGGAATTAGGTAGAGCCCATTTAAAGAAATCTTACAACTTGAGAAAAAGAAGTTCATAATCTTACCGAGTCGTTCGCCGACCAAATAAAAAAAAAAAAAATGACAATAGGACCCCACGATCGAAGAATCGAAAATCAAATCCACATCTAACTCACGACAGTCTTGTGATCATCCCAGCCCCATGTTCTGCCATCCCCGGACTTCGATCTCGGGAGGCCGGTGTCAGGGCGACGCGTATCAATTTCCCTCTGGAGGTCTTGAAGCATCGTGGCTAATTAGGTGTAACGCTCAGGCCCACTCGCAATGGTGTTGTCTGCTTTGGGTCACGGAGGAGAGAGAGCGTCAGAGTGGTGGGCCAGGTCCGTAGGAGAGAGCGCGCCGAGCGAATTTTGAAACTCTCCATTTACACGTGGAGCCACGTGTCGAATTCTGAATGGTCTTATATCTCGCTAACGTGGAGTGTAAAACCTAGCCAATATTTTCTCGTCGTATAGTGTCTTGATTCTACAATTACCAGGGGAAAAGCGAAAAGAAGGTATGAAAAGAGATATGGTCAATTGGGTGGAAAGGGACTTTAGGATTCTCTGCTCGCTCTACAACTGAAGAAGTCACTCAAGGAATCGATGGAATTGGTCTCACTGCCATTGTCACAATACGTCGACACGTCGTTTCTAAAAAAATATAAAATTCTGACACGTTGAGACACGTTATATATTAAATACATATATTTTTTTATATATACATAATAAATTATCATTTTTATGATTATTTCAATTGAATTAATTTTATTCAAATACATAAATAATTAAAAAGCCTAGAATGAATTTACACTAAAAATATTAATTTACCATTTATTATATCATTCATTGTTTCAATTTGATAAATTCAACTTTATTCCAATAATTCATAAAACTTGAAGAAAAAATAAGCAATCAACATTCTGGACTTGTACGTTGAAAATGTCGAAAGAGGAAAAAAAACTTAATGGGTGAATTGTGTATTACGGAAAGTGGGAGTAATAAGAGAAGAGAAAACTATGTTTTTCTTTTTTCCCAATTTATTATTTTTATTATTGTCTTTTATTTTTTCATATATATATATATATATATACATTTTAACATCTCATTTATAGAAATTTTTTAAAATTATCTCGATATCGACATCACGTATTAAAAACTTGTATGTTAGAATGAGTGTCGGAAAAGTTGACTAGGTATCAGATTTTCCGATACACGTTGACCAAGTGTTCGAAAGTGTTGGACACATGTCGAAGTGTTTGACATGATATGAAGGCTTTTGAAGAGTGTTGGTGCTTCATATATCCCCATTGCCATCCTCACAAATTATGCTCTTGGCCCATCCCTTATAGGACCAGGTCGTTACATTGGCATAAGCTAGTTCTATATTATATGGTTGCATTTAGTAACTCGACAGCGTATAGAGATGCACTCCTGTCTTGCTGCGAAAACTTTTATGGTAGAGACTACCTCCCGGGCCACATTTTTCACGGGGAGAGAGCTAATAAACTTTATTATATGTTCTTGTGCTTATTCGGCGAAATTCACTAGAGATGATTGCACGGGACTAATGAACTATAACCCATATGATATGGTCCCATGTTTTTCCGGCTAAGTAACATGCGCATTCCTCTTGATCATCTTGACCTAATGACCTCTCCCTTCATGGCGAGTGAGAGAGCGCTCAAGCTCCCTTCGCTTTCCACCGCCACTCCGGGCATGGCCACTGCCCTGCTCCCGACGAATCCCCCCTCTCCCACCACGATCTTCCCGAACTTCACCACCCCGCCTTCGCCGTCGTACACGTGCCCGAACAGCAGGGCCTCCCTCTCCACGCTCCCGCCTCCCTCGACCTCCACCATCTCGGGGTTCAACGCCGCTCCCATGGAGTCCACGTAGGTCCCCTTGTCCAGCTCGACGTACGACCCCATCAGCTTCATCCACATCAGGAACAATGCCGAGCCGCTCGTCATCTCCACGAAGTAGTCCCCGAATACCGTCCTGATGGCTTGCCACACCGTATCCATGAACACCCCCCTGCTCCATATATGCACGGTTTCTTCCTCTCTCTTCTTTCCCACCAGGATGTACTTTGCTGCCACGCAGGCCAATGCAGCTAAAACCCCGGTCGACACCCAGAAGAAGGGGAATGTCCAGTGGACCGGCATGTTCCTGGTGTTCTTGTAGTGGAGGAGCAAGTTCAGGGGGAAGTAGATGATTAGTCCAAGGAGAAAGTAGGGCAGTATTGTTTGTAGCAGCGGCTGAGCGAAAACAGCCCATGTGGTTAAGTACCAGGGCCTTGATAGGGTCACTTTCTCGGTGTCTTTTCTCTGGAGTGCAGCTGCCATTGGACAACCAGAGAGGTCGACCTTCACGTCCGACTGCTCCAGGAAGAACCTCCATGCCTCAGGAAGAGGATCTCCATTTCTCAGGTGCTGGCAGATCTCATAGACTAGTGAACGGCCGTGATCGATAGATGCGCTCTGACTACTTGATGTGGCTCGGATTACATCCACCTCATGGCATCGGAGGAAAGGATTAAATTCTAGCCTTTCCGAGCCTTCTTTAGTCAGATTTTCGTTGATAATCACCTCCCCAACATCTATGTAGGGAAACTGCGATTCGTCCCAAGGTTTCGTGCAATCGAGAGCAATGTCGCGTGCAGCTTCGTCCTGTGGAACTGGCCTGACTTGAAGCTGGAATATGTAACGGACTCCGTTTGGAGACTTCACACGGTTCTGGAAATCTTCAGCTAGGAAAAGTAATGGCCGGGTGTCAGTAGCATCCCTTGGTATCGCACCAGTTTCAGGCGGAAGGATCCCTGAGGGTTCCACCTTGCCAGTATCTTCTCCGATATTTTTGTCGGATGGCCTCAACTTGAACTTCACATACATTTCCTGTCCGTCCTTAAAGCGGAAGAGCCTACAGATATTTGAGTAGTAATGCATTTCCGCATAGGAGTCAGCTTGATGGAGGGAGGTCCACACTGCATCTCGCACGTGCGGCACCCGCTTGACGTGCTCCTCCCTCGCGGCAAGCCCACACACCAGCCAGGTTGCAAAATCAGAGATCGTGCGGGCATAGAATGCCTTCCCTGTCTTCAAAGTCAAGTCGAGAAGTGGAGAATCGTCCCCCTTTTCACCCGAGAGTATCCTTAGTGCCGCTCCTCGTGCATCTAACCTTGCGTCATCATCAGCACTCAAGCTATTGCTGTGACGGACAACGACTGCGTACTTCTTTCCGGGGCCGAAGATGTTGTGCTCTGGCAATCCTTGAATGTCGTCGTAGAGTTTCAAATATCCCTTCCCGCTAACACCGATACGATGGAAGTATCTCGATTTCACCTTCAAAGTCGTAGCTGCCAAGTTAGCGGCCAAATTGCCAACTATCCTTTTATATCTTGAATCCATCTCCTCTATCCTGTCATCCAAAGCGTGTGTAGTGTTTTTTACCATAACTGGACTTTGAGACCCCATGTAAACACCACCACTTTGGAGAACTGAATTCACTGGAGCAACTGAAATTGCCCCGAGAATAACATCCTCTTCGACTACTGAACCGGGGAGAATAAGGCTTTGGCTCCCAATAACTGAATTATCCTTCACATGAACATTACTCTGGATGTATCCACTCTGGGAATAGAAACCCGTAATGATCCTGCTAAAATCACCTAAATGGACACCAGCACCTATTGAAACCATCCTTGGATCTGCAACCGGGTTGATGGATCTGATGGAACAATACTTGCCTACTTTTGCACCTAACAAGCGCAAGTACATGCAGAAGGCTTCTGTTCCAGAAAGAAGCTTGGCGAATCGGAGGTGGCAAGCAACAGCAAGTCGGTGGCCAAGCCAGGTTCTGATGTGAGTCTGTGTTTTCTTTTCTTTACTGGCAAGCAGATTGGTAAAGATGGATGTTAATAAACTAAGGACCAGGCCATGAGCAAAGTAGGCGGTTGCCAAAGAAATGGCAAACTCGAATGGATTAGGCAAGGTGTTTGTAAACATGGTGGCGTATGCCACGATGGTGAATGGAACCCAGTGTAAAGCTCCCGAAATGCAAAGAAAAGCCAACTGTTCAAGGGAAGGAACTTTCTGAGATAGCCTCATGTAGAGCAAGAAAACAGCAGCGGCCGACAAAGAGCTGACAAGACCAACCATGTAGATGCCCATGAACTGTCGTATGGTCTCTTTCAGATTTCCCGGGGAAACCTGAAATGTCGAAACAGTAGATGCCGGATTATTGATTTGTACAACAAAAAACAGGAAAATATGCATGTATGATGCTTCCATCATCTTATGAATGTTAAGATGCAACTCTGAGCATCAGAGACCCCATTAGTGACTGCGAAAACCAAAGACAAGGTTAACCATGATGAAGGAGACTGAAAAAAAGAAGAAAAACTACGGAGTTCCAGTGACTAATTTCTACTGCAATTTCTTATATTTAAACTACTCATTTACTATCAGAACTATCACACAAAAAACTATCAGCATCCTGCAAATTAAGTCAACCAATAGCGCACTTGCTTTGGAACTTCAAAAAATAGCTTCAAGAGTAATATGACCACGAAATTCCACCCACTCCCTTTTTAAACACCGTTAGGAACAAAATGACAGCCCAACTGGATGCTTCCATCAAGGGTTTGGAAATGTTTTTTTCATATCAGTACACATCAATTGAATAATCTATTATTCACTATTTGTAGGAGAATATTGCTTGAAACAAGTATAAGCCCCTTATTACCCGCACTGCAAAAGTAGACGTTCTTTTGCCTTCTGACTAGCACCAGTGAGGTAGAGCACCATTACAAATACTAACCACAATATAAGTTTTGCTACCACGAAAAGGTAATTAGATGAGTATTCTTGCTAAGCAACTACGTAAGGTAGAGCACTATTAGTTTCACTAACTAGAGACTATAATTAGATTTTGCTAACTGGAAAGACCAAAAACAGATACATAACTACATGAAGGAGTAAAATGCATATTTTGGTTGATTTGGAGCATAATAAAATTTTACAATGAATAGATTTCGGTACACACAACTTGCATGAGAGTGCAACTCTACGTGCTCAAACTAAATAATTGTCATAGTTATATCATCCGGATGTTTCTATTGTTGAAAAAAGATATGAAACTCTCAGAGCTGACTTTTGGACCAATTAATAAGTAAACCTCTAAAAATGGGTAGAGCACAAACAAAGAGTTCATATGAACAAAACAAGTACCTAAGTGCTTAAAGGCTTTACAAAGAAAGCTGCGCCTCTTATCAGAAAGAGAAAGGAAAACAGCACTTACCTTCAGTATGTTTTCTGCCTTGGCCATCTTAAGGGCAGACTTCCCACCTTCACTTTTTTGCAAGGCCAGCACTTCAGCTCCTTCTCCTAAAACACTTCCTTTCTGGATAACAGCATAAGGGCCAACTGAGCAATTCCTGCCAATCCTTATTGGCTGGAATCTCAAGATGCTGTTCCGCACTTCGTGACTTTGAAGCAGAGCACCTTCTGCAATCACTGCTCTATCTCCGATTGAAACCAGAGAAGGGTCTGTTATGTCAACTGTGTCTAGTAAAACTGATGATCCAATCCTTGCTCCAAGCATCTCAAACCAGTGTTTAAGGAACACTGTTCCTCTGAGATGCACTGCGAGGACTTTGGAGGAAACCTCCTGAGCCTTGTAAAGTGCCCACCACTTGACAAAATCCACAGACCAGACAGATACTTCAGGAGTCAGGGCGTAATTTATGCGCAGGATAGAATTACCGAAAAAGGCAATGGATATGCTGGTCAAGGCAATACAGAGGATCCAGAAAAGAGGTGCAAGAAGCACGACACTTGTATGATGCAACCAGGGAAGTCCATCAATCAGTTTTTGGCTGGCCACAACCAAAATTTGAAAAGCGGAAACTGATAAATAAGCAGGGAAAACTAGAATGAAAGAGACATAGAGAAGAGCAAGAAGTTGGAAGGACCAGATAAGCCAGGGGTGAAGTCTGGATATTTCCATGGAGAAGTCAGCAGTGAGGATTTCTGGTTCTGAATGGTTGGATTGGGTGGTGACCAGTTGGGGTTGAGACTTCCTTAAAAGATTCTCGGCGAAGTTTGCCAAGTCTGCTATGCAGGTTGCAGTGAATATATCTACAGCTCCAACGGGCACTCCAAGAAAATCCGAAAGCTTCTGAGCAGCTCTGACCACGCCAATTGAATCAATGCCATAGGACACAAGGCTTTCAGTGGCTGAAATGTTCTGGATCAAAATTCCCGTCTGTTCACTGACTAGCTGCTTCAGAAACTCCACAATATTTCTATTGCTTAATTTTGGGCTTGGTGGTAGAGAACTTTTAGCAAGGTGGGATCGAGGAGTGTTTCCCTCCCTACATGTCCCAGTGGTGAAAGATCTGGTCAGCAATCTCTTTGTCACGATTGGATCTGGAACTGTGTTGAGAGTTCCATCAACAAACTCCTTGAGGCATTCGAACCTCTTGATCTTCCCTGAGGTTGTCTTACTTATGGTTCTAGGCTTGATCAACTTGACAGAGGCGACAGTTACCCCATGTTCTTCCGCCACACGGGATTCAATTTGCTTTATGATGTCCTTGTCAACGGGTTTACCATCTTTTAACTCTGCAATTACAACCAAGCCAACCTCATCAGAAGCATCCGGAAGTGAAATGCCTTTCGCTGATAGGACATCTTCTGGAACACCGATGACAGCACAGCAACCAGGGCGTAGAAGCTCAGATGAGCTCTCAACCGTCTTCTCAACATCTGCTGAGTAAATGTTTCTTCCAGCTACAATTATGAGATCCTTGATCCTTCCAGTGATGAACAAGTTACCCTGGATTACCCGTCCCAAGTCTCCCGTTCTTGTGTACTTTCTTCCAGGGTATTTCTGAAGCTTGTTTCTGAAAGTTTTCTGGCTAAGTTCTTCCTTGCCCCAGTACCCAATTCCAGCACTCGGACTACTAATCCATATCTCTCCTTCCTTCCCATCTTCGTAAACCTCTAAACCTGTGTCTGCATCAACAATTCTTATGTCAACATCTGCATCATTGGAATCCACGTATCCACAGCAAATTCTTCCCTGCCAATCTACCAATATAGGCTTCTTTTTGCCATAGGCACAGCTGACAAAGACACAATTTTCTGCCAAGCCATAGCCTGGAGCCATCACCTCCTGAGAAAGGCCATAGGGACGAGTGAGCTCAACGAATCTTTTGAGCGTTTTCTGCCTTACTGGTTCTGCAGCGATCATGAAAAAAATCATGGAAGAGAGATCATAATCGTGCGCCTTAGCCTTGTCTGCTTCTAGCCTTCGAATCACTAGCTCGAAGGCAAAATTGGGGCCCGCACTGTGTGTGGCCTTGTAATTGCTGATTGTTTGAAGCCACAGGAGCGGATTCCTGATGAATGTCAATGGAGAAAAAAGGATTGCTGTCCCACCACAAACCAATGCCGTAAAAAGTCCTCCAATCAAACCCATGTCATGGTACTGAGGAAGCCAACTTACTAGCACAGTATTAGAAGTGCTTCGGTATCTCCTCCGCATCAATTTGACATTATGAATGAGTCCGCCATGTGTTATCATGACACCCTTAGCATCGCCGGTTGAACCAGATGTAAATTGCAAAAAGCACAGATCATCTGGCTGAGATTCTGATTGAAAGCCAATGTTTGAAGCAGGCAAAACCTTGGAGCTTTTGATCCAAGAATCTGTGTGCAGCCATGGAAGATTAGGCCACTGTGCTGTGCTTTTCGCACTTTTTCTGGTGAAAGAGATCAAATTCTTTACTGACCCTGCCCTAACTGCAGCATGATAGCCAACAGTTGACAGGATGGCCACTGCATTGCACAATTTGGCAATGTTCTCAATTTTTGTAAGTGCCTGCCCACCTCTTTGCAATGGATCAGGTGGAAGTACTGGAACAGGTACGACTTTGGCTCTTAAACAACCAAAAAAAGAATCAACAAAGTCCAAACCCGGAACGTGGACAAGTAAAACCCTGTCACCTGGCTTGATAGTAGGTTTCTGGCTTGTCAAGAGCTTATGAGCAATGCAAGAAGCATTGGAGTCAAGCTCTGCATATGTTCTCTGGCACACCACTGCCCCTTCTTCATTGATCCAAGTATAAAGAGCCTTGTTTTGAGTGATTTCTTTGGCAGCCCAATGCTTCAAATAGCTATCAAGGGTGAGGAGGTCAGGGAAAACAACGCCATGTGTTTCACTCAAAGTTTTAAGGCCGGTCTCCTCTTGATCTAGTTGCAAGGTGAACAGACTCTGCACGATATATATATATATATATATATATATATATATATATATATATATATATACACACAGTATATTGTAGCTGCATTAATGCTGTTTCCATTATCAGTAACCTACTTCAGTTCATAGATCAAGAGAGCTGACTCACCTTCACATAAGGTAATGTTGGGAGGGAATTTGCACTGGCAAAGTGCTTGCAGATTAAAGCCATTGCATAAGATGAATTTCTTTCTGTGAGCTCGAAAGCAAAAAGCCCTCCTACATAATATGTGTTTCGATGACCCTGAAGTTCGGATTCTATTCTCTCATAGAATCCTTCCTTCATATCTGCGTCAAATCACAGAAAAAGTTATAAAAAAAGTTTGTTTGTAGCTTGTGGCTCCCATGAATCACCATGCATTATTTAACATACCTTTGCTGCTTACGTGAGGAAAGTACTTGAAACACCTCTGAAGAACGACCTTCTCAACTTGTCCACCCATTCTTCTAACTACTTCAATCGCGAGATCGATAACGTTAGATCCTCTGATAGTCACAGAGTCACCATAGGACCAGAACAAGAAGATATTGGAGTCAGCATAAAATCTTTGTATTGCAACCGGATGTCCGATTGTTGAAGGGTCTTCCATATATTCACCCAAATAATAAAAGCCAACAGGAATGCGTTCAAGCCCCTTTATCTTCAAGACGGTGGTGTAATAATCTATTGTTTGCACTTTGCTGAATAGTTCCCTTTCAAGGTCGCTCACATCCAACAATCCAGTGTCAGCTTCTGCAGTGACAGCATTTTTATGAAAATCCAAACAAAACACAACTAAGAGAGTGGGAGTAAAATACTCAACGAACCTGTAGAAGACGAAGTTGATCTGTATGTTCTTGAATTCTTGAAGGGGAATGCACCTGAGATGATTATCTTATCAAACTCCTTATGCTCAGTCTCTCCGCTAGAATTGGTGATATCAACATTAACACCTGAACCGTTCCTTCTGACTGCTTGTACTTCAGTATTGCAGCACACTTTTATCAGAAGTGACTCACTGATTTTTTTCCAGAGGTTCATATATCCACCTTTCATACGTCGAATTTTTCCAGCCATGCTGGTGCGAGTGAACTCATGAATGTAAGCATAAGGCATGTCTTGGACAAATCCATACCCAGATGCAGTGTATCCATATTGGACAGACTTGGGAACGCTTTTGATTCCATGATCCTCCAGATATGCTGGGGTTAAGTCTGATGCAATGTCACTCACTGCATGGATGCCTATACGATTCGAATCCTTTGCCTTATCCTGCACGTGACATGAAAAGCTGACTCCAGCTGAATAGAAAGCAACAGCCATAACCAACAGAATGGGCACTTCGCTGTGTTACCAAAAGAAGGGTACCTGAATTTCTAAGGTGAGCGAGACTAGAGACATATAACCTTCTGCAACATTTATGTCATGATAATCTCCGGTAAAACTGTCAATGAGAGCTAGTTTGTGGAGGTCCATTTCTTCTAATTCAGTCCCAGATTCTTTTGCCAAGTGAAAAATGATAGGTGCACTGTTAGCAGCAAGAACTTGACCACCCAAATCATAAACCTTTCCTGTACGAATGATCAAAAGATGTTAGTGAATTTGGACAGTGGAATAGCGAATAAGGCACCCTTCTTTTATTTACCTTCAATTTCTACCGATTCGCACATGCCTCCCACAGAATTGTGCTTCTCTATTACTGTGATGTCTCTATAACCGAGCTTTGCTAGTGCATAAGCAGCTGATAATCCACTCGGACCACCTCCGACTATCCCGATTCTGGTATCCACTGGCAAGCATGGATGCAACTTGGAGAACTGATCTTCCACAGATTTTCGGGAGTCCATCTTTGATGTAGTCGCACAGTATCAATAACACCTTTTGGGACCAACAACGCCAGACTTAGTCTATTTATATTTTTCACATTGACACTTCCCCAAAGTGCCACACCAATAAGGGGGTTTATATTACCACACAACCAAAGGACAAATTGAAAAGAAGCGGAACAAAGAAATATTAAACTTTGCCTTCTTGTCTGTTCTGCTAAAAAGCAAGGACATAATGCAGCCGAGAACTTCTTTTGAGACAAAAGGAAGAAGTGAACAGAAAGTGATGACAAAAATCAACAGCGTTTAAAACAAAGTTCCTAATCATTAAATAGAGGCAGACATAGGAGACAAGCGCATAGAACATTTTCAATGCCTAAGAAGATCCGGAAATGCATAACCACCACTTACACTCATTTTTGCCGAACTAAAATCTAACGTAGTCAACTTCAAAAGATAAGAAATGTGCAATAGATCGACAAAAAGGATCTCAGCCAAAACCAAAAGATAACATCTGATAGCCCCACTGTGTTATAGAAAAGTGCTTAGGAAGGATGCTTCAAGGATATGCTTTGTTCTTAGATTTAACAGCTAGACTTGCGACAGAAACGAGATTGCAAAGCGGAAGGATCCAAATAATGCCTTCGGGAACAACTTTGAGTTCAGAGAGTGACAATCTTTGGTCGAAAAGGAAAAATCCCGAGAATGCCTGTAGCACACCCCGAGAATCACATCACCGACACTTTTTCCCGCAACCACGAAAAAGAAGCTCGGCCGTATCGAACCTTAAGATGACGATAGATCAAAACTCGCACCCCAGTTTCCTGCTGCGACTGCTCGGCAAGCTTTCCGTGCCTCACCCTGTAATGCCACTGTTAGTGGAAGCGAGGAGACTGAACACTCAAAAGACCTATCGAATCATAACACATTCTTTTTCACCCGGCAAAGTACAACACTTTCCTTTTCGGCCATCTCTACACGGCTCATTATACAGATATTGCGGCGGCCACACAGAACTCTTAACTGTGGAGATATATCAAATACTTTTATGGTATACGAGCATATATTTTTCAACCCACGTCAAGAAAGAGAATAAGCGAAAAATCCTCTCCTTCTCTGTCTCTCAGCGCGCCGAAGTTCGTAGCGGGGACACGATTTTTCAAACGCCAAAAAATAAGAACGTATAAAGGCTCAACATTAGTTGGTGACTCACCCCCGAGAGCGCAGAATATGTTGCCAAATGGCGTGAGGAGATAGTTCCACAGTGTCGATGACAGCAGCGGCCGTTCTTCCGCATTCCAGAAACGCTGAGCTCATGCTCAAATTTAACCAGTCGAGATGCCCCATCAGTCCAACGAGAAAACGACAAAGAACCCACGAACGGAGACTTAGTAATCAACTACCCTCTTCGGTAACTCCGACGGATCCCCATCCGGGGCACGGGATATTCCTCCCCCATTCGTGTGCTCCGGTAAAAACCTTGTACGAGCATATGATCATCTGCCCAACCAGGTAAGACGGCCTCGATCGGATTGAGGAATATGCGGATACAATGTGAGCCGACCAATGACGCATTAAATAAGCAGATTGCGAAAACGGGCGGCGCTGTTGGAACAGGGATCCGTGGGCACGGAGCGGCGGCGGCTCGGGGCGGCATTGGTAGGATCGGCATTGTCGCTTGCTCCTCCAAACGGCAGAAAGAGGTGAACTTTTTGCCGGTCATGGACAATAAAGAAAAAAGAAGAGAGGAAGAGGGGAATTCAGTTGAGTTTTGGCAGGGAAAAACGCCATGGGGACCCTTTTTGGCGGTTGATGACCGTTAATCGGGCAAACAATATATAGGCCAACAATAAAATGAAATTCTTTGCACTTCATGATACGAGGAATAAAAGAAGATTAGACAGGATTTTTTTTTTTTGAGAAAATAACATAAATGGTTTTTAAACTTTGGTCTAATTAGCAACGTGGTTCGCAAATTTTTAATTTGTTTGATGTGGTCTGTGAACATTTAATATGTTCAATATGATATTTGGATTTTTAGTATATATTCAATTTAGGAAAATGCTCGATGTTGTTCTTGAACTTGAATTAATGGGAAGACAATATTTGATATTTTTATATAATTTAGGGATTAAATTGAATATGTACCAAAAGTTTAGAGATTACATTGGACAAATTAAAAGTTTAGGATTTACATTACACATTGAGATAAAGTTTACGAATCATATTATGCATTGGGCTTTTCTTGTCTTATAATTTTTTTTTTCCTTTTTTGGGTATTCCTAAGTGGGAGAGTTTACAGGTGGTCCAAAGAGAAGAAAAGAAGAAGGTGGGGACTTGTGATAACGATGATCTAAGAGAACATGCACGTATTGATTGGGTCTTGCAAGATCTTTAACAAAAAAATAAAACAATTTAATGAGGGGCGTGGAAGATGGATTTGTCAAGTGATGTGTTGGCCACACGGGCAATTGGTCATTTGTGGTTCTTGAGCATGCATGCAAGATGATGATGGATGGTGATGGCTATGGTGGTGGTGGGGATATATCTTAAGAAGTGTTGTCTTTCTTTTTCTTTCTTTATATATATAAATACATTGGAAGATTGGTTTGCATGGCATTATTGCCCGTGGAGGCACATGATGTCAACTACTACAGCAGAGGGAGAAACATGTCATATCACACCCCTAACCCTAGATTTTCTCAATGTGGAGTGGCAGAAAAAAAGAAGAAGCTAAAAACTAGACAATACTTCTTAAGATACGTGCCATATCACACCCCTAACCCTATATTTTCTCAATGTGGGACAGCAGAAAAAAATAAGCTAAAAATTTAAGCACTGATTATTGGTGGTGAGGTCTTTAACTACTTAATATTAAAAATAATAAGGTGGTTTGATGATAGTTTAAAATTATATGAAAAATTAAATAATTTTTTTCTCAAACTATTTAAGAGTAAGCATAAACGGAAGGATTTGACGATATAATTAACTAGACTTTAACTTCCATTGAATTATTTTATCTCTCTAATCAATTAAGTGCTTCCTCACTTAGTGCATTGAGTGATTTTTCAAGACTTAACAATCAAATAAGTTATGCACAATTAGAAGTTACCAAATGCGCTTACTGACATTTTCTAAGTCTTTCTTCTCACATGGCAATAGTTGAAGAGTAGTTGGACGTGATCTTAAGACCGCTAATTAAAAAAAGAAGATGCGATTATAAGCACTAATCTTAAACTTGTTATGTTTATTATTTTTCTTGTTCAGCTTTCAACATTTTTTTTTTTTTGGGATACAGAATAGATGGTACAATTGTCTTCCGCAATGTTGACAATGCATCAATGACTATGTAACCTCGGGAACTAATCCTTTGTGCAATCATCTGTCTACAGCATGGCAAGCAAAGACCATCTTTTTAAATGATGCGTTAAGCGAAGATTAATATACGAAGTCATGGCATAGTTAGCAAGATGAACAATCTCAGTGGCAGTTAGGCTATAATTCGATTTTAATGGCAGATCCTCATCAAAATATCTGTAACCAGCTAGAAGAATAGCACATTCTAGTAAAATTTTCGACCTTAAAAATGAAAATTAGAAGCAATTTGGGGGTTTTTGTTTCTCTGAAACAGATGGCACAGAGTCGACCATCGAGAATTTATTTGCTTTTTTGCAATGTCTTATTAATCTTAGTTTTCATCGTCGAGACACTGTTCACTCGAAAAGTCCCCCTAAAGAAAAGTTCAAGAATTTGCTCTGCCAGTCAGAAATGCACCGTCTGTCATATACCTATTCGCCACGGTTAATAGTAAAGTTGTTCTTATCTTTAGCAATTCATCCTTGTGTTGACAATTCTATTTTGCAACGGGGATGCTTGTACATTAGGATTAGAATTTGCATTTACAATGTAAATCTGGCATACCTGTTGGAAGATATGCAAGAATATTTGATTGAAGATTTGATTTGATTAGAGCTGATTGCGATTATGTACATATCAGTCGTGATTAGATTTAGATACAGATCGATACACAGGATAATTTACTTTCTTTAATTACATTCTCATTGTATTATATTTACAGAAGATCTGTACATTTACAATTAATTGAAGTGAATAGAATACAATCTTCATCCTTCGCACTTCTCTTTCTCGGTTTCTTTCATGGTATCAGAGCCTCCTAGGCTTCTGACTTTAGCTTCCGTTTCAATCTTCCATCTCGACTCTCTTGCCCAGATTCTGACCTACAAAGCAGAATAATATCAGGCATTAGTGTCACTCTTAAGGAAGATTCTCCATACTTACCATGGCTAATCCGCAAGATGAAGTTTCTGCTACCGGTAACCCATCCACTGAAGGAGTTATTCCTCAGATCTCGCAGGCTCAGAATCATCCTGCAACCCTTCCTTCAATCGAGCAATCCTCAGCAATGGTGCAACAGCCATTCCAGATTCAACCCATTCAGTGGCGGCCCACACAGGCTCAGTTCAATGTGGGGCAACCCATGATGGGTCAACCTTACCAGTGGATTCCATATCCGCTTTACATAGGGCCAAGCCCAAGTTCATCATCGCCCGGATCCGTGGGCCACCAGAGCCACGTCCACACCAACGGAGGCCCGCCAACCACAAATGGGGCAAACCCAACCGAAGGAGTGGAGCGGACAAATGGGTCGGGTGAACCGGGTATGGGAACAAATCCCTACCCGGGATATAACAATGCGGATTATCCAATCGGGTCGGCTAAATCGGGTCTAGGGACGAATCCCTACCCGAATTTCGGACCCGGTTTTCTGCCGTTTCCAGCGGCTGCCTTCGCCGGACGACCAGAACCCGGGGATCCTCTGTTCGTCTCAACTGCCGATGGACCAGAACTGCGACTAATCAGTCAGCAGCTGACTGGACCAGAAAATTATCCCAGATGGTCGCAGGAGTTCCGGCATGCCCTAGCAACGAAGGAAAAAGATGGTTTTCTTGACGGAACGGTTCCGATCCCTGTCGATGAACGTCTGGCCCGACTCTGGAGGAAGAGCAACCGACTCGTCCGAACCTGGATCGGCAATTGCATCTCCCCAGATGTCTCGGCCGGACTCCCACCGACAGAGGATGCGAAGAACATGTGGGAGAATATCAGAGAAATGTATGGCAAATTAGATCAAGCCAAAATATTTACCCTAATGCAGGAACTCAGTGAGTTAAAACAGGGAAACATGACGGTCACGGCTTGTTTTAACAAGCTATCGTCGCTGTGGAACAACCTCGAGGCGGCTGAGGAGAAACTTGAGGGCCCAGAATCAACAATCAGGCAATACAGATCTATCAAAGACAGGGAGAAGGCCACACGGTTTCTCCTTATTTTGAACGATACATTTCTCACCTTTCGTTCGCAGATACTTGCAATGGAGCCCATGCTGCCGATCGGTCGGATTTTTCAACTTGCTGTACAGGAGGAGAGCCAGCGCCTCGCGTCACCGGAACATGCGAGGAACAGCGAAAGCGTAGCCCTTGCAGTTCGCGGCGATCGGAGAGACGGGTTCAACCGAACCCTAACACGCGAGAAAGAAAAAAGGGGCACAATAGGGTTCGGCGGAACCGATTCTTTTTCCCTTAAAAGGGAAGTCTTCAACGGCCCAGATCGAACGCGGGGATCTAACGGCCCAGATCGAGCGCCCGGATCCGACGGCTCACAGGCGGCCAATGCTTTAGGTGGATCGAACGGTGGAGATCAGCCCGCGGAGAAAGGGATAGACGGTCAGATCCTAGCCACGTCATCAAGGAATTTCGGACAAAATTTCAAAGGAAAGGGTAAATTATTTTGCGAATATTGCAAGCGTTCTAACCATGTGATTGACAGCTGTTGGAAATTACATGGAAGACCAGGAGAAAAGGGAAAGAAATTTTCAGCTGCCACCTATCAAATCGGTGGATATACTGGTCCAAATGCTGATTCTCCTATTACTTATGGACAATACCAACAGCTGATGCAAGCAATGCAAAAATTGGATAATTCTGACAAAGGAGGGAGTTTTTCAGGTATCACACATTGTTTGATTAATTCTATATCAAGGAAAGCATGGATTATTGATTCGGGGGCAAGCGATCATATTATATGTGATAAAGTTTTTTTCTCAAGTATAAACGAAGAACTGGATTTTCCTGTCTCCGTTCAATTACCCAATGGAAATATCACCCATGTTAATGTGACAGGAACCGTCAATCTTAGTCCCCAGATTATTCTTCGAAATGTTCTATATGTTCCGGAATTCCAATTTAATCTCATTTCTGTGTCAAAGGTCTGCAAAGAGAATTCTTGCCAAGTATTATTCAATGCTGATTTCTGTCTCTTTCAGGCCCTTTCGACTGGGAGACTGATGGGCTGGGGTAACCTTTCCGAAGGACTATTTTTTTGGTCACATCTTCCAAGTAATTTCAATTTATCATGCACTTCCTTGAATAAACATTCCTTATGTAATTTGAGCATGAATGACAAAAATTTCCTTATGCACTTGAGATTGGGTCATAGTGCCTCCTTTCCTTGTCATCAATGCCCCGTATGTCCCCTTGCAAAACAATCTCGTATACCCTTTCCGTCCAGTGATTCCCGTACTAGTGAAATTTTTTCATTACTTCATGTGGATATTTGGGGACCTCATCGCACCATTAATCATGATGGATCTCGTTACTTCCTCACCATAGTCGACGATTATTCTCGTGCGACATGGATTTTTTTGATGCAGTCTAAAGATCAGACTTTCTCCTATTTGAAAACATTCATCACATTATCCAAGAATCAGTTTCGTAAATCCATTCAGCGGATTCGTACTGACAACGGAGCGGAATTCTACAGTCACAATTGCTCCTCTCTTTTTTCATCTCATGGGATCCAACATGAAAGTTCATGCGTTTATACACCACAACAAAACGGAGTGGTAGAACGCAAGCATCGTCATTTACTGGAAGTTGCACGTGCTTTAAAGTTCCAAGCTTCAATCCCAGAAGATTATTGGGGAGATTGTGTCATCACGGCGGCCTATTTAATCAATCGTATGCCCACTCGGGTTCTCAATGGGCGAACACCATTTGAATTATTATTCCGAAAGAAACCTGAGCTAAAACATCTCAAGGTTTTCGGATGTCTGTGCTATATTACAACTGTGGGTCCGCGTGACAAGTTCAGTCCACGTGCTCGACAATGTGTTTTCACGGGATATTCAAATCTCCAGAAGGGATATCGAGTTATGGAACTTTCCACAAGGGAATTTATTGTTAGTCGTGATATAATATTTCACGAGAACATTTTCCCTTTCTCTCAGAAGACATCTTCAGCTGAAGGTCCAGGGATATCTTTAAATCCTCGTGGCCCATTATTTGAGGAAGCATCACCTCCGGATTCTTATTACATCTCACTGGAACAACCCAGGAATATTTCTATTCCCACTCCAGCAACACCAGAAAATGTAGCTGAGAATCTCGACTCATCAGAAAATACACCAGAAGATCCCAACATTGATGAGGAAATCCAGGATATCTTGCCATTGCCTTCCAATGAAAGTATCCAAAATCCTATCGAGGTCGATCAACCAAGACGTTCTGGTCGGGCCACACGACCTCCAACCTGGACCAAAGATTATGTTTGTGCCACTCACAATTCACCAGGTATTCAATACCCTATTTCATCCTATGTTTCTTTTCATAGGTTATCACAGGAACATAGATGTTGCATTAGTCGTCTGTCAGAAGGCAAAGAACCATCTAGTTATGGTGAGGCGTCCATTGATCCGAAATGGCAACAGGCCATGCAGGCAGAACTAAAGGCACTGATTGACAATCATACTTGGGATCTTGTTACCCTGCCACCTAATCGCAAGCCAATTGGGTGTAAATGGGTCTACAAGATCAAATATCATGCCAATGGTTCCATCGAACGTTACAAGGCAAGATTGGTTGCCAAGGGATTCACTCAACAAGAAGGTTTCGACTACCACGAGACATTCTCCCCAGTTGCCAAAGATGTCACGATCCGTTCTTTCTTAACTGTTGCTGTCATCAATGACTGGTCTCTACACCAAATGGATGTTCACAATGCCTTTCTTCACGGTGATCTAAACGAAGAAATATATATGGACATTCCTCAGGGTTTACGAAGACAGGGGGAGAATAGAGTATGTCGTCTTCGCAAATCCCTTTACGGACTGAAACAAGCCTCCAGGCAGTGGTATGCCAAATTTGCAGACGCTCTTACAACAGCAGGCTTCCAGCAATCCAAGCATGATTATGCTTTATTCACACGAAGCAAAGGTATGTCATCCATCTATTTGATGATATATGTCGATGATATTCTCCTTATGGGAAATGATAAAGCTGCCATAGAAAGATTCAAGGAATATTTGCATGCAAAATTTCACATTAAGGATTTAGGGGCACCTAAATATTTCCTTGAAATCGAAATTGCACGATCTGACCAAGGGATTTCCCTTAGTCAACGGAAGTTTATTTTGGAGATTATATCAGAAGTAGGTCTGTCAGGATGTAAGCCAGCTGTAATTCCCTTCGAGCAGAATACTAAATTGACTTCTGCAGATTATGATAAGGGTATATCTAGAAATGATGACCCAACACTCAGAGATCCGTCAGGATATCAGAGACTTGTCGGAAAGCTTATATATCTGACCATGACCAGACCTGACATCTCTTATGCAGTACAGACTCTTAGTCAATTTATGCATAATCCGAAGCAATCTCATTTGGATGCTGCCTTGAAGATTGTGAAATACTTAAAAAGATGTCCAGGACTTGGGATACTTCTATCCAAGAAATGTGACATGAAAATGACAGCGTACTGTGATGCAGACTATGCAACATGTCCTTTAAGTCGAAGATCAGTGACAGGATATTGCATCAAATTGGGAGAGTCGCTTCTTTCATGGAAGACCAAGAAGCAACCTACCGTGTCCTTGTCCTCGGCCGAAGCAGAGTACAGAGCTATGGCAAAGACCACTTGCCAAATAGTATGGATACGAGGCCTTCTTAAAGACCTCGGAGTACAAGTACAAGGGCCAACCAAGTTATACTGTGACAATGATGCTGCTCTCAAACTTGCAGCAAACCCTATAGTGCATGAAAGAACCAAGCACATAGAGGTGGATTGTCACTTCACACGGGAGAAGATTCAAGAAGGAGTGATTGAGACAAAGGGAATTGCTACAACAGAGCAACCAGCAGACATCTTTACAAAACCCTTGTGTCAGAGACAACACGCATATCTTCTTAGCAAGCTAGGTGTCTTAGACATCTACAAGCCACCAGCTTGAGGGGGAGTGTTGGAAGATATGCAAGAATATTTGATTGAAGATTTGATTTGATTAGAGCTGATTGCGATTATGTACATATCAGTCGTGATTAGATTTAGATACAGATCGATACACAGGATAATTTACTTTCTTTAATTACATTCTCATTGTATTATATTTACAGAAGATCTGTACATTTACAATTAATTGAAGTGAATAGAATACAATCTTCATCCTTCGCACTTCTCTTTCTCGGTTTCTTTCAATACCAAAGGAAATCGTATGTTACAATGTCAAACAAGGAAACGGGATGATTCAAAGTGTCCAACACCTTAAGCCAAACACCGGCGATTAGTGAAAGTTGACGTCTATGGCGTTAATCACATTCACGTTGTCGCGGAAATCTGGGACAGCTGCGTGCACGTCTGCACTGAGCATGGATGTATCTAATCGAACACCAACCGATAAGACCGAGGCCCCAGTACTGTATTTTCTTAAGACGGCTGTCGTGCATCATGTTTTCAGCTTGACGTGATATGTTCTCACTATAACAACTTAGGCATTGTTTGGTAACCATCCAAACAATACCTGATTCTGATTTTTTGTTCATAGAATCAATTTGGGACGAGAATCATATTTGGTAAAATTTTTGTTTCCGGGAACAAATTTGTTCCCCGAATCAATTTGAGACGAGAATCAAAAATAAGAAAAAAAGTTGATTCTTGTTCTAGGAACAAAATTGAGAATCGAAACTCCTTTTCTTCTCTTTTCTTCTTCATCATCGACCGCTATCCTGCAACCGCCACTTGCCGGTCGCCGCTGGTTGCCAGCGACTAGTCCGGCAAGCTCGCCAGGCTAGGGCGAGGTCTGGCGAGCTCGTCGGTGGCTAGGCGGGCCTCGCCTAGCTGTTGGCGAGACCGAGCCGACAAGGGTGGCGACTAGCCCGAAGAAGAATTAGAATAGGAGAAAAAAATGAAAAAAGGAAAAAAAAAGGAAAAAAGAAAAGGAAAAAAAGGAAAAAAGGAAAAAAAGAAAAGAAAAGAAATGAAAAAAATGAAAAAAATTATTTAAAAATTAAAATAAATTGATTTGGAATAGAATTAATGAACACGGTACCAAACGTAATTCTATTTCAAAATCAGAAATTTTGTATAGTTACTAAACGCGTTCTTTTACTTAGAATCAGTTCTCGGGAACAAAATAAAAAATAATCATTTCTGATTAGAATTTATTCCGGGGAACATAATCGTTACCAAACGTGCCCTTAATCTCTATATGTAAATGCAATAGTCAGCTCCTCTGCTTCTTTCTTTGCTTTGAACCTCGATCCGCTTCATTCCAGAATTCCTGTTTCTGTTAGTACTTTGCACACCATGTTAGCTGATTATAATTACCGAATATTTGTCGAGTTATATTATTACAAAATTTCTCCCAAGTCCCCACCTCGCTTATTTTAGCAGGAAAATGGAGGATAGAATAAGCACTCTCAAAGTATATGTAAAAGGTTCACTTAAGTTCTTTATAAGCATGTGAAATTAGGGTTAATACCACCATATATCCTCACCCAAACTAATTTTTTGATAACAAAAAAGCCCAAATTAATATACCTTGACGAATTTACTCTCAATTAATTTACATTAAATTACTGAGGTAGATGACACGTGATAATTGATTGGTATACCAGTTTGGGATTTTATCATTCAATTGTTACAAATCAATCAATTTAGGATTTTTGGTAAATTTATCACAGATTTATCATTTTAGGGTTTTTGGTAGAAAAAAATTAGTTGGGGTAAATTTATTATAAGTCTAATATTTTAGCCTTTTTCATGGTATTAACCCGTGAACGTGTTTAAAAAGAAAAGCTTCATTTGTAATTTGTTTCCAGTAGATTTTGCTTTGGGTAAGAAATGAGTTGATAACAAAGAAAAACTAAACCAATATGATATATGTCAAGTGAGTGAAAGTGTGCATTAAAGTCTGGGCATACGTTGAACCCTAAGTATGAGATCTACAAAAACTTCAATGAAATCCTGAGTGAAGCCCCTGCATTTCAAGAAAAATCTACCAAAGCCATTTGGTTATCATAGTTCTTTTTTTCTTTTCCAATTCTTGAATTTGGACAACTAAAGTCAAAATACTAGGACACATCCCGACATCTAATCCTGCTGTACATTCATGTGGTGTTGTGATATTATAATTAAATATAAAGCGTATGAGAAATCGATTAGGACCTCCCAAATCTTCTAACTAATCCCATAATTACACTTTATGTTAGAAGAAACATGCATAGGGGCATTGGACTTCATTTTTTGCAGGAAAGAGAGATTTTTTTTTTTTTTTTTTTATTTCAGCTTCTTCTATGGGGGAAGATCTTAGTTGAACACCCCAATAAGATAATCTCAGTCTAACTATTTGCAATGGAGCTGTTCATGAATGAAAACGCTAGCCTTTCTTCTTCAATAGGGGCACGTGAAGAGAATATCCTCTTATTTGCTGACATAGCACTTGCTCGGGATTGGTGGCATTTCCTCCTCAACTACAACCAGAAATGGAGAGAGAAGAAAATGAAGACCTACCTCCATTTCGAGTAAACTCATCCTTGTATTTACATGTAGGTGAAGTCTGAACTCAATCATTCTCATATAGAACTTGAATCAGCAAGCACATGCAGATTCCGACTAGGTTATATTCAAAACGGTGACACGGAATTGACATTTCTAGTACTCTTAATGCATAAATTTGTTGCTTTTGGCTTAGTTGACCAGGGAAACGGCTGGCCGATCGGATTTCTGTTGCTGTCTCAAAGTTCAAGATGAAGCTCTGTTCAGTGAATGTATGGCTAATATTAGTTTGGGACCCATCATGTCAATGCTGTATTCTATTTCATTTTGGTTAGGCAACACAATTGCTCATCATGAGGCTGATGCTCCTAATATGGGCATCTTCATATTTCAATGATAAATATTAGGACCTTGTCAACTATTTCAAGTAAAGATTTGCTTACATCTCTTCTTAAATCCGATAGAAAAAGGTCATCGATAAACCTTTGCACGTAAGCTGCTAATACTTCATCACCTTTTTATATGTTCTTTGGCTTGGTTTTGACCTTGATTCGAATCAGTTGAAGATGCAGGACACTACTTGCTGCCGAATGCAGTTTTGCGGTGGCATGATCATTGCAGTATTAGTGTGGTGAAACATAACTGCAGCCATATTCTTCAAGAGACCGAGGAATTATGTCTACGAGACAACCGTCTTCCTTGCCAGAAACAGCAGGAGAGGCTCATGATACGAGGAAAACATATTACGGAGGCTCGTTGTGTAAGAGCGAAACCTGTACTAAGACAAAGTTTTCAGGGTTATTCTTCTATCCTACACTAAGCATATGAATGAGTGGAAGAAGATGCCACCAGCTTCACCTGAATATAAATGCGTGTTCTGAGATTCTGAGATTTTGTCCTTGTACTTAATGTTTTCAGAAGCTCTACTTCAGCAATCAATTCATTCCGTGGCATTGTCAACTACGGTAACTCAAAGATCAGTCTAGTCTTAATCTGCTTGTACAATACTTAATTGCGGCATAGGCAGTGCCTAATCATCATGGTGATTATTGATTATCATTGGATGCAATCACCTAAAACAGCATCTAGTAAATCATATTTTTTGACTAAATATTACTGCTACAAAATGAACATATTTAGCAACAAAGATTTCAGCTCAAGGATTAACTCCTTGACCACTTCAAAATGCTAATTTACTACCTCCAGCAAACTTGGCCACAAATAAATTGTCTTCAACAACAGTTGATGTGATCTTATTGCCCTTAATCATCCATCGCTCTAATTCACCGCATGGAAACGGGGAAGCAACAATCAATAAGTTTATTTACAATCTCGTGGATCAATGAAATGTTCTAGTTTCACACTAAAATTTTCCCACTGAAACTAATTCCCTATGTTTATCTCCAGACTCGTGCATTGCCTCAAGAAAAAGGTCTTGGGGAGCTCTTTTTGGCGGTTGGTGACTGTTAATCAAAAGTCATATTGTACATTGAACTAAAATTCAGAGACTATTTATGTCATTATCCATTTTTTTCTTTTTTTTTTTGTTAAAAATTCTTTTTTGGGTGTTCCTATGTGGGGCGTTCACGGGTGGTCCCCCAAAAAAAAAAGTGAAAAAAAA
The DNA here is from genome assembly GCA_016097545.1 of Eucalyptus victrix. Lineage (NCBI taxonomy): Eukaryota > Viridiplantae > Streptophyta > Magnoliopsida > Myrtales > Myrtaceae > Eucalyptus > Eucalyptus victrix. The sequence goes on from CM027844.1 coordinate 32,982,819, forward strand.
AGTGCGGACTTGTGATAATGATGATCTAAGAGAGCACGTCCGTGTTGATTGGGTCTTGCAAGGTCTTTAACGAAAAATCTAATGAGGGTGGTGTGGAAGATTGGATTGTCAAGTGATGTGCTGGCCAAATGGGGATGTGGTTGTGTGTTGTTCTTGAGCAATAGTCAACTTGCATGGAAGAAGATGATGGTGGTGGTGGTGGTGGTGGTGGTGGTGGGGACATTTCTTAGGAAGTCTTTTTTTTTTTTTTTCCTTTTAATATTGGAAGATTGGTTTGCATGGCATTTTGCGTGTGGAGGCAAATAATCTCAACATCTAGAATAAGAGATTCATGTCATATCACACCCTTGACCCTAGATTTTTTCAACGTGAGGTGGCAGGAAAAAAAATAATGCTAAAAATTTAAGCATTGACTATTAATGTTGAGGTCTTTAACTTCTTCTAGATAAAAATTATATAAAAAATTTGATGAGTTTTCTTTTATTATCACACTATTGAAGAGTGAGCATAAGAGGAAGGAGTTGACGATATGATTAGCAAGACTTAAATTTCCATTGAATTATTTTATCGCTTTAACCAATGAAGTAAGCACTTCTTTCTTAATGCATCGAGTGATTTTTCTAGACTTGAAACAATCACAGAACTTACGCGTAATTAAACGTTATCAAACACGCTTGCAACATTTTATAATGTGTTTATTCTCACATTGTAATACTTAGAAAGTCGTCAGACATAATTAGGACCACTAATTAAGAAAATATGGTACGATTATGAACACTAATCTTACACCTTGGTATGTTTATTATTTTTCTTGTTCATTTCAACATCATATATATATATTGGATATAAATAAATAAAGTATGCTCGTCTTATGCAATATTGATAATGCATTATTAGCTATTTAATTTATAAGAATAATCCTTTGGGCAATCGGTCTATAGCGTGCCGAGCAAAAACTATCTTTTTAAATTGATGTGTTAAACAAAAGATTAATAGAAGAATTCATGGCATAGTTAGCAAGATGAACAATCTCAATGGCACTGAGGCTATAATTCGATTTTAATGGCAAATCCTCATCAAAACGTCTGTAACCAGCTATAGGAAAATCACATTCTGGTAGATTTTCGACCTTAAAAATAAAAATTATAAGCAATCGGGGGTGGGTTTCTAGGAAACAGATGGCACATGAGCATTTAAAATTTATTTATTTTTCTTTTGCAATGTCTTTATCAATCTTAGTTTTCATCGTGGAGACACTTGTCACGCGAAAAGTCTCCTAAAGAAACGTTCAAAATTTTGCACCACTTGGATGTATCTAATCGGAGGTGGGTTTCTTTTGCAATGCTATGCATATATCAGCTTGGCATGACGTGCTCTCGCTATAACAACCTAATCTCTGTATGTACATGCAATGGTCACCTCCTCCGCTTCTTTCCTTGCTCTGAATGTGGATCCGCTTCATTCCAGAATTCCTGTTTCTATTACTAATTTGCACACCATGTTAGCTAATTATATTCACTGAATACTTCTCGAGGTATGTTATCTCAGAATTTCTCCCAAGTCCCCACTTTGTTTATTTTAGCAGGAAAATGGAGGAGAGAATAAGCACTCTCAAATTATATGCAGGAGATCTATTGAAGTTCTTTGCGAGCATGTGAAAGTTTGGGTCAATATCACCTAAAACTGCAAATCGTAACCAATTTATCTCAAACTAATTTTTTAATCATAAAAAACTACAAATTTTTACATCTTTGATAAATTTACTCTCAATTGGTTTTTGCTAAATTTTACTGTTAAATTGCTAAATCAAGTGACATGTAGCAGTTGACGAATATACCAATTTGATATTTTAGCTTCCATTTATTTTAGGTGTACCGATTTATAGTTTTCATGGTATTAATCCAATTCAATAAAAATTAATGGAGGTAGATTTTTTTAAGTGAACCGGTTTGAGATTTTTGACAGTTAAAAAATTAGTTTGAGATAAATTTATCACAAAAGTACTAGATTAAAGCTTTGGTGTTCAAAAAATTAGTTTGAGTTTATAGTAAATTTGTCATGGGGGTATCCGTTTAGGATTTTTTTATAGTAAAAAAATTAATTCATGATAAATTTATCGCAAATGTATCGATTTGGGTCTTTTTTTTGTGATAACAACCCATGAAATTATATGCAAAGTAACATCAATTGTCTCTTCATATTTAAAAAGAAAAGCTTCCTTTGTAACTTGTTTCCGGTAGATTTTGCATATGGAAAAAATGAGTTAATAACAGAGAGTAAAACTCAATAAGATTCTCTCTGTCTAGTATCTAAAAGTGTGCATTAAGGTTTGGGCATCTGTTGAATCTTAAGTATGAGATCTTCAGAAACTTCAACAAGATCTTGAGTCAAACCACTGCATCTTAAGAAAGATCCACCAAAGCCATTTAGTTATCATAGTTCTTTTTTCTCTTTCAGTTCTCAAAATTGGACAATACAAGTCAAACCTTAGGATACATCAAGGCTTCTGACCTTGTTCTGCGTTCATGTGGTGTTGTAATTTTAAATTTTAAGATGGAGAGTAGAAGAAATTGATTAGGACCTCCCAAATCTTCAAATTAAATCCCATAATTACACTCTTCCATGTTAGAGAAACATGCATAGGAGCAATGAACTTCATTTTTTTGTAGTAAACAGAATTTTCTTTCTCGGCTTCTCCTGTGGAGAATATCTTAGTTGGACAACTCAATAAGATTCTCTCTGTCTAGTTGTTTCCATGAAGCAGCTGTTCATGAATGAAAACGCTAGCCTCTCTTCTTCAGTAGGAGCACCTGTATAAAAAATCCTCATCTACTGACATAGCAGTTGCTCTGGATTGGTGACATTTCCTCCTCAACTACAACTAGAAATGGTAAGAGAAGAAAATAAAGACCTACCTCCTTTTCAATTAAACCCATCATTGTATTTACGTTATGGCAAAGTCTGAATTTAATCCTTCTCAGATGGTACTTGAATCAGCAAGCATATGCAGATTCCGAGTATTTTATGTACAAGAGGGTGACACGGAATTGACACTTCAAGTACTCTAATGCATAAATTTGCTACTTTTTGCTAGGTTGACCAGGGAAACGGCCAGCCGATTGGATTTCCGTCGCTGTCTCACAGTTCTGTTAAGTGAATCAAGGCTAATATTAGCTTGAAACCTGCCATGTCAATGGTATATTATATTTCAATTTGGTTAGGCAACTCAAGTGCTCATCATGAGGTTAATGCTCCTGATATGGACATATTCATTTTTCGATGACAAAGATTGAGGAACTTGTCAACTGTTTCAAGTAAAGATTTGCTTGCATCTCTTCTTAAGTCCAATTAAAAAGGTTATCGCTAAACCTTTGCACGTAAGCTGCTAATACTTTATCGCCTTGTTGAATATTCTTTGGCCTGGTTTTGATCTTGATTCGAATTAGTTGAAGATGCAGGATCGCCGCTGAATGCAGTTTTCTGGCGGCATGATCACTGCAATATTATCAGGAGTGAAACATAACTGCAGCTATTTTCTTCAAGAGATTGAGGAATCATGTCTACAAGACAACCGTCTTCCTTGAGAAATGAGGAAAAGCTTTGGACATTAAGGGTCCGTTCGTTTCGCGGAAAATAGATCATTTTCAGAAAATATTTTCCGAGAAGTCATTCTTCAGGAAAATGACAATATTTTCTGGTGTTATTTTCTGGTGTTCGGCTAAAACTTGAAAATGTTTTAGAAAATATTTTCCGATATTCGGTAAGGAAAATATTTTCCGCTCACTAGATTGGCGAGCGCGAGTGTCAAGCTCAAGGCTCGCTAGATTGATGAGCACGAGTTTGAGATTGACGAGCTTGAGGTTCACCTAGTTCGATGACTAGCCAAGAAAGAAGAATATGAGAAACAAAGAAAAGAAAAAAAAAGAAAAAGAGAAGAAAAAGGAAATTAAAAATAATTCGAATAAAAAAAAGAAAAGAAGAAGAAAAAATGGGGAGGAAGTAAGGATTTATAGAGATGTGAGATAAAAGAGGTAGGAAAATGTTTTCCACTTTTCAAAAGTGGAAAACATTTTCCCTCACTTTAGAAGACATTTTTCATTTGATGGAAAACATTTTCCCCAAGGAATTCATTTTCCGGAAAATCCGGAAAACGTTTTCCTGGAAATTATTTTCCATGAAACGAACGGAGCCTAAGTCCTCAAGAACCCAAGAATTTGTTCACTTTATCTGCTTTGGACATTCATATTACTCCAAGAAAACGCGTGTGTATAATTACAGGGCGCCATTACCTTATAAGACAGTCCAAAACTCCCTTCTTAGGCGATGTGGGACAGGAGACATGCCCCCTCCCTGCGCACGTCTGGGACCAAGGTGCGGACGCACCGCCATCTCTTCTCCCTGCGCACCGTCGCTTGGGCTGTCACATTGCTAGCTTCACCTGAATGTAAATGCACGTTCTATGATTGTCTTGCATTTCCTCAAAGGTCTTTGAGCTAAAGGCTTTTGCATTTGGCTAAAGGCTTTTCCCAAATACTGAACCAAATGGGGCCTAATCATATAGAGGTCGATTTTCATTTCAGTTGAGACAAGATTCGAGAATGGATCATCACAACGAAAGGATAGGAACAACAGAGCAACTCGTAGACATCTTTACCAAGCCATTATGCTAAAGACAACATGCATATTTATTGAGCAAGCTAGTGTCCTCGATATATATAGGCTACTAGTTTGAGGGGAAGTAGGAGATACCGATCCTAAGTATCAATTATTGATTCATTTAATCGGTAATTGACTTGGTAAAATAGGAATTAGAATCATTGTATATTTTCATTTATTTCTTTCACGTTTTACACTTTACTCTTGTATTACAAATAGAGTAGTGAAAGTGTACAAGAAAATATACAGAAATATAGAATTACAGTCTTCCTCTCCATTCTATTTCAATTTTTGACAAACACACGCCCTCCCCTACCTCCTCGTCATCCGCCGCCACCTTCCCCCAAGGGCCCTTCCGCAACCTCCTCCTCGGACTCATAACTGACGGCCGGAAACCCTTCTGCGTCATTGTGGACATCTTCTTCAACTGGATTGCCACCATGCCGCGAGCTTGGCATCTTCCATGCCGTCTTCAGTGGCGCCAGTGAGGTCAGCCTCGCCTGCTACTACTCCGTTTGGGTCAACCTGCCTCACCGGAAGAAGCCTAATTCAGTGGAGTTCTCGTTGTCGGACTTCCAAGAAGTGTCACTGATGCCCGTCTCACAGCTGCCACTGACCATCCTTAAGGCCGACAGGACCAACCTGTGGTCGGTGTTCCAGGCTTCGAACCTCTCCGTCTGGGGGGATTCAAAGGGATCCTGTTCAACACGGTGGCTGAGTTCGACAGCGTCGGGCTGTCCTAATTCCAGCGGAAGCTCAGCATGGAGGTCTGGCCGGTGGGGCCCGTCCTATTGTCCGTGAAATGCCACCGGTCCACGACGCCTTTGAGGCCCGCTGGCGTGAGCCCGGAACAATGCATAGCTTGTCTGGACCTGAAGCCTCCAAAGTCAATGCTCCCCGCATCGTTCGGCGACATGAATACCATCACCGCCCCCCACATGATGGATCTGACGGCCGTGCTGGAGTCCGTCAGCTGCACTAGAGTCTAGCGGCCACGACTTACTATGGGTGTTGAGGCCGCTGGTCGGGCATGACATGAATGCCGAGTTCGATGTAGGGGCATGGCTGCCCAGGGGGTTCGAGCGGAGGACCGAAGGGAGGGGGCTGCTGGTGGAGAGGTGGGCATCGTAGGCGGAGATACTGGCGCATGAGGCGGGGTCGGCAGTCCTAAAAAACATTGTGGGTGGAATTCGGTGCTGGAGGCGCTGAGCAACGGGGTGCTGCAGCTAGGGTGGCCGATGGCGACGGAGCAGTTCTTCAACGTAAACTACTGGAGCGGGGTTGGGTCGGGGCATGTTTGGAGGTGGCACGGGGGAGGAGTGGCGAGATGAGGGCCGGGGAGCTGAAGGAGAAGATCGACGCAGTGATGGGGGAGACGGAGAGAGGGAGGGAGATGCGAAGGCCAGCGAGGGAAGCGAGGGAGATGATCCAGAGCGCCATGAGAGGCGACGATGCCGGCGCTGCGAGCAGGGGGTCATCTGCGCGGGCATTGGACGACTTCATCGATGCCGCGATGTCGACAAGGGCGGACAGTTGACATGGACTGAAGATTCCCAACGAGCACACGTCCATTCCCGGAAAGCATATCTCCACGAGCGTGCAAGGGCTCTTGGGGTTTCAGATTCGGGAGCCAGCAGCAAGAGAGACCGAGGCCGACTGAATGAGGGGGAACTAGGTAGAGCCCATTTAAAAATCCTTACAACTGAAAGATAAAAAAAGATTTACCAAGCTGTTCGCCAAACAAAATATAAATAAAAAATGACAATAAGACCCCACGATCGAAGAATCGAAAATTAAATACACATCCAACTTAGGACGCTATCTTGTGATCATTCCAGCTCCTTTTTTTGCCATCCCTAGACTTCGATCTCGGGGGGCCGGTGTCTGGGCTACACGTATGGATGTCCCTTTTGAGGTCTTGAGGCATCGTCGCTAATTAGGACTCTAATGTACAATGGCATAATTTAGTTTCGTGCACATGATATCAATATATCTATGACTGCATTTGGTAACTCGACAGCATACAAATGCATCTGATCTTGCTGCGAAAACTTCTATTGTAGATACTACCTCCAATGCCACATTTTTTTTTGCAGGGAGGGAGCTAATAAACTATATCCTGTGTTCTTATGCTTATTTGGCGAAAATCGCAAGAGATGACTACGCAAGACTAATGAACTATATCCAACATGATATGGTCACATGTTTTTCTGGCAAAGTAACATGCACAATCCTCTCGATCATCTTGACCTAATGACCTCTCCCTTCATGGCGAGTGAGAGAGCGCTCAAGCTCCCTTTGCTCTCCACCGCCACTCCGGGCATGGCCACTGCCCTGCTCCCGACGAACCCTCTCTCTCCCACTACGATCTTCCCGAACTTCACCACCCCGCCTTCCCCATCGTACACGTGCCCGAACAGCAGGGCCTCCCTCTCCACGCTCCCGCCTCCCTCAACCTCCACCATCTCAGGGTTCATCGCGGCTCCCATGGAGTCCACGTAAGTCCCCTTGTCCAGCTCGATGTACGACCCCATCAGCTTCATCCACATCAGGAACAACGCCGAGCCGCTCGCCATCTCCACGAAGTAGTCCCCGACCACTGTCCTGATGGCTTGCCATATGGTATCCATGAACACCCCTCTGCTCCATATATGCACTCTTTCGTCCTCACTCTTCTTTCCCACGAGGATGTACTTCGCCGCTACGCAGGCCAACGCGGCTAAAACACCGGTGGACACCCAGAAGAAGGGGAACGTCCAGTGTACGGGCATGTTCCTGGTGTTCTTGCAGTGGAGGAGCAAGTTCAGAGGGAAGTAGATGATTAGTCCGAGGAGAAAGTAGGGCAGTATTGTTTGCAGCAGCGGCTGAGCGAAAACAGCCCATGTGGTTAAGTACCAAGGCCTCAAAAGGGTCACTTTCTCGGCGTCTTTTCTCTCGAGTGCAGCTGCCATTGGACACCCGGAGAGGTCGACCTTCACTTCGGACTGCTCCAAGAAGATCCTCCATGCCCCAGGAAGAGGATCTCCATTTCTCAGGCGTTGGCAGATCTCGTAGACGAGTGAACGCCCATGATCGATTGATGCGCTCTGACTACCTGAGGTGGCCCGGATTACATCCACCTCATGACATCGGAGGAATGGCTTAAATTCTAGCCTTTCCGAGACTTCTTTTGTGAGATTTTCATTGATAATGACCTCGCCGACATCAATGTAGGGAAACTGCAATTCATCCCAAGGTTTTGTGCAATCGAGAGCAATTTCCTGTGCCGCTTCATCCTGTGGAATCGGCCTGACTTGAAGCTGGAATATGTAACGGACCCCGTTCGCAGACTTCACACGGTTCTGGAAATCTTCAGCTAGGAAAAGTAACGGGCGGGTGTCATTAGCATCCCTCGGTATCGCAATAGTTTCGGGCGGAAGGATCCCAAAGGGTTCCACCTTACCACTATCTTCTCTGATATTTTTGTCGAAGGGCCTCAACTTGAACTTCACATACATTTCCTGTCCGTCCTTAAAGCGGAAGAGCCTACAGACATTTGAGTAGTAATGCAGATCCGCATAGGAGTCAGCTTGACGGAGGGAGGACCATGCTGCATCGCGCAAGTGCGGCTCCCCTTTGACACGCTCCTCCCTTGCAGCAAGCCCACACGCCATCCAGGTTGCGAAATCAGAGATTGTGCGGGCAGCAGATGCCTTCCCTGTCTTCAAAGTCAAGTCGAGAAGTGGAGAATCATCCTCCTTTTCATCCGTGAGTATCCTTAGTGCTGCTCCTCGTACATCTAACCTTGCGTCATCATCAGCACTCACTCCATTGCTGTGGCGGATAATGACTGTATACTTCTTTCCAGGGCTGAAGATATTGTGCTCTGGCAATCCTTGAATATCATCGTAGAGTTTCAAGTATCCCCCCCCGCTAACACCAATACGATGGAAGTACCTCGATTTCAACTTCAGAGTCGCCGCTGCCAAGTTTGCAGCCAAATTGCCAACTATCTTTTTATATCTTGGATCCATCTCCTCTATCCTGTCATCCAAAGCGTATGTAGTGTTTTTTACCATAACTGGACTTTGAGACCCCATGTAAACACCACCACTTTGGAGAACCGAATTCACTGGAGAAACTGAAATTGCCCCAAGAATAACATCCTTTTCGACTACAGAGCCGGGAAGTATAAGGCTTTGGCTACCAATAACTGAATTATCCTTTACATCAACATTACTCTGGATGTACCCACTTTGGGAATAGAAACCTGTGATGATCCTGCTAAAATCACCTAAATGCACACCGGCGCCTATTGAAACCATCCTTGGATCCACAACTGGGTTGATGGATCTGATGGAACAATACTTGCCTACTTTTGCACCTAACAAGCGCAAGTACATGCAGAAGGCTTCTGTTCCAGAAAGAAGCTTGGCAAATCGGAGTTGGCAAGCAACTGCAAGCCGGTGGCCAAACCAGGTTTTGATGTGAGTCTGTGTTTTCTTTTCTTTACCGGAAAGCAAATGGGTAAAGATGGATGTCAATAAACTAAGGACCAGGCCATGAGCAAAGTAGGCAATGGCCAAAGAAATGGCAAACTCGAATGGATTAGGCAAGGCGTTTGTAAACATGGTGGCGTATGCCATGATGGTGAACGGAACCCAGTGTAAAGCTCCCGAAATGCAAACAAAAGCCAACTGTTCAAGGGAAGGAACTTTCTGAGATAGCCTCATGTAGAGCAAGTAAACAGCAGCAGCGGACAAAGAGCTGAGGAGACCAACCATGTAGATGCCCATGAACTGTTGTACGGTCTCTTTCAGACTTCCAGGGGAAACCTGAAATGTTGCAACAATAGATGCCGGATTATTGATTTGCACAACCAAAAACATGAAAATATGCGTTCATGATGCTTCCATCAGCTTATGGATCTCACCGATACAATGCTGAGCATCAGCATCCTGCAAATTAAGTCAACTAATAGCGCACTTACTATGGAAATTCTAAAAAATAACTTCAAGAGTAACATGACTACGAAATTCCACTCACTCCCTTTTTAAACAATGTCAGGAAAACAATGACAGACCAACTGGATGCTTCGATCAAGAATTTGGAAATCTTTTCTTCATGTCAGTACACATCATTTGAGAGTCTTTTATTCATTATTTGTAGGAGAATATTGCTCGAAACAAGTATAAGCCCTTTATAACCCACACTAAAAAAGTAGACATTCTTTTCCCTTCTGACTAGCACCAGTGAGGTAGAGCACCATTACAAATAATAACCACAATAAAAGTTTCGCTACCAAGAAAAGAAAAACCGAGAAAAGGTAATTAGATGAGTACTCTTACTAAGTTTATGAAGTAGAGCACTATTATATTCAGTAACTAGAGACTATAGTTGAATTTTGCTAGCCGGAAAAACAAAAAACAGATATAAAATTATGAAGGAGTAAAATGCATAATTTGGTTGATTTGGAGCATAATGAAATTTTGCAATGAATAGATTTTGGTACACACGCTCCGCATGAGAGTGCAACTCTACGTGCTCAAACTAAATAATTGCCATATTTACCTATAATCTAATCTATCATGAGGATGTTTCTATTGTTGAAATGGGTAGAGCACCGACAGAGTGTTCACATAAATAAAAGAAATACCTATCAGAAGTGCTTCAAAGTTTTTACCAAGAAAGCTATGTCACTATGAGAAAAGATAAGGAAACAGCACTTACCTTCAATATCTTATCTGCCCCAGCCATCTTAAAGGCAGACTTCCTACGTTCACTTTTTTGCAAGGCCGGAACTTCAGCTCCTTCTCCTAAAACACTTCCTTTCTGGACAACAGCATAAGGGCCAACTGAGCAATTCCTGCCAATCCTTATTGGCTGGAATCTCAAGACGCTGTCCCGCACTTCGTGACTTTGAAGCAAAGCACCTTCTGCAATGACTGCTCCATCTCCGATTGAAACCAGAGAAGGGTCTGTTATGTCAACTGTGTCTAGTAAAACTGATGATCCAATCCTTGCTCCAAGCATCTCAAACCAGTGTTTAAGGAAAACTGTTCCTCTGAGATGCACCGCGAGGACTTTGGAGGAAGCCTCCTGAGCCTTGTAAAGTGCCCACCACTTGACAAAATCCACAGACCAGACAGATACTTCAGGAGTCAGGGCATAATTTATGCGCAGGAAAGAATTACCGAAAAAGGCAATGGATATGCTGGTCAAGGCAATACAGAGGATCCAGGAAAGAGGTGCAAGAAGCACAACACTTGGATGATACAACCAGGGAAGTCCATCAATCAGTTTTTGGCTAGCCGAAACCAAAATTTGGAAAGCGGAAACCGATAAATAAGCTGGAAAAGCCAGAATGAAAGAGACATAGAGAAGAACAAGAAGTTGGAAGGACCAGATACGCCAGCGGTGAAGTCTGGAAATTTCCATGGGGAAGTCAGCAGTAAGTACCTCTGGCTCTGGATTGTTGGATTGGGTGGTGACTCGATGGGGCTGAGACTTCATTAAAAGATTCTCAGCGAAGTTTGCCAAGTCTGCTATGCAGGTTGCAGTGAATATATCTACAGCTCCGACTGGGACTCCAAGAAAATCCGAAAGCTTTTGAGCAGCTCTGACCACGCCTATCGAATCAATGCCATAGGACACAAGGCTTTCTGTGGCTGAAATGTTTTGGATTGCAATTCCTGTCTGTTCACTGACTAGCTGCTTCAGAAACTCCACAATATTTCTATTGCTTAATTTTGGGCTTGGCGGTAGAGAACTTTTAGCAAGGTGGGATTGAGGAGTTTTTCCCTCCCTACACTTCCCAGTGGTCAAAGATCTGGTCAGTGATCTCTTTGTCACAATTGGATCTGGAACTGTGTTGAGAGTTCCATCAACAAACTGCTTGAGGCATTCAAACCTCTTGATCTTCCCTGAGGTCGTCTTACTTATGGTTCTAGGCTTGATCAACTTGACAGACGCGGCAATTACCCCATGTTCTTCTGCCACACGGGATTCAATTTGCTTTATGATGTCCTTGTCGACGGGTTTACCGTCTCTTAACTCTGCAATTACAACCAAGCCAACCTCGTCAGAAGCATCCGGAAGTGAAATGCCTTTTGCTGATAGGACATCTTCTGGAACACCAATGACGGCACAGCAACCAGGGCGTAAAAGCTCAGATGAGCTCTCAACCGTCTTCTCAACATCTGTCGAGTAAATTTTTCTTCCAGCTACAATTATGAGATCCTTGATTCTTCCTGTGATGAACAAGTTACCTTGGATTACCCGTCCCAAGTCTCCAGTTCTTGTGTACTTTTTTCCAGGGTAATTCTGAAGCTTGTTTCTGAAAGTTTTCTGGCTAAGTTCTTCCTTGCCCCAGTATCCAATTCCAGCACTCAGACTACTAATCCATATCTCTCCTTCCTTCCCATCTTCGTCAACCTCTAAACCTGTATCTGTATCAACAATTTTTATATCAACATCTGCATCATTGGGATCCACGTATCCACAGCAAATTCTTCCCTGCCAATCCACCAATATAGGCTTCTTTTTGCCAAATGCACAGCTGACAAAGACACAATTTTCTGCCAAGCCATAGCCTGGAGCCATCACCTCCTGAGAAAGGCCAAAGGGACGAGTGACCTCAATGAAACTTTTGAGAGTTTTCTGCCTTACTGGTTCAGCAGCGATCATGAAAAAAATCATTGAAGAGAGATCATAATTGTGCGCCTTAGCCTTGTCTGCTTCTAGTCTTCGAATCACTAGCTCAAAGGCAAAATTGGGGCCCGCACTGTGTGTGGCCTTGTAATCACTGATTGTTTGAAGCCACAGGAGTGGATTCCTGATGAACGTCAATGGAGAAAAAAGGATTGCTGACCCACCACAAGCCATTGCCGTAAAAAGTCCTCCAATCAAACCCATGTCATGGTACTGGGGAAGCCAACTTACTAGCACAGTATTTGAAGTGCTTCGGTATCTCCTCCGCATCAATTTGACATTATGAATGAGTCCACCATGAGTTATCATGACACCCTTAGCATCACCAGTTGAACCAGACGTAAATTGCAAAAAGCACAGATCATCCGGCTGAGATTCTGATTGAAAGCCAATGTTTGAAGCAGGCAAAACCTTGGAGCTTTTGATCCAAGAATCTGTGTCCAGCCATGGAAGATTAGGCCACTGAGCTGTGCTTTTCGCACTTTTTCTGATGAAAGAGATCAAATTCTTTACTGACCCTGCCCTAACTGCAGCATGATAGCTAACAGTTGACAGGATGGCCACTGCATTGCACAATTTGGCAATGTTCTCAATTTTTGCAAGTGCCTGTCCACCTCTTTGCAATGGATTGGGTGGAAGTACTGGAACAGGTACGACTTTGGCTCTTAAACAACCAAAAAAAGCATCAACAAAGTCCAAACCCGGAACGTGGACAAGTAAAACCCTGTCACCTGGCTTGATAGTAGGTTTACGGCTTGTCAAGAGCTTATGAGCAATGCAAGAAGCATTGGAGTCAAGCTCTGCATATGTTCTCTGGCACACCACTGCCCCTTCTTCATTGATCCAAGTATAAAGAGCCTTGTTTTGAGTGATTTCTTTGGCAGCCCAATGCTTCAAATAGCTATCAAGGGTGGGGAGGTCAGGGAAAACAACGCCATGTGTTTCACTCAACGTTTGAAGGCCGGCCTCCTCTTGGTCTAGTTGCAAGGTGAACAGACTCTGCACGGGAAATATATATCTCTCAGTATATCATAGCTGCATTAATGCTCTTTCCATTATCAGTAACCTATGTCAGTTTATAGATCAAGAGAGCTGACTCGCCTTCACATAAGGTAATGTTGGGAGGGAATTTGCACTGGCAAAGTGCTTGCAGATTAAAGCCATGGCATAAGATGAATTTCTTTCTGTGAGCTCAAAAGCAAAAAGCCCTCCTACATAATATGTGTTTCGGTGACCCTGAAGTTCAGATTCTATTCTTTCATAAAATCCGTCCTTCATATCTGCATCAAATCACAGAAAAAGTTATAGAAAAATTTTGTATGTAGCTTGTGGCTCCCATGAATCACCTGTGTATGCGTTATTTAACATACCTTTGCTGCCTATGTGAGGAAAGTACTTGAAACGCCTCTGAAGAACGACCTTCTCAACTTCTCCACCCATTCTTTTAACTACTTCAATCGCGAGATCGATAACATTAGATCCCCTGATATTCACAGAGTCACCATAGGACCAGAACAAGAAGATATTGGTGTCAGCATAAAATCTTTGTATTGCAACTGGATGTCCGATTGTTGAAGGGTCTTCCATGTATTCACCCAAATAATAAAAACCAACAGCGATGTGTTCAAGCCCCTTAATCTTCAAGACGGTGGTGTAATAATCTATTGTTTGCACTTTGCTGAAAAGCTCCCTTTCAAGGTCGCTCACATCCAACAATCCAGTCTCAGCTTCTGCAGTGACAGCATTTTTATGAGAATCCAAACAAAACACAACTAAAAGAGTGGGAGTAAAATACTCAACGAACCTGTAGAAGACGAAGTTGATCTGTATGTTCTCGAATTCTTGAAGGGGAATGCACCTGAGATGATTATCTTATCAAACTCCTTATGCTCAGTCTCTCCACTAGAATTGGTGATATCAACATTAGCACCTGAACCGTCTCTTCTGACTGCTTGTACTTCAGTATTGCAGCACACTTTTATCAGAAGTGAATCACTGATTTTTTTCCAGAGGCTCGTATATCCACCTTTTATACGTCGAATTTTTCCAGCCATGCTAGTGCGAGTGAACTCATGAATGTAAGCATAAGGCATGTCTTGGACAAATCCATACCCAGATGCGGTGTATCCATATTGGACAGACTTGGGAATGCTTTTGATTCCATGAGCCTCCAGATATGCTGGGGTTAAGTCTGATGCGATGTCACTCACCGCATGGATGCCTATACGATTTGAATCCTTTGCCTTATCCTGCAGATGACATGAAAAGCTGACTCCAGCTGAATAGATAGCAACAGCCATAATAAACAGAATTGGCACTTCGCTATATTAACAAAAGAAGGGTACCTGGATTTCTAAGGTGAGCGAGACCAGAGACATATAATCTTCCGCGGCATTTATATCTTGATACTCCCCAGTAAAACTGTCAATGAGAGCTAGTTTGTGGAGGTCCATTTCTTCTAATTCAGTCCCAGATTCTTTTGCCAAGTGAAAAATGACTGGTGCGCTGTTAGCAGCAAGGACTTGACCACCCAAATCATAAACCTTTCCTGTAGGAATGATCAAATGATGTTAGTGAACTCGGATTGTTGAATAGTGAATAAGACACCCTTTTTTATGTACCTTCAATTTCCACTGATTCGCACATGCCTCCCACAGATTTGTGCTTCTCTATAACAGTGATGTCTCTATAACCAAGCTTCACTAGTGCATAGGCAGCTGATAATCCACTAGAGCCACCTCCAACTATACCGATTCTGGTATCAAGTGGCAAGCATGGATGCAACTTGGAGAACTGATCTTCCACAGATTTTTGGGAGTCCATCTTTGATGTAGTCGCACACTATCAATAACGCCTTCCGAATCAACAACACCAAACTGAGACAACGTATATTTTTTGCATCGACACTTCCCCAAAGTGCTACTCCGATAGGGGGTTTTATATTGCCGTACAACCAAGGGACAAATTGAAAAAGAAGCGGAACAAAGAAATTTTAAACTTTGCCCTCTTGTCCGTTCTGCTATAAAAAAAGGATATGATCCAGCTCAGAACTCCTTTTCACACAAAGGGAAGAAGTGAACAGAAAGTGTTGACAAAAATCAACACCGTTTAAAACAAAGTTCCAAATCATCAACTGGAGGCAGACATGGGAGACAATTGCATAAAACATTTTTAACGCCTGAGAAGATCCGGATATGCATAATCACTGCTTAGGCTCATTCGGCCAAACTAAAATCTGACATAGTCGAATTCAAAAGATAAGAAATGTGCGATAGATCTACAAAATGGATCACAGCCAAAACCAAAAGATAACATCTAATAGTTTCACTGTGTAATAGAAAAGTGCTTAGGAAGGATGCTTTAAAGATATGTTTTATTCTTGGTAGAAAAACATTAGAAGTGTCAAAAATTATGTACAATGCTTACTTTAGTGCCAAAGTTTTTGTCGGATCACTTAGGTGCTAAATCAGAGAAAAAACAATCACTTAAGTGTCAATGCCGAGTAATTCCAACCAAACATAATAGACTTTTATAATCATATTATATGGCTTGACATATTTTTATTAAAAAGAAAAAAAAAAGTCCACATGGAAACCATAACACGTTCTTTTTCGCCGGGCAAAGCACAATGCATTCCTTTTCAACCATCTCTACACAGCTCATTACACAGATATTGCAGGGGCCCCACAGAATTCTCACTGTGGAAATCTATCAAACATTTTTACGGTATACGAGCATATACCTTTCGACCCACATCAAGAAAGCTCTGAATAACCGAAAATTTCTCTTTCCCCATCCCTCTCGGAGCGTCGAAGTTTGTAGCAGGGACACGATTATTCAAACACCGAAATAGTAAGACTGCGGAAAGGCTCAACGTTCCAGAAACGCTGAGCTCATGCTCGAATTTAACCAGTCGAGATGCTTCATCAGTTCCCATCCCCCCCCCCCCCCCCGGGAAAACACAAAAATAACGTGTTAAATATACGGATTGCGATGACGGGTGGCGATGACGGGTGGCGTTGTTGGAACAGGTATCCGTGGGCACGGAGCGGCAGCGGCTGCTCGTGGCGGCATTGGTAGAATCGGCATCGTGGCTTGCTCCAAGCGGCCAAGGTGATCTCGCAGAAAGAGGTCAACTTTTTATCGGTCAAAGATAATAAAAAAAAGGAGAAAAGGCAAGGGACAATTCAGTTAAGTTTTGGCGGGAAAAAAAGCCTCAGGCGCCCCCTTTGGCGGTTGGTGATATTCCATTTTTTCTGTAAAAATTCTTTTTTGGATATTCCTAAGTGGGGAGTTTACAGGTTGCCCAAAAAGAAGTTAAAAAAAAGGAGAGGACTTGTGAGTTGTGACAATGATGATTTAAGGGAGCACGGCCGTGTTGATTGGATCTTGCAAGATCTTTAACGAAAAATTTAATGAGGGTGGTGTGGAAAATGGGATTGTCAAGTGATGCGTAGGCCAGATAGGCATTTGGTTGTGTTTAGTTCATGAGCAATGGTCAACTTGCATGGAAGAAATGGCGGTGGTTGGGGGTGTGCAAAAGAATCAGGAACTGCTCGGACCGCTCGGAATCAGATCGGACCGAATTGAAATCGGTGATTCTCAAGGGAACCAATCCGGTTTCTGATTCTAGGTGTGGAACAGCTCACCCACCCACCCATACCGATAATATATAAATATATATTAAATTTTGGGAAAATTCAAATAAAGATCCAAAATACCCTCATTTTCGAAACTAGGGTTTGAAGTGAATCTTGTGTCAAATAAAGACCTAAAATGACTATGATTGTTTCAAATAAGGGCTTAAAATGGCTTTGACCGTTTCAAATAAAGGTATGATCTCGCAAGTTGTTGGCCGGTTAAATATATCAACCGGTCAAGGGCGTTTTCATCAAATTACAATTTTAATTTTAAATTATTATTTTCTTTTCTTTTCTTTTCTTTTTTCACTTTTTTTTTTTCCGACGAGGGCCAACGGTCGTCGGCAAGGGCTCGGTGACCCTTGTTGTCTATTGGTAAAGGTCAATGAGGGCTCTGCCAGCCTTGCCGGCCACAGGCGACGCTACCCTCACTAGATCAGGTAAGGGTCGTCCTCGCTTAAGGCCAACAAGAGGTTGGTGACCCTTGCTAGTGGCTGGCGAGGGCGACCTCACCTAGGGCAAGGGTTGCCTAGCCCTGGGTGAGACCATCCCTCGCCAGCTACTAGAGAGGCGACCTTCACCTAGATCTGGCAAAGACCGACCTCGTCAATGGCCGTGAGGGCGACCTCTCCTAGGGCAAGGCAAGGCTGTCCCTCGCCAGTGATTGTCAAGGTCGCCAAGCCCTCGTTGGCACTAGGTGAGGTCGACCCTCGCCAGATTTAGAGAAGGTGGCCTCACTCACGACCAAAAAGGGCTGGCAAGCCTTGGTCGACCTTTACTAGCAACTGGCAAGGGCAACCCTTGTCGACTGCTAGTAAGGGCCTGTTAGCCCTCACCCCTCACCTAGCCCTTTCTAGCATTGTCGATGTTCGGCGGTGATGAAGAAAGAAAAACTAGAAAAAAAGGAAAAAAGATCAAAAACAAAAAGGTAAATGACTAAAATGCCTTTCACTAGTCATAAGATCAAGCCCTTATTTGAAACATATATAGTCACTTCAGGCTCTTATTTGAGAAAAAAGATGGCACTTTAAGTCTTTATTTAAAATAATGTCAATTTTAGGCCCTTATTTGAAAAAAAAATAAAGGCACTACAGACTCTTATTTGAAATTTTTTGTTTAATTTTTTTAAAAATTCCAACTAAAAAAAAGAAAAATTAAAACCCTAAAATTCATAATCTGAAACCCAACACTCATTAATCGAATGCTCGTCTTGTCTCACTCTCACCTTGTATGAGTCGTTTCTTTATCTCTCATTCACGGCCCTAACTCTCAAGCTTAACATCAATTGACGGTGTCAATTCTCAATTTTTAATGAGTTCAATTTTTTTACTAGTCTTGCAATTAAGAATAGGGAGGTTCTTTATTTTTTGTTTTACTTTGGCTTGTCAGACAATGTTGTACTGAGTGCATGAAACTTGATGGGACCAATTCCAAGGATCGATTCGACAATCGGACCAAACCAGCCGTCCAATTCTCGGGTGTATCCAAGGAACTAATGGGCAATTCTCAATTCCAATTTTTCAGAATCGATCTTTAATGGGTGGTTCTCGATTCTAGGGTGGGAAACATCTAGCCGAACCATGCTAATTCCTAGTGATCATGGTGGGGATATTTCCTAAGAAGTGTTGTCTTGGTCTTTTTTTTTTACATTGGAAGATTGGTTTACATGGCATTTTTACATGTGGAGGCACATAATCTCGTTTTGGCGGGAAAAAAGGCATTGGGGCACCCTTTTGGCGATTGGTGACCGTTAATCAATAATCACATCATATATTAGACTAATGTTCAAAGACTATTATGTTAATATCCCTTTTTCTTTTTCTTTTTCTTTTAAAAAAATCTTTTTTAGGTATTCCTAAGTGGGGCAATTTATGGGTAGCCCAAAAGAAGTAAAGAAAAAAAAAGGTGAGGACTTGTGATAATGATGACGTCCGTGTTAATTGGGTCTTGCAATATCTTTAACGAAAAATTTAATGACGGTGGTGTGGAAGATGGGATTGTCAAGTGATGTGCCGGCCAAATGGGCATTTGGTTGTGTGTGGTTTTTGAGCAACAGTCAACTTGCACGGAAGAAGGCGTTTTGTTTTTTTTTTTTTTTTAATTGGGAGATTGGTTTGCATGGCATTGTTTGCGTGTGGAGGCACATAATCTCAACATCTAGAATAAGGGATTCATGTCATATCACACCGTTAATCCTAGAATTTTTCAATGTGGGGCGGCAGACAAAAAATGCTACAAATTTAAGCATTGACTATTAGTGTGTGAGGTCTTTAACTTCTAGATAAAAATTCTACGAAAAATTTCATGAGTTTTCTTTTATTATCAAACTATTCAATAGTGAGCATAAGCAGAAGGATTTGATGATATAATTAGCAAGACTTCAATTTCCATTGAATTATTTTATCGCTCTAGCCAATTAGTAAGCACTTCTTTCTTAATGCATTGAGTGATTTTTCTAGACTTGAAACAATCAGATAAGTTAAGCACAATTAGAGGTTATTAAACACACTTGCAACATTTTATAAAGTGTTTCTTCTCACATTGCGATACTCAGAAAGTCGTTGGACGTAATTTTAAGACCACTAATTAAAAAGTTATATATGGTACTATTATGAGCACTAATCTTACACCTTGATATGTTTATTATTTTTCTTGCTCATTTCAACATACACACACACACACATATATACACATTGGATATAAAAAACATAGTACGCTTGTGTTACGCAATGTTGACAATGCATTAATGACTATTTAACTTATCGGAATAATCCTTTGGGCAATTGGTTTGCAACATGCCAAGCAAAAACTGTCTTTTTAAAATGATGTATTAAACGGAGATTAGTATAAGAATTGATGGCATAGTTAGCAAGATGAACATTCTCAATGGCACTTAGGCTATAATTCGATTTTAATGGCAAATCCTCATCAAAGCATCTGTAACCAGCTAGAAGAAAATCACATTCTAGTTAAAAATAAAAATTATAAGCAATCGGGGGGGGGGGGTTTCTAGGAAACAGACGGCACAAACTTTGGCCATTGAGAATTTATTTTTCCTTTGCAATGTCTTTATCAATCTTAGTTTTCATTGTGGAGACACTTTCCACGACGAAAAGTTCCCCTAAAGAAACGTTAAAAATTTTGCACCGCATGGATGTATCTGATCGGGGGTGGGTTTCTTTTGCAATGTCACGCACATATCAGCTTGACGTGGTGTGTTGTCGCTATAACAACCTAATCTCTGTATGTACATGCAATAGTCACCTCCTTTTTTCCTTGCTCTGAACGTCGATCCGCTTCGTCCAAGAATCCCTGTTCTATTAGTAATTTGCACACCATGTTAGCTAATTATAATAACCGAATACTTCTCGAGATTTGTTATCTCAGAATTTCTCCCAAGTCCCCACTTTGCTTATTTTAGCAGGAAAATGGAGGAGAGAATAAGCACTCTCAAATTCTATGTTGAAGATCTATTGAAGTTCCTCGTGAGTATTTGTAAAATTCTAAACGCAAATGAATATGTCAAATAAGTAATATAATAATAAGAAAGAATATCGCCCCACGGAGATCGATGATTAATAAACTAATTAAATACTAAAATGGATTAATTCTAAAGTTTATCTAACAGATCAAAATATAATTGAGAATAAAAAAAAATTGGAGACTAAATGCAGTAAATTAATCTAATAAATATGTTAGAGCATCCGATTTTACCATAACCACTAGATATGAATTTCAGATTGTTGTGGGTACAATAACGATATCAAACATGTGATAGCAGAACTTTCTAATCTATTTACTATCCTATCTCTAGGTATAGAAACATACTCAGTTTATTAATCCAATATATCTCTATATGAATTAAAATAAACATAAATACATTAAAACTATGAATATTCCCGACTTACACTGAGTCCACTTTATCATCGAAAGCTACACAAATAACGTGATATATCTATATCCACATTTAATTCATGGTTATATATTATAATGAGCAATTGCATATTATTATTTCTCAGTCTCAAACATGCACATCAGATCATTCAAGTGGTGGCCAGTCACTCAAAAGCATTATGTACAATAATATATAACTCACATGAATGAAATTAATTGCAAAATATAAAAATCATAAAATTCACATCATCATGGTTAGGCTATAGCCCTAACAAAAAAAAAATTAGAACATAGTAGACGAAGAAATAAAAATATAAATCAAACCCAACATCTTGAATTAAAGAACAAGAATTTTGTTACCAATTTTATCTTCTCTTCAAATTACTTGAAAAACTCTCAAATCAATGAAAAATTATCTAACAAAAACCTTGATGCTCCCTTAGACTCTCAATGTTATCCTATTTATAGGATATATCCAAGATCCTTATTTCCAAGCAATTGCGCATAAAATTAAGGAGTAAATTAGAGGATCTTTGATTTGATATCTATCTCCCAACGCTTATAGAAAATATTAGGGAACAAAATCAAGGATTCCCTGATTTGATATCCATCTTCCACTGCTTTTTTATTTGAATTCATGATTTTTTCCATTCTTTTCCTTATCTTCTTCATATCTCATTATTCTGCATAAATAAGGAAAATTTGAATAATCAAAAGGAAATTCAAATATTTTCTCATAGATATTGCATTATTTGTTGCCTAAAAAAGGTAAAATAATTCTATTTTTATAGAGTTATCAATGAGCATGTGAAAGTAGGGTCAATACCATCTAAAACTCCAAACCATGACAAATTTATTCCAAATTAATTTTTTGACCACAAAAAACTCCAAACCGATATACCTTTGATAAATTTATTCTAAGTTGGTTTTTGCTAAATTTTACTATTAAATTGTTAAGTTGAATGACATGTGTAGTTGACAGATGTATCAGACTGGGTGTACGGATTCATGGTTTTACCCTCCATTTGTTATAGATCTATCAAATTTGTAGTTTTTTTTTTTTTATGTTATTAATCCAATTTAATAGAAATTAATGGATGGTAGATTTATTAAAAGTAAACCGGTTTGAGATTTTTTGTGGTCAAAAAATTAATTTAAAGGTACCCCCTTGAGGTTCTTTGTGGTCAAAAAATTAGATTGAGTTTGCGGTAAATATGTCATAGGGTATCAGCTTGGGATTTTTTATAATAAAAAAAATTAGTTTTAGGTAAATTTGTCAAAAATGTATTGATTTGAGATTTTTTATGGCAATAACCCATGCTATTATATGCAGAGTAACATCAATTATCTCTTCATATTTAAAAAGAAAAGCTTCTTTTGTACCTTGTTTCTAGTAGATTTTGCTTACGGTAAGAAATGAGTTAATAACATAAAGTAAAACTAAACCAATCTGATATTTGTCAAGTATCTGGAAGTGTGCATTAAGGTCTGGGCATTTGTTGAATCTTAAGTATGAGTTCTTCAGAAATTTCATTAAGATCCTGAGTCAAACCACAGCATCTCAAGAAAAATCCACCAAAGCCATTTGATTATTATAGTTATCTTTTCTCTTTTAGTTCTCAAAATTGGACAACGCAAGTCAGATCCTAAGATACACCAAGGCTTCTGATCCTGTTGTGCATTCATGTGGTGTTGTAATCTTAAACTTTACGATGAAGAGTAGGAGAAATTGATTAGGACCTCCCAAATCTTCAAACTAATCCCATAATTACACCTCCATGTTAGAGAAACATGCATAGGGGCAATGAGCTTCACTATTTGTAGTAAACTGAATTTTTTCTGATTCGGCTTCCCTTGTGTGGTAGATCTTAGTTGGACAACTCAATAAGATTCTCTGAGTCTAGTTGCTTGCAATGAAGCACCTGTTCGAGAATGAAAACGCTAGCCTCTCTTCTTCAGTAGGAGCATGCGTAGAACAAATCCTCATCTGCTGACATAGCAATCGCTCTGGATTGGTGGCATTTCCTCTTCAACTACAACTAGAAATGGCAAGAGAAGAAAATAAAGACCTACCTCCTTTTTAATTAAACCCGTCATTGTTTTTATATTTAGGCAAAGTCTGAATTGAATCCTTTTCAGATGGTACTTGAATCAGCAAGCATATGCAGATTCCCAGTACTTTATGTAAGCATATGCAGATTCCGAGTACTTTATGTACAAGAGGGTGACACGGAATTGACATTTTAAGTACCCCAATGCATAAATTTGCTACCTTTTGCTACGTTGACCAGGGAAACGGCCGGCCGATTGGATTTCCGTCGCTATCCCAAAGTTCTGTTAAGTAAATTAAGGCTAATATTAGCTTGAAACCTGCCATGTCAATGCTATATTAGATTACAATTTGGTTGGGCAACTCAAATTCTCGTCATGAGGTTGATGCTCCTAATATGGCCATATTTATTTTTCAATGATAAAGATTAAGGAACTTGTCAACTGTTTCGAGTAAAGATTTGCTTGCATTTCTTCTTAAATCCAATTTAAAAGGTTATGGATAAAACTTTGCACGTAATCTGCTAATACTTTATCACCTTGTTGAATATTCTTTGGCCTGCTTTTGACCTTGATTCGAATCAGTTGAAGATGCAGGACACTACTTGCTGCTGAATGCAGTTTTCCGGTGGCATGATCACTGCAATATACTCGGGAGTGAAACATAACTGCAGCCATTATCTTCAAGAGATCGAGGAATCATGTCTACAAGACAACCGTCGTCCTTGAGAAGCACCAGGATAAGCTCATGATATGAGGAAAACAAATCACAGAGGCTCGTTGCGTAGGATTGAAACCTGTACTAAAGCTCCGTTCGTTTCACGAAAACTAATTTCCAAGAAAACGTTTTCCAAATTTTGCAGTGTTTTTTCACAAAAAATAAATTGCTTGGGGAAAACATTTTCCATGAAGGGAAAAGAGTTTTTATGAAGGGAAAAGAGTTTTTAAAATTAGGGGAAAATGTTTTCCACTTTTGAAAAGTAGAAAACATTTTCCTCACTTGATCTCTCTTATCTCACACGCTCTAAGCACTCACTTACTCCTCCTCCTCCTTTTTTTTTTTTTTTTTTAATTCAAATTATTTTCTATTTTCTTTGTTTTCCCTCTTCTTCTTTATTTTTATGTTTTCTTTTTCTTTTCTTTTTTGAATTTAGTTTTTAATTCTTTTTCTTCTTTTTTTTTTGCTTCCTTCTTGGCCGGTTATCAACCACGGCGGCGGCCGGCGATTGACGACTGGCCACAAGCCAAGTCTGACCTTAGCCAAGGCCAGATTTGATGAGGGCGAGGCTCGAGCTCACCAGATCTAGTGAGCCACGAGCTTGTCGGCCTCGATGGAGTCGCGTCCATTGGCCAGCGAGCTCTCGACTAGCCTTGATCGGCTGAGCCTTGAGCTTGCCAAACCTGGCGATTGCATCTTGGTCGGCTACGGGGCAGCCAGCCATGTCGAGGCCCGCGACAACAGAGGAAGGAGAAGGAAGAAGGAGGGAGGAAAAGAAAAAGGAAAAGGAAAATAATAAAATTTCGATTTTTAAAAATAAAAATAATTAAAATTCAATTTAAAAATATATATAATAAAATTCATTTTTTTGGTCAATTAAAAATATTAAAATGTAATTTTTTTGATAATTTTCCAAAAAAATCAAATTAGATAACAAATAATGAAAAACATTTTTCACTCAAATTTCAAGTTTCAATCGAATATTAGAAAAATATAGTTATTTTCCGTGAAAATCACTTCCTAGAAGTATTTTCCGTAAATGTGATATTTTCCGCGAAACGAATGGACCTAAGAAAAAGTTTTCAGGTTTATTCTTCTAACTTACACTAAGCATATGAATGAGTGGAAGAAGACGCCGCTAGCTTCACCTGAATATGAATGCATGTTCTAGATTTTGTCTTGGTACTTAATGTTTTCAGAAGCTCTGCTTCAGCAATCCATTCATTCCGTGGCATTGTCAACTGCAGTAACTCAACCATCAATCTAGTCTTAGTCTGCTTGTACAATACTTAAATTGCGGCTAAGGTGGTGCCCAATCAGCATGGTGATAATTGATTATCATTGGATGCAATCACCCAAAACAGCATCTAGTAAATCATTTTTTTGGCTAAGTATTACTGCTACATAATGAAGTGGCGTATTTAGCAACAAAGATTTCAGCTCAGGGATTAACTCCTCGACTACTTCAAAATGCTAATTTACTACCTCCAGCAAACTTGCTCACAAATAAATTGTCCTCAACAACAGTTGACGTGAAGGTATCTTCTTGCCTTTAATCATCCATCGCTGTAATTCACCGCATGCAAACGGGAAGCAACAATCAATCTTGTGGATCAATGAAAGGTTCTAGTTTCATACTAAAATTTTCTCATTGAAACTAAGGCCTGGGTTGGTAACACTCCAAATAGTGACCGATTCTATTTTTTTGTTTCTTGGAATTAAAAAAAAAAGAAATTCATTTAGTAAATTTTTTAATCCCAGGAACAAAAATATTTTTCTTTATTTCCGAAAATAGATTTGGAATAGAATCAAGAATTAGAAAAAAAAATTGCTTCTTTTTTTTCCAAGAACAATTTCAAAATCAAGCCCAACTTTTTCTTTCGTTTATTTTCCTCTTTTCTCCTTCTATTTTCTTCTTCTTCCCAGCCGATCATTGGCCACTACCAGCCATTGCCGCGACCGTTGATGGTGGCGAGCGACCGGCTGGGTGAGGTCCAGTGAGCTTGCCGATGGCTCGCCTTGCCAGTTGCCAAGCGAGCCTCACTGAGCCCAACAAGCCTTGCCTGGCCACCAACAAGGCTTGACCTCGCCCTAGCTTGGCAAGGCCCAGCCTCACGTTAGTTAGCGAGGACGAACCTTGCTGGTGGTTGGGAGAGGCTCGTCAAACTTGCCCTAGCCCGGTGACACTAGCTCAACGAATCTTGACTGGCCACCAGCGGGGCTCAACCTCACCCAGATTTGCTAGGCCAAGGCTTGGGGTGGCTAGGTGAACCTCCAACAAGCTTGTCAAACCTTGCCAAGTTAGTCGTCGACAACTCACCACAGAAGGAGTAAGAAGAAGAGAAATGAAAAATGAATAGAGAGAGAGAGAGAGAGAGAGAGAGAGAGAGAGAGAGAGAGAGAGATAAGAAAAATATTTAAAAAGTATTAAAATAAATTAAAATAAATAAATAAATTTAAGAGTGCTACCAAACGTATTTCTATTTCAAGAATAAAAATTTTGGGCAGTTATCAAGCGTCTTCAAAAACTCATAAATTCTTCCTTGGAACCAAAAAAAAAAAAAATTATTTCATGTTTATGTCCAAACTCGAGCATTGCCTTGAAAAAAAGGCATTGGGGCGCCCTTTTTGGCGGTTGGTGACCATTAATCAAGGATCACATTGTGCATTACACCAAAGTTCAAAAACTATTTATGTCATTATGCCTTTTTTTATTTCTTTTTTTTTTTGTAAAAATTATTTCGTGGGTATTCCTTAGTGGGGGCGTTCACGGGTAGTCCAAAAAGAAGTGAAAAAAAGAAAAATGAGGACCTGCGACGATGATGATCTAAGAGAGCACGTCCGTGTTGATTAGGTGATGCAAGATCTTTAACGAGGGTGGTGTGGAAGATGGGATTGTCAAGTGACGTGTTGGCCAAATGGGCATGTGGTTGTGTGTGGTTCTTGAGCAATGGTCAACTTGCATGGAAGAAGATGGTGGTGGCGGTGGGGATATTTCTTAGGAAGTGCTTACTAACTGTGTAGAGAGATAAAATAATTCAATGGAAATGGAAGTCTCGCTAATTATATCATCAAATCCTTCCGCTTACGTTCACTATTCAATAGTTTGATAATAAAAGAAAACTCATCAAATTTTTCATATAAGTTTTATCTAGAAGAAGTTAAAGACCTCACACACTAATAGTCAATGCTTAAATTTTTAGCATTTTTTTTTTCTGCCGCCCCACATTGAAAAATTCTAGGGTTAAGGGTGTGGTATGACATCAATCTCTTATTCTAGATGTTGAGATTATGTGCCTCCACGCTTGTGACAATTTATAAAGTGTTTCTTCTCACATTGCAATACTCAGAAAGTCGTTGTACATAATCTTAAGACCACTAATTAAAATATACATACATATATATATGTGATACTATTATGAGCACTACTAATCTTTTCTTTTTTGGCAAGGATGAGCACTACTAATCTTACACCTTGGTATGTTCATTTCAACATCATATATATATTGGATATAAAAAACATAGTATGCTTGCGTTACGCAACGTTG
This sequence comes from Eucalyptus victrix, assembly GCA_016097545.1. NCBI lineage: Eukaryota > Viridiplantae > Streptophyta > Magnoliopsida > Myrtales > Myrtaceae > Eucalyptus > Eucalyptus victrix. The sequence goes on from CM027844.1 coordinate 33,010,013, forward strand.
ACAATGCATTAATGACTGTTTAACTTATAGGAATAATCCTTTGGGCAATCGGTCTGCAGCATGCCAAGCAAAAGTCAGATCCTAAGATACACCAAGGCTTCTGATCCTTTTGTGCATTCATGTGGTGTTGTAATCTTAAATTTTACGATGAAGAGTAGGAGAAATTGATTAGGACCTCCCAAATCTTCAAACTAATCCCATAATTACACTTCCATGTTAGAGAAACATGCATAGGGGCAATGAACTTCACTTTTTGTAGTAAACAGAATTTTTTTCTGATTCGGCTTCCCTTGTGTGGTAGATCTTAGTTGGACAACTCAATAAGATTCTCTCAGTCTAGCTGTTTGCAATGAAGCACCTGTTCGAGAATGAAAACGCTAGCCTCTCTTCTTCAGTAGGAGCATGCGTAGAACAAATCCCCATCTGCTGACATAGCAGTCGCTCTGGATTGGTGGCATTTCCTCTTCAACTACGACTACAAATGGCAAGAGAAGAAAATAAAGAACTACCTCCTTTTTAATTAAACCCGTCATTGTTTTTACATTTAGGCAAAGTCTGAATTGAATCCTTTTCAGATGCTACTTGAATCAGCAAGCATATGCAGATTCCCAGTACTTTATGTAAGCATATGCAGATTCCGAGTACTTTAATAAATTTGCTACTTTTTGCTACGTTGACCAGGTAAACGGCCGGCCGATTGGATTTCCGTCGCTATCTCAAAGTTTTGTTAAGTAAATTAAGGCTAATATTAGCTTGAAACCTGCCATGTCAATGCTATATTATGTTACAATTTGGTTGGGCAACTCAAATTCTCATCATGAGGTTGATGCTACTAATATGGGCATATTTTTTTCAATGATAAAGATTAAGGAACGTGTCAACTGTTTCGAGTAAAGATTTGCTTGCATCTCTTCTTAAATCCAATTAAAAAGGTTATAGATAAACTTTGCACGTAAGCTGCCAATACTTCATCACCTTGTTGAATATTCTTTGGCCTGCTTTTGACCTTGATTCGAATCAGTTGAAGATGCAGGACACTACTTGCTGCTGAATGCAGTTTTCCAGTGGCATGATCACTGCAATATTATCGGGAGTGAAACATAACTGTAGCCGTTATCTTCAAGAGATCGAGGAATCATGTCTACAAGACAACCGTCGTCCATGAGAAGTACCAGGATAAGCTCATGATATGAGGAAAACAAATCACAGAGGCTCGTTGCGTAGGAACGAAACCTGTACTAAGGAAAAGCTTTCAGGGTTATTCTTCTAACCTACACTAAGCATATGAATGAGTGGAAGAAGATGCCGCTAGCTTCACCCGAATATGAATGCATGTTCTAGGATTTTGTCTTGGTACTTAATGTTTTCAGAAGCTCTACTTCAGCAATCAATTCATTCAGTGGCACTGTCAACTACAGTAACTCAACCATCAATCTAGTCTTAGTCTGCTTGTACCATACTTAAATTGCGGCTTCGGTGGTGCCCAATCAGCATGGTCATTATTGATTATCATTGGACGCAATCACCGAAAACAGCATCTAGTAAATCATATTTTTTGGCTAAGTATTACTGCTACAAAATGAAGTGGCGTATTTAGCAACAAAGATTTCAGCTCAGGGATTAACTCCTCGACTACTTCAAAATGCTAATCTACTACCTCCAGCAAACTTGCCCACAAATAAATTGTCTTCAACAACAGTTGATGTGAAGGTATCTTCTTGCCTTTAATCATCCATCGCTCTAATTCACCGCATGGAAACGGGAAGCAACAATCAATAAGTTTGTTTACAATCTTGTGGATCAACGAAAGGTTCTAGTTTCATACTAAAATTTTCTGAATAAAACTAAGATCATGTTTGGTAACATTTCATATAGTGACTGATTATATTCTCTTGTTCCCTAGAATTAAAAAAAAAAAAAAGATCCGTTTAGTAAATTTTTTGTTCCCAAGAATGAACAGAATTAAGAATTAGAAAAAAGTTGGTTCTTTTTCCCTAGAACAATTTCAAAATCAAGCCCAACCTTTTCTTTCTTTTATTTTCTTCTTTTATCCTCTTTTCTTTTTCCTCCCGACTGGCCACCGGCCACTATCGACCACCATTGCAGCCGCCGACGGTGGCCAGTGACTAGCTAAGTAAGGTTCGATGAACTCGCTAGAGGCTCGCCTCGCCACTGCAAGCCTCGACCTCGTAGATCCGAGCAAGGCCAAGCCTTGTCGATGGCCAGGAGAGGCTTGTTGGGCTCAGTGAGGCTCGCCTGGCCACCGACAAGGCTTAGCCTCGTCCTAGCCTAGCAAGGCCCAGCCTCACATCGGCTAGTGAGGCCAAGCCTTGCTGGTGGCTGGGAGAGGCTTGTCAAGCTCGCCATGGCTTGGTGACCCTAGCCCGGCAAGCCTCGACTAGCCACTAGCAACACTCAACCTTACCCAGATTTGCAAGGCTTGAGGCTTGCGGTGGCTAGGTGAACCTCCAACAAGCTTGGCAAACCTTGCCAAGTCAATCACCGGCGACTGGCCACAAAGAAGGGGAAGAAGAAGTGAAAAGGAAAAAGGGAAAAGAGAGAGATAGAGAGAGAGAGAGAGAGAGAGAGAGAGAGAGAGAGAGAGAGAGAGAGAGAGAGAGAGAAATAAGAAAAATATTATAAAAGTATTAACAAATTTAAAAGGAACAAAAAAATTTAAGAGCTTTACCAAGCGTATTTCTATTCCGAGAATAAAAATTTTGAACAATTACCAAGCGCTTTTAAAAAATCTAGAACAAAATAAAATAAAATAAAAATCATTTCTGAGCAAAAATTATTCCCAAGAACATAATAGTTATCAAACGTACCCTAATTCTTCATGTTTATGTCCAAACTCGAGCATTGCCTTCAGAAAAAGGCATCGGGGCACCCTTTTTGGCGGTTGGTGACTATTAATCAAGGGTCACATTATACATTGCACCAAAGTTCAGAGACAATTTATGTCATGATGCCTTATTTATTTATTGGTATTCCTTAGTGGGGCGTTTACGGGTAGTCCAAAAAGAAGTGAAGAAGAAAAAGAAAAGTGAGGACTTGTGACAATGATGATCTAAGAGAGCACGTCCGTGTCGATTGGGTGATGCAGGATCTTTAACGAAAAATTTAACGAGGGTGGTGTGGAAGATGGGATTGTCAAGTGACGTGTTGGCCGAATGGGCATGTGGTTGTGTGTGGTTCTTGAGCAATGGTCAACTTGCATGGAAGAAGATGGTGGTGGTGGTGGGGATATTTCTCAGGAAGTGCTTACTAACTGTGCAGAGCGATAAAATAATTCAATGGAAATTGAAGTCTTGCTAATTATATCATCAAATCCTTCCGCTTACGTTCACTATTCAATAGTTTGATAATAAAAGAAAACTCAATATAATTTTTATCTAGAAGAAGTTAAAGACCTCACACACTAATAGTCAATGCTTAAATTTTTAGAATTTTTTTTTCTGCTGCCCCACATTCAAAAATTCTAGGGTTAAGGATGTGGTATGACATGAATCTCTTATTCTAGATGTTGAGATTATGTGCCTCCATGCTTGCGACAATTTATAAAGTGTTTCTTCTCACATTACAATACTCAGAAAGTCGTTGTACATAATCTTAAGACCACTAATTAAAAATATCATATCTATATATATATATATATATATATATATATATATATTGAATATAAAAAACATAGTATGCTTGTGTTACGCAATGTTGACAATGCATTAATGACTATTTAATTTATAGGAATAACCCTTTGGGCAATCGGTCTGCAGCATGCCAAGCAAAAACTGTCTTTTTAACATGATGTGTTAAACGGAGATTAGTGTAAGAATTGATGGCATAGTTAGCAAGATGAACATTCTCAATGGCACTTGGGCTATAATTCGATTGTAATGGCAAATCCTCATCAAAGCATCTGTAACCAGCTAGAAGAAAATCACATTCTAGTAAAATTTCGACTTAAAAATAAAAGTTATAAGCAATCGGGGGTGGGTTTCTGGAAAACAGATGGCACAAACTTTGGCCATTGCAATGTCTTTATCAATCTTAGTTTTCTATGTGGAGACACTTTTCACGCGAAAAGTTCCCCTAAAGAAACGTTAAAAAATTTGCACCGCATGGATGTATCTAATCGAGGGTAGGTTTCTTTTGCAATGCCACGCAGATATCAGCTTGACGTGATGTGTTCTCGCTATAACAACCTAATCTCTGTATGTACATGCAATAGTCACCTCCTCTGCTTCTTTCCTTGCTCTGAACGTCGATCTGCTTCGTTCAAGAATCCCTGATTCTATTAGTAATTTGCACACCATTTTAGCTAATTATAATCACCGAATACTTCTCGAGGTTTGTTATCTCAGAATTTCTCCCAAGTCCCCACTTTGCTCATTTTAGCAGGAAAATGGAGGAGAGAATAAGCACTCTCAAATTATATGCAGAAGATCTATTGAAGTTCCTCGTGAGCACGTGAAAGTAGGGTCAATACTATATAAAACTCTGAACCGTAACAAATTTATTCCAAATTAATTTTTTTGACCATGAATAAATTTACTCTCAATTGGTTTCCGCTAAATTTTATTGATAAATTGCTAAGTTAAATGACGCGTGCAGTTGACAGGTGTATAAGATTGAGTATATCGATTCGTGATTTCACCGGGGGAATTGTCCAAAAAGTCCTAAACCTATTACACTTTTGCCAATTTGGTCCTAAACCTTTTTTTCTTGCCAATTGAGTCCTAAACCTTTTATAATTGTGCCAATTCAGTCCATTTGGCCGGCCGGAGCTGACGTGGACGCCGGCCGGAGACAGCTGGCCGGCGACCAATTTTTTAATATTTTTAAATATTTTTTTCGAAATTTTTAAATTTTTTTCGAATTTTTTTCGAATTTTTTTTCCACTTTCTTCTTCCTCTGGCCGGCGCCGGCGCCGGCCGGCCAGAGGCGAGGGCCGGCGAGGGCGAGGCTCGGCCTCGCCACGAGGCCGCCGTCGCCTAGCCGAGGCGAGGCTCGGCCTCGCCCGGCCGTGGCGAGTCCGAGCCTCGCCCGGATCCGGGCGACGGCCGTCGGCCGGGCGAGGCTCGCCTTCGCCGGGCCGGTGGGGGGCGAGCCTCGCCCGGCGACGGCGAGGCCGCCGTCGCCCGCCCGAGGCGAGGCTCGGCCTCGCCCAGCCGTGGCGAGGTCGAGCCTCGCCAGATCTGGCGACGGCCCCTCGCCGTCACTGGGCGAGGCTCGCCTTCGCCAGGCAGGCCGGCGGGGGCGAGCCTCGCCCAGCGACGGCGAGACCGCCGTCGCCAGATCTGGCGAGGCTCGACCTCGCCACGGCTGGGCGACGGCGAGGCCGAGCCTCGCCTCCGCCAGTGGCGCCGGCCCTCGCCTCTGGCCGGCCGGAGACAGCTGGCCGGCCAGAGGAAGAAGAAAGTAGAAAAAAAAGAAAAAAAATTTAAAAAAATTCGAAAAAAATTTAAAAAATTCGAAAATAAATATTAAAAAATTATTTGCCGGCCAGCTGTCTCCGGCCGGCATCCACGTCAGCTCCGGCCGGCCAAATGGACTAAATTGGCACAATTGTAAAAGGTTTAGGACTCAATTGGCAAGAAAAAAAGATTTAGGACCAAATTGGCAAAAGTGCAATAGGTTTAGGACTTTTTGGACAATTGTACCTGATTTCACCCTCCATCTATTATTGATCTATCAATTTGTAGTTTTTTATGATATTAATCAAATTCAATAGAAACTAATGGAGGATAGATTTATTAAAAGTGAATCAGTTTAAGATTTTTTGTGATAAAAAAATTAATTTAAAGGTACTAGCTTGAGGTTTTTTGTGGTCAAAAAATTATTTGAGTTTGTAGTAAATATGTCATAGGGTATCGGCTTGGGATTTTTTATAATAAAAAAGAAAAATAGTTTTAGGTAAATTTATCAGAAGTGTACCAATTTGAGGTTTTCGATGACAATAACCCATGCAATTATATGTAGAGTAACATCAATTATCTCTTCATATTTAAAAAGAAAAGCTTCTTTTGTAACTTGTTTCTAGTAATTTTGCTTACGGAGAGAAATGAGTTAATAACAGAGAGCAAAACTTAACCAATCTTATATTTGTCAAGGATCTGGAAGTGTGCATTAAGGTCTGGGCGTTTGTTGAATCTTAAGTATGAGTCCTTCAGAAACTTCAATAAGATCCTGAGTCAAACCACAGCATCTCAAGAAAAATCCACCAAAGCCATTTGATTATCATAGTTATCTTTTCTCTTTTAGTTCTCAAAATTGGACAACGCAAGTCGGATCCTAAGATACACCAAGGCTTCTGATCCTTTTGTGCATTCATGTGGTGTTGTAATCTTAAATTTTACGATGAAGAGTAGGAGAAATTGATTAGGACCTCCCAAATCTTCAAACTAATCCCATAATTACACTTCCATGTTAGAGAAACGTGCACCGGAAACGTGCATCGGGCAATGAACTTCACTTTTTGTAGTAAACAGAATCTTTTCTGATTCGGCTTCCCCTGTGGGGAAGATCTTAGTTGAACAACTCAATAAGATTCTCTCAGTCTAGTTGTTTGCAATGAAGCACCTGTTCAAGAATGAAAGCGCTAGCCTGTCTTCTTCAGTAGGAGCATGCGTAGAAAAAATCCTCATCTGCTGACATAGCAGTTGCTCTGGATTGGTGGCATTTCCTCTTCAACTACGACTACAAATGGCAAGAGAAGAAAATAAAGACCTACCTCCTTTTTAATTAAACCCGTCATTGTTTTTACATTTAGGCAAAGTCTGAATTGAATCCTTTTCAGATGCTACTTGAATCAGCAAGCATATGCAGATTCCGAGTACTTTATGTAAGCATTTGCAGATTCCGAGTACTTTATGTAAGCATATGCAGATTCCGAGTACTTTAAGTACAAGAGGGTGACACGGAATTGACATTTTAAGTACTCCAATGCATAAATTTGCTACTTTTTGCTACGTTGACCAGGGAAACGGCCGGCCGATTGGATTTCCGTCGCTATCCCAAAGTTCTGTTAAGTAAATTAAGGCTAATATTAGCTTGAAACCTGCCATGTCAATGCTATATTGTATTACAATTTGGTTGGGCAACTCAAATTCTCATCATGAAGTTGATGCTCCTAATATGGCCATATTCATTTTTCAATGATAATGTTTAAGGAACTTGTCAACTGTTTCGAGTAAAGATTTGCTTGCATCTCTTCTTAAATCCAATTTAAAAGGTTATGGATAAAACTTTGCACGTAAGCTGCTAATATTTTATCACCTTGTTGAATATTCTTTGGCCTGCTTTTGACCTTGATTCGAATCAGTTGATGATGCAGGACACCACTTGCTGCTGAATGCAGTTTTCCGGTGGCATGATCACTGCAATATTATCGGGAGTGAAACATAACTGTAGCCATTACCTTCAAGAGATCGAGGAATCTTTCCGGTGGCATGATCACTGCAATATTATCGGGAATGAAACATAACTGCAGCCATTATCTTCAAGAGATCGAGGAATCATGTCTACAAGACAGCCGTCGTCCTTGAGAAGCACCGGGAGAAGCTCATGATATGAGGAGAACAACTCATAGAGGCCCGTTGCATAGGAACAAAACCTGTACTAAAGCTTCATTCGTTTCACGGAAACTAATTTCCGAGAAAATGTTCTCCGAATTTTTCAATGTTCTTTTCACAAAAAATAAATTATTTGGGAAAAACATTTTTTTAAGAAGGGAAAATAGTTTTCTAAATTAGGAGAAAATGTTTTCCACTTTTGAAAATTGAAAAACATTTTTCTCACTTGATATTTCTTATCTCACACCCTCTGAGCGCTCACTTACTCCTCCTCCTCCTCCTCCTCCTCCTCCTCTTCTTCTTCTTTTTTTTTTTTTTTTTTTTTTTAAATTCAAATTATTTTCTATTTGCTTTGTTTTCCCTCTTCTTCTTTATTTTTATGTTTCCTTTTTTCTTTTCTTTTTTTAAATTGAGTTTTTAATTCTTTTTTTTTCTTCTTCCTTAGCCGGTCGTCAACTACGGCAGCAGCCGGCGATTGACAACCGGCCACAGGCCAACTCCAACCTCAGCCAAGGCAAGATCCAACGAGGGTGAGGCTCGAGCTCACTGGATTTGGTGAGCCATGAGCTTGCCGGCCTCGGTGGAGCTTGGGCTTGCCTAGATTGAGTGAGCTACATTCATTGGCCGACGAGCTCGCAGCTAGCCTCGATCGGTCGAGCCTCAAGCTTGCCAAATCTAGCAATTGCATCTTGGTCGGCTGAGAGGCAAGCAGTAATGTTGAGGCACGCGGCAGCAGAGGAAGGAGAAGGAAGGAGGAGGAAGAATGAGGGAGGAAAAGAAAAATTAAAAAGAAAATTTAAAAATTAAAAATAATAAAAATTAGATTTTTAAAAATAAAAATAATTAAAAATTCAATTTAATATATATATATTAAAATTCAATTTTTTTGTTCAATTAAAAATATTAAAATTTAATTTTTTGATAATTTTTCTCAAAAAATTAAATTAGATAATAAATAATGAAAAACATTTTTCACTCAAATTTCAAGTTTTAGCCGAATATCAGAAAAATATAATTATTTTCCATGAAAATCACTTCATAGAAAATATTTTCCGGAAATGTGATATTTTCCACGAATCGAATGGACCATAAGAAAAAGTTTTCAAGTTTATTCTTCTAACCTACACTAAGCATATGAATGAGTGGAAGAAGATGCCGCTAGCTTCACCTGAAAATGAATGCACGTTCTAGGATTTTGTCTTGGTACTTAATGTTTTCTGAAGCTCTGCTTCAGCAATCAATTCATTCCGTGGCATTGTCAACTACAGTAACTCAACCATCAATCTAGTCTTAGTCTGCTTGTACAATACTTAAATTGCGGCTTAGGTGATGCCCAATCAGCATGGTGATTATTGATTATCATTGGATGCAATCACCTAAAACAGCATCAAGTAAATCATTTTTTTTTGGCTAAGTATTACTGTTACATAATGAAGTGGCGTATTTAGCAACAAAGATTTCAGCTCAGGGATTAACTCCTCGACTACGTCAAGATGCTAATTTACTACCTCCAGCAAACTTGCTCACAAATAAATTGTCTTCAACAACAGTTGATGTGAAGGTATCTTCTTGCCTTTAATCATCCATCGCTCTAATTTACTACTTGGAAATGGGAAGCAACTATCAATAAGTTTGTTTACACTTTTGTGGATCAACAAAAGGTTCTAGTTTCATACTAAAATTTTCTCATTGAAACTAAGGCCTGAGTTGGTAACACTCCAAATAGTGACCGATTCTATTCTTTTGTTTCTTGGAATTAAAAAAAAAAAAAGAACAGAAATCTATTTAGTAAATTTTTTGTTTCTAGGAACAAAAATCTTTTTCTTTGTTCCCGGGAATAGATTTGGAACAGAATTAAGAATTAGAAAAAAAATTGTTTCTTTTTTCCAAGAACAATTTCAAAATCAAGCCCAACTTTTTCGTTCGTTTATTTTCCTCTTTTCTCCTTCTCTTTCTTCTTCCTCCTAGTTGGTCATCGGCCACTACTAGCCATTACCGTGGCCGCCTACGGTGGCGAGCGACCGGCTAGGCGAGGTCTAGTGAGCTCGCCGAAGGCTTGCCTTGTCAGCTGCCTAGTGAGCCTCACTAAGCCCAACAAGCCTTGCTCGGCCACCAATGAGGCTTGACCTCGCCCTAGCTTGGTGAGGCCCAACCTCACGTCAGTTAGTGAGGCCGAACCTTGCTGGTGGCTGGGAGAGGCCCATCAAGCTCGTCCTAGCCCGGCGACAGTAGCTCGGCGAGCCTTGGCTAGCCAAGGCTTGTGATGGCTAGGTGAACCTCCAACAAGCTTGTCAAACCTTACCAAGTCATTCATCGGCGATTGACCACAAAGGAGGAAGAAGAAGAGAAAAAGAAAAAAGAAAAGAGAGAGAGAGAGAGAGAGAGAGAGAGAGAGAGATAAGAAAAATATTATAAAAGTATTAAAAAAAATTAGAGTGCTACCAAACGTATTTTTATTCCAGGAATAAAAATTTTGAGCAATTACCAAGCGCCATCAAAAACTCATAAATTCTTCCCTGGAGCAGGAAAAAAATTATTTCTGAGCAAAAATTATTCCTGAGAATAGAATAGTTATCAAACGCATCCTAATTCTTCATGTTTATGTCCAAACTCAAGCATTGCCTCGAGAAAAAGGCATCGGGGTGCCCTTTTTTGGCGGTTGGTGACCGTTAATCAAGGATCACATTACATTACACCAAAGTTCAAAAACTATTTATGTCATTATGCCTTTTTTTATTTCTTTTTTTTTTTGTTTGTAAAAATTATTTCGTAGGTATTCCTTAGTGGGGACGTTTACGGGTAGTCCAAAAAGAAGTGAAAAAAAGAAAAGTGAGGACTTGCGACAATGATGATCCAAGAGAGCACGTCCGTGTTGACTGGGTGATGCAAGATCTTAAACGAAAAATTTAACGAGGGTGGTGTGGAAGATGGGATTGTCAAGTGACGTGTTGGCCAAATGGGCATGTGGTTGTGTGTGGTTCTTGAGCAGGGGTCAACTTGCATGGAAGAAGATGGTGTTGGTGGTGGGGATATTTCTTAGGAAGTGTTTTCTAGTTTTTTTTTTTTTTAATTGGAAGATTGGTTTGCATGGCATTGTTTGCGTGTGGAGGCACATAATCTCGACATCTAGAATAAGAGATTCATGTCATATCACACCCTTAACCCTATAATTTTTCACTGATGGGCGGCAGAAAAAAAATGCTAAAAATTTAAGCATTGACTATAAAAGTGTGTGAGGTCTTTAACTTCTTCTAGATAAACATTATATGAAAAATTTGATGAGTTTTCTTTTATTATCAAACTATTCAATAGCGAGCATAAGCGGAAGGAATTGATGCTATAATTAGCAAGACTTCAATTTCCATTGAATTATTTTATCGCTCTAGCCAGTTAGTAAGCACTTCTTTCTTAATGAATCAAGTGATTTTTCTAGACTTGAAACAATCAAATGAGTTAAGCACATTTAGAGGTTATCAAATCCGCTTGCAACAATTTACAAAGTGTTTCTTCTCACATTACAATACTCAGAAAGTCATTGTACGTAATTTTAAGATCACTAATTAAAATATATATGGTACTATTATGAGCACTAATCTTACACCTTGGTATGTTTATTATTTTTATATATTGGATATAAAAAAAACATAGTATGCTTGCGTTACACAACGTTGACAATGCATTAATGACTATTTAACTTATAGGAATAATCCTTTGGGCAATCGGTTTGCAACATGCCAAGCAAAAACCGTCTTTTTAACCTGATGTGTTAAATGGAGATTAGTTTAAGAATTGATGGCATAGTTAGCAAGATGAACATTCTCAATGGCACTTAGGCTATAATTCGATTTTAATGGCAAATCCTCATCAAAGCATCTGTAACCAGCTAGAAGAAATTCACATTTTAGTAAATTTTTGACCTTAAAAATAAAAATTATACGCAATCCGGGGGGGGGGGGGGGTGGAGTTTCTAGGAAACAGATGGCACAAACTTTGGCCATTGAGAATTTATTTTTCCTTTGCAATGTCTTTATCAATCTTAGTTTTCATCGTGGAGACACTTTCCACGACGAAATGTTCCCCTAAAGAAACGTTAAAAAATTTGCACCGCATGGATGTATCTGATCGGGGGTGGGTTTCTATTGCAATGCCACGCATATATCAGCTTGACGTGATGTGCTCTCGCGATAACAACCTAATCTCTGCATGTACATGCAATCGTCACCTCCTCCGCTTTCTTCCTTGCTCTGAACGTCGATCCGCTTCGTCCAAGAATCCCTGTTTCTATTAGTAATTTGCACACCATGTTAGCTAATTATAATCACCGAATACTTCTCGAGGTTTGTTATCTCAGAATTTCTCCCAAGTCCCCACTTTGCTTATTTTAGCAGGAAAATGGAGGAGAGAATAAGCACTCTCAAATTATATGCAGAAGATCTATTGAAGTTCCTTGTGAGCATGTGAAAGTAGGGTCAATACCATATAAAACTCCAAACTGTGACAAATTTATTCCAAATTAATTATTTTGACCATGAATAAATTTACTCTTAGTTGGTTTCCACTAAATTTTATTGATAAATTGCTAAGTTGAATGACACGTGCAGTTGACAGGTGTATCAGACTGAGTATATCAATTCGTGGTTTTACCCTCCATTTATTATTGATCTATCAATTTGTAGTTTTTCATGGTATTAATCCAATTCAATAGAAACTAATGGATGGTAGATTTATTAAAAGTGAACCGGTTTAAGATTTTTTGTGGTAAAAACATTAATTTAAAGGTACTAGCTTGATGTTTTTTGTGGTCAAAAAACAATTTGAGTTTGCAGTAAATATGTCATAGGGTATCAGCTTGGGATTTTTTATAATTAAAAAAAAAAGTAGTTTTACGTAAATTTGTCAAAAGTGTACCAATTTGAGATTTTTGATGGCAATAACCTATGCAATTATATGCATAGTAACATCAATTATCTCTTCATATTTAAAAAGAAAAGCTTCTTTTGTAACTTTTTTCTAGTAATTTTGCTTACGGTGAGAAATGAGTTAATAACAAAGAGCAAAACTTAACCAATCTTATATTTGTCAAGTATCTGGAAGTGTGCATTAAGGTTCGGGCATTTGTTGAATCTCAAGTATGAGTCCTTCAGAAACTTCAATAAGATCCTGAGTCAAACCACAGCATCTCAAGAAAAATCCACCAAAGCCATTTGATTATCATAGTTATCTTTTCTCTTTTAGTTCTCAAAATTGGACAACGCAAGTCAGATCCTAAGATACACCAAGGCTTCTGATCCTGTTGTGCATTCATGTGGTGTTGTAATCTTAAATTTTACGATGAAGAGTAGGAGAAATTGATTAGGACCTCCCAAATCTTCAAACTAATCCCATAATTACACTTCCGTGTTAGAGAAACATGCATAGGGGCAATGAACTTCACTTTTTGTAGTATACAGAATTTTTTCTGATTCGGCTTCCCTTGTGTGGTAGATCTTAGTTGGACAAGTCAATAAGATTCTCTCAGTCTAGTTGTTTGCAATGAAGCACCTGTTCGAGAATGAAAACGCTAGCCTGTCGTCTTCAGTAGGAGCATGCGTAGAACAAATCGCCATCTGCTGACATAGCAGTCGCTCTGGATTGGTGGCATTTCCTCTTCAACTACGACTACAAATGGCAAGAGAAGAAAATAAAGACTCCTTTTTAACTAAACCCGTCATTGTTTTTACATTTAGGCAAAGTCTGAATTGAATCCTTTTCAGATGGTACTTGAATCAGCAAGCATATGCAGATTCCGAGTACTTTATGTAAGCATATGCAGATTCCGAGTACTTTAAGTACAAGAGGGTGACACGGAATTGACATTTCAAGTACTCCAAGGCATAAATTTGCTACTTTTTGCTACGTTGACCAGGTAAACGGCCGGCCGATTGGATTTCCGTCGCTATCTCAAAGTTTTGTTAAGTAAATTAAGGCTAATATTAGCTTGAAACCTGCCATGTCAATGCTATATCATGGTACAATTTGGTTGGGCAACTCAAATTCTCATCATGAGGTTGATGCTACTAATATGGGCATATTTTTTTCAATGATAAAGATTAAGGAACATGTCAACTGTTTCGAGTAAAGATTTGCTTGCATCTCTTCTTAAATCCAATTAAAAAGGTTATAGATAAACTTTGCACGTAAGCTGCCAATACTTTATCACCTTGCTGAATATTCTTTGGCCTGCTTTTGACCTTGATTCGAATCAGTTGAAGATGCAGGACACTACTTGCTGCTGAATGCAGTTTTCCAGTGGCATGATCACTGCAATATTATCGGGAGTGAAACATAACTGTAGCCATTATCTTCAAGAGATCGAGGAATCATGTCTACAAGACAACCGTCGTCCTTGAGAAGCACCAGGATAAGCTCATGATATGAGGAAAACAAATCACAGAGGCTCGTTGCGTAGGAACGAAACCTGTACTAAGGAAAAGCTTTCAGGGTTATTCTTCTAACCTACAGTAAGCATATGAATGAGTGGAAGGAGATGCCGCTAGCTTCACCCGAATATGAATGCTTGTTCTAGGATTTTGTCTTGCTACTTAATATTTTCAGAAGCTCTACTTCAGCAATCAATTCATTCCGTGGCATTGTCAACTACAGTAACTCAACCATCAATTTAGTCTTAGTCTGCTTGTACAATACTTAAATTGCGGCTTAGGTAGTGCCTAATGAGCATGGTGATTATTGATTATCATTGGACGCAATCACCTAAAACAGCATCTAGTAAATCATATTTTTTGGCTAAGCACTGCTGCTACAAAATGAAGTGGCGTATTTAGCAACAAAGATTTCAGCTCAGGGATTAACCCCTCGACTACTTCAAAATGCTAATTTACTACCTCCAGCAAACTTGCTCACAAATAAATTATCCTCAACAACAGTTGATGTGAAGGTATCTTCTTGCCTTTACTAATCCATCGCTCCAATTCACCGCATGGAAACGGGAAGCAACAATCAATAAGTTTGTTTACAATCTTGTGGATCAACGAAAGGTTCTAGTTTCATACTAAAATTTTCTCAATAAAACTAAGATCCTGTTTGGTAACATTTCTGTTGGGAATAACGGATCCCCGAAAACCAGATTCGACACCGAATCGAACCCCTAAATCAATGCGGAAGACGAAGCCCGGGAAAAACACGCATCACCGATCGTAAAGCACACTACGGATTCGAGCGTACCTTGTTAGCCACAGATTAGACACCAATGCAGAAGAAGAGGAAGAAATTCTGGCCCCGTTCGATCCGATGGCGCCTTGAAGGGGAGAAAACAGTGCCTTGAACTTACTGTTCTTTTTGGAGGAAGAGAGAATGCGCGGGAGAAGACGTACGTTTAATTGTCAAGCGTTATTATTTTCTCTCTCTCTCTCTCTCTCCTCTCTTTTATACCTCTCCCCTTCCACGGGCCCTTTTCCCGTGGGCCGGGCCTTTTTGGGCCCAACTTGAGCGGATGGGCCTTAAGCCCATCTCATAAATCCATCATCTCCCACTCGCACATGGTGGTGCAAAACCAACATGGGCGGACAGGCCTTACTCAGCCCTATTAGAGAAAAATCCATCATAGACTCTCACTTAACATGGTGGGCCGAACATAATCCTCTTTTCCTCTCTTCAACATTCATACCGGTGAATAATCCGTGCGACCAGCATACTTTGAAAGCTCGTTGCCATACATCTGTTAGGAATATATAGCAGCTCATAATGGGCATCACACTCCGAGTAGATTTAGTATGCAGTACCCTAGATCGATCGATCACATTTATATTTCTCTTGATCTCTTTTAAACAATGATATATTTATTGTATTCACAATTATGATTATCACAAAGACAGTAACAATTGGTTAACCGGTGAATACAAAACTACAATGTGATTCTCCAAAATCGATCTTCCTCTTTCCTTCAAACTCTCAATTTCAGTCCAGCTTGCTTTTCTAGAAATGCCCCATTAGATCGAATCAAACTCATGACCATTGGCAACATCCTAAGATAGCAAACACTAAATAGAAATCTTGAGAATAAGTAAGAGTCGTAAGGGGACTAAAAATTTAAGGAACTCTTTTCCTAAAGAGTCTCACACGACATAAAAGTTGAGATCAAACTTTTGCCACTCTTATTGGTCGTCTCATGCATACGTAGTATGAAATACGTATTACGGTATTAACTCCTTTCCCATGGAGCGTATGTCTACACTTTTCAATACCGTACAGATGATAGTTCAGACATACCCAATGTCTAACTTGAGTTCACGTATCTACTCATTCACAAAATTCATCAGAACTCACATCTGGCATCTTAGACAGATAGAGTAAAATATGTGGGGTATTTTACTTTCGGACATCGCAAGAATTGTGTCCTCATCTTAACACTCAGTTAAGGCGACATATGTGTTTTAAGCTTGAGCTCTCGATTATCACCTAGATAATAAGCTTAAAAACAGTCTCATCTCTATTTATCACACAGTAAATAGAGGCGATTACCCGTGTGAGTGGGCTAATCTTATATCTGTCCGACATACTTCTCAACTTAAAGTAATGCACTAAGCATTAAGATGCATAAAGATCAAATAAAGATTCATAGACATTAATGATGAAAACACAAATTCATCAAATGTGAACACTTAGGGAAAATATAAAATATTCAAGTACATCGTCTCTACGCAATCCTAGAGATTTCACATGGCCACAAAACACATCTCTAGTTTTTGGCTTTGTCATAGGATCTCGCTACCATTCCATGCGTAGTATGTACTCTAAGTTCACATCTTTTCGTGCAACTATATCCTTGACAGGATTATACTTGATATCTATATGTTTGGTCTTGCCATGATATTTTGGATCTTTGGTATACGCTTTTTGCTGCTTGGCTACCACAGTTAACCAACAATAAATTTGCAGCACTTCTAATAACACCTAAATGATCCAAAAAATCTCTTAAGCCAAACACTCTCTTACACTGCTGCTGATAATGCCACGAACTCAACTTCTATCGTGGACAAGGCTATACACTTATGTTTCTTACTGCTCCAACATATGGTGCTATTATTCGGTAAGAAAACAAACCCAGAGGTAGATTTCCTTTAATTTAAATCTCCTCTCCAATCAATATTAGAATAGCCTTAGAGTCGCAGATCCTTTTCCTTAATAACTCAACGTATAATCAGCAGTTCCCTTTAGATACCTCAATATTCTTTTAACGGCTTTCCAATGTGCTTGACCTGGATCGGATTGGTAACTACTCACCATTCCAACTGCAAAGCATATGTCGGGTGTTGTACACATCATAGCATACATCAAGCTCCCAACAGCACTAGTATAAGGAACATGTTTCATTTGTTCCTTCTATTGTGGAGTCCTTGGACACAGACTATGGCTCAACCCTTCACCTTTTGTAATAGGAGTGTCTATGGGCTTACAATTTTGAAATCTTAATTCCAAGAATGTATGCAACATCACCCATGTCTTTCACCTCAAAGTTGGAAGATAACAAATTCTTCACAAAAGTATTAACAAACTCCATATTACTCCGACAATTAGTATATCATCAACATATAATGATATGATCACAAATTGATCATTGGATCTTTTGATATATACACAATGATCATCGTCAATCATTGTAAAATCATATGCCACTATGGCATTATGAAAATGTATATACCTTTGTCTCGATGACTGCTTAAGGCCATATATCGACCCCCAAAGTCAACATACCTTTTCTTCTTGGCCTTTCATTATGAAACCAGCAGGCTGTTTCATATATGTTCCTTCCTCTAATTCTCCATTGAGGAAAGCAGTCTTTATATCCATTTGATGTAACTCAAGATCCATACTAGTCACTATTGCCAGAATCATGCAAATCAAGGTAAATCTCACTACAGGAAAAAATGTATCTTCATAATCAATTCCTTCCTGTTGATTATACCCTTTCGCCACAAGGCGAGCCTTATGCCTTTCTATCGAGCCATCAGCCTTTCGCTTTATTTTGAGAACCCATTTGTTCCCAATAGCTCTGCGTCCTTTTGGAAGATCAACCAGTTCCCAGACTTGATTTGATTCCATTGACTCCATTTCCTCTTTCATTGCATGAATCCATTTTTCCTTATTAGGGCAGTTCAGAGCCTCATTAATATTTCTTGGCTCATCCTCATCTTGTGGAGCAACCATAAAAGTTTCCCTTTCAATGTCAAAACATCGACGAGGAATACTTTGGCGACTTGTTCACCGTATGGGAGATTGTACACTTAGCACATCATTCCCCATCATGCTCCCACTTGGATTAGGTAATGATGATGTCGTCACATCAGGAGGTTACAATTGAGAATGAGTTGAATTCAATTCATTACATCTCATATTACTCTCACTTGAACAAACTCTACTGACATCATTATCTTAATCCAAGGTTTCAAATAGGGAGTTATTTTCCCTTATTTCGCCCCTCTTAGAAAATTCATCCACTAAGGATGTGACATCCCGTGATTCAAATTCAGTTATACTCCCACTTTCCTGCTCACCTATGAACACATACCCTTTTGAGTGTTCGCAGTATCTCATGAAAATACTCTTATTTTCTTTGGGACCCAATTTCCCAAAACTTGTGAGAGGACTTATGAGTATAGACAGAACAACCCATGGCTTAAGAAAAACTTAAGTCTAGTTTTCTAATTGTTCATAACTCATATAAAGTAGAGATAACTGATTTGGAAGGCATCCGGTTAAGTATGTTGGCAGCAGTTAACAACGCATCACTCCAAAAAGTGATAGGTAAGTTAGCATGCGCCATCTTAGACCTAACCATTCCAAAGTAGGGTTCTGTTTATTCTCTCGCAACACCATTTTGTTGAAGAGTATATGGAATAGACAACTATCTTTCTATTCCTTTTTCATCACATAATTTTCTGAACTTATCAGATAAATATTCTCAACCTCGATCGGATCTAAATAGCTTTATTTTCCTGTCTAATTGATTTTCTACCAGGTTCATAAACCTTCTAAAACAACTTATGCTTCAGATTTATGAGAAATCAAATAGACATATCCGAATCAAGTAGAATCATCTATTAAAGTGATGAAACAAACAGCCCTTTGCCTTCCTCTCACATTCATTGAACCACAGACGTCCAAATGGATTAAATGCCGAGGAAATTCAGCTCTTTTACCTTTTCCAAATGGTCTCCTTGTCATTTTCCCTACTAGGCAATGCTCACATATGGACAAATCAACTTTTCAATATTGCCCAACAAGCCCTTTTTGGCTAGTCTTTTCATATGTTGTTGGCCCATATGACCAAGTCAAGCATGCCATCATATTCACATCATTATCATATAAGATAGAAGACGTGAAACAAGGGGATAACATATTGACATCATCACAGTCAACATTTAGTACAATAAAACCATCTAGAAAGTTACCACAACCATAGTAATTTGTATCTAAACACAAATCTACACCTTTATTATGGAAGTTCATACCAAAACCAAGCTTAACCAACACTAAGACAGACACTAAATTTCGACGAATCTCCAGAGCATATAGAACATCAAAGATGCGTCCACCTCTCATGTTCTATTGGTCGGTGCAAATTCCTTTACATCAGCTCTAGAGTTGTTTCCAACATAGATCCACTTAGTTCCAGTTGGTACTCGTCGGAATTCCACGAAGGATTCTCTATCCTTCGCTACATGGTCTGTCGCTCCTGAATCTACATTCCACAAAGGATTGGATTCAGCCTATAATGTAGAACTTGACACATAAGCAAAGTTCTCAAATGTACAAGAGGTGCATTCCTGCTTTGGCTCACAACAGTCGCGAGCATAGTGACCTTCTCTTGTCACAATGGTAACATCACACCCTTGACATTTTCTTCACTTGAGGACGTTTTCCTCTCTTGTGTTGGTTAACTCTTGATTTCTTGCAATAAGGACTTGATCCTTTGCATTCCCACATATTGAACGAATCAATACGCTTGTGCTTAGAGCACAAAGCCCTTTCTGAGCTAGAACCAGCATAGCAAATGTCTATTTTCGGCTCAAATACCGTTAGGTGGTCCTCTACTAGCTCAAGGTGGTGCACGACACCCTCAATGCATTCCATAATGTGGTCAAGAGCTTCTAGTGCTTCTTGCTTTTCCAGCACATATTGAATCTTCATATTCAATATTTCACAATTATTGCCGTTCATATCAGCAATTACATTCTTAGTTTTGAACCATCGTTCGAACACATCGACATACATGCACGAATAATTAATGCCTATCATTTATGCATCCCTATTTGCATAGACCCATCATATTAATATATAATTTCAAGTAAGGCTTGAGAATCAAAAGGTCACTATGTTTCCAATCATCCTCCAAAAATCCTAACTTAAAATTATTATTAATATAATTATCTTATGCAAATAAATTCTATGAAATTACAAAAACTTCTATTACTACCCACATGACTAATTACCCACAAAGAACCAAAGCAATAGCGTAAAGCGAGATAAAAAATCTCAACATTCAATAAAATAACAATGCTTTCACATGATACAACTAATATATCGGTTGCTACATCAACAACAATCAGGTAGTAATCATTACATAATCAATCAAAGAAATAAATAGGGAATGTCCCTTCTAATCTATCAGCCATAATATCTGAGAAAACTGAAGGCACATTTGCCAACCATGGAAAAACTTTTGGAGAGCTTTCATGTCGCCTCCAAGACGCATTCACTCGGCGCCATGTGGCGCTCAATCTAAGGGTTGAAGTTTTGGCCAACTCAATCCTATAGTGCTCTCTTACAAAAGCTTCCATCAGCCTTCTATAATCCGGGACCACGTTGACCTCCCATAGCCGATCCAACACTGCTTGCCATTCAGGTGGAAGAGTGTTCATCAAAGCCGGCACCTTCTGAAAATCCGGCATAAGATAACCATTCCATATGATTTCCTGTATCATCTGATTGACCTTAATCACATGTGATACTAAATCACCGTCATGCCACCGATAATCAGCTAACTCTTTCATCAGCCTCTTAAGTCTTGCATTTCCCTCGTCTGTACTCGGGATTGCAGGTATCCTTGCATAACGCATCATAGTTCCCGCAACAAATGCGAGAATTAAAAATGGATCACTTATAATCCATAATTAATATAAGAGAAAATACATAATTTTCAAAAATTCATGCAACAAATGCAGAATTAAAAATAGATTACTTATAACCCACATAGGCATGACTGAAAAAGAAAACAAATTCCTTTTTTTTTTTCGGGTCAACGTCAACGGTCAAAGTCAACGGTCAACGGTCGGTCAACGGTCGTCGGTCAACGGTCCACGGGTCCACGGGTCGGTCAACGAGCGCGCGGGTCGGGCCGGTCGGACCGGTCGGACCGGCCGGGCCGGTCGGGCCGGCCGGACCGCTCGTGCGGACCGACCGCACGTGCCTCGCGCGTGCGGGGATGACGTCACGCAAACGTCATCCGGCACATGCGGGGCGCTTGCCTCGTTCGCGAGTCGGGTCGGGTCGCCGGTCGGGTCGGTTCGCCGGCCGGTGACCGTCCGGCGAAACGGCGTCG
The DNA here is from genome assembly GCA_016097545.1 of Eucalyptus victrix. Lineage (NCBI taxonomy): Eukaryota > Viridiplantae > Streptophyta > Magnoliopsida > Myrtales > Myrtaceae > Eucalyptus > Eucalyptus victrix. The sequence continues at coordinate 33,031,184 of CM027844.1, forward strand.
GTGAGACGTCATCGGTGACGTCATCACATGACGTCACGATGACGTCATCACGTGACGTCATCGGTGACGTCATCCGAACGGTTACCGACCGTTGGATGACGTCACGCTGACGTCATCACGTGACGCCAGCACGCGTCGGTCCGCGGACCGGCACGTGCCGGTTCGCCCGCCGGCGGCGTGCACGCGCTGTTCGCCGACCGGCGCGTGCGCGCGTGCGCGCACGGCGGCGGCGCTTCCAGGCGCGTCGCGCCCACGCGCAGCACCTTCCGGCCGCGCGTGTGGGCGCGTGCGGCGGCTTCTGGCGACGGTCGACACATCGCCGGACTCGTCTCGTCGTCGCGCTTCTCCCAGTGCCTTCAGAATTTTATTTCAACTTACGAAAACTCAGAAAAAAGGCCGAAAAGCGCTCGGGTGTCGGGATTTTCGCCCGGTTCCGTACGGCCGAAGTGATTTCGCGAAAAATCAATCAAAAACATCAGAATTGATCTGGAAAAAACGTGAACTAGGGCTCTGATACCAATGTTGGGAATAACGGATCCCCGAAAACCGGATTCGACACCGAATCGAACCCCTAAATCAATGCGGAAGACGAAGCCCGGGAAAAACACGCATCACCGATCGTAAAGCACACCACGGATTCGAGCGTACCTTGTTAGCCACAGATTAGACACCAATGCAGAAGAAGAGGAAGAAATTCTGGCCCCGTTCGATCCGATGGCGCCTTGAAGGGGAGAAAACAGTGCCTTGAACTTACTGTTCTTTTTGGAGGAAGAGAGAACGCGCGGGAGAAGACGTACATTTAATTGTCAAGCGTTATTATTTTCTCTCTCTCTCTCTCTCCTCCCTTTTATACCTCTCCCCTTCCACGGGCCCTTTTCCCGTGGGCCGGGCCTTTTTGGGCCCAACTTGAGCGGATGGGCCTTAAGCCCATCTCATAAATCCATCAATTTCAAATAGTGACTTATTCTATTCTCTTGTTCCCTGGAATTAAAAAAAAAAAAACAGAAATCTATTTAGTAAATTTTTTGTTCCCAAGAATAAAAATCTATTTTTTTGTTATCGAGAATAGATTTAGAAAAAAATTAAGAATTAGAAAAAAAAAATTGGTTCTTTTTCCCTAGAACAATTTCAAAATGAAGCTCAACCTTTTGTTTCTTTTATTTTCTTCTTTTCTCCTCTTTTCTTTTTCCTCCCAGCCGGCCACTGGCCACTATCGACCACCATTGCAGCTGCCGTGACCAGCGACCAACTAAGTGAGGTCCGATGAGCTCGCTAAAGGCTCGCTTGGCCACTGCAAGCCTTGACGTCAAAAATCTTAGCGAGACCGAGCCTTACTGGTGCGAGGCTTGTTGGGCTCAGTGAGGCTCGCCTGGCCACTGACAAGGCTTAGCCTCACCCTAGCCTGGCAAGGCCCAGCCTCACGTCGGCTAGTGAGGCCAAGCCTTGTTGGTAGTTGGGAGAGACTTGTCAAGCTTGCCATGGCCTGGCGACCCTAGCCCGGCGACCCTAGCCCAGCGAGCCTCAACTGGCCACCAGCAGCGCTCAACCTTACCCAGATTTGCAAGGCTAAGGCTTGCGGTGGCTAGGTGAACCTCCAACGAGCTTGGCCAACCTCGCCAAGTCAATCACTGACGACTGACCACAAAGAAGGAGGAAGAAGAAGTCAAAAAGAAAAAGGAAAAAGACAGAGAGAGAAAAATAAGAAAAAAATTATAAAAGTATTAACAAATTTAAAAGGAACAAAAAAAAAATTAAAAGTCTTACCAAACGTATTTCTATCTGAGAATAAATTTTTTTGACAATTACCAAGTGCTTTCAAAAAATCTAGAACAACATAAAATAAAATAAAAATTATTTCTGAGCAAAAATTATTCCCGAGAACATAATAGTTATTAAATGTACCCTAATTCTTCATGTTTATGTCCAAACTTGAGCATTGCCTCAAGAAAAAGGCACTGGGGCACCCTTTTTGGTGGTTGGTGACTGTTAATCAAGGACCACATTATACATTGCACCAAAGTTCAGAGACAATTTATGTCATTATGCCTTATTTATTTATTGGTATTCCTTAGTGGGCCGTTTACGGGTAGTCCAAAAAGAAGTAAAAAAGAAAAAGAAAAGTGAGGACTTGTGACAATGATGATCTAAGAGAGCACGTCCGTGTCGATTGGTTGATGCAAGATCTTTAACGAAAAATTTAACGGGGGTGGTGTGGAAGATGGGATTGCCAAGTGACGTGTTGGCCGAGTGGGCATGTGGTTGTGTGTGGTTCTTGAGCAATGGTCAACTTGCATGGAAGAAGATGGTGGTGGTGGTGGCCCTGGTGGGGATATTTCTTAGGAAGTGCTTACTAACTGTGTAGAGTGATAAAATAATTCAATGGAAATTGAAGTCTTGCTAATTATATCATCAAATCCTTCCGCTTACATTCACTATTCAATAGTTTGATAATAAAAGAAAACTCATCAAATTTTTCATATAATTTTCATCTAGAAGAAGTTAAAAGACCTCACACACTAATAGTCAATGCCTAAATTTTTAGCATTTTTTTTTCTGCCGCCCCACATTGAAAAATTCTAGGGTTAAGGATGTGGTATGACATGAATCTCTTATTCTAGATGTTGAGATTATGTGCCTCGACGCTTGCCACAATTTATAAAGTGTTTCTTCTCACATTGCAATAGTTAGAAAGTCGTTGTACATAATCTTAAGACCACTGATTAAAAAAATAAAAAAGATACTATTATGAGCACTACTAATCTTACGCCTTGGTATGTTTATTATTTTCTTGTTCATTTCAACATCATATATATATTGAATATAAAAAACATAGTATGCTTGTGTTACGCAACGTTGACCATACATTAATGACTATCTAACTTATAGGAATAATCCTTTGGGCAATCGGTCTGCAGCATGCCAGGCAAAAACTGTCTTTTTAACATGATGTGTTAAACGGAGATTAGTATAAGAATTGATGGCATAGTTAGCAAGATGAACATTCTCAATGGCACTTGGGCTATAATTCAATTTTAATGGCAAATCCTCATCAAAGCATCTGTAACCAGCTAGAAGAAAATCACATTCTACTAAAATTTCGACCTTAAAATAGAAAGTTATAAGCAATCGGGGGTGGGTTTCTAGAAAACAGATGGCACAAACTTTGGCCATTGCAATGTCTTTATCAATCTTAGTTTTCTTTGTGGAGACACTTTCCACGCGAAAAGTTCCCCTAAAGAAACGTTAAAAAAATTTGCACCGCATGGATGTATCTAATCGGGGGTAGGTTTCTTTTGCAACGCCACGCAGATATCAGCTTGACGTGATGTGTTCTCGCCATAACAACCTAATCTCTGTATGTACATGCAATAGTCACCTCCTCTGCTTCTTTCCTTGCTCCGGACGTCGATCTGCTTCGTTCAAGAATCCCTGTTTCTATTCGTAATTTGCACACCATGTTAGCTAATTATAATCACCGAATACTTCTCGAGGTTTGTTATCTCAGAATTTCTCCAAGTCCCCACTTTGCTTATTTTAGCAGGAAAATCGAGGAGAGAATAAGCACTCTCAAATTATATGCATGTTGACACCTAAATTTTGGCGACCCGCTTAGTCATTTATTGCATTAAAAAATTATGGGTTAATTTTATTCCGGAAAAAATAGTTAATTGCATAGCATATAGTTTTAGGTGCATTTATTTCTTAATTTGCATTTACATTGGGTCAGTGACAAATGGGTTTGATTTAGTAGTTCTAAGCTTTAATTTGGCAGGTCGGACTAAGCCCACAAAGCAAGTAAATTGGCCCGAGCCCGTTTTCTTTTAATGACAAGAATTACCTAAATTGATATTTGAAATAATATTACGGTGGATTTTTGGAATTTAAGAAAATCGGGTTGCAATCTTATCTTTAGGTGATAAAATCAGGAGATGTGGAAAATAAAAGAAAAGTGATATTGCGTGTGAAAAAGAAATCTTCGCAAATGCCGATTTGAAAAGGAAAATAAAACCCTAATCTTCAGCCTATAAAAAGGTTTTCGCGTAGGGTTTCAGTAGAGGCCACTCACAATAGAATACATGGCCATTAGGAGGTTTCTTTCTTCGCTTTGTGGGAGGGGTTTTCTTTCTTTCTTTTTTCATATTCAAAGGTCAATAGTCAAAAGACGGAGGGCCACAGAATTGAGATAAACGGCTACAGCATAGGGAGAAGAGAGCGTGAGAGATTGAGGAGAGAGTGGAGTCACGGCCAAGCATCACGCGGCCGTGACCTTGCTGATTTGTGGCTGCATCTCACTGCCGAGCTTCAACCTGAACCTGCTTAGTCGGCTGCACCACTGTGTCTTGCGGTGCCACTTGGCTATGAGACAACGCGGTGCTGTCCCAGGGCCTATTGCGACGAACCACTGCTGAGATGCAGCACGATTTTCCAGTCCCAAGCAACGGCTAACGAGTTTCCAACAATCCCGGCGAGTCTCTTAGAAGATTGCAGGTTCCTGTCGAAGTTGCCGTTGTTTTGAGGCTCGCAGTCCCGTCCAGTCACCATCAATGCTGACGGTTATCTTGAGAATTTTTTTTTTTTTGGAGTTTCTCTCACGGCTATCAGCGATTCACTCGAATCAGATTTTTTTTTTTTTTTGTCGAGGCTTGTTTCTTCATGCAGGCTTCCCGGTGAGACCCATTCTTGCTGATTCAGATGCAGCTCCTATTCTTGGCTGCACCCGTGAGAACACAGCCGTATCCCCGGATTGATCCAATGACGACGAGCCTAATCGTCAAGTCCTGGTAGCAATAAGCGTTGCCTCCCGCAAGAGTTGCCCTACGTCAACCTAGCGACACAAGTCAAGAACAATTTGCGCAAGTCCACTTAGTTCTTTGCAGCAACCAGAAAATTTCTGCTCAGCCTCACCCATGGCCTCATCATCACCATCACATGCAGAAGACGCCAATTTTTGATAAAGTGGTGGTCAAAGTGGATTGCCCGGTCAAAGTATCAAGTCTTCAGTGGAAGCTCGGACAAATATAAATTCACGAAGGGACTTTAATAGTGAGGGTCGAGGAACGCATCTAATTTGGTGGCTCACCAGCAATCCCTAAGCTCAAAGGCTGTCGTCCAGTCCGTGGTTGCGAGTCGCCATCCCAATTTGGAAAAGTTATCGGTGCGATATCGAGAGCTAGTTAAGATTTTTGATTGATTCGATTTTCTTATATTTTATTGTCTAATCCATGGGATCGCGATTTATTTTGAATATTTGTCCGTTATTGCCATATCCAAAAATATTTTGAATTCTCATGAATTCGGGGATTAATCCATAATTTCATAACATGCATATGATTGACAGTCTGATTTTCACGCTCGAAATCCGACTCGCAATTGCACGGAAAATCGCCAATCCGATCTCACGCTCGAGATATGATTCGTGATTTTATTTAAAAATTGGCCAATCCGATCTCATGCACGAGATATGATTCGTCAATTTAGTTCCCAAAATTAAATGGATCCCAAAATTAAATGGATGTGGATGATGTCTTGCTTGATTTGGTGCCATGTTGTTCTTGATGCTTTATTTGTTTGCTCCCGTAAAAAAATATATATTTGAGTTAGATTAGATGCATGTTAGGATGTTACTTGTTTTAGATTATTTTGCATGTCTAGAATAGGAAATTTATTTATTTCGAATTCTGGAAAAAAGGAAAAACACAAAAAAAAAGTCATTATGCATATGTCATGTAAAATCAGGGCATCTTTTGCACGTCATAGCATATTAGGGTAAAATTGCATTTAGTTTAATTTTAGATGATGTTTTTCTTAATTTACTACAGGTTTAGGTATTTTATCAAATAGATTGCATTTTAGGATTATTTAGGTTAAGACAATGTTTTAGTTTAAATTAGGATTTGGCTCGACCTAATTCCTAATATAAATTAAATAAGATCTTAATCTAATTAGGTAATTTTCACATTTCACCTAATTTCGAATTTCATGAAAAATACAAAAAATGCCATAGGTTGAATTAGTTTTTATTTTCTAGGATAGATTGCATTCTTTTAGGAAAAAGAAAGAAAAGAAAGAAAGAAAAATGTCACATGCACATCATTAGGATTAGATTCATTGAAATGCATGTCATGTGGTAGTTGTTGCTAGGTCCATTCAATTAGAAATTACATGTCATTAGAGTTAGGTTATTTAGTTAATATTGCATCGCATATTGCATAATTTTCATTAAATAAGTGAAAAAAAAAGAGAAATTGCGTGTTAATTAGAAACCACAATGTGATAAATTTACTTTCACATGCATATTTAGGTTGTTGATGTGGATTTTAATTTAACATTGTAGATGCTTTCGTTGCTTTGAGGTAAGTCCTGCAATTTATTTTCTGCTTTACTTGAGTGTTAAATTGGTGATTTGCACACCTGCATGAACACCTCACATGTTAGGGAATTAATTTAAAATCAATTCAAGCTGCCTGTAAAACTTTTTAAAAAAAAAAGAAAAAAAGAAATGGTACCGAAAGGGCGTTAGAGAAATCTAGCGTAATCAAGTCCCCGTACCAAAATATCTGATTTGTAGAAGTAAAGTAAAACTCCCGTTACTTTACTTGGGTTTCTAATCGACCCACAAAAAATAGATTAGTGGCGACTCCTAATTAAAAAATTTGCATGTTAAGAAGTTGAATCGAAAGTCGCGAATTGATATGGGCTTGGGAGAGCCCGAGTTAAGTTTAAACTTAACAATCCATTAGCCAAACCCTAGGTAGTTCACACCCGAAAAATTGGTCGCGACAATGTAGAAGATCTATTGAAGTTCTCCGTGAGCATGTGAAAGTAGGGTCAATACCATCTAAACTCCAAAACGTGATAAATTTATTCTAAACTAATTTTTTTAACCACAAAAAACTCCAGATCGGCACACTTTTGATAAATTTACTCTCAGTTGGTTTCCGTTAAATTTTATTGTTAAATTACTAAGTTGAATGACATGTGCAATTGACAGGTGTACTAAACTAGGTGTACCAATTTGTGGTTTTACCCTCGATTATTAATTTGTAGTTTTTTTTATGGTATTAATCCAATTCAATAGAAGCTAATGGATGATAGATTTATTAAAAGTGAACTGATTTGAGATTTTTGTGGTCAAAAAATTAGTTTAAGGGTACTAGCTTGAGGTTTATTGTGGTAAAAAAATTAGTTTGAGTATGTGGTAAATTTGTCATTGGGGTATCAGCTTGGGATTTTTTATAGTTAAAAAATTAGTTTTTGGTAAATTTGTCATATATGTATCAGTTTGAGGTTTTTCGTGGTAATAATCCATGAAATTATATGCAAAGTAACATCAATTATCTCTTCATATTTAAAAAGCAAAGCTTCTTTTGTAACTTGTTTCTAGTAGATTTTGCTTACGGTAAGAATTGAGTTAATAACAGAGAGTAAAACTAAACCAGTCTGATATTTGTCACGTATCTGAAAATGTGCATTAAGGTCTGGGAATTTGTTGAATCTTAAGTATGAGATCTTCAAAAATTTCAGTAAGGTCCTGAGTCAAACCATTAAAAATCCACCAAAGCCATTTGATTATCATAGTTCTCTTTTCTCTTTCAGTTCTCAAAACTGGACAATGCAAATCAGATCCTAAGATACCCCAAGGCTTCTAATCCTGTTGTGCATTCATGTGGTGTTGTAATCTTAAATTTTAAAATGGAGAGGAGGAAAATTGATTAGGACCTCCCAAATCTTCAAACTAATTCCACAATTACTCTTCCATGTTAGAGAAACATGCATAGGGGCAATGAACTTCATTTTTTGTAGTAAACAGAATTTTTGTCTGATTCGGCTTCCCCTGTGGAGAAGATCTTAGTTGGACAACTCAATAAGATTCTCTCCGTCTAGTTGTTTGCAATGAAGCAGCTGTTCATGAATGAAAACGCTAGCCTGTCTTCTTCAGTAGGAGCATGAATAGAACAAATCCTCATCTGCTGACATAGCAGTTGCTCTGGATTGGTGGCATTTCCTCCTCAACTACAACTACAACTACAAATGGTAAGAGAAGAAAATAAAGACCTACCTCCTTTTCAATTAAATCCATCATTGTTTTTACATTTAGGCAAAGTCTGAATTCAATCCTTTTCAGGTGGTACTTGAATCGGCAAGCATAAACAGATTCCGAGTACTTTATGTACAAGAGGGTGACACGGAATTGACATTTCAAGTACTCCAATGCATAAATTTGCTACTTTTTGCTACATTGACGAGGGAAACAGCTGGCCGATTAGATTTCCATTGCTGTCTCAACGTTCTGTTAAGTAAATTAAGGCTAACATTAGCTTGAAACCAGCCATGTCAATGCTATATTGTATTACGATTTGGTTAGGCAACTCAACTGCTCATCATGAGGTTGATGCTCCTGATATGGGCACATTCATTTTTCAATGGTAAAGATTAAGGAACTTGTCAACTGTTTTGAGTAAAGATTTGCTTGCATCTCTTCTTACATCCAGTTAAAAAGGTTATAGATAAAAACTTTGCACGTAAGCTGCTTATACTTTATCACCTTGTTGAATATTCTTTGGCCTGGTTTTGACCTTGATTCGAATCAGTTGAAGATGCAGGACACTACTTGCTGCTGGATGCAGTTTTCCGGTGGCATGATCACTGCAATATTATCGGGAGTAAAACATAACTGCAGCCATTATCTTCAGGAGATCGAGGAATCATGTCTACAAGACGACTGTCCTCCTTGAGAAGCACCAGGAAAAGCTCATGATATGAGGAAAACAAATTACAGAGGCTTGTTGCATAGGAACGAAACCTGTGCTAAGAAAAAGTTTCCGGATTATTCTTCTAACCTACACTAAGCATATGAATGAAAGTAAGAAGATGCCGCTAAGCTTCACCTGAATATGAATGCATGTTCTAGGATTTTGTCTTGGTACTTAATGTTTTCGTAAGCTCTACTTCAGCAATCAATTCATTCCGTGGCATTGTCAACTACACTAACTTAACCATCAATCTAGACTTAAGTCTGCTTGTACAATACTTAAATTGCAGCTTGGGTGGTGCCTAATCAGCATGGTGCTTATTGACTATCATTGCATGCAATCACCTAAAACAGCATCCGGTAAATCATATTTTTTGGCCAAGTATTACTGCTACAAAATGAAGTGGCATATTAAGCAACAAAAATATCAGCTCAAGACCACCACCCGTGATGGCCACGTTGGTTAGAGCCTTGCTCCCTCATAAAGAGGAGAGGGATTCGAAACCCCGCGTCCCCATTGCGCGACTCACCCGCGGCTGGGTTAGTGGTGGTGGCTCAGTTCGCCCCGGGTTTATGCCGCCGGCTGCCGACTGTACGGTGGTTCCGGGTCATAAAAAAAAAAATATATATATATATATATATATATATATATATATATATATATATATATATATATATCAGCTCAAGGATTAACTCCTTGACTACTTCAAAATGCTAATTTATTACCTCCAGCAAACTTGCTTACAAATAAATTGTCTTCAAAAACAGTTGATGTGAAGGTACCTTCTTGCCTTTAATCATCCATCGCTCTAATTCACCGCATGGAAACGGGGAAGCAACAATCAATAGTTTGTTTACAATCCCGTGGATCAACAAAATGTTCCAGTTTCACACTAAAATTTTCTCACTGAAACTAATTCTCCATGTTTATGTCCAGACTCAAGCATTGCCTCAAGAACAGCAACGTCCCTGGCTCCTTCAAGAAAAGAGCACCGTGGTTCAGCTTCATATCCACTCTCCTTCTGAAACAGATCAACAAAGCAAAAAGTTAATACTTTGGGTCCCTGCAACAGTCTGTAATTACTGCCTGCTAATTGAATTTTCTCATAAGAATATTTCTGGAGGGATCACAAAGAATCTGACGTCCTCTTGCTCACTTCATAAAGTAATTCTTAGCAAAGTAAAACAAGGACAGTGCATGGTGTCAGGATGCTCACTTAATGAGGACAGTACATCTCAAAATGAAAACTTTTTTAGGGTATTTAACCCGAAGCAAAGACCGTTAACATCTTATAGTACCTTAAGAGTCATATTTGAAACGTCATTTATAAATGCTTTTAATTCATCCGTCACTCCACTGAATGAATAGAAGGTGCTTTTGCTTTGACCATTGGCATCATACAAGGTAGCCTGAAATAACAGCATCACTCATTAGCAAATGACAAATGCATAAGTTCGACTGGAATAAGATTTTGTAAGCAACAAGCGATCTATTGAGGTAAAAGGTGTTTGAAGCTTTTAGATCCTTCAGAATTAGCGTCGCTTGAATACAACATGGATCATAGGTGAGTTAAGAATACCAGGTAACCATGTCGACCATCCTGGTTTCCACGTTCAAGCTGCAGCGTCCCCTTCAAGCCAACAACTCGCCAGAATATCTGGAGGTGCTGAAACAAATCAGCGAGAACTAATCATAGTATATGCTAAAATTAGAGCAGATTATCAACTCGAGACATGCCTTGGGTGATTTTGAAGATACGATCATCACAAAAACTCCAGAACAGCCATTCTCCAATTGACTGCAAAGTTTCCATTGTTTAGGCCGACAAGAACCCACATATGTTTTCTCTCAATAAAAAATTACTAGGTACACAAGACACTTACAAGGACGATGATAAATTATCCGGAGGAGGCAAAGTCAAATCCACATGAGTAGTTGTGGCAGAAACTGAGGTTATCTCACATCCAACAAGCTGCAAGATAGTTAAACGTTGATGGAATCCCAACCACAGACTGCTGTTAAAAGACAGCAAAAAAGCCACTGCAGTTTCAGCAAATAACTTCAGAAGAAGTGGCGAATTACCATTCTTAAACCTGCAATGAAATGTACTCCCATATCGAGTATAAAGCCACCCTGCATTTAGGGAACATATCAATCAAAGTAAGATTTGACCAATACATCTTCAGAAAAGTATTCCGTGATAAACAAGCAAAGGAGCCTTTGCAAATCCAGATTGCTCGTGTCTAATGTGTTATGATCCTTGAATCATAGAGGATGCAAAAGTTATAGCTTTGGCATTAGCTTCTAAACTTGTAAAGTGATTGGGACATAGTCCCATCCTTACATTACATGTCTGATCCAATGTAAATCACGATTGCCACTTAGAATGTTATAAGCAGGATATCATTTCGAAATGGTTCTATTAGAAGCACCAGAAATAGGAAAAGTCACATACCGCAAAATTGCGCCTCCAAGAACTTGAAAAGTAGGGATTAGAACTGTTCATCGATCCTTCAACTATGACTTGGACATTCATCATGTCGCCAATATCAGCCAAAAGTTTTTTACACTGTTGATGGAATCATAAGGATCTTTCTAGAGCCATGGCAAATCAACAAAAGCAGAACAAGTACCTCAACGAAAGCAGGTTCAAATCTGTAGTTCTCGGCTACTGCCCAAATAGGCTTGCTGGGTGAACTAGCACAAAGAGCTCTATATCTTGAAAGTGCCATTTCTATATCAGTTGTCGCTTCACAGATGAACAAAACAGTTTAGAGGTAAATGATGCATGACTTTGCAAAATACAACTTTACTTGCAATTAATTGGAGACATGAATAATTCTATCTATAACCAGGAAAGAGCAATACAAACTTTTAGGAATTGAGTATGCCAGATGCAGAAATGAAAGTTTCTACCGCCAACACCATACATAACAAATGACACATCAAGAGGAAATTTTCACAAGTTAAATGAATGCTTTGATGTAAACTCAATTCCAAAAAAACCGAAATGGGTGTGAGATGCATTTATTCCCTAAGGGTAATGCATATCAAAAAGGTCATTCATCTCATCTGAGACGAATATAGCTTGAAACTTAATGACGAAAAGAATTGAAGAATAAAGAAATGCCATGACTACTTTAATAAACAATAAATAGATCCAGTTTAGCACTGACTTACAAGCAGCCGCAGGTTTTTCTTCATATCCAACCAGTATGCCAAGAAGAGATTCAGCGCATCAAAACAATGAAAAAGATTAACTTTTTAGTATACACAACAGAGGTAAACTATGCAAATAATACTGCCTAATGCGCGCATGCATGCACCAACAGACAATAAATAACTGTATATGAGAACTTCAACCTATACAGTCAGCCATAAATTTACATGTTGCCAAAACTTCGAGAGTTTCAGTCTATGCTTGTTTGCCTAAACTTACTGAAAGATTTCTCTTTTCTCAAAAGAGAAAACATTGGCATCAAATTTAATCGTGGCATCTGAAACACAAATCACCTTGCAATACATGCTTTCCCGCCTTCAGCAGCTTAAGTGACATGTCAACCTGCACAAACTACCTAAGTGACATAACGAAAATGTAATACGTTGAAGCAAGTGATTGAAGAAAAATTTGTTGCGTGAAGAGGGGTTACAAGACACGTGCTCATGTCAAGAACCAACTATATGCACCTATTACATTTCAAAGAAGAGTTCATACTTCAGCCCATCACTTCTCCAGAAATAACAGACATGTGATTTCATCCAAATAACAGATTATTAATGCATGTGACTCCATGGGCAAAGATTGGTTAATTTGCAACATATACTTAAAGGATCCAGAAATTGGATAGCAGAAAAAGGGGAACGTTGTAGAGTCAATGACCATCCTACATTAAACCTCAGTGCATTCTCATCTTCATTATTTGGCGTCACTCTGTATAATCTCATTAGACATAGCATTGAACCATCAAATCTGACACGGAATGTGCATTCCTTGTCTACCATAGGATCATTCCTACTTATATGCATGTTACCACAAATTTGGGAAGTTACTGTTGTGAGATACTTATAGAAGCACTTGGCAAGGATCAGATAGCAATGAATAGAAAGCACGAATGAAACGTTTGGCTTTGTTTCCCCGCCTTTTGGCTTGCTTAGAAGGTGACGAAACATGATCATTCATGAATTAGCCACAGATCACCAAATTAATTTCAATACGAAAGCAGGACGGACTTGTGCCATTCTCTTAACTCCTAGTCCAACCATCTTTCTCAAATTCACAGCGCACACCTATAACTATGCAAGTAAAGCAAGAATTCCCAGCACAAATTGAGGAGATATTTACTACTCGGGGTAGCGACACTGTGGACTACCAAATCGTTGATTATGGTAGGAGGAGAGAAGAACAGCAAAAGAGAACCTGAGCTTGTCCAGCCAGAACAACAGCAACAGCCGGTATCGAATCATCTCGGATGATCTCATCAAGACCCTCATCACCCCACTTACACTCCACTTCGGGAAAGTGCTTCCGTGCTATCTCGACCGCACCCGTCGCCGATTCCTGCAACAACAGAAGATCAAGAATCAAAGAAGACAAAAGGGGTCTGCCAATTAACTCGTAAACAGGACCAAGTTCTCTGTTTCTTTGCAACAAGGCCAAACCAACATAAGCGGGGTTGCGATCACCCCGCAGATAGAAGAAAAGGGACAGCCATTTCGCAAGAATTTTCCCACATACGATACACATCGAAAAACAGAGCCGTAACCCAAAACCGGGCTTAAGCCAAGACTACGTTTTATTTCACTGGAAGCTAAGACAACGGCCACGAGCTCCCCAGTTCTGTGTCCTCTACTTCTGGCAACGAAACACAGCACGAACACAAAATGGTGAAGATTAGGAGGAAGAAGAAGAAGCAGAGGCACCTGCGTTCGGCTCCATATGGACTTGACAAGAACGAGCTGCGAGATCTCGGCGAGCCTCGGGATGTACTGGGTCCTCACGAAGATGCCCGCTCCAAGAATGGCGATCTGGGTTCGCTTCTCCATTTGCAGTTCTCTCTTTTCCCACGAATTGGGATCTGGGTTCGCGCTTTTGGTGGGGAATGTGGATCGATTCGCAAGAACTTCCCAGATCGTTTACAGTTATTCCATCGAACGAGAGCCCATCGATACTTTCGGCTGTGAACGAGGAGCCTGCGCACGGCACTTTTTTCAAATTTGTTTTAATTTTTTTTTTTTTTGTTTTTCAATCGGCTGAAAACGCATTGGATTTGTCTGAAATTGTTTATGAAACATCGTCAGATTAATATGTGACGTTATTTAATGCAGATGCGTTGTAAAAACAAAAATTATGTTGCACGACAACGTATCTTTGAAAAATCCTTTTAAATAAAAAGATTTTTTTTTAGTACCAACACCATAAATTTGATTTGAATTAAGGAAATCATACGATCGTTTTGTACTTTTTTATTTTTTTTCTTGCAAATCTTTTTACTTTACTGTTACTTTTCATAGATTCAAGTGTGTAGAGTGCACGCATAGATCCATTTGAAAGTGATCTTACTTTATTCGCATAAATAATTTTTAGTTGATTTATCTAAGAAACGAATCCAATTCCAAAAGCTAGATACATGCTCAAAGTTAGTTGAGGCATTTATGACATCCTATATCTTGTTCACAAAATTTCTGAAAATACCTATGATCATTACTATTTTGAATCGAGTGAGGTGCGAGCTGAAACTTGAGCAAAAACATATGATTGTTTACACTCGGGAATACAAGGGCTCTAATTGGTGATATGCGGCCAAATACATAAGTTCCTCAACCATTAAGCGCTGTCGTGCTTACTCGGATTATAGTTAGCATCTTGGAGCAAATTAAAGGCAAAATGGATGGCACGTGCATGTGGACACCCAAGTAATTTCCGAGAAGGTTCGTTGTTGTTCTGTTGTGATAATATGGACCGGGAAAGAGATGCTCTCGTTTTCCTTTTCTTTCTCTTCCATTTGCAAAAAGGATGGGGAGAAACATTCTCAATATTAGCACGAGTCTCGTACTTGAAAAGTAATGCTTGCTTTGACCCATAAGGGTGTGAATGGTAATGCTTCTTGATTGGGGAAGACTTTTTTTTTTCAAAAATAATTCTTTTATATTTCTATTCCAAAAAATAATTTTTAAGTAAAATAAGGTGTTTGGTAACTATACAAAATTTCCACATCAGAAATAGAAAAAAAAAATAGATATAAGTTTGATACGAAACAATTTCTTTTTTGTATTTATTCGTTTTTTATTCTTGCTCACGGATCGCGGATCACGGGCCACATGCTGTCATTGTCCCGGTAAATGATGATTTATCTACGTGATCAGTGATGATGTCAGCAGCTGCAGCAAGAAAGAGGAACAAAAAAAAATAAAATAAATAAAAATTGACTTATTAGTTATTTCTAGAAATTGTTTCCGAGAATAAGAAGCAACTTTTTTTTTCTCGTTTTTGCTTCAAATCTATTCCTAGACTAACTTTCTATTCCGGAGAACAGAAAAACAACTTGGCGTTACCAAACGGATTTCTGTTTCTTTTTTGTTCCGGGGAAAAAAAAATCCGGAGGAACAGAAACGTTTCCATGCACTACCTAATTATTCTACACCACCCTTCGCTCATGCGCTACCTAATT
This sequence comes from Eucalyptus victrix, assembly GCA_016097545.1. Lineage (NCBI taxonomy): Eukaryota > Viridiplantae > Streptophyta > Magnoliopsida > Myrtales > Myrtaceae > Eucalyptus > Eucalyptus victrix. Next base: position 33,046,605 of record CM027844.1, read on the forward strand.
ATTTTGCACCACCCTTCACTCAACCATTCGAGATCGGATAACAACCACGCCATTCCCATGCGCTACCTAATTATTCTGCACCACCCTTCGCTCAACCATTGGAGATCGGATAACAACCACGCCGTTGCCATGCGCTACCTAATTATTCTGCACCACCCTTCGCTCGACCATTCGAGATCGGATAACAACCACGCCCCCCCACCCGCACGTGCTCATCACAGACTTACCAAAATTCTGACGGCCAGGAAACCTCTATGCATGAGACATGCTATGGTTAGGCAACAAAGAATGTGCAAGTCAAGTCAGAGATTTGCTTGCAATATAAATCAAACTCATGACGACTATAAAAGACGGGCAATGAATGACAAAATATTCAATGGTTTCAAAGTACCATGTCAATGACTGATTTAAGGTGCTTTTCTAATCATGTCCAGTAATAAGAGGACACATATCTGCAGAATTGGAATAAAAAGTAAAAAGATGAGATTCTCCCTTCTCCTCCTCCTCCTCCTCCTCCATCCTTTGTGAGATGATTAGCAGCAGAAGGTGACCTTCGACAGCCATGGCCATTGTCACCATCATCAGCGTCCCTTGTCCATGACCCTCGTCACCTTCATTGGTATCCCTCTTCCATGGCTGAATGAGCCGTTGTTGCTTGCAGCCATGGCTCCAAATCTGGCCGAACTTCCAGATTTGAGCTGCCTATTCGGGCATTGCTTGACACTGACGACAGCCATGAACAAGCAACACTATGCCTGAACATGTTCGGCCATGGATGCGAAAATCTGGAGATTTGGAGAGTGATGCCAACGAAGGTGACAACGACCAAGATGAGTGACGCGATGCTAGATCTGGAGATTGGGGAAAAAAAGGGGAAAAAAAACTAAGTCGGAGAGAGGAGGCTCCGGTCCTGCAAGCAACGCCAGAAGGAGGCTGCAAGCTTTGCTCGTCCATGATTTGCGAGAAGTCTCATCCACAAAACTGACACCTGTGGATTGTCCATGACCGTGAGCCTTGACGTCAAGCTCCAAGTCTTGTCCATGGACAAATAATGTCAATAACAGTAGTTTCTTTGCTTTGTTGGACTTGCAGACCTCTCGCAGACGTTGCTTGAGTTTGCCCTATGGTCAGGCTAGGATGGAGGAGGAAGAAGGGAGAATTTGATCTTCTATTTTTTTATTCTAACTCAGCAGACACGGGTCATTTTATTACAGGACATGACTAAAAAACGCACACCATGTCAGCAATTCACATGGCACTTTGAAATCACTTAATATTTTCTCGGTAACAAATAGTATGAATCCGAGAACTTCATTTCCTCCATTACCAAAAGCAGGTTTGGTTGGGGAAGCACAATTGTAAATTCTCGTCAAAACAAAAACGGAGTTGCGCTACCGCATAAGTTTCTTCCTGGGTGCAAGATAGACCGAGACCACAAAAGCAAAACATAATGAAATCAGATAGAACTGGCCAATGGTATACCCCACGGATGGAACAATCAAGAGACAAAATGTCCTTCCTGTAAATTGCTATTTGGTTTCAACACTCAGTCACCGAGTCTGAGAACAACGGCCTATACATTAACAAGTCCTTCATGTGCTGATACTGTGGCGGTGTGGGTGCTAAACACCCAACCATCCATGTTCTAAACGGCATATTAAGTTATGCACGTCACAGGTCTCTATATCAAAAAGAATGGTATTGGATAAAAAAAGAGTACCATGTCAAGAATCAGCTGAACTCTCGGGTTTGCTCCACCAAAAGGTAACAGAGAAGCTCGTTGTTAGAGATTGTACATAATGCCACCATTTGGGCGGTATATACAGCATCTCCCCCTCCTCTAAAATACAATCCAGAAACTCCAAGTCCATGATCTTGGGGTACTCCTTCTCGTCTATGTCATCTAGGTCAACCTTCAAACAAGAACATGATGGATATATAAGAATACTTAGGCAAGAAATAGAAGGACAAAGGACTGAGCAAAGCTAAAACATATGTGAGAGAGAGAGAGAGAGAGAGAGAGAGAGAGAGAGAGAGAGACTTTTATAAACTTTCACCCAATGGATTGCATGTCCAGCTTAAGAACGCTTTCACAAAATTAAATGCCTCAAACATGCAGGCCCATAGTCACTTTAATTGTTGTGCCCATCAATATCACTTTTAAGGTAGCATGCTTATATAATAAGGCACATATTCAAGAGAGGTCAAAAAGTTGCATACAGATGTGGATGTACCAGTTGTTTCCTGGTCACCTTGGTCACATTTTCAACATTTCAATCCTCTCACTAGAAAGGCCAAGAGCTCATTACTCTGATGACATCTCTCTTATTTATACATAAAGGGAAAAAACCTCATGCAAGGAAAGAAACGCAATATAGATAGCTCATGCAAGTGGTGATATTCTGACAGTGATTCATCTGGTGATTCAAGACAAGCATACAACAGCAGAATACTTTTTCACTATATTAACACATTCTTTAGATACCATTAGGTATCTGATATGATTGACATACTTGCAAGGTCAGAAAAATCAAGAACAGCCAGATTCTAACTGGCTTTTGATTTCAAATTAAGGACATGGTTCCAGTTGGGCATCCCACAGTCTAAGCACCACATGTGACCAAAAAGAGAAGGCACTCTAGACTGGTTGTACAATATCATCGACAACCCATCAAATCACAGATAGTCTGCATATGCAGGCACTCATGTTTTTGCATACTATAATTCAGGAAAGGGCTGCAAGTTCAATAGTCACATTACTTCTGTATGTGCAGTGCTCTATCCTTTCTTACCAAAAGAAAGGCAAAGTTTACCTCAATCATTACCAAACCCCTTAAATTGTAGATTAATCAATTCCATTTTTTTTTTTCTTTTTTTGGGTCTTTTCTCTTTCAATGTCATTTGCCTCTTTAAATAAGCTATCTGACTTAGTTTACAGTGTGATTTTGATAAGTCAAGAAACAATAATATATTTAATGAACAAGGTATCCTTTTGAGAATTTCTTTCCACAAAAAGTAGGAGAAAAAAAGGAACATAAATTGAATGTTGAAGGGATGTGACGATTTGAAAGGTTGGGTATATATTTGCAAGGATAAATATGAGGAACTATTTGCAACATATCAAGTAAGTTAGAGATATTTGCAATTAACCCATCATATTTAGAAATGGAAGAAAAAGGTACCTTACTAGAATTGCAAAGCATGGTTTCACTATGTGGATAGAGTTCCTCCGAGAATGAAGAGGAGTAAAGCCTTATATATTTTGCACCAACAACCTAAAGAAAAGAGACCATCCTTCATTCAAACGGCAATGAAGAGACAAAGGGGAGACAACTCTGACAGAGCATGACTTTGCAGATTATTTTGCACTTAATAAAGGAGGGCTTATAGACACGTTGACAGTTAAGCTGATTATGGCATCGCAAGCAGAAGTGCTCAACTATGTCACTTATTTTTCTTATTACATATATGATCCTATGAAGTCCCTTCCTTCAAAAGAGTCATGTTACTAAATCACATGATTTTGCTATTCAATTTCAATTATTATTCATAAAAAGAGACTTTATAATCAGGATTTGCACCTAGATATGATAACTTTGATTATATGTCTCATAAGTCCTAACCCATATCATGGCCCTAGATCTAATGGGAAGCAAATAACCTGATGATAATGAATAGAAATTCAGAGATAGATGTTCAATTAGCTTTAAAGTTAAGCTCGTCTTACCTTCTCGTAAAATTTACTCAAACACAATAAAACACAAAAAGAAAATAAATATATTATCATGTACAGTTTGTAAAACAAATGCAGCTTTGCTATTGACTTTGCGATAGAGAAAGCACCTGAGCAAGTATGTTATGGTGTGGATCATGGTGCAATGGGGTCACTGTGCCTGCTGGTCCGAACCAAGCATTAAGAGAATTTAGCTCTCCACCCCCAGCGAAACAATAGTCAGGGATGAGAATATCCTTCCTAAGCTCATTTATCTACAATAGCAGACAGATAAAATCAACATAAATCTGCCAACATATGTTACTACTCTTTGAAGAAAAGCATCCACATGCTGAACACCTGCAATTATAATGAAGGAGCATGAGTACCTGATCAAAGAGTGGGTGCTGCGCAAGATATGTAGGGTTAGCCGCAGAAGGATCGTTAGACTGCAGGCGATCAAGAAACTGGGAAAACGTGATGAGCTCCTGCTTCCACTCAGAGCATAGATAGTTCTTTCCAACCTGCACAGTGTTAAAACTTTACCAGATTTCAGTGCACAGGAATAAATCAGGTTAGCATATACTTGACATTGCGTAAAGGATCCCAACCAAATCGCACCAAATGCAGATTCAAACCAAAAGGTATTTCCCAGGTAGGACAACTTTGGGATGAATGTGCCCAATTTATTAGCATGAGCAATTGTTGATTTGATTCATGTTAAAACCTAGCAAGTATTGAAGCAAATTAAAGATTCTTAATGCCACTAACACCACTTCTTGATATGAACACTGTGTCAGTCTAAAGCAATTCACAAATATCAAATTGATCAACCAATATTGGTGAGCATGCATTTTGGAGCCCCTGCTTCTATCTCCCTTTCTTCTTTGTTGGGAGAGAAATGGGATTTTTTTTTTTTTTTTTTTTTTTTTGGGGGGGGGGCAGGGTGTTCTGGGACTACAAGGTCAATCACCTCAACTGGAACTGTGCGGTCACCAGCAACAGTTTTGAGATAATCCATGTCATTCCACTTTGTTCTGGCAGGCCATTGAGACATGCAATCTGTAATTATAACTGGACAACCTGAGAGGAAAAATTCACGTAGGAATCCCTCCAAGGACAGAGCAGACCTCTTAGCCACAGATTTTACGGACAATGATTTTTTAGGTAATATCCGGAGCACCTACAAGTTCAAAGGGAGAAGATAACAGTCAGACGAGCTTCAGATTCTGGCCTACTAGTGCCACCACAAAGATTGCCAACTTTGTTATATGCAATGAGAAAATCCTTTTGGAAAAAGAGATGAGAAGTGAGCAGCCATTCTTTCTACTTACTTCTACTGAATACATGCATATAGATGTCGAGAGGCAAGGCAACATTCCATCATACAATCTTCAACTTAACAAATTAACCTTCGACAAAACAAAAGGAAACCAGCCACATCTTCAGGACATTCTTTCCAGATATTTTCTTGTTCCATCAAAACACATATAACTCAGAATAACAATGGCCAGAACAGAATAAAATCCTCATGTCAGCTATTGAATGGGGGATGCGTAAATCATACGTACACTGACCGTGGGCCTAATAGTAAGAGATTATACATATAATCAAATCAAGTTACAAAAACGAAGCTTTTGAAAAAACAACCTCTACAGGAACCAACTGAACCGGAAACACAACTAACAGAACCAGGACGCAAGAAACGCAAGAACACATCTATTGTAAACAGAGTAAGTGGGAAAGAGCAAGACGCAAATGATAGGAGCAACTTCAGATGCAAAATTAGCATCGCACATCAAAGAATCCATTTCGCAAACAAATAGAAATGAAGTGCATTTAACAAGAGAGTTAATGTTATCCATAGAAAGCAATCGAAATTAGCATCAGAGACTACAAATGATTAGACATTGTATGATGACGACCATTTCTCGATCAGATAAAAGCAGGAAAAAGAGAGAAGAAAATCGCAGACGAACCTCACCTTATCCCGGTCGATCCCCTCGCGGACCAGCCTCCTATCCAATCCGCCCGCCTCCTCCCCACCCTCCTCTCCTCCCGAAACCCCAGCGCCCCTCGCCTCCGCGCTCAGCTTCTCGACGGCGGCCTCCAGGTCCTTCTTCAGCAGCGTGCCCCCCATGATGAGCCCCAGATCCAGAACCCTAAGCGCCTCCTTCAGCTCGCCGCCCCGGTAGTGGAGCCGGGCCACGTGGAGGCACGCCATGGAGTAGGCGTCCCGCCACGCCGGGAGCACGGAGTGCCAGGGCCCCGAGTGGAGCTGCTCCCACGCCATCTCCCGCGCCGCCTCCGCCGCCCGCACGTCGCCGCCGGCGGCGAGGCCCGACATGGCGGCGTAGGCGTAGCCCCCGTGCTCGGAGATGTCGCGGAGGAGGCCGGCGGCCTCCCGGTCCAGGGTCGGGGTCTCGAGGCCGCCGCCGCCGCCGCCGCCGCCGGACATCCGGTCCGATGGTCAGTTAGAGAGAGAGCGAGGGAGGTAGAGAGAGAGAGAATGTGGGGAAAAAAGCGCGGTGCCGTGGCGGAAAAAAGCGGGGCTAAGAAATATCGGCAGGCGTGCGCTTTTTCGTACGGCGAGAGAAAAATGGGAAATATCGCGCGAGATATTTCCAGCGTGTACGTGGACGTGTCACGTGCCCGCACGTCCACCGCGGACACTGGCGTGGCCAATGAGAACGCGAAACGTGGTCGATTGTTGTTGCTCCGTTCGGTTCTTGGACTCTTGATTGGCTCGGTATTGTCTCTACATGGAAAAAGCAGAAGAGGCAATGATTGACGGTTGATATGTACATGTAGGCCATTAGTTTCCGGTCAATTTATGCACTTTTTTTTATGCCAATGTGACATCCACGTCATCCCTCACCCATCACTTTACAACACTTATTTCTAATTCATCGTTGTCATATTCAAACGCAACCACCAACTTGATATTAGAATTACGTTTTTATTTAACAATTTTAACTTTTATAATAATTGACAATAAACCTATAAATTTTCATGATATTAGTGTAGGAGATTTCTAAGTTTAAATATTTCAAATCATTTTTTCTCTATTTGACTCTCTAATTACATGTTAAACTCTAGTTTGCACTTAAAAGAAAAGTGTTAGAATTGATCATTTTTTAATATTAGATGATAGTTTATCTATTAATCAATATAAATTTTTAGAATAGTTGCCACCATTGCTGTTGCCAAGATCTTGGCCTGTGGCCACCACAATGGGCAAGAAGACCGACCACCATCAATGCCACCTCTCTCTCTCTCTCTCTCTCTCTCTCTCTCTCATTGGAGACCATCACACCTTAAGTATCGTGCCTTACCTCTAGTTTTGGATGGGCGCCTTAGATTCGAGGCCATTGAGACTTTCGAGCATGATTCACAACATTGTTTGAGGTAGCAATGCCTCCGCTTACAATCGAGGGAGAGAGTGAGTTGAAGAGTGTTGGAGGGTTGTTTGTCAAAACAAACCGAGTGTTTTTTCCTAGTCCCACATAGGAAAAATGGGAGGGAGTGGGCCAATTTAAAAGTATAGGATTTCCTTATAATATTTAAAGGAATGATTGGGTGGGCTAGACCCCACCATACCTGTGTGCAAATGCACGATTATTTGGCGCACTTAGTGCTTTGAATGCCTGCCATCCGCAGTTTAACTAGCACTAATCCCTTTGTTATTTTTTTATTTTTTATGTTATTAATTTTTAATCTATTCAAAGGCTGCCTTTTCATTTGAGAATTTTCGAAAATGAAATATAAAATGAAAATTCGAAATTCTATTTAAAAAAAACTATTATTCCGAAATTTTATTTGTGTTTTTTTTTATACAACCTTTGGAAATTTACTTATTCGGTTTGCAACTTTTTTCGAAGGGTTGCAATTGTTCGGATTTTCGATTTCTACCGAAGAGTCGCATTGTTTATCCAAACAATTTTTCTAAAGGATGTGTTTGTTCATTCTTTGACAATTTTCACAAAGAGTTGCAAGACTGTTTTATATATATACTTGTTATTTTTTGAAAAAAAATGAGAGTGATCATTTTTCATCTTTTTCGAGCTTTCTATCTGAAAATTACTTATTCAGTTTGCAACTTTTTTCGAAGAGTTGCAATTGTTCGGTTTTCAATTTCTTCCGAAGAGTCGCATTGTTTATCTGAACATTTTTTCTAAAGGATGTGTTTGTTCACTCTTTGACAATTTTCACAAAAAGTTGCAAGATTGTTTTATATATATACTCGTTATTTTTCGAAAAAAAAAAAACGAGAGTGATCATTTTTCATCTTTTTCAAGCTTTCTATCTGAAAAAATATATATGGCCATTCTTTCAAAATTGTTTCATAGAGAAATCCTGAAGAAATATTAATTCTATTCAAGATTCTCATCCGAGATTTTGTTGTATCCCAGAAGATTTTTGCCGGTGACCATTAAACGTTATGGGGGCAAATAAATCCTTTAAAAAAGTGATATCACGCCTCAAAGTCCGACTTGAGTACTTTGAATATCCGTCTTCATTGTTCAACCCAATTCGAAGCCATATATTACCAACAAAGAGTGCAATGGGAGATCGAAATGATAAGAGTTGTGGACATGATGAGTCCACGTCCATTGTGTTCGCAACCCTGATGATTAGTTTCAACTTCTTATGAGAGGTCGCGACAATCAGCCCCGATGAACGGTGGTGATGACAGCTTCTTGTGGTGGATCACGGCCACGACGACAACTACTCATCTTGGATCATTATTTGGTGAGAGTGAAGCCACGAGGGAACCTTCATGATAGTTTTGTCTGTCGTTTTCTTTGGCCCACCAAATGTTGACTGGGTCTGAATAAGCAAAAAGCTACATTGATCGGAATCCATAAAGTTAAAACACTATATTGAATGAAAAAAAAAATTGTGAAATATATTAAATGTTAAGTATAAATTTATAAATTTTTAGTGTCATTGATTTGTGAAATAATATATGAGAGATTTGATGTACTTGCAAATTAATTTATAAGGAGAAAGATTATCCAAAAAATCATAAAAATATTATCATTTTGCTAGTTTAGTTATAAACATTTTAATTTTATTAATTGAGTTTTAAACATTTGAACATTTTGTCAATCGAGTCTAGCTAATATTGAAAATCACTAATATATACGTTGGTCGTTTTACATAGCACATGCAGCATTGACAATGACAATTTTCTAATAATATTTTAATATATTGTAATTTTTTTATAATTTTATAATTTTGTAGTTTTTCCCTATTTTATTCATTTTTCCAATGGTTAGGTGGGCTAACCTCACCTCGGCCAAGGCTGCCCTCGCCCACCACAGGCGAGGCTTGAGCCAGGCCTTGCCTAAGCAAGAGTGAGTGTTGGTGAGGTCTCCCTTGCCAAATCTTGTTGGTAGTTTGTTTATAAAACAAACAAAAATTTATCTTGTCCCACATCGAAAAAATGTGAGGGCCCATTAAAATTTGAATTTATAATAATAAAATCATTTTGTCCCATTGAAATGGTGTGAGTGTTCATAATAGAGTGACAATTATTTTTAATTATTTAATTCCTTTTTTTTTTTTGCCTAATGATAACTAAGCACTTTTACAATCTTTGGAAAGTTGTGTCTATTCAAACGTAACTTCTTCATTTTTTAAAGGTTGTATCCATTCAAATATTTGTATTTAATATTTGTGTTCAATACTTTCAACTTCTAATTCATCTTCTTTAAAAGATATATAGTCATTTTTTCCAATTGTTTCCCTTGAGAGGCTTTGGAGAAATATTAAAATTATTATCTAATATTCTCAATTGAGACTTATTGCATCCTAAAGGAAATGATGACTATTAGCAATGATTTGGAGCAAATAATTGCTTAAAGATAGTTATATTACGTCTTAAAGTCTAACTTCATCATTCTTTCCAATCATTCATTATATTTTCCCAACAGATCTAATGAGGGATTGGCCTCATCAGATTTGGTTTGGGCTAGGTTACCTTGGCCTAGGGCCATCAACCAACATGGGCCACACTTCATCTTCACATTAGACTGAGGCTCCACAATAGCATCAGGCAACAGCTAAGCTAAATCAAGATGTGAACCAAGCACAAGATCAAGCAAAATCCCAAGTGCAGCAAAGCCTTATCTACCGAGACACCGAGCACGCATCCCTCTAGGCAATATCGAGATAGGATCTAGACTACAACTAAGGCATTCTCCCTAGCTGCAACAAAGTTTTATCTAGGTACTTCTCTGGGCTTGGCAAACTCTCACCAATGCTTGCTATCGCCCAGGTGGGGCTTTGTGAGGCCAAGCTAGCCACCCATTGGCAAAAGGAAGAAGAGAGAAAAAAAAATCAAATAAAAATATAAAAAATACAAAAAATTATTAAATTATTATTTGAAATTGTTCACATTAACATATTGTATCCACATCAACAATTCCAACCAAAATTGATCGTATAGACTCAATTGACAAAATATGAAAATATTTTGGATTCAATTGATAAAATGTAAAAATATTTATGATTCAATTGACAAAATCGAAAAGTTTATGACTAAATTGATAAAAATGCTATAGATTTAGGACTTTTTAGATTTCTCCTTATAAGGTGGTGTGATTTCATGTACATCGGAGATTTACATTTGCAAATAAATTTCGAGAAAAATAACAAGGACGACTACTCAAAACACCCCTTGAACTTTGGCATCATTGCGCAAAAGTCTTTGAATTTGATATGTGATAACTATTTCCGTGAATTTTGGCAGCTTGCGCAAGAAATCTCGAACGTCAAATAGTTACAAATTCCCTCTCTGAATTTTGATTTTCATCATAGTCACTGATTTTCTATCAGTATTACAGTTAATTGTAGCTTGAAGATGGAATATCTCATTTTTCTGAATTGAAAGGATTTCAAGTAAACTTCCATAAATTCATTAATCATGCATGATTATGTTTTTCATAACTTCATTGATCATTAACTATTATTTTGGTAAAGAAAGATGAGTAAGCCCATTTTCAGGCTACGTGTAAATGTTTACACGTGCCATTACATCGACAAGACTATTACAATGCCAATAAGAACGTGACGTGGTCAAGTACCGGACTTCTTATTGTCAATAATTCACATCATTTCAAGAAATTGAATGCACAAGCTTAACCATGGAAAAAGGGAAAAAAAAATGTGCAAATGTACGATGGATTGATCTCTATTGAAGTCCCACATTAAATATAAATGAATGTGTTGAGTGGCTTCTAATTTGGTTTCACGATTCCTTTAATTGGCCTATTTTGGAATTAGCTGTTGTATTCTCTTAGGCTCATCTTGTGCGCTTGAGTGGGTAGGCCTAGATGGGCTTGGCCCCAGACCTACAAAGGCCCAGCTCAAGCCCGCCCGTTGGGCCACCTTTCTATCCCTTATTTTCTAAAATTTCAACTAAAAAACTTATAAAAGATGAAATAGAAATGAGTAAAAGAATTTAGGGTTTTGTGTTTTTTATTTTGCGGTTTCACCTATAGATTTAAAAATATATTTCTCTTATATCATAATTTTGGGCTTATTTAATACAATTAGTGTTTATAGATTTTAAATATGAGTCATTAGGAAACAATATTTTATTATCATTTTTCAAAAGATATAACGGTGGGTTGGGCTTCGAAGCCCTAACCCAGGTCGACCAGCCCAGGACATTTTGTCCAAGCCTGCTTTATGAACCTAAAAAGTTTAGTGAGAGCTTTTAATAAATTAGATCTCTTCATAGTCTCTCCATCATGACCATTCTTGTCGTTCAAGTTGTAAATCACTGCATCAGAAACCCGGATTGTGTGTGTCCGAAAACAAGTGACATAATTTTCCCAGGAGACAAAGATTAGCTACTTCATTTGAAAAGTGCGACTAAATACAGGTTGATTAAGCCATTTTCATCGAAAATAACTTCGTCATACAATATTTTTCAATGGCGTTTAATTTTTTACGGAACAAAACGGGATAGGTAGGCTAGGAACCTTAATTGATGCTAAAGATAGTAACTGAAATGTTTTTTTTTTTTTTTTCCCAATTTAATCGCTAAACTTTAAAAATCTGAGTTTCGTGTAGTCTTCCTGTCAAGAGAACTGACCGCGTTGGTAGGCATGGCGCACTCTCCAAATAGCAAAGCTCACCTACGTCTCCTACTATGCCAGCTGCAATTCATAGCCACAGCGCACGGTGGCCGCCACCAACCACCGGAAAGCGGCCGCAACGTGCAAGAGCAGATGGCCCCGATCCACCACCAACATCACCTCCTCTTAGTATCTCTCTCTCTCTCTCTCTCTCTCTCTCTCTCTCTCGTCTGAGGCACCAAGCATCAGAACTGTGGTCGTGCGCATCAGATTAGAGGATGTGCAACTCGGATCCGAGGCCGTCGAGAAGGGAAAAGTTGCAGTGCAATGTTTAAGAATGAATTACGCAGTGGATGCTTTCTCGCGCGCGCTAAAGACATTTAGTTGTTTATCGAAGATTTGCTCTTGGCGACGTGATTGGAACCGGCAGCTGGAGAAGAAAAGATCTCCAAAGCTGTGGCCGTGCAATCGATCTTGGAGAAGAGACGCTGCAAAAAAGCGTTCAACTTTGGAAAAGACAGTATTCAAATTTCAGAGTCTAAAAGATGGATCGCGATCGCGGGAGCATAACCGTCGAGGATGATGAAATCCGAGAGCAGAAAGAGCTAAGAGTCGGTAAACAGACCACACCGCCAAGCAGAATTCAAATGACGTGTGCATCGGCTGCTACCCGCTGCCGCTAAAGAAGGCGACGTTGACAAGTTCATCGAAGCTCTCTCAAGGAGTATTCTGCCGAAGAGAGGTCTCTTTGTCTGACGTTATCAACGTACAGGGCCCTTCTGGGAAGTCAGTTGCTCCAAGTCGCAGAGGGTACCGAGAAAAGCCGACGTCCTCCGAGCCCTCCTCGAGGTCATCCGTGACAAGTCACTCGCTGCTGAGGTGAACTACCGAGGGGACACCGTGCTCCATGTCGCGGCTCGAGCTGGCAGGATCTGCACGGCCGAGCTCCTCCTAAGCTGCGGCAGGATTCTGCACATGGCGAACGACACAGGCAACCTGGCGTTTCATGAGGCTGTGAAGAACCGGCGCCACGAGCTGTTGAGTCCGCTCCTCAGCTCAAGTCACGGATGATCCAGAGGAGGGCCTGGAGGATGTCGGCTCAATTGATACCCGCCGCGACATGCCGAGCAATGAGTTTCCAGAAGGGCCCTGTGCGTTGACAATGTCGGATAAGAGGGCCTTCTCTTTAGCGGAATACTTTTTTAAGGGCTTCGATGAACTTGTTTACGTCGCCTTCTTTCGCAGCTTCGTGCAGCAGCCGATTCACATGACTGATGCCACTGTAAAATGCGCAACCTACTCTAATACCACACGGAGGGTATGCAGAAGTATCGTGGTGGCTCGACAGCTAAACCGTCGGACAAGCATAACACTAACAAATTATCTATATACTCCCACCACGTTGTGAAACCCTCGACGCAAACTAGGTTATGCAAACTAGCTTATGCAGAGACGCTCTCGCTGTAATTCTATTCATCTCTCACTCATAGAGAGCAACCTCTCTATTAGGCCGCGTTGCTCTCTCTCTTTCTTGAAGCTCACCTTTGCATATGGCGACTTCTCTTTCGGAAACTTCAAGCCTTATTTGTAGGCTCAAGTTATTTTCTCCGAGTTCACCGCCTTCAGCAGGCGGTGGAGTCCATCTATTCGTTGAGCAGATTGGTGAGTGAGTAGGTGTCAGCTCGTCACTTGATGCCGACTTCTTGCAGTCGAGAAGTTGCCATCACCTCATCGAATCGATCTCCTTTGGCCAGTAGAACTTCGCCTCGTTTTGAATTAAGTTAACATGCTTTTAACAACCGCCTCATGTCACCGCTCTCACTTTGCTGACATCATTTTCTTTTGTCCCATTTGGTGCTGACTCAGACATCCTCAGCCACAAGTTGAAGATATTTTCTTCGCTAGCTGTCGGTTCACATCATGTGGCCAAGAGCAGCTCCTCGAAAAAAAAAATATCTTCTCGGGAACACGCGTCCATTAAATATCCTAAGTCATGAAAACATCCAACTATGTTTGTAGTAGCCGTTGGAGAAAATATAAATATATTCGAGAAGGGGAAGAAATTAGAATCGGACTGAGGCCCGGTAATACTCTCTTAAAAATTATTTATTTTATAATATTGCTCATGGTTATTAGCAAAAATCATCTAAGATATAATAAAATTTTAATGAAAATATGATATAACAATCACGATATTTCTTGAGTATCTCTCCAAGAAATAATTAAAAAGATGGTTGAATATCATAATAAAGAAGTATCAAAAGTAAAATTCAAAGAGACTGACAAAAATGAATATATATTACAGTATTTTCGAGAGAAGGTATTCCCGAACAGATACGTCCTTAAAAGGCATATAAAAAAATCGGATTAAATAATATAACATTAATAATTTTTTTAATTCTGAATTTCATAATATATGAAAAATTACAACATTTCATGAAGAAGAAATTATGTCTGAATGGCACAACTCTCCAAATGTTAAAAGGTTATGTCCAAACAAACATAACTTTTCAAAGGTTGTAATTGTGCCTAATAACCATTATACAAATGCAATACTAAAATTTCAAATTAAATAATAATAAGAATAATAACAACAATAACAACAACAATAACAACAACAACAACAATAATAATAACTGTACTCTATTACGAATAGTCACACTATTTCAATAGTACACATAAGTTATTTTATAAATTCAAATTTCAATAAATAAGAAATTAAAAATGAGGATTAGTGCCGCTTATGATTCGTGAGCTTCCTAAGTGTGGTATTGTGGGTCTAGTCTACTTAACCCATTTGTCCTCATTTGAACAAGCTAGAGGACATCCATACTTATATGCTGCGTTTGGTGATTATGATAAAATTCGCGATAGAATAAAAGTTTTCCTATCCTACATTTGGTGTCTACTCAAGAAAATATGAAGTCAAATATTCCAACTTGGAAAGGGGAGACGAGGGGTTCGAATTCCCACATTTTAAGGAAGGCTGGGGTTGGGACAATTTAATTTCAGAAGTGGGTTTTGACTTCTATGCCCTGTAAAGAGGAATGGCAAAAGTTTGAAAGTGAGTATGCTATAGTAGGAATAAAGTAGATTGACTAACAAAAAAAATATGAAGAGAATATAGATGATGTGGATATGATTGTGAAAAACAAAAAATGAATATGATTAGAAACAAATGATATCCACAATAGAGTTTATAGTGATTTGACTTTGCGTAAGCTTATATCTACTCTTTCTCAGCTGACAACTTACCAACTATATTCCTCTAGATAATCGATAAGATATTACATATGTAATTACTGTTTATATTCAAGCACTTCTCCTTAAAGTAGGTGTTGTAGAGCTCACTATCTCACACCTAAGCATAAACATATTACTCTACCAGCACTTCTCAAAGATTACAAAAATGAAGTGCTCAAAAGACAATATAAAAATGGTGTGAAGCTTTATTAAGATGTGGAATTATT
Organism: Eucalyptus victrix; assembly: GCA_016097545.1. Taxonomy (NCBI): domain Eukaryota; kingdom Viridiplantae; phylum Streptophyta; class Magnoliopsida; order Myrtales; family Myrtaceae; genus Eucalyptus; species Eucalyptus victrix. Next base: position 33,061,877 of record CM027844.1, read on the forward strand.
ACTCAGGATGTATCTTTTTCTTCATCTCCTCAATTTTCTTTTATACTCTTCTCATCGAAGCTTCCATCGAACTACCTTCAGGAGGATCGATCTCCAATGTAGCTGTTGGACAATTATTAAAAGGATAAGGTAGTTGTTGAGGTCGATCAATCAGAATTCCTATTGATTTGATTGGCCCTCGATCAATTCTGGGTTTCCAAATGTGAGGTGCTTCAATTATAGAAAGAATTGTGCATTTGGGATGATTGTTAATCAATCAAGATATATTGAAAATTCTAGAAAATTACAATCTCATAAGATAGGAATTCATACCAGACCACTACATGTTAAGGGAAAAACTAAAATATCTCAAAATAATATCTCTAAAGATTATAGAAGAATTGTCATTGCAAGTTGAATAAGTGCTTTGCTCATATTCACAGTCATTCATTATATCCAACTTTTCAGTATTTAGCTAATATTCACAGTGTAAACTGATCATATCTATATATTACTTCTACTCATATTCATGTATCAAACTGCTCATATCCACATAGTAAGCTGCACACATTCGCATATCAAGCTACTCATATCCATGTAGTAAATTACTTCTATCCATGTGGCAAGTTGCTCATTTAGACTTGTCAAACAAAGGTGGGGTTGGGTCATAAATGGTCAGACCCAAGTTGACCTATTCACTTATTTATGATCCATTTATTAATAATATAAATTTATTGACCCATAGTTGACCCAATCCATACCTAATTCATATTTGATCCAATCCATATTATAAAACGCTTCCATATTTAATCAAATCTAGAAAAACTTATTTCTTATGATTTAAAAAAAATTATAGTGATAAAACACTTTCATACAATTACAAATTTAATGGATAAATTTTATAATTTTTTTTAAATTGAGGCTCCATTTATTTCACAAAAAATGTGGCATTTTTAAAAATGATTATATTTTATAATATTTGGTTGAAACTCAAAAATGAACTAAAAAATATTTTTCACATAGTATAGAAAATCCGATTTGATTTTCAGTGCACTCTTTTAAGTATTTTTATTTTTGTTTGTATTATTAATTTAAAACATAGAATTTTCAATTATTGTTTTTCCTCCTTGTTCTCTCAGTCTTCGGCCATGGTGGCCATGGCCATTAATAGGTTGGCTCAAGCCTCGCCACAAGCCGACGAGGCTCCACCTTGCCCGATCGGTGAGCTCGAGGCTCCCTAGTGTAATTAGTGACTAAGCGATGGCATTACTAATGAGGACTTTGCGGCCCTTAGCCAATGGTTTGCAAAGGTCAACCGTTGAAATTTGTAGGGGAAAAAAGTAAAAGAAAGAAAGGAAAAAGAAAACAACGAAAATAAAATAAAACTGATTAAAAAATAAAAAAATTTACAAAATAAAAATTATAAAAATTGCCGAAGATGATGATATCTCATTAATAAGTTTACTCAACTAATAATTTTTATAAGTTAATTGGGTTGTAAATGGGTTTAAAAACAAACCTATTTACAACTCATGGATCACTAGATTTTATACAACTCAAACCCATTAATAACCTATATATTAAAACTTAACTAACTCATATATGACCCATTTCATTATAAATGGGTTCAAAGTGGGACTCATTTTTGACACCTTTAGGTTCAATTGTTCTTCTAAAGGAACTTAGGTTGTGAATAATAGTCCTGTAGACTTAATATCTTAGCATATTCAAGATTATGTGTGCTTTCACATTGATTTGCAAATCAATTAAAAAAAATTTCCACCACTCATAAAAATTATCCTCATTGAGCATGTATTACCTGAAACATAATAAACTCTTACATTTATAAATATTGATAGAAAACATGGACAATTTTGTATATTTTGAAATATATTACAAAGCTTTCTCAATAAAGTTTAGAGTTTTTTTACAGACTGTTTCAGTTCAAATATATCTTTTGAGGCCATCGGATGAAATTGGATTGACGAGAATATGTGAACTCAACCACGTGTGAGTCCAAGAAGTGGTGGACATGAATTGATCAGCTGAAATTGTCAGAAGAATAAGATTGCACGTGGATTTCATTTATGAACTGCAAGCGTGAAGAGGTTAATTACGTGTGGCTTACCTTGGTGTCCTGTACTCTCCAGGTTGGACTTTTGAATTGGGAAATACATGGAGGAAATTAGACGGTGGCCCGCTTGCACGCGAGGATGGTTGTCCCCTTTCCTGTCTTCTGCCGAAGCCATCGTTGTTGACCTTGAGAGAGAAGGAAAAAGAAGAGGAAAAAAGGCCCTACGTTCATCCATGACTTAATGCATGCAGATGCATGCATGCATGCCCATAAACTATGGTGGACTTCCTTTGTCCTTTTCTTTCATCTGAAGAAGACTTCCACGTGTTCCCATAAATGATGGGAACTCTCTTATGTATTATAAAAGAGAGAGACGTCCAACGGAGAAGGGCGCCAAAGTTATTTCGGTGGCCCAAAGAGAGAGAGAGAGAGAGCTCTGAGACTATAGAAGAGTGCAAAGAGTCCTCGTGAGGAATTTTGTCGTTGTAATTACACCGAGTATTTTAGTCAATTAAATTTTTGTGAGTATAATTTATTTAATTCTTTGAGTAAAATTTCACTGAGTATTTTAGCTAGTTAAATTCTTATGAGTAGAATTTATTTAATTTTTGAATAAGGTTTTATAAGAAATTGTGAGGAACTAAATACTTGTATAAGTTATTGAATGTAATTAGAGGCTGAGAAACACTAAATGAGTGTTTAAGTGTTCGAGTGATTGTAATCTCAAGTGCATTGATTGGTTTCTATAGTAAATTCCAGTGTTACTCTTTCGTGGACGTAGGTTTCAATACTCGGATCGAATCGTGTAAATTAGATGTCCGATTTCCTTTCCTTTCTTCCGACTATTTTATCCAATTCATTTGTCCCTGTTCTGCAACACTTTCCACAGTCTGTAGAAATGCCTCGAGACCACAAGGAGTCACCCATAAGGTTTGCATCTCCTGACCTTTGCTTCCATTGTTGCCGTTACTAGACATGGCTCCACTCTCCAGCAGTCTTGCGGGGATGTCGATCCTAGTTGAACACAGCAGTCGGAAAAGCATCGAGCAGAACTTAGAAAGTTCTTTCTCTCTCCTTCCTTCTTTTTTCCCTGTATGTATGAAAATAATGATCGAAATTTCATTACATCAAATAAAAATGCATATTTGCATGCGTGAAAACATAAACTAGAAAAAAAAAACTAAGAAATTCTAACTTAGCGATAACTGTGTTTAATTACTTGGATAAAATCAACCTAAGATTTCAAAAATTATAAAGGCGAGGAAGTAAGGTTTAATAACATTTTTTTTTATGAGATTTCAAGATATCATGGCTAATTAAACTTTAATGTACGATGACTTGAGCTAGTTCTATACATTTTCTCATTTGAGTATCTTTGTTCTACAATGTCAATTTATCCATAATAGAATTTAGGGGATAAGTGCATGGGAGTCCTAAAACTTGTCAAGAAAGTGTAATTAACTCTTAAAACTTTTAAAAAATGCAATTAAGTTCTAAAACTTATTATAAAGGTGCAATCAAGTTTTAAAACTTTCAAAAAGTATAATCGACTCTAAAAAAATATGAAAGTGTAAGTAAATCCTAAAATTTTCAAAAACATAATTATTAAAAGGATTTAATTGCACTTTTTGAAAGTTTTAGAATTTAATTGCACTTTTGTAACACGTTTTAGGATTTCCAATGTATTTATTTATAAAATTTAGTAACTCAATATCGTTCAAATGCACTACTATCAGAAGAAAACTTTATCAGTTTTTAATTTATTGCCAACATAATAGATGCTTCTAATTGTGTGCTGGCTTCAACAATGTTTATGGAAAGTTCATGTCGTGTGCGCATAACTAAACAACTCATAAATTGTTTCTAGTACATGAACGTAACATGTAACTAGACATTTGACGTACTTATCAGTGTAATTTGCTTAAATGAAGATTAATGTACACTCTGGATAACCCACCAGCGAGCAGCTGCGCTGGTTGAGATCATTTCCTTTATCCCTGAGGTTAAGAGTTTGAAATCCATAATTGTTAGCGTTTGAAGTTAATTAGCATAAGCGAAAAGGCATGCTCCGACGGATTCTCGATTATAAAATAAAAACATGTAATGGTTTATGTTATCAATGTATTTGGATTCAACAAAATAAAAGAAGAAGATATTTTTTAAATGAAAGAACTCTACGTAGCAACAAAATTTGTAATTAGCCTTTTTGTTATCTTTAAGTAAAAAAGAATAAAAAAGAAATCGAGATTGATCTCGATCAATATCATGAGCTACTTCATTTACAGGCGGGAACTGTTTTAAGGACTCTTTAATATTATCACAAATTGTTTTATACTTCATTTGTTTCATGAAAAATAAATAATATAAAAAATAATTTCTTAAAAATAATCACTTGCATCACCTACAAAAATGAACAAATAAAGAATATTTTTATCATTCATGGTTGATTATGAAAATATTTTTTATTGACTAATTATTTCAAACGATATAAACTATTATTTTTAAAAATATATTTTTTAAATCATTCATTTTTCGAACTAAAAACGATTGGCATTTTCATTTATATATAGCCTTTCTAGATAGAGAGAGAGAGAGAGAGAGAGAGAGAGAGAGAGGAAGTAAGAGAGATCCTCTTACGTGAATATCATATTCACATATTCTTATTTTCTCGTGTTTATTCGGCGAAAATGGCTGCAGATTATTACACGAGACCGATGCAGGACAGCAACGCGAGACCGTCCGCTTTCTATATCCGAACGACCTTTATGTCTCTTGCATAACGGGCAAAATCCTCTTCGATTCTTCATCATCATCATCATCATCTTCTTCATCATCTTCATCTAATGACCTCTCCCTTCATGGCGAGCGAGAGAGCGCTCAAGCTCCCTCCGCTCTCCACGGCCACTCCGGGCATGGCCACCGCCCTGCTCCCCACGAACCCTCCCTCTCCGACCACGATCTTCCCGAACCTCACCACCCCGCCTTCCCCGTCGTACACGTGCCCAAACAGCAGAGCCTCCTTCTCCACGCTCCCGCCTCCCTCGACCTCCACCATCTCCGGGTTCAGCGCGGCTCCCATGGAGTCCACGTATGTCCCCTTGTCCAGCTCGATGTACGACCCCATCAACTTCATCCACATCAGGAACAACGCTGACCCGCTCGTCATCTCCACGAAGTAGTCCCCGAACACTGTCCTGATGGCTTGCCATATGGTATCCATGAACACTCCTCTGCTCCATATATGCACGGTTTCGTCCTCTCTCTTCTTTCCCACGAGGATGTACTTCGCCGCCACACAGGCCAACGCGGTTAAAATCCCGGTCGACACCCAGAAGAAGGGGAACGTCCAGAGGACAGGCATATTCCTGGTGTTCTTGCAGTGGAGGAGCAAGTTCAGAGGGAAGTAGATGATTAGTCCGAGGAGAAAGTAGGGCAGTATTGTTTGTAGCAGCGGCTGAGCGAAAACAGCCCATGTGGTTAGGTACCAGGGCCTTGAAAGGGTCACTTCCTCGGTGTCTTTTCTCTCGAGTGCAGCGGCCATTGGACAACCGGAGAGGTCGACCTTCATGTCCGACTGCTCCAGGAAGACCCTCCATGCCTTAGGAAGAGGATCTCCATTTCTTAGGTGCTGGCAGATCTCGTAGACTAGTGAACGGCCGTGATCGATCGATGCGCTCTGACTACTTGACGTGGCCCGGATTACATCCACCTCGTGGCATCGGAGGAATGGATTAAATTCTAGCCTTTCCGAGCCTTCTTTAGTCAGAATTTCATTGATACTTACCTCCCCAACATCTATGTAGGGAAACTGCAATTCATCCCAAGGTTTTGTGCAATCGAGAGCAATGTCACGTGCAGCTTCATCCTGTGGAATTGGCCTGACTTGAAGCTGGAATATGTAACGGACCCCGTTTGGAGACTTCACACGGTTCTGGAAATCTTCAGCTAGGAACAGTAACGGGCGGGTGTCATTAGCATCCCTTGGTATCGCACCAGTTTCAGGCGGAAGGATCCCTGAGGGTTCCACCTTGCCAATATCTTCTCTGATATTTTCGTCGAATGGCCTCAACTTGAACTTCACATACATTTCCTGTCCGTCCTTAAAGCGGAAGAGCCTACAGATATTTGAGTAGTAATGCAGATCCGCATAGGAGTCAGCTTGACGGAGGGAGGTCCACACTGCATCTCGCACATGTGGCACCTGCTTCACGTGCTCCTCCCTCGCGGCAAGCCCACACACTAGCCAGGTTGCAAAATCAGAGATTGTGCGGGCATAGAATGCATTCCCTGTCTTCAAAGTCAAGTCGAGAAGTGGAGAATCGTCCCCCTTTTCATCTGAGAGTATCCTTACTGCCGCTCCTCGTGCATCTAACCTTGCATCATCATCAGCACTCAAGCTGTTGCTGTGACGGACAATGACTGTGTACTTCTTTCCAGGGCCGAAGATGTTGTGGTCTGGCAATCCTTGAATGTCGTCGTAGAGTTTCAAATATCCCTTCCCGCTAACACCGATACGATGGAAGTATCTCGATTTCACCTTCAAAGTTGTCGCTGCCAAGTTAGCAGCCAAATTGCCAACTATCTTTTTATATCTTGGATCCATCTCCTCTATCCTGTCATCCAAAGCGTGTGTAGTGTTTTTTACCATAACCGGACTTTGAGACCCCATGTAAACACCACCACTTTGGAGAACTGAATTCACTGGAGCAACTGAAATTGCCCCGAGAATAACATCCTTTTCGACTACTGAACCAGGGAGAATAAGGCTTTGGCTCCCAATAACTGAATTATCCTTTACATAAACATTATTCTGGATGTATCCACTCTGGGAATAGAAACCTGTAATGATCCTGCTAAAATCACCTAAATGGACACCAGCACCTATTGAAACCATCCTTGGATCTGCAACCGGGTTGATGGATCTGATGGAACAATACTTGCCTACTTTTGCACCTAACAAGCGCAAGTACATGCAGAAGGCTTCTGTTCCAGAAAGAAGCTTGGCAAATCGGAGGTGGCAAGCAACAGCAAGTCGGTGGCTAAACCAGGTTTTGATGTGAGTCTGTGTTTTCTTTTCTTTACTGGCAAGCAAATTGGTAAAGATGGATGTCAATAAACTAAGGACCAGGCCATGAGCAAAGTAGGCGGTTGCCAAAGAAATGGCAAACTCGAATGGATTAGGCAAGGCGTTTGTAAACATGGCGGCATATGCCGCGATGGTGAATGGAATCCAGTGTAAAGCTCCCGAAATGCAAACAAAAGCCAACTGTTCAAGGGAAGGAACTTTCTGAGATAACCTCATGTAGAGCAAGAAAACAGCAGCAGCCGACAAAGAGCTGACAAGACCAACCATGTAGATGCCCATGAACTGTTGTATGGTCTCCTTCAGACTTCCCGGGGAAACCTGAAATGTCGCAACAGTAGATCCTGAATTATTGATTTGTACAACAAAAAAACAGGAAAATATGCATGTATGATGCTTCCATCATCTTATGAATGTTAAGATGCACCTCTGAGCATCAGAGACCTCATTAGTGACTGCGAAAACCAAAGACAAGGTTAACCATGATGAAGGAGACAAAGAAGAAAAACCACAGAGTTCCAGTGACTATTTTCTACTGCAATTTAATATATTTAAACTACTAATTTACTATCAGAACTATCACACAAAAAGCTATCAGCATCATGCAAATTAAGTCAACCAATAGTGCACTTGCTTTGGAACTTTAAAAAATAGTTTCAAGAGTAATCTGACCACGAAATTCCACCCACTCCCCCTTTAAACAACGTCAGGAAAACAATGACAACCCTACTGGATGCTTCCATCAAGGGTTTGGAAATGTTTTCTTCATACCAGTACACATCAATTGAATAATCTATTATTCATTATTTGTAGGAGAATATTGCTTGAAACAAGTATAAGCCCTTTATAACCCGCACTACAAAAGTAGACATTCTTTTGCCTTCTGACTAGCACAGCACCATTACAAATACTAAGCACAATATAAGTTTTGCTACCAAGAAAAGGTAATTAGATGAGTACTCTCGCTAAGCAAATACATAAGGTAGAGCACTATTAGATTCACTAACTAGAGACTATATTTAGATTTTGCTAACCGGAAAGACCAAAAACAGATAAATAACTACATGGAGGAGTAATATTCATATTTTGGTTGATTTGGAGCATAATAAAATTTTACAATGAATAGATTTGGGTACACACACTTCGCATGAGAGTGCAACTCTACGTGCTCAAACTAAATAATTGTCATAGTGACATATAATCTAATCTATCATCAGGATGTTTCTATTGTTGAAAAAAGATATGAAACTCTCAGAGCTGACCTTTGGACCAATTAATAATTAAACCTATAAAAATGGGTAGAGCACAAACAAAGAGTTCATATGAACAAAACAAGTACCTAAGTGCTTAAAGGCTTTACAAAGAAAGCTGCGCCTCTTATCATAAAGAAAAAGGAGAACAGCACTTGCCTTCAGTATGTTTTCTGCCTTGGCCATCTTAAGGGCAGACTTCCCACCTTCACTTTTTTGCAAGGCCAGTACTTCAGCTCCTTCTCCTAAAACACTTCCTTTCTGGATAACAGCATAAGGGCCAACTGAGCAATTCCTGCCAATCCTTATTGGCTGGAATCTCAAGACGCTGTTCCGCACTTCGTGACTTTGAAGCAAAGCACCTTCTGCAATCACTGCTCCATCTCCGATTGAAACCAGAGAAGGGTCTGTTATGTCAACTGTATCTAGTAAAACTGATGATCCAATCCTTGCTCCAAGCATCTGAAACCAGTGTTTAAGGAACACTGTTCCTCTGAGATGCACTGCGAGGACTTTGGAGGAAACCTCCTGAGCCTTGTAAAGTGCCCACCACTTGACAAAATCCACAGACCAGACAGATACTTCAGGAGTCAGGGCGTAATTTATGTGCAGGAAAGAATTACCGAAAAATGCAATGGATATGCTGGTCAAGGCAATACAGAGGATCCAGAAAAGAGGTGCAAGAAGCACGACACTTGTATGATGCAACCAGGGAAGTCCATCGATCAGTTTTTGGCTGGCCACAACCAAAATTTGGAAAGTGGAAACTGATAAATAAGCAGGGAAAACCAGAATGAAGGAGACATAGAGAAGAGCAAGAAGTTGGAAGGACCAGATAAGCCAGGGGTGAAGTCTGGAAATTTCCATGGAGAAGTCAGCAGTGAGGATTTCTGGCTCCGAATGGTTGGATTGGGTGGTGACCAGATGGGGTTGAGACTTCATTAAAAGATTCTCAGCGAAGTTTGCCAAGTCTGCTATGCAGGTTGCAGTGAATATATCTACAGCTCCAACTGGCACTCCAAGAAAATCCGAAAGTTTTTGAGCAGCTCTGACCACGCCTATTGAATCAATGCCATAGGACACAAGGCTTTCAGTGGCTGAAATGTTCTGGATTGAAATTCCTGTCTGTTCACTGACTAGCTGCTTCAGAAACTCCACAATATTTCTATTGCTTAATTTTGGGCTTGGTGGTAGAGAACTTTTAGCAAGGTGGGATCGAGGAGTTTTTCCCTCCCTACATGTCCCAGTGGTGAAAGATCTGGTCAGTAATCTCTTTGTCACAATTGGATCTGGAACTGTGTTGAGAGTTCCATCAACAAACTGCTTGAGGCATTCGAACCTCTTGATCTTCCCTGAGGTTGTCTTACTTATGGTTCTAGGCCTGATCAACTTGACAGAGGCGACAGTTACCCCATGTTCTTCCACCACACGGGATTCAATTTGGTTTATGATGTCCTTATCAATGGGTTTACCATCTTTTAACTCTGCAATTACAACCAAGCCAACCTCATCAGAAGCATCTGGAAGTGAAATGCCTTTTGCTGATAGGACATCTTCTGGAACACTGATGACGGCACAGCAACCAGGGCGTAGAAGCTCAGATGAGCTCTCAACCGTCTTCTCAACATCTGCCGAGTAAATGTTTCTTCCAGCTACAATTATGAGATCCTTGATTCTTCCTGTGATGAACAAGTTACCCTGGATTACCCGTCCCAAGTCGCCAGTTCTTGTGTACTTTCTTCCAGGGTACTTCTGGAGCATGTTTCTGAAAGTTTTCTGGCTAAGTTCTTCCTTTCCCCAGTACCCAATTCCAGCACTCGGACTACTAATCCATATCTCTCCTTCTTTCCCATCTTCGTCAACCTCTAAACCTGCATCTGCATCAACAATTCTTATATCAACATCTGCGTCATTGGGTTCCACGTATCCACAACAAATTCTTCCCTGCCAATCTACCAAGATAGGCTTCTTTTTGCCATATGCACAGCTGACAAACACACAATTTTCTGCCAAGCCATAGCCTGGAGCCATCACCTCCTGAGAAAGGCCAAAGGGACGAGTGAGCTCAATAAATGTTTTGAGTGTCTTCTGCCTCACTGGTTCAGCAGCGACCATGAAAAAAATCAACGAAGAGAGATCATAATTGTGTGCCTTGGCCTTGTCTGCTTCTAATCTTCGAATTACTAGCTCAAAGGCAAAATTGGGTCCTGCACTGTGTGTGGCCTTGTAATCGCTGATCATTTGAAGCCACAGGAGTGGATTCTTGATGAACGTCAATGGAGAAAACAGGATGGCTGATCCACCACAAACCATTGCTGTAAAAAGTCCTCCAATCAGACCCATGTCATGGTACTGAGGAAGCCAACTTACTAGCACAGTATTTGAAGTGCTTCGGTATCTCCTCTGCATCAGTTTGACGTTATGAATGAGTCCACCATTTGTTATCATGACACCCTTAGCATCACCGGTTGAACCCGATGTAAATTGCAAAAAGCACAGATCATCCAGCTGAGATTCTGATTGAAAGGCAACATTTAGAGCAGGCAAGACCTTAGAGCTTTTGATCCAAGAATCTGTGTGCAGCCATGGAAGATTAGGCCACTGAGCTGTGCTTTTTGCTCTTTTTCCGGTGAAAGAGATCAAACTCTTTACTGACCCTGCTCTAACTGCAGCATGATAGCCGACAGTTGACAGAATGGCCACTGCATTGCACAAATTGGCAATGTTCTCAATTTTCATAAGAGCCTGTCCACCTCTTTGCAATGGATCGGGTGGAAGTACTGGAACAGGTACAACTCTGGCTCTTAAACAACCAAAAAATGCATCAACAAAGTCCAGACCTGGAACGTGGACAAGTAAAACCCTGTCACCTGGCTTAATTGTAGGTTTCCAGCTCGTCAAGAGCTTATGAGCAATGCAAGAAGCATTGGAGTCAAGCTCTGCATATGTCCTCTGGCACACCATTGCCCCTTCTTCATTGATCCACGTATAGAGAGACTTGTTTTGAGTAATTTCTTGAGCAGCCCAGTGTTTCAAATAGCTATCAAGTGTGGGGAGGTTAGGGAAAACAACACCGTGTGCTTCACTCAATGTTCTATGGCCGGTCTCCTCTTGTTCTAGTTGCAAGGTGAACAGACTCTGCACGAGAATTGTATAGAGCAGTAAATCATGGCTGTATTAATGCTCTTTCCATTATCAGTAATCATAGATCCAGAAAGCTGACTCACCTTCACATAAGGAAATGTTGGGAGGGAATTTGCACTGGCAAAGTGCTTGCAGATTAGAGCCATGGCATAAGATGAATTTCTTTCTGTAAGCTCGAAAGCAAAAAGACCTCCTACATAATATGTATTACGGTGACCCTGAAGTTCAGATTCTACTCTCTCATAAAATCCTTCCTTCATATCTGCGTCAAATCATAGAGGAAGTTATAAAATGTTTTGAACTTGAGCTTGTGGCTCCCATGAATCACCTGGGTATGCAATTATTTAACATACCTTCACTGCCTACGTGAGGGAAGTACTTGAAACGCCTCTGCAGAACGACCTTCTCAACTTCTCCACCCATTCTTTTAACTACTTCAATCGCAAGATCAATGACATTAGATCCCCTAATATTAACAGAGTTGCCATAGGACCAGAACAAGAAGATATTGGTGTCAGCATAAAATCTTTGCATTGCTACTGGATGTCCGATTGTCGAAGGGTCATCCATATATTCACCCAAATAATAAAAACCAACAGGGATGCGCTCAAGCCCCTTAATCTTTAGAACGGTGGTGTAATAATCTATTGTTTGCACTTTGCTGAAGAGCTCCCTTTCAAGGTCGCTTGCATCCAACAATCCAGTCTCAGCTTCTGCAGTGACAGTATGTTTATGAAATTACTCCAAACAAAAGACAACTATTAGGGTGGGAGTAAGATACTAGACAAACCTGCAGAAGATGGAGGTGATCTGTACGTTCTTGAATGCTTGAAGGGGAATGCACCCGAGATGATTATCTTATCAAACTCCTTATGCTCAATTTCTCCGCTAGAATTGGTGATATCCACATTAACACTTGAACTGTTGCGGCTGACTGTTTGTACCACAGTATTGCACCACACTTTTATCGTAAGAGACTCGCTGATTTTCTTCCAAAGGCTCATATATCCACCCTTCATACGTCGGATTTTTCCAGCCATGCTAGTGCGAGTGAACTCATGAAGGTAAGCATAAGGCATGTCTTGGACAAATCCGTACCCAGATGCAGTGTATCCATATTGGACAGACTTGGGAACACCGTTGATTCCATGAGCTTCCAGATATGCTGGGGTTAAGTCTGATGCGATATCACTCACTGCATGAATGCCTATACGATTTGAATCCTTCACCTTATCCTGCATGTGACATGAAAAGCCAACTAACGGAAAATATAGCAACAGCCAAAACCAACAGTTACTAGTGCAAATGGACACTTCTCTGCATTACCAAAAGAAGGGTACCTGGATTTCTAAGGTGAGCGAGACTAGAGACATATAATCTTCCACAACGTTTATATCATGATACTCTGCGGTAAAACTGTCAATGAGAGCTAGTTTGTGGAGGTCCATTTCTTCTAATTCAGTCCCAGATGCTTTTGCCAAGTGAAAAATGACTGGCGCACTGTTAGCCGCAAGAACTTGACCGCCCAAATCATAAACCATTCCTGTGCGGATGATAAAAAGATGTTAGTAAACGTGGACAGCTGAGAAGCAAATAAGACTGCCTTCTCTTCTGTACCTTCAATTTCTACTGATTCACACATGCCTCCGACAGAATTGTGCTTCTCTATAACAGTGATGTCACTGTAACCAAGCCTTGCTAATGCATAGGCAGCTGATAATCCACTGGGACCCCCTCCAATTATCCCGATTCTGGTATCCAGTGGCAAGCACGGATGCAACTTAGAGAACTGATCTTCTACGGATTTTTGGCAGTCCATCTTTGATGTCGTTGCACACTATCAACACCTGTGGGGATCAACAATGCCGAACTGAGTCTATTTATATTGTTTGCATTTCCACTTCCCTAAAGTACAACAACAATAAGAAGGTTTATATTGCTGTACAACCAAAGAAAAATTTGAAAAAAAGTGGAAAAAAGAAATCCTAAACTATGACTTCTTGTCTATTCTGCCAAAAGGAAGAAGGCTAGAGAAAAACCAAGTGTTGCCAGAAATCATCAGCATTTTAAACAAAGTTCCAAATCATCAACCAGAGTCAGACATGGCAGACAAGTGCTTCACACATTTTTAACACCTAAGAAGATCTGGATATACATTATAAATATCTTCCCAAAATCTTGTAGCCTACCATTACTTATACTCATTTCTACGGAACTAAAATCTGATTTAGTTGACTTCAATAGAAAAGAAATGTGCGATAGTTTGCTCTGATCTACAAATGGATTACAGCCAAAACCAAACGATACTATCTGTTAGTCTCACTATGTTATAGAAAAGTGCTTAGTATAGGATGCTTGAAGAATATGCTCTGTTCTTAGATTTAACAGCTAGACTTGCAACAGAAATGAGATTGCAAAGTGGAAGGATCCAAATAATGCCTTTGGGAACAACTTCGAATTTGGAAAGTGCTGTCTTTAGTCGAAGGACAATAGCCCCAGAAAGCCTCTTCCACACCCCAAGAACATATTAACGACACTGTTTCCACAACCACAGAAATGAAGCTTGGCTGTATCGAACCTTACGATGACGATAGATCAAAACTTGCACTGGAGACTCCTGCCACGACAACTCAGTGCTCTTTCCGTACCTCACCCTGTAATGCCATTGTCAGTGGAAGTGAGGAGACAGAAAACTCAAGAGACACATCAAAGCATAATAAATTCTTCTTCACCCGGCAAAGCATGACATTAAAGCGGCCACGTGCAATTCTCAGTGTGGAAATTTATCAAATACTTCTATAGCATGTGAGCATATATCTTCACCCATATCTAGAAAGCTCCGAATAACTGAAAAAGTCTCTCTTTCTCTGTCTCTCCCAGGGTCTCAAAGTTTGTAGCAGCCTAGGAGGGACACAATAATTCAAAAACCCAAAGCAACAAAAATGTAGAAAGGCTCAGCATGAGCCGGTGACTAACCCGAGAGTGCGAAATGCATCGCCAAATGGCAAGTCATAGCATAGAGATAAATCCACAGTGTCGGGGACAGCAGCGGCCGTTCTTCCACACACCAGAAATGCCACACTCATGCTCGAATTTAACCCCTCGAGACGCTCCATCAGTCCAACAAGCAAACGACAAACAACCCACATTTTTTTCTTCTCCTTAAACCAACACTTTGTAATCAACCACTCTCTCCAGAAACTCCGAAGGATCTACCATCCGGGTCGCGAGATATCCCCCCATTTCCACCCAGCAAGAACCTCGGATCGCATGATCATCGGCACAACAGGACAAAAAGGAGCCTCGATCGGATTCGAGAAAAAAGGGTCGTGTCGGAACAGGGATCTGTTTTGGTCGCTTGCTCCTTCGGATGGCGAGAAGTGATTCTCACAAGAAGAAAAAAATTGCAAACTTTTGCCGGTAAAGAAATATAAAGAAAAGGGGGGAGAGAGAGAGGAAGTCCGTTGGTTTTGGCGGGCAAAGGCCATTGGGGCCCTTTTGGCGGTTGATGACCGTTAACCAAGTCATATGTTTTCTCCAATGTCGAGAAAACCGTTAACTGCAGAGTCCAGATCCGCATGAAATAGTCTAAAGTAGGAAACTTCATGGTATGATTATATTATAATGAGAGATTATCTTGAAACTTTTCAGATAGGATGAAGGTGATATTTTCTTATCCCTTGGAACTTCTTGATTGGATATCAGTCAAATGATAATTCATCCATGGTGGGACTGATTTCTCCATGTCCGGGCATCATTATTTTTTAGGCATTTTCTTCTACCGTAGGAATGCTCCTGCCAAATAACATGTATGTTGCTTGACAAGGAGATTTATATGCTCTTTGTATTACATACAATTTATGAACTTTTGAGTTAGATTTTCTAACATGTTATTAGAGCTAGATCCTACTCCTTTCACACGTGTGTCCACCTCCATTATTCAAATTCCATGCCCTACTCCCTAATCCTAACACATGGTATCTTACCACCCATAAGCTTATCTTTTGGGTTGGATTTTTTTAACGTAAACATTGTCCTTAAAAGAGAACTCGGATCAATATTTTCGAATAGAATGGTAGTTGTTACATTTAGGACATGAATTACTTTTAAGTGGAATGGAAAATTCATAGCACCACCATTCATTACATGACACATCCGAAAATATGTAATCGGTCAAGCTTATTCCTAACGATGTGTTGAAACATAATTCAAGATAAGAAGTCATGGCATGGCGAGTAAAATGAACAATCTCCAATGGCACTTCAAGCTAACGAGTGACATGAAGTCTACCAAACTCGAGTGCAATGACAAATGCCCATTAAAACATATGCCCCTAGCTAGAAGAATAGCATTCCAGTAAGTATTCCACCTCAAATACCACCGAAAAAAAAGAAAGTAATAAGAACAATTGGGTTAACTTCAAAGATGCAGATGGCACAAACTCGAACATTGAGAATTCTTTTCAACCCGAGTTTTCCTCGTCGAGACATTTCACCTGAAATGTCCGGCAAAAAGAAGGTCAACGTATGCAGCACCCGGTGGGAACATGCCGCGCGTCGAAGACAGATTCGCGGGCGGACAACAGTACAAAGCCAGCTATGAGAGTGACAGAGGAATATGCTCCCACAGGTCGGGATGGAGAGAACGCTACAAGCAGTGAGCCAAAACAATGGAGGCAAATGGTATCCTCTAGAGAATCGACGATTTCAAAGGAAATGACCAGCACCAGCTATTTTGCCATTTCCTTAGATGCAAAATTGCTCAGGCTGTAGATTCTGCATCGTTCAGCATTGGACTTTTGTGTTCACGAGATAGATCGGCATATAAGGCGAGAGCATGGGTATAATCGCGTTGAATAAGCAGCCGAAGGCGAGAAGGTTTAGGTTGTCGGGAAAGTGACTTCACATTCACAAGCATATGATTGAAATGGGAAATCACTAAAAAGGGCTATCTTGATCGTGATACAGCTTAGGTGATATTGAAAGTGCTCATTAGGTTGAAAAAAGGTGTCCTATGTCGTAGATCTCTATGGGTATTATCTACCATAAGAGTCTTACCCTCGATACTAAATATTATTTTGCATAACTCACAACCCTATTGTCCAAGGTTGGCCAACTCCTTGCCATAGCCTCCAATGAAATGTCAATAGTCAGAAAATCTCTCGGCATGAAATACACCGTGACTAGCCAGCAGCACGAGTCATTCAAGAGTTAGCTCACAACATAAATCGAACTCATGACCCACTAAAAGGCAAGTGACTCCTTTACTATCAGGCCAAATGCCTCGGCGGTTCCCTGGTTGCACCAATGAATAGTCTGAATATGCAAATCCCATTTGTCACATTCCCAAATGTGGGTTGGATTGGCAAAATTGGAATTTCTATTGAAATAAGAATGGATGCGTGCCACGCACGAATGCTTAGTGACTGTCACAAGATCATATTAATAAGTAGAACATGCCGATATACACACAAACATATGAAACAGAGTGAGGATGGAGAAGTTATACTGAATGGTAGAATAGAGACGCCATTAATTGACTCTCTCCTTTTACAGGCACTAATACCTGTTTTTGACAGTGCATAAGAATTTTTAGGCCATGATCGGGCTGGGTACGATATCGGCCCATAAATTCACGAAGCAAATCCCCTTGATGGGCCGAGAACGATGAGGAATTTAGCAATTCGAGGTGGGAATTTCGTCACGACAGGCTTCATCAGCGACACAGTTGGCCCCAATAGTTCCGACATGAATCGATCATCCCTTGATCTTGCTGAAGCTGAATATCCATGGTGTGACTCTTTTTTATATGATGGGACGCAAGATGAGGCTATAAGAAGTATGGTTTTTCTTCTCGAGATAGTGACTCGATTTAGCCTAAACTTTGGAACTAACTTAAGATTAATTGTTTTCTCCCCTTTTTTCACCAGAAAAAAAAAACTTAAGATTAATTGAAGGGGGAAAAGTATGTTTAGCAGTAAAAAAATATGAATTTTTCTTTTCTACTTTGGAGGCTAAAGGGCGAAATTGTGCAGGTTCTATGTACCACTAAATCTATTTTCCCATTTATTAAAAATAATTTAAGACAACTGAAATAGCAAACTAAGATTGAGACGTCAAGAACCAGAGGGGCTATTGCTAGATAAATTCTGCACGATGTCTTGATATTCTCAATTTGCATGTTGATCAATAGGGTCTATTTGCATTCTTTTTTAGCATATACCCGCTCTATGCGCTTGCGTTATTATTTTCCATTCCTTGTGCAATGTTATAATGAAGTAATAATTAGACTAATAATAACTCCATTGGAAGGAGAAATAAAACTATCAATATTATTTACTTTTTTCACCATTATACTTCACTCGTTCTGGAAAGCAAACATTCACGAATCGTCAGCTAGGGGGCCGGGTTTTTTTTTTTGGTCGGTGGGGGACCGGGCTGAATTGACTGAAAGTTCCCCTCAGATTTTTGGTTCGCTAAGTTTGAAAAGTCCAAGAAGCGTACTTTACCAAAAAAAAGTCCAAGAAGCGTAGATTGGCCGTGGAACTTGGATAAGGTTTCTGATCGCAGATCCATTTGGATATTATGTCATTTTTTAATAACTAAAATTAAAAATTTACTCAAAAATTAGAAAACCAAAATGAGAGAGGCATGAAGTTGGTCCTTGTATCGTAGGGACAATTAAGGAATATTACCAGATGTAGTTTTTAGCGGAAAGTAGGTAGCTAATTTTCTTTTTATACTATTTTTTATACTATTTCATCGTTTTCTTTTTGCAATAGATCCTTGTATCGTAGGGACAATTAAGGAATATTACCAGATGTAGTTTTTAGCTGAAAGTAGGTAGCTAATTTTCTTTTTATACTATTTTTTTACTATATCATCGTTTTTTTTTTTTGACAAGTTTTACTTTTTCTATAGTGTGACAGTATAAAATAATATGCAATGATGGCCAAATGGGTAATTTAAAAGTGAAACAATCCTACTTTTGGCTAAATATATATTGATTCGGTTTGAAGCGTTTTATCCATATGCAGAACACGACTTGTTGGCACATAAGAAACCTTATGCATCAATATCAAAGAAGTCATCATAAGACAAAAAGAAATCTAATTGACAGATAAAGTAATAGTAATATTTATCTCTACCATTCTTAAAAAAAAATTGTGAACATGTTTATTTTAATTTTAATTTTATTTTTGCATCGGCTAAAATCATAATATCATCAGTTGGGCCTGCCAAGCATTGAAACTTTTCACGAAAAAATGCACTTCATTACAACAAAATATTTCTACTATTATGTATCCCTTTTTTTGGTAAGAAATGAGGGTAAAATCCAAGAATTATACCATTACTCTCTTAATAAAACTTGATCCTATTTGATCTCCTATCAACCAAAGAAGTAAGCCTCTCGGTGGCATATCTAATGTTAAAGCGTCATTTACATCGAAAGACTGAAATATCCAATTTGTTAACCAATATGTACATGAGTTTTCTTCCCTAAAAGTATGTACGATATTGACCTATTGAAAATACTCTAATATTTTCCTAGTCTGAATTAGGAGAGTGTTGCCAAAATTAAGAGAGGGAGTTGATTTTTGAAGAAGGGAAATAAATTGCTTTGGAAATAGCCACTTATGAGTTCACTTCCAAGTTAAGTTTGCGAATGTCCAATGAGATTGTCATTTTGAGACCCAAATATATGCCCCAAAGTTCTGCTTTGGGCGAAGAACACACTCCCATAATTCGTGCAAACCCGCCAAGTCAATTGCCTGATTCATTATGATAAGATCCACCTACTGAAGCTGGAGTCGGGTTGTCTTTAGGGGCTCGCCAGTATTGAGTTTGATCCAACTAGAAGGAAGGAGGGTTTAAACCACAAACATATCCCGTTTCTCCTTCTGATAAGACAATCTTTTCTCAATCATACGAGCTAAAAGGACATCCTTAGCATATTCCAAAATTAGGCCCACAGGTGCATCGGGAAGAGAAGAGCCCACTTTGTTATGACTAGATATCTCCACTACAGTGGCTGCTTGGACTATTGAGTTTCACTGGTTTAAGGGTTAATATCATGAGAAAACCCAAAATTAGTATATTTGTGATAAATTTACCTCAAATTATTTTTTTGATTATGAAAAATCCCAAACTGATATACCTATGATAAATTTACCCCAAACTAATTTATTTGACTGCAAAAAATCCTAAACTGATAAATTTGTAACAAATATACCATATATTAAATTGGATTTATACCACAAAAAAAATCACAAAAATTGTAAACTGTGACAAACGAAGCGTAAAATCCTAAATTAATATATCGGTCAACTGTCACGTATCATTTAACTTAATAATTTGAGAATAAAATTTAACGAAAATTAACAGAGGGTAAATTTGTCACAAGTATATCAGTTTTGGGTAAATTTGTCAAAGGTATATTAGTTTGGGGTTTTTAGTGGTAAAAAAAATAATTTGGGGTAAATTTGTCACAGGCTTACAAGTTTAGGATTTTTTAGGATATTAATCCCTGGTTTAAAGCATGCTGCTAAAGAAAAATCTTTCTCTGCATCGATCTTGAAGATCTCCTGGTGGGCAAATGCCTCTCGAAGATCTATAAATGAATTCGTACTACTTCGAGACTGAGGCTTAGTGGGTGTGACAGCGTTATGGTCCCAAGTGTTGCTCTGTCAAAGACAAACTTGTGAAGCTTGGGGCGTCGCTTGGGTGTCGTTCTGTGCATGGGTGTCAGAACAATGACTTGGCAAAGGTTAGTAGGTGTTACACTTGATGGTCCGGTTGCTCGTACTCGCTGTATATCTTTCGAAGTAATTGCCATATGAAAGATGAATTGTCAAAAGAAAAGGGGGAGAAAAGTGATTCTCGAGTTAATCTTAGAGCAATTAACTGTGCTCGTACATAAGTTCACATTTAGAAAATCGATTTAAATTACCATATTTTGCCCATAATATGCGGTCATTACTTATCTTATAGCAAGTATGAACTTTTCATGAACTTTTTCGGCGAGAACTAAAAGGCTAAATGCTGCTTTTGAATTCACTTCATAATATAAAGAAGAATATGAGCTAGACAACGGATGTTATAATCCATTACCTAAGTTTACTCTCTCCAATTCATACTTCCTCCCACTAACATACGCATTGATGCGCAAAAGTGAAAGAAGATGCTCTTGGAAACCTTTTACAATTTAAATTGCAGAAAAATAACACGAGATGGCACAATCATATCAAATCCATACAGATATCATGATAACCCTTCTAAAAAGCCATCATAGTCTCGAAGAAAACAAAAAGCCTTTACGACAAATTTCACGAGCTTGAGTCACGTTCATGTTAGCAATAACATTCCCCGACTAGAAAATAAAATGGAACAAAACAGAAAGGAGAAGGAAAGAAAGGTTGAGCATCTTTCCAAGGACGCACCTGTGCAAAGCCAGGTGGAAATGGTCCATGCGGAGCTCACAACGAGACATCTAAAGGATGAAGACTCATGCTTGATCTCAGCTCGTGGATGGCCTGTGCTCGCACGGCATCGTTCACCATCTCAAAATGCTGATTGGATGCCCTGATTTCACCTCGGATTTCCCGTTTCTGTCGTGCGTCGAACAGGTGGTCCGAACGGCATCTTTCATCATCTCAAAATGCTGATTGGATGCCCTGATTTCACCTCGGATTTGCCGTTTCTGTCGTGCGTCGAACGGGTGGCCCGAAAGAACTTGCGCAAATGATCCTGTCTTGGCCGTTTTCGATTTTTCTTCATCATCATCTTCATGGGGGATTCTTTCTTTTTCATGGTCGAAATTAGAGCTGATCTGATCTGACCACTGATGAAGGCTTTCGATTTATCTTCCCATTCTTTTTGCCTTTTGAGATTGTCATTTGAAAAGGAGCTAATGGGAAAGGACACACGCAACGTGTTCAAAAATTAAAATTTCTTTTTGGCTCTTTGGAGACTTCTATTGAAGTATGCAATAGCTCGAATAAAAAAAAAGAAATAAGTAATTTTAAGGTAGAAATGTCGTGCTGAAAAGATGCCATGGGAAAAGTATTGCGAATTGATGGCAAATGTCGTTTTTTAATCGAAACCAAACGTGGTGATAAAAATATTTAAATATTAATCAATGCTTTTGTTTAAAATTTTAAGCTTTTAAAATACTTCATAATGATCTCATAAAATCTTACATGGTATCAGAATAAAAATTCCTAAATTCAATTTTTTTTAGGATATTTCAATGATATGGAGTAAGATGAATCATGAATCAACTCTATTATTCAACTATATGAGATTTTTTTTATGTTTTCTTTTTGTAAATATAAACCTATATGCAATGCATGAAATGCAATTATGACCTTAAAGCATATAACTACTAAATGACCTGTATTATATGACATGAAAATTATGAAACTAGTTTTATATGAGATATGCATGTTATATTTTTGTGATTTCCTTTGCAAGTTTAATTAGAAGACTTCCTAAAATATATGATGGCCTAAGTTAAATTAGTGAATAATTTATGTTAAATCCTAATGTAAATTAGGTAATTTTCTAATTACTATAATTCCTAGAAAATGCAATTCAAAATTTGGAAAATTTAGTAGATGCAATGCAAATTCTTAGAAAATTTCTAAACTCGGAAAAAATTTCTAAACACAAACCCAATCCCTAATTTTTCTTATGAAATTATTAGGGCGAAAATATGTCAATAATATGAAAAATAGTTTTGTTTAAGAGCAACGGTTGATCCCTAATTTTCTATACAATAAAAAAATAAATAATTTGTCAATTTTTAGGTATCAACAATATACTTATCTCTATTCTTCTTAAACAAACTGTGAACTTTTTCTTTTCCTTATTTTTGCATCAACTAAAATCGTAATATCATCAGTTGATGGCCTTGCCAACATTGAAATCCTTCACGAGGAGCGTGCTCCATTATTGAGTCATTGATCAAATGCTGCAGACATTGTTGTGGGCAAATATCTCGGGACTGTACTCGAGTTGAATCCTGTTTTTGTTTCCGTTCGTATGTATGGGGCTGCGGGCTGGACGCAAAGGAGAACTTAGCCAAGCGTTATATGAGCAAACCAGAGAACGTCAGATCGCCATGCTGCCCCGAGGAAAAGAAAGAACCAGACATCCTGTCGAGATGATCACTCAAAATCATGTTATTTCGGAACGCAATTCATATTTCCACGAAAGAAAGAAGTCTTTTCTTTTTTTTGTCAGGCTTTTCAGATCTTGTTCATTAACAGCGTGCGACTTTTAATATCTGAAAAGTTTCATTTCGTTACCCAAGGTTTCAAGCTGTAGAGACTGAATTCTTTCAGGCACTTAGGCGAGGATTAAATTGAAGGAAATGGGATTCAAGATGCAAGCCCAATAAAAATAAGATCTACTTATTAATCCCCCGTCCGACGACGCAAACAAAGAGAACCTTGTTCATCTATTTGGTAAGGCATCCTGAGCGGTATCGCGAGCGAATGCCAATCCCTTTTTCCTGGTTCAGTTCGGGTGTTGCCCGGTCAATAAAAAAACTCGAAATTTCTTATTCCGTTCGGCCGACATTACTCGCCAAACTTGGCCCCCCAAAGCAAACGAAGCGAAAGGGCTCTTGATGCATGGGCGACAATGGCGGCAACAATTGTACTGCTGCACAGTAGAGGAAAAAGATGGCACGGGTGAAGGAGGATCTTCTGTACCTTGCTCAGCTCACCATGAGACATCTAAAGGATGAAGGCCCATGCTTGAGATCTTATCTCGTGGATGGCCCCGATCAAGAAAAAACCCGAAATTTCTTCCTCTCTTTGGCTGAGGCAACTCGCCGAGCTTCCCCGCCAAAAGTAAAACAAAGTGAAAGGACTCTCGATGCCCGGGCGGGCAGGCGACAATGGCGTCCATAATTGTACCGCTGCACAGTTGAGAAAATGACGGCACAGCTGAAGGAGGATCTTCTATACCTTGCTTAGCTCACGAGACATCTAAAGGATGGAGGCCCATACTCGAGATCTTATCTCGTGAATGGCCATGAGCTTTCTGGCATTGCCCTTCATCCGAAACTGGGCAAGCACGCCCTCATTTCTCATTGGATTTGTCAATTACGTCGTGGATTGAATGTGTGCGGTCCGAATTAACTTGCTCAAGTGGTCCTGACATTGCACAGTCCTTTCGAAGAGACTTACAATGGCGTGTCTCGTCGCTTTAGCGTTTTGCTCTTCTTCATCACGGGCGTCTTTCTCAGGCTCGAAATTAGGGTTTCATCTCACGACCATTGATGAAAGCCATTCGGCTTATCTTTTTCATTTATTTTTATTTTTTTCTTTTTGGAATTTTCACTGGAAAATGAGATGGTGATGAAGAATGAAGATTCACCGGGTCACGTTGAACGGGCTCTTTCGAGACTTTTTCCCAGGCACACAATTTCTCCAGTAAAAAAAGAGGAAGGCCTGAATTTTGAATCAGAAATAGTGTTCTGAAAAGATGCCATGTGAGAAATAGTGTGAACAATGGTAAATGTCCTTTTTTACATTGAAACCAAGTAAGTTCATGCGTCCACAAACGTACATTTGTAATTCAGATCGAGCAATGGTGCATGCATTGAAAATTTTGGCCTGAAGTTTTTCTACTATTAAGTAATGTGACGATGCTTTGTTTGAGCGTTTAAAAAAGTGATTGAATCTTGCTACATCACTTAGTAAGTGAACTTTAGTGTAATTTCTCATCGAGTCTAGCATTTCCCGCTTGCGCTTTTATGGATAAGATTGACTTTCACCATCAATACGCAAGAAAATTACTCAAGTCGAATTTACTCGTTTGATAAGGGATAAGACTACTGTTCTCTCGTGCGATGCCCCTTACCGTCCCTACACCGGACGGACGATGTGCTTTATCTTGCAGACACGATCCGACAGTCGCGAGGCCCCTCCCCACTTCTCCTCACGCTGTTGACACGCTAATGATGGAGTACGAGGTGCCGACAAGTCAAGATCCGAGTTCCGGATCGAGCCCGAGCCTCAGATCCGGAGATCGAGCAGGCTCCACCGTGACAGCAGCTCCGTTTTTGGAGGCCAACATTGCAGCATGCGGAGGCTACAGAAGAGAGAGAGATGAGGCCTCGGGGATTCACGGGCAGGATGGTTCGCCCTATAAGTGGCTAAACCCTATTCGCATTCAATCTTCGCTTGGTTCTCCTTGCCACGAGTGGATGTCGAATCCTCTAATTTTCTCCTTTCCACATCTTTCTATTTTCTAAACCCTCGGACTCTGTCGAAAGCCATTGCAACTTGTCCAGGGCTCGTATCACCGCACGCGTACCACCTCGTAGATCTTTTCTTATACGTGCGCCGATCGCCATGTTTTTCGCCCGTTCCTAAGCCTATTTTCGATCGGATCCTTTCCAAGTTTGAAGAGCGCTAGGAGGTCGGACACACGGGGCCACACCCACGTTCCGACATTGTATGGGGAAATCAATCGATATCGGTCCTGGGAACCACACGTTCCGATAGTCCCATGCCTGCATGAATGATATTTTCCAATCTTCTGGATTGCTTCGGTCGATCAGTATGGGCTCGTTCCATGGACTTTCTTTCGGATTTTGATGGGGGTTGTTGTCATTGTTGATGCTTGTACAGTTTGTCTTGTGTGGAAAGCATCCGAGTTCACTGTTTTTGTATTTTTTGTTTTTTGGCCTTACGAGCTGCACGCACAGTTGAAACGTGTTGGAAAGTTTGATCCGAATGATTCGTGATGGTTTGGATTTTCCGCTCTCTAAGAATCCTTTTCCCATTTGCGAGCAATGATGACGCTCGCGAGCGTTCAACTCGCGCTCGTCAAGCCATAACTCGATCGGACTTCCTGAGCAAAGAGTTAGGGTGCAAAAGCATTGTTCTATGGGATTTGATTTCCAACCTTTTTTAAATATGGGTTAGAGTATAAACCGGTATGTGCTGAAATTTTGGTACAATTCGACGGGAATCTCTCAATTCTTTCGAGTCATACTGGACGACCATTCCCTCTCTCTTTGTGAACGCTTCAACCAACCTTAAGAGGGCGTTGTTTCGTAAAACGTGGATAGTGCCAATCAACCTATATCGAATTTTGCATGTGGGCTGCGATGAAATTCATGTAATTAATAATTGAAATGACAGGGTCCGCAGGACCACATGACTTACTGAACCTCTAACTACTTGCCTTTTTTTAGCCATGTGCAACTAGTGCATTTAAAGAGGCCTCCCGATTCCCAAGGACACGTTGATATTTTGGCCATATGCAGCATTCAGTCATTTTAAGGTCAAGACCTCCTTCCAGATTTGCCCCTTTACCATTAGATTTATCACCTTTCCATAAGAGAAAAAAATATATTAGAGAAAATTCTAAGTAAAGGCATGGATGCTTTCGTTTTATTCAAATAAAGGTTTGAAGTAGATTTTATTTTAAATAAATGTCTAAAGTGGCAAAATTATTCCAGATAATGGTTTGAAGTGACCAAATCATTTCAAATAAGGGCATTTGGCTGGCCGGTAACTATTCCGGTCATCGGAGAAAGAGTATTTTGATACAAAAAAATTGTAACCACATTTTTTATATATTTTTTTCTTTTTTCCTCTTCCCTCCCTCGGCCATAGCCATCGATGGCCGACGGGGGCCGCCTGCCTCAAGCAAGGGCGAGGGTCGCCCTCGTTGGTGTTGTGCGAGGGCATCCCCCGTTGGCATTGGGCAAGGGTCGCCTCACCTAGGTTGGGTGGGGCAAGGTTCGCCCAAGCCAAATTTGGCAAGGGCGGCCCTCTCACAACGCTAGTGAGGGCGACCCTCACCAACTTAGGCAAGGGTGACCCTCGCTCGACGTTGGTGGGGGCTGTCCTTGGCTGGCATAGATGAGGGTGGCCCTCCCCTAAGTTCGGTGACCTTTGCCATGGTCGGTAGGGGAAGGGGGAAAAAGAAGAAAAAAAATGAAAATGAAAAAAAGGAAAAGAAAAGGAAAGAAAAAGAAATAAACAGAAAATAGATTAAAAGACGATAATGCCCTTCGGTCTAAGAGGTTATGCCCTTGTTTAAAACTGATATGGACACTTCATGCTCTCATTTGAAACAAATTTCACTTTAGGCCATTACTTAAGACAATCTGGCTACTTTAGATCCTTATTTGAAATAAGATCTACTTCAGGCCCTTGAGAAAACGAGGGTACTTCGGATTTTTATTTGAAATTTTCTGGTGTAATACTAGTTGTTCATCATTTAACACATGTCATAAATACATATTTAAAGTCAACAAAATTCTTATTGAGGAGATACTTGATGGGATTGGACTTAAAAAATTTGCCCTTCTTTGTAATGCATCAATATATCATGTGTCCATGTTGGTGCATAATAATTATGGTTATTTCGTGTCAATTCATGCCAGCCTTAAAAAAAATCATGATTTTGATTTATACTTGCCAGGTAGTTGAATTATAATGAAACGCAATAATTTATATCAATTTGTGTCGACATATAAAGGTCGGCATGTCATGCCGTTTGTGTTCTGTGATTTTTCTTTGTAATTTGCGTTCCACCTTGTGGCGTGTTCACGTGGGGCAAACAGGTTATCTCTGAAATTGCTAGCCCTAATAACGCGTATGGACCGGAGGGTGCGGGTCCTATGCCAATCATGTCAAAGCAAGTCGAAGATAAGACGAGGAGGGAAGAAAATGAATTATGCAAGAAGAGAGAAAAATATCGTGTCGTTTCCATCCGCAATAAAAGCATATGGGAGAAAAAAGTTGGGTACGTATGCTTCTCATTGAATTCGTGCCGTATGTCCACTTTTCATTGGTCGGTCCTCCTCGTAAGCTCCGTCATGAAGTGAATAGTTCCAAACATTGAAGTTGATTGATCTTTATTTTGCCTGAGGTCTTTGAACTCAAAGGGCTAGATTTCATATGCATGGTTCACGTTTGCATTGCAAGTACGCGATTCACCGTCCGAAATTAAAAAAATCTTTCCCCTCCTCCTAACCCCACCTTCGTTTAATCTAGACCTGTCAAATAGAAAAATTGGATAGGATCGAAAATGGTCCAACCCAAATAAATTTATTTAACTTGTTTTGACCCATTTTCAAAAAGTTGGGTACATATGCTTTTCATTGAATTCGTGCCGTATGTCCATTTTTCATTGGTCGGTCCTCCTCGAAAGCTTCGTCATGAATAGTTCCAAACATTGAAGTTGATTGATCTTTATTTTGCCTGAGGTCTTTGAACTCAAAGGGCTAGATTTCATATGCATGGTTCACGTTTGCATTGCAAGTACGCGATTCACCGTCCGAAATTAAAAAAAAAAAATCTTTCCCCTCCTCCTAACCCCACTTTTGTTTAATCTAGACCTGTCAAATAGGAAAATCGGATTGGATCGAAAATGGTCCAACCCAAATAAATTTGTTTAACTTATTTTGACCCATTTTCAATAAGACTTCTATATTAAACTCAATTTGCGAAAGCTCATACCCAAATTGAGGGGAGTGGCAGAGCGAGTGAACATGAAATCGAGTGGAGGTGAGAAAGAATGAAGAGAGAATTGTAGATGTGGGTTGGATTTAAGTATAAACCATTTATGACCCATTTAATATCTGTATTATGTTTAAACCTATTTATGATCTATTTACTTAATATAGCTAACCAATTCATGGTCCATTTAATATTCTAATGAGTTAAGAAATGGGTCAATGATCCATTTTGACGGATCTAGTTTGATCGACACATTTTAAACTTGGGAATGATTTGTATATGAACCGATTTGTATATGAACCAAAGGTCTTGTATCTTCTAAAAGTTAGTGCTGAGAATTTACAATGCAAACTCAAGTGACAACTAGTCACATCAACGGTACCGGATGTGAGATTTGTAGAGAAAAAGTTATGGAGTCTAAGCATGCTTATCCTCAGTGCATTAAACATCGTGGAGCATGAACGTTGTGAAATCCTAACCTAAAAAGACATAAGCTAATATATGAAGTAACGCTGCATGGATGCATGAACATTTTAAAACTTGATGCTGGAGCGATGGGGATGACATTATGCCAACGACAATGATTTCCCTCCTTACTTAATTAAACTGTATTTTCGAGCAACTTCTCTCTATCCTATGCATTTTTAATTTTCAAAAGTTTGGCATCTCAGTAAGCACGCCTGCATGATTAAATACGGCAATGATGACATTACATGATTGAATAATGGGATACGCATAAGTTTATACATCACGCAATCTTTCGATTTCTTTCACAATCAAAAGAGAATTTATCTGTAAATTCATTGTGAGACTCTACTTACAAAATTCCAACCCACCCATCTTATTGATTGGAAGGCATATAAGAGTATATAGACGGAAAGCCCTTTATCAATATCATTATAAAGTTTACGAGAATCGAGGGAATTATGAGAAAAAGATTTTCTGCAATTGATACATTTTCTATCAGCTGAGTAAATGTATTTACACAAGAGATTGCAAGTCATTAGAATCAATCAAATTGAATTTACAATTCCTTAATCTTGGCACTTGTTATGTGAGATTCTTCATTCATTTTAGCGCTTGTGTGATTTGGTTTGATCTTGATTCCTTGATTTGTGCCATTATCCTTAAGACGCCCCCACAAGATGGCGCTTCCATCGAAGGGGCCAATCTTGGGTCATAAATAACTTAACCGAGGTTTGGATAATGGTTTTGTGAGGGCATCTGCGAGTTGATCGTGGGAGACGTGGAGAACTCCATTTGCAACTAGGTCAAGAACGAAATGGTAATCTATGGCAATGCATTTCATTCTAGAGTGAAAAATCGGATGTGCCCATACATATGTGGCACCAATGTTGTCGCAATAAAAGGTTGGCATGGTGATTGGTTGGATGCCAAGTTCGGACATCAAGTTTTGGACCCATTGTAGTTCTGTTGCGGCTATGGCAACGGCACGGTACTTGGCTTCGATCGAAGACTGGGCAATTGTGCATTGTTTTCGCACACTCCAAGATACTAGATTAAGTCTGAGATAGATGATAAATGTAGAGGTGGATGATTGGTCATCTACAATACTTGCCCATTCAGCATTGGAAAACCATGAAGAATAGATGTCATAAAGCATGTTAGATGTAACCCATGAAATATGTTTCCTTTTAAGTACTGGAGAAGTTGCTTAGCAGCAGCCCAATGTGTGATAGTGGGATGTTGCATAAATTGGGATAATTTGTTGACAGAGAATGCGATGTCGAGTCATGTGATAGTGAGATAGTCAAGGGCCTCAATAAGACTTCGATACTCACTTGCGTTGGTTGCCTCAAATAGATCATTAGCAGATAAATTGATTCCCATGACTAATGGAGTGCCTACCTCCTTGGCTTCATTCATTTTGTGTTTTTGTTGTAGAAGCTCACGGATATACTAGATAAGTATACTCGTCTTGGTTGGGATCACTTCAATGCTAAGGAAGTAATGAAGTGTTCGCAAATCTTTGACAGAGAAATGTGTAGATAGTGCTTCAATGGATTTGGTGATGAAAGAGGTGTCATTACCTGTGATGATGAGATCGTCAACATAGACAACAAAGGATGTTGTAATTGGACCCATGGTGTAAGTGAACAAGGATGGATTGGAGCAGGAGCTGCAAAAACCATAAGTGTGTAGGAATTTACTCAATGCGGTATACCATGCCCTTGGTGCTAGTTTTAGTCCGTAAATAGCTTGTCTCAATTTGCATACATCGTTTGGTCTAATAAGATCAATAAACCTTGGAGGTTGAGTCATGTATACTTCATCAATGAGATCCCCCTATAGGAATGCATTGTTTACATCAAGTTGTCGATGAGGTCATCCTTAGTTTAATCAATAGAAAGCACAACAAGAATGGTGGTCAGTTTGACAACAGGATTAAAGGTATCCTTGTAATCAATCCTGGGGCATTGGTGGAAGCCCTTTGACAACTAGACGTGCTTTGTAGCACTCAATACTCCCGTCAGGTTGGTCTTTAATTCGGAAGATCCACCTCCAACCAACAACATTATTGGAATTTTTGTTTGGGGTGAGTTTTCATGTTCTATTGCATAACAATGCATTAAACTCCTTGGACATGGCATGTGGCTATTTGACATCCTGTAAGGCTTGAGCTTGAGTAATGCATGTTGGTTCGATAGTGTCGGGTAGAGGGTGTTTAGTAGTGTGATGAATTTGTTTGAATTGGAAGATGTTATTCCCAGATTATGTAATCATTGGATGGCTATGGGTTGCGATTGGTGGAGGTGGTGGTAAGTTCGGTTGTGGTGGTGAATCAAAGGATGAGGGATGTGGATCCAATAGGGTGGGGTTTATGGTAGACAATGGGGTGCCATTTTGGTCTGAGTTGGTTTAAGTTTTAGGTGTTGTGGGTGGGTTGAGTGGTGGCTAAAATTGTGATTCAAGATTAGGATGGTTGTTGGTGGCGTTGGTGCTACGAACTGGAGAGTAGTTGTTGCGTGGGGGAGCAAGCAGTGGGTCTACAGCAGTTGTAGGAGCTTATGGTTGGATCAACATTGGGATAAGAGGCAAGGTTGGACTTATTTATTGGTCGGTGATTGGGAGTTGGATTTATGTAGGATTCGTAGGTGACAATGAGTTTGGAGGTGAGGAGTTTGTTGTGATATATGGAAAAATGTGTTCATGGAACACAACGTGACGAGAAGTGTAAATGCGTTTAGTTTGGGGTTTGAAATATTTGTACACGCTTTGGGAGAGTGAGTAACTAAGGAATATACACGGACATGAATAGTTATCAAGCTTGTTTTAGGCTTATGGGCAGAGCCACATATATCATAAGCATCCGAAAATTCGAAGTTTGAGATAGTTCGGCTTTTGATTGAAGAGCTTTTACTGAAGGATTGGGGTGGGTAGTCGATTGATGGGATATGCAATGGTTTGAAAGGCATAAGGCCAAAACGTGGTTGGAAGAAATGTGTTGTGAAGTAAAGTTAAGCCTGTTTCTACAACATGGCAATGTCGCCGTTCGGCGGTGTCATTGTGTTGCGGGGTGTGAGGAGGAGTAGTAAAGTGAGAAATATTGTGTGTGGTGAAAAAGATTTTAAGTTTTAGATACTCACCTTTGCCATTGGAGAAGACAAAGATAATAAGACGTCGAAATTATTTTTCGACAATTGGTTTAGAAAAACTCAAAATGGCATAAATGTCGGATTTTTTTTTTTTGGCATAGGATAAAGCCATATGTATTTTGTAAAATGGTCAACAAATGAAACGTAATATTTAAAACCATCAACTAAGGTGTCCAGCATAGGATCCCAAATGTTGGTGTATAGGAGTTCTAGTAAATTTTGACTCGAGAGAGTAGAAACATCAAATGGTAAATGATGACTTTTATTGCATTGGCACAAATCACAATATGATGTGGAAATGGATTTGGACTTTTGACTTATGGGTAATGAAAATATCCTAACTATGTAATTTTGAATGGAGAGAGAAGGATATCCTAAACGTTGATGCTAGTCATTGTGAGTTGCTTTCTCTCCTATGAACGCCACAAGTTGGTCTTTGTGTTGCCATAGGGAGAGTGGCATCCAATAGACTTCATGCTTATGCTTGCTGTGCAACAATGTCGCTCCCGTTCAAAGATCTTTCACCAAAAAGAACTTGGCTAAAAATTCAATAGAGGTATTATTTTGGGCACAAAATTTAGAGACGGAAATTAAAGTTTGAGTAAGGGACGGTGCACAAAGTGTGTTGGCTAAAACCAAGGTGTTTTCATGAGACACAAGTTTTGTCGTCCTAACATGCAAAATACTCAAACCTGTCCCGTTGCCAATAACAATCTCATCCGATCCTTCATACTCTGAGTGGAGGGATAGGTTTGCTAAGTTGTTGGTGATGGATGGGATGCTCTTGAATCAGCAAGCCATTGTGGAGCTAAGCGTATGTGGTTGTGTGGTGCAAAACGGGTTCAGTATTTTGACGGCCTCCAATTCAATTGCAAGTCATGGCAGTGTGGCCGTATTTGTCACAAAATTGACATAGAGTCGTAAAGTCATGAGACTGAGATAGGTTGTCTTGCTGGGTGGGGTTTCTACGAGATTGTTGGTTGCTAAAATTGTTGCGGGCACCATGAGAAGTACCACGCCCGTTTTGGGCACCGTTCTAGCGAGTAGCAGTAGACTAGAGTGTGATTTGACAGTATACTGAGCTGCAATAGGAATGAACTCTATAGCTTTTTCTTCATGCTTAAGGTAAGTTTCATAATCGACAAGTTTGTCATATAATTCCTCAAATAAAATAGGATTTTCTCTAGCGTGAATTGCAGCAGCTAATTCTTTAAATTCAGGACCAATTCCATGTAATGCATGAATAACAATATCATCTTGAAGGGGTGTATCAACAACAGAGAGCTTGTCGACAAACCTTTAATTCTTGAAGATATTCGGAAATTGATCTCGATTGACGCTGGATTGTGGACAACCGGTCCTTTAGAATCATTACCCAAGAATGGGATTTGTTGGCATAAAGGTTGATGAGCTTTTTTAGTGCCTCTTAAGAGGTTTCATTGAATGCAATCAATGGCAAAATGGAATTAGAAACTGAGTCGAAAATGGCGGATAACAACAGATGGTCCTGGCGGATCCACAATGCGCGTATTGCACTGGCTAATTTGGACGAATCACGTGACGAACAAGGGTGTATGCCATCAACAAATCAGAGAAGATCATGTCCGATTAAAATGGCTTGAAGTTGTGTTTGCCAAGAGGGAAAGTTTCCGGCTGTGAGCTTCACGAGAAGCTAGACAGCGTTGCCAATGGTGATGAAACCAGTGTTGTCGATGGTGATGAGACCAGCTATGAAGGAGTTGGTGTTGTCACTAGTTAAACTCATGGTGGCTACTTCTTCAGCGTCAGAGGAGTTGAGTGACTCGATAACAGGTGGGATTAAAGGCTCGGTTGAGCGAAGAAGCTCTAATACCATATAAAGTTTAAGAGAATCAAGAGAATTATAAGAAAAAGATTTTTTTTGCATCTGATACGTGCTCCATGAGTTAAGTACATGTATTTACACAAGAGATTACAAGCCGTTAGAATCAATCAAATTGAATTTACAATCCCTTGATCTTAGCACTTGCTTGTTATGTGAGATTCTTCCTTGACTTTAGCACTTGTGTGATTTGGTTCGATCTTGATTCCTTGATTTGTGCCATTATCCTTAACAATCATGACCCAAAAAATGTGCAAAGATGGTGTAGATTCGGGAAATGGTGCTCCATAAGGGTGCATTTATTTCGTTAAAATAGATTATTTGAAAAATAAAAAAAATCACTTATGTCATTATAAAAATGAGAGAATGAAAGAAATTTTCTCTATCCTAACAAATATTTAGATATAAATGTTATCAATAATGAAACATTTATTGACTAGTACTTCAAGCAATACAAGCAACTATTTTTAGGAAAACATTTTCTAAATCATTCACTTTCCGTTAAACAAATGAACTATTAATTGAAAAGAGACATGATGAGGCAATTTGTGCCAAAAAAAAAAAACCTAATTTCGGGAGGGTGAGATGATTGAACTTTACATGACAATCCACATATTACGACATATCGCATCGAGCAACTTGAGAGCGACGACAACCTGGCTAATCAGGTCCCCCAAGTGGGCATCATATGGGCGGCACGTTTAATAAGCCTAAGTACACATTGTGTCAAGATCACTAATGATTACTTATGATGAAAGCAGTAATTCAAGAACCAAAGAGCTCTCCCAATCAAAGATCCACGTCTAGCAAAAACACATGTAGCAAAAACACGAAGAGGCACGACTTTGTAGGAGAAGAAGAAGACATGCCCCTCCATGATTTGAACGGTGGAAGAGTACGTGGGTGGGTTAGGTCAAGCATAGCTGAAATTTTTTCGAGTCAGTCCAAATCAAACTCTTCCATGCCATATACTTTTTGCATTTTTCCATATCTTTGAAATATCTTTGCTCTGCAGGTCTTGTAGGAGAGAATATTAAGGACTCGTTTAGTAACGATTTTCTTCCGAGGAACAATTTTGATGAAAAATGGTTTTTTTTGTTTATGTTCTTGGGAACAATTTTTGAGTATAAGAACGCGTTTGGTAATTGTAAAATTTTTTTATTCCCGAAATAGAAATGCGTTTGGTAAAATTATATAATTTTTTTATTTCTTTTAATTTTTTAAAATTTTTTATTATATTTTTCCTTTCTTTCCCCTTCTTCCTCCTTGGTGGTTGGTCACCGGCTACGGCGGCAGTTGGCAATTGGCTGGATGAGGTCTAGCGAGCTCGCTGGAGCCTCGCTAGGCCACCATGAGGCTTGGCCTCGCCTAGGCGACGCGAGGTTGGCCTCGCCCTGGCTTGGTGATGGCTGAGCCTTGTGCTGGCGCTTGGGTTGGGTGAGGTATGGCAAGGCTTGGGCCAACGAGCCTCGCCATGGCTCCGCATCTTTGGGGGCCGGTGGTGCTTCGGTGAGGTCGTCGGCCCTTGTTTGGCCGATTGCCTACACTGGCCATGGGCAACGTTGGCGATCGGCCAAAAGAAGAAAAAGAAGAAAAGAAAGAGAAGAAGAAAAGAGAAGAAAAAAGAAGAGAGAGAAAAATTGATTCTAGAAATTGTTCCTAGGAACAAGAATGTACTTCTTTTTTTTTTTTTTTTACTTCTTGTTTCTATTCCAAATCTATTCTCGAGAACAAAAAAAATAATTTTTTTCTCGGGAATAAAATTTTTATCAAATACGTTTCTATTTTTCTTTCGTTCCCCGAAACAAAAGAATGGAAATTTTTATTATGGGAACAGAAATAGATCTTACCAAACAGGCCCTTAGTGGTCCCAAAGCACCAAGTCAACGTGTTCCCCAGTCACTCATGATGCGCCACATGGAGGCGTGGGCCCTCTTAGTGTCTCTTACCTTCTTCCCCTCGAGGCGATAGTGACAAGTCCTATCTCTTCCCCTTTTCCCATTTCCTCCTTCATTTTCACGTGCCATGTTTCTGCGTTTAGGGCAAAACTCCCTCTATAAAACCCACTAGACCGAACCTCCAAAACCCCATCACGTCGAAGTCTCAGTAACACACTCCCTTTTTCACATCTCTTCATTACCACCACCATCATCATGCTGAAGCCGCATCTTCATCAATCCCCGTCCGCTTCCCCGACCCTGTTCCCCTTGAGCAAGCCGTTTAGCCAAGGCAATGGCGGGGTCGCAGTCTTGCTGGCACGGTCGGCGCCCGCGCTCCGAAAGAGCCCTAGAACCGCTCGGGTGGGGCTCGCCTCGAGAAAGATCAAAGCGGTAGCGAGCCCCGGCGCTACCGAGAAGTCGCCGTCGGTTAAAGCGGTGGTGTCCGTGAAACCGAGCACCGGTGGGCTGTTCTCGGAAATCGGGATAAACCGGGGGCTCGATGATATTGCTGATTTGGTGGGGAAAACGCTCCTCTTGGAGCTTGTTAGTGCAGAGCTTGACCCCAGTAAGTATTGAGCATTCAGTTTTACTCTCCAGCTGGTCAACACATTTTAAAAGTTGGGGTAGATATAGGTGCAATTTGATTGAGACCTTTTACTTTTTAGAAATTTTGCGATGTTCATAATTGGACTTATATTTGGAGTGAAACATCTCAAATTTTCTAAGTACAAAAGTAAAGATTTTTGAACTATATATGAATTTTTAACAATTTTTGTAAGAGTAAAAGACCTTTTCCATGTTTAGAGAAATGTCAGATAAGTACTTAAGTTATTTATAACTGGCAAGAAGCAAGGATTTTTATTTTTATTTTATTAACAAACATTCCATAATTAAATTGTCCGTGGACGCATGTTTGTATTAGAAGATCTGATGCATGTTATCCAAATTAGTACTAAATGGGAAAAATAATATGTTAATAGAGGTATAATTTTCATGTCTTGTTATTATATATATTATATATATATATATATATATATATATGTATGTATGTATGTACGTATGTAGGTATGTATGTATGTATGTATGTATCTAGAAGATCTCGATCTACGATTAATCTATGACTTGGAGAAGTTTTTCTAGTTGTCAAGCATGTTGCTTTACTATATGCATATAAATTTTCAATCTATGATATAGCATGATGTTCACTTAGGGAATAAGTGCAAAATTAATCATTAAACATTTTGGTCATTGGCGAATTGAGCCCTTGACGTTTTATGTTGAATTAATTAAGTTCACGACATTTCAAAAAATGAGCAGTCAAGTCCTGCACTTACTGTCAATGGAGTTTCAACTGTAGAAACTTGCGTCACTCTCAGATCCGTGGCCACATGACGTTAGAACTAAGGCTAGTGGAAGACAAGTACAATTTCCAACATTGGAAACCTTCCGATAGCAGACTTGATTGCGCATTTTTTTTTTTTCAAATGTTAAGAACTTAATGGACCAACGTAAAATGTTAAAAACTCAATTTATCAGTCGTCAAAATGTTGTGGATTAATTCTCTATTTATCCCCTTTTTTGCCGATCTTTTCTCCAAAGTTGGAAAAAGTATTGAATACAACAAGTATCTTACAAACATGGTGCGACAATCCAATTACATTTTTTTTTTTGAAGTAATTGTCTGTGTTCAATGAGAAAATCAGCCACTTAAATCTGTCCGCATGTTTGAATTACATACATACAAATAAATGACTCATTGATCAGTAGGTACACAGCTAGAGATCATGATCTTTGCTCAGAATTTTTTTTTTCTATTATATCATGGTCCATCCCAAACCTTGGATTCTAAGCCATGATATCGACAATATATAGATTTTATTCCTTACCCTTTCTATGTGCGACCTTCCATCTGTGAGAGAGGGAGAGATAGTCCTAGCCTGCTTTAATTAGAAAGCATCTAGGACAAGGGAGGAACGCCATTGCCTAGATTTTTGTAAAATGAATCGAACATCATACACGTTCGAAGTAACAACTCTAGAATGGTCCCTCGACGATGAAATGAATCCAAAAACAGCAGCCTGATGTCAATAGTCAGGCCGAAAGTGATTTCCGGAAAATGAACATTATCTCTTCGAAGAAATATCCTGCTCCAAGCCCCACTTCGACGATCTTTCCTTAGATTCGCCGCATTTACTGTTCATGGCTTAATTTCAGCTTCCTAACACCAAATCCTAGCCCTCCTTACCCTTTCTATGTATGGATTTTACTCCTTACCCTTTCTATGTTCGACCTTCCAGAGAGCGAGAGAGAGAGAGAGATGGTCCTAGCCTGCTTTAATTAGAAAGAATCATGGAAAAGAAGGGAACGCCATTGCCTAGATTTTTGCAAAATGAATCGACCATCATACATGTTCGAAGTAACAACTCAAGAGTGGTCCCTCGACGATGAAAAGAATCCAAAAATGGCAGCTTAATGTCAATATTCAAGCCGAAAGCGATTTCTGGAAAACGAACATTATCTCTTCGAAGAATTATTCAGCTTTGAGCCCCCGATTCGACGATCTTCTGTTAGATTCGCCCTCATTTACTTTCATGGCTTAATTTCAGCTTCCTAACATCTAGCCCTCCCCATGTTGTGCGAGAGCCAACTATAATTTCGGTCTTGTTATGATATTGAAAGTATCGATCTCTTGTATTCACAATGTAGATGATTCAAATACGGTCCTGATTTTCTGAACTTTGTAAACAGAGACAGGACTAGAGAAGGGGACAATCAAAGGGTACGCACACAAGAAAAGCCAGAACGAGAAGGAGGTGACCTACGAGTGTGAGTTCAAGGTCAGAGACGATTTCGGGGAGGCCGGGGCAATTTTCGTGGAGAATGAGCACCACAAGGAGATGTTCATTAGGGACATCGTCCTCGACGGGTTTGCCGGTGGTCCTCTCAGCATTACATGCAACTCCTGGGTTCACTCCAAGTTCGATAACCCACAAAAGCGGGTCTTCTTCACCAATAAGGTTAGATCATACCCATAGCTAATAGTTTCGTATCTAGGGTTATTTTCTCATTTATCATGAGATTATTACATATAAGAAAAGATCAAGACCATTTAGGATTATCGCTTGAATAGATAGTAAACATATGCGAAACTTGAAAATTGGGTTTTTTTTTTTTTTTTTTTTCTTTTCAAGACTGCTAAATATTTAAGGAGGAGAAGATTGTCATAAAACGAGAGTATTCGTGCAGAGAGCGGGTGAATCAATTAGCTTACGTGTCATGAAATGCAACTTTAATCACATTTGATTAGCTATAATCGCCAACAGTACTAAACGGTAGTATCAAAGTTATCTCAAGGCATAGGAGGGTAAAATTCCGACTTAGACAAGAAAAACCAGCATCTTCAGAGCTGGCGTTACTTTTTTCAGTGGAGAGTGGAGAAAACCTATTACATGCACAGCGTCCTCTTGAAGGGACCCTACTTCAAGAACTGGTGAAACTAACGTACCATGCACGGGAACGAACAGCCCCCACATTTATGTAAATCTTTTGACCGACCCTATATTTTTAGGGTACGGAGGGCAAAATGAAGCTGGTGTCGCTTCTTTGAGTCGAGAGGCCATAAAGTGCGCATCGCCCAACAGCAACTGGGGAAATTAACGTACGATGCACGTGAATGAAAAGCGTCCACATTCATTTAAGTCCTTTAAGTCTCTTAAAGCCCACAGCGTCCTTTTTAAAAAGCAAATTAAAGACAGCTTGTGTGACAGCCTGACAGATGCCCGCTACCCAAAATTCGAGAAAGGAATTCAGTCAAAACAAGACAATTAATTAGGGAGAGTCGATGATTACTAATCTGAATCACGAGCAGTGCCTAAGATAGATTCAACTTGGAGCTTGATAGTTTTCATTTTCAATTTTGCGCCCTCCTGTGGCGGCAGTGCTACTTGCCGGCCGAAACGCCGAGCGGGCTGAAGAGGCTGAGAGAGGAGGAGCTGGTGATCCTGCGGGGAAATGGCCAAGGCGAGAGGAAGTCGTACGAGAGGATATACGATTACGATGTGTACAACGACCTCGGGGATCCGGATAGCGGCGCGGATAAGAAGAGACCAGTGCTCGGAGGCAAAGAGTTCCCGTACCCCAGACGATGCCGGACCGGGCGCCCTCGGTGCAAGACCGGTGAGTCGACAAATTATCGTTATCACTTCGTAATAATGACTAGCACAACACAACTTTAGATTTGAACAAGGTCCATTCGTATGATTTGAAAAATGTTCTTTTTGGACTGGAAATGCACTCCATAATAATCTGTCCAAAGGTTAAATTTCTTTGTCTCTTCCTACTCTTGATGAGAGATGACATGGCGAATGCCCATTCGAATATTTTTTTTTTTCAGAGAGAGAGAGAGAGAGAGAGAGAGAGAGAGAGAGAGATGGACCATGAGAGCGAGAGTCCATAAAATTGATAAAAAATTGGAAAATGGAACTTTTGTATTTTTCTCTCTCAAAACCATCCTAATAAAAAACATCAGCCATTCATAATTTCTTATCCTTTAGGCATGCTTCTGGCTATGATCATATCTTATCAACGTAATGTAATAAAGAACCCAGCTGTAAACCAACAATTGATTATAACTATGCGTTTCTTCGGATGATCACTTACAAGCTCAGTATAATGTAAGCTAGTGCTAAACATCCACATATAATGTCAAGCAGATCCAGAGTCAGAATCGAGGAGTGGAACCATATACGTGCCTCGAGACGAAGAGTTCTCGACGATAAAGGAATTGACGTTCTCAGCGAAGACGTTGTACTCGGTGGTGCATGCGCTGTTGCCGTCGCTCGAGACGGCGAT
This sequence comes from Eucalyptus victrix, assembly GCA_016097545.1. NCBI lineage: Eukaryota > Viridiplantae > Streptophyta > Magnoliopsida > Myrtales > Myrtaceae > Eucalyptus > Eucalyptus victrix. The sequence goes on from CM027844.1 coordinate 33,102,168, forward strand.
AGTCGACACCGACTTGGGATTCCCGTTCTTCACCTCCATCGACGAGCTCTTCAACGAAGGTGTCAACTTGCCCCCGTTGCAAAAGCAAGGCTTCTTCAAGGACCTCCTCCCTCGGCTCGTCAAGGCCGTCACTGACGTCGCCGAAGATGTCGTGCGCTTTGAAACTCCCGATACCTTGAACCGTGAGCAAACCCTATCCCTCTCCCTCTCCCTCTAGTTAGATTCTATGTTTGATAGCGGTCTTACAGAAATTTATTATTTTTACGGTGAAGATTATTATATATATCTGAGACTTTTGATTCATAATAATTAGCTCTGTTGTTTCACTATGCAGGAGACAGATTCTTTTGGTTCAGTGACGACGAGTTCGCTCGTCAGACCCTAGCGGGAATCAATCCTTGCACGATCGAGTTGGTCACGGTAATATTATATATATAACGCGCAGCTATATAATTTGCTCACGCACATTAGTTTCATGATGATTAATTCCTAGAAGGTTAATATATAAGTGGTGTTAAAATGTGTACTCAGGAGTGGCCCTTAAAGAGCAAGCTCGACCCTAAGGTCTATGGTCCGCCTGAATCAGCAATCACGACAGAGATCATTGAAAGGGAAATTAAAGGTTTTATGACTGTGGATGAGGTATGAGGAAACTACTTTGATGAAGCATTGCCTAATACAACCTATGAAATCAGACCAAACAAATTAATGAAATTCCACCCGATTCAACGTTGTGCAGGCCGTAAAGCAAAAGAAGCTGTTCATTTTGGACTATCACGACCTTTTCCTACCGTACGTGAACAAAGTGAGGAAGCTCAAGGGGACGACCCTATACGGGTCGAGGACCCTCTTCTTCTTGACCCCCGACTGGACGTTGAAGCCCCTCGCCATTGAGCTCACACGGCCACTGTCCGACGACGGCGGGAAGCCACAATGGAAGCAGGTGTTCACCCCCTCGTGGCACTCCACCGGCAAGTGGCTCTGGCGGCTCGCCAAAGCCCATGTCCTCGCCCACGACTCTGGATACCACCAGCTCGTCAGCCACTGGTAACAAAACAAGCCGGTCATTACATCTCGACGAGCAGGAAAAAAAAAGAGGTATAGATCTGAGAAATGCTAATTGCTTCGTTCGTCACAGGTTGCGGACTCATTCTGCCACGGAACCTTACATAATAGCGGCGAACCGGCAACTGAGCGCGATGCACCCGATCTACAAGCTGTTGCACCCGCACTTCCGGTACACGATGGAGATCAATGCTCTGGCTCGTGGGTATCTCGTCAACGGCGACGGCATCATCGAGAGCTCCTTCTCTCCCGGCAAGTACTCCTTGGAGCTCAGCTCCGTCGCCTATGACAAGCAGTGGCAATTCGACTTACAAGCCTTGCCCAATGACTTGATTAGCAGGTATTGGACATCGATTAAAATTAGGGAAACACAAAAATGAGTCATATAATAACTCCATCCTTGCACTTGTCGCGCTTTTCTCATCGTGTCAACTCCTGCCAGGGGATTGGCGGTGGAGGACCCGACGGCACCGCATGGCCTTAAGCTAGCGATCGAGGACTACCCCTTCGCCAACGACGGCCTCCTCTTGTGGGACGCCATCAAGGAGTGGGTCACCGACTACGTCAACCACTACTACCCCGATCCGAGCCGCATCGCGTCGGACAAGGAGCTCCAGTCCTGGTGGACGGAAATCCGGACCGTCGGCCACGGCGACAAGAAAGACTCCCCCGGGTGGCCCGACCTCAAGACCCCGTCCGACCTCATCCACATCATCACCACCATAGTCTGGGTCGCCTCCGGCCACCACGCTGCCGTCAACTTCGGCCAGTACACCTACGCCGGCTACTTCCCTAACCGGCCCACTATCGCCCGAATCAACATGCCCGTCGAGGATCCCAAAGAAGAAGAGCTCAAGCTCTTCTGGGATAAGCCCGAGGTCACGCTCCTCACGTGCTTCCCGTCGCAGATACAGGCGACGAAGGTGATGGCGATCCTCGACGTGTTGTCGAGCCACTCGCCGGATGAGGAGTACCTAGGGCAAGATCCGGAACCGGCGTGGAAGCAGGAGCCGACGATACACGCTGCGTTCGAGAGGTTCAACGGGAGGCTGAAGGAGCTTGAGGGCATCATCGATGCGAGGAACAATGACCCGAAATTCAAGAATCGGAACGGAGCTGGGGTCGTTCCGTACGAGCTGTTGAAGCCGTTCTCCGAGCCCGGCGTGACCGGGAAGGGAGTTCCATACAGCATATCCATCTGAGAAGACGGCCTTCTTGCTTGGGACGGCGGCGGCGACGACGGTGGTTGCAGAGCAAATGCTTTTCTTTATATGTTTGTGGAAGAAGGCTAAGTGTAGTATATGCGGACGATAATGTGATCATCCTATTTTGTGGACAACATTTTCTAATTGTTCGTTTCTACCCATCTAGTCAAAAAGTGAGCTCGTTCTCTTTTACAGATCGCCTCGTCCTTGTTTGGTTTTTGGTTTTTAGAGGGGTACGAGAAGTATGACTTATTTCTGACGTACCAACTGCACGTGGCTGGTAAAATATCAAATTCCTATTTTATAACTTAATGAGTTTACACAAAGCTTGTCATGTCAGACATGTCACGTAGAGGTCAAAGGTGGTTGGCTGTAGTTTGACTAATATAAATAAAAACGTGAGGACTAAAATCAGGCAAAGCCATTCATATAACCAACATTTGGCAGTTTTTATCGAACTGTTACTCACTCGGGTATTGAAGGGTCCTAGTGAGAAAATTTCAAGCTACATTCTTATTTTTGGTGCACAACGGTTTGATCCAGAAGAAGATAAATCTGGTTTGAAGCTCATTTTGAGCTTGCGCATCAACATAAATCTTTTCCTTGTACTTTCACATGAAATATAATTGATAAAAAATTTTCTTTCCACAAGTAGACTTGAGATTGTACTATGAATGTGCTTAATAATGGTTTGTTTGTTTCATGGTTTTTGTTGATTTTTTCTTCCAATGTTTGAATCGCTTGGAAAGATGAATTGATAGAAAATATTTTCATAGTCAACAAAACATATTTAATTAGATCAAGAAAATGATTTCTTTTTTTAAGAATGAGAATTTATTTTTCAAAATATGACTAGATATCAACCCGTGCATTAGAGATCTTTGCATTTGGCACAAGAACCTTGATGCCCATGCTTGGATCCTTAGTGGCCAAGCCTATATCCTGGAGGTCAGGCTTGGGACACCAATTTCCATGCTTCAGTCCTTGACGACCATGCCTGGGTACTTAGCTCCCACTCCCAAGTCACTAGCACTTGAGAATGGGCCAATCAAGGCTAGGCTCTGTCACTTGGCAGTTGCCCCTAGATCCAACAAGGTTGGGCCCAAGTCCCTTGAGGCCGGGCTCAAGACCCCAATGCCCATTAAATTACTACTTAATATTGAATTAATTACCAACTCTCATTTGAGTCATTTACCAATATTTATATTCATCAATTGTCCAATATTTCTTAGTGTTTGCAAACTTTAATTTTCATCTCTTCAAAAATCTTAAATTCACCCAGCTTTTCTTTTTTAAGTTACGAACCTTATTACTAGGCCAAACACTTTGGTGATTCCCTAATTGAACCAATCAATAGTGTGAATATGCCAACTTTATTTCCTGAATTATGGAAGGCAAGTGGGTTGGGTACGCAAAATTGGAATTTCTTGTCAAAACAGTAACTGATTGGCACTACGCACGCATGTTTGGCAACTCTCATAAAAATAAATTAGTAAATACAAAATTCATAAAAATGAAAATATAAGTGCTGAAAATAAAATTTTGAAATTAAGAAAGAGAATGAAGGGTAAAGAAGTTCTTATAAATGGTAAAATCATCAAGTTTGAGAGACACCATTCGTCAAATCTCTCCTTTTATGGGCAGAATAATTTGTTTTTAGTTTGTAACAGAAATTTCAAGCGATGGTATCAACAATTTGACATTGACATGAGGGTTTAATTCCCTTAACAAGCACCAACATTAGATTGGATCCTAATTCCGGCCCATAACTTTTTGTCTCATAAAATACACAAGCTTTGCATCGGCTCTCAATTATGGCTCAAAGTTTTTTTTTTTGCTTTTGTCACATAAAAACACCAACTTTCATATGGTATCAGAAAAAGAAGGTTGTGAGTTCTAATCAACCATGCTTTCATTTAATAGCTTAAAATTTAGAACAATAATTGTGTATTTAGAATATTGAACTAAATTATTTCAAAACGTGGAATATTTTTCAAAACTTAAATTCACAAGAGATTTACGAGTTGAAAGCAGCACAAGAAACTCAACTTTTAATGGCAATTATTTTGTGTTGTCAATTGGTGTGAATTACCATAATTTGCCCCCTTTTTTTTTTTTTGGCAATATACTGTCATTGCTAATCTCACAGCAAGTATGAACATTTCCTAGAATTTTTCCGTGTTAGTTAAAAGGCTAAACATTTCTTTTGCATTCGCTTCATAATATAAAGAGATGTGAACTAGATAATGGACGTTTGAATCCATTACCTTAATTTATTCCATCAATGCCTATTTCCTCGGCCTATCATATGCATTGTTGCGCAACAACTGAGGAAGTTTGAAATTTCCTTTTTCTCCTGGAAATTTTTTTTTTTTTTTTTTTTTTTTTTGGTAAAGGTAAGTAATAAATTGATTTTGCAAGAAAGAAGACAAGAGGGAGGCCTGGCACCAACAAAAACAGACACTCAAGAAGACAAAAAGCCTAGAACGAGTTTTTCTCCTGGAAATTTTTTATAAGATGAAAAAAATCAAAAATAGAAGGATGGATGTTCCAGCTTCGTTGAAGTCTTCTATTCATGGGCACATCAGGAACATGAAATATTATTTTAGTTTCGAAAAAGCACATTGTTCCACTCTTTCCAAAAAAAACATTGCACCAAAACTAAACCGAGCCAGGATCTGATAAAAACTCTTGCCCATAAAGGAAATTCATGAACATGAAATGAATCACGTTCATGTGAGCAATACCTTTCTTCACTTTGAGTTCTTTCTTATCAAATAGAAGATGAAGAGAAAAGCTGAGCATCTTTTAAAGCACAAGCATATTATCAATTCAGTCTTAAACTTCTTATACAAACTTTAACATGATCTTAAATTTTTACCTAAAATTTCAATGTAGTCATTTTGTCAATTTTCGTTTGAAATTACTAACTTGGGGGTTTAGTCATCGTTAGCCGTTTTAAGTGGCATGGTTGGCGATCTGACGTAAACAAATTGAATTGCAACAACGTGGTTTTGCATGAATTTATGAATTTTCGTTTTTATTTTATTTTATTCATTTTCTACCTTTTACTTCTTCCCTTATTCTTTTCTTTCCCTTTCCCTTTCCCTTGATTCAAATAAGATTTCTCTTTTCCGCAAGTAAAAGGAACATCTAAATATCAGAATTATCAAAGAAATTTTGAGCCCTAGCGGCGAAAACACAAATTCCTCATATCAGCCTAATCGAAAGCCTCCATTTTGTCTATTCCAAGCTCTGCACTCCCTATACAGCAGGAATGAAAGTCTTCATCCACCTTGAACAACAGCTAAAACACAGATAAATGCACCTAAAACAAAGGAAATGTCTCATATTATCATGACGTACACATACACATGATTCAATCATTCAGGCACGTGCCGGTGGCTCGGATGAAAGTAAGCAAGAAGAAGAATCCGAACAGAGCCCACTTCGGAGCGGATTTCGATTTCAGGATGAAGTAGAAGCGCACAGCTGAGACGCGATGCTCTCAGTATCGACAGTCAGAGTCCTCAGATCTAGGGCTTGAGCTTGATGTCGCGACGGAGCTTGAGCCCTCCAAACCTAGGGACTCGAGCTCCAGGCAACAGGAGAGGTCAAGCAGTCCAGATCTGAGGCTCAAGCTCAATGCCACGACGGAGCTCAACGTCGTCCAAGATTAGGGAGCCATTGAGCTTCACTACAAACTAAGCGGGAGGAGGGGACGTGTGATGATGATGGTGGATAACAAAGACATCCTAGGTAGAGTGAGGATCATACATTTGAGGGAAAAAAATTGAGAAGAAGGTTAACAGTAAAGATTGTAAGAAGAAGAAGACGACAACCATAAATAATAAAGAATAAAGTTAAAAAATAAAGAGAAAATAAGAAAGAGAGAGAAAAGAAAAGAAAATCGAAAATGCATAAATTGCTCAAAAAAAAATCGTTCCAAATTAAATGTGTCATTCATTTGAGTAAAAATGATCTATATTAAATTGCCAATATGTCACGTATTGGTGATAACAGAATTGCAACATTAGTAATTTTAGGTGAAAACCGATTGGAAGAGCTGCATTGAAACGATTGAAATTTTTAATACTATATTAAGATGAATGAATTTATGATTAAATCGGTAACTTTCCCTTGAAAGCACACGGCGGTTTGAAGCCAGAGTGGAATGGTCCATGGAGAGCTCACGACAAGCCATTTGAAGGATGGAGACGGCCTATGCGTGTATGGCATTGTCCTTCCGAAACGTGACCGCATCGAGCGGTGGGTGGTCCCAAAGAAGAACTAGCGCAAATGGTCCTGCTTTTTCCGAGTCGTTTCGAAGAAACTTACGATGGAATTTCTCAGCCGTATTAGTCAGCCGCCTTGACTAGGGATGCCTGGGTGTGGTACAGGAAAATGAAGAGGTTGGTATTTAGAAAATATTTTAATGAAATTTTTGGTAGGATTTCTTTCCACGGCTAGCACTTCTCGTACAGCTTTGATTGAATTATAAGTTTCGCAGTCGATGCGTAGGAAAATTAGTCTTAGCTGAACTTACAAGTCTAATAATAGGCCAAGGGGGAGACAGGGATGCCGTGACCTTCCCGGAAGTGAACCATTAAAAGAAAATTAATGGATTTTTAAATGGAAATGAAAATTTCTCCCACGAGACAATCGTTGGAATTTAGTGTGGACTTTTCGAAGCTCTACTGATCACAACATGATACTCAATTCAACATGTAGTTTTCTTAACTTACCTTTTAGAGCCGTTACTAATTGATTATGGTCGATTAAAAGCCCAAGTAAATTGCGGGAGTTTATTTTACTTGATTAAATGGATTTGTGGACTTAATTTTCTTCTTTTCTAAAATGCCTCAACTATAATCTTTAGAGGGCATTGTTACATTTTTTGATTTGAAAACCATGTAAACTAAGCCCATTCCAATCTTTGATCATGTGAGCCTCACGATGAAACTGTCGTAATTCACTAATAAAGTCGACATTGGTCTTCGTGATTTTATCGACCATATTTTAAGTTGCCGCATGCAACTCGTGCGTTGATGGAGCCTTCTAATTCCCAAGGGGGCGCGGAGATCTTGGCCAACTTATTTTATCTAAATTTGGGCCAAAACTAGTTCGTATCACCACTTCCTTTTTAGGACTGCCAACAAACTGACGGCACAATAATCCAATGCATTACTCGTGTATAGTTTCGAAAATCGAAGGTGGTTGATTTTTAGTTTTTTGCATGGTTCACGTTGCATGGGAAGCACGTGGTTCACCTGTCCGGAATTCGAAAGTTCAAATATATATATTTTCTATTTAGAAATTACTCCCATAAAAATCAAAGGTCTCGTATCGTTTAATCAAGAAAACCCAATATTTCAATCATGGATCTTAAAAGTGGGAATGATATTTGATATATGAGTGCAAAATCATGTTTTTTTTTTTTTTTTTTTTTCGTAATTATCCAAAAGTTAAATCCCTTTAAGGAAGAAGACTACATTATGTAAAGCCCATTAAAATCCTTTATTCAAGTGATGTGAAATAAAACTTTAATTCATATCTGCCGCTATCCATTAGAGTTGCCCGTCCAAGATAAGTGTTTCGTCAGAGACGTGACACCTTTAATATCATCTCATAATTGCTTATTGGACTAAAAACGTTAATGACTTCGATCCATGTGGATCATCACCACATAAGGTGTTCTCCATTTATGGTGGATCTTACTTATGAATCACTCAACAAAACCTTTTATGTTTGATGTGGAATTTGCTATTTGACGATAGTACAGATAGAAACTGTATTGAAAAATGGACTGAAATTAAAGAACGAGGAGCCCTATTTCTAGAAAAGATAAACTATTAAATGACATATCCCTTCATGAATATAAGAAATATTAGAAAATTTAATACTCGAGCGATTTGGGATATCATTGTTCCCACTAAATGATCTCTCTCTCTCTCTCTCTCTCTCTCAATGTGTATGAATGTTCGTATGTACCTAAATAATTGTATAACTATATCTTCTAAATTTTATTTCTTTTTCTTCCCCTTTTCAATCTTTGTTACTTATTAAATCGTATTTTTGAATAAATTCTCTTTTTGCGCACATTTTTAATATCAAAAAGTTGTCATGTCAGTAATCACGCCCGCATGAATAATTATATCAATGATGAAGTTTCATGATTCCCCAAAATCAAGAAGGCAAGAGACATTATTCTCCAGATTAGTCTGAATTGCATTGGTTGGAAAAGTCATGAACTTCCTCCGAAGATTGTCCACTGCGATGTTGCAAGTGGCTGCGTCGTTCTACGAGCATTTTATGCGGCCTTTTAATTTCTTTCCCAATCAAATCAAAAGAGAATTCATCTGAAGTTTCACGGCGAGACCGCTTCTAAAATTCTCAACCACCAGTCTTGTTCATTGGAAGGAATGCAGGTCACACGTAGAGCCAGTCAACTATTTTGACCTCTATATAAGAGTCCCTGGATGGAAACCTTATCAATATCCTGATCCAAAAAAGGGTGCAAAATATGGTCTAGATTCAAGCACTGGCGCTCAAAATCTTGGTTGAAGAAAGACGGCATAGACAAATTTGTGCGAAAAAACCTAACTTCAAGAAGTGAGACGGCAAAATTTTCATCAAAAATAAAAAATTATAACATATTTCTAGAAATTATATTGAGCAATCCAAGAGCGAAAACCATAGCTAACTTGATCCCCAATCCGGCAATGAACGCATGACGCGCTGTGTCGAAGACAAGTAATAGTCGAAGACAATCTAGCAACATTGAAGAACCTTATCGCTCTCACAATCAGAGATCCACAACTTGCAAAACACGATGTACGACCTCGACTAGGATTATCTTCCAAACATAAGGACAAGACATATATGCCTTGAACGATTCAAGTGGTGGAAAAGTACACGGGCGGATCGGGGCGGGTCTAAAACAAACTTTTGTCACATTTATTCTTGAATTTTCCCAGGCCTTTGAAGTATCTTTGTACGCGGAATGTTACGGTCATGCAAAGCCAAATTCAATGAGAGTTTTGCTTCGTAAAATTACACGAAGACAAGTCTTGTCCCCCCGTCTTCTTTCCTCCTCTCTTCGCATTTCCCACTTCGTTTTCACGTGCCATGTACGCGCATTTAGGGCAAAATAAAGCCCAAAACAATGCTACAGCACATGCCACATTTTTCTTCCTCCTCTCCCTCTATAAAAATCCCTAGACCAGCTCTCCAAAACCCCATCAACCCAAAGTCCCCAATAACCATTGTTTTGAGCCATTGTTGTCTTCACCAACTTTTTACTTCACATCTCTCCTTCAAAAACACAGCAAAAAAGATCATCACTGCCACCATCATGTTGAAGCCACAGCTTCATCAATCCCAATCTTCCTCCCCAACCTTGTTCCCCTTAAGCAAGCCATTTAGCCAAGGCAATGGCAGGATCGTAGGTTTTCGGGTACGATCCACGCCTGTGCTCCAAAAGAGCCGCAGAAGCGCTAAAGTAGGGCTTGTCTCGCGCAAGATCACTGCGACAATGAGCCCAAGCACTACCGAGAAGTTGCTGTCAGTTAAAGCGGTAGTGACTCTGAAAGAGAGCCCCGGTGGTTTGCTCTCGAAAATCGGGATAAAGGGAGGGGTCGATCTCCTCTTGGAGCTTGTTAGTGCTGAGCTTGACCCCAGTAAGTATTGAGCAATCAGTTTTAACCTTGAATTTGTTAACACAACTTGTAGCAGAAAGTAGGGGCAGAAATAGGATGAATTTGATTGAAATGTTTTACGATGTTCATAATTTGACTTTTATTTGAAGTGAAACATATGATATTCTTAAAATTACAAAACTTGTGATATTTGAATCATATATGAATTTATAACAATTACTTTTAAGCCAGAAATACTTTGACAAAGTTGTTTATAACTTGCAGCAGACAAGGATGTTTGATAGTGAAGTTAACAACCGTTCCATTAATTAATTCTCTGTGGACGCCGGTTTGTATTAAAAGATCTGATGCATGTTATCCGAATTAGTACAATATGTGAAAAATAATCTGTTAACAGAAGTGTAATTTTCTTGTCCTGTGATTAAGCAACCTTCCACACAGAGGGAGAGGCAGGGAGAGAGGGAGGGAGGGAGGGAGAGAGACAGAGAGAGTGAGTGAGTGAGTGAGTTGAGGGTGAGGGTGGCAGAGAGATGGTCCTAACCTGCATTAATTGGGGAGAATCTTGGACAAGAAGGGAATAACATTGCCTACATGTAACTTTGCAAAATTGATCGAACATCGTACATGTTCTAAGTGCGTTACTTTACAGTAGTCCCTCGAAGATGAAAGAAATCCAAAAACAGCGGCCGAGTGTCTATACTCAAGCCGAAAGCAGTTTCTCATAAGAGAACACTATCTTGCCGAAGAAATATTCAGCTCCAAGCCTCCGATTCGCTGAGCTTTCGTTAGATTCGCTCCATTTGCCGTCATGGCTTTAATTTCAGCTCCCTCACAGTTAATTGGTTCCACTTATGATGCTAAAACAGTTAATAAACTCCTGATTTTTTGAACTTTGTTGACAGAAACGGGACAAGAGAAGGGGACAATCAAAGGGTACGTGCGCAAGAAGAGCCAGAACGAGGAGGAGGCGACGTATGAGTGTGAGTTCGAGGTCGGAGAGGGGTTCGGGGAGGTTGGGGCAATTTTTGTGGAGAACGAGAACCGCAAGGAGATATACCTCAAGGACATCATCCTCGACGGGTTCGTAGGTGATCCTCTAAGCATCACATGCAACTCGTGGGTTCACTCCAAATTTGATAACCCGCAAAAGAGAGTCTTCTTCACCAATAAGGTTAGATCACAAATAGAGCTGCATAGCTTCCTATTTAGGGTTTTTTCTCATTTTTGAAGAGGTTCTTACATATATAAATATATCAAGACCATTTTAGGATCATGGCTTGAAAATGAAGGCTTTTTTTTTTTTTTTTTCCTTCACAAGACTGAGGTGCATATAAAGACCACTATAGTACAACTCTTTGATGATGTATATATTTAAATTTCGAGGCTTCATGGTTTTCATTTTCAATGTTGCTGACGCTTGTGGTGGGCAGTGCTATTTACCTAAGGAAACGCCGAGCGGGCTGAGGAGGCTGAGAGAGGAGGAGCTGGCGATCCTGCGAGGGAACGGTCAAGGCGAGAGAAAGTCGTACGAGAGGATATACGATTACGATGTGTACAATGACCTCGGGAATCCCGACGACGGCGTGGATAAGAAGAGGCCAGTGCTCGGTGGAAAAGAGCTTCCGTACCCCAGACGATGCCGGACCGGGCGCCCTCGGTGCGATACCGGTGAGTTATTCCTTTAGAATAATGACTTACACAATATATTTTAGATTATTGGTGGCGCAGAGAGCTTGTAGATTATATTTTTTAGCCGAAAGGCCATATGTGTGACTTGAATAGAGCTTTTTTTTTTTTGAGAGAAATGCGCTCCAAACTAGTAAGTCCAAAGGTATGTTTATTTGTCTCTTCTGATTATTTCATCAGAAGATGACGTGGCGAATACCAATTTGAATATTCTTCATCGAGAGAGGGGGAGGGAGGAACCCTGAGATTGAGAGTGCTGGACCCTTTTTCCAAGTGGAAATTGCAACTTCTGTATTCTTCTTTCGTGAAATTATAGTCACAGAAACATCAGCCATTCATAATTTCATATCCTTTTAGCATGCTTTTTTTGGCTATCACCAAGTATTTTTTAATGTAATGTGAAAACTATCCTAGCTAGTATATCAATGATTATAATTATGCGTTTCTTCGGATAATAAATTACAAGCTCGGTATTATGTTAGCTAGTGTTAAATCCAAAACATTCGTTGATTTTTGTTTTTTCATCCTAACGAACAAATTAAACATTCACATATAATATAAAACAGATCCGCAATCGGAATCGAGGAGTGGAAGCACATACGTGCCTCGAGATGAACAGTTCTCGCCGATAAAGAACTTGACGTTCTCGGCGAAGACTGTGACCTCGGTGGTGCAAGCACTGGCGCAGTCGCTAGATACGGTGATAGTCGACTCCGACCTAGGGTTCCCCTACTTCTCCGCCATCGACGAGCTGTTCAACGAAGGCGTCAACTTGCCCCCGTTGCAGAAGCAAGGCTTCCTCAAGGACCTCTTGCCCCGGCTCGTCAAAACCGTCACTGATGCCTCCGAGGATGTTTTGCGGTTCGAAACCCCTGAAACCATGATCCGTAAGCAAACTCTCTTTCACTCTCCCTCTCTTTAATTGAGTTCTATGTCCTTATTCAAGTATGTGTTGGACAGCTATCGTCCGTAAATTTCTACTGTATGCTCGATTCAATGAGCTCAGTGAAAGCAAACTAATCTATTCGGAGAAAGTAACATGATCATCGTTCATTCTTTCTTCAGGGAAATATATTATTAGTCAATCATAGGACAAAAATTTTATGTATTATTTAGAATATATCTCCAAGACTTTTTATGCATAATAATTAAATGTGTTTTTCCAACTTGCAGGAGACAGATTTTTTTGGTTTAGTGACGAAGAGTTTGCTCGTCAAACTCTAGCGGGAATTAACCCCTATGCGATCCAGTTAGTCACGGTAATAATTATTGTATACATTTCAAATATATAATTTGCTCACATACAATTAATTTAGTTTAATAAAAACTACAATTATTGGATATCACCATGTTGGGTATATGATTACTATACATAACTAGCATTAAAATATGTATTCAGGAATGGCCCTTGAGGAGTGAGCTTGATCCTAAGATCTATGGTCCATCTGAATCGGCTATCACGACGGAGGTTATCGAAAGGGAAATTAAAGGCTTTATGACAGTAACTGAGGTATGAAAATACTCTATTGATGAAGTATCACCTAATACGACTTATCCGCTCTCTAGGTTTGAGCATAAACCTAAATCCTACTGCCCCAGTTAATGAAATTTGACTTGGATCCGACCTTTCCGGTTCGGTGGAATTCTCTATTGTGCAGGCCATGGAGCAAAAGAAGCTGTTCATGCTGGACTACCACGACCTGTTCCTACCATACGTGAACAAAGTGAGACAACTCAAGGGGACAACCTTGTACGGGTCGAGAACGCTCTTCTTCCTGACCCCAGATGAGACGTTGAAACCACTTGCCATCGAGCTCACACGGCCGCCGACCGATGACGGTAAGCCGCAATGGAAGCAGGTGTTCACCCCGTCGTGCAGCTCCACTGGCAGGTGGCTTTGGCGGCTCGCCAAGGCCCATGTCCTTGCCCACGACTCTGGATACCACCAGCTCGTCAGCCACTGGTAATAGCAATTGGACAGAAACGCTCAACTGTGGCACAATTAGTTCAAATTCTTTCCAAAGTGAATGCTTTGGAATAAGCCGATCATTACTTTTTGACAAGCAAAAAAAAAAAAAAAATCATACATCTATTAGATAGAAGTATACTAGTAACGAAGCAGGCTAATGGCTCATTGTGATATGTGAGTATGTAGGTAATTTTGTAATTGTTCCTTACAATGAAATGATTTGCATTAAAACGTGAATTATCTTGAGAAGTACCTATTTGCATAAACGATGACGGGGTAATTGATGTTTCACTGATTTTGATCATCGTAGGTTGCGGACTCATTGTGCCACGGAACCCTATATAATAGCAACAAACCGGCAACTGAGTGAGATGCACCCAATCTACAAGTTGCTGCACCCGCACTTCCGGTACACGATGCAGATCAATGCGCTGGCTCGCGGGTTTCTGATCAATGGCGACGGGATCATCGAGAGCTCCTTCTCCCCCGGCAAGTATTCCATGGAGCTCAGCGCCGTCGCCTATGACAAGCAGTGGCAATTCGACTTACAAGGGTTGCCCAATGACTTAATTAGCAGGTATTATACATCAATTAATTACTTGCACACCTCTTTTTTTTCCCCTTATTAACGTTATGCAAAGAGAAGAACATAAAAATCGTTGGCACATGGAGCGTTCTCAAGCTTTTCTGTTCGTGTCAATTCTTGCCAGGGGATTGGCAGTGGAAGACCCGACGGCACCCCATGGCCTCAGGCTAGCGATCGAGGACTACCCCTTCGCCAACGACGGCCTCCTCTTGTGGGACGCCATCAGGGAGTGGGTCACCGACTACGTCAGCCACTACTACCCCGACCCAAGCCGCATTGCATCGGACAAGGAGCTCCCTGGTGGACTGAGATCCGGACCGTCGGCCATGGTGACAAGAAAGACTCCCCCGGGTGGCCCGACCTCAAGACCCCGTCCGACCTCATCCACATTATCACCACCATGGTCTGGGTCACCTCCGGCCACCATGCTGCTGTCAACTTTGGCCAGTACACCTATGCCGGTTACTTCCCGAACCGGCCCACCATCGCCCGAACCAAGATGCCCGTCGAGGACCCGACTGAGGAAGAGCTCAAGATCTTCTGGGACAAGCCTGAAGCCACACTCCTCACGTGCTTCCCGTCACAGATACAGGCGACCAAGGTGATGGCAATCCTCGACGTGCTGTCGAACCACTCGCCAGATGAGGAGTATCTGGGACAGGATCCGGAACCAGCGTTGAAAGAGGAACCGGCGATAAAGACAGCATTCGAGAGGTTCAGCGGGAGGCTGAAGGAGCTTGAGGGCATCATCGACAAGAGGAACACCGACCATAGGTTTAAGAATCGAAGTGGAGCCGGGATCGTGCCGTACGAACTCTTGAAGCCATTCTCCGAGCCCGGCGTGACAGGGAAGGGAGTTCCATACAGCATTTCCATCTGAGCAAACGACATTCTTGTTCGTGGTGGCGACCACATTGGCTGCGGAGAGAAAACTTCTCTCTCTGTTTTGTAGAAGAAGAGAGAGCGTGGTATATGCGGATGATAATGTGGTCATCCTAATCTGTTAACATTTTTTATTTTAATTTCATGATCTAATTTGTCGTTTTACCAATATCTATGGAATTATGATTAAATGATTAATTTCAGTTCTAGTCCTCTATCAATTGCCAAAAGAAAGCAAGTGACGATGTGCATAAAACGTTATCTTCATTACATCTATCTTCCCCATAGATACCATATTCCACTACTGTTACATACTTATGCAGAATTTAAAAACTTGGGTACATGGTCAGTTCAATAGATTAGCTAAACATGCTTCTCAGCCACAAGCAAGAGACAAGAGGCATGCACTTCCAGCAAGCAAATTGATGAGGGTAAAAATTAAATTGATTATATGGAGTTATTAATGCCAGCATCATGCAAGTCCAGTTTTGCATGCACTCTTAGATCAGGCGGTTCCATCAACATATCCAATTATGGGCCAATTATGATATATTAATCATTTCACACACCCATTATATGATGTGAGACTTTCCTAACATAACTTATATGTACATCTTAACAAAAAAGTGATTGGCCAGAGTTTGACTACCACGAATAAAAAGGTGAGGACTAAAATCAAGCAAGTCATTCAAAACTAAACATCTAGAATTTTCCTATCTAAACATTTTTTCTCTCGTTTTTCTCAAACACTTACTTAAGTATCAGAGAGTTCTAATGAGAAAATTTTAGGAGACTTTTTATTTTTCGTGCACAATGATACAATGTAGAAGAAGATCTATCTAGTTTGAAGCTCATCTTAAACATCCGCATCAAACATCCTTTTCTTGTACTTTTACATGAGGCACAATCGGTAAAAAAAAAATTTCTTTCCACAAGTAGACTTGAGATTGTACCATGAGTGCACTTAATAAGGTGCTATTTGTTTCACGAAAAATTATTATTAGAAAACATTTTCCGATGTTTAGGTTGCTTAGAAAGATGAGTCTATAGAAGATATTTTTCATAGTCAACGAAAAACATATACTTAGATTTAAGAAAATAATTTCTCTTTTAAAAATCAAAAATCATTTTCTAAAATACAACTACATATTGATGTTTGCACTAGAGTTTTTGCACTTGGGCATGAGAACCCCATTGCCTATGCCATTAGACACCAATGCCTATGCATGGGTCCTCGATAGCCATACATCGAATTCCATACCCAAGTCACAGTGCTTGGGCCCAGGTTGATCAAGGCCGAGCTAGGTTCCTTGTTGGTCATGGTTGGGTTAACAAAGGCTAGGGCCCAAGACCCAATTCCCATGCTTGGGTACTCGACTCCTTTGGCCATGTGATTGATGAGGCTGGCTTGAGGCCCCAATGCCCATGCTTGGGTCCCCGGCGACCGTGCATGGAGATTAATGCTTGTGCTAGAATCCACAGCAACCATGTCATGGTGTTATGATTAAATATGCAATGTAGAGAGGTGAATAGGTTACTAATCAAAAGTTGATGTATTCTTGCAGATATGTGAACAGTTATATATATAGGAGTAAACTGATGATATCAAGTACAATGTGTTACCGTTAGATAAGTATTGAAATAAGTAAAGAGATAGAAGATAGCACACATATTTTTATAGTGGTTTGGCTTAGATCAAACCATGTTCACTTTCCCACACTAATAATAGCCACCAATGGACTAGAATCCAATAGCAATACTTTGAGAAGTTCCAACATAACTTGTGCTATTTCTAGCTGAAGCTGGTAAATAACATTACTAGATCCCAAGCACTACTACAACACTAATACAACTCTCTAAAGAGATTAAAATTAATAAAAAAAATGCCCTTAGTAAATGAACTTCTTGCTCAATAAGTCAACAAGAGTATAACTGTATCAAACAATAAAGCTTTTTCAGTTTGTAGTTGTTCTCGTGATTTATGTCTTCTCTAGCAAACATTGATCTTCTTATGTAGTCTTCAATAAACTAACCATTGGATAATTTTCAAGATGATCAATTTAGTCATTGAAAATAAACAACACAATCACTGGGAGATCTAGTTGCCCACACAATCAAATCTTCCTTACAATGGTGTAGTTTTCAAGAATAAAGTTACTTATATTAGGAAATTTATTTACACCATAGTGATTGATGATTGATTGGATTCCCCTTCATGTGCCTCTTCCAAAGTTCTAGGCTAAGGCTTGTTGTAAATATTCCATGAGACTTAGATTGATAGTCAAAGGAATAGATGGTCTTCAAATCAGAATGTGCCATCACGTGATATGCACGTTCTTCTCCTGTGATATAGGGAGCTGCTCATATTAGCGATCCATGAGTCTGTCTAAGCTTCTTGATGGTAGTTGACTTATTTACTGTTGACACCTACATTTTTGCACAATTTTTGGGTGAATTTTTACTAAGATAAAAAATAAAAATCACATGGCATATAGTTTAGGAATGTTTATGTTTTGTTTTATTTTTAGACCACCGGTGAGGAGCAAGATTTTTCACATATTCTGCTGAGATTTTTACATATTCAGGTAATATACACTAATGGACGTATTTTAGCAGAAAGGAAATTTTCGGATGAAATATTTGAAAAAATACAAAAGAAAATATCATGCGAGGTGTAACGATATATTTAGGGAGATTATGCATAAGCAAAATTAGAAGTGAAATATTTCGCCAAAATTTAATTCCTTCCCCTATATATGTGCACGTACGGACGAGAGGGGAAGGAATTTCGAAAAATTTGGAGCAAAAGGGAGGGCCTTCTTCGGTTTTAGGAGAGAAAGAGGAAAAAAAAAAAGGGAAAAGAAGAGAAGAGACGTGAGCGGCAGAGAGTGAACAGTGAGGTTGATGTGAGGAGAGAAAAAAAAAAAAAGAAAAAAGAAAAGAAGAACCACTGTTCTTCTTCTTCGTAGGTTTTGCCTCCGGTGATCCTCTGCTGCCCGAGCTACCGAGCTACCGCGTCGTCGCAGCCGCACCACCGCGCCTCCGCTTCCGCCGGCCACCGTTGCTCGTTGCTTCATCCGCGGCGACGCGACGCCAGCAGTCCCGACGCCGACCTGAAGCTCTGCCAAGCCGCGAACCGATCCCTCGCTCCGCCGCAGCAGATCTGCCCCGAGATGCCGCGACGCTGCTATCGCCCCTGACCTGAGCGCGATTCGCGCTGCCCGAGCGACGATCCACAGGAGCCCGCGCCCCGATCCGATTCTCTCACCGGACGCCGCGCCCTACAGCCAGATCCAGACGCCGAAGCTTCTCGCCGCAGCTGCCTGAGGCCTCCTGCCGTCCCTGCAGCGCCCCACCGTTCGAAGCCTGTGGCCCGACGACCCGCGATCCACGATCCGCGCTCCAGCTCAGTCGACCCTCGCTGTCCCACGCCGGACGTGCTGCTCGTCGTGCGCTCGCCGGAACCCTTCGCCGGAGCCCCAAACCGGTGGTCAAGATTATTTTTTATTAAAAAAAAGAAAAAATCGAATTAGGTAGATTAGCTTTATTTTATTAGGCGGGTTTATTTTATCTTATTTCATTTTTATATCTTGGTTTCTTTGTTTGAAATATTTCTCTATGCATAATTAGAAATCTCAATATATCACCTAATTCGCAACCGATCGTGAGATTTTTTATTTCATCTACAAGCGCTTTAGATGAAATAATTAATTAAGTGAGAATAAAATTGATATTTTGATCTTTAAGGCCTAAGATCAATTTATCGATTTTACTAGCGAAATATTATCCTTGATCTAAACGATGTGTGATATTTATATATATTTTTGGTAATTTTGATTTGGACTTGATTGCTTTATGTCTGAGTTAGAATATTGCATGTTTTAGGGTTATTTGCATATTTAGGGCTAAGCATTCTATTTATCATGAATTTTTGAAAATAAAAAAAATCAAAAAAATCAAATCAATCAATTTAGGTTGTTAGATTTTTTTTAATTTTAATTATTTGGCAATTATTAATTTCGAAATTAAACAAAAACAACAAAAAAAATCATTATATACATGTCATGTAGAGTTAAAGCATATTTTGCACGTCATTGCATACTAGGATAAGGTTGCACTTAGTTTAATTTAAGATAATATTTTTCTTAATTTATTATGTGTTTAAGTATTTTCTTAAATAGATTGCATTTTAGGATTATTTAGATTAAGATAATATTTTAGTTTAAATTAGGATTTGGCTCAACCTAATTCCTAATATAAATTAAATATGATCTTAATCTAGTTAGGTAATTTTCACATTTCACCAAATTTCGAATTTCATGAAAAAAATGTCATAGGTTAAATTAGTTTTATTATTTAGGATAAAATGCATTCTTGTAGGAAAAAGAAAATATGCCATATGCACGTCATTAGGGTTAGATTCACGAGATGCATGCCATTTAGTATTTTTGCTAGGCCCATTTAATTAGAAATTACATATCATTATAATTAGGTCATTTAGTTAATATTGCATTACATATCGCATAATTTTCATTAATTAAGTTAAAACAAAAAAAATTGCTTGTTAATTAGAAATGATATATAGGGTTGTTGATGTGGATTTCAATTTACATCGTAAATGCTTTGGTTGCTTTGAGGTAAGTTTTTGTAATTTATTTATTGTTTATCTGGGTGTTAAATTGGTGGATTGCGCACCCGTATGATCACCTTACATGTTAGGGAAATAGATTTAAAATTAATTTAAGCTACCTGTAAAAAAAAAACATTTTTTGGAAAATAAAAGAATGGTACCGAAATGACATTAGAGGAATCTAGTGTAATTAAGTCCCTGTACCCATAGTCTCTGGTTTATAGGAGTAAAGTAAATCCCTCGTTACTTTACTTAGGTTTCTAATCGATCCACCAAAAAATAAGTTAGTAGCGACTCCTAATTAAAAAATCCACTTACATGTTAAGAACTTTAAACTTAAGTTGCGAATTAGTATGGGCTTGGGAGAACCCGAGTTAAATCTAGACTTAACAATCCATTAGTCAAACTCCTAGGTGGTTCACACCCCGAAAATTAGGTCGTGACATTTACAATTTTCCATTTGCTCTTCCTCAGTAAATTGGTGATCAAATTCCCAATGAATAGTTCACCTTATGCTACCTCCAAGTCTCCTTGAACTTCACATTTCTCAGACTTGTCACCGTCCATTAAGGTCATTCTAGTCTTCACAAGAAGTCTTTCCTTTTTGTACTTTGGAAGAAACCAATAATAATAGAACATACTTATATCAATGTTACCTGAAACAAAGACAACATCTGCATTTATCAAGTAGTAACACAAATTGAACAGGTTTTGTCAATTTCAAAATATTACAGGAGGTTTTCTCGTACTTGGCTTCCATAACCAAGTCACTTCTGCTAAGCCTTGGTCCATTGAGATCAGGTTGGGGTCAACTAAGGTTGGGGTCTAGTCCTTTGAGGCAAAGCCCAAGACCCTAGTACTTGTACCTGGCCCCCCATCTGTTGTGCCCAATAATTTGGCTCCTACTGATGACTTCAATGAGAGTAAGAAAGAAGTAGAATCTAAATAGAGTTTGGCTTGGAAAAAGACTCCAATCATGTCATGAAGTTCAAGAAGCCGAGGTACGGGAACGGAGAGAATACAAATAGCCAAGACATTATGCTCTCCAAATCAATAGTCATAGTAGCTAGATCTAAGGCTTGAGCTCGATGTTGTGATGGAGCTTGAGCCCTCCAAATGTAGGGCCTTGAGTTCGACACAATGGCATAGGTCGAGCACTCTAGATCTAGGGCTTAAGTTCAACGTTGTAGTGGAGCTTGATGTTGTCTAGCTTGGTCAGTATCTCGCAATCGCAGAGCACAACAACAAATAGAGCCCGGGGGGGGGGGGGGGAGGTGGTGGCATCCTAAGCATAGTGAGGATAAGAAAATTTGACGTAAAAAGATAAGAAGAAGATGAACAGTTGTTTACATAAAAAAATATAGCCAACTTTTTGTAATCATCAAATAATGAAGTTTGATCAATCGATTTAGATTGATGATGTGGTCATCAGTAACTAAATTATATCGACATCGATGAAAAATAAGGGATGTTTAGCAAGTACCATAACTCATCGACAAAACTTACAAGTGATCAGTTATCTTAAAGTTGGCTCGGTGTTGGGTGAAAAAGAAATAAAGAGAACACATTGTTCAAAGATGTCAAATGGATGGGCCAAAGTCAAGTGACGGTTGAGCGTCCTAGTGACTTAGGAATTTGTAACTTCCCATTGATAATGATTGCCAGAGCACAAATAACACACCAGGAATCTCGGAAAACGCGTTTGTAAGTGATAATTGCTTATAGTGGGCTGCAAGTATTCGTGATATTCACTGTAAAGCGGATCAGCTCAAACACAAATTCGCAATGTGCGTAATCAATGTATTAATTGCATGTCTTTTCATCTTCAGAGTTTGTTTATCATTTACTTTTTGTACATTCGTCTTCTTTGCATTGCATTCTCACTTTAAAATCCATACACTCCCATATCCAAAATCATCACACAACCCAGTCCCACACAAAAAGCCAAGAACCAACTTTGTGAAGAATTTTTCACCATTTGGGCAAAATTCCACTTTTTGGTGTAACGACAGTAAAGATTGTATGAAGAAGATGATGAATATTAAAGATAAAAAAAGAAAGGAAAAGGAAAAAAAAAATCGAAAAAGCTTCCTCTCTGCTTGATGATTGATATAGATTCAGAATATGATATGGTAGAACTTTCTAAAGTCACTTGTGATGAAGTGGATTATAAGCTGACAAAAATGTCTGATGAATTAAGATAATTTACTCAATGGAATTGTGAGCTTAAAAAAGAAATTTCCTTGTTAAGGGAACGAGAAGTTCTGCAGAAAGAAGGGATTTCACACCCTGCAGAAAGAAGTTGAGTCTACTAAAGCAGGACGTGACCTACCGTAAAGGGCTCCTTTATGTTCAAATTAAGGGAATTTATGGACAGTCGCCTTCTCCTTGCTTAACATAAAAAATAAAACTAAGGAAAAAAAGTTCGGTCCTTCGATACTACTAAAGTTCAATTACTAGAACATATTCTATTTACAAGACATGTCATTCATCTAACAGTGATCAAACTGATCTACCGGATGACTTGATCAATTCACTACTCTCAGTAGCATTATCCCATGTCTTGCAACACTTTTTATTAAGTTGTCTTTGTGGTGCATAATTTTTACTTTGTATGAAGTGTTTAGAAATATTAGTTCCACAAATAGGAATCAGGGATGTTCCATACCATATTTTATGATCAATTGATGGATTTTCTTTCAAACTAAAGATTGTCCCCCTAAAAAAAATTCATTGCATTGACATTATGCTCAATATAAGAATTGACTCCAAATGCATGCACCTCGTATCAGAATGCCATTGGTAGATATTCTTGGACCCAACATAACAACTTTCCTAATTCTTAAATTCATTTACAAAATCATTCAAAACGACATCACTTCATGTAAATTTATTTGTTGAATTATTGGTGTCCCATATAAATATTCACCGATAACTGCGCTGCTATATTAGCAATTGTAGGTAAAAATTGACTAGAATAATTATGCTAAAAATTTCATGCAAAAAATTTAAAATTATATTAGAACAATTTGAAGATTTAGCACTAATGCTCTGAAGCGGAGCTAAATGCAAAGCCCACAATGAAATAATTGAACGTTGAAAGATGCCCCGTGTGCGTTTGGCGTTGTCCTTCATCTAAAACGTGGCAGCATGCCTCTAATTTTGACCTTCGGTTTCCCAATTATGTCGGGTATTGGGTGGGGGACCGACAAAACTTGCGCAAATGGTTCTGAGATTGCGATCTTTTCCCACTGATGTATATTTTTGCCTCTTTCGAGACTTCTAGCCAAGCACGGAGGCACTACAGTAAAAAAAAAAAAAAAAAAAAAAAAAAAGGCGTGGCATTGACTCCTTTATGTACAAATTTTAAAAATATCTTTTTTATAATATCACTCATAAAAATTACAAAAATAATAGATAAAAAATTGAAATATAAATTTATCATCGGAAATAAAAACATGTTTAACAGACTAATTATTTTAAATAATACGGGCGATCATTTTTAAGAAAAATATTTTTAAATCATTTATTTTTCGTGAAATAAGCAAACCGAAATTTTTGCTAAATTTCTTATCAAAAGATGTGATGATTTTCCAATTGAGTATTCAAAAAATGAAAGTTGCCACATCGCCTAATAAGTAAATTGTAATAGAATTACTTCTTATGTTTAACATTTTCCAAACCGCTTTTAATGAGAATGATAACTTTCACAGTTAATATGCGGATTTTTTTTTTTTTTTTTTTTTTTTTTTTTTTTTTTGCTCCTAGTTGAAGTTACTTCTCATAAGGGGCGAGGGTACTGTTCTTGTATACAACACCCCATATTGTCCCCGTGGCCACGAGGCCCCTTCCTCCTCCTCCGTTCAATTATCTAATCATGTTGTCGACAAGCTAAGAACCGAGGGCGAGGTGCCAACGAGCCAAAATCTAAGCTCGAATCTTGAGCCATAGCCCCGGATCTCAGATCTGGGTCGATCCAAGGTTGAGCGGGGTCGGCGGCGGTGGAAATAGCCCGATTTTCCGAGGTAGATATTCGCCATTGTCACCTTACGTGAGAGTTGCAAATCTAAGGTGGCTGCGGAAGAGAGGGACGAGGCCTAGGGGTTCCACGAGCAAGAAGCAGGTTCGATGGCGGCATCGTTGAGCTTGGATGGGCACCGCTAGGGTAGCTAGTGGTGTCATGGGCCGCATACGGTGGTAGGGTTGGGTCGGCCAAGTGGGTTGGAGCAACCGGTGGTGGCAGGGTGGGCGGGCATGGTGGCGGTAGCAATGCATAAGCATGACGGTTCGCAAAGCTAGAGGTGAAGAGCTTGCCGAAAATTACAAGGGATTTTGCAAACATAATAGCTTTTAGAGTACTATAAGAATAATAATATATTGTGACTCACAAATTCTTGAAGCAGTAAATTCCATAATAATTTTAATTATCATTTGTTATTTATTTCTTTGTTGCTCAAAACAAGTTATTAATATCATAGTAAATTAAAGATAGTCAAATAAATATTTCTCCATTGCTAAAGAAAGGAAAGAGTGAGAAGAGATGGGCGGGTGGCTATGCCGTCATGGCTATGGTTTTGGTGAAAGGACAAGTGCGATGGTAGTATCGGGCTGCTGTAGAAGAATTAATGAATGAGGGGGAGGAACATAGAGAAAAGAATAAGAGGCGTGTGAAGATCCGACTATCTAGAAGTTCATGTAATATTCTGTGAACTAGTCAATTTCATATCTACGTCATATGTAAGTAGTTCTCACTCAATGTAGTTTGCACAAAGTTGATAAGATTTGAGCGAGAGATTTTCAATCCTTGAACTGAATATGTCCCAAAACTTGAACTACTGCGCCAAACACGGGGTTTTAAGGTGTGTGCATGTTGAAATTAGGGTTTTGAATTAAGGTTTGAATGTTTCTTTGATGTGTCATACTTCTTAAGGTAGTTTTACACATGGTTGGCGGATGGAGGAAACCCAAAAACCAACGTTTTACAAAACTTGAACTATTGCTTCAATCACAGGGTTTTGAGGTGTGTGCATGTTGAAATTAGGGTTTTGAATTAAGGTTTGAATGTTTCTTCAGTGTGTCATACTTCTTAAGGTAGTTTTACACGTGGTCAGTGGATGGAGGAAACCCAAAAACCAACGTTTCACAAAACTTGAAATTTACTGCGCCAATCACGGGGTTTTGAGGTGTGTGCATGTTGAAATTAGGGTTTTGAATTAAGGTTTGAATGTTTCTTCAGTGTGTTATACTTCTTAAGGTAGTTTTACACGCAGTTGGTGGATGGAGGAAACCCAAAAACCAACGTTTCACAAAACTTGAACTACCGTGCCAATCTTGGGGTTTTGAGGTGTGTGCATGTTGAAATTAGGGTTTTGAATTAAGATTTGAATGCTTCTTCAGGTTTTGAATTAAGATTTGAATGTTTCTTCGGTGGTCAGTGGATGGAGGAAACCCAAAAACCAAGGTTTGATTGAGTAAAGATTTCATAGAACCGCCCACATGCAACTCGTGCATTTTTAGGGCCTCCCGATTCCCAAGCACACGTTAAGATTTTGGCCAACTAATTTTCACCATTTCCATCTTTTGGTCTGCCAAATCAATAACAACAACAACAACAACAACAACAACATTATTATTATTATTATTATTATTATTATTATTATTATTATTATTATTATTATTATTATTATTATTATTATTTGTAAAACCGTACTCATATCTTATGTAAACCACCTTGCCTAACGCACTAATTGGAAATTAATGCGGTTTATTCTTATTATGGGTTTCTCAGTCGTAATTTTCTTTTCAAGTCAGAAATCTTGAGTCAGCCACAGAAGCACAAGGGCAAATTCCTGTACACATTCAAGAATCCGTGCACCCATTGGCCAGATCCCAATGAATACCGAGGATTTTTTTACTATCTACATCGATCCTCTTCCTAAACTCTTAGCAATTGATCAACCTCCCTCAAACAGTCCTCTCCAAAAGTCGAAAGCTTCCGAGCAACTATGAATGATTTGTCTCAACAAGCCCACAAAGGCTAGGTTGAATCTCAGCCGAAGCATACAGACCTAGTAACCAGCCAATACTAGTTGTGATCTTGTATAGCATCAGGAACTTTGTAATGGAAAGCAGAATCATATAACACGCTGCTATGGAACCTACAGAATTGTATATAAATAGCTTATAAATGTCATAATAAGGTAATGAGGGATTTTCTTTTTTTCTTTTTTTTGACAAAGGTAATGAGGGATATTTCAATATCCTCTATCATGTGCAAGTCAATTAGAAATGACACATGGAATTAAACACACACAGCGGATGCACACGTGAAATATTACAAAAATCTCTCAATTGAAGTACGGACAAAAACCATATCATAGAATGGGCTTGAAGCTGAAGAATGAGGAGCCACATGTGTGAAAGAAATGTGTGGCGTGAAGGTTGCGAAATCCTGATCTAAAAAAAACAAATTATCAGATAAAATATCACTACATGAATACAAGAACAATTTTCAACAAACCCCCCCCCCCCCTCCCCCCAAAAGAAAAGAAAAGAAAAGAATACAAGAACATTTGAAACTTGATACTCAAGCCACAATAACATTTTGCCAACTGCAATAATCTCCCGCTCTCTCTCCATATGTACATTTATGTATGTATTCATGTGCGTATATACATAGTGCAACTATTTCTTCCTCTATTTTTTTCTTCTCTTTGTTACTTATGGAATTTTACTTTCGAGTAACTTTTCTCTCTTTTACACCATTTTATTATTGAAAGGTTTTCTTGTCAATACTCATGTCTGCAGGATTAAATATGTTAAAGATGAAGTTTACACGATTCCACAAGATCAAAAGGCAAAAAACTTGACTGTACATATTTAGAAAGTCGAGGTTGAATTGGAAGAGTTGGAACGGTCTTGTTGAACTTTCTCCTTAGATTGTCCACCATGATGTCGCAAGTAGTAGATATGCATTACATTTGAATGTGTCGTACTAGGAACATCAAATGATGGATATGCACGAGTTCATACTTAATTCAACCTTTCGCTTTCATTCTCAATCAAAAGACACTTCATCTGAAATTTCAATGGCAGTCTACTTCTAAAATTCTCAACCACTAGTCTTATTCTCAACCACACGTATAGCCAGCCAGTTAGTTTGACCCTTATATAGATGGAAGCCCTATCAATATCACGACTCAAATGATACATAAAAATGGTCTACATTCATGCCGAGACGCAAAAAGGAGAAAAAAAAAGGTTTGTGCAAAGAAACCTAACTTTGTCGGGATGAGACGACAAAGCTTTACATGAAATGCGATAAATGATAACATATACCTAAAAATTGTACTAAGCAAGTTAAGAGTGATGATCCTCACTAAACTGGCTCGCCAGTCCTAAAATGAATGCATGACGTGTTTAATAAGTGCTAGAACGCATATTGTGTCAATATAACCATTAGTCGAAGACAAACAATGATTCAAGAAAAATGTGAGGTACGACCTCAACTAAGGTAATGAGCTGATTAGTGCTCTTCCAAATATAAGAACAAGACATATGCACAACTTAAGGGAACAAGAAGTTTTGAAAAAAAGAAGGATTTCTTGCTCTGCAGAATGAAGTTGAGTCTACTAAAGCAAATACGTGACCTACTGTAGAGGGCTCCTTTTATGTTCAGATTAAGGGAATTTATGGAGAATGCCCATCCCGGCGACAATTTTTTAATAATATTTTATTTTTCGATTTATTTATTAATTTGTATCTTTTTAAAAATCTTTTTCTTTTCTTCCCTCCTCCTCTCTCCTTTCTTTTGGCTCCGGAGACAAGCCAGAGGGGAGGGTTGGTCGATTGCCTGACTAAGGTGGTCAGGCAGGCTCGCGTTGCCGTCGTTGGGTGAGGGCGAGCTTGCCTAGCCACTAGTGGGCTGAGGCCTCGCCAAATTTGCCCAGCAATAGCAAGGCCTCACCATCATTGGGCGAGGACGAGCTTGCCTAGCCACAGGCGACCTCGCCAAACCCAACGATGGTGAGGCCCCCCTGGCCAATGGCTGGGCGAGCTTGCCCAGCTGCCTCAGTCTGGTAATTGGCCAACTCTCTTGTTTGGTTGGTTGCCAGAGTCATAGGAGGGAGGAGAAAAAAAGAAAGATAAAAAGGATAAACAAATTAATAAAATAATTTGAAAAAATAAAATATTATTAAAATGCCGGCAGCCACGTTAGCACTGGCCAATTAATTTTGGCTGGATGGACTAAAATGATATAATTGTAAAAGGTTAAGGACTTAATTAGCCAAAAAAAATGTTTAGAACTGAATTGGTACAATTATAATATATTTAGGATTATTTTGGTAATTTTTCCTTGCTTAACAAGAAAATGAAACTAAAAAAAAAAAAAAGAAAAAATTCAATCCTTCAATACCACGAAAGTTCAATTACTGATACATAATCCATTTGCATGACATGCCATTTATCTAATAGTGATCGAACTGACCTATAGAATGATTCGATCAATTCAATGCTCTCGTTAGCATTACCCTCAGGTCTTGTAACACTCATTATTAAGGCATCCTTTAGGTACCTATTTTTTACTTTACATGAAGTGGTTAGAAATAATATTTCCACGAGTAGGAAAATGGGTTGTCCCATATGTTTTATATGATATTCGTTTTCTTTCAAACTAAAGATTGTTTCCCACAGAAAGTTCATTACATTGGCATTACGCTCCATATAAGAATTCCTTTAATTAATGACTCCAAATGCATCCACCTCATATCAAAATGCCACCGATAGATATTCCTGAACCCAATACATCATCTTCCCTAAATCTTAAACCCTTTCACAGAATCACTCAAAGTATCCTCATTTCGAGTAAATGTATCGGTCGGATTGCTAACGCATCATGTAGATGACCGGTGATAACTGAATTGCCACGTTAGCAATTTCAAATAAAAATTAACTGAAATGACTACAATAGAATTTTACATTAAAGTTTAAAACTGCAGTAGAACAATTAACAAGTTTAGCACCATGAGAGCATTGAATTGATAATTTTCCCCTCAAAGCACACACCTCTCTAAAGCCAAGCAAAATGCAAAGCTCACCATGAAATAGTTAAAGGTCGAAAGATGACTTGTGCGTGTTTGGCGCTGTCCTTCATGTAGAACGTGACAATTTGCCCGAATTTCACATTGGTTTTCTCATTTATGTCAAGGATTGAGTAATAGGCCAACAAAATTTGCATAAATATTTGTGTTAAGTTTCGTTTATTTTGTGAAAAATAAATAATTTACAAAATATTTTCCCAAAAATAATTATTTATATTGCTCACGAAGATAAATGAACGAAAATATTTTCATCATTCGCGAAAATATTTGGGTATAAATTATTATTGATAATAAAAATATATTTTGTGCAATGTATAGAAACTTAATTGTTTTTTTCTTCTTTATCTTTAGGGTTGATATCTTGAAAAATCTCAAACTAGTACGCATGTGACAAATTTACTAAAAACTAATTTTTTGACCATGAAAACCTCCAAAATGGTATACCTGTAACAAATGTACCTCAATTGACAATAAAAAACCCTAAATTGGTATACTTATGACAAATTTACCAAAAACTAATTTATTAAATTATCAAAAACCTTAAACTAGTACATTTGTGATAAATATACCCTCCACTAAATTGGATTAATATCACAAAAAATCATTATGATAAACAGAGAGTAAAATCTCATATCGGTATACCGGTCAACTATCACGTGCCATTCGCTTTAGTAATTTGACAGTAAAATTTAACAGAAATTAACATAGGACAAATTTGTTATAAGTGTACTAGTTTGTGGTAAGGAATTTTTAATAATCAAAAAATTAATTTGCGATAAATTTGTCACATGTGTATCAATTTAAGGTTTTTCATGATATTAACCCTTATCTTCATGGGTGTCTTTGTTTTCAGGGCTCGAAATTATGGTAAATATGTCCACGGATGAAAGCATAATTCAGTTTTATCTTATTTATTTATTTATTTATTTTGCTTTCGGGAATTTTCACTAGAAAATGAGCTGATGATCAACAGACGACACCCAGCACGCAATTAGGCCAGTAAAAAAAAATAAGAAAGGCGTGGCTTTTGACTCGCAAACACTGTACGAAAAAGATTCCATGTGGGGTACTGTGAAGTGATGGGGCAATGCCTTTTTTCTTGGCGAAACCGGATAAGTTCTCTGTCGTTGTGCGTTAAAAGTCAAGGTAAAAGCCTAAAAAAGTCCTCAACTTTATTCACAATTATATACTCATTATGGTACATTTATCTCAAACTTTGTTGTATCATAGATTTGTAAACTTCTAAACTTGTATCAAATCCCAAACAAGTATGTGAGAAATTTTATTATCAAATTACTAAGTTGGTAGATATGTAAAAGTTGATAGATATACTAGTTTGAGTTTTGTCAAAGATATATCAGTTTGTGTTTTTATGGTATTAATCCAATTAATAAAAACTAACGGGAACTAAATTTGTTACATTTATACTAATTTGGGCCATTTATATCAATTTGAGGTTTTTGGTGATAAAAAAATTAATTTAAAGTAAATATGTCATAAGTGTACTAGTTTAAAATTTTTCATGATATTAACCATAAAAAATTCATCAACTTTCTTGTTAAATGATGTGATGATTTTCTAATTGAGCATTTAACATATTGAAAGAGCCACATTGCTTGATAAGTAAATTTTAATGGAATTACTCAGTACGTCTAGCAATTTCCATATCAATTTTAATGGAACTTACAGCTCTCACCATCGATATGCAAAAAAATTGCTCTTAGTTGAACTTACTTGTCTAATAAGGAACAAGCGAAGGCAGCGGGGCGAGCCACGGCGGTGGCGGCTATGCATGAGCATGAGGTTTCATAGCTGGAGATAATGAGTTTGCCAAAAATAATGAGAAAGAGGAAAAGCAAAATCCAACGGTGAGAAAATATTGGATACATGTCTCCAAATCCTCCTAATAAGGGCAAGGGATCGTTTGCCAAATTTAAATTATTGAGGATAATTAGAAAACAATCATAACGAACAATATTTTTGCATTTTTGATAGAGAGATCTTGAAGTTTATCAAGAACCAATAATTCAAAGATTAATCAAGGATTCTCATCTCTCACCAAAGTCTGTATCTTATAATACTCACCAAATCCTTATGACAATATAAGTTCTCATACTGTTATATCATTTTTTGATTTATTGAGAAAGGATGGGCAGGTGGTGATGCCGTCATGGCTATGGTTGTGGCGAAAGAACAACTGCGATGGTAGTGTCGGACCATTGTAGAAGAAGTGAAAAATGAGGGTGAGAAACATAGAGAGAAGAGAGAGGGAGGCGTGCGAAGATCCTGCAACCTGGAGGTTCGGAAACATCCTCTAAATCTCATAAACTGATTAACTACAGAACTTTGACACCATAACTAGCCCTCATTCGAAGTAGTTTACACACAATTAGTAAGATTCAAACAGGTGATCTTCAATCCTTAAGCTAGAAATGTCCCAAAGCTTGAAACTGTGCTAAACATATAATAGTTCAATATTTGTGAATGATTTTCATTGCTTTTCATTTACAGATTAGAGAAGAAAAGATACAATCTTTGGCAGCGTAAAAATCAAGAAATGCCAACTCATCTATAGTTGGTAATCCTTTTGAATAAGCTAATTTGAAATTTAAAAAGATATCAAAACGATTTCATATCTTAACATGCCCTGCAAGGTGGTGGTTCCATTGGAAATGCCCATCTTTATCTTGTAATTGTATTGTCCGCAGCCTTGACAACAGTTTTGTGAGAATGTCGACAAGTTAATCATGGGTGGAAAGTATGGGAGACTCACATCTTGCCAGCTTTAACAAGTTCCCAAAGAAAATGGTAATCTATCTCGATGTGTTTCATTTGGGAATGGAATACGGGATTTGCACAAATATAGGTGGTACCTATGTTGTCTTAATACAAGCTTGGTGCCGTATCCATGTGAATGCCAAGTTCTTGAAGCAAAGATCTCACTCAAATGAGTTCCCCGAGGCCATGGCAATGGCTTGGTATTCTGCTTCGGTAGATGACCGTGCAAACGATTGTTGCTTCCGAGAACTTTAAGAGATAGGATTTGCCCCAATATACATGACAAAACCCAAACTAGATGTGCAATCATCAATGTTTCCTGCCTAATCTGTGTTGGTGTAGGCATGAAGTACAGGTTTTGTGTCCCATCTTAAGGGCAACCCATGGAATAACGTTCCCTTAAGATAGCGCAAGCCCCATATTTTACGGCTCTCCAGTGGGTTGTGGTCGGCATGAATTGAGATAGCTTGTTTACCGCAAAACCAACGTCCGGGCGAGTAATGTTGAGGTAATGAAGCACGTCAATGAGGCTTTGAAATTCTGTAGCATCGGCTGGTGGTTCTTTGTCATGGATCGAAAGAAGCCGACCCATGGCTAATAGTGTCCCTACCTCTTTTATTTCTCCCATTTTAAAACATTCAAGTAGCTCTCTCCTATGTATATATGTTGAGAAAGAAGTAAGCCGGTCTTTGTAGGAATGACTTCAGTTCCCAAAAAGAAATCCAGTGGCCCCAAGTCTTTAGTTGAGAACCGGTGATGAAGTCCGAAACAAAATTATGGTCACTTCTTGTGATAATGAGGTCATCTATGTACACTAGAATATAGGCTTGAATGCCACAATGAGACTAAATGAATAATAAACTGTCATTTTTTGAATTGACAAATGAATTTGCGAGAAGGAATGAACTTGGCTCATTATACCAAGCCCGTGGAGCCTGCTCGAACTCTTATATGGCTTTGCGAAGTTAGCAAATGTGTGTTGGTTTTTCTAGGTCTTTAGAATCAGTGGTTGTGACATGTAGATCTCATCCTGGAGAGTTCCTTGGAGAAAGGCATTGTCAACGTTCATTTGTCTCAATGTCTATCCACGCATTAGAGCCAATGATAAGACCACCTGAATGGTATTTTGTTTGATGACCGAGCTAAAGGTATCGGTGCAATCAAGGCCCGCTCTTTGGTGAAAACCTTTGGCCACAAGACTGTGTCTTGTACCCCTTAATACTCCTGCCCGCATGTCTTTTTATCCAATAAATCCATTTGCAACCTACAACATTTAAACATGGATTAAAAGGTATTAGGTCTCAGGTCCCGTCATGAATAAAGGCATTGATCTCACCTAACATTACTTCCCGTTGGTGAGAGGCGAACAGACAGAAATCCTGTCAACAAATCCCATTAAATCATAACCAATGAGCAACGGCTGAAATTGAGCGTGCCAAGAGGGAAAATTGGCAGCGGAGAGCTTGAATGGCAATTGGATGGCTGCCGAGATTGAAATCAGGCCATTACGTGCGGCTGTCCCGATGGAACTGGAGCCAGAATATGAGGTGTCTGCCATGACTGGAGGATTTAGAAGGTTGCTGAAAAAAAAAATGCAGAATGGTCAGATCACATAACTCTTAGGAGTAGAAGGCTTTGATACCATATGATAGCTCAATATATGCGAATGATTTTCATTGCTTTTCATTTACAAATTGTACATGTTTATAAAGAGAAGGCATAGCAAAAATCAAGGAATGCCAACTCATTTATAAGCTAATATGAAATCCAAAAAGATATTAAAAAGATTTTCATTGCTTAACAAATCACGAGGTTTTGAGGTGGGTGCATATTGGAATTAGGATTCAAATCTTTTTACGGCAGGTGATAATTCTCAAGTTTAACACGCGGTTGGTAGATAGAGCCTCCCATACGCAACTCGTGCTACCCATGTTCAATGCATGTATCCAGCCCCCAAAATCCCAGGCACGCGTTGAGATTTTGGCCAACTATTTTTCACCACTTCCATCTTTTGATCTGCCCAGAAAGCTGTCGTTCCAAATTATGACGTCATGATCATCCCATTGCATTACTCTTACCCTGCAAAAATGAAGAAGCCGTATTCACATCCGGTGCAAACGACCTTGCCTAATACACTAATCGGAAACTAATGTGGTTTATGCTCATCTGATTGCCTATCTTTTTCTATGATTTCTCTATCATAATTTTCCCTTCTTTTTTTTTTTTTTTCAGGACTCATTTGAATTAGCAACAAAAGCACAAGAGCAAATTCTTATACATACTCGATTGGGACAGTTACAAAAATATTCCCAAACCTATTACACTTATTCTAATTTGGTCTCGAGCATTTTGTACTAATTTAATTATAGACCCTTTTACATTTGGCTGATTGAGTCCATCTGACTAATTTTGATTAGAAATCGCTGATGTGGATGCTAGCTATCTTACGTTACATGACCGACACCAACATAAACATTTTAATAATTTGAATCTTTAAAAAAAAAAAGTTGGTTTTTTTTAATACTTTTCTTATCTCTAGGAGTGGATGCATAGGTGAAAGAAACTCGGGTAGAATTGGTTTTGATATTACGTTAGAAAGTCAAATCCAAAAACTTAAGTTAATTTGTTGAGAGAGATCACATGCATATAGAGAATATATCAATTCAAAATTAAGTAATGTAAGATATTTCTTCTTCTTTATCTTTTTCTAATCTTTGTACTTATCTTTGTACTTATGAAATCGTACTTTCGAGTAACTTTTATCTCATATATACACTTTTATCATTGAAAACTTGTCACGTCAGAAATCATGTCCGCATGTTTTAACAAAGTTTACACGATTCCACAAAATCAAAAGGAGAAAAACTTGATTATACATTTTAGAAAGTCAAAAGGTTACATTGCATGAGTTGGAACGATTTCGATCTATCTCCTGAGATTGTCCATCATGATGTCGCAAGTAGTGCATATGCATTACGCTGGATATGCATTACGTTTGAACTTGTCGTCGGACTGTGAGCGTCAAATGTGCACGAGTTCATTCTTAATTCAACCTTTTACTTCAATCCCAATCAAAAGAGAATTTCTCTGAAATTTCATTGCCAGTACACTTCTAAAATTCTCAACCACTAGTCTTATTCTCAACCACACGTTGAGCCAGTCAATTAGTTTGGCCCTTCTATAGATGGAAACCCTATCAATATCGCGACCCAAAAGATACATAAAATTGATTTGCATTCATGCCGAGACGCGAAAAAAAAAAAAAAGTTTGTGCAAAAGAAACCTAGCTTTGTCAGGCTGAGATGACGAAACTTTACATGAAATGTGGTAAATTATAATATATACCTAAAAATTGCACTGAGCGATTTGAGAGCGATGATCCTTACTAATCCGCCCCTAGTCCGGTAATGAATGCATGACATGTTTAATAAGCGTAAGGACACAAATTGTGTTAAAATAGTATTCGAAGACAAGCAATGATTCAAGGAAAACACGAGGTGCGAACTCAACCAAGATAATGAGCCAATTAATACTCTTCCAAAGACAAGAACAAGACGTACGCCTTGATGATTTAAGTGGTGGACTAGTGGTTGGGTCAGGTCAAGTCTAATTGAAGTTTTCCGGAGAACAAGACATACGCCTTGATGATTTGAGTGGTGGACTAGTGGTTGGGTCAGGTCAAGTCTAATTGAGGTTTTCCGGATGGATCCAATACGAACTTTTCCTTCACATATAACTTTCGAATTTTTCCAAGCCTTTGAAATATCTTTGCCCGAATGCCGTACGGTCATCAAATGTTAAATTTCAAACGAATACAAGTCTAGTCCACCGCCTTCTTTCCTCCTCTCATCGCATTTTCCACATCGTTTTCACGTGCCATGTGCATGCATTCAGGGCAAAATAAAGCCCATGCCCAACTTTTCTTCCTTTTCTCCCTCTATAAAAACCACTAGACCAACTCTCCAAAACCCCCATCACCCCCAAGTCTCAATAACCATTGTCTTAAGCAATTGTTGTCTACATACACCATTCTCTGTTTCAAGAACACACCAGAAACGATCATCACCACCATCGTCATGTCGAAGACACAACTTCATCAATCCCCACCTGCCTCCCCAACCTCGATCCCATTAAGCAAGCCACCTAGCCAAGCCAACAGCGGGATGGCAATTTTACCAGTGCAAGCTGAACCTGAGCTCCAAAAGAGCCCTAGAAATGCTCGAGTGGGGCTTGAATCGAGTACGATTGAAGCGATTGCCAGCCCGAGCACCATTGAGAAGTCTCTGTCGATTAAAGCAGTAGTGACCGTGAAACACAGCGCCGGCGGATTCTTCTCGGAACTCGGGATAAGCGGAGGGCTCGATACAATTACTGATTTGATGGGGAAGACGCTCCTCTTGGAGCTTGTTAGTGCAGAGCTTGACCCTGGTAAGTATTGAGCATTCAGTTTCGAACTCGAAATTGTTAACACAGCTTGAAACAGAAAGCAAGGAGTGAAATAGGCTGAATTTGATTGAAACGTATTCTTCAGCTTTTTGAAATTTTGCGTTGATCACAATTTGACTTTTATTTAAAGTGAAACATTTGAAGTTTTGCAAAGTTTAAAAAGAGCGATATTCAGAATTACATATGAATTTTTACCAATTTTTTAAAGAGTAAAATAGCTATTTCTAGGTTTGGAGAAAAAGTCACAGAAGTACCCAAGTTGTTTATGACTTGCGACATACAATGATGTTTGATTGTTTATTTCATAAGCATTCCCTCTATAAATTCTCCATGGAAGTAGGTTTGTACTAAAAGTTTTGATGCACGTTAGCCAATTATATGTGAGAGATAACATGTTAATGGATGTGTAATTTTCTCGTCTTGTTACTAAGCCACATCACAAGACTATATATATATGAAATCTTGATCAACGACTAATCTATGACTTAGAGAAGCTTTTCTAAATATCAAGCCAAATTGATTTACTATATGTACATAAAATTTTCAATCTATGATATGACATGAGGTTTGGGAATAGGTGCGAAATTACTCATTAACATTTTGATTGTTCATCAATTGAGCTCTTAACATTTTATTTTGGTTAATTAAGTCCTTAATCTTTTGAAAAAGGTGCAACCAAGATAATCTGTATATATACAGTTCTTGACATATTACAGAACATATAGATTTTAACCCTTACCCTTGCTATATTCAACCTTCCACCTAAGGTCGGGGAGGGAGGGAGAGAGAGAGAGATTGCCAGAATTATTCAGCTCCAAACCCGCAATTCGACGATCTTTTGTTAGATTCACCGTATTTACTGTTCATGGCTTCATTTCAGCTTCCCAACACCAAATCCTAGCCAACTGTAATTTCGTTCCTGCTATGATATTCAAACTATCGATCTCTTGTATCCACGATAGTGAAGATTTAAACACGGTCCTGAAATTTAATTACAGAGACGGGACAAGAGAAGGGGACAATCAAAGGGTATGCGCACAGGAATGGCCACAACGAGGAGGACGTGATGTACAGGTGCAAGTTTGAGGTCGGAGAGGAGTTTGGGGAAGTCGGCGCGATCTTCGTGGAGAATGAGCACCACAAGGAGATGTACCTCAAGGACATCGTCCTCGATGGGTTTGCAGGCGGTCCTCTTAACATCACATGCAACTCATGGGTTCACTCCAAGTACGATGACCCAAAAAAGAGGGTCTTTTTCACCAATAAGGTTAGATCATACAAATAGCTTTATAGCTTTCTACCTAAGGTTTTTTTTTGTCATTTTTCTTGAGGTTATTACATATACTAAATAATCGAGACCATTTAGAGTTGTGACTTATATAGATCGAAAATTAGGTTTTTTACACACATACACACACATATATACACTTGAGATGCAAGTTTAATCGCAATTAATTAGCTATAATCACCAAACGTTGTACAAATTTTGGGTGATATTGATTCTTGAATTGACCCAAAGACGACTGGTTAAACTAAGGTATAATGCATGTGAATGAAAAGCATTTAAGTTCAATTAAATCTCTCGACTCTCTCGCCCTCACGGTGTCCTTTTCAAAAAGAATCAGAAACAGCGAGTGAAATCGGTGCCCTATCGTCTGCCGGTCATGGATTGCGCATCGATTTCATGGGACTTGATTTTCACGCCAAAACCTCAAAAGCAAATTCGGTTTAATTGACTAGAGAGAGAGTCGATCATCACTGTTTGAATTGAGCATTACTTAGATGGGTTTTATTTGGAGTTTGATCGCTTTCGTCGCATGCTATTGCGCTGCAGTGCTATCTACCGGCCGAAACGCCAAGCGGGCTGAAGAGACTGAGAGAGGAGGAGCTGGCGATCCTGCGAGGGAACGGCCAAGGCGAGAGAAAGTCATATGAGAGGATATACGATTACGATGTGTACAACGACCTTGGGGATCCGGATAGCAGCGCGGATAAGAAGAGGCCGGTGCTTGGTGGCAAAGAGCTCCCGTACCCTAGACGATGCCGGACTGGGCGCCCTCGGAGCGAGACTGGTGAGTCAAGAAATTATTGTTATTACTTCATAATAATGATTAACGCAACAAAACTTTAGATTAGCCATTCCTCCCAATGAACGAATTGAATATTCACTTATAATATCAAGCAGATCCACAGTCGGAATCGAAGAGCGGGAGCATATATGTGCCTCGAGATGAACAGTTCTCGACGATAAAGGAATTGTCGTTCACCGCGAAGACGGTGTACTCGGTGGTGCACGCGTTGGTGCCGTCGCTAGAAACGGCAATAGTCGACTCTGACCTGGGGTTCCCCTTTTTCACCGCCATCGACGAGCTCTTCAACGAAGGCGTCAACTTGCCCCCGTTGAAGAAACAAGGCTTCCTCAAGGACCTCTTCCCCCGGCTCGTCAAAACCGTCACCGATGCCTCCGAGGATGTCTTGCGCTTCGAAACCCCCGAAACCATGATCCGTAAGCAAACTCCTTTTCCCTCTACCTCTCTCATTCTATCTTTATCCGTAGAAGTAATTTGTTCGGAGGAAAATACATTATTAGTCAATCATAGATGGAAAATTTGATGTATTATTTATTATATATCTCCAAGATTTTTCATGCATAATAATTAGCTGTTTTTTTGCACTCTGCAGGAGACAGATTTTTTTGGTTTAGTGATGGAGAGTTTGCTCGTCAAACTCTAGCAGGAATTAATCCTTATGCGATCCAGTTGGTTACGGTAATAATCATATGTATTAAAATTATTAATTGGCTCACATACACTTGATTTATTTTAATGAAGACCAAAATTATTTGACAACATCATGTCGGGTATATGTTTTCTATACTTAAATGGCATTAAAATATGTATTCAGGAATGGCCCTTGATGAGTGAGCTCGATCCTAAGATCTACGGTCCGCCTGAATCTGCCATCACAACAGATATTATCGAAAGAGAAATCAAGGGCTTCATGACAGTAAATGAGGTACCATAATATTTCCTTGATGAAGTATCATCTAATACGACTTATCTGCACTCTAGGGCCGAGCATAAACCTAAATCCAATGGCCCCAATTAATGAAATTTGAACTGAACCCCACCTTTTCCGTTCGGTTCAATTCGATTTTGTGCAGGCTATACAGCAAAAGAAGCTGTTCATGCTAGACTACCACGACCTGTTCTTACCGTACGTGAACAAAGTGAGGCAGCTCAAGGGAACAACCTTGTATGGGTCGAGGACGCTCTTCTTCTTGACCCCAGATGAGACGTTGAAGCCGCTCGCCATCGAGCTGACGCGGCCGCCGACTGACGATGGGAAGCCGCAATGGAAGCAGGTGTTCATCCCGTCGTGCCACTCCACCAGCATGTGGCTCTGGCGCTTCGCCAAGGCCCATGTCCTCGCCCACGACTCTGGACACCACCAGCTCGTCAGCCACTGGTAACAAAATAATTTGATCATTACTTTTCGACAAGCCAAATTAAAAAAAAGAAAAAAAATCATAGATCTATTGAGTAGAAGTATAATAGTGATGAAACAGGCAAATAAAATTTTCAAGAGAGAAGAATATAACTTTAAGAATTGTTTTCCACACATGGAGATACACATAGAATTGCGAGATCTAAGTATGTTAATAATTTTGTAATTGTTATATGATTTGCATCTAAAACGTCATGTTATTACGAGAAGTACCTATTTGCATAAACGCTGATGGAGTAATTGATGTTTCCATGGTTTCAACTTTTGCAGGTTGCGGACTCATTGTGCCACGGAACCTTACATAATAGCGACAAGTCGGCAACTGAGCGAGATGCACCCGATCTACAAGTTGCTACACCCACACTTCCGGTACACGATGGAGATCAATGCGCTGGCTCGCGGGAATCTGATCAATGGGGACGGCATCATTGAGACCACCTTCTCTCCCGGCAAGTATTCCATGGAGCTCAGCGCCGTCGCCTATGACAAGCAGTGGCAATTCGACTTGCAAGGCTTGCCCAATGACTTGATTAGCAGGTATTGCACATCAATTAATCAATGGGCATACCCCTTTTTCCCATTCTTAAAATTAGGGAAAGAGAAAAATATAACAATAGTTGACACATGGATTGTTTAGAAAATCGCTTTTCTGATTGGGTCAATGCTTGCCAGGGGCTTGGCAGTAGAGGACCCGACGGCACCGCATGGCCTCAAGCTAGCGATCGAGGACTACCCCTTCGCCAACGATGGCCTCCTCCTGTGGGACACCATCAAGGCGTGGGTCACCAACTACGTCAATCACTACTACCCCGACCCAAGCCGCATCGCCTGGGACAGGGAGCTTCAATCCTGGTGGACTGAGATCCGGACTGTTGGCCACGGCGACAAGAAAGACTCCCCTGGGTGGCCTGACCTCAAGACCCCGTGCGACCTCATCCACATTATCACAACCATGGTCTGGGTCGCCTCCGGCCACCATGCTGCCGTCAACTTTGGCCAGTACACCTATGGCGGCTACTTCCCAAACCGGCCCACCATTGCCCGAACCAAGATGCCCGTCGAGGACCCGACGGAAGGAGAGCTCAAGATGTTTTGGGACAAGCCTGAGGTTAAGCTCCTCACATGCTTCCCATCGCAGATACAGGCGACAAAGGTGATGGCAATCCTCGACGTGTTGTCAAACCACTCGCCGGATGAGGAGTACCTGGGGCAAGATCCGGAACCAGCATGGAAGGAGGAGCCGGTGATAAACGCGGCGTTCGAGAGGTTCCATGGGAGGCTGAAGGAGCTGGAGGGCGTCATGGACGCGAGGAACACTGACCAAAGGTTTAAGAATCGGAATGGAGCCGGGATCGTGCCGTATGAGCTCTTGAAGCCGTTTTCGGAGCCTGGCGTGACCGGGAGGGGAGTTCCGTACAGCATTTCCATTTGAGGAAACCACATTTGGCGGCGGTGGCCATGGTGGTTGCTGATAAAAACACCTTTCTTTTCATTTTGTAGAATAAGAGAAGTGCGGCATATGCCGATGATAATGTGATCATCCTAATTTGTGGACAGCATTAATTCAATTTCTTGATCTAATTTGTCATTTGTTACCAATATCAAAGTATTTATGAATAAAAGATTAATTTCAGTTCTAGTCCTCTGTGAATTGCCCAAAAAAAAAATAAAAAATAGTAAGGGACGATGTGCAAAAAACCTTGTTCACCACACGTATCTTCTTCATAGATACCATCTTCCACTACTGTTGCATACCAATTCAGAATCTAAAAACTTGGGCAAACGGCCAGCTCGATAAGTTTGCTAAACATGCTACCTACCCACTAATGAGAGACTAGGGCATGCACTTCCTGCAATCCAATCAATGAAGGCAAAAAAATAAAGACGGAGTTATCATTGCAAGTATCATAAGCACGTAACTCCAGCTCACATGTGCTCCTGGATCAAGTCAGTTGCACGCTGTGCTCATCTCGTCGTGAACTGATTTCACATGCTCCAGATTTACCTAACATGTATTTTTGGGCTAGAAGGGCTATAAATGAAGAACTTTATATCGGTTTGAAATGCTCAAATCAATTTTTATTTTGATCAAAGAGTACTTGTCACGCCCCGATTCTCGGGCATGCACCCATCCCTCACTTTGGTCGATCAGTAGCAACATCCCTGGACGCATCACCGATCCTTTTATTTGAATACACATGCAGAAGCAAATAAAATAATCTCCAGATAATAAAATAATGTGATAGAAAAGTAGGATTATATTTTTCACAACTGAAAAACTACAATAACACTTTTATACAAGTAAATCTCATAGTATATATTACAATACTATTAACAAGCCAGATCTATCACACATTAGATCCCAACTTAGAGTTTGCAAAACAGGGTGAGGGTTTCAATCCTCATCCAGGTTATACTCGGGATCATCCTTAGGATCCTTCTCGGACTCCTCCTCAGGGTCCTCCTCCTCAAGTTCTTCCTCCTCGGGGTTCCCCTCCTCGGGTTCTTCCTCCGAGTTCTCTTCTGAGTACACCTCTTCTTGCTAGATCTCTCCTTTTTTCACATTCTAGTTGGAGTCTACTACTGATGGCTTGGGAGAGTTGGGGTCACTCTCGAGCTTAGGGTCTTTGGCATCGGTCATCGCTTCGTCCTTGGAATACGCAGTCCCTTCTCTGAATGCTGCCTCTAAAAAAAACAAAGGCACATCACCCTTTGGTACGGGACCCTCTCTTTGTCCCTTATGGTTGTAATGATACCACGATCGATACTTATGGGCAATAAAGCGTCTTTACCCACATCAACCAAAATGATTGATTTTATCATAACATACTCTAGGCCTTCTGGGTGGGGGTGTATAGGGAAATGATACCCTATCTCAGTGATCTCTTTGGGTATATCAAAATGCATGGGAGGACGAGGAGGTGGAGGTGCTACCATCTAGGGATTTGAAATGTTATCCCACAACCGGGATGAGACTACAATTCAACAAGTTTTACCCCTTAAAACTTGATTAGGAAGCTAATACACCTTAGGGCTACCTAAACATAACACGAGTTAGAGGACTTACTTTGGCCTTAGTTCCATTCCTGCAAGTCAATTTATTTCATAAACACTAACAGACATAGCACCCAATAAAATCAGATCGAATCATCGATCAATCGACCTAGTCGATTACATGTCACTCTGATCATTACCCGATTATTTTAACCCATACTATGCAATCTCCAAGATAATATATATCTAGTTACTGAGCCACGTGCATTCTCTAAGGCGACATACTTAGTCACCGAGCCACGTACATTCTCTAAGGTGACATGTCTAATCACCAAGCCCCGTGTATTCTCTAAGGTGACGTATTTAATTACCGAGCCATGTGCATTCTCTAAGGTGACATGTCTAATCACCAAGCCCCATGCATTCTCTAAGGCGATATATTTAATCACCGAGTCGCATGCATTCTCTAAGGAGATATATCAAATTACTGAGCCACGTGCATTCTCTAAGGCAACATACTAATCACTGAGCCATGTGCCTTTTCAAAGGTGATGTATCTAATCAATGAATCACGTGCATTTTCCAAGATGACTCCATTGGTCTTCGAGTCATGTAATACAACGTTCCTTTTTCACCATTTCCACTTTATATAGCCCATCAAAATATTATTGGTGCTATAGACCCACACTCGGTCATCTTCCAATTAATTTCTGAAATTGAATAATTTAGGAATAAAATCCTAAAATCATAATTAATTCAATTCAGCATAAATCAATGCTCAAATAAATAAAGGGACCGCACCACAATAATCAGCATAAAATTTCAATCGTCGGCTATTCTAGCATAATTTCCGAAAAATAAATAAATAAATAAACAAATAAATAAATAAATAAATAATTCCGAAAATTATTAAATAAATGCGATAAAACTAATTTATGCCTGTAATGCCTAATTGGATGCTAAAATGAACCCGAAAAATTTCCCATATTAGTTCAATAAATACTAGGGCCTATTTTCTTGCCAACTACAATAATCATTTGTCTAATATGCATTGATAAGTCTCTAATTTAATTACTCTAATCTAATCTATCCACCTAATTGCACTTAATTAAATCTAATCAACCCCTAAGCATCATTAGCATACTAAGCAAGGTTTAATGAGCAAAACTCCCTTGATTAACAAGCGAGTTGGACCAAACCGATGGGAACGTCGTAGGGGACGATTCTTCTCAAAGCAGGCCTAGGTTTCAAGACTCGAAACGTCTCTAAAACGGGCCTAAATGGTGGCTGGAAACCCACAAATTCCCTCTCTATTTTGAGTTGCAAAACAGAAGAAGCAAAGCTGAAATGAGCGACAAAGCTCGAGGAAGGGTAGCGGAGGTGGTTTTGGTTCACACAAGAACTAGATAGACCTCCGGCAGGCTTCCACAGTCCCTCACGGTTGTTGGATAGCAAGCTGGACAGCGGAACAAGGTTGTAGGGGAGCCGGGGTCACACGGTGGGGGTGGGGCAGCGATGGCTTAGCGTGGTGGTGCGTGTGGGGTGAACGACGGCGTGAGGTGGCAGCCCAGCAACTTGTTGCGGGTCTTCCTTGGCTGCTGGTCGAAAATGGAGAGGGGATGGAGAGGAGGGTTGCCGGTTGCTTAGTGAGGAAGAGAGAGGGGGAGACAAGTGTCACGCCTCGAACCCCGAGCATGCGAACAACCCACCATGGTCATGCAAATGCGATATTCTCAGGTAGTGTCGCCAACCCCATTCATTTATTATGCGCATGTGGAACATATTATAAAACCCCTAACCAAACTTATAGGATAGGAAAGCAGGAAACCAACTCAATCACAACAAAAGGTACCTTCATAGATAATCACATCAGAG
The DNA here is from genome assembly GCA_016097545.1 of Eucalyptus victrix. NCBI lineage: Eukaryota > Viridiplantae > Streptophyta > Magnoliopsida > Myrtales > Myrtaceae > Eucalyptus > Eucalyptus victrix. Next base: position 33,146,550 of record CM027844.1, read on the forward strand.
TTTACATACACTAAAAAGGGTTAGCCTACAAAAAGGATTGGTCGACCAAAAAGAAAGAACAGTCCTATGACCACTAGTCAGACTCGTTCATCAATCCCACTTTTGATTGATCAACCTCCGGAGATGACGTGTCCTCCACCCCACCATCGGGAGGGTAAACTATGTTCTCTCCTAGAATGGCCTTGACAACAGCATGAGGAATATCAAACCTCCTTAGAGGACCAATCCAAAAACCATTGATTCCAAAGTGGAACCACGCTCTGTATCGATGAGGCACCCTAGCAAGCATGTCCTCTTCGATCTAGATAGTGGTACTCACAAGCTCATAGATCCAATGACTTCTAGGATTGGGAAAACTATGCACTTGCTCAAAAATCTGCACCAGAATACCATATCGCTTCGGGGGTATCGCTATCTACGGTCTTAAAAGTATTTGGCCCACAACGGGGTGAGACATTGCCTTAGTAAGTTCACCCCTTAAACTACTATTAGAAATAAAATACACCCACGGTGGCCTAGCCAAATCACACAAAGGACTTATCTCGCTTTATTTCCTTCTTGCAGGTTAATACAATTCATATCACTCAATTACATGTAGTAATAATAATTTAAACAACTGGAGCGCAATCACTTTCACATAATCAACAACCACATCATGTGATCCAATTTTTATTCACTGCCACACATGAACATAGTCTACTCGCAGTTCAGCTATCTATCGGCATTTAGCCAGGCATCGTCTCCTCACTTTAGAGCACGACTTCGTCAATACGTCGACGGCATTTCCGAAGGAGCATAGGCTTAGAATCTATTGCGACCTGCATCGGTTGTATGGAGCATCCCATATAGAGGCAAGTCCGGGTCAATAGCTCAAGATAATGCCCTCTTAATTAACGCACGACAAACTCATACTCGGCTCAGGATACTTTGCATTTCACTCAAGGCTTCCATTTAGCATAGTAATCTCGGCCTCTTTTCTTCATATAAAAAATGTTCAAGAAATTATTCACATGTATGGGGACACGTTAATTTCGAACCAGAAAACTAATATCTTACTTTTTCAAACCCCAACATTTAATATAATCCTTAAAATCCAATTTTGATGTCAAACCCGACACTTGGGATTTTCTGAATAAAGTTTATATTTTTCACAATCAACACTTAATTTGTAATATCCACCTATCAAATTCATAATCTGAGTATATAGCAGTGATCGGCGTGAAATTCTGACAATTTAAGATCTCGGAACAATTTTCGAAATTAATAAATAATTAAGTTTATTCCGAAAATTAATTAAATAATAATATTTTAATAATTTTATATAATATAAAATTATTATTAAATAATTAAATAATTTCGAAATAATTATATAATAAAAAATAATTAATTAAGGTCAAATCAAGATTATAATAATCTAAACATCTACTTAGCCTTAATTAATCATACATTAAACTAATCACACCTCTTAATCTAATCCACACTTAACTAAACTAATCTAACCACCTAATCTTACTTAACTTAAATTAAGCATCATTAAAGTATCATTAACCTTCTAATTAAGGTTTATAGGCTAAACTCATCGGAATCGCTTTCCAATGAGTCCGCGGCGAAGACAGCGGTGAGGCGGTCGATAAGCCTCCACAAGGCGACACCAAGCGAGGACTGGAAGGCACCTAAAATAGGCCTTAAAGACTGGAACTTGCAGGAACTTCTAGCTATTGATCTTGATTGAAGGAGGGTTGCTTGGTGGCTGGTTGGGTGCAAAAATAGCAAGGATGGACGACGGCAGCTCAGGCGGTGATTGGCGATGGCTCTGGCAGTGTTGGAGACAGTGAGCAACTGCTGGTGACGTCGGACAATGACGCTGGGCGGTGGATGAAGGCAAAGCAGTAGGGACTCACGGTTGGAGCAGCTTGCACGAGCGAGCGCACTACGGCGAGCGATGTCAACCTCGGCTGCTCCGGGGACCGAACGATGGTGGCACGGCTTCGACAATGTCAATGGAGCTTTGGAGAACGTCAAGACCACACAGACTTGGCAGCTGGGCGCGAGGATGAAGGCCGAGTAGTAACTAGCAAGTGGACGAGCGAAGCGGCAAGTGCGAACGAGCGATGACGGCGAGGGACTCCAGCGGGAGTGCGAGCGGCCGGTCAAAGGGGCTCCGATCACTGGTTTCTGCTCAACTTTTCCCTCCCAACTCCCAAGGAGAAGCCTTAATTTGAGGAAGGAGATGAAGTTGATGTGAGGGCCCATTTTGGTGAGCCAATGGGCTTCTTCCATTTGTCAAAACCCCCTCCAACTTGGCCCTACAATGACTTCACATGACATCACCATCCACTCACCTCAAATATTTCTTGACAATCTTCCAATAGGTCCAATTTGCCTCATCCCCCATGGCATACGAATTTTAAATATTTGTGCTCCAAATTCTTTCAATTTCATTCAATCCCCTTCCAATTGAGCCAAATTGAAGTCCATAAATTTATCCAATATCACTACACTTCAATTCACATTTTTTCCTTGACTATAGAACCATCTTGGATCTCAAAAGTACGATCAAAAGTGACCCTACCAAATTTCCCGAACCAAAATAACCATACTTTGATTTTTTGCCGAAAAACTCGGTTTGTAGAAAAATCATCTAAAGATGAGTTGATGTTTCTAAAATGATTTGTGACATGACAGAACTTCCAATTTTTGAATTCGGTTTCAATTTCACAGTTAATTTCACCATAGCGCGTCCTAATCTATCGGGTAGTTTTTAGGAATTTTCGTGCATTTAACTTGTGGTTGATCATTTTCAAGCCACAATGTACATCTTCAACACATTGGTGACTCTCGGTTATCATGGGAAACTTAAGGTTTCAAATACGGACATAAGGTACCAAAACGACAAAAAAATCGATCTAGTGCCAATCGACAAAAATTGTGCAATTTGGTGGAATCACTAACAATTGATCACACGCCTTTGTCGAGTCGACCTATCTCTGGTCTCTAATCGATTTTTAACTATGCCATAATGACCTTTGTAGATTAGCTCGGTTGAAAAGTTGTTTCCTAGTTAAATTCTCGAGTTTAATGCGTTAGAATCCATTAACGATTTCACCTGATAGACTAGTCTTCTCATAAGTGGCCAACTCAAATAAAAGAGCTAGATGCGTGTAGATGAAATGCCCGACTCATTCTATTAAAAACAGAAGTGGAAAATCAGGATGTCACAACAAGGGCTCCACCACTTGCTTATCTTCCATTCAATGGTCTCCTTTGACTCAACTAAGGCCAAGTATAGTCCATTGGCTGTACATGAGCCACCAATGCCTCATCTTTGGACTCTTGAAGTGGTCCAAAAGGCTAGGTAATGGGGGGTATACGAATTTGCAACAATTCTCTCTCAATTGGACTTGGTTTTCCCTTCAATTCAATCTCATTTTGCCCTTACAAATTCAATTGACACTTCAATTCTCCAATTGATATTTTTCCTCACCTATGGATCCATCTTGCATCCAATTTCTCGACCAAAAATGATCCCGACATTTTTATGAATAAAACGGTCCTAGGACGACTTTTTCCCAAAAAGTCTCGGATTGCAGAAAAATCTTCTAAAACTGAGTCGACGTTTCTAAAATTTATTATGACATGACAGAATCTTCAATTTATGAAATTGGACTCAAATTCGCGGTTAATTTCATTTAGGCACGTTTTTAGGATGATATAGGCTACTGGGTAGCTTTTGGAAATTTTTAGTGTAAATGACTCCTGGTCAATTTTCTTTAAGCCATTATAAACCCACTCGACACATTAAAAACTCTCAGTTGTCGTAAAAATCTCGAGGATTCAAATACGGGCACATAGTACCAAAATGATAGAAGAATCAGTCTATGGTCGGTTAACAAGAATTTTCTAATTTAGTGGTATCCCCCATGATTAGCCACACATCTTAGTCAAATAGACCTATATATGATCTCAAATCGACTTTTAACTGTGCCGTAATGGCCTCTAAAGATAAGCACGGTTGAGAAGTCGATTGCTGGTCGAATTCTCAAATCTATTGCATTAAAATTCCTTAATAGCTTCCATGAATAGTCTAGTTATCTCGAGAGTAATCAGTTTTGACAACAGCTCTATAGGCACGTCAATGAAATACCCGATTTATTCAATAGAAAACAGAAGTAAAACTTTGGGATGTCACAATACTGTAGTCTACTCCTTTCAGGGGATTTAAGCAAAGGGCAAACTTGATATGAACCTAAGAGGAACTTCATAGATTCAACTAAGTCAGCACCGATCTTGCCATATAGGACGGTCATCATCTATGTTAGCAATTTCTACCCTAAATTGGCCAGATGGACTGAATTGATACCAATGTGAAAAATGTTTATGACTAAATCAGTCCAATTGAAAGGTTTATGACTGAATTAATGGCAATATAATGGGTTTAGGACTTTTTTGGTACTTTTCTCGAGACAATGGGCATGCACTGTCTTCAAGCAAATTGATTATGTTAAAAATTAAATGGATTAGATGGAAGTATCAATGCCTATATCACACAAGTCCAATTCCCATGCACTTTTACATTAGGTAGGTTCTTGTCATCATATCTGATTATGGGCCAATTAAGTTATATTAACTATTTCACATAATATCAATTCTTTGACATGAGACTTTTCTAATACAATTTACATGTACATTTCAATAAAAGGTGATTGGCAAGAGTTTGACCACTACAAAGAGAAAGGTGAGGACTAAAATCAGGCAAATCATCCATAACCAAATAGCTAGGAGTCTCTTGCCTAAACATTTTTCTCTCGTTTTTCTCAAACACTTACTCACTTAAGCGTCGGACGGTCCTACCAAGAAAATCTCAGGGACTTTCTTGTTTTTGGTGCACAACGATACAATGTAGAAGAAGATCAATCTAGTTTGAAGCTTATCAACATAAATCCTTTTCTAGTACTTTTACATGAAACACAATCAATAAAATCAGTTGCTTTCCATAAGTAGACTTGAGATTCTACCATGAGTGTGCTTAATAAGGTGCTACTTTTTTTTTGTGAAAAATCCTTTTATTGGAAAACATTTTTTGATGTTTGGATCGCTAAAAAAAATGAATTCATATAGGATACTTTCAAAGTCAATGAAAAACCTATACTTGGATTCAAGAAAATGACTTCCTCTTTAAAAATCAAAAATCAACGTTTGCACCAGAGTTTCCACACTCGAGCATGAAAACCCTAATGCCTATGCCACAGGACATTGGTGCCTATGCCGAGGTCCTCAACGACCATTCTCGAGTACTTAGTTACTACGCCCAAGTCACGGCACGTGGGCTTGAGTTGATCAAGGCCGAGCTAGGTTACTTAGCAGTGACGCCTAGGTTTACAAAGGCTAGGCTCAAAACCATAATGCCCATGCTTGGATACTCAACTTTCGTGGCCATGTAACCGACACTAGGACCCATGTCTCTTGCGGCCAACTTAGTACACTAGTGCCCATGCTTAGGTCTCCAATACCATACACGAGAGTCTAATGCCTATGCCCAAGTCCTCGACAGCCATTTCTCAGTATTATGGCTAAATATGCAATGCAGAGGGAGGTGAATAGGTTAATAATCAAAACTTGATGTATTCTTGTAGAATTATCAAGGTGAAGTTTGATATGTGAAAATTTAACACACACACACACACACACACAAATATATATGTGTGTGTATATATATAGTAAATTGATGATATTGGAGACCTAAGCATGGGCACTAGTAAATTGATTATATATATTAAGAGTAAATTGATGATATTGAGTATTGAGTGCAGTATGTTAGTATTAGATAGATATGGAAACAAGTAAAGAGATAGAAGATAATGCATGCATATCTTATTATCTTTATAGTGGTTTGGTTTAGACCAAATCTATGTCTATTCTCCCACACTAAAATAGCCACCAACTGATTAAAATCCACAATTAATATTATGAGAGGTTCCAGCATAGCCTCTGCTACTTCCATCCGAAATTGGTAAATCACACTACCAAATCCCAAGCACTACTACAACTCCTTCAATTCTCTAAAGAGATTAAAATCAATAAAAAAAAAACACTCTTTGTAAATGAAATTCTCACTCAATAAGTCAACAAGAGTATATTTATATCAAAGAGTAGAGCTTTCTCAGTTCATAGTTGCTCTCGTGATTTGTGTCTTCTTTAGCATTCATAGTTACGTAGTCTTCAATAGCCAAACTAATTGGTGGATAATCTTCAAGATAGTCAATTTGGCCATTAAAGATAAATAACATAATCACTGGGAGATCTAGTCACCCACATAATCAAATCTTTCCTGAAAAGTTAGATGGAATTCAAATCCCATAAAGTTGTATGGAATGTAGTATGTTCGCCAAAAAAAGAGGGAGGACTATGCCTGCTCAATCTGAAACTCTAGAATAAAGTGTTGATGGGATGCATGTTTTGAAGCTTCGTCAATCTTTCAGCCTCATCCCTGTGGAGTACTTTGGTTCATTATATTAAATGTAGAGGTACTCCCATTATGCAACTCGACATAAAAGGGCAGTATGACTTGGAGTTGGCGATATATTCTCAAGCTAAGACTTACTCTAATGCCTATCATCTTGAGCCAAACATATTATTGCAAAGACATATACCATGAATTCAAACAAGAAGGATCAAACCGGTATCAATTAATTTGGACCAACAGCATTAGCAAGCATAATTTGGGAGAAGTACACTATTGGTATCATAAGTTGTGTATAGTGCTCACTGTGGTGCCAAAAGTTTCCGTCGGATCACTTAAGTGCTAAAATTTTTTAAAAACGATCACTTTGGCGCCACTGTCGATTTGGTTGTTCGGAAATCTGACATGGCAATTTTTTATTAATTTTTGACGTCGACGTGGATCGCCGGAGAATATAATCAGCATGCAAAGAACAAAATGATGTTGTTTACCGTTTTCCCCCAAATAAGAAACCCTAAATCCCCAATTTTGATTAGAATTGAAAGTTGAAAACCCTAAATCCCCAATTCGACCATTTTAAGTGCATATTTCGATTTTCTCCCAAAATTATTAGCTTACTCTTGCAAATGGAGGATAGAAGCTTCAGCAGTGGCTCACATTCCTATAAAAAAAACAAATTAGATAGTGAGTATTATTGTTATTGTGGGTTACAGAGTCTGAGAATAACATCTGGGACTCGGTTGAATCTTGGGAGAAGATTCCATGGGTGCGGCAGATATAGAAAAGGCTCGAAGTGCCAATATTTCAAATGGATTGATAAGAAGTTCTTTGATCAAGTAACAAAGGTGATATTAGAGTTACTTGCAGGCCGAAATCAACCTCCACCTATGTTAATGGACGAGTTGGAGGATGTTGAATCAATGCAAGTTCAAATGAATAGTTTAACATCTCTAGTGGACCATTTGAAGAGTGAGGTTTTAAGACTGAAAATTGAAAAAAACTTTTATCGAGTGTTGATTGTGTTCTTATTCTGTTGGGTAGTTTATTCAAATGTAAAGTGAGTAATGATAAGAAGTTTATATTCTACCATAGTCGAAGACGTGGTGTTATGCCCCGAACCCGAGCGTGTCAACATCCCACCATGGTCATGTAAATGCGACATTCTCAGGTAATGTTGCCGACCCCATTCATTAATTATTGCGCAAGCGGAACGTATTATAAAACCCCTGACAATGAAATATAGGATAAAAAAGCAGGAAGCAAATTCACAATCAATCACTTACATAAACCAACGGAGTTACAAACGAAGGCCTACAGCCAAAAGTCTACAAAAGACCGGCTCTTAAAAATGAACTGTCCTACGACCTACAAGTCGGACACGTTTTTCAATCCTCATGACTTCACCTTTGCAACTTCTCAAGGCCAACCAAAGCTATCTAGCCACTCCATCCACCAGGGACCTGAAATTGTAATCCCCAAACCGGGATGAGATAATGTCTCAGCAAGTTCAATCCCCTAAACCCCTATTAGAAAGAAAATACGCCAAATGGTGGCCTAGCCACATCACACAGAGAACTTACCTTGCCTCAATTCCTTCTTGCAGGTTAGCACAATTTGTATCACACAATCTCAGGTAGTAATAATAATTCAAACAATTGGAACGCCATCACTTTCATATAAATCATAGTCGCACTTAGCACGCATTCCAATTATTATTTACTACCACACAAGGGTATAGCCTACTCACAGCTCGGCTATCTACTGACACTAATGCCAGGCATCGCCTCCTCCCATGGAGCGCAACTTCGTCACTACGTCGACGGCATTCCCGAAGAAGCATGGGTCCAGTTGGCCTAGCCTCTACTGCGACTCGAGCCACATTACTCTCTTGATGGCATTTCTAGAAGAACAAAGGTCCAGTTGGCCTAACCACTACTGCGACCCGAGCCACGTCACTCTCTTGACGGCATTTCTAGCAGAATAAGGGTCCAGTTGGCCTAGCCACTACTGCGACCCGAGCCTTTCAACCAGTACACAACAATTCGATACCGATCCCTAGATGCTTTGCATTTCACTCATATAATCCAATTACGATATTAACCATTAAAAATCCAATTTCAATGCCAAACCCGACACTTGGGATTTTCTAAATAAAATCCATACTTTTCAAAATCAACACTTAATTTGCATTATCCAATCATCAAATTCATAATTTGAATGCACAGCAGCGATTGGTATGAAATTATGAGAATTTAGGGTTCCAAAATAATTTTCAAAATTTATTAAATAATTAAATTTATTTCGAAAATTAATTAAATAATAATATCCATATTTTTCACAATCCACACTCAATTTATAATATCCAATCATCCATTTCAAAATCTAACTACACAGCAGCGATCGACACGAAATTATGAAAATTTAGGGTCATGACAAAATTTTCGGAATTTAATAAATAATTAAATTTATTTCGAAAATAATTATATAATAATATTTTAATAATTTCGAATAATAATATATTATTAAATTATTTAATAATTTCGAAATATTTAAATAAATCAAAAGTAAATTCCTTTATGTCATATCAAAGTTTATATTAATATAACCACTCATTTAACCTTAAATTAAACACAATTTAAGTTAATCAAACACCTTAATATAATCCACATTTAAATAAATTAAACTAACCACCTAATAACGCTTAACATAAACTAAGCACCCCTAAAACATCATTAACTCTCTAATCAAGGTTTAGTGAGCTAAACTCACCCGATTAATGAACTGAGCGGACCAAAACGACAAGGGGATGGACTTTCTCCAAAGCGGGCCAAGCATCCGGGGTCGGGAAGCCGGCCAAAACAGGCCAAACACGGGTTGCCATACCCATTTTCTTAGCTGCTGTCCGCTGCGGTTTGAGGCCGAGGAAGGGTAGATCCGGAGCTTGGATGAGATGGAGAAGGACCGGGGAAGGTTGAGGGGTCGAATCGGACCTAGGCGGAGCCCGAACGGTGGCAGGAGGGAGCTTCGGTGGCTCCTGCGCGAGCTGAACAGCAGCTCGGGACGACGAGCTAGGCGAGAAGACCGCCAAGACGCGCGGCTAGCAGTGACGCGTGAGGACGGCAACTCGGCGGCAAGACGACGCGAGGCGAGGATGGCGACTTTGGCGACGGCGAGCAGAGCATGGGTGGTGAGCAGCTTCTTCGACGGTGCTGCAACCTTCGCTAGTCTTCGGCTGGTCGGGCGAGCAGGCGAAGCACGCGGACGGCACAATGAATGGCGACGGGCGGGCTGGCTCGGCGGCGATGAACGGACGAGCGACCGGTTGGGCAGAGGGCTGCTGCAACCGGATCTCCATTGCTGCTGGCCTCCGAAGAAGAAGAAGAGGAAGATGGAGGAGAGAGGCTGCGGGAGAGAGGAAGAAGAGAGGGAGGAGAGAGAAGGGGCCATTTTTTTTTCTCTTTCTTTAATCCAACAAAAGGGCCCACCATCACCATCAAGTGATGTCATGCTCCACTAACTTCAAATCCCCCCATAACAATTTTCAATGGTCCATTTTATTTTTCCGCCGGGGCATGAAACTTTGTACATTAATTCCTTCGATTCCAATCAATTCTCTCCCAATTGAGTCCAATCGAGGTCCATAAAATTAATCCAATGTCACCACACTTCAATTCATATCTTCACTTGTCCATAAAATCAACTTAAGTCCCAAAAGCGCGACCAAAAGCGGCCTACTAATTTCTCGAGCTAAAATAGCCATTCTCAGATTTAATTTGCCAAAAAACTCGATTGCGTGAAAAATCCTCCGAAAATTAGTTAATGTTCATAAAATGATTAGTGACACACCTAGACTTCCAATTTTTGAATTCGATCTCAATTTCACAATTAATTTCACTTTGACACTATACTAGCGTGGCCCAACCTACTGGGTAGCCTTTAGAAATTTTCATGCATTTGACTTATGGTTGATCATCTCAAGCTACAATATACATATTTGAAACATTAGCGACTTTCAGTTGTTGGGGTAATCCCAAGGTTTCAAATACGGACACAGGGTACCCAATCGATAGAAAAGTCGGTCCAGTGCCAATCAACTAGAATTGTGCGATCTGGTGGAATCACCCACACCTGATCACATGCCTCTGTAGAGTCAACTTATCTCCGATCTCTAATCGACTTTTAATTGTGCCATAATGACCCTTGCAGATTAGCTCGGTCGAAAGATCGCTTCCGGTCAAATTCTCGAGTCTGATGCATTAGAATTTCTTAACGACTTCACCTGATAGACTAGTTTTCACATGAGTGGCCGACTCAAAGAAAAGAACTATATGCGTGCCAACGAAATGCCCGCCTCAATTTATTGAAAATAGAATTAAAAAAATCAGGATATCACACGTGGAATATACACTTGTATTGGATTATTTATAAGTAAAATGTGTTTTTGGTTTGCTGCAATTTTTGTATCGAGCAAAAGGTTTTATTATTATAATCTATGGGTAGAAATGCAATGTTGGACTTGGAATGCATTAGTTGTGAGCATTTAAAAGTTTTGTTGTTTAATTGTGTAATATGAATATTTGTTTTGGTTAGTTTTTGCTTTAAATATAATGGTTTGTTGCATTTTTTATTTGGTAACAGTTTGCTATATTGAAAGCTTTTGGTAATAGTTTGCTCCATTTTTTATTTGATAATAGTTTGTTAGTTTGTTGGTTTACTTATTTGCTAGTTTGCTGATTTGCTGCAACTGCAAACCATGGCGAAATTAAAGGATGGTAGCAAATTTACGATTGATCATTTCAGTGCCATAAGTTGTAAATAGTGATCGCTTGAGTGCTAAGTTTTTATAAAAGTGATCATTTAAGTGCCAATTGCGAATACAAAGTGATAACTTATGTTGCACAAGTTTTTTAAAAAAGAACATGTTAGTGCCAAACATTACATTCCAAATGCACATTGTTCTTGCCATTGTTCTTGCATTAGTTAGGTTATTAGTGCATCTTCTTGCACTAGCTTATACAAGTGTTGATGTAACAAGATGTACCAACACCCAAAATGTTTTTGTAGCAGCACATATAACCAAAACCCCACAAATTCATTATAATCAACAACTTCAACCAGCAATAGCAACATTGCAGTAACAGCAACATTATAGTAACAACAAACATAAAATATACAGCATAACTGACTTGCTAGCATTCTAACTGAAACCAACACAAGAGAAAATAGTCATTCCAATACTTGATATTATTTACAAAAGAAAAGAAAAACATATCTAACTTCACTCCCCAATTACCGAAAGTTCAACACTCTCTTTAAAAAAAAAAAAAACAATGGCAATATGCAGGTAGGAATTACCATCAATGATATAATATCTAACATCCTCCTAAAAAAAGAAAACATTAAAAGAAACCACGTCCAGCATCACATAAAAAGTGACCATGTTCAGCACCCTCCCATCAGTCAATATTGACAACATCCTAATCTCATTTTTCTCTTGAAGTTTTGAATTGATTCATAATCCAAGCACTCTTCCAAACTGAATGTGCAGGTTCTTTAACTAGGCTTTTTGTCACCTCATTTTCCTTTTCCTTGTTTTTTTTATGGCGGCTATTTTTGTTCTAGCACGTGTCATGTGTTGGTCCATATCATCACTAATGCTCTCAATTGTTGGTTGAGATGGAATTGATGTTAGGTTCTTTTAAGATGGTTGTTTTGCAGCTATACTCGCTCTTTTTTTTTTTTTCTTTAGAGTACTCTTCTTTGGCTACGCCCTTGATTCTTAAGTTGGCTCACATTGAGAGAGAAGTGCCTTCGAAGTTTTTTCAGGCTATAAGAACATAGTGATATTGTCAGCCAAATGAATTGAAGTACAACAAATTAAATGCATGAGGCTTATAAATCTTACATTCAAAATAGTCATTTCAATACGTTCATATGTGTAAATCCCATAATCATATTATCTTAATATTTTTTCAAAAGCCCCCTTGTTCATTATGGTGCATCATTTTTAACAGCAACAATCCTTGTAGCAACCTCTGTAACTTGTACAATTGCTCGTCTTCTTACTTGAAAAACATATAACAAACGTAAATTTCAGTTTATAAAAGATCAAACACGGTGACGTACAACTTACATGATATTTTTTTTCTTGTTTGCTCAATAGTGGACTCAGTTGTTGTTGTATTGTACTTAAGCTTACAACATGGCATTTTTTTTGGCTCTTTAGTAGGCCTTACAACAATGTATTGTATTAGGATTATGACCAATTACAACGAATAATTAGACATCTATTCATTTTCATGGTGGAAATAAATGGAGAAAACTTCTCAAATTACAAGTGCATGACAAAGAAAAAGCACAAGAGAAGCCAGCACACATGGTCAATCATCAAACTTTATCGAATAAGAACTGTAAAGTTACTGAGACAAAAATGATACTTACCTTACAAACCGTCTTTCTGTTTGCCCTTCAATAGGCATTACAGTAGAGCTTTCTGTCCTCCCTTCAATAGGCCCAACAAGAAACTCTTCAGTAGGTCTTGTTCTTGACACTTAATCAGCCATTACATCTTACTGTTGATGCTGCTTTTTCAGCTTACAACCTTTCTTATTGTGCCATTCCTTGTGGAAATAGGAGCATTTCATCTTTAACCCAATCCTACTCATCCTCTGACTTGATGTCTCTTCTTGTTGCATTATTCGTTTCTTTTTTGGCCTTCCGATTTGCTTTTTCAGCAATAAAGGTAGAGGGCTTTCATGATTTGTTGGCTCTCAAAATTTGTTACTTCTGATAGGCTACATTATGAATTAGTATGAAGCAAGGTATGAGCTTTTTTTGTACTAATCATGTAGGTAATCATCTGGGTTTTATTGTTTCATTTGAATAGCATAAATGGCACGAGTACAGAGAATTCCATTCAGTTGCCAAGCTCGGCATGAATACTTTCTTCTATCCAGGTTAACAACATACTTATTCTAATTTTGAATAATTTCATATCCATTATCTTCATTCCAAACTGGATGGCAAAACCTACTAGCAGTAATGTTTGTATCCAATCACTTCACAATCCTAGGACCATAGTCTCTACTCTATTTCGTAACCTCATCTCTTTGCCTATACAGTCTAGTTATTACCATTACTCGAATATCGTCAAGCATGCTGATGATTGGTTTGCACTTGACTTCTAAAATTCTCATTGAAAGCTTCACTGAGATTGTTATCAATGATATCGCATTTGAACTCTTCACGGAAGAAGGCCCGACACCAATGCTTAGCGTGCATCAAACCTTCTTTTGTCAGCTACAACAATTCTTATTTGGCTAATATGAAATCAGCTATGTTCGCACTCTTTGCTATCTACCAGAATTGCTTTTACAACCTATCTCCTTTGAAGTTCCATGACCAGTTTACATATATGTGCCCCACGCATATTTTATGCTTTAGCATGTGGCATCGACTTAGCCAATGTAAGAATCAGTCCCTACAAAAATTCAAACAAATAAATATAAGTTAGGAAAAATATGCAAGTGAATAATATTAAAATGAAGTGAATTAATTGATAATGAAATTATATTCTATTTATCGCTCATAAATGTCCATCCTCCCCCATCAGTTATCTCAAGATCAACCAATAAATTTTTTAGGAACTAGGACAAAATATCCTTATTCTCTATCTTCACCACCGCCTAAGTTATTGGGAACATTTGATTATTAGTATCTCTTCCCATAGTAACCAATAGATCTCCCTTACATAAACCCTTTAGAAAACATCAATCCAAGCCTATAACTCTTTTACAATCAGCCAAGAAGTCACATTTGCATGTATCAAAATAGACATAAAATCTATCAAATCTAGGCTCAAGATCAAGGAGTGGCTTCTCAACAACCTCTATATATACCCTACTAGATGAGTTTTGAAACATGCATTCTCTAGCATAATCACATACTTGCGCATATTCTTATACCCACCCATCAATATCTTCATCACCCTCATCTTAGCTCTCTTATTTGATTCCTCGACACATTAACCCACATTTGCTCCTTCATTAACTATTGAAATTAAGGACTCTTGATCTCGGGCATTGCTTTGATAGTATTGAAAAAATACTTTGATAACCACACCCTTGCTACCTTTTTATTGTTAAAGATAATTGGACAAGTATACTCCTCATGGAATGACCTAATTTGAAATGACCCATTCTTACTCAGCATGCCATAGAGCTTCCATAAACAATTGGATTGTGAGCACTTAGCTTTTATAAATTGCTTCGTGTTTCTAATGAATTTAACGTTCCTCTGTTCACCAATGAAGTTCTTCACAATAGCTTCTTTGAACTATTTGGCATCATCAAATCTCATGCCTATCGACAAAACAAGTTTATCAATAGTCAGATCATAGTAAGGATATTTACTTTTTCTTTGACAAGCAAGTTCTTCATCATCATTGTTAAGCTCATTTTCTGAATCAACAACTTCATCACTACAGCTTTCTTCATCTTCACTTCTATTACCTTCAGCTGGATCTTTATCCCTATTTACTAGCTCAAGCCTCTTTGCTGAAGCTACAAGTTTTTTTCTCATAAATTCCCTTTGATTTTGTCTTGATTGTGCGAGTCCATTATCATCTTCATCACTTGGGAAATTTACTAAAGCCAAACATTTATCTTCCGATTCATTGGATAAAGTAATTTCCCATTCTAATCCAATGAAGTCTTCATCACCCAAATCTTCACCCAAGATTTCAAGACATCTCCCTCTTTGTTCATCTCTATTAATATGACTTCTCTCCCTCTCATTTTGCCATTCATCTAACCTAAACTCATCCTCAACCTGATTACTCACTTGAATAGGATCCCTCACTTCTTCTCCTTTAATGGTGGTTTGCTCATCTCCATCCTCATCCTCATCCCCATCCCCACCATCCTCATTCTCTTTCTTATTATAATACTCAACATATATCTCAACATATACTCAACATATATCTTAAATGATATCCTTAATGCCATTATCATTATTAAAAAATCTCAACCCATCCTTCAATTCCTTCCCATGAACACAATAATGTAGTTTTTGCACTTTGCATCGTAAAAAATGCACTAAATCCCTTAGAAAATCAATATATGATAGCTTCCAAACATTGATATAGATAGTACCTTCATTTCCACCATTATATTCACAATCTTCAGTGCCAATAACAAACTCTCTACCATAGCAAACAATGACACTTACCTGATTTGCGTCAATGTCGATGTTGCACCCGATGAAAAAAAGAAAAAGAAAAAGAGTCACTGTCGTTTTGTTGGGACTACATGATAGAATCAGCAACTTCACAAGCAGGTCCTTATCGTTTTGTTGTCAAGAAACTAATACGACTAAAATCTCCCCAATTTGGTGCATTTACAGAAATAAAAGAAACCAAAGTGATGTCCCCATCACCCATTTTTCAATTCAATCACATTCACATTCAGTCCCCCACAGAAGTAGCCAAATTAATTAAACAAACAAATTCAGTCCCACCACTATTTCCCTCCAAGTCAAGCCCTTCTGTAATTTATTTTTCTATTCGGTTCCCACACCAAAAAGCGAACGAACAATGGAAGAATTAATTTTTCTATTTCGTCCCATAAAAGTGACATCCCCACCACTTTTCCCACTACTTTCCCCTTGAGCCAAGCCCTCAATTTGCCCTTCGCATCCTAACTTGTTTGTTGGAACCCTAAATTTTTCGCTAAATTGACCCACGTAGAGAACATGACATACCTAAGTGAGTGAGAGTTGAGGACGCAGCTAGCAAATAATCGTGAACGAAGGGTGCAACTACAGCAGCGGGTGAGCGACGGCAGGCAAGCAAACGACGGTGGGTGAGCGAGCTATGGCCAATGTCGAGAACCATATACGAACCCTATTTTACTCCCTCTTCAAGGACATCATTTTTTGCTATGAAGTAATGCGGCGTCGTTTTTTATGTGAATCCACGGTGGATGGCAAGAAATGACATCGTTTCTTATGAAGAAAGGAAAACGATGTCGTTTTATGCCATCCACCGTGGACAATCTTAAGCCACGTCAATTTCCTTTTTTTAAATATAAAAGCCACGTAATCGTTTTGGCCGTAATTTCTCGCTGCTGGCACCAAAGTAATTGTTTTTCCTCTGATTTGGCACTTAAGTAATTTGACGGAAACTTTTGGCACCAAAGTGAGCGACGTACATAACTTATGGTACCAATAGTGTACTTCTCCTAGAATAATTTTACTGGTTGGCTTGTTTGTTAAGATAGGCTACCAACAATAGTAGCCATATCACAGTGGTTATCTTTAGTAAATAGTAAGTACAACTTTTGTATGACAGATACAGAAGATAGAAACCACTTATTCTTTGAATGCCTCTGGATAAGTGGTGTATGGCGTAGCATTTTGGCACAAAATGAAACTTGGTGTTAAGTAAGAGGTTGGAACTTAGCACTTCATTAGATGATCGGGACCACCAAGGGCAAAACCTTAGAGGGGAGACTCCTCAAATTGTTTTTCATAACGATAATCTATTGTATCTGGATGGAACGCAATCACAAACAATTTCAAAACATGTCGATTAAGCCTCA
Organism: Eucalyptus victrix; assembly: GCA_016097545.1. Lineage (NCBI taxonomy): Eukaryota > Viridiplantae > Streptophyta > Magnoliopsida > Myrtales > Myrtaceae > Eucalyptus > Eucalyptus victrix. The sequence continues at coordinate 33,163,608 of CM027844.1, forward strand.
TCTTTTGTTGGCTAGGATTTGAAAGGTTGTAAGAGGTAGGGTGTCACTTTACTAAAACCACAGGCCTTCCCAAGCAAATGTTTTATTGGCTATTATATGGAGGCTTTCTTCCTCCATTTTTTTGCATACTAAGTTTATGTGAAATGCTAGAGTTTGATATACCAGAGTTTGGCCATATTTTGACATAGATGAAATGGTTATTTTGTCAATGCACTTATAGTTACTTTACTCTAAACTGATCACTCACAAGTTAACTAATCTATTAGGTGATGCCGTAAATGATTAAAACGCGAAAGACTAGAGAACTTAATCAAGAATCGATTGCTTGACTATAAAGGTTGAGATAAGGCAATTAGCGAATGGATATACATCAATTTGACGAAAGTATGTAGTCGACTCACCATTGATTCTGCACAATTACGATATTCATGTCGAACGACAATAAACCAATTTTCTATTGATATTGTATTTAAGGTAAGTAATTGAACCCTCACGATTACATGACAACCGAGGGTTGTCCGCAATTAGAAGATGCACAAACATGGATAAAAAATTATCAACCATGAGTCAAACGCATGAGAACCCCTAAAAACCACTCAATAGAATAGGTTGTACTAAATTCGTGTTCGATCGATTTTTAACCATGTAATTCGATTTTGAGTATCGAACTTTTGAGGGTTTCAAGATTTAATTATTGGTGGTCATCTGATCATCCATCGAATTATTAGCGAATTCGAATTTTTCGGAAAATAAATTATTGGATGAAAAATTGGAGACCGGAAATAGGGAAAATTCGGATCCAATGCAAAATGGTGATTTTAGGGCCAAGATTTTGAGTTTTTAAAGGAAAATAGAAATCTAAATATAAGGGGAGACAAAATACTTGGTATAAAGAATTTTGTTTTGTGGGGAATGAATAAATTTTGGGAAAAATCTTTTTTTTTTTTTTTTTCTCTCCCCCTCCTCTTCTCTCACGTCCATTCCTCCCCTCCCATCTTCTGCCAAGACCCACCTATCTCTCTCTCTCTCTCTCTCTCTCTCTCTCTCTCACTCTCTTTCTTTTCCTCCTTCCTCACACCACCTTCCGCCAACCCCTTTTTCCTCTTTATTTTATTTTTGTTCTTTCTTCTCCTTCTCCCCTTCTCTCTTCTCCCACCCCCCCACCCCAATGCCATTTTCCTTCCCCTTGTTATAGACCACCCGACCTCCTCTCTCCTCCTTCTCCTCCCCCATTTATCTTCCCCCACACCTCTCATTCTAACCAAAGCACCCAGCCCCACATCTCCCCCTCTTTTGTTTCCATTTTCATCATTTTCTTCTCAGTATTTTCTTTCCTTGCCAACCCTTTGACTGTCATTCTTCGCCGTTGTTGCCCGCCCCACCAACACGGCGGTCCACTGCTCGTTTGTGCCACACTTGCCACCACTTGCAACCATCAAATTGCAAGCCACCATCACCGTCATCCTCACCTCGAGCTGCCACCACCACCACCACCATTCACCACCATACATCACTGCCATCTCCACCACCACTCGCCGTTGCCGTCTCCAAGTTGTCGTCATCACCGTCGTTAGCTCGAGTCACCACTACGACCACCGCCAAGCCGAACCACCTTGGAGATCGTGAGCTTGAGGAGTTGCGGCCATCACTGTCGAGTTCACATTCAAGTCGCAAGCCTTGTGTTTTTGTCACTGTCGTGCCGCTGTCGTTGCGAGCTCATTGTCACCGGAAACCCGTGAGTTAGCCTCCTAATCGTGGATTATGATGTTAATTACCTTTAAGGGTATATTAGTTTAATATTAATGGTGGTTAATATTAGTTAATGTTAATTTAGCCTTAATTACAATTAAGGATGATTTAGATTAAATTTAAGTGCGATTAGTTTAAGCAATTACGATTAGATTAATTAATCGAAGTTTAGTTTAATTAATCGTGATTTATTTAATTACTCATAATTTATTTAATTAATCATAATTTATTTAATCAATCATAATTATTTTAGTTAACATCCATTAATTTTAATTAATTATAGTTAGGCTAATTAATCGAAATTAATTTAATTAATTGCGATTAGCGTAATTAATGACGGATAGCTTTTTTTTTTTTTTGGTCAGTTCTACTTTATTTCTACTCTACACTCACTCTCGGACTTTTGCCCTACCTCTTGCAGCGCGTGGGAGTCGAAACCCACTCCTGAAACTTACGCGTCCCCACCCCATCCCCCCCTGAGAAGGTGAGTGTGTACATAATTCCGTTTGTTTGCATGTGTGAAGCTATGCTATTGATTGCTCAATTATAGATTTTATTTATTATAAAAAAAGGGGTTTATGTGCAAAAAAAGTATAGAATTTTGAGGTGTTGGATTTGGACGCCAAATTTTATGCATAAATAAAACAATGAGGTTTTAAAATAAAAGTATGTAAATTTTGATGGATTGATTTCAAATACATGGCCACGTATGAATATTTTATTGGGATTTTTAAATGTGAAAAATTGTCAAAATTAATTATTTGAAAATGAACTCTTTTGTTCTTGGCTAATTAATGACTATAAGAATCGGTTTGATTATTGATGTGTTTGAGTGGTCATTAAATTGAACCCGTTACTCAACAAGAGTTTGGGGATGATGCCCAATTTTTATCGGATGCCTAGCGGGGGTCTGGATGCTGAGACATGGTTGAGGCTGGACTAATGCTTCTTTATGTAATGCCGTCTAGGCAGGGGTTCTAGATGATATTGTGCCTGATGGAGTGGGACGATGCCCTGTCATGTCGAAAGACTGCCAAATTGTGTATTGGCCGTAACCCAAGAGGTCGTAATAGTTGGAACACGTGTGAATGATTGTAATGTATTGTGCTTGATTATGGGGTAAAATTATTAGGCATGGTATGTGATGTGCCAAAACGGGTTTTACCTTATAATCGGGACTTGTGTGAATACTTGGCACATGAGAGTTATGTGTTATGATTATTGATTATGCTTATTATATTGATAATAACATGTGTGACATACTAATATGCAAAGGTGTGCAAATGTGAGATAAGATTATATGGCGTTACATGTTTAGGCTACTTCTAATATGAGTTTGTGTCCTAATCGGGGCTTAGGCCATTAACTTGCTGAGATTTATATCTCATCCCGTTGTTATTAAATATTTTCAAGCCCATAGTATGGAGGACCTTCGCATCCGGTTTGGGGTCCCAATGGTGTCACTTTTGGTTGGCCTTGCATTATTGAAGTTTAGGCTAACCTTGACCCCCTTACTGATTTTTGAGATGGTTGGTATGGAGTTGTAGTATAAGGGCTTGTAAATATTAAGCTTCTTGGGGTTAGCAAACAAATAAATAAAAATAGTATTTTGGAAATGTTTATCTTGTGTGTACTATCCCCAAGTATTTGTTGATTGATTGGGTATTTATATAATTGCTTCCGCATGCGTTTAATTGAAAAATAAAAAGAATGTGTCGACAATGCATCCTGAGACGTCAAATTTAATTGACCATCGAGGGATATTCATATACTCGAGGTTCGGGTGTGACATCCTCGTTTAAGTGGTATCAGAGTCTCGTCAAGATTTAGAGTGATAAGGTGCAATGGGTTATGCGATAGTTAGTTAAAAAAAAAACATTTTCCTTATACTTATGCCTATGCTTGGTAAATTGCTTTGTACGGGTTTGTCCTGATTTCCGATTCCTTATTAGAATTAGAAGGCATGTTTCTATAAAGATCATGCAACATGAGTGATCCTGATTAAAGGGCCCCTAGAGACAAGCCATAGCAGCTTTGACAAGTGTCAAAGGAAGGGCATCGACTCAAGCTGATGCCAGAGGAAGGGCACCAATATGGGTTAATGCTAGAGGGAGAGCACTAGTGTAGGTTGGTGTTGGAGGTATGGCACCAGTTGATCCTAGGGTCAATGGGATCTTGCAAGTCTTAGAAACCTTAGGGAATGTGGTTGGGTAGTAAACTTAGAATCAAGCTATTGCTGCCACACCTATGGAAGTCCAACCCAAAAATGGGAATGGTGATCAGCCGATACACAAGTTAGTGGAGCAATTTCTAAACCTAAAGCCACCCAAGTTCGCTGGTGCTGGTGACCCTAAGGCTACAACCCTCTAGATTCGAGAATTGGAGAAAGCTTTTGCAATACTAAGGTGCGTTGAGGATGACAAGGTGATCTAGCCCATGTATTGGCTACAAGATAATGCAAGTACATTGTGGGAAATCATCGAAGGAAGAGTGTTTTCGAAAGGCACGATCTCAGTGTTGGATGCCTTCATAAGAGCTTTTTTTTTTTTTTTTTAATGGAAGTATTTTTTGAACTGTGCTTGGAAGTAGAAAATTATCAAATTTCAACGTCTCCATCAAAATTAGTTATTATTGGAGCAATGTAAGGTGAAGTTCGCCGAGCTATCAAAGTGTGCATCGAGGTTGATTGAGGATTCGATAGATAGGGTGAGCAGGTCCAGAGATAGTCTCAAATCAAAGATTAAGGACCAGCTAATGCCCCTAAATCTTAAAGATTATGATTAGAGGGCTTAGTCGATTGAGAGAAGCATGAATGAACGAGTAGCCACATTTGGGTCACAATTTGTTTTAAGCAGAAATAATAACCATTTTGGAATAGGCCAATGATAGGAGAAAAGAATAGATTGAATTGTGCTGGTGATGTTTGACTTTGATGTGATTATTGGTAGGGGTGAGCATTATCCGGGTTGGGCCAGTTCGCCCCCTAACCCTAGAACCAATCCGCACAGTGCTAGTCCTCAATTTTTGGGACCAAAGACCAACCCTATTGAACTTGGGATCGAGGATTGGACTAACCCAATGAGTTCGATTCAGTTCCAAGATTAACCCAAGACCAATCGATAATTTTTTATTTCATTTTTCGTACTCCTTAAAAAAGAGATTGAGGACCAAACTAACCCAATGGGTTCGGTCCGGTTTCAAGGTCAACCTAAGACCAACCAATAATTTTTTATTTCATTTTTTGTACTCCTTAAAAAAGCAATTGAGGACCGAACTGATCCAATGGGTTCAGTTTCAAGGTCAACCCAAGACCAATTAATAATTTTTTATTTCATTTTTTATACTCCTTAAAAGGGCAATCGATGACCATACTAACCCAATGGGTTTGATGATGAGCGAGGTCAGCTAAGAAAGGCAAGCGATGAGGGTCAAGTGGGGTGAATATTGAACAGAATGAGCATTGAATGTCGAGCGGAAGGCAAGAAGCCAAGCAAGCATCAAGTGGCAAGCGGCACGAGTGACCCAAAGCGAGCAAGGCGAGTGTCAAGTGGTGAGCAGAGAAGTTATTTCTTTCAATTTTTGCAAATTGAAGACTAAGAGGACAAATATGATAGAAGAAAACAAATACTAGAAGATGATGGCATAAGGAGCTATTTATGCCTTTTTAGACACCGTAAAAGGCATTAAAAATCTAAGTTATTAAAGAATAATGTAAAATTACTTGAACTTCTCACTAAATAGCTATTTAATATTGTTGACGTTATTTATTTTAAAGTTTTCTCTATATAAAAAAATTATAAGTAATATATTAGATATATATAATCAGGATTGGTCCGGGTTTGACCAACCCAAAACTCTCAAGACTGAGGACCAACCACATAGTGTTGGTCTAGGAATTTTATGACCAAGGACCGACCAAATCTCCCTGTGAATTGGACCAGGACCGGCAGGGTTGGGCTAGTTCAAGGTTGGTCTAGGGTTGATCTTGGACCGATGCTCACCCTTAATTATTGGTATAGATTGGCTCACCAAGCGACGAATTACGATTGACTATTATCGTAAAGCAATTCAATTTGACTCATTAGTAGGTGGTAGTTTCGAGTTTGTTGGGAATTGAGGAGAACCCTCAATTACTTTAATTTCGCCGCTTGAGGAGATCTAATTGTGGATATGTGTTGCTAGGGTTATTTGGCAATTGTGGTTGACACGTCAATTGAGGAGCCAAGGATGGAAGACATCGCCTTGGTGCGAGAATTTTCTAATGTCTTTCCTAAGGAGTTGCTTGGATTGCCCCAATAAGGGAGATCGAATTCATGATTAAGTTAGCCCCTGGCCCCTGAGATCGAATCCATATGGTGCTGTCAGAGTTAAAGGAGGTAAAGGTGTAGATGCAGGAGTTGTTGGACAAATGATTTATTCATTCTAGTGCATCGCCTTGGGGAGCGCTAGTTTTGTTTGTAAGGAAGCAAGATGGTTTGTTGCATCTTTGCATTGACTATTGGTAACTCAATCAAGTGTTGATTAAAAACAAGTATCCGTTGTCAATGATTGATGACTTATTTAATCAATTATAAGAAGCTTTGGTATTTTCCAAGATTGACTTGAGGACAAGTTACCATCAGCTGAGGATTAAGAAGGAGGATATACTGAAGATAGCTTTTCGTACATGTTACGGCCATTGTAAGTTCACCATAATGCCGTTTGGTCTTACTAATGCCCCGGATGCTTTCATGGATCTGATTAACTGAGTGTTCAAGGAATACTTGGACCAATTAATGATCGTGTTCATCAACAACATCTCGGTGTACTTGAAGATTCCTGAGGAGCATGAACAACTCTTAAGGACGGTGTTCCTAATCCTACGTGAACATGAGCTATAAACCAAGTTTAGTAAGTACAAGTTTTGGTTGACTCGCGCAACATTTGTGAGTCACATAATTTCAGGTGAAGGGATTTTCCTGGACTTGACTAAGATTGAGGCAGTTATGAACAAACCAAGACCAACGATAGTGACTAAGGTTCAAAGTTTCTTGGGATTGGTAGGCTATTATAGACAGTTCATGGAAAGTTCTGTGTGATAGCCTTGCTTCTAACACAATTGCTAAAGAAGGAAGAAAATTTTGAATTGATGGATAAGTGCGAGCGTAGTTTCCAAGAGCTTAAACATAAACTAATATTGCACTCGTGTTGACAATTTTGTCTAGTCTTGGAGTATATGAGATTTATAGTGATGCATCATACAAAGGACTAGGCTGCATTTTGATGTAATATGGAAGAGTGGTTGCATACGCATCCCGTCAGCTGAGGTTTCACAAGTTGAATTATCCAATGTATGATTTGGAACTCACAGCGATTATTTTTGTCTTGAAGATTTGAAGACATTACTTGTGTCGAAAGCAGTTCCAAATTTTTACGAACCATCAAAACTTGAATTACTTGTTATCTTATAAGGAGCTGAACATGAGGCAGCGTCATTGGATGGAGCTACTTAAGGACTATGATTGTGGCATCTTGTATCATCCTGGAAAAGCCAACAAGGTCACAAATGCGCCAAGTCAAAAGTTGTCGATTGCATGGATGATGGTTCAGGAGTGGATTCTACTCGAAGGAGTTCAAGATTCGAATTTTAAATTTGAGGTATGCTATCTTTCAAGTCTCATTGCTACCCTCAGAATTGAACCGGAAGTACAGGTGAAGATTAAGACATTGTAGTCGACATGCCCTAAAATCCAAAAAGTTCTACAAGAGGATGCGGAAAAAAAGGAAGCTGATTTTCAAGTCACTAAGGACGGAATACTAAAGTTTCGTCGACGGTTGTGCGTGCCCAACGATGTGGAGCTTAAGGGGGAAATTTTGTCAAAAGTCCATCGTAGTAGTTCTAGCATTCATCTGGACAGCACAAAGATATATTAGAATCTATGCTAGTACTATTGGTGGAATGGTATGAGGGTAGATATCACTGAGCATGTTGCCAAGTGTTTAACATGCCAACAAGTGAAGGCACATCATTGCAAACCCAGTGAACTTTTGCAACCCTTGGAGATTCCTGGGTGGAAATGAGAACATATTACAAGGGATTTGTGATGGGATTGCCAAAGAGTCAGCGAGGTAACGATTCCATTTGGGTCGTAGTTGACAAGTTGACGAAGTATGCTCACTTCATTGCCGTACAAAAGGACTTTGCATTAGATAGATATGTTAAATTATACGTGCGACCGATAGTTTGTCTTCATGGAATGCTAGTGATGATCACGTTAGGTCAAAATCCAAAGTTTACGACAGCTTTTTGGAAAATTTTACAAACTGTCTTGGGAATAAAGCTGTAGCATAGCACAACCTATTATCCGTAGGCGGATGGCCAGTATAAAAGGACTATTTAGACACTGGAGATATGCTGTGAGCTTGCGTGTTGGATTTCAAAGGAAGTTGGGAAGAACAACTTCATCTAATTGAGTTTGCCTACTACAATAGCTATTAGCAAAGCATCAAGATGACACCATTTGAAGCGTTATATGGCAAGGCCTGCAAAACTCCTATATGCTGGGACAAAGTTGGAGAGTGCAAGATTATGGGCTTTGAGTTGGTTCGGCAGTCGGTGGACGCTGTCAAGGTCATTCGAGAAAGGCTTAAGATTGCCTAAAGCTGTCAAAAGAGCTATGTAGATAAACAACATATGCCTTTGGAGTTTCAAGTAGGTGAACACATATTCCTCAAAGTGTCGCCAATGAGAAGTACTTCGTGTTTTGGCAAGAAATGAAAGCTAAGTTTGAGGTACTTTGGTCCCTTTGAGATTTTGGGGCGGATTAGGACTTTGGCATATCGTCTCGCATTGCCACCAAGACTTGCTCGAGTGCATGACATCTTCCATGTGTCAATGCTGAGAAAGTATGAACTTGATCTGACCCACGTGCTAAATTTCAAAGAAATAGACGTGGACGAGAGAGTGTCGTACGTGGATAGACTGGTTCGAATAATGGATCAAAAGAAGCAAGTGCTATGCAGTAGGACGATGCCCTTGGTTAAAGTGGTCTGACAACACCATGGAGAGGAGGTAGCCACGTGGGAAAGTGAAGAGTCGATGATGCGTCAATACCCCCACCTTTTTGTTAAAGAGTTATAATGGTTCAAATTTCGATGAATAAATTTTTGTAAGAGGGGAAGAGTTGTGATATCCCAAAATTTGGAAATTTTTTGAAATATACGAAATTGTCATTTTGTTGATGCACTTATAGCTACTTTACTCAAAACTAATCACTCACGAATTAACTAATCTATTAGGTGAGGTTGTAAAGGGTTAAAATGTGAAAGACTAAAGAATTTGATCAGAAATCGACCGTTCAACCATAATGATCGACAAGGGTCAGTACTACACTATTATAAGTCAATTAGCAAATGGATATAAATCAATTCAACGGAAGTACGTAGTCGACTCATGGGTGATTTCGCACGATTGTGATATTCGCGTCAAACAACAATAAACCGATTTTCTATTGATATTATATTCAAGGTACGTAATTAAACCATTGTGATTACATGACAACTGAGGGTCATCTGCGATTTGAAGATTCACAAATGTGGATTGAAAATTATCGATCACAAGTCAAACGTGCCAAAACCTTTAAAAGCCACCCGATAAATTAGGTCATACTAAAGTCACATTCGATCGATTTTTAACTATAAAATTTAATTCGATTTCAAATATCGAACTATCAAGGGTTTCAAGATTTAATTATTGGATGTCGTCTCATCATTTGTTGAATTATTGGCGAGTCCAAATTTTTCGGAAAATGAATTATTGTACAAAAAATTGGAGACCAGAAATAGGGAAAATTCGGATCCAATGCAAGATGGTGATTTTAGGGCCAAGATTTTGAGTTTTTAAAGGAAAATAGAAATAAAAAGATAAAGGGAGACAAAATATTTGGCATAGAGGATTTTGTGGGGAGTTGGTGTGTTGGAATGAGTGAATTTTGGGAAAAATCCTTGTTTTCTTTATTTTTTTCTTCTCCCCCTCTCCTCTTCTCCCACGTCCATCCCTCCCTTTCCCTCTTCTGCCAAGACCCACCTATCCCCCCTTCTCTCTCTCTCTCTCTCTCTCTCTCTCTCCTTCCTTCCTCATGTCACCTTCTGCCACCCCTTTTTCCTCTTTATTTTATTTTTCTTCTTCCCCCTGTTGCAGACCACCCGACCTCCTCTCTCCTTCTTCTCCTCCCCATTTTCTTCCCCTACACCTCTCATTCTGACCAAAGCACCCAGCCCCACATCTCCTCCTCTTTTGCTTCCATTTCATCATTTTCTTCTTAGTATTTTCTTTCCTTGCCAACCCTTTGGCCACCGTTCTTCACCGTCGTTGCTTGCCCCACCACCACCACGTTCCACCGCCCATCCGCTTTGCACTCATCGCCACTTATGACCATCAAACCGCGCCCCACCATCACTATCGTCCTCACCTCAAGCCGCTAGCACTACCACCATTCACCACCATATATCACTGCCATCTCCACCATTGCTCTCTGCCGCCATCTCCAAGTTGCCGTCTCCACCATCGTTAACCCAAGTCACCACCCACCGCCAAGCTAAACCGCTCTTGGAGACCGTGAACTTGAGGAGCCGTGGCCACCACTATTGAGTTCCCATTCGAGTCGCAAGCCTTGTGTTTTGTCGTCATTCCGCCGTTGTCGCTGCGAGCTTGCGTCACCGGAAACCATGAGTTAACCTCCTAATTATGGATTACGATGTTAATTACTTTAGGGGTATATTAATTTAATATTAATGGTGGTTAGTATTAGTTAATTTTAATTTATCCTTAATTGTGATTAAGGATGGTTTAGATTGAATTTAAGTGCGATTATTTTAAGTAATTACGATTATATTAATTAACCGTGGTTAGATTAATTAATTGAGTTTAGTTTAATTAATTGCCATTTATTTAATTACTCGTAATTTATTTAATTAATCATTATTCATTTAATTAATCGTAATTATTTTAGTTAACGGCGATTAATTTTAATCAGTTATAGTTATGTTAATTAATCGAGTTTAGTTTAATTAATTGTAATTAGCCTAATTAATCATGATTAGCGTACTTAATTATGGATTAGCCTTTAAGTATAATTTTATGCCCATTTTTTCTAGATGAGTTTGTGCATAATTCCAATTGTTTGTACGTGTGATGTTATGTTATTGATTGTCCAATTATATATTTTATTTATTATAAAAAAATAGGTTTATGTGCAAGAAAATAGAGAATTTTGAGGTGTCGGGTTTGGACACCAAATTTTATGTGCTAAATAAAACAATGGGGTTTCAAAATAAAAGTGTGTAAAGTTTGATGAGTTGATTTCAAATACGTGACCACGTACGGAGATTTTATTGGGATTTAATTGCCAAAGTTAATTATTTCAAAATGAACTCTTTTATTCTTGGCTAATTAATGGCAATAAGAATTGGCTTGATTGTTGATATGCTTGAGTGGTCATTTAATTGAACCCGTCACTCAACGGGAGTTTGGGGGTGATGCCCGATTTTTATCGAATGCCTGATAGGGGTCCGGGTTCCAAGTCGGAGTTGAGGCTAGACGAATGCTCTTTTATGGAATGCTGTCTAAGTGGGGGTTCTAGATAATGCCGTATCCGATAGGGAGGGATGATGCCCGGTCATACCGGAAGACCGCCAACTCGTGTGTTGGCCGTGATCCGATGTGTCATAATAATCAAAACACGTGTGAATGATTATGATACATTGGCATTAATTATGGGGTAAAACTGTTACGCATGGTATGTGACATGTCAAAACGGGTTTAACCTTATAATCAAGACCCGTGTAAATGCTCGGTGCTTGAGAGTTATGTGTTCTGATTATTAATAATGGCATGTATGATGTATGAATATACAAGGGGTGTGCCAAGGCAAGGTAAGATTGTATGTTGTTGCATGTTTAGGTTGCATTTAATAAAAATTTGCATCATAATCGGGATTTAGTTCATTAACTCACTAAGATTTATATCTCCCCCATTGTTGTTAAAGATTTTCAGGCCCATAGTATGGAGGACTGTCGCATGCGGTGTGGTGTCCCAATGGTGTCACTTTTTGTTGGCCTCACGTTAGTGAAGTTTAGGCTAACTTTGACCCCCTTGCTGATTTTTGAGATGGTTGATAGGGAGCTGCAATATAAGGGCTTGTAAATGTTAAGCTTCCTAGGGTTAGCAAACAAATAAATAAAAGCAGTGTTTTGGAAATGCTTGTCTTGTGTGTACTATCCCTAAGTATTTGTTGGGTGACTGGGTTATATATAATTGTTTCCAAATGAGTTTAATCAAAAGATAAGAAGAATGGGTTGACGACGCGTCCTAGGACATTGCAATTTAATCAATCGCCGAGGGATGTTTACGGCTTGGGATTCGGGGCATGACATAGGGGATTCCTCTAAACTTTTGTACCTCATATAATTAATGATATCCACATATTTACCCAAAAAAAAAAAAAAACCTTCTCTAAGTGGTGTACTTTTCAAAAACAAAGTTGTTTATATTAGAAAATATACATTTCACTGTAATGATTGATGATTGATTGGATTCTCCTTTGTGTTTCTCTTCTAGAGTTCCAAGCAGTGGCTTGTTATAAATATTCCAAAAGACTTAGATTAATAGTCAAAGGAAATATATGAGTCTTCAAGTCAAAATGTGTCATCATGTGATATGCATGATCTTCTTGGGGGATATAGAGAGTTGCTCATATTAGTGATCCATGAGTCTTAGTAAGCTTCTTGATGGTAGTTAACTCATGTACTGTTTTCCATATGATCTTCTTGAGTAAATTGGCGATTAGAGCTTCATAGAATAGTTCACCTTATGGTACCTCTAAGTCTCCTTGAACTTTCCATTTTGTGAACTCATTTACCCTCCATTAAGGTCCTTCTAGTCTTCACTAGTCTTTCCACTTTGTACTTTGGAACTAATCAATGGTGATAGAACATACTTATATCAACATTACCCGAAACAAAGACAACGTCTACATTTATCGAGTAGTAACACAAATTAAACGGTTTTGTCAATTCAAAATATCATAGGAGGTTTTTTTAATACTAGGTACTTGGCTCCCATAACCTAGTCATTGGTGCTAAGCCCTAGGTCCAATGGACTGAGTCGACTGAGGTTGTGCTTTGGTCCTTTGAGGTAAGGCCCAAGACCCTAGTGCTTGTAATAGGCCCCGACAATCGTGCCCAATAACTTGGCTCCCAATAATGGCTCCAATGAAAGTCAGAAAAAAAAAAAAAAAAAAAAAGTAGAATTAGAATAGAGTCTAACTTGGAGTGGACTCCGATTACGTGATGAAGTTCAAGAAGCCAAGGTACAAGAACAAAGAAAATATATAAGACATGATGTTATTTGAATCGATAATGAAAGTTGGCATATCTAAGGCTTGAGCTTGATGTTGTGATGGAGCTCGAGCCCTCCAGATCTGAAGCCTTGAGCTTGACATAGTGGGATAGGTTGAGTACTGTAAATATGGTGCTCAAGCTTAATGTTGCGGTGGAGCTCGAGGTCCTCTAGCTTGGTTGATATCTTGCAACCATTGAGCTTGACGACAAATAGAGCAAGGGGAAGGGCATGCGGTGACAATGGCAAATGACAAAGACATCCTAAGCCAAGCTGAGGATAAAAAATTTGTGGAAAAAAATAAGAAGATGAATGGTTGTTTTTACATAAAAAAATAAATAAATAGTCAACGTTTTGTAATCGTCATATAATGAAGTTTGACCAATTTGTCATTAAAAAGACAAGTCAAGCCATTGGGAAATTGACAATTACGTGGCATAGACAATGTCAGCTATATGATATGGTTATCAATAACTAAATAACATTGATATTGATGAGAAATAAAGGATGCTCAACAAGTTTTATAACTTATCTATAAAGCCTATAAGTGATAAGTTATTTTGAAATTTGGCGAAGTGTTCGATAAAAAAGAAATTGTACACATTGGTCAAAGATGTTGAATAGATGGCCCAACATTGAGCGATGTTTAAGCATATTGATGGCTTTGAAAATTGTAACTTCTTGTATATATGTTGAGAAAGAAGTAAGCCGGTCTTTGTAGGAATGACTTCAGTTCCCAAAAAGAAATCCAGTGGCCCCAAGTCTTTAGTTGAGAACTGGTGATGAAGTCCGAGACAAAATTATGGTCACTTCTTGTGGTAATGAGGTCATCTATGTACATTAGAATATAGGCTTGAATGCCACAATGAGACTAAATGAACAATAAACTGTCATTTTTTGAATTGACAAATGAATTTGCGAGAAGGAATGAACTTAGCTCATTATACCAAGCCCGCGGAGCCTGCTTTAACCCTTATATGGCTTTGTGAAGTTAGCAAATGTGGTTGTGATATGTAGACATCATCCTGGAGAGTTCCTTGGAGAAAGGCATTGTCGACCTCCATTTCTCTCAATGTGCATCCATGCATTAGAGCCAATGATAAGACCACCTGAATGGTATTTTGTTTGATGACCGAGCTAAAGGTATCGGTGCAATCAAGGCCCAATCTTTGGTGAAAACCTTTGGCCACAAGACTGTGTCTTGTACCTCTCAATACTTTTGCCCGCATGTTTTTTTATCCAATAAATCTATTTACAACCTACAACATTCAAACATGGATCAAAAGGTATTAGTTCCTAGGTCCCGTTACGAATAAAGGCATTGATCTCACCTGACATTGCTTCCCATTGGTGAGAGGCGAACAGACAAAAGTCCCATCAATGAATCCCATTAAATCATAACCGATGAGCAACGGCTGAAATTGAGCGTGCCAAGAGGGAAAATTGGCAGCAGAGAGCTTGAATGGCAATTGGATGGCTGCCGAGATAGAAATCAGGCCATTACGTGCGGATGCCTCGATGGAACTGGAGCCAGAACATGAGGTGTCTGCCATGACTGAAGGATGCAGAAGGTTGCTGAAAAAAAAATGCAGAATGGTCAGATCACATAACTCTTAGGAGTAGAAGGCCTTGATACCATATAATAGCAGAATATATGCGAATGATTTTCATTGCTTTTCATTTACAAATTGTACATGTTTATAAAGAGAAGGCATAGCAAAAATCAAGGAATGTGAACTTATATATACTTGCAAAAATCAAGAATGCCAACTCATTTATAAGTTAATATGAAATTCAAAAAGATATTAAAAAGATTTCGTATCTTAACAAATCATGAGGTTTCGAGGTGAGTGCATATTGGACTTAGGATTCGAATCTTTTTACAGCAGATGATAATCTCAAGTTTAACATGCGGTTGGTAGATAGAGCCTCCCATATACAACTCGTGCTACCCATGTTCAATGCATGTATCCAGCCCCCCAATTCCCAGGCACGCGTTGAGATTTTGGCCAACTATTTTTCACCACTTCCATCTTTTGATCTGCCAAGAAAGCTGTCGTTCCAAATTATGACGTCATGATCATCCCATTGCATTACTCTTACCCTGCAAAAATGGCGAAGCCGTATTCAAATCCGGTGCAAACGACCTTCCCTAATACACTAATCGGAAACTAATGTGGTTTATGCTCATCTGATTGCCTATACTTTTCTATGGTTTCTCTATCATAATTTTCCCTTCTTTTTTTTTCAGGACTCATTTGAATCAGCAACAAAAGCACAAGAGCAAATTCTTATACATACTCGATCGGGACAATTACAAAAATATTCCCAAACCTATTACACTTATTCTAATTTGGTCTCGAGCATTTTGTGCTAATTTAATTATAAATCCTTTTACATTTGGCTGATTGAGCCAATCTAACTAATTTTGATTAGAAATCGCTGATGTGGATACTAGCTATCTTATGTTACATGACCAAAACCAACATAAACATTTTAATAATACTTTGAATCTTTAAAAAATTTTGGTTTTTATTTTTTAATACTTTTCTTATCTCTAGGAGTGGATGCATAGGTGAAATAAACTTGGGTAGAATTGGTTTTGATATTACGTTAGAAAGTCCAATCCAAAAACTTAAGTTAATTTGTTGAGAGAGATCACATGCATATAGAGATTATTTCAACTCAAAATTAAGTAATGTAAGATATTTCTTATTCTCTATCTTTTTCTAATCTTTGCACTAATGAAATTGTACTTTCATGTAACTTTTATCTTATATATACGCTTTTACTATTGAAAAGTTGTCACGTCAGAAATCATGTCAGCATGACTAAATATGTTAAAGATGAAGTTTACATGATTCCACAAAATCAAAAGGCGAAAAAACTTGATTATACATTCTAGAAAGTCAAAAGGTTACATTGCATGAGTTGGAACGGTTTTGGTATATCTCCTGAGATTGTCCACCATGATGTCGCAAGTAGTGGATATGCATTATGTTTGAACTTGTCGTCGGACTGTGAGCATCAAATGTGCACGAGTTCATTCTTAATTCAACCTTTTACTTCAATCCCAATCAAAAGAGGATTTCTCTGAAATTTCATTGCCAGTACACTTCTAAAATTCTCAACCACTAGTCTTATTCTCAACCACACGTTAAGCCAGTCAATTAGTTTGACCCTTCTATAGATGGAAACCCTATCAATATCACGACCCAAAAGATACATAAAATCGATTTGCATTCATGCTGAGACGCAAAAAAACAAAAAACAAAAAAAAAAAGTTTGTGCAAAAGAAACCTAGCTTTGTCAGGGTCAGATGACGAAACTTTACATGAAATGTAGTAAATTATAATATATACCTAAAAATTGCACTGAGCAATTTGAGAGCAATGATCCTTACTAATCCACCCCTAGTCCGGTAATGAATGCATGACATGTTTAATAAGCGTAAGGACACAAATTGTGTTAAAATAATCAATATTCGAAGACAAGCAATGATTCAAGGAAAACACGAGGTGCGAACTCAACCAAGGTAATGAGCCAATTAATACTCTTGCAAACATAAGAACAAGACATACGCCTTGATGATTTAAGTGGTGGACTAGTGGTTGGGTCAGGTCAAGTCTAATTGAAGTTTTCCGGAGAACAAGACATACGCCTTGATGATTTAAGTGGTGGACTAGTGGTTGGGACAGGTCTAAGTCTAATTGAAGTTTTTCGGATGGATCCAATACGAACTCTTCCTTCACATATAACTTTTGAATTTTTCAAAGCCTTTGAAATATCTTTGCCCGAATGCCGTACGGTCATCTAATGTCAAATTTCAAACGAATACAAGTCTGGTCCACCGCCTCCTTTCCTCCTCTCTTCGCATTTTCCACATTGTTTTCACGTGCCATGTCCATGCATTCAGGGCAAAATAAAGCCCATGCCCAACTTTTCTTCCTTTTCTCCGTCTATAAAAACCACTAGACCAACTCTCCAAAACCCCCATCACACCCAAGTCTCAATAACCATTGTCTTAAGCAATTGTTGTCTACATACACCATTCTCTGTTTCAAGAACACACTGTAGAAAAACCGGGCCCTTCCCATTACGGACTTCGTTAAACACAATTGCCTACACTTTGCTCAACTAGGCCCGTTATCAATAGATGCCAATACCCAATTCAATCAGATCACTTTAGGGTTCAACAAATATTGGAATATCCATTAACCCGATTATTTAAAATAGAAAATCAATTAATTAATGTAAGCCCATATTATAGGAAATTTTCAACATTCTCCCACTTGAGCTACATTAATTAACTTATTTTATTTTGAAAAAGATTTTATATTGAAAACGACACTATCGGGTTAATAACTAAAAATTTTGTTTTATGTGGCCACAACTTTTAAAAAATAATATTCCAATAATGGCATCTCAATACCAATCCAATCTTATATAACCTCAATATAGGATTATGGAGATCATTGTGTTAATAATCACATATAATAAGCATTATATTTTCATGGATCATGGGCCTAGTAGTGTAGTAAGAAATAATGCCAACATGTGATCAAAATATACACTATTTCTTATCGGTCCTCAATGCAATTTCTCAACGACATGAAACTGCATTAGCGCAATTTCTAAACAACATGAAATTGCCTCAATGCGATTTCTAAACAACATGAAATTGCACAATTATGTCACAATCCAACATGAGATCTCATAATCAGTGACATCCAGTCATCTTTAAACTAAAATTTGTTTAAAGATACTGTTTTATACTTCCAATTCTCAGTCAATAGGAGAAAGGATAACAACAAAATCAATAACAACAATCATTGAAAATAAATGCTTCAATATACATCATAAAAGCATTATCAGTTTGCATATAAATACAATATCCAGAAATACAAATTATATAACTCCCACTAACAAAAGAAATCAAAAGAATCCAAGACACTCATATTCTTTACATGTTCTTTAAACAAAATGGGTTGTAAGCCTTTTGTTAGAGGATCGATTAATATTGACTTAGTTTTAATATTCTCAATTACAATGTCTCCCTTTTTGACCAAGTCCTTAACAGTATAATATTTGATCCAATTAACATTTCAACCATGGCATTGTTGTTATTATGGCAAAAGTAACTATTTGTCATACATAATGCAATAAGATCAATTATGGGCAATAAAGTATTTCAACAAAAATAATTAGTATATTATAAACTCCCCTTTGGGCGAGTGTATAATGCACCATTATTTTTCACAGCATGATGTTTATAAAATAACAATAAGGAGAATTACATATAATTGTCAATGATCCATCCCCTTTGGGCAGACAAATCATTTAAATTATACATCTCCATGATATCAATATATAGAGACGATAAATGAGAATTACATATAATCTTCAAGGATCAATCCCCTTTGAGCAGACAAATCCTTTAAATTATATATATCTCCATTATCTCAATAGAGGGGAATTATACATAACTCTTAAAAATTTATCCCCTTTAGGCAAATAAACCTTTTGAGTCACACATCCCCATCATTCATCTCTAATATATCAATATAGAGGGGAATTACATATAACTTTCAAAAATTTATCCCCTTTGGGCAGATAAATCTTTTTGAGTCATACATCCCTATCTTTTAATTTTGGAATTTATCTTCATGCAATTTTCAAATTAATATACACAATAACCCCCTTTGGGTAGGTAATTGTATATACTAATTTTTATCAATAGGAAACTCCAAAAAATATATGCCCAAAATTCATCTAACAATATGAAGCACTTTACAACATGTGCTTCCCAAGATCATATTGCATTTATTAAGCAACAATTTTTGCCACGATTTTTTTTTTTTTAAACAAGCTTCAAAATTTCGGATCTAATACCCATGGCTGTTTGCAGTCTCTAATCTCTAGAAGGTGTTGCTCACCATCATAACATCCCGTGACAACAAAGATAGGCAATGGGACTCTTAAGAGACTATAAGAGTAGAAAAAGTTCTCATTCTTATTATGAAATGCAACTTCATCGCAATATCATCGCTAACTAGGCATTGCTCCATCAAGATATTTTTCAATTAACGGAGGATCTCCAACCACAGATCAACGCCATTCGACATTGACAAGAACAACTATTCACATCACACAGCATTACCCAAAGGAACACCCACATCAAGAAAAAGAAAAAAAAACCATTGGAAGTCTAGTCTCACCACAACATCAACACATTACCTTGGTAAATCATAAAGACGGAATTAAATAGCAACCCAAGAATCGGCCTCGCTCATGCTACCCTTTGAAGGCAAATAAGAGTCCTTAAAAATCTTCATGCCCAAATGACAACCAACTCGAGAAGGTCAACATAATCTAGGCAATTTTACAAGATTCATTCTTTGACCCCATCAAGAAATATGATCACATCATATAAGTTATCCCAAAACATCAATTTGATAAGGGAATGTGACTAACAAAAAAAAAAAAAAAAAAAAAGCAGGACCTAACCTTAATATAAGAAAAGCAATAAAAGAGCTAAAAGCTAAAATTGACAAAACCTTGCACTAACAAATGGTCGTGTTTCATTAAACAAGAACCCCAACTGACCTAGACTTAAAAGGCCATCATCAAACAAGGATTTCCTCCTTGAGCAAAATTCAAAAGGAAAAGGAAACTCAATCCGTAAGAAATAAGTCATTTACGTAGTAATGTTGAAGCATCATTTGGCCTCCATATGTAATGGTCAATTGCAACAATATATTAATCGTAGCTGCTGCAATATCTACATCAACTTTGCCATGCTATCTAAATCTATAATAAAGCATCATCCTGATCATAATGCATAGAATACATTCTCAATCTTGCTGTACATGACAATCACGATGAAGCTATAACCCATTAAAGTATGAAGGTGACTAGAAGAAACTAAAGACTACTATTATGATAATCGAAAGAAGCACACTCTTCCAGCATTAGCAAAAGAATTTAATGCACCAAACAAAATAGATGTAGACACCTGACAATAAGATAAAAGCGCAGATGTCATGGAATATTTGGATTCAAAACCTTTTAAGTCTCCTTCAAAGAACATTGGCCAAAGAGAGTAAGCACGTAAAAGACTTTCGCACATCAACTGCAATTTCTGGCGACTGCCACCACACACATATCGCATAATGCCTTGGCACTCTAAGACCTTACATTTATAGACGGTAGAATACTATCCCTCGATCCTATGATTCGTAATTTTACACATCAGACAGGTGCATCCCCAAAAATATATATCCTACATCACTTCAAGTCCACGACAAGAGATCAAGCAAAATCTCTATAAAAAGAACTTCTAAACCTCAACCATGTTAAGCCAGTCCACTCCGATGACTCGTGGTAAAACCACACAAGAAGACATGAAGGGTCCGTTTGGTTTGCTAGAATTTTCAGTAATATTGATTAATTTGTATTTTGACGCTATAGTCTTCTGTTAGTCACCGGTCCAAATCTGAAAAAAAAAAAAAAAAAAAAAACTGTAACCTTGAACAAAGCCAACATTCAAATTTTCTATGGTCCTTTTGCTCTTCTACTTCATAAAAATTCTCTAAAAGTGTTACGAGATTCACCAACCCTATTAATCAAACCGCATCTCCTTTTTTTCTTTAGTGTAAATCACTTCTCTGCTTAATTGTACCCATCAAGTTAAAAGGGAGACAAAACTTCAAAATTCCTGAAATTATTATTAGAAGGATAGCATCTATTTGAAAACCCAAAAATTTCATAGCCTCCAACTGACAGTCCATAGCTTGTCCTGTGGGATTATGGGCTGGCGGACAAGCAGAAAAAGAGGTATAACCAGTATGTCGCAAATCCAGCAACATGACAAAAAACAAGCTCATCTCTCAAAGATGCTAAAGAGTTTCCAAAGATCAAACCGTTTCAATACCATGTTATCAATTTCCAAAGCACTCCACATTCAAAAATCCCGAAGATCAAATCTTTTAGGAAGGAAATTCATGAAGCCCAATAGACAATTGGCACGGTGAAGCAACCCTTCAATGGCAGCTAAAACTCAAATCAACTGCACGTGAACAATGACTGACACCGCATCCTTCGATTAGCAGTAATATCCGTCACGCAAGCCGCTTATCAACCGACTTCTAACTTCCTTTTAAGGAGGAACCCCGAGAAACGCGGTCAAAACTGCGCCCTCGTGCCGACAAGATTTTCCATCTTCACTTATACCAGCTAAAACCAGCACACAGGGATCTTTAATAGTCTCCCAGCTCCTCCAAGCAGGAACACTCAGCAGACTCCCGTCGAGAGACAAAGAGACATAAGCTAGAAAAACAGACTTACTAGACGGTGGGCACGATACCAGAGGGATGCTTGGTGAGATCCACCAGTTGGCTCCCTTCAAGCCCCTCTACTTGCTCGGCCATCACAGAAAATTCCAACTCCTCTCTCTCTCTCTCTCTCTCTCTCTCTCTCTCTCTCTCTCTCTCTCTCTCTCTCTCTCTCCTCAAGAGCCTCTCACGCGCCAACCAAACAAGGAACCCACGAATTCAGCAGAGCCCCTCTTAACCCTAGTCGTAAAATCTCAAAATCGACACCCTCCCAGTCAGTCTCCCCCGATCAGGACGAGTCGGGGGGGCCAAATATCGAATCGACCCAGTTGCTAATTCGTCGAGATCACTCGACCTGCTGCCGATCCGGGATATGGGTCGGGTCCGAATCAACGGAACACGCTCGAACGATCGAGAATTCCAGCAGGACCGCGGTTACACGAAATCAAGAACGGGTTTTTCGAACGAAACCCTAATCCGAACTCATGAAAGTGCAAAGCACTCCAGTGAGGGCCATATTCGAACGCACGTCAAGTCAGAAAAACAACTCCATCCAAAATACATCATCTCCGTAAGTTGTCTTGACCATGTAATCAATGTAACTAAAACCGTAATCTTAAGATGCACATACAAAAGAGACAGAACCCGCCAGGGACAGGTTCTCGTGAATAAGAGTTCTCGTATTTACCATCACATTACCCATATCACTAACTCATGTATTCATGAATCATCGACTATAAAAAAAACAGAAACTTTTCCACAGACAAAAAACTCACTTGCTGGAAAAAGAAAAAACTTTTAAAAGAGCCGTTTTGATTAGGTATTAACCAATTGACTACAAGCAACAAATCACCTATGTTGGTCTCTGCACAAAGTACAAGCACCCTCTTCAAAGAACTCTCATTCTGCAGGAACAATCATCCATAACAAGGAGACAAAAGCAATGCGGCCAATCAATAGATCAATCGAGCGCACTAAGAGCATAACCACCATCACTAACAGATTGTTTAACTTCATACCCGAAAAGCAAACCCCAAACGCTCGTCCAAAGGAGAACAAACAATCAGCTACAATAATCTCCAAACCAACAGTTGCTACCGTTAAATTGAAGAGAAAAACGAAGGTAAAACAAGAATGTAACTTGAAATTTTAGAACATTTTATGTATAAACCCTAGAATTTCAAATTTAAAATTCTCTCTCAATTCTCAATGAAATTATGCAAATTATATATGGTTGGAAAGATCTCGACATGTAGAACAAAAGCCCTATGATTTCGGGATCAATCGAGCAAAAAATCGACACGAAAAAGTAATGCTCATATTCGGCTCAAAGAGGAAGATTTCGAATTTGTCATGAAAAAGAAAATTTTTGGGTTCTACAATCATATATGACAAGCTCTGATACCACATGTAAAAAATTTATTCACATATACAACTAATCAATCAAGAAAAACGGATCCATATATGATTGTAAAACACCGATCAATAAATATAGCGGAATTAAAGCGTACCTGTTTGAGCCATCGCTTCACTTGAAGAAAACTAGATCACTCTGATAATCAGGGATCTATCGGAATACCAGATCTTCCTCTCTATGACCTATTTCGATATAGCAGCTTTCAATGGGATTAAAGCAACTGATAGGTATAACCTATCCTTTTATAGGCTAGAGAGGGGACCTAGCAAACCCTAATCAATAGCGTGTCAACTGGGCCCTTCCCATTACGGGCTTCAGTTAAACACAATTGCCTACACTTTGCTGCTCAACTAGGCCCGTTATCAATAGATGCCAATACCCAATTCAATCAGATCACTTTAGGGTTCAACAAATATTGGAATATCCATTAACCCGATTATTTAAAATAGAAAATCAATTAATTAATGTAAGCCCATATTATAGGAAATTTCCAACACACACCAGAAACGATCATCACCACCATCGTCATGTTGAAGACACAGCTTCATCAATCCCCACCTGCCTCCCCAACCTTGATCCCATTAAGCAAGCCACCTAGCCAAGCCAACGGCGGGATCGCAATTTTACCAGTGCAGGCTGAACCTGCGCTCCAAAAGAGCCCTGGAAATGCTCGAGTGGGGCTTGCATCGAGTACGGTCGAAGCGATTGCCAGCCCGAGCACCATTGAGAAGTCTCTGTCGATTAAAGCAGTAGTGACCGTGAAACACAGCGCCGGCGGATTCTTCTCGGAACTCGGGATAAACGGAGGGCTCGATACAATTACTGATTTGATGGGGAAGACGCTCCTCTTGGAGCTTGTTAGTGCAGAGCTTGACCCTAGTAAGTATTGAGCATTCAGTTTTGAACTCGAAATTGTTAACACAGCTTGAAACAGAAAGCAAGGAGTGAAATAGGCTGAATTTGATTGAAACGTATTCTTCTGCTTTTTGAAATTTTGCGTTGATCACAATTTGACTTTAATTTGAAGTGAAACATTTGAAGTTTTGCAAAGTTTAAAAAGAGCGATATTCGGAATTGCATATGAATTTTTACCAATTTTTTAAAGACTAAAATAGCTATTTCTAGGTTTGGAGAAAAAAGTCACAGAAGTACCCAAGTTGTTTATGACTTGCAACAAACAATGATGTTTGATTGTTTATTTCATAAGCATTCCCTCTATAAATTCTCCATGGAAGTAGGTTTGTACTAAAAGTTCTGATGAACGTTATCCAGTTATATGGGAGAGATAACATGTTAATGGATGTGTAATTTTCTTGTCTTGTTACTAAGCCACATCACAAGCCTATATATATATGCACGTGTCTAGAGAAGCTTTTCTAAATATCAAGCCAAATTGATTTACTATATGGGTACATAAAATTTTCAATCTATAAAATAACATAATGTTTGGGAATAGGTGCGAAATTAGTCATTAACATTTTGATTGTTTGTCAATTGAGCTCTTAACATTTTATTTTGGTTAATTAAGTTCTTAATCTTTTTAAAAAGGTGCAACCAAGATAATCTGTATATATAAAGTTCTTGACATATTACAGAACATATAGATTTTAACCCTTACCCTTGCTATATTCAACCTTCCACCTAAGGTCGGGGAGGGAGGGAGGGAGAGAGAGAGAGAGATTGCCAGAATTATTCAGCTCCAAACCCGCAATTCGATGATCCTTTGTTAGATTCGCCGTATTTACTGTTCATGGCTTCATTTCAGCTTCCCAACACCAAATCATAGCCAACTGTAATTTCGTTCCTGCCATGATATCCAAACTATCGATCTCTTGTATCCACGATAGTGAAGATTTAAACACGGTCCTGAATTTTAATTACAGAGACGGGACAAGAGAAGGGGACAATCAAAGGGTATGCGCACAGGAAGGGCCACAACGAGGAGGACGTGATGTACAGGTGCAAATTTGAGGTCGGAGAGGAGTTCGGGGAAGTCGGCGCGATCTTCGTGGAGAATGAGCACCACAAGGAGATGTACCTCAAGGACATCGTCCTCGATGGATTCACAGGGGGTCCTCTTAACATCACATGCAACTTATGGGTTCACTCCAAGTACGATGACCCAACAAAGAGGGTTTTCTTCACCAATAAGGTTAGATCATACAAATAGCTACATAACTTCCTACCTAGGGTTTTTTTTTTTTTTTTTTTTTTTTTTGTCATTTTTCATGAGGTTATTACATATACTAAATAATCAAGACCATTTAGAGTTATGACTTATATAGATCAAAAATTAGGTTTTTTACACACACACACACACACACACACATACTTGAGATGCAAGTTTAATCGCAATTAATTAGCTATAATCACCAAACATTGTACAAATTTTGGGTGATATTGATTCTTGAATTGACCCAAAGGCGACTGGTTAAACTAAGGTATAATGCATGTGAATGGAAAGCATTTAAGTTCAATTAAATCTCTCGACTCTCTCGCCCTCACGGTGACCTTTTCAAAAAGAATCAGAAGCAGCACGTGAAATCGGTGCCCTATCGTCCGCCGGTCATGGATTGCGCATCGATTTCATGGGACTTGATTTTCACGCCAAAACCTCAAAAGCAAATTCAGTTTAATTGACTAGAGAGAGATAGAGTCGATCATCACTGTTTGAATTGAGTATTACTTAGATGGGTTTTATTCGGAGCTTGATCGCTATCGTCGCATGCTATTGCGCTGCAGTGCTATCTACCGGCCGAAACGCCAAGCGGGCTGAAGAGACTGAGAGAGGAGGAGCTGGCGATCCTGCGAGGGAACGGCCAAGGCGAGAGAAAGTCATATGAGAGGATATACGATTACGATGTGTACAACGACCTTGGGGATCCGGATAGCAGCGCGGATAAGAAGAGGCCGGTGCTTGGTGGCAAAGAGCTACCGTACCCTAGACGATGCCGGACTGGGCGCCCTCGGAGCGAGACTGGTGAGTCAAGAAATTATTGTTATTACTTCATAATAATGGTTAACGCAACAAAACTTTAGATTAGCCTTTCCTCCCAATGAACGAATTGAATATTCACTTATAATATCAAGCAGATCCACAGTCGGAATCGAAGAGCGGGAGCATATATGTGCCTCGAGATGAACAGTTCTCGACGATAAAGGAATTGTCGTTCACCGCGAAGACGGTGTGCTCGGTGATGCACGCGTTGGTGCCGTCGCTAGAGACGGCAATAGTCGACTCTGACCTGGGGTTCCCCTTTTTCACCGCCATCGACGAGCTCTTCAACGAAGGCGTCAACTTGCCCACGTTGAAGAAACAAGGCTTCCTCAAGGACCTCTTCCCCCGGCTCGTCAAAACCGTCACCGATGCCTCCCAGGATGTCTTGCGCTTCGAAACCCCCGAAACCATGATCCGGAAGCAAAACTCCTTTTCCCTCTCCCTCTCTCATTCTCTATTTATCCGTAGAAGTAATTTGTTCGGAGGAAAATACACTATTAGTCAATCATAGATGGAAAATTTGATGTATTATTTATTATATATCTCCAAGATTTTTCATGCATAATAATTAGCTGTGTTTTTGCACTCTGCAGGAGACAGATTTTTTTGGTTTAGTGACGAAGAGTTTGCTCGTCAAACTCTAGCAGGAATTAATCCTTATGCGATCCAGTTGGTCACGGTAATAATTATATGTATTTGTACACATTTTAACTATATAATTGGCTCACATACACTTGATTTAGTTTAATGAAGACCAAAATTATTTGACAGCATAATGTTGGGTATATGTTTTCTATACTTAAATGGCATTAAAATATGTATTCAGGAATGGCCCTTGATGAGCGAGCTCGATCCTAAGATCTACGGTCCGCCCGAATCCATCACGACAGATATTATCGAAAGGGAAATCAAGGATTTCATGACAGTAAATGAGGTACGATAATATTTCCTTAATGAAGTATCATCTAATACGACTTATCTGCACTCTAGGGCCGAGCATAAACCTAAATCCGATGGCCCCAATTAATGAAATTTGAACTGAACCTCACACCTTTTCGGTTCGGTTCAATTCGATTTTGTGCAGGCTATACAGCAAAAGAAGCTTTTCATGCTAGACTACCACGACCTGTTCTTACCGTACGTGAACAAAGTGAGGCAGCTCAAGGGAACAACCTTGTATGGGTCGAGGACGCTCTTCTTCTTGACCCCAGATGAGACGTTGAAGCCGCTCGCCATCGAGCTGACGCGGCCGCCGACTGACGATGGAAAGCCGCAATGGAAGCAGGTGTTCATCCCGTCGTGCCACTCCACCAGCATGTGGCTCTGGCGGCTCGCCAAGGCCCATGTCCTCGCCCACGATTCTGGACACCACCAGCTCGTCAGCCACTGGTAACAAAATAAGTTGATCATTACTTTTCGACAAGCAAAATTTAAAAAAAAAAAAAAAATGATCATAGGTCTATCGAGTAGAAGTATATTAGTGATGAAACAGGCTAATAAAATTTTCAACAAGAGAGAAGAATATAGCTTTAAGAATTGTTTTCCACACATAGAGACCCACATCGGTATTGTGAGTTCTAAGTATGTTGATAATTTTGTAATTGTTATATGATTTGCATCTAAAACGTGATGTTATTACGAGAAGTACCTATTTGCATAAACGCTGATGGTGTAATTGATGTTTCCATGGTTTCTACTTTTGCAGGTTGCGGACTCATTGTGCCACGGAGCCTTACATAATAGCGACAAGTCGGCAACTGAGCGAGATGCACCCGATCTACAAGTTGCTACACCCACACTTCCGGTACACGATGGAGATCAATGCGCTGGCTCGCGGGAATCTGATCAATGGGGACGGCATCATTGAGACCACCTTCTCTCCCGGCAAGTATTCCATGGAGCTCAGCGCCGTCGCCTATGACAAGCAGTGGCAATTCGACTTGCAAGGGTTGCCCAATGACTTGATTAGCAGGTATTGCACATCAATTAATCAACGGGCATACCCCTTTTTCCCATTCTTAAAATTAGGGAAAGAGAAAAATATAACAATAGTTGACACATGGATTGTTTAGAAAATCGCTTTTCTGATTGGGTCAATGCTTGACAGGGGCTTGGCAGTAAAGGACCCGACGGCACCGCATGGCCTCAAGCTAGCGATCGAGGACTACCCCTTCGCCAACGATGGCCTCCTCCTGTGGGACACCATCAAGGCGTGGGTCACCAACTACGTCAATCACTACTACCCCGACCCAAGCCGCATCGCCTGGGACAGGGAGCTCCAATCCTGGTGGACTGAGATCCGGACTGTTGGCCACGGCGACAAGAAAGACTCCCCTGGGTGGCCTGACCTCAAGACCCCGTGCGACCTCATCCACATTATCACAACCATGGTCTGGGTCGCCTCCGGCCACCATGCTGCCGTCAACTTCGGCCAGTACACCTATGGCGGCTACTTCCCAAACCGGCCCACCATTGCCCGAACCAAGATGCCCGTCGAGGACCCGACGGAAGGAGAGCTCAAGATGTTTTGGGACAAGCCTGAGGTCACGCTCCTCACATGCTTCCCATCGCAGATACAGGCGACCAAGGTGATGGCAATCCTCGACGTGTTGTCAAACCACTCGCCAGATGAGGAGTACCTGGGGCAAGATCCGGAACCAGCATGGAAGGAGGAGCCGGTGATAAACGCGGCGTTCGAGAGGTTCCATGGGAGGCTGAAGGAGCTGGAGGGCGTCATGGACGCGAGGAACGCTGACCAAAGGTTTAAGAATCGGAATGGAGCCGGGATCGTGCCGTATGAGCTCTTGAAGCCGTTTTCGGAGCCTGGCGTGACCGGGAGGGGAGTTCCATACAGCATTTCCATTTGAGGAAACCACGTTTGGCGGCGGTGGCCATGGTGGTTGCTGATAAAAACACCTTTCTTTTCATTTTGTAGAATAAGAGAAGTGCGGCATATGCCGATGATAATGTGATCATCCTAATTTGTGGACAGCATTAATTCAATTTCTTGATCTAATTTGTCATTTGTTACCAATATCAGAGTATTTATGAATAAAAGATTAATTTCAGTTCTAGTCCTCTATGAATTGCCAAAAAAAAAAAAAAATAGTAAGGCGTCATGTGCAAAAAACCTAATGTTCACCACACGTATCTTCTTCATAGATACCATCTTCCACTACTGTTGCATACCAATTCAGAATCCAAAAACTTGGTCAAACGGCCAGCTCGATAGGTTTGCTGAACATGCTACTTACCCACTAATGAGAGAATAGGGCATGCACTTTGTGCAATCAAATCGATGAAGGCAAAAAAATAAAGATGGAGTTATCATTGCTAGTATCACAAGCACGTAAGTCCAGCTCACATGTGCTCCTAGATCAAGTCGGTTGCACGCGGTGCTCATCTCGTCGTGAACTGAGCTCACATACTCCATCTCGTCGTGAACTGAGCTCACATACTCCAGATTTACCTAACATGTATTTTTGGGCTAGAAGGGCTATAAATGAACAACTTTATATTGGTCTGAAATGCCCAAATCATTTTTTTTATTTTGATCAGAGAGAACCGTAGTCTACTCCTTGCAGGAGATTTGAGCAAAGGGCAAACTTGATCTGAACCTAAGAGGAACTTTGTAAATTCAACTTGAGTTAGCACCAGCCGTGCCATATAGGATGGTCGACATCCATGTTAGAGATTTCTGCCCTAAATTGGCCAGATGGACTGAATTAATTCCAATGTGAAAAAGGTTTAGGACTAAATCAATCCAATTGAAATATTTATAACTGAATTAGTAGTAATACAATAGATTTATGACTTTTTTGGTACTTTTCCCGAGACAAGGGGCATGCATTGCCTTCAAGAAAATTGATGATGGTAAAAATTAAATGGATTAGATGGAATTATTAATGCCTACATCACACAAGTCCAACTCCCATGCACTTTTACATTAGGTGGGTTCTTGTCATCATCTCCGACTATGGGCCAATTAAGATATATTAACTATTTCACCAAATACCAATTCTTTGATGTGAGACTCTTCTAATACAATTCACATGTACATCTCAATAAAAAGTGATTGGCTAGAGTTTGACCACTACAAATAGAAGGGTAAGAAGTAAAATCAGGCTTGCTCGAACTAAAGCTCTAGAATAATGTATTGATGGGTTGCATGCTTTGAAGCCTCATCAATCTTCCGTCCTCATCCTGTACAATACTTCGATTCATCATATTAAATGTAGAGGTAATCTCATTATGCAACTCGACATAAAAGGTTAGTATGACTTGGAGTTGGCGATATATTCTCAAGCTAAGATTGCTCTAATGCCTATTATCTTGAGCCAAACATACTGTTGTAAAGATATATACAAGGAATTCAGACAAGAAGGACCAACCGTAGACTAGTATCAATTAATTTGGACCAACGGTATTAGCAAGCATAATTTTATTGGTTGGCTTGTTTGTAGAGATAGGCTACCAATAGTAGTAGCCATATCACGGTGGTTGTCTTTAGTAAATGCCAAATATAACTTTTGTATGATTGATACAGAAGATAGAAACCATTTATTCTTTGAGTGCTTCCGGACAAGTAGCGTATGGCAAATTATTTTGGCACAAAATGAAATTTGCCATTAAGTAAGAGGTTGGAACTTAGAACTTCATTGGATGATCAGGGCCACCGAGGGCAAAAACCTTGGAGGCAAGACTCCTCAAGCTGTTTTCTTAGCAACAATCTATTGCATATGGATGGAATGCAATCACGGATGGTTTCAAAACATGTCAATTAAGCTTCATCTTTTGTTGGCTAGGATTTGAAAGGTTGTAAGAGATAGGGTGTCGCTCTACTAAAAGTGCAAGCCTTCCTAAGCAAATGTTTTATTGGCTACTATATGGAGGCTTCCTTCCTCCATCTTTTTGCATAATTAGTCTATGTGAAAAGCTAGGGGATTCCCCTAAGCTTTTGTACCTCATCTAATCAATGATCTCCACATATTTTCACAAAAAAAAAAAAAAAAAAAACTTCTCCAAATGGTGTAGCTTCCATAAACAAAGTTGTTTATATTAGGAAATATACTTTTCACCTTAGTGATTGATGGTTGATTGGATTCTCCTTTGTGTTTCTCTTCCAAAGTTCCAACTAATGGCTTGTTGTAAATATTCAAAAAGGTTTGGATTAATAGTCAAAGGAATATATGAGTCTTGAAATCAGAATGTGTCATCATGTGATATGTACGATCTTCTTGGGTGATATAGAGAGTTGCTCATATTAGTGACCCATGAGACCATGTAAGATTCCTAATGGTAGTTCACTTATGTATTGTTTTCCATATGATCTTCCTGAGTAAATTGGTGATCAGGGTTCCATAGAATAGTTCACCTTATGGTACCTCCAAGTCTCCTTGAACTTTCCATTTTGTGGACTTATTTACCCTCCATTAAGGTCCTTCTAGTCTTCACTAGTCTTTCCACTTTGTACTTTGGTTGGTGATAGAACATACTTATATCAACATTACCCGAAACAAAGACAACGTCTACATTTTTCGATTAGTAACACAAATTAAATGGTTTTGTCAATTCATAATATCACAAGAGGTTTTTTCAATACTAGGTACTTGGCTCTAGCAACCTAGTCATTGGTGCTAAGCCTTGGGTCCAATGCACCGAGTCACTTAGGTTGTGCTCCGGTCCTTTGAGGTAAGGTCCAAGACCTTAGTGCTTGTAACAGGGTCCCCAACAGTCGTGCCTAATAATTTGGCTCCCACTAATGGCTTTAATGAAAGTCAGAAAAAAGTAATTGGAATAGAGTCTGGCTTCAAATGGACTTCAATTACGTGATGAAGTTCAAGAAGCCAAGGTATAAGAACAAAGAGAATGCAAATATATAAGACATGATGCTATTTGAATTGAAAATCAAAGTGACCAGATCTCAGGCTTGAGCTTGATGTTGTGATGGAGCTCGAGCCCTCTAGATCTAAGGCCTCGAGCTCAACACAGTGGGATAGGTCGAGTACTCCATATATGGGGCTCAAACTTAATGTTGCGGTGGAGCTCGAGGTCGTCTAGCTTGGTCAATATCTTGCAACCGCTGAGCTTGACAACAAATAGAGCAAGGGGAAGGGCATGTGGTGACAATGGCAAATGACAAAGACGTCCTAAGCAGAGTGAGGATAAAAAAATTTGAGGAAAAAAAAAAGAGAAGATGAACGGTTGTTTACATTTAAAAAAAAAAATCAACGTTTTGTAATCATCAAATAATGAAGTTTGATCAATTTGTCATTAAAAAGACAAGTCAAGCCATTGGGAAATTGACAATTACGTGGCATAGACATTGTCAACTATATGATATGGTCATCAATAACTAAATAAAATTGATATTGATGAGAAATAAAAGATGCTCTACAAGTATCATAACTCATTGATAAAGCCTACAAGTAATAAGTTATTTTGAAATTTGGCGAAGTGTTCAATAAAAAAGAAATTGTACACATTGGTCAAAGATGTCAAATTGATGGCCCAACATCGAACGATGTTTAAGCTTCTTAATGGCTTTAAAAGTTGTAACTTTTTGTTGATAATGATTGCCACAACATAAACAACACATCAAAATTGTCATGGAATGTGTGCTTGTACCTGTACTTGGGGTGGTAATTCCTTGTGGTGGACCCTTTATATCCATGATATTCACTATAATAGGGATTAACTCAAACACAAATTCGCAATGTGTTTAATTAATGTATTAATTGCATGTCTTTTCATTTCTTTGCATTGCATTCTCACTCTTTTTTTTTTTTTTTCTGTCAATCTTACTCTACTCATATTCTAATACTCACTCTCAGACATTTACCCGACTTCCATGTAGGCGTGGGAATCGAAACCCACACTTAAAACTAAATCATCTCCATAGAATATGAAAATTCAAACCTCCTACTTCTCCCTTTCCATGTAGGAAGTTTGGTCACTATGGTAAACCACAATGGTTGCATTCTCACTTTAAAAGCCAAACACTTGTTGAGAGTGCGTAGCATAAACCTAAAACCTTCTTCTAGGGAAATTGTTAAAAGGGAGCCAAAGTCCGAATCTGTCAATATATTCAATTGGACCCATCTTCACTCAAATGCATAAACCAAATAATTATGGGCTAAACCAAATAATTATAGGCTAACTAGGATATATTAACTATTTCACACCATATCAATTATCAAATGTTGGATCTTTCTAATACAACTCACTCACACGTGCATCCTAATAATCTCTTCATCATGTGTGAGCTTAGTGGTAGGCCCTCTCTCCCTTAATTAAGATGTCCTTCTACACCAACTTATGGGCCCACATTTTTACACCACAACACCCATCTGCCCGAAAACCATAGCCATCAACTCTAATACCATTTATTGGGAGTGTGCAGCAAAAGTTTAAAACCTTAACCTAAGGAGATCGTTCAGAAAAAGCCCAAATTTGAACACGTTAATATATCTAGTTAGACCCACATTTACTCAAAAGCTTAAGCTAATGAGTTATGGGCCTACTATGATATATTAACTACTCTACACCGCGTTAATTCTTTGATGTGGGATTTCTCTAACACAATTCACTCACACCATATCCTAATAATCTCCCCATCACATATAAGCTTACTGTTAGGTCTGCTTCCTTTTAATTCAGGTATCTTTCTAGCCCAACTTCATCGCTACGGGCTCGCATTGCTATACCACAATGCGCACCTACCCAAAAATCGTAACGATCAGCTCTAATATCATTTGTTGGGAGTGCGTAGCCAAAGTTCGAGTCCATTAATATATCCAGTTTGATTCACCTTCACTTAAAAACTTAAACCACTAAGTTATGGGCCAACTAAGATATACTAACTTCTGGGCCTGCTTTGCTACACCACAATGCCTACCTACTAAAAAACTGCAACCATCAACTCTAATACCAACTATTGGAAGTGTGTAACAGAAATCTAATACCTTAACCTAAGGAGATTGTCAAAAGGGAGCTCAAATCTAAGCTCATTAATATATTCAATTGCACCCACTTTTACTCAAAAGTTTAAGTCAATGAATTATCGACCAATTATAATATATTAACTACTCTACATCATGTTAATTCTTCGATGTGAGATGTTTCTAATATAGTTCACTCACATATGTATCCTAAAAATATTCATATCCAAAATCATCACATAACCCATTTCCACACAAAAAAGGAAAAAAAAAAAACCAAGAATCAACTTTGTGAAGAGTTTTTCACCATTTGGGTAAAATAACACGTAAATGATTAGAAAAAACTAAACCGTCCAATTAGTAATTTCTGACAAAAATTGGCAAAAATGACTAGAATTTCACACAAAAAATTGAAATCATATTGGAACAATTAAAACGTTTTAGCACTATAAAATTTAGGACTGAATTTGTATTTTTCCCATCAAAGCACGCTAACTCTCTAAAGCCGAGCAAAATGCAAAGCCTTCATCTAAAACGCGGCGGCACGCCCCCAATTTCACCTTGTATTTCTCATTTATGCCGTGCGTTGGGTGGTGGGCCAACAAAACTTGCGCAAACGTTCCTGAGATTACAATCTCTTCGCGTAGACAATTTTTTTTGCGATAACTATAGTAAAAAATAAGAAAGGCGTGGCTTTAACTCAGGAACTTTGTCCGGAAATGATTCCTTGTGAACACTGAACAGTACTATGAATAATTTAAAAAGTGTATTTTTAGAGATAATTGCTCGTATTGCTCACGAAAATATACAAAATTATCATCATCCATAAAGATGTTCAGCTATATATTATTGTCGAAAAAAATATATTTTTTTATGTTTTTATGGTCGAAAAATTAAAACAAAGTTGACTGACTAATCATTCTAAATTATACCAGCGATAATTCGTAAGTTACCTTTACAGAGACGAAGGAAACCCAAAAACCAATGCTTCACTGAGAAATGTTTTATAGAGCCGCCCATATGCAACTCGGGCTACCCAATATGCAACTCTGTGCTCGCGTTGAGATTTTGGCCAACTATTTTTTACCACTTCCGTCTTTTGGTCTGCCGATTAAGCAGTCGGTCCAAATTCTGATGTCAAAAACATCCCATCATTGCCCTTATTCTACCATAAAAGAAGTGAAAAAATTGTAAAAGCGTAATCATATCTAATGCAAACGACCTTGGCCTAACGCATTAATTGGAAATTAATGCGGTTCATTCTCATCTAATTCCCTCTTTCCATTCAATGGGTTTCTCAGTCAAAATTTTCTCTTCAAGTCAGAAATCTTTTGAGTCAGCAACAAAAGCACAAGTGCAAATTCCTGTACACGTTCAAGAATCCGTGCACCCATCGGCTAGATCCTAATGAACATCCACAATTCTTTGACTATCTATCGATCTTCTTCTGAACCTCTTAGCAATTCATCAACCTCCCTCAAACAGCCTCTCCAAAAGTCGAAAGCTTCCGAACAACTCGATCATGCAAAGAATGATCTGTCTCAACAGCCCCACAAAGGCTAGATTGAATCTCAACCAAAGCATACAGTCCTAGTCAACCCGCCAACACGAGTAGTGATCTTGTATAGCATCAGGAACTTTGGAATGGAAAGCAGAATCATATACCACACTGCTAGTGAACCCGCAGAATTGTACATAAAGAGCTTATAAACCCCATAAACAAATGATGTGGGATATTCCAATGTCCTTTGTCTTGTGCAAGCCGGATTAGGAATGGCACGTGGAATTAAATGAGCGGAGTGGATGCACACATGAAGTTCAACCCAAATACTTGAGTCGATATATGGAGAAAGATTGTGTTATATAAAAGGAGCATGTAAATTTATAGTCAAGTAATGTAAGATATTTCAATGGAGATAAAAGCGCAAATAAATGCTGATCATCATGCCACACACAGTTGATTGTCCACTCCCATAATATGCTTGATGCGGCTAAAAGTCATTAAGCATATTGTTTGAGATTTTCACGTGGTCGGTCCCCACTTGTCTCGGTCGGAATCATCACGAAGTGAATAGTTTCATAAATTAGGTGCTTGATTTTTACTTTCCATTAGCTTTTTGAACTGAAAAAAATTAGATTTTGTTTGCATGGTTCACGTGTGCATTGGAAGCACGTGATTCATGGTCCGAAATTCGAAAATCCACGACACTCCACTTATGTTTAATTGACATATTTTCCTATTTAGAGAATATTCCCATAAAAATGAAAGCTTTCGTATAGTTCCAATGGAAAACCCAATATCTAGATTATGGTTTGCAAAGTAAGAACGGTATTTGATACGCGAGTGCAAACCTATGTGATTTTCCGTATTTATCCCAAAATTCAAAAATCTTAATGGAAGAAGACTACAATCATCTAATGATCCCTAAAATCCCTTAAGCGATGTGAAATAAAACATTGATATTATTATTTACCTTAACAACATATCCCCTAAAAAAATCATAACACTATGCGTCAGAGCCCATTGCCAAGATGAGTGTTTTGTAAGAGACGTGGCACCTTTAATATCATATCTCTTACATGTATTCAAGAGTAAAAATGTCAATTGCTTCAATCTATGCGTATCACTGTATAATATATTCTCCACTTTTATAGATGGGTCGTTACTTATAAATCACTCAAAAAATCTCTTCCGATTGACGTGAGACTTATAATGTCGCAAAAGTCTCTCAATTAAAGTACGGACAGAAACCATATCAAAGAATGGGCTTGAAATTGAAGAAACGAGGAGCCACATGCGTGAAAAAAAATGTGTGGCGTGCAGGTTGGAAATCCTGATTTAAAATAAAAAAGAAAAAAAAACAATCTATTAGAAAATAGATCACTACATGAATACAAGAACGATTGAAACTTGATACTCAAGTGACAATAACATGTTGCCATCTACAATAATCTCCCACTCTCTTTGCCAATCTCTCTATGTACGTTTATGTATGTACTCATGTACGTCTTTACATTGTGCAACTATTTCTTCTTCTATTTTTCCTTTTCTTGTCTTTGTTACTTAAGCAATGGTACTTTCGAGTAACTTTTCTCTCTTTTACACCCTTTTATTGTTGAAAAGTTTTCATGTCAATACTCATGTCTGCAGGATTAAATATTTTAAGGACAAAGTTTACATGATTCCACAAAATCAAAAGGTGAAAAAACCTGATTGTACATATTTAGAAAGTCGAGGTTGAATTGGAATAATCGGAACGGTCTTGAACTTTCTCCATAGATCATCACCATCATGTGGCAAGTAGTGGATATGCATTACATTGGATATGCATTACGTTTGAACGTGTTGTCGGACTATGAACATCAAATAGTATATATGCACGATTTCACGCTCAATTCAACCTTTTATTTTCATTCTCAATCAAAAGGGAATTCATCAGGGATTTCATTGCCAGTCCACTTCTAAAATTCTCAACCACTAGTCTTATTCTCACCCACAAGTAGAGCCAGTCAATTAGTTTGACCCTTATATAAGAGCCTATAGATGAAACCCTATCAATATCACGACCCAAAAGATGCACATAAAAGGTCAACATTTATGCGGAGACAAAAAAAAAAAAAAAATCGTTTGTGCAAAAAAAAAAAAATAATAATAATCTAGTTTTGTGAGGGAGAGACGGCAAAGCTTTACATGAAATCTCATGAACAATAACATAAACTTAAAAAATACGCCGAGCAATTTGAGAGCGACGATCCTCATTAACCAAGCCCCTAGTCCAGCAATGAATCCATGACATGTTTAATAAGTGCAAAACGCATAGTGTGTCAAGATAACCAATAGTCGAAGACAAGCAATGATTAAAGAAAAACACGAGGTACCACCTCAACTAAGTTAATGAGCTGATTAGTACTCTTCCAAACATAAGAACAAGACGTATGCACAACCTATGAGAACAAGAAGTTTTGTAAAAAGAAGAATTTCACGCTCTGCAAAAAGAAGTTGAGTCTACTAAAGCAGAACGTGACCTCCTGTAGAAGGCTCCCTTATTTTCAGATTAAGGGAATTTATGGAGACTGCCCTTCTCCTTGCTTAACATGAAAATGAAATTAGGAAAAGAAAAAGTTCGGTCGTTCAATACTACAAAAGTTCAATTACCACTAGATAATCTATTTGTAAGACATGCCATCCATTCAACAGTGATCAAGCCGACCTACCAGACAATTCGATCAATTCACTACGCTCATTAGCATTAGCCTCATGTCTTGCGACACTTATTATTAAGGTGTCCTTTAAGTACATATTTTTTTACTTTGTATGAAGCTTTTAGAAACAATATTTCCACAAGTAGGAAAAAGGTGTTGTCCCATATGTTTTATATGACCAATTCATTGATTTTCTTTCAAACTAGAGATTCTACCCCCGTAAAAGTTCATTACATTGGCATTATGCTCCATATAAGAATTCCTTTAATTAATGACTCCAAATACATGCACCTCATATCAAAATGCCATCATGCAAATATCTGCATTAATTTTAGTTTATTTTGAAAAAAATAATGTAAAAAATATTTTTTAAATAATTATTTATATTATTTACAAAGTTGAATGAAAGAAAAAAATTTCATCATTCAAAAAAATATTTAGCTATAAATTATTATTTATAATAAAAATATTTTCTACAAAATGTAGGGAGCCTTAATTGTTTTTTTCCTTCTTCATCTTTATCGGTGCCTTTGTTTTCAGGGCTCGAAATTATGGTAAATCTGTCAAATCTGTCCATAGATGAAGGCATATTTCGGTTTTATCTTTTTCATTTATTTATTTATTTGCTTTCGGGAATTTTCACTGGAAAGTGAGCTGGTGGTCAACAGACGACACCCGGCACGCAATTAGGCCAATAAAAAAATAAGAAAGGCATGGCTTTCGGCTGGCAAACACCGTACGGAAAAGATTCCATGCGGACGGTACTATGAAGTGATGGTTAATGCCTTTTTTTCTTGGCAAAACCGAGTAAGTTCTTCCACGCGTCACATCTCGTTGACCGATGCTGCGCGTAATAAAAGTTAGGGTAAAAGCCTAAAAAAAAATCTTAAATTAAGTTTATAACGACACATTTATTTCAATTTTTTACAATAAAAATTTTAAATTTATACTTTTATAACATATTTATTTCGGACTTGTACAGTGTGACACATTTACTCAAAACTTCTAAGCTTATATCCAATCGACACATTTACCCCAAAAAAATTGGTGTCACAAAAATTCCAAACTAATGTGACAAAAGATTGATAATATGTAAAAGTTGATAAATGTACCAGTTTGAAATTTACACTTTATTTGCCTTAAATATATTGGTTTGTGTTTTTTGTAGTATTAATTCAATTAATAAAAATTAATAAA
Source organism: Eucalyptus victrix (assembly GCA_016097545.1). Lineage (NCBI taxonomy): Eukaryota > Viridiplantae > Streptophyta > Magnoliopsida > Myrtales > Myrtaceae > Eucalyptus > Eucalyptus victrix. The sequence continues at coordinate 33,202,822 of CM027844.1, forward strand.
AAGGTAAATTCATCATATTTATATCAGTTTGGGATTTTTTGTAATCAAAAAATTAATTTGAGGATAAATTTTATCATATGTATACCAATTTGAGATTTTTTTGTAATCAAAAAAATAATTTAAGATAAATTTATCATAAATATACCAATTTGAAATTTTTATTCGCATAAATCCTAATAAATTCACTAAGTTGATGTGATGATTTTCTAATTGGGCATTTAAAATATTGAAACAGCCACATTGCTTAATAAGTAAATTTCAATAGAATTACTCAGTACGTCTAGTATTTTCCATATCACTTTTAAAGGAAATGACAACTTTCACCGTTGATATGCACAAAAAAAAAAAAAAATTGCTCTTGGTTGAACTTACTTGTCTAACAAGGACAAGCAAAGGTGGTGGGGCGGGCTGCGGCGGCGACAATTATGGATGAACATGATAATTCCAAAGCCGGAGGTAATGAGCTTGCCGAAAATAACGACAGAGAGGTAAAGTAAAATCCAGCGGTGAGAAAATATTGGACACGTGTCTTCCATCAAGGTCAGACATAAGCATTTGGATATGGTCTCCAAATCCTCCTAATAAGGGCAAGGTATCGTCTGCCAATTCAAATTAATGAGGACAATTAGAAAACAATCATAACCAACATTATCTTTGCATTTCTTGATAGAGATATTGAAGTTTATCAAGAACCAATAATTCAAAGATTAATCAATGGTTCTCATCTCTCACAAAAGTCTGTATCTTATGATATTCATCAAATCCTGATGACAACATAAGTTCTTAAACAATTATATCGTTTTTTGATTTATTGAGAGACATGGGGAGGTGATTATGTCGTCATGGCTATGGTTGTGGCAAAAGAGCAACCGCGACGGTCGTATTGGGCTGCTGTAGAAGAAGTCATAAATGAGGGGGAGAAACATAGAGAGAAGATAGAGGGAGGCATGGGGAGGTCCTGCTAGCCAGAGATTCAATGGAACATTTTGTAAATTTCATAAATCAATCAAAACTTTGACAGTATAGCTACCCTCATTTGGAGTAGTTTACATAGAATTAATAAAATTGGAAAGTAATCTCTTGAATGCTTAAGCTCGAAAAGTCCCAAAGCTCGAAAACCATGCTAACCACGTGGTCTCAAGGCAGGTGCTATTGGAATTAGGGTTCAAATCTTTTTACGGCGTGTGATGATTCTCGAGTTAAGTTTAACATGCTGTTGGTCGATGGAGCCTCCCACATGCAACTCGTGCTTCCCATGTTCAATGCATTTATCTAGCCCCAATTCCCAGGCACACGTTGAGATTTTGGTCAATTATTTTTCACCACTGCCACCTTTTGATCTGCCAATAAAGCCGTCGTTCCAAATTATGACGTCATGATCATCCCATCGCATTACTCTTACTCTGCAAAAAATTGCTAAGCCGTATTCACGTCTGGTGCAAACGACCTTGCCTAATACACTAATTGGAAATTAATGTGGTTTAAACTCATCTAATTGCGTTTCCTTTTCTATGGTTCCTCTATCATGATTTTTGTTTTTATTTTTTTCAGAGCTCTTTTGAATCAGCAACAAAAGCACAAGAGCAAATTCTTATACATACTCAAGATTGGGACAATTACAAAAATATTTCCAAATCTATTGCACTTATTCCAATTTGATCTTGAGCATTTTATTTATGTTGATTTAATCTTAAATATTTTTATATTTAGCCGATTGAGTCCATCCAACTTATTTTGGTCGAAAATCACCGACATAGAGACGTTAGCCATCCTACGTGACACAGTCCATGCCAACATGGACTTTTTTTAGAACTTTCATAACTTTTTTGGGTTTTTTCTTTTTCACATTTCTTTTCTCTAGGAGTGAATGCACAGGTGAAAGAAGATATTATGTTAAAAAGCTCAATCCAAAAGCTTAAACTAATATGTTGAAAGAGATCACATGCATATAAAGAGCTTATAAAATCAAAATTGAGTAATATGAGATAGTTCTTCTCTTTTTCATCTTTGTTACTTATGAAATCGTACTTTCAAGTAACTTTTCTCTCATCTACATACTTTTATTATTGAAAATTTGTCATGTCAGAAATCATATCCACATGACTAAACATGTTAAAGATGAAGTTTACATGATTCCATGAAATCAAAAGGCATAAAAACCTGATTATACATGCTAGAAAGTCACAGGTTACGTTGCATGAGTTGGAACGGTCTTGATCTTTTTCCTCAGATTGTCCACCATGATGTTGCAAGTAGTGGATATGCATTACGTTGGATATGCATAACATTTGAACTTGTCGTCGGACTGGGAACATCAAATAATGGATATGCACGAGATCATTCCTAATTCAACCTTTTACTTCAATCCCATTTCAAAGAGAATTTATCTGAAATTTCATTGCCAGTAAACTTCTAAAATTCTCAACCACTAGTCTTTTTCTCAACCACACGTTGAGCCAGCCAATTAGTTTGACCCTTATATAGATGGAAACCCTATCAATATCACAACCCAAAAGATGCATACAATTGGTCTACATTCATGCTGAGATGCCACAAAAAGAAAAAAAAAAAAGAAGAGAGAGAGAGAGAGAAGTCTGTGCAAAAGAAACTTAGCTTTTCCAGGGTGAGACGACGAAACTTTACATGAAATATGGTAACTTATAACATATACCTAAAAACTACACTGAGCAACTTGAGTGCGATAATCCTCACTAACCCGCCCCCTAGTCCGATAATGAAGCATGACATGTTTAATATGCGTAAGGACACATTGTGTTAAGATAACCAATAGTCGAAGACAAGCAAAGATTCAAGAAAAACATGAGGTGCAAACTCAACCAAGATAATGAGCCGACTAATACTCTTCCGAACATAAGAACAAGACATACGCCTGATGTTTTAAGTGGTGGACTAGTGGCTGGATCGGGTCAAGTCTAGCTGAATTTTTCCGGATGGATCCAGTACGAACTCTTCCTTCACAAACAACTTTTGAATTTTTCCAAGCCTTTGAAATATCTTTGCGCGAATATCGTACGGTCAACGAATGTCAAATTTCAAACGAATACAAGTCTAGTCCACCGCCTTCTTTTCTCCTCTCTTCGCATTTCCGTCATCGTTTTCACGTGCCATGTACATGCATTCGGGGAAAAGTAAAGCCCAGAAAAATAATAACAAGGCACATGCCAAACTGTTCTTCCTTTTCTCCCTCTATAAAAGCCACTAGACCAACTCTCCAAAACCCCATCACACCCGAGTATCAATAACCATTGTCTTAAGCAACTGTTGTCTACATACACCATTCTCTCTTTCAAGAGCATCCCAGAAACGGTCATCACCCACCATCATCATGTTGAAGACACAGCTCCATCAATCCCCACCTGCCTCCCCAACCTTGGCCCCATTAAGCAAGCCATCTGGCCAAGCCAATGGCGGGATCGCAATTTTTCCAGCGCAGTCTGAACTTGCACTCCAAAAGAGCACCGGAAGTGCTCGAGTGGGGCTTTCATCGAGTAAAATCGATGCTGTTGCCAGCCCGAGCACCATCGAGAAGTCTCTGTCGGTTAAAGCGGTAGTGAAAGTGAAACCAAGCGCCGGTGGGTTCTTCTCGGAACTAGGGATAAGCGGAGGGCTCGATACGATTATTGATTTGATGGGGAAAACGCTCCTCTTGGAGCTTGTTAGTGCAGAGCTTGACCACAGTAAGTATTGAGCATTCAATTTTGAACTTGGAATTTTTAACACAACTTGTAACAGAAAGCAGGGCGAGAAATAGGCTGAATTTGATTGAAACGTGTTCTTCTGCTTTTTGAAAATTTTGCTATGTTCGCAATTTGACTTTTATTTGAAGTGAAACATTTGAAGTTTCTCAAAATTCAAAAAAAGCGATATTCAGAATTATATACGAATTTTTACCCTTTTTTTTAAAAATAGTCATTTTGGGTTTGAAGAAAAAGTCACAAAATTAGATAAGTTGTTTATGACTTGCATCGAACAAGCATGTCTGATTGTATTATTAATAACCATTCCCTATATAAATTCTCCGTGGACGTAGGTTTGTACTTAAAGATTTGATGCATGCTATCCAATTTAGCACACTATATATGAGATATAACATGTTAATGAAGGTGTAATTTCTTGTCTTGTTATTAAGCCATATATATTTTATCATGATCTTTGCCAGAAAAAAATATTTGCGAGTACCGCACAGGATATATGTGCAATCAAAAACTAAAATTGACGATAAAAGCATGAATTTTCCCCATATTTATCATGGTTCAGCCCAAAATAAGATTCCAAGGCATCATATAGACCATATGGATTTTAATCCTTACCCTTGTTATGCTCGACCTTCCACGCAAGAAAGGGAGGAGAGAGAGAGAGAGAGAGAGAGAGAGAGAGAGAGAGAGAGAGAGAGAGAGAGAGAGCGGGGGAGAGGCTATCCCTTGCCAGAAATATTCAGCTCCAAGCCCCCAATTCGACGATCTTTCGTTAGATTCGTCGCATTTACTGTTCATGGCTTAATTTCGGCTTCCTAACACGAAATCCTAGCCCTCCCGTAGTGTGCGAGAGCCAACTGTAATTTCGTTCCTACTATGATGTTGAAGATTTTAACACGGTCCTGAACTTCGTTTACAGAGACGGGACAAGAGAAGGAGACCATCAAAGGGTATGCGTACAAGAAGGGCCAGAACGAGGAGGAGGTTACTTACGAGTGCAAGTTCAAGGTCGGAGAGGAGTTCGGAGAGGTTGGGGCGATCTTCGTGGAGAATGAGCACCACAAGGAGATGTACCTCAAGGACATCGTCCTCGACGGGTTCGTTGGCGGTCCTCTTAACATCACTTGTAACTCATGGGTTCACTCCAAATACGATAACCCGCAAAAGAGGGTCTTCTTCACCAATAAGGTTAGTTAGATCATGCCAATAGCTACATGGCTTCCTATCTAGGGTTTTTCTCATTTTTCATGAGGTCAGTACACATATTAAAAGATCAATACTATTAGGGTTATGACTTATTACACACATTGAAAATTAGGGGTTTTACTCACACAACATGTATATTTGTGTTGACGCACTTGAAGGCACTTAAGAGAAGAGGATTATAAAATAAACAAGAGTATTTGTGCAGAGATTGAGTGAATCAACCAGGTTACGTGTCATGAAACGCAAGTTTACTCGCGATTAATTAGCTATAATCTCCCAACGTAGTACAACTCTTGGTTGACATTGATTCTTGAATTGACACTGAAGCGACCGGTGAAACTAAGGTGCAATGCATGTGGATGAAAAGCATTTGAGTTCATATAAATCTTTTGACTCTCTCGTCCTCACAGTGTCCTTTTAAAAAAGAATCAGAAACAGCACGTGAAATCGGTGCCCTATTTGTCGGCCGGTCATGTATTGCGCATTGATTTCATGGGACTTGATTTTCACACCAAAACCTCAAAAGCAAGTTCAGTTTAATTGTTTAGAGAGATAGTCGATTATCACTGTTTGAATTTTGAGTATTACTTAGATGGGTTTTATTTGGAGCCTGATGGCTTTCGTTGCACGCTATTGCGCCGCAGTGCTATTTACCGGCCGAAACACCGAGCGGGCTGAGGAGGCTGAGAGAGGAGGAGCTGGCGATCCTACGAGGGAATGGCCAAGGCGAGAGAAAGTCGTACGAGAGGATATACGATTACGACGTGTACAATGACCTGGGGAATCCAGATAGCGACATGGATAAGAAGAGGCCGGTGCTTGGCGGCAAAGAGCTCCCGTACCCTAGACGATGCCGGACCGGGCGACGTCAGAGCAAGACCGGTGAGTTGAGAAATTATTGTTACGAGAAATTATCGTTACTCCTTCATAACAATGATCAACACAACAAAACTTTGGATAAGCCATTTGTCCCAACAAATGAATTGAACATTAACTTTGGATAAGCCATTCGTCCCAACAAATGAATTGAACATTCACATATAATAACGAGCAGATCCACAGTCGGAATCGAGGAGCGGGAGCATATATGTGCCACGAGACGAACAGTTCTCGACGATAAAGGAATTGACATTCTCGGCAAAGACGGTGTACTCGGTGGTACACGCACTGGTGCCGTCGCTCGAGACAGCAATAGTCGACTCCGACCTGGGGTTCCCCTACTTCACCGCCATCGACGAGCTCTTCAACGAAGGCGTCAACTTGCCCCCGTTGCAGAAGCAAGGTTTCCTCAAGGACCTCTTCCCTCGGCTCGTCAAAACCGTCACCGATGCCTCCGAGGATGTTTTGCGCTTTGAAACCCCTGAAACCATGATCCGTAAGCAAACTCCCGTTCCCTCTCCCTCTCTCATTCTCTCTTTAGGAAAATTCATAATTAGTCAATCATAGGACACTAAATTTATATTATTACTTATTATATATCTCCAAGATTTTTATAATAATTAGCTGTGTTGTTGCACTCTACAGGAGACAGATTTTTTTGGTTTAGTGACGAAGAGTTTGCTCGTCAAACTCTAGCGGGAATTAACCCCTATGCGATCCAGTTGGTCAAGGTAATAATTATTGTACACATTTCAACCATATAATTTGCTCACATACAATTAATTTAGTTTATGGAGACTAAAATTATTTGACATCACCATGTTGGGTATATGCTTTCTATATATAATTGGTATTACAACATGTATTTAGGAATGGCCCTTGATGAGCGAGCTCAACCCTAAGATCTACGGTCCGCCTGAATCGGCCATCACGACAGAGATCATTGAAAGGGAAATCAAAGGCTTCATGACAGCAGATGAGGTACGAGGATACTCCCTTGATGGAGTATTTTTAATACAACCTATTTGCACTCTAGGGCCAAGCATAAACCTAACTCCAACGGCCCCAATTAATGAAATTTGACCTGAACCCAACCTTTTTGGTTTGGTTCAATTCGATTTTGTGCAGGCTATACAGCAAAAGAAGCTGTTCATGCTAGACTACCACGACCTGTTCCTACCATACGTGAACAAAGTGAGACAGCTCAAGGGAACAACCTTGTATGGGTCGAGGACGCTCTTCTTCTTGACCCCAGATGAGACGTTGAAGCCGCTCGCCATCGAGCTGACGCGGCCGCCGACTGACGATGGGAAGCCGCAATGGAAGCAGGTGTTCATCCCCTCGTGCCACTCCACCCGCATGTGGCTTTGGCGGCTCGCCAAGGCCCATGTCCTCGCCCACGACTCTGGATACCACCAGCTCGTCAGCCACTGGTAACAAAATAATTTGATAATTACTTTTCGACAAGCAAAATTGAAAAAAAAAAAAAATCATAGATCTATTGAGTAGAAGTATACTAGTGATGAAACAAGCTAATCAAATTTTCAGGAGAGAAGAATATAGCTTTAAAAGTTGTTTTCCACACATGGAGACACACATAGGATTGTGAGATCTAAGTATGTTGATAATTTTGTAATTGTTGGATGATTTGCGTGTAAAGCGTGATGTTATTACACGACGTACCTATTTGCATAGATGCTGATGGTGTAATTGATGTTTCTATGGTTTCAACTTTTGCAGGTTGCGGACTCATTGTGCCACGGAGCCTTACATAATAGCGACAAATCGGCAACTGAGCGAGATGCACCCGATCTACAAGCTGCTACAGCCACACTTCCGGTACACGATGGAGATCAATGCGCTGGCTCGCGGGTATCTGATCAATGGCGACGGCATCATCGAGACCACCTTCTCTCCCGGCAAGTACTCCATGGAGCTCAGCGCCGTCGCCTATGACAAGCAGTGGCAATTCGACTTGCAAGGCTTGCCCAATGACTTGATTAGCAGGTATTGCACATCAATTAAAATTAGGGAAAGAGAAAAATATAATAATTGTTGACGCTTGGAGTGTCTAGAACAAATTAGTTTTATGAAAACCGATCGCTTTTCTGATTTTGTCAATGCTTGCCAGGGGTTTGGCAGTAAAGGACCCAACGGCACCCCATGGCCTCAAGCTAGCGATCGAGGACTACCCCTTCGCCAACGATGGCCTCCTCTTGTGGGACACCATCAAGGAGTGGGTCACCAACTACGTCAATCACTATTACCCCGACCCGAGCCGCATTGCGTCTGACGAGGAGCTCCACTCCTGGTGGACCGAGATCCGGACCATCGGCCATGGCGACAAGAAAGACTCCCCTGGGTGGCCTGACCTCAAGACCCCGTCCGACCTCATCCACATTGTCACCACCATGGTCTGGGTTGCCTCAGGCCACCATGCTGCCGTCAACTTCGGCCAGTACACCTACGGTGGCTACTTCCCTAACCGACCCACCATTGCGCGAACCAAGATGCCCGTCGAGGACCCGACGGAAGGAGAGCTCAAGATGTTTTGGGACAAGCCTGAGGTCACGCTCCTCACATGCTTCCCATCGCAGATACAGGCGACCAAGGTGATGGCAATCCTCGACGTGTTGTCAAACCACTCGCCGGATGAGGAGTACCTGGGGCAAGATCCGGAACCAGCATGGAAGGAGGAGCCGGTGATAAACGCGGCGTTCGAGAGGTTCCATGGGAGGCTGAAGGAGCTCGAGGGCGTCATTGACGCAAGGAACACCGACCAAAGGTTTAAGAATCGGAGTGGAGCCGGGATCGTGCCGTATGAGCTCTTGAAGCCGTTCTCCGAGCCCGGCGTGACAGGGAAGGGAGTTCCATACAGCATTTCCATCTGAGCAAATGACATTATTGTTCGTGGTGGCAGCCGCATTGGTTGCAGAGAGAAAACTTCCCCTTCTATTTTGTAGAATCCTAATTTGTGGACAACATTTCTTTAATTTCATGATTTAATGTGTCGTGTTACCAATATCTATGTAATTATGATTAAAGGATTCATTTCAGTTCTAGTCCTCTATCAATTGCCAAAAAATAAAAATAAAAAGTGACGATGTGCATAAAACGTAATCTTTACTACAATCTACATCTATCTTCTTCATAAATACCAAATTGCACTACTGTTACACACTAGTGCAGAATCTAAAATCTTGGGTAAATGGTCAGTTCAATAGATTTGCTAAACATGCTTCTCAGCCACCAGTAAGAAAGAAGGGGCATGCACTTCCTGCATGCAAATTGATGAGGGTAAAAATTTAATAGATTAGATGGAATTATTAATACCAACATCACGCGAGTCTAGTTCCCATACACTCTTTAGTTAAGGCAAGTTCCTGTCAACATATTTTGTTTTGGGCCAACTAAAATATATTAATTATTTTACACCACACTAATTCTCTAATATGGGACTCTCTTGACATAACTCACACGTACATTTCAACAAAAGCTAATTGCCCGGAATTTGACCACTACAAATAAAAAGGTGAGGATTAAAATTAGGCAAGTCATCCATAACCAAACATCTAGAATTTGTTTTGGCCCAAACATTTTTCTCCCTTTTTTCTCAAACACTTACTCACTTAAGCATTGGAGAGTCTTACGAAGAAAATCTTAGGAGACTTTCTTGTTTTTGGTGCACAATGGTACAATGTAGAGGAGGATCAATTTGGTTTGAAGCTCATCAACGTAAATCCTTTTCTTGTACTTTTACATGAAAAACATAATCAATAAAAAAAATTATTTCCACAAGTAAACTTGAGATTATACCATGAGTGTGCTTAATAAGGTGCTATTTGTTTCACAAAATTTTTTTTATTAGAAAACATTTTCTAATGTTTTGATCACTTAGAAAAAATGAGTCCATAAAACATATTTTCATAGTCCATAAAACATGTTTTCATAGTCAACAAAAAACCTATACTTTGATTCAAGAAAATGACATCCTCTTTAAAAATCAAAATTCAATTTCCAAAATATGAGTAGATATAAATGTTTGCACCAGAGTTTTCGCTAGGGGTGAGTAGTGGTCTAGGGTTGACCCTGGACCAACCCTGGACCGGCCCAACCCCGTCGGTCCCGGGTCCGGTTCCCAAGGGGACCGAGTCGGTCCTTGGTCCCGAAATTACAGGATCAACACCGTATGCATTGGTCATCGCCCTAAGAGTTTTGGATCACCCAACCCCGGACCAACCCTATATATTATATTATATTATATTATATTATATTATTTATAATTCTTTTATATATTCAAACCTAAGTAAAATGTCTGTTACATTATATTATATTGAGATATTCTTTCAATAGCACTAATAATAATTTCAATTTAAAACTTTTGTTGAGTATTAATTATGTGTTGTTTGTTTTGTTTTCAGGTGTTAGAAGTTCAAGTAAATTAACAAGATGTGAAGTTATATATTCATGGTTTATATTAAGTATTTTGAACTTTTTATGATTTAATTGTATTTTACTAATGAATTTCAGCTGCACATTGCTTTTCAATTTGTGTCAAATGGTAGAAGTTTTTGAAGAGTAGAGTAGTATTGCAGTTGCTACGGTGATTTGTTAGTCAAGTGGTGTGAAGCTCACTTTTTAGTTAAGTGGACTCTACATGATCAAATGCTAGTCAAGTGGTGTGAAGCTCATTTTTTAATTGAGTGGACTATATATGATCAAATGCAGGAAAATGCTTTTGCATATGGTGTTATAAATATTAAAGATAGATGATTACAAGAACTTTCCATCTTATCCCATATTTCGATAAGCGGTTAACAAGTACGAAATTTCTATTATTGTGTCATCTTAAATTTACTAAATATGTATTAATGCCGCATTGTCGATGGATGTGTAATTTGAATTTGTAGGTTTGCTTTTTTAGGGAGTATAAAAAATAAAATGAAAAAAATTATTGATCGGTCCCGGGTTGACCCTAGATACGAACCAAACCCATTAGGTCGGTCAGGTCATTGGTCCAAGGCTCAATAGGGTCGGTCCTTGGCCCTAAAAATTGAAAACCGACACTATATGGGTATGTTATAGGGTTAAGGAGTGGCCCGGACCAACCCGGACCATGCTCACCCCTAGTTTTCACACTTGGGCATGAAAACCCTAATGCCTATGCCACAAGACACCCATGCTATTGCCCAAGTCCTCCACGACCATGCTCAAGTACTCGGTTACTATGCCCAAGTTACAATGCTTGGGCCTAGGCTAATCTAGACTGAGCTAGGTGCCTTGGCGGTCACGCCTAGTCCATAAAGGATTGGCTCAAGACCACAATGCCCATGGTTGGATGTCCAACTCCCATGGCGATGTAATCTGTAATATTATGCAATAATGTAATACTATGTTAGTGGGCCCCAAAAGAAGAAACTGAAAAAGAAACTGAAAAGTTATTAAAGCAAAAAGGAGAGGGGGAGGGTTCGGTTAAATAGAAGCTAAGGGGTCCTCGACCAAAAAAGAAAAGAAGAAGAAGAAGAAGAAGAAGAAGAAGAAGAAGAAGAAGAAGAAGAAGAAGAAAGGGAAGAAAGGAAAATGGGTTTTGGCACGTGCATGCCTTGGATGCCTCGTCAAGCCAACTCAACTCCATAACGCCGCACCCGATAAGAGATCAAGCCCTTGTTTGTCCGATTGAAGTAATTTTTGGATTTAGGACTTAAATTCGAAATTTTTGGAAAACCGAGCGGCGAAGTCTAATTTTGGAGTCGTTGAGCCGCATATTTTTACAAGAATGGTAATTTAGGGTGTTGTGGAGCTGTGGGATTTTACGGATCATGATTTGAGCTTATGGTTTGTCCGAAACAGAATTTCAAAGTTTCCCACGCACAGTGAACAGTACGCGTCCAGCAGCTTTGGGCCCATATTTTGTCATTTTCCGGCTTGATTTTGGGACGGTCAAGTTGGGATTCTTGTAAATGTGTCAAGGGCTCTCTATTGACTATATGTACGTTCGGATCGGAGTTCAGAAGAGAAAGTTAAGGCGCAATCAAGTTTTGCACTTAAATTTCGTGTTGCGAATGGCTTGAACAATCGCTTTGGTTATGCGATTTGTTAGCGCGTAGAAGTCCTTTTGTTAGAGTTAAGGCGTAATTTAGTTGTTTCGAAGTAGAGACAGAGTTTTATTAGATTTTAACATTTTTCTCGGTTATTTGATAGGATCTTGAATTCGACGATACGAGTATCGTTCGTCGTTTGGTCGTCAACGACGAGGTGAGTGGTACTATATCTTCTTTGGCTTTATAAAATCATGTCTTGAAATATATATATATATATATATATATATATATATATATATATATATATGTATGTATGTATATATACTGAATTGAGAAGAGCATTTTTATTGCATAAAAGCCAGATCGAGCAATTGCTACCCTTTAGTTGATTGTGAATCTTTGAAAAGCATGTTATACAAGATTTGTGGAGAAAAATATATGAAATTGCTTTGCGACTGATTTATGAAAAGGTTTATGATAATTTGAGAAACGGATATGAAATGGATGATGGGCTATGTTGCAAAATGTTATTTGTTTGGTTTGAGATATTGATTTTTGGATTGGATTTCTGGTATTGGAGAATGGTTATTTATGCTCAATATGACTGTGAATCCAGTGATGGGTTTTTGGGGTATGCATACCAGGTTTAGGATATCCTTCGGGCCCAGCCACCGGCTTTGTAGGTGGAGACCTTGCCAAGGGGAGAATCTTGGTCGCCTTGTCACAAGGCGTTGTGTCGTGACCATGGTTAATTATTGAGCAAAGATTGATCAATGGATAGACCATTGATATGTGTTTTGATGGAGATTATTCAATGTATTCGACCATTGATACTTGACTTTTGATGGCAATTTAAATGAGTTTTCCATATTAATATAAAGCTTTGATGATGAGAAATAGCTTTTATACGATTCGATATGTATTCTATAAATTGAATCGGTGTTATGAGATTTGGTATTAATTTGTATACATGTATAGGAGTTGTTCGATCTGCTTAGAAGATATGTACTACTCACTGAGTTGTGGTTGCTCATCCCATTCCTTCTTTGATATTTTCAGGTTCCTAGATTAGCGGTGAATAGAGCGAGAGCGCCGTCGGTGGGAAACTTTTGGGGAGTGCTATTTTGTTTTTGGTATGGTTTAAGGAAGTGATGCAATGATCCTTAATAGTGGTTGGATCTTCTGAGTTTTAAACGTATATCTCTTTTCTCCTTTTGGTGGATTATAGAAACTCTGATGTTGCAACCAATTTGTTGGTTTATCTGATATATATATATATATATATATATATATATATATATATATATATATATATATATAGTTTGAGATATATATAAGTTAATATCGTTTGTTGGTTGTGTTTGAGGTCGTCCTTTGTATAAGAAGGACGGCCGTGTCATCCCCATTCTTTGTAGTTTTGGGGTGTGACATAATCGACGCTAGGGCCCATGTCTCTTAGCTTGAGACGCTAGTACCCATGCTTAGGTCCTTGTATATATATATATATATAGTTTGAGATATATATAAGTTAATATCAGTTTGTTGGTTGTGTTTGAGGTTGCGTCCTTTGTATAAGAAGGACGGCCGTGTCATCCCCATTCTTTGTAGTTTTGGGGTGTGACATAATCGACGCTAGGGCCCATGTCTCTTAGCTTGAGACGCTAGTACCCATGCTTAGGTCCTTGGTGACCATGCATGAGAGCTCAATGCCTGTGGCCGAATCCCTAGCAGCCACATCCTGGTATTATGTCTAAATATTTAATGTAGAGAGAGGTGAATAGGTGAATAATCAAAACTTAATGTATTCTTATAGAATTATTTAAGTGAAGTTTGATATATGAACAATTATATATATAAGTAAACTGATGATATAAAGTGCATTATGTTACCATTAGATAAATATGGAAATGAGTAGCGAAAAAAGAAAAATGAAGATAGCGTGTGCCTATCTTATTATCTTTATAGTGGTTTGACTAAAATCAAGCCTATATTTACTCTCTCACACTAATAATAGCCACCAACAGATGAGAATCCACTAGTAGTATTTTGAGAGGTTCTAACATTGCTTGCTACTTTCGCCTGAAATTGATAAATCACACTACCAAATCCCAAGTTCTACTACATCTCGCACAATTCTCTGAAGAGATTAAAATCAATGAAAAACACTCTTAGTAAATGAAATTCTCTCTCAATAAGTCAACAAGAGTATAAGTATCAAACATTAAAGTTTTCTCAGTTCATAGTTGCTCTTATGATTCATGTCTTCTTTCACATACGTTGATCTTATTATGTAGTCTTTAATATCCAAACTAACCAATGGATATTCTTCAAGATGATCAATTTGGCAATTAAACATAAACAACATAATCATTGGGAGATTTGGTTGTCCACACAATTAAATCTTCCTAAAAATGGTGCAGTTTCCACAAACAAAGTTGCTTATATTTGTCGCAACCTCTCTTTTCGACACTCACTTACACACGAGCATGCAGAGATTAATGGCTTGCTAAATACTAGGCTTAGCCCGAGCTCTCCTACGCCCATCAATTCACAACTTATAGTTCGAGTTTTTAACCTGTATGTTAATTTCAAATATGAGTCGCCACTAATCGATTTAGTGTGAGTTAATTAAAAACCCAAGTAAAACATTAAGAGAAATATTTTACTTCTACACAATCAGAGAAACTAAGATCGACAACTTACTTATACTAGTTAATCAATTAATGTCCTTCCAGTATCTAACCTTGTTTAAACATTGATGTTTGACTTTTTTGGATTTTTCAAAGATCTTTCATGCATTTGGTTTTAGGATTTTTCTTATTTTTTGGGAAAATGTAGAATTTTTTAGATTTTCTAATTTTTAGAAAACATAAAGTTTTTTTCTGATTTTTTTAATTAAACTAATAAGAAAACAAAAAGCTGACCCAGGTGGGTGAGACCCGCGAGCTGGCCCAACTGGGACCGGCCCGACCAACCCGGGTTGCACCTTCGGGGGCTGGACGCGAGGCCCTCCTCTGACTCTTTTTTTCCTTTACTCTTTTATTCCTTCCTTTGATTTTTCCTTTTATCTCTCTCTCTCTTTTCCTTGTCTTGACTTTTCTCCCCACTACATACGCAAGGTTAGTGAAAATTTGAAAAAGAGAGAGACCCATTTTGTCTTTGTCCACTTTGTCTTTATTCTTTCTTGACTTTTCTTTCTTTTCTCTCTTTGTTTCCCTCCTCTCTCTCTCTCTCTCTCTCTCTCTCTCTCTCTCTCTCTCTGCACGTTGTGACAAACAAAAAAATAAACTCCATCTTTTGTACTCCATGAACCAACAGACAATAGATAGACCCTTTCTATTTAAAAATTATTTCCATTCCCCCTCTTGTTTTCTTTTCATTTTTTTCCGTTTTCTTTCTCTTCTACTCTTCACCTTTCTCTCCCTGCATCTCTCGGGTTTCTCATTCTTTCGCACGAATGGCCGAAACGTTGCCGACCTCACCTTTCCCGATGACCGCCAGTTCAAACGTAAAAATAAGACTCAGACTTAATTAATTAAAAAAGAAAAGAAAAAGGGCTCAAGAGCGAGGGAGCCGCGTCCAGCTACCACCGCCACACTTCAACCTCGCCGGGCAAGAATCAGTCGCTTGTGGAACCATGATGCATGTCGATAATATCCATGAAACGAGGCAGACCGAGCAAAAGATGTATGTGGAAATCTACCAAAACGTATTCGACAAACCACGAACACCAAGAATGGATGGGAAACCAAGAATGAATGCATATATATCAACCGGGCATTTCAACAAGCACATAAGGTGCATTGGCTGGGGGTTAGAGACGAGGACAACAAGCTCGAATTCAAGCCATGATTTAAAGCCAACGACACCTGAGACCTTGCGACGCAATTCGCATCTAAATGAGGTCGGAGACTCACCCGGCCCGAAGGACGGCGGCTCGGCCGACGAGCCCGTAACAGAGTACAAAAACAAGGTACTACAGGTGTTTGGTTGAAGAAGCCCTACCCGGCTTGGTGACGTCAAACAAACCCGAACAGAACCTACCATAGCTTTTGACGCAAACAAAGCGTGACGACGACCAGCAACTTTCCCCTTACAGTGCACCCTTACTCGCAACTCTCAAGTATTTCTCTGGCTTGCTTACTCTCAAGCCTCCCTTGATGTCTCTCCGGGGAAGTTCTCTGAGCTTGCTGTCTGCTTCAACTGAGCTCACAACTTGCCTATTTATAGGCGAGGAGTGTCCGGTCAACGGAGGAGCTCTGGCCGTTGGTCCTTGGCTCGCCGACCGGACTCTCTCTTGGCCAAACCGGTGTCCCATCCCTTCTTCTTCGCAGAGGCTTGCTTAGCATTGAAAGCGGGCATTAATGGAGCCTGCGAGACATTCTCTCAGTCGTCTGTATATCCTTCTCTCTCTACTATAGGTAGACTGCGCCTGTCTCCTCTTCTGTGCACGTTGTGTCCACTGTCCAGAGTGTGGAGGGAAGGAGGAAGAAGAGGAGAGGGCCGGGCCGGGCCGGGCCGGGAAGTAAGCAAGGTGAGGGCGAGATGAACCTTGGGCCCGTGCAGTAAAGAGAAAAAGGGGCTGGGATCAGGCTAGCCCCCAGAACCAATGTTTATTTTTTTAATATAGTTATCCGAAAATAGGATAAAATAAGGGAAAATAAAAATAGAAAATAAAATTTAGTAAATGCAAATAATAACTATGACTGAGGTGATGCTAAAATCATTTTTGTTATGGCCAAATTGGTCCCTAATTTTCTATACAATTTTTATCATAAATAGTTAATCAAAATTTAGTTGTCAACAATATTAGAAAATATGCTTTTCACCATAGTAATTGATGATGAATTGGATTCTCCATTGCATATCTCCTCCAAAGTTCCAAGCAATGGCTTGTCGTAAATATTCCATAAGACTTAGATTGATAGTGAAGGGTATATGTATGAGTCTTCAAATCAGAATGTGTCATCACGTGATATGCACATTCTTCTTGGGTGATATAGGGAGCTACTCATATCATTGATCCATGAGTTTGTGTAAGCTTCATGATGGTAGTTGACTTATGTACAATTTTCCATCTAATCTAAGTAAATTGGTGATTAGGGCTTCATAGAATAGTTCACCTTGCGGTACCTCCAAGTCTCCTTGAACTTCCCATTCCGTGGACTTATTTACCCTCCATTAAGGTCCTTATAACCTTTGCTAGTCTTTCCACTTTGTATTTTGGAACAAATCAATAATGATAGAACATACTTATATCAATGTTACTTGAAACAAAGACAACGTCTACATTTATCAAGTAGCAACACAAATTAAAATGTTTTGTCAATTCGAAATATCACAAGAGGTTTTTTCAATATTGGATACTTGGCTCCCATAACCTAGTCATTAGTGCGAAGCCCTAAGTCCATCTAGATTGGGCTTAGGTAGATTAAGGCCGTGCTTTGGTCCTTTGAGGCAAGGCCCAAAATCGTAGTGCTTTTACCCAAGCCCTTGATGGTCATGTCAAGTAATTTGGCTCCCATTGATGGCTCCAATGACAATGAGAAAGAAATAAAATTTGAAAATGAAGTAGAATCTGAACAAGGTTTGGCTCGGAGCGAACTCCAATCTTATGGTGAAGTTCAAGAAGCCAAGGTATAAGAAGAACAAAGAGAATGCAAATATCCAAGACATAATGTTATCCAAATCAATAATCAGAGTAGCTAGATCAAAGGATCGAGCTCGATGCTGTTATGGAGCTTGAGCCCTCCAAATATGAGGCCTCAAGCTCGACACAGTGGGATAGGTTGAGTAGTCCAAATCTAGGGCTCAAGCTTAATGCCACGGTGGAGCTCAAGGTCATCTAGCTTGGTCAATAGCTTGCAGCTGTTGAGCTCAACAACAAATAGAGAAGGGGAAGGGCACGTGGCATAGACATAGACATCGACAACTATATGATATGGTCATCAATATCTAAATAAAATTGATATTGACAAGAAATAAAAGATGTTCAACAAATATCATAAGTCACTAATAAAACTTACACATAATCAGTTATTTTGAAATTTGGTGAAATGTTGGGTAAAAAAGAAATAGTACACATCGATCAATGATGTCAAATAGAGGGGCTAGCATCAAACGATGTTTGAACGACTTAATGGCGTTGAAAGTTGTAACTTATTAATGATAATGATTGCCACAGCATAAATAGCGCACCAGGATTCTTATAGAATGTGTGCTTGTAACTATACTTGAGTGATAATTATTTGTGGTGGGTCATAAATACTCATGATATTCACTCTCAAAAGATCAACTCAAGCACACATTCGAAATGTGTTTAATCAATGTATTAATTGCATGTCTTTTCATCTACAGTGTTTATTTATCATTTCCTTTTAAGTAAATTTGTTTTCTTTGCATTGATTCTCACTTTAAAAGCTAGACCTTTTCCTATCCAAAAACATCGCGCAGCACATTTCCACACAAAAACCTAAGAATCAACCTTGTGAAGGGTCTTTTCACCAATTGGGTAATATACCACGTAAATGATCAGTGAAAATTAGATAGATGTTAACAATTTCAGAAAAAAATTAATCAGAATGATTATATTAGAATTTCACATAAAATTTAAAATTATATTGGAACAATTAAAATGTTTAGCACTATAAAATTTAGGACTGCATTTGTAATTTTCCCATCAAAGCACGCTAACTCTATACAGCCGAGCAAAAATGCAAAGCCTTCATCTAAACGCAGCAGCACGCCCCTAATTTCACCTTGGATTTCTCATTTATGTCGTGTGTTGGGTGGTGGCCCAACAAAACTTGTGCAAACAATCGTGAGATCGCAATCTTTTTGCGTAGAAATTTTTTTGGCTTTTTCAAGAATTCTAGCCAAACACGCGACAACAACGGTTAAAAAAAATATAAGAAAGGCGTGGCTTTGACTCAGCAACGCTGTCGGGAAATGATTCCTTGTGCGCACCGAACGGTACTATCGATAATTTAAATAGTGTATCTTTAGAGATAATTGCTCGTGTAGCTCACGAAATTCTTCACTTAGTTTTTGACCGAGACAAAGGATAACCCAAAAACCAAGGCTTCACCGGAAAAGGTTTTATAGAGCCGCCCATATGCAACTCGTGCTACCCAATATGCAACTCTGTGCACACGTTGAAATTTTGGCCAGCAATTTTTCACTGCTTCCGTCTTTTGGTCTGCAGATAAAGTAGTCAGTCCAAATTCTGACGTCATGATCATCCCATGCACTGTTCTTATTCTACCAAAAAACAAAAAAAAATTGTAAAACCGTAATCATATCTAATGCAAATTACCTTGGCCTAACGCATTAATTGGAAATTAATGCGATTCATTCTCATTTAATTCGCTATGGGTAGACCCGTCAAACGGGTGGATTGGGTTGAGTCATAAATGGTCCGATCTAAATTGACTCATTTAACTCGTTTATGAATCATTTATTGCAATACAAAATTTTTTACCCATACCCAACCCATTTAACTAAACTTAAGAAATTTGACAAAAACAAAAAACTAAAATTAAGAAAGCTTATTATATATATATATTATTTTTAAAATGGTATTGCTAAAATAGTTTTATACAACACAAATTTTATGGACAATTTTTATAATTTTAAAATAATTATTTAAAAAATCAAAATTTAATTATATTTTATTTTTAAAATTAAATTTTTAATTATTTTTATTTTTAAATATAATTTTTCTTTTTTCTTTTTTGTTCTTCTTCTTCTTTGGCCAGCCGCCGGTCACAACAACGGTTAGCGGCCGGCCACAAGCGAGCCTTGAGCTCACCCGGCTCACCGACGCCAGTGAGCTCGAGGCTCGCTAGCGTCAAGCGAGCTCGAGGCCTTGCCGGATCTGACGAGGCTCGAGTCTCGCCGAGCGTCGGCGAGACCTTTGCCTTGCCAGATTCGGCAAGCTCAAGGCTCAACCGGCTGGTCGCCAGCCACCAAAGGAAGAAAAAAAAAAGAAGAAAGAAAAATGAAAAGAAAATTAAAATAATTATAATTATAATTTCGGTTTTTATAAAAAAAAAATTTATTTTTGCAAAGTTAGGAAGTGAAGAGAAATATTGTGAGATTTTGATTGAAAATAGATTCTGAATCCAACCAATTTAAGACTCATTTAAAACCCACTTAAGATCCACCTATAAAAGTCTTTAATTGTTAAACCTATTTAACTACTTTTTATCAAAAAATAAGTGACCCATTTTGCCACCTCGGCCATAATATTCTTTTCAAGTTGGAAATCCTTTGAATCAGCAATCAAAGCACAATAAGCAAATTCCCGCATACTTCTGATCCAAAAAAAAAAAATTTCTTGTACGCATTCATGAATCAGTACAGCAATCGAGTGGGTCCCATTGACCACCGCCAGTTCTTTGATTCTTTGCATCGATTTTCTTCCTAACCTTTCTCCCGCGATTGGTGAGGATGTCCAGGCCCCCACCCAAGCCAGAAAAGTGGCCTAATAAGAAAAAAAAAAAAAAGCAGGGCAAAAGAGAAGAAAAGAAAAGAAAATTTAAATTTAAATTTAATAAAAATTCAAAAAATTATCAAAAGCTATTTATGTCAATGTTAGTCGTGTCATGTAAAATGACTAGAGATCATGTCAGCGATTTTTTGTCAAAATTAACCAAATAGAATCAATTGAAAAAAATGTGAAAAAAAAATTGAAAAATTTGTGATTAAATTGATAAAAATTTAATAGGTTTTGGACTTTTACAATTTTCTGAATAGCCGGCCAATACCAATTGTGACCTTGTATAGCATCAGGAACTTTGGAGTGGAAAGAAGAATGACATACCACGTTGTTAATGAACCTACAAAATTGTATATAAAGTGCTTATAAACCTATACTCAAGTAATGCAGGATATACTAATGTCCTCAAGTGCATGTTGGATTAGGAATGGTACGTGGAATTAAAAAAGCTGAGGCACATGAATACATGAAATAAATTGGAGTAGAACTGGCTTTGAAATTATTTTAGAAAGTTTAATTCAAAAACTTAAGTTAATATATAAATAGAGATCACGTGTATAAAAAGATGTGGAAATCCTAATAGAGTGATTTAAGATAAATGATGACCAACCGAGAGAAAAGCGCACGCAAATGATGACCATGCCACAAACAGTTTGACCGTCCGTTTCCAACATTGTACTTGATGCACGTGAAACTTTTTAAGCATAGTGTTGGAGATTTTCACGTGGTGGGTCCTCCACATGTCCGGTGGGAAGCGCCACGAAGTGATTAGTTTCAAAAATAAGATGTTCGATTTTTATTTTCCACTAGCTCTTTGAACCCTAAAAAACTAATTTTGTTTCGCGTGGTTCACGTTTGCATTGGAAGCACGTGATACATGGTCCGAAATTTGAAAGTAGGAATGGTATTTGATATGTGAGTACAAATCTATGTTTTTTGTACTTATCCTAAAAATCTATTTCTTCATAGAAGAAGACTACACCCATCTAAAGTCCGTAGAAATCCCTTATTCAAGTGATATGAAATCAAACTTTAATTCATATGATATTATTCTTTAACTTAACAACATACACCTAAAAAGTACTAACGCTGTCCATCAGAGCCCCCTATCTGAGATGAGTGCTTCGTTAGAGACATGGCACCTTTCGTATCATCTCTTACTTGTGTAGAGGACTAAAAAAGTTTAATGGCTCTGATCCATGTGAATCACCATATAAGATATTCTCCATATTTGCATATGGGACTTTACTTATGGCTACATTGAGTAATATGAAAAATATTTATTTAAAAATTATCGGTTTAAATGTATACAAAAGCAAAAGAATGAAATAAAATTCATCATCCATCAAAATGTTCAGATACAAATTGTCATCAATAATAATTATTTTAAATGATATAATCGATCACTTCTAGAGAAATTTTTTCTAAATTACTCATTTTCCGTGAATTAAACAAAGCCTATGAACCATTTGAGAAAACCCCTCGTGTATGATGTCCCAAATGTCTCCCAATTAAATGCATGCATTTTAGCGGTCTTGATCTTTCTCTAGGGATTGTCCCCAATGATGATAAAAGTAGTGGATATGCATTACATCGGAACGTGTCGGGAAACTATGAACATCAAATCATGGATACGCACGAATTCATACTCTATTCAACCTTTTACTTTCATTTGCAATCAAAAGAGAATTCATTTGAAGTTTCATTGCCAGTCCATTACTAAAATTTTCAACCCCTAGTCTTATTCTCAACCACACGTAGAGCCAGCCAACTAGTTTGACCCTTATATAAGAGTCTATAGATGGAAACCCTCTCAATATCACGACTCAAAAGATGCACAAAAGTGACCTAGATCATGCCAAGACACGCACAGAAAAAAAGGTATGTGCAAAAATAAATAATTTTGTGAGGATGAGATGACAAAACTTTACGTGAAATATCGTAAATTATAATGTATACCTAATAACTACACCAAGCAACCTAAAGAGTGATGATTCCCACTAACTTGGCCCCCTATCCCAATAATGAAAGCATGACACATTTAATAAGTACAAGAATGCCTATTGTGTGAAGAGGACTAATAGTCTCAAAGACAAGCAATGATTCAAGAACCTAAGTCGTCTCATTAAAGATTCTTAACTAGCAAATCACGAGGTACTACCTTAGCTAAGATAATGAGCCGATTAGTATTCTTCCAAACATAAGAACGAGACATATGCCTCGATAGTTCAAGTGGTTGGGTCTGGTCAAGTATAGCTGAAGTTTTCTGGGTGGATCCAATATGCTCTCTTCCTTGACAAATAATTTTTTGATTTTTTTCCAAGCCTTTTAAACATCTTTTCACGAATACTTCACGGTCACGAAAAGTCAAAATTCAAATTAATACAGGTCCAGTGCACCGTCTCACCTCCTCTTCTATTCACATTTTCTGCTTCATTTACACGTGCCATGTCAGGTACATGCATTTAGGGCAAAATAAAGCCCAGAAAAAAGATCAATAATAAAGCACGTGCCGAACTGTTCTTCCTCCTCCTCTCCTATAAAAACCACTACACCAACTCTCCAAAACCCCATCATACAGAAGTCTCAGTAACCATTGTCTTAAGCAATCGTTGTCTACACCATTCTCCCTTTCAAGAACACACCAGAAACGATCATCACCTCCATCATCATGTTGAAGCCACAGCTTCATCAATCCCCATCTGCCTCCCCAGCCTTGGTCCCATTAAGCAAGCCGTCTAGCCAAGCCAATGGCGGGATCGCAATTTTACCGGCGCAGTCCGTGCCTGCGCTCCAAAAGAGCCCTAGAAGCGCTCAAGTGGGGATTGCATCAAGTACGATTCAAGCGGTTGCCAGCCCGACCTCTGTCGAGAGGTCTACGTTAGTTAAAGCGACAGTGACCGTGAAACCCAGCACCGGCGGGTTCTTCTCGGAACTCGGGATAAGCGGAGGGCTCGATAAAATTACCGATTTGATGGGGAAAACGCTCCTCTTGGAGCTTGTTAGTGCAGAGCTTGACCCCAGTAAGTATTGAGCATTCAGTTTTGAACTTGAAATTGTTACCACAAATTATAACATCAAGCAGGGGGAGAAATAGGCTGAATTTGATTCAAACGGATCTGCTTGTTGAAAATTTTGCGATGATCATAACTTAACTTTTATTCGAAATGAAATGTTTGAAGTTTTTCAAAGTTGAAATATAGCGATATTTAGAATTATATATGAATTTTTACCAATTTTTAAGACTAAAATACCTATTATTAGGTTTGGAGAAAAAGTCACCGAAGTACATAAGTTGTTTGACTTGCAACAAACAAGGATGTTTGATAGTTTAATTAACAACCATTCCTTAAATAAATTCTCCGTGGAGGAACTTCATAGTTAAGATCTGATGCATGATATCCAATTTAGCACTATATGTGAGATATAACATGTTAATGGAGGTATTATTTTCTTGTCTTGTTATTAAGCCACATTACAAGACTATATATATGTGATCTACGACTAATCTATGACTTGGAGAAGCTTTTCTAATTATGAAGCCATTTTGCTTTACTATATGTATATAAATTTTCAATTTGATATAACGAGATGTTTTCTTGGGTAATAGGTGCAGAATTAGTCATTAACATTGTGATCGTTTGTCCATTGAGCTCTTAACATTTTATTCTGGCTATTGAAGTTGTCAACGTTTTTAAAAAGGCGCAATCAAGATAAGACGTATATATGAAGTTCTTGACATAATATAGACCATACAGATTTTAACCCTTACCCTTGCTATATGCGACCTTCCACTTACGGTCTCTGTGAGAGAGAGAGAGAGAGAGAGAGACAGTATCTCTTGCCAGAAATATTCAGCTTCAAGCCCGAGACAGTATCTCTTGCCAGAAATATTCAGCTTCAAGCCCGCAATTCGACGATCTTTCATTAGATTCGCCCCATTTACTGTAAAAGGCTTAATTTCAGCTTCCTAATACCAAATCCTAGCCCCCCATGGTGTGCAAAAGCCAACTGTGATCGCGTTCCTGCTATGATATTCAAACTATTGATCTCATTCTCTTGTATTGACGATGTTGAAGATTTAAGCAAGGTACTGAACTTTATTTACAGAGACGGGACAAGAGAAGGGGACCATCAAAGGGTACGCGTACAAGAATGGCCAGGACGAGGAGGAGGTGATGTACGAGTGCCAGTTCGAGGTCGGAGAGGAGTTTGGGGAGGTCGGGGCGATCTTCGTGGAGAACGAGCATCACAAGGAGATGTACCTCAAGGACATCGTCCTCGATGGGTTCACAGATGGCCCTCTTAACATCAGTTGTAACTCATGGGTTCACTCCAAATATGATAACCCACAAAAGCGAGTCTTCTTCACCAATAAGGTTAGATTGTACCGATAGCTACATAGCTTCCCATCTAGCGTTTTTCTCATTTTTCATGAGGTTACACATATTAAAAGATCAAAACCATTTAGGTTATGACTTACGTAAATAGTATACATATATACGCGCATGTGCGTCACTTGAAAATAAGGGTTTTTATATGCACACACGTCTGTGTCATGAAATGCAAGTTTAATCACGATTGATTAACTATGATCACCAAACATATTATATTGATTCTTGAATGGACCCAAAAGTGTCTATGTTCATATCAAACTTTTGACTTCTCGCCCTCACACTGTCGTTTGATGGCTTTCATTGCACGCTATTGCACCGCAGTGCTATTTACCGACCGAAACGCCAAGTGGGCTCAGGAGACTGAGAGAGGAGGAGCTGGCAATCCTGCGGGGGAATGGCCAAGGCGAGAGGAAGTCGTACGAGAGGATATACGATTACGATGTGTACAATGACCTCGGGAATCCAGACAGCGACGCAGATAAGAAGAGGCCAGTGCTTGGAGGCAAAGAGCTCCCCTACCCTAGACGATGCCGGACAGGGCGCCCTCGGAGCAAGACCGGTGAGTCGATAAATTATTCTTATAACTTCTTAATTATGATTAACGCAACAAAAATTCAGATCGGCCATTCGTGCTAATGAACTAATTAAACATTCACTTATGAAACGGAGTAGATCCACAGTCGGAATCGAGGAGCGGGAGCATATACGTACCTCGAGACGAACAATTCTCGACGATAAAGCAACTGACGTTTTCGGCGAAGACAGTGTTCTCGGTGGTGCACGCACTGATCCCGTCGCTAGAGACGGCAATAGTCGACTCCGACCTAGGGTTCCCCTACTTCACCACCATCGACGAGCTCTTCAACGAAGGCATCAACTTGCCCCCGTTGCAGAAGCAAGGTTTCCTCAAGGACCTCTTCCCTCGGCTCGTCAAAACCGTCACTGATGCCTCCAAGGATGTTTTGCGCTTCGAAACCCCTGAAACCATGATCCGTAAGCAAACTCACTTTCCCTCTTCCTCTCTCATTCTTTCTTTATCCGAAGAAGTAATTTATTCGGAGAAAGTAATATGATCATCGCTCATTCTCTCTTTGGAAAAATACATTATTAGTCAATCATGGGACAAACAATTTATGTTTTATTTATTATATATCTCGAAGAATTTTCATGCATAATAATTAGCCGTATTGTCGTATCCAACAGGTGACAGATTTTTTTGGTTTAGTGACGAAGAGTTTGCTCGTCAAGCGCTGGCGGGAATTAATCCCTATGCAATCCAGTTGGTCACGGTAATAATTATATGTATTTGTTACATATTTCAACTATATAATTTGCTCACTTACACTTGATTTAGTTTAATGAAGACTAAAATTATTTGACATCACTAAGTTGGGTATATGCTTTCTATATATAATTTGTATCAAAATATGTACTCAGAAATGGCCTTTGAGGAGCGAGCTTGACCCTAAGATCTACGGCCCACCCGAATCGGCCATCACAACAGAGATTATCGAAAGGCAAATCAAGGGCTACATGACAGTAAATGAGGTATGAGAATACTCTCCTGACAAAGTATCACTTAATAAAAACAATTTGCACTCCGGGGTCAAGAATAAACCTAAATCCTACCACCCCAATTAATGAAATTTGACCTGAACCCGACCTTTCCGGTTCGGTTGAATTCAATTTTGTGCAGGCCATGGAGCAAAAGAAGCTGTTTATGCTGGACTACCACGACCTGTTCCTACCATACGTGAACAAAGTGAGGCAGCTCCAGGGGACAACTCTGTACGGGTCGAGAATGCTCTTCTTCTTGACCCCAGATGAGACGTTGAAGCCACTCGCCATCGAGCTCACACGACCGCCGACCGACGACGGGAAGCCGCAATGGAAGCAGGTGTTCGTCCCGTCGTGCCACTCCACTAGTATGTGGCTTTGGCGGCTCGCCAAGGCCCATGTCCTCGCCCACGACTCTGGGCACCACCAGCTCGTCAGCCACTGGTAACAAAATAAGTTGATCATTACTTTTCGACTAGCCAAAAAAGAAAAAAAAAATCATAGATCTATTACGTAGAAGTATACTAGTGATGAAGCAGACTAGTGATTTCTCAACAAGAGAGAAGAATATAGCTTTAAAAATTGTTTTCCACACATAGAGACATACATAGGCATCGTGAGATCTGAATATTTTGTAGTTGTCATATGATTTGCAAGTAAAACGTGATGTTTTTAAGAGAAGTACCTATTTGCATAAACGCTGATGGTGTAATTGATGTTTCTATGGGTTCAATCGTCACAGGTTGCGGACTCATTGTGCCACAGAGCCCTACATAATAGCAACAAATCGGCAACTGAGCGAAATGCACCCGATCTACAAGTTGCTACACCCGCACTTCCGGTACACGATGGAGATCAATGCGCTGGCTCGCGGGTACCTGATCAATGGTGATGGCATCATCGAGACCACCTTCTCTCCCGGCAAGTACTCCATGGAGCTCAGCGCCGTGGCCTACGACAAGCTGTGGCAATTCGACTTACAAGGCTTGCCCAATGATTTGATTAGCAGGTATTGTACATCATTAATTAGTTGCGCACCTTTCCTTTTTAAAAGTTATGCAAAGAGAAGAACATAAAAAATCGCTTTTCTGATGGTGTCAATTCTTGCCAGGGGGTTGGCAGTGGAGGACCCGACGGCACCGCATGGCCTCAAGCTAGCGATCGAGGACTACCCCTTCGCCAACGACGGCCTCCTCTTGTGGGACGCCATCAAGGAGTGGGTCACCCACTACGTCAATCACTACTACCCCGACCCGAGCCGCATCACGTCGGACAAGGAGCTCCAATCCTGGTGGACTGAGATCCGGACCGTCGGCCATGGTGACAAGAAAGACTCCCCTGGGTGGCCCGACCTCAAGACCCCGTCTGACCTCATCCACATTATCACCACCATAGTCTGGGTGGCCTCCGGCCACCACGCTGCCGTCAACTTCGGCCAATACACCTATGGTGGCTATTTCCCGAACCGGCCCACCATCGCCCGAACCAAGATGCCCGTTGAGGATCCAACAGAAGGAGAGCTCAAGATGTTCTGGGACAAGCCTGAGGTCGCGCTCCTCACTTGCTTCCCTTCGCAGATACAGGCAACGAAGGTGATGGCAGTCCTCGATGTGCTGTCGAACCACTCGCCGGATGAGGAGTACCTGGGCCAACATCCGGAACCAGCATGGAAGGTGGAGCCAGCAATAAACGCGGCGTTTGAGAGGTTCCATGGGAGGCTGAAGGAGCTTGAGGGCATCATCGACGCGAGGAACACCGACCAAAGGTTTAAGAATCGGAGCGGAGCCGGGATCGTGCCGTATGAGCTCTTGAAGCCATTCTCAGAGCCCGGCGTGACCAGGAAGGGAGTTCCATACAGCATTTCCATTTGAGGAAACGATATTTCGCGGCAGTGGCAATGGTGGCTGCTTATAAAAACACCTTTCTTTTCATTTTGTAGAATAAGAGGAGTGCGGCATCTGCCGGTATTAATGTGATCATCCTAGTTTGTGGACAACATGAATTCAATTTCGTGATCTAATCTGTCATTTGTCACCAATATATAAGTAATTGTGATTGAAAGATTAATTTCAGTTCTAGTACTCTATGAATTGCTCAAAAAACCTAATGTTCAATACATGTATCTTCTTCATAAATGCCATCTTCCACTTCCACTACTGTTGCATACTAATGCAGAATCTAAAAACTTGGCCAAATGGCCAGCTCGATAGATTTGCTAAACATGCTACTTTACCCAGAAGTGAGAGACTAGGGCATGCACTTGGACAGTGTCACAAGCACATAAGTCCAGCTCATATGTGCTCCTAGATCAAGTCAGTCGCACGTGGGGCCCATCTCGTTGTGAACTGGCTCACGTACTTTAGATTTAACATGTATCTAACATGTATTTTTCCGCTAGAAGGGCTATAAATGAATAACTTTATATCGGTCCAAAAAGCCCGAATCAATTCTTATATTGATCAGGAGATTTAAGGAAAGAGCGAACTTGATCTGAATCAAAGAAGAACTTCATAAATTCAACCCGAGGGATACATGCTCCGAAGTCCAAGCTCCGATGTCCGAATTCAGAAGATCAAGCATGACCAAACCGAATGTGACATCTCGTTTTTCCAATTCTATTTTCAATAAATTGAGACGGGCATTTCATTGGCACGCATATAGTTCTTTTCTTTGAGTCGGCCACTCATGTGAAAATTAGTCTATTAGGTGAAGCCATTAAGAGATTTTAATGCATCAGACTCGAGAATTTGACTAAGAAGCGACCTTTCGACCGAACTAATCTGCAAGGGTCATTATGGCACAATTAAAAATCGATTAGAGACCGGAGATAAATTGACTCAACAAAGGCATGTGATCAAGTGTGCGTGATTCCACCTGATCGCACAATTCTTGTCGATCGACACTGGACCGGCTTTTCCATTGGTTAGGTACCTTGTGTCTGTATTTGAAATCTTGAGATTTTCATGACAACCGATAGTCGCCAATGTGTCAAAGATGTACATTGATTCGCCGACAACCGAAATGTTTCAAAGATGTACATTGTGACTTGAGATGATCAACCACAGGTCGAATGCATGAAAATTTTTAAAGGCTACCCGGTAGGTTGAGCCGCACTAGTATCGTGCCAAAGTGAAATTAACCGTGGAATTGAGATCGAATTCAGAAATTGGAGGTCTGGGTGTGTCACAAATCATTTCAAGATCATTGAATCATCTTTGGGAAAATTTTTATGCAAGCCGAGCTTTTCAGCAAAATAATCAAGAAATGGCTAATTTGGCTCGAGAAATTAGTAGGCCGCTTTCGGTCGCGCTTTTGAGATCTAAGTTGATTATATAGACAAGTGAAGATGTGAATTAAAGCGTGGTAATATTGAATTAATTTTATGGACTTCAATTTGATTCAATTGGAGGAGAATCAAGTGAAATTGGAGAATTGGTTGTACAAAAATTGGACCCCGGCGGAAAATGAAAGTGAACCCATTGGAAGAGGTTGTGGGGAGGGATTTGAAGTTAGTGGAGTATGACATCATGGATGATGTCATGGTGGGCCATTTTATGGGATTAAAGAAAGGCAAAAAGAAAAGAAATTAGCCCCCCACTCCTTCTCTCTCCTCCCTCTCTTCTTCCTCTCTCTCGTTGCCTCTCTCCTCCATCTCCTTTGTGCGAAAATGGGAAGAAAATTGCAGAGAAGAAGGAGCTGCAGCCATGGTCGTGCGCTCCCGCTCGCACGCCGCCGTCGTCGCCGTCGCCGTGTGTCCGCCTCGCGCCGCCGCACGCCGTCCTCGCCGGTCCGCTCGCGTCCCCGCTCCGCCCGCGCTCGCCCGCGCTTGGCCGGCATCCCGAGCTGCTGTTCAGCTCGTGCAGGAGCTGCCGGAGCTCATCTCCGCCGCCGTGAGGCCTCGCCGGAGCTCCGCCCGGCCCGTCCAAGCCCCGCCGGTCTCTCCTCCGCCGTTCCTCTGCCGAATCGCCGCCGGATCCGTCCATTCTCGGCCTCAAACCGCCATGGGCAGCAGCTGCAGAAAATGGGTATGCAGCGGCTTCGTGGCCCGTTTTGGCCGTCTTCCCGAGCCCGGATGCTCGGCCAGCTTTGAGGAAAGTCGATCCTCGCGTCGTCCTCGTCGTTTTGGTCCGCTCGGCTCGTTAATCGGGTGAGTTTAACTCACTAAATCTTGATTAGACGGTTAATTATGCCCTAAGTGTGCTTAGTCTAAGTTAAGCAAGTTTAGGTGGTTAGATTAGTTTATTTGATTGATGATTAGATTAGGATGTTTAATTAAGTTAAAGTGTGTTTAGTTTAAAGTTAAGTATGTTTATTTTTAAAATAAAGCCTTGATGTGACATAATAGGGTTTTATTTTTGAATTATTTAAAGATTTCGAAATTCTGGAAATTTATAATATTATATTAATTCCGAAATTATTAAAATATTATTATTTAAAAAAAAACGGAAAAAAATTATTTTTGACCTCGGTTGCTCAGAATTTCGTGCCGATCGCTGCTGTGTATTCGGATTTTGAAATTGATGGTCGGATATTATAAATTGAAGGGGATTGCGAAAAATATGAATATTATTATTTAATTAATTTTCGGAATAAATTTAATTATTTAATAATTCGAAAAATTATTTTGGGACCCTAAATTCTCAGAATTTCGTGCTGATCGCTGCTGTGCATTTAGAATTTGAATTTGATGAATTGATGTGGTGAATTGAGTGTTGATTATAATAAATATGGATTCTTTATAAAATTCTAAGTGTGGAAATTAATGGGTGATTGGTCGTGATATGCCACCTATTAGAGGTCGCGCCCGATGGGGCCGTGATATGCCACCTATTAGAGGTCGCGCCCGACGGGGCCGTGATATGCCACCTATTAGAGGTCGCGCCCGACGGGGCCGTGATATGCCACCTATTAGAGGTCGCGCCCGACGGGGCCGTGATTTGCCACCTATTAGAGGTCGCGCCCGACGGGGCCGTGATATGCCACCTATTAGAGGTCGCGCCCGACGGGGCCGTGATTTGCCACCTATTAGAGGTCGCGCCCGACGGGGCCGTGATATGCCACCTATTAGAGGTCGCGCCCGACGGGGCCGTGATATGCCACCTATTAGAGGTCGCGCCCGATGGGGCCGTTTTATGCCACCTATTAGAGGTTGCGCCCGATGGGGCCGTTATATGCCACCTATTAGAGGTCGCGCCCGATGGGGCCGTGAATTGCCACCTGTTAAAGGTCGTGCCGAGTGGGACCGTGATGCCACTGATTTTAATTCTGCCAAGTGGGGCCGTGATTAAGAGTAATGATTGAATTGTTGAATTGACATGTAATCGGCCAAGTCGATTGATCGCTGAGACGATCCAAGTGGTTGAATTGTTTGATAATGTGATTGTGCCATGATTGTTTGGTTATCATAATTGCACGTGGTTAGTTTATATAAATTGTGCTAACCTGCAGATAAAGGCTGAGGCGAGGTAAGTCTTTTATGTGATGTGGCTAGGCCACTCGGGGCGTATTTTCTTTCTAATAGGGGTTTAGGGGGTTGAACTTGCTGAGACATCGTCTCATCCCGGTTGTGGGATTAAAATTTCAGGTCTATGGTGGACGGAGCGACCAGATAGCTTTGGTTGGCCTTGAGGAGTTGCAGAGGTGAAGTCATAAGATTGGAGAACGTGTCCGACTTGTAGGTCGTAGGACAGTTCCTTTTTAAGAGTCGGTCTTTTGTAGACTTTTGGCTGTAGGCTTCTGTCTGTAATTCTGTTGAATTATGAAATTGATATGTGGTGGTTTTGCTTTCTGCTTTTCTATTCCGTATTTTATTGTCAGGGGTTTTATAGCACGTTCCGCATGCGTAAATAAATGAATGGGTCGGCGACGTGTCCTGGGATGTCGCATATTTGATCGACCGCAGTGGGATGTGCGCGACCTCGGGGTTCGGGGCGTGACACATTATAGATTGAAAAGATTAACCACAGGTCAAATGTATGAAAATTTATAAAAGCTACCCGGTAGATCAGGACGCGCTAGTATCGTGCCGGAGTGAAATTAACCGTGAAATTGAAACCAAATTCAGAAATTAGAAGTCCTCGTGTGTCACAAATCATTTTAGGAACATTCACTCATTTTCGGAAGATTTTTCATGCAAACCGAGTTTTCAGCGAAGAATCAGCATATGGTTAATTTGGTTTGGGAAAATTTGATAGGCCCGCTTTTGGTCATGCTTTTGAAACTCAAGATGGTTCTTTAGTCAAGTAAATATGTGAGTTGAAGTGTGGTGACATTGGATAAATTTTAGGGACTTCAATTGGTTCAATTACAAGAGAATTAAATGAAATTGAAAAAATTAATGTACAAGATTTTTATGCCACTGCAGAAAAAAGAAATTTCACCCATTCAAATAAGGTTGTGAGAGATTGGAAATAGTGGAGTGCGACATTATCAAGTGATGTCATGGTAGGGCTTGAGTATCTAGGATTTTGACAAGTGGAGAGTGTACAATTGCCCCCAAAAAGGTGGGATTTCACTTCAACCCATCTCCATCATCTTCAAGTTTGGCTTCTTGGAATTTTGAAAGAGGAGAGAGAGGGAGGATTCGACCAGACCAGCAAGCCCGATGTCGCCCCCTTCGCCCGCTCGACGCCGCCGCTCGTCGCCGTAGCCGTCGCCGCTCGTCCGCGTGCGCGGCTCCGCTTACCGACTCGCACTCTACTTCGCCTTCGTCTGCGCAGCAACACCGCCGTCCATCGCTGCTCTAGGTCGCCAGCAATAGCTCGTTGTCGACTAGGGCTACCGGAGCCACCGCCGAAGCCAGCTCGACCCCGATGCCACTTCTTCTTTGCCCACATGCCTGACCAGCTCGCTGCTCCGCCTCCGTCCGAACTCCTGGCCGTCATCCTCTGCAGCTATGCGTTCAGACCGTCATTCAAGCCATTCCAGCAGTTGCTCGCCGTCACCGGAGTCTCCATTGTCGCCACATGTCGCCGTCCAGCACTGCCCTGAGTCGTAGCTGCTGCCCACCGGTCTTCCTCCATCCAACCAACCACCGGCGCACCTCCGTTTGGCCAAGGTCAGCCACCAAAGTTCCAGCCAAGATTCAAATCTTCAAGGCCCGTTTTAGGCGCCTTCTAGTCCTCTTTTGGCGTCGCCCCGAGGAGGTTTTCCGACCACCTTGCCGTTGTCTTCACCGGGGACTCATCGAAAAGCGATTCTAATGAGTTTAGCCTCTTAAACCTCGATTAGAGGTTTAGGGTCCATTCGTTTCGTGGAAAATGACTTCTGGCAAAATGTTTTTCGAATTTTTCGGTGTTCATTTCACGGAAAATGAACTAATTAAGAAAAATGTTTTCCATCATTGAAAAAAACAACTTTTAAAGTGAGGAAAACGTTTTCCACTTTTGAAAAGTGGAAAACATTTTCCATGACTTATTCCCTCTTACTTCCTTTTATCAATACATTTTCATTTTATTTTTTTTGCTTTCTTTTTCTTTTTTTTTTTTTTTTTAATCAAGTTTTTAATTTCTTTTCTTTTCTTTTTTTCTTTTCTTTCTTTCCTTTTCATCTTATTCTTTGGCGTGGTCGACGACCAGCCACGTCGGCGTCCGGAGACCGGCCACGGCAGCGTTCGGCGATCGGCCATGGTCGGCGACCTCACCAGCCTAGGCGGAGCTCGTGGCTCACCAGATCCAACGAGCTGGGCGGGGCTCGAGCCTCACCCGAGCTTGCCCGTCCGGACCCAAGCTTCCCTAGCTCCGCTCCTATGTCGTTGCCGTCGCCGGTTCACCTTGGCAGGAGCCTCCTTTGCCGAGCTGATTCACCGGTTCTCCTTGGAGCTCCACGAGCGGTGCCTGGAAAAGAAGAAAAAAACAGAAAAAACAAAAACAAAACGAAAACAAACAAAAACAAAAACAAAAGGAAAAGGGAATTAGGTAGATTTTTATTATTATTGCTTATCTAGTTATAGTTTTTTTAATTTTCCTTTATATCTGGTTTTGTTTAGTGGAATTGTTCCTCTTAAATGTTTGATTGAGATTCCAACATGAAAGTGCCCCTCATATTAGGGATTGACAGTCCGATTTTCGCGCCCGAAATCCGACTCGCAATCTCTTATAAAAATCGACAATCCAATCTCGAGCCCGAGATTCGATTCTCGATTTAATTTAAAATTGGCCAACCTGATCTCATGCGCGAGATATGGTTCATCAATTTTCGGATATCAATCTCATCTTGTTTGATTTGCTTATCGTCAAGTTGGTTGAGTCAATCAAATTTTTTAAAAGAAAAATCCAAAAAATATTGGAGTTAGGATTAGATTTGCTTTAGAATATTTCCTATTTAGGGTTAACATTGCAATCTTATTTTCTTATTTTTTAAATAAGAAAATAAAAAATCTGAATAAGGATTAGGTTTGTTTTTATATTTAGGATTGCAATTTTATTTTGAATTTTTAAGTAAAAAATCCAAAAAAGAAAGTGCATTCATTTAGATTGTTAGTTTTTATTTGAATTGCATGTTAGTTATGTATTAGTTTTAATTTCGAAATTAATATAAAAACACAAAAAAAAAAATCATTGTGCATATTAGATTAGAATTGCATGTTTCATTTTAAATTTAGATCCTCTTTTTTAGATAAATTGCATTTTAGATTTAGTTAATGTCTTAGTTTAAATTAGGATTTAATATGACTTAATCCCTAGTTTAAATTAGATAGAATCTTAATCTAGCTAGATCATTTTCAAATTTCATCAAATTTGTCTTAGGATAAATTAGTTGCAATTTCTAGGATAGATTGCATTTTTAAAATAAAAAATGTCATTTGCATGTCATATAGAATTAGGTTCATGAAATGCATGTCATTTTAGTGATTATTGTTATTAGATCCATTTAATTAGAAATTGCATGTCATTAGATTATGTCATGTCATGTTAAATTAATAGCATTGCATTGCATATGAACTATATTTTCATTGAAAAAGAGAAAACAAAAATTGAGTAATTGCTTGTTAATTAGAAACCATATCTAGGGTTGTTGATGTGGATTTTAATTTAACACTGCAGATGCTTTCGTTGCTTTGAGGTAAGTCCTGCATTATTTAACTGCTTTCTTGGGTGTTAAATTGGTGGTTTGCGCACCCGCATGATAGCCTCACATGTTAGAAAAATTAGATTTAAAATCAATTCAAGTTGCTTGCAAAACATTTTTCAAAATAAAAGAAAAAGGTACCGAAAGGACATTAGAGAAATCTTGTGTAATCAAGTCCCCATATCCATAATCTCTGGTTCGTAGGGGTAAAGTAAAACTCCCGTTACTTTACCCACCAAAAATAGATTAGTGGTGACTCTTAATTGAAAATCGATTGCATATTAAGAACTTGAACCTAAGTCGTGAATTGGTATGGGCTTGGGAGAGTCCGAGTTAAGTTTAGGCTCAACAATCCATTAGCCAAATCCTAGGTGGTTCATACCCAAAAATTTGGTCGCAATAGTAATCAACCGTCCCAAGCATTTGATGTCACGAAATTTATATCACTCCCTAGTTTTATATCCTTATAAATCACATTTCACGAGCTACCGTTCACACAGGATAGCCAAAGATATAGCGAAACTCTTACATCTCCTGATACTGTTGAAAGCTCATTTTCCATTGCAGACTAAAGGAGACACCATTACGGATTAAATTAGAAAGAGTCATTGCTTCTAAAGACCATCAAGATGGAGCAAAGCCATAGCAACTACCAAATAATTACTGAAAAGAACCCACATCATCATGGACCACAACTTGATCATCACTAAAAATGTCGTTGGTGACATAAATTAGTTGATTACGTGAATAGCTCCTACCAAGATCCCGAAAGGTAATCTTCACACAACTCCAACTTTTAAGTTTGATTCTATCAACTTACAAGGAAGCTCTCCCCTTTACCTTTGAATGAGAATAGTGTTGGGATTTCGTGAATCATGTATAGGTAAAATTAACAAAAAGAACACAGCAGAAACGAAGATGATATATTTTATACATGATTCTCCAAATGCGTTGTTCGTGCATTTTAATCCAAAATTTGAATATAAAAAAGAGTTAAACGAATTACCTCTCAAAGCGTGCTTTATACGAATTGGTTCGGATGTTCTACAGTTCGAGCCCCACAAACGTCGGACCTCTAATTCAAACACACCAACACTGGATGTCGAACGGAATAGAGAACTTTCGGATAATCACCATGATGATCGTGCTAACAATCCTGTGGAGACAATCCGCCGTATCCTCGATATTTTTAGTCATGGCCCGAACAAAAGAGAATCCCTCTTTTTCTCGTGTCTCAAAAACACAAGAACAGACACCCTTTGCTCTATTTTCAGCAACCGTTTGTTATGTTCCTAAATTGCATTTTAAATAAATAAATATTTAAATTAGCAATGGTTGTTGATCATTTGCATGCACTCGAACAATCGTGCATGAGCGGTTGCTCGAAGCTTCATCATTTTTTTTTATTATAATTAAAAGGAACGCACATGGTGTGTGTTGCACACGGTCAGCATGTTGCTGACCGTGTGCAATTAATTAATCGATTTCTAAAACAAAAATAAAAGGAACATAGTCTTTGTTTGTGCAATTATGGTACATTAACATGTATCCACTTTTGGCATGTATGTGCATCATATGCAAGTAGATTCGTGACTATAATACAAATTAA
This sequence comes from Eucalyptus victrix, assembly GCA_016097545.1. NCBI lineage: Eukaryota > Viridiplantae > Streptophyta > Magnoliopsida > Myrtales > Myrtaceae > Eucalyptus > Eucalyptus victrix. The sequence goes on from CM027844.1 coordinate 33,239,796, forward strand.
ATTAAATCCCATTTAATTTAATTTCAAATCGACGCAATTCGATTGCAGTAATTGCAAACACATTTACAATAATATTTTTCTCTTATTCCACGTTACCCTAATTGTTTATGGTGTGTGACATCCCTAGGTTCATCATTAAGCTAGTGGTAAGACTTGTACTAACATATTAGTACTCTCAAAAGAATTAATTGTCACGATTAATCTTTGGATCCTACAAGCCATGATTGACATCTAACAATATATCATGACTACCCAGATAGTGTGAATGCTTTTAAGAACATAATGAACCAGTCAGTTTTGGTTACAGTGTAATTCAATTTATTTGTCTTACTATGTCCTGATCAAATAAAGACCATGGAATATTTGTCAAGTTACCAATTCGATCATATGTACAAATATAATTGACATGCATTTTATTCGAGATATAAACAATTTATTCTCGGTTACAACCTCAGTCGAAGATTTCAATGTATTGTCATAATTAGATCGCATAAGACATCATTATTATACATTGCATGTAATAAGGAGACAGATTTCATATTGCGCACACATGCAACTTCGTATATGAACAAAATATGACCATCAGGTACAAAGATTGATCAACGACCCAGCATTCCGTGCACCTATGAACCATAGTTGTTCGACACACAAGTTAACACTATGTCTCAGGTGTAAGGATTATTTACACAAGACCAAAGCATGAACAATTAGACATTGACCACACTAAAGCTTCCATATCGCTAATCGTTTCATATGCATCACATTCAGTGAACTTGTCTAATATAAACATTTGTGTTCTTAACCACTGCCCGCAGCTGCGCAGCTGGCTTGAGCTCTCTCCCCCTCACAAAGGGGAGGAGTTCGAATCCTAGAGGCGTCATTAAGGATTCTTACCTGGAATACTGTGATGGTGAGTCCTACAGGCGCTCCCCCAAGGTTTGGTCACTGGCTGTCGACTTATGGGGTTCCTTGGGTTACAAAAAAAAAAAAAAAAAAACACTTGTGTTCTTAACTCATGCATCACAATACTTAATGACTTGTGACTTATCATTCCCTTAAGTATCCAATATTTAATGGTGAAAGTATCCAATATTTAATGGTGAAGTTATAAACATACCAGTCTCAACAGGATTATTAATATCCACTCAATAACCCATTGACTGGGAACGATTTAAAGATTTAATCTAACTATAAACTCGTTACATATATTCTTAACATCTCAAAAATAGGTCTAATTGCAACTGATTTTATGAAATCATTCATGAATATAAAATAATTGGACAAATGAAAGAATACGTCATTGCCATTAATTAAATAATAATAATGATAGTATAACTGAAATCCCTAACATGTAACTATTACATGTAGCTTTAGGGCATACATCCAATAAATAGGTGTCATCAATTTTGAGATACAGATCAAATTGAACGCTTACATAAAAGTTCTTAAGCAAAATATGATTTAATACTTCTCTTTCATCATTCATCAGTTAGAGGACTGATCCTTATCTTTCCTTCGTCCGCCAAGGATACGTGAAATCTGCAAGCCTCTGCTAAATGCTTAGTTGAAAGGCATACGAGTCTGGAATTCTGAGACAAATGGAAACCAAGCCAGGACTGCAACTGGAGTGAACAAAAAGAAACCCATAATAATCTCATAACCATGGGCAAGAGTCCAAACTAATCCCCAAATTCCAAGCTTGACGATGAGAGGTTTGCAAGCTCGTGCAATCAGGAACAAGATAAGCACGCAAAGTCATTAATCACTATAGTTTGTTAGGTAATTTGATGGAAGGAAACGATGGGATAAAAATGATTAAAAAAAAACTTTAAACATGTAACGAAATGCAAATGCTATACCACAAGCCCTTCCAAAATTAATAAATGAGACCAACTAGCAGAAGCATCACATCCGTTGTAATAATGACCAGTGTTCGTGCTTTTATCTTGATAATACCCAAACTAGAAAATAATTTTTGTCAATTGCATATATTGTCCAAAAAAATAAGTGCAAGAGAGTAGCGCTACTAACCAAAATCATTCCCCAACCCGTTGGCATGAAAGCAAGAATGCAAACCATCACGTCCCACATTGTCATGTAGGGGAGTGCAATCGATGTAATCAAAATTGCGACAAAAGTCAAGAACAAAAATCCCACGATTAGCCGGATGATTAACAGGAAATGAGCCTTGACTTTCGATGACCAACAGAAATAATCTGCAAAATTCAAACAAGAACGTTATACTACAGCCATGTGTTCACTCCGCATCTAGTGTCCTATGAAGAAAAGTTTATATCTTCAAACTTCACAGAAGACTGGCATCTGGTTCTAAAATATAGAGGAATCACTAGAATCGTTCAAAAAATTAAAAACATCGAGGAGGACAATTGAAATTAGTCAACCAACAAAAACCGAATAAACTGCCGAGTTCAAAAAAGAAGTATGAAGTTGTTTTTTATGGTGTTCATGTAAGATGAAAGACAGACATGGAGCTGGCCAACATAATTTGAAACTTCTGGCTAGTCAACCAAAACCAGATAAGTATGGCCATTAAAATATAATAATAATAATGACGACGACTTCAAGATAGAAGCAGGGTATTCGATGGTATCTTTGATGATTGCAAATAGCTCAAGCACAGTAAAGCTCATAAAATTGAAATAACGGAATTGTATATAACTTGTTGTATATAACTTGTTCTAGTAATGCATTGATAAGAAATTTTGGAACAAGACAGATCATGTATCCTCCTCACCTTCATCACAAACAATATAAGGAAGATCACAAGCCATGGTAAGTTAACTGGTAAGTTAACTTCCTAATCGTGGATTAGGGTGTTAATTACGTTTAGGGGATATATTAGTTTAATGTTAATAGCGGTTAGTATTAGTTAATCTTAATTTAACCTTAATTGTGATTAAGGATGGTTTATGGTGGTTAGATTAATTAATTGAGTTTAGTTTAATTAATTGTGATTTATTTGATTGATCGTAATTATTTTAATTAACGTTGATTAATTTTTAATTAATGATAGTTAGATTAATTAATTGATTTTAGTATAATTAATCACAATTATGCTAATTAATCATAAATAGTCTAATTAATCGTGATTAGTGTAATTAATGACCAATTAACCATTAAGTAGAATTTTATGCCCATTTTCCTAGATGAGATTGTGCATAATTCCGATTGTTTACATGTGTGATGCTATGCTATTGATTGCTCAATTATGGATTTTTAGTTACTATTTTCAAAGGAAGGTTTATTGGCAAGAAAATAGAAAAAAAATTGAGTCGTTGGGTTTGGAAGTAGAATTTTACGTGTTAAATAAAACAATTGAATTTTAAAATGAAAGTGTGTAAAGTTTGACGAGTTGATTTCAAATACGTGACCACTTATGAATATTTTACTAAAATTTTCAAGTGTGAAAAATTGTCAAACTCTTTTGTTCTGCGGTAATTAATGGTAATAAAAATTGGCTTGATTGATAATATACATGAGTGGTCATTTAATCGAACCCTTTACCGAACAGGAGTTTGGGGCGGATGCCCGATTTTTATTGGATGCTCGGTGAAGATCCAGATGCCAAGTCACAATTGAGGCTAGATGAATGCTCCTTTATGGAATGCCTCTAGGTAGGGATTCTAGATGATACCGTGTCCGATAGGGCGGGACGATGCCCCGTCATGCCAGAAGACCGCCGACTCTTGTGTTGGTTGTGACCCGAGGGGTCATAATAATTAGAACACATGTGTTGGCAATTCGAATGGAATTTATAGAATGTGTTCTAATTATTATTTATGCTTGTTGCACTAATATTGACACGTGAAATGTGCTAATATGCAGGGATGTGCCAAGGCGAGGTAAATTTGTTTATCGTGCGTGTTTAGGTTGCCTTCGAGACGAATTCGTGTCCTAATCGAGACTTATGTTGATAACTCGTTGAGATTTTATCTCACCCCATTGAATTTTTTCATATCCTTAGTATAGAGCGTCACCCCATACGTTTTGGGGTCCCTTGGGATCAAGATATAGAGGTGCCTATGTTTCCTATTCCGAGGACCAATTGGACCCACGAGTTAGTAGTCACAACCATATGGGTAGATGAAGGGCTGGCTGATTTGGTGCCCCACATTTACAAAGCGTGGTTTATTAGGGAGGCGAATGGCGATCAGATCGGTTCACTTCATGGTTTTGATGAGCCACCCTCCAGGAACATGGGAAAGCAAGTATGGGACCCCATGAATATCAACATCCCTGATAGTGTCATTTCGAACCCAAAATCCAATCCAGACTATGAGCCCGTAGAGGAGTTGCCCTCTGACTACAAGCTCAACTCCCCGCTAACACACTAGGGTTGGTGCCTAGAGTTAGTGAAGTTAAAGTTAACCCTGACCTTTTTTACCCTTTTTGCTCATAGGTCGTGTAAGAGTTTTTTTTTTTTTTTTTTTTGTAAGCCTGTACATATTAAACTCCTAGGGTTAACGAGTTAATAAATAAATCTTCACTTTTGATAATCATTTGTTACGTTTTACAATCTCTATTTTGTTGGTTGACTAGGTGTTTAAAGTTACTTCCGCATGTATTTAATCGAAAGATAAAAAGAATGGATCGACGACGCGTCCTGAGACGTCGCAAATTTAGTCAACTGAGGATGTTGCGCGCTCAAGGTTCAAGGCGTGACATTCCCGTTTAAGTGGGTATTAGAGCCTAGAGTCAAGGTCTGGAGTGATAAGGTGTGATGGGTTTTGGGATAGTTAGCTAGGAAAGACATTTTCCTTATACTTATGCATGTGATTGATTGATTGTTCTATGCAGATTGCTCAGATTTCTAATTCTTTGTTGGAATTGGAAAGCATGTTTCTATAAAGAAATTGCGAAATGAGCGATCTTAAGCAGAGGGCCCATCAGAGAAGGGTCATAATGGCTTTGACAGATGCCAAGGGAAGGGCATCGGCTCAAGCTAGTGCTAGAGGAATGGCACCGAGATGGGCTGGTGCTAGAGGGAAAGCACTGGCGCAAGCAAGCATCAAAGGGAAGGCACTAGTTGATCCCAAGGTTGACGAGATCTTGCAAGCCCTAGAAACCTTAGGAAACGTGGTTGGGCAGCAAGCTCAGAATCAAGTTGCTGCTACTGCCACTACCACTACTGCTACTATCGCTGCTGCACTTGTCAAAGTCCCACCCAGAAATGGGAATGGTGAGCGGCCTATGCACAAGCTGGTAGAATAATTTTTGAAGCTGAAGCCACCAAAATTTATTGGAGCAGATGACCCCGAGACTGCAACCCTTTGGGTCCGAGTGTTGGAAAAGGCTTTTGCACTATTGAGGTGTTCAGAGGAGGACAAAGTGACCCTTGTCGTATACCAGTTGTAGGGTAATGCGAGCATATGGTGGGAGGCCACTAAAGAAAGAGTGTTTCCCAATGGTTTAGTCCCAGAGTGGGATGCCTTCATTGAAGCTTTTTATGGAAAGTATTTCTTGGACTGCGCTCGAGAACAGAAGATGGCTAAATTCTAGCGCCTCCACCAAAACCAAATGACTATAGATCAGTACGAGGTGAAACTCGCCGAGCTGTCGAAGTACGCACCGAGGTTCATCAAAGACCCAGTGGATAGAGAGAGAAGGTTCAAGGATGGCTTGAAATCGGAGATTAAGGACTCACTGGTGCTAATGAATCTCAAAGATTGTGATGAATTGTATGAGTGGCGCAATTGAGAAATGAAAGAAAACTGATAGCAAAGTAAATGGCGGGAGTTGCTTAGTCCACATACCTGAAATCTAAAAATTTCCTGAAGCCAATCAAGAGCATCTTCATCCCTCTTCTTTAAGTGGTCGTTTGGCCATGGAAGGTCCTCAGTGTTGCGAAGAGCCACTACAGCAGATTTGATCTACAAAGCAAGAATATTACATACAACAATAGTTTCAGGTACTGCTGAGAAGTAAGGCCGTAGCACTGCATTTCGATGTTTGGAAGGGGATGCAAACCTCAGGGTATTTCCTAATTGCCCGATTTGCACCATCAGGATCCAGAGGGAGAATGTTGTAAGGAACATAAATTTGCATATGTTCTGCTACTACTTATCCTGTGCCTCTAAAATCTGTACACACATAAATGTGGACCGATATTTCTCGCTGACATATTCTATGTGATGGTTTTATTAATGTGATGGGCTTAAGGCCCGTCCGCCCATGTTGGGCCTAAAAGCCCGGCCCACAAGAGTAGGGCCCATGGATGAAGGGACACGATTAATTGTTTTTTGGAAGGACATATATAGGGGAGGAGAGAGAGGGAGAACGTACCTCTTGGTATAATTCCAACGTACGTTCCTCTCCCTTCTTTTTCTTCCAAACGCTGAAGGCGACGCCGTTTCCCTTTTCAAGGCAAATTGACATCATCGGATCAAAATTTCTTCCTCGATATTCAGCATTGGTGTCTAATCTGTGGCTAACAAGGTACACTCGAATCCGTGGTGTGCTTTACGATCGGTGATACGTGATTTTCCCGGGCTTCGCTTCTGCATTCGTTTTAGGGGTTCAATTTAGTGTCGAATCCGGTTTTTTGGAGATCCGATATTCCCAACATTGGTATCAGAGCCCTAGTTCACGTTTTCCCGACCTGTTTGATGTTTTTTGATTTGGTTTTTGCGAAAGTAATTCGGCCATATGGATCAGGGCGAGAAATCCCGACACCCGAGCGCTGTTCGTCCTTTTTTCTGAGTTTTCGTAAGTTGAAATCAATTTCTGAAGACACTTGATGAAAGATGTCGTCGAGACGAGTCCGGCGACATGTCGTGCGCCGCCGGGAGACGCCGCACCCGCCTACACGGGCGGCCAGAAGGCGCTGCGGGTGGGCGCGACGCGCCCGGAAGCGCTGGCTCGCCCAGCCCGTGTGGCACACGCGCCGATCGGCGAACCGGCACGTGCGCGCTGCCGTCAGCGAACCAACATGCGCTGGTCGGCGAACCGACATATGCTGACATCACACGCTGACGTCACCGTGACATCACCCAATGGTAGGTAACCGCCAGGATGACGTCATCGATGACGTCATCGCCGACAATGGTTGGCCGGGCGATCACCGGCCGGCGACCCGACCCGACCCAAGGCGACTCGACCCGACCCGCGGACGCTTGGCACACTCGCGGCACGTGCCGGCTGACGTTTGCGTGACATCAGCCCGCGCACGCGCGCGGCACATGCGGTCCGTCTGGTCCGACCGGTCTGACAACCCGGCGACCTAACCGTGACCGTTGACCGTTGACCCGATGAATGTTGACCTTCGTTGACCCATTGACCGGTCGTCGACCGTTGATCGTTGACCCGAAAAAAAATGGAATTTGTTTCTTTTTCATTTATGCCTATGTGGGTTATATGTAATCCATTATTTATTTTGCATTTGTTGCATGAATTTTGGAAAATTATGTATTTTCCCTTATGTGAATTAAGGATTATAAGTAATCCATTTTTAGTTTGCATTTTTTACAGGAACTATGATACGTCATGCACGGATACCTGCAATCTCGAGAACAGACGAGGGAAATGCAAGACTTAAAAGGCTAATATCAGATTTAGCTAATTATCGGTGGCATGATGGTGATTTAGTATCACATGTGGTCAAGGTCAATCAGATGATACAGGAAATCATCTAGAATGGTTATCTTATGCCGGATTTTGAGAAGGTGCCGGCTTTGATGAACACTCTTCCACCTGAATGGCAAGCAGTGTTAGATCAACTATGGAAGGTCAACGTGGTCCCGGGTTATAGGAGGCTGGTGGAAAATTTTGTAAGAGAGTACTATAGGATTGAGTTAACCAAAACTTCAACCCTTAGATTGAGCGCCACATGGCGCAGAGTGAATGCGCTTTGGTGGCGACATGAATGCTCTCCAAAAGTTTTTTCATGGTTGGCAAATGTGCCTTCAGTTTTCTCAGATGTTTTGACTGATAGATTAGAAGGGACATTCCCTATTTATTTCTTAGATTAATTATGAGCTGTTTTATGGGTGTAAATATCTCTTTCCATGTTGATATTTTTCTCTGTATATATTGCTTAGTGTAATGTATAGTTGTATTATGTGAAAGCATTGTTATTCTATTGGATGTTAGATTTTATATGCTTTCTGTTATTGTTGACTGTTGTGGGTAGTTCATAGAAGTTTTTGTAACTTTATAGAATTTATTTTGCATAAGACAATTATATTAATAATAATTTTGAGTTAGGATTTTTGGAGGATGATTGGAAACATAGTGACCTTTTGATTCTGAAACCTTACTTGAAATTATTCATTGATATGATGGGTCTGTGCAAAAGTAGATGCATAAATGATAGGCATTAATTATTCGTGCATGTATGTCTGATGTATTCAGATCGATGGTTTCAGCAATTAAGAACGTAATTGCTGATATGAACGGCAACAATTGTGAAATATTGAATATGAAAATTCAATATGTGCTGGAAAAGAAAGAAGCACTAGAAGCTCTTTGAAATAGCTAGTACGAGTACCTAGAGGGGGGGTGAATAGGTATACAAAAATTTTCTCGAAGCTTGCACGATATTTAAACGATTAGAGGATTTGCAACAGTTAAAAATTCAATCGCAAAACGAGTAAGGGAAAGAGAGAATTGAACGCTCGGTTTATAGTGGTTCGGCTTGATTCAAGCCTACGTCCACTCTTCAAGACTGACAGCCGATTGGCTGGATTCCACTATGATCAAAGAGATGTTACAGTGTTGATCTTCCTTGATTTCTAGGTGTAGAAGATCTACCACACTCATTCAAGGCGTCACAAAGTATAAACACTCTCTGTGTACAATTTTGCTCAGTCTCGACTAACAATCAAGGATCTTCAGACTCTGGAATTTTTCTATCGATCACACACTTAAAACAGCTAGACGTCTTCCTTTTATACTCCTTCATGCCATCATAGCCGTTGGCACTTACCGAAGGAATTCCTCCAATTTACCCGTTGGACGGAATCAATCAAGAAGATCATCCGAGCTATTTAAGGAATTCGATGATAGCCCATCAATCCCGTTCGCCCATACAATCGGGATCTCGGTTTCCATGAATAGAATATTCCAAGATTATTTCGTCAACCATCGGATCTTCAATCGATCTTAGATAAGAATTAAAGAATCCGAAATGATTATCCAACCAAGAAATCTATTCCGAGGATCGAATCCTTAACCATAAACCTCGGCTTAGGATTTCCTTCGACACCGGAGTAGAAAGATCGGTGAGAATAGACTTAAGTCTTGAGTCCCGAGTCTTAAGTCTTTGAGTCTTGAGTCTTGGGTCTTGAGTCTTGAGTCTTGGGTCTTGAGTCTTGAGTCTTGAGAGAACAAAGTCTTCAGACTTCAAACTGACGGTCTCCGAACATCCAGACTTTAGACTGAAAGAAACGTTTTGTCAGCTTCAAAATATTCTGGAAAGATTTCTCCAACACTCTTGACCATGTTATGGAAGATCTTGAGAATGCTATGTGCCACCTTGAGTTAGCTGAGGACCGCCTAACGGTATTTGAGCCGAAAATAAATATTTTCAATGCTGGTTCTAGCTCAAAAAGGGCTTTGAGCTATAAGCGCAAGCGTATTGATTCGTTCAATATGTGGGAACGCAAAGAATCAAGAGTTAACCAACACAAGAGAGGAAAAAGTCCTCAAGTGAAGAAAATGTCAAGGGTGAGATGTTACAATTGTGACAAAAGAGGTCACTATGCTCACGACTGTCGTGAGCCAAAGAAGGTAAACACCTCTTGTACATTTGAGAATTTTGTTTATGTGTCAAGTTCTGTATTATAGTCTGAATCCAATCCTTTGTGGATTGTAGATTCAGAAGTAACAAACCATGTAACGAAGGATAGAGGATCCTTTGTAGAATTCCGACGAGTACCAACTGGAACTAAGTGGATCCATGTAGGAAATAACTCCAGAGCTGAAGTTAAAAGAGATTGGCACCTACCAATTGAACATGTGTGGCGGACGCACCTTATTCCTACATGATGTTCTATATGCTTCGGAGATTCGTCGAAATTTAAGTGTCTGTTTTGGTGTTAGTTAAGCTTAGTTCTGGTATGAACTTCCATAATAAAAATGTAGATTTGTATTTGGATACAAACTATTATGGTTGTGGTCACTTTCTAGATGGTTTTATTATAATGTTGACTATGGTAATGTCAATATTCGTTATTCCTTTTTTTCACGTCTTCTACTTCATATGATAATGATGTGATTATGTGGCATGCTAGACTTGGTCATATTGGCCAACAACATATGAATAGACTAGCCAAGAAGGGCTTGTTGGGCAACATTGAAAAAGTCAATTTGCTCATATATGAGCATTGCCTAGGAGAGAAAACGACAAGGAAACCATTTGGAAAATGTAAAAGAGCTTAATTTCCTCTGCATTTAATCCATTATGATGTCTGTGGTCCAATAAATGTGAGAGGAAGGCATGAGACTATTTATTTCATCACTTTTATAGATGATTATACTCGATTCGGATATGTCTATTTGATTTCTCATAAATCTGAAACATTGAGTTGTTTCAAAAGGTTTATGAACTTGGTAGAAAATCAATTAGATAAAAAATAATAATAATAAAAGTATTAAATCCGATCGAAGTAAAGAATATTTATCCGATGAGTTCAGAAAATTATGTGATGAAAAAGGAATAGAAAGACAGTTGTCTATTCTATATACTCCTCAACAAAATGGTGTTGCGGAGAGAAGAAACGGAACTCTACTGGAAATGGTTAGGTTCATGATGGCGCATGCTAACTTATTTATTACTTTTTGGATTGATGCGTTGTTAACTGCTGCCTATATACTTAACCGGGTGCCTTCCAAATCAGTTACTTCCACTCCATATGAGTTATGGATAGGTAGAAAATCGGACTTAAGTTTTCTTAAGCCATGGGGTTATGCTACCTATACTCATGAGTCCTCTCACAAGTTTGGGAAATTGGGTCCCAAAGGAAATAAGAGTATTTTCATGAGATACTCCGAACACTCGAAAGGGTATGTGTTCATAGGTGAGCGGGAAAGTGAGAGTATAACCGAATTTGAATTACGGGATGTCACATTCTTAGTTGATGAATTTCCTAAGAAGGGCGAAATAAGGGAAGATTACTCCATATTTATAATCTTGGATCAAGATAATGATATTAGTGGAGTTCATCCAAGTGGGAGTAATATGAGAAGTGATGAATTGAATTCAACTCATTCTCAATTACAACCACATGATGAGACGACGTCATCATTGTCTAATCCTAGTGGGAGCATAATGGGGAATAATGTGCTAAGTGTACAATCTCTCATACGGTGAACAAGTCGCCAAAGTATTCCCCGTCGACGTTTTGACATTGAAGGGAAAACTTTTATGGTTGCTCCACAAGATGAGGATGAGCCAAGAAATATTAATGAGGCTCTGAATTGCCCTAGTAAGGAACAATGGATTCATGTAATAGAAGAGGAAATTGAGTCAATGAAATCAAACCAAGTCTAGGAACTGGTTGATCTTCCAAAAGGACGCAGAGCTATTGGGAACAAGTGGGTTCTCAAAATAAAGCGAAATACTAATGGCTCGATAGAAAGGCATAAGGCTCGCCTTGTGGCGAAGGGGTATAATCAATAGGAATGAATTGATTATGAAGAAACATTTTCTCCTGTAGTAAGATTTACCTCGATTCGCATTATTCTAACAATAGTGGCTAGTATGGATCTTGAGTTACATCAAATGGATGTAAAGACTACTTTCCTCAATGGAGAATTAGAGGAAGAAATATATATGAAACAACCTGCTGGTTTCATAGTGAAAGGCCAAGAAGAAAAGGTATGTCAACTTTGGGGGTTGATATATGACCTTCAGCAGTCATCGAGACAATGGTATATACATTTTCATAATGCCATAGTGGCATATATCAAAAGATCCAATGATCAATTTGTGATCATATCATTATATGTTGATGATACACTAATTATCGGAAGTAATATGGAGTTTGTTAATACTGTGAAGAATTGGTTATCTTCCAACTTTGAGATGAAAGACATGGATGATGTTGCATACATTCTTGGAGTTAAGATTTCAAGATTGTAAACCCATACACACTCCTATTGCAAAAGGTGAAGGATTGAACCATAGACTGTGTCCAAGGACTCCACAAGAGAAGGAACAAATGAAACATGTTCCTTATGCTAGTGATGTTGGAAGCTTGATGTACGCTATGATGTGTACAAGACCTGACATATGTTTTGCAGTTGGAATGATGAGTAGTTACCAATCCAATCCAGGTCAAGCACATTGAAAAGCTATTAAGAGAATACTGAGGTATCTAAAGGGACTGCTGATTATACGCTGAGTTATTAAGGAAAGGATCTGCGACTCTAAGGCTATTTTGATGCTGATTGGGGAGGAGATTTAAATGAAAGGAAATCTACCTCTGGCTTTATTTTCTTACCGAATGATGGCACTATATGTTGGAGCAGTAAGAAATAAACGTGTATAGCCTTGTCCACGATAGAAGTTGAGTTCGTAGCATTATCAGCAGTAGTATAAGAGGTGTTTGGCTTAAGAGATTTTTTTGGGTCATTTAGGTGTTATTAGAAGTGCTGTAGATTCATTGTTGGTTAATTATGATAGCCAAGCAGCAAAAGCATATACCAAAGATCCAAAATATAATGACAAGATCAAACATATAGATACCAAGTATAACTTTATCAAAAATATGGTTGCATGAAAAGATGTGAACTTACAGTACATATTACGCATAGAATGGTAGAATATCCTATGACAAAGCTAATACCTAAAGATGTGTTTTTGTGGCCATATGAAATCTCTAGGATTGCGTAGAGGCTGATGTACTGAATATTGTAATTTTCCTAAAAACATTGAATTTATGTTTTCATCATTAATGCCTATGAATCTTTGTTTGATCTTTATGAATCTTAATGCTCGGTGCATTATTTTAAGTTGAGAAAGTATGTCGGATAGATATAAGATTAGCCCACTCACACAGGTAATCGCCTCTATTTACTGTGTGATAAATAGAGATGAGACTATTTTTAAGCTTATTATCTAGGTGATAATCGAGAGCTCAAGCTTAAAACACGTATGTCGCCTTAACTGAGTGTTAAGATAAGGATATAATACTTACTATGTCCGAAAGTAAAATACCCCACATATTTTACTTTATCTGTCTAATATGCTAAATGTGAGTTCTGATGAATTTTGTGAATGAGTAGATACGTGAACTCAAGTTAGACATTAGGTATGTCTGAACTATCATCTATACGGTATTGAAGGTGTAGACATACGCTCCATGGGAAAGGAGTTAATAATGTAATACGTATTTCATACTACGTATGTATGAAATGACTAATAAGAGTGGCAAAAAGTTTGATCTCAACTTTTATGTCGTGTGAGACTCTTGAGGAAAAGAGTTCCTCAATTTTTAGTCCCCTCATGACTCTTACTTATTCTCAAGATTTCTATTTAGTATTTACTATCTTAGGATGTTGCCAATGGTCATGAGATGATTCGATCTAATGGGGCATTTCTAGAAAAGTAAGCTAAACTGAAATTGAGAATCACATTGTAGTTTTGTATTCACCGGTTAACCAATTATGATTGTTTTTGTGATAATCATAATTATGAATACAATAAATATATCATTGTTTAAAAGAGATCAAGAGAGATATAAATGTGATCGATCGATCTAGGGTACTGCATACTAAATCTACTCAGGATGTGATGCCCATTATGAGCTGCTATATATTCCTAACAGATGTATAGCAACGAGCTCTCAAAGTATGCTGGTCGCACGGATTATTCACCGGTATGAATGTTGAAGAGAGGTAAAGAGAATCCTATTCGGCCCACCATGTGCAAGTGGGAGATGATGGTTTTATTAATGTGATGGGCTTAAGGCCCGTCCGCCCATGTTGAGCCTAAAAGCCCAGCCCACAAGAGTAGGGCCCATGGATGAAGGGGCACGATTAATTGTTTTTTGGAAGGACATATATAAGGGAGGAGAGAGAGGGAGAACGTACCTTTTGGTATAATTCCAACGTACGTTCCTCTCCCTCCTTTTTCTTCCAAACGCTTAAGGCGACGCCGTTTGCCTTTTCAAGGCAAATTGACATCATCGGATCAAAATTTCTTCCTCGATATTCAGCATTGGTGTCTAATCTGTGGCTAATAAGGTACGCTCGAATCCGTGGTGTGCTTTACGATCGGTGATACGTGATTTTCTCGGGCTTCGCTTCCGCATTCGTTTTAAGGGTTCGATTTAGTGTCGAATCCGGTTTTTCGGGGATCCGATATTCCCAACACTATGGAAAAGAAAGAAGAACCTTTTTGCTAAGTGGAATCGGCGATACAGCTCATTGCACATGCTGTCAGCTAAGAGAAGATTCAGATAATACAACAAAGGTCTCATTCGAATCAGCCTTCCGATCATGTAATAAGTTCGAGAAATGTGCAAAGGTTTACCTCCCAATCAATTTCAACGGATAGCGCCAAACAAACAGCTTTCAACACTTCAAAGAGTAAAATACTGGTAATCAGTTTACAATGAAAACAATCAAACAATGGATATATATTGGATTAGATAATGCAATCCACAAAGATTATCTTATTTAAATTTAAAAAAAAAAAAAAAACCAAATTATGATAATCAAGTGGTTATGGATATCAATGGAAGATTATCCGTTAGATTTGAAAACAGGTAAATCGACAATCATATCCAAATTAGAAGGAAAATTTCCTTGGCGTGGTATCTTAGGATGCATTATCTAATAGAATGTCTAGCGGAATATATCAAATCTATTAAATAGAAAAATCATACCTAATTGGAGAATTTACTTTTCAAATTTGAATGCGACGCAATAAGACTAGGATCACAACCGGGCTAGCCGCCAGGTCAGTGAGCTCGGCACAGCCAAGAACTCTACTAAGGACCTGCAAAACAGAGACAAGACCACACCTCGGCTCAGGACGACCGGACCGGACTGGACTGGTGCTGTCGTCGACCCCGGGGGCGGTGTGACCGCCGCCTTGAAACGCTGGGAACCGGCTGGAGCTGCTCGCTGGAAGTTGCGACAGGAAGCTGCTGGACGTTAGGGATACCGAGCACGTGTTGGGCAGCAGAGATGGACAGCAGCAACTTCGGAAAGGACACCGGGGCTGCAAACGCTGCCCGATCAACTTGAACTCACAAATTGTTGGATGTCTCGCTGGAGATGCTAGGTGGCTCGCCCTGACTGCAAACGCTGACCAGAAGACCACGTAGATCTGCTGGTGCAGTTATTGAACATTTGAGCACTCCTTGATGATTGTCGTGGGATTGGTAGCTTTGGCAACAACGAGGAGCAGCAAACATCGTCGTGAGTTCACCAGGAAGGAAGCAACGTGTTGCTGGAGGTGTCACGGCGAGGCCACCTTGTCGTCGTGGGGGAGGCGTGGCAACGGGTCACCGTCTCATGGCGACACGAACGGCCGCGAGCGAGCTGAAGCTCCGCTGCAGGGTGGCCGCGGGTGACGTCGCGAGAGGCTCGGCCACGTGATGCTTGGCCGCACGCGCCTCCTCACTCTCTCACACGTGTTTTATCTGTACGTGCTCTGAGAATTGTAATTTTTGCCGACCTCTAAATTATGAGGCATAATATGCTATTTATAATGTGAACGTAAGTTTAATCATGGGCTTATTTTAGCCTTTATCAAGATAATGGGCTGAATTAGGCTCAAGACCTATTATAAATTAATTCCCACAGGCTGAAATTTAAATAATTAAGCTCAATTTGGCCAGTCTTTCCCAAGTAATTTTCGGCCACTAATCCCCGTTGACCTCTAATTTGTGAGGCATAATGTTCTATTTGAAATGCAAACCATTGTTAATTTCAATATTATAGGCTTAACTTAAGCCTTATTAAAGTGATGGGCTTAGATAACCTAAGGCCAATCCTAATTGGACTCTTAGTGGGCTGAATTGTGCTCAAATTAAGCCAATTAAGGCCCCTCTACCCTATGAATTTCAGACACTACTTCCCCTAGGCTTAGCCGAATTTTGGTCCCCCGTGGGCTTGATTTGTTCAATTTTAAGCTCACCGTCCACTGCTGGTCTAATATTAATGCAATTAATGAAAAAAATAACCAAAAATTGAATGCACATAAAATTATATGTTATGTAATTTAATTATAATATTTTAGGAATTAAAAATTAATCTGTAATTTTCTATTGAATAAATGAATAATCAGATTATCAAATTTAGATATCAACATTCTCCATATTTATGAATGGATCTTTACTCATGAAATACGCGATAAAAACTTTCCCGTTTGATGTGGGACTTATGATGTGATCAAAATCCCCCAATTAAAGTACGGACAAAAACCATATTGAAAAATGGGCTTGAAACTGAAGAATGAGGAGCCACATATGGGAAAGAAATGTGGGGCACGAAGGTTGTGAAATCGTAATCTAGAAAAGATAAACTAACAGATGAAATATCACTACGCATATGGAAAAACAATTGAAACTTGATACTCAAGCGATGAGGAATATCATTTCGCCAACTACAATAATCTCTCTCTATATGTACATGTAATACTCATGTACATAATACATATATATATATATATATATATATATATATATATATATATAGTTTTTTTCTTGTTCTTTTTTTGTCATTGTTACTTATGAAATTGTATTTTTGAGTAACTTTTTTTCTTTTTTACACAATATCATTATTGAAATGTTGTCATGTCAATATGTTAGAATATAATTCATATAATACTTGATGCGGAAATTCATAACAAATCAAATGATCTTTGATCTTCATAACTTTCACAAATAGATTCAAACATACCTTTCTCCATAACGCTACGCTTGATGATGATCGTTGTAGAAAACCCAATGATCTCGAACCAAAAGGGAGAAATCCAATTTCTCTTCCTTAACCCATTAAACCTTAATGTATTCAAGTGATGGAGGAGAGAATACGTTCTTTCTGTTTTTTTGTTGTTCGTTGTGGGTGGAGAGAGGACCGGACTCTATTTATACGTTCGTTAAAAGGGTGCCTTCCATCAAAACGATATACCCTTTCGTTTTAATAGAATCTTACCTTCTCGTAACCAATAATTATTTATAGCATTTCAATAATTATTAAACCATATAATAAATCACATAATATGGGCTACAATAATCCTTACATTCTCCCACTTGGCCCATATGATGTTCCTTTCATGGTTTAATAAAGACTATAATGTGCACAATAAGATTATGCTATAAAATTTCATTAAATTGGTAATCATATAATAATCACAATTAAGTAAAGAAAACTAATATGAGTCATAGCGGTTGTATGTCATCAATCGACATAGTCCATTCTATGTACTACAACTATAGTACTTTACTTCACATGATCCATAAATGAGAAGTACAGTAATAGTCCTACCATAATGTTTCTTTAGAAACTATCCTGTTTAACATTCATCTATTTCCATAATGTATACTAGATAAAAAAACAGGAAATATCAAAAACATGTAAGTGAGCTCAAAGTATCAAATACATAAACTTAATACAATCATAATACAAACATTAATGACATCCAATAACGCCTATCCTTTCAACATGCTCATTAAATGTTTTGGGCGGCAATCCTTTTGTTAAGGGATATGCTATCATAAGATTGGTGCTAATGTGCTCAATTGACACTCTTTGTTTCTGAACTTCTTCTTTGACAGACAAGTATTTGATCTCCATATGCTTAGCACATTTAGAATACTTGTCGTTCTTAGAGAAGAAAACTGCTGCAGAGTTATCACAATAAATTTTCAGTGGCTTGGCAATACTGTCGACAACCACAAGCCCTGAAAGAAAATTCCGCAGCCATAATTCATGAATTGTGGCCTCAAAGCATGCCACAAATTCAGCTTCCATAGTGGATGCAGCATTAACTGACTGCTTCGCACTCTTCCATGAAATTGCCCATCCAGCCAGAAGAAACAAGTAACCAAACGTTGATTTTCTCGTATCGGCACATCCGGCTAAGTCTGAATCTGAATATCCAATCACCTTAAGACGATCAGATCTTTTATAAGTGAGCATATGATTCTTCGTTCCTTGCAAATATCTAAGAACTTTCTTTGCAGCTTTCTAATGATCCATTCCAGGATTACTTTGATACCTACCTAGCATTCCGACAGCAAAACTGATGTCTAGTCTGGTGCAAGTTTGTGCATACATTAAGCTCCCCACAACAGATGCATAAGGAATATTATTCATTTGTTCTCGTTCCAATTCACTTTTCGGACATTGCATAAGGCTAAATTTATCACCTTTCTTAATTGGAACTATTCCTGCTTAACATTTACTCATATTAAATCTCTCTTAAATTTTCTCAATGTAGGCTTTCTAAGACAATCCTAATAATCCTTGTGATCTATCACGGAATATTTCTATTCCTATCACATATGTTGTCTCTCCCATATCCTTCATTTCAAAATTTTTAGAGAGAAATTTATTGATTTCATATAACAAACCAAGATCATTAACAGCAAGCAAAATATCATCAACATACAGAACTAGAAAAATAAACTTGCTCCCACTAATCTTCATATATATACACCGATCAACGGTGTTTTTCTTAAATCCAAATGAAGTTATTATATCGTTAAACTTAAGATACCATTGTCAGGAAGCTTGTTTAAGTCCATATATTGACTTCTTTAATTTACATACCATGTGTTACTTTCCTTTAACTGAAAAGTTTTCGGGTTGGTCCATATAAACCTCTTCTTCTAAATTCCCATTAAGAAAAGCGGTTTTAACATCTATTTGGTGTAACTATAAGTCATAATGAGCCACCAAAGCCATAATAATTCTAAGTAAGTCCTTCTTAGAGACTGGTGAAAATGTCTCTTTATAGTCAATGCCTTCTTTCTGAGTAAAACCCTTTGCAACAAGTCTGGCTTTATGTCGTTCAATATTGCCTTTTAAGTCGCGCTTGGTCTTAAAGACCCATTTACATCCGACCTTCTTACATCCTTTAGGCAATTCAACAATATACCAAACTTGATTTTGATGCATGGATTTTAACTCTTCTTCTATGGCATTAAACCATTCATTAGAATCTTCACATTCCATGGCTTGGGAAAATGAATCTGGATCATTTCCAATTCATAAGTTAATTTCTGACTCTTGTGGATAAACCATATAGTCATCAAAAATAGCCGATCTCTTTTCTCTTTGAGATCTCCTTAATATTATTTCTTATGACTCGGCCATTGGAGGTTCATTATTGACAACTTTAAAAGCTTTGGGTATAGGAACTTCTACCCTTACTTCTTGAATGCAAGCATCACGCATTCTTTCACTCCCACTGATGTCACTATTCTCAATGAACCTAGCATTTCCAGATTCAACAATTCTTGTACTATGATTAGGACAATAAAATTTATACCCTTTGGATTTCTCTGCATAACCAATGAAATAACCACTGGTTGTTCTTGAATCCAATTTCCTTTCATGTGGATTGTAAATTCTTACTTCTGCTTGACAACCCTAAACATGCAGGTGTCGTAAACTAGGTTTCCTTCCCGTCCACAGTTCAAAGGGAGTTTTTTGGAACTACCTTACTGGGAACCCTGTTTAATAAGTACATAGAAGTCTTTAAAGCATACATCCACAAAGATAAGGGTAAAGATGAATGACTCATCATACTCCTAACCATTTCCATTAAAGTACGGTTTTTGCTACACCATTTTGTTGCGGTGTACCTGGCATTGTGTATTGAGCACAAATGCCATGTCTTTCAAGGAATTTAGCAAATGGACCTGGACATTGTCCCGATTCATCATACTTTCCATAATATTCACCGCCTCTATCCGATCTTACTATTTTCACCTTTCTATCTAATTGCCTCTCAACCTCTTTAATATACACTTCAAGTGCATTCACTAATTGAGACTTATCATGCAATAGATAAATGTAACCATAACGTGAAAAATCATCGATAAAGGTTATGAAATAGCTTTCCTTACTAAAAGATGGAACATCAAAATGACCACATATGTCAGTATGTATAATTTCAAGAAGCTCTGTGCTTCTTGTGGCACCTTTCTTAGTGTGTTTTGTTTGTTTACCTTTAATACAATCAATACACACTTCAAGGTCAGTAAAATCCAAATTTGGAAGAATTTCATTCTTCATTAATCTTTGCATTCTTTCTTTGGATATATTACCCAAACGTTTATGCCACAAGTAAGCAAAATTTTCATTCACCAAACTTCGTTTAATGCCAACATTATGATGCAAGGTCATTAATGTCTCAACAAAAGTATTATCAAATCTAAATTTGTAGAGACCATCACATAAAGTTCCAGTTCCAATAAGAGTATCACTCTTAAATAGACTGAAAGAATTAGATCCAAACTTACAATAAAATCCCGCCACATCAAGTCTTGGCAAAAAAACTAAATTGCGAGAAAATGTAGGTACATAAAGGGTTCGAAACAAATCCAAATAATGTCCAGTATCTAAGATCAAACGATAAGTGCCAATGCCTTCAACTGGAGCTTTGTCTCTGTTCCTCGTAATCACATAACTTTCATTTGGCTTTATAGTTTGGATCGTAAGAAATCCCTGCATCGTATTTGACACATGAGTGGTGGCACCAGAATCAATCCACCAAATATTATAAGGAACTTCAGTAAAATTTGATTCAAAACATACTAAAGCACAAGGCTTACCTTTCTTTTCGAACCAAGCCTTACATTTTAGACAATCTTTCTTCAAGTGTCCAATTTTATTGCAAAAATGTCTCTTAATAAGATTGTGTTCCTTCTTGTGGATTTGAGAAGCCTTCGAAGAGTCATTCAGAATGTGTAGTCCTTTCTTCTTGCTCCTTCCACCTTTCCTCTTAAAATTATTTCGAACTTCTTGATGACTTGAGAGATGAACAGAATGAGCCTTTTGATTATTTATCCTTGTTTCCTCTTGAATTAGCATACTGGCCAATTTGTTTACATTCCACTTATCCTTTATAGTGTTGTAATTCATTTGAAATGACCCATATTGCTCATGAGGCAAGGAATTAAGTATAAATTGTACTAAAAAGTACTCATCCACGTTCATTCCCAAAATCCTTAACTTTGCTGCTAAATTCGTCATCTCAAGTATATGTTCATGCATGGTACGCGAACCATCATATTTTATGGTGGTCAGTGTACTCATCAATGTACCAACAAAGTGACTTATCAGCAATTTGAGAACGTTCTTCCACAAATTTCATAAATTCCTTAGCATCGTTAGTCTTGGGAAGAGAAGTCTTTAAATTATTTGCAACTGTCATTAGCATGAACATTAAGCTTAGTCTGTTTGATTTTTCCCAAGCTTTATGGAAAGACTTTTCATCATTGCTACTTTCATCAGTAATAGCAGCTGGTTTCTCAGCTTGAAGCGCTAAATCAAGATTCAGGACACCTAAGTGAAACTGGACTTGTTCACTCTAATCAGGAAAATTTATCCCATTGAATAAGGGAACAGATGAGGCGTGCGAATGGAGTGAAATGGGTACAGATACTGCAAATGTGCAAGAAAATACTCATACATTAATGCTTTAAGAATATCACCTAATCAGATTCAAACTAAACAACATATGTACATCATAGTTCTCCTTTGGGCGATCCTATGATATACAAATATATATATATATATACACCATAATGATGCTAATAACTTTTATTTGATAATTGTAAATATATCTTATTAAAATTTATTTGTTATCTTTGGATATACAAACAAATTTAACAAGTCATATTAATTATCAACCATCATGTTCATGAATTATAAGAAAATAATTAACCTTTGGGTTAATCCCTAAGTTCTTATAATAAATGAACTTCAATATACCCATAACTTCAATAATAATATAAAACATATCAATTTCATATATAGCATCAATTAATCATGGGTAATTGAATGAAATAATTTACTATATCAAAAATTCAAAAGACTTTAAGGTTCGGCCACTTTGGTGACTAACAAACCTTTCATAATATGAATTTTTAATATTGTAAAATTCAAAGATTTACTAAATTTGCACATAATGACAAAAACTTAATTAAAGCATAAGGGCATAATTGTAAAATCATAATTCCATAAGGGCAGAACCATAAGATTATAATCCAGGGGCAAAATGGTAAATAATTAGCAATGGCAGAATCGTAATTATAAATTAAACAGGGGCAAAACAATAAATAAATTGCGAGAATGACAAAATTGGAATTTTAAAAATGGCATAGGGGCAAAAACGTAAAAAGGCCGCGAGGGGACGTCAGGCGCGTGCCGAGCACGCGCCTTCATCCGCCGAGGGCACGTGCCACGCACGCGCGCGACCAATGCAAGGGCGCGTGCGTTGCACACGCATGCAATTGCGCGGGAAGCCCCCACACGCGTGACGGCGCGTGGCGCGTGGGTT
The DNA here is from genome assembly GCA_016097545.1 of Eucalyptus victrix. NCBI lineage: Eukaryota > Viridiplantae > Streptophyta > Magnoliopsida > Myrtales > Myrtaceae > Eucalyptus > Eucalyptus victrix. The sequence goes on from CM027844.1 coordinate 33,262,282, forward strand.
CCACGCGCTTGCAACCGCAGCACGCGCGTGGAGCCCACGCGCCTTCTTCCTCGCACACAGACACGATTCTTTGCCGTTTTTCGCCGTTCCGCCGCGATTTCGCCGGCCGTTTCTTCTCCGGTAGCCCATCCCAGACACAAATAATTAATGGGTTTTGAAGAGCATGCCAGTACGACCACATAGCTTTAAGTTTCGGCCAAAATGACCAAGAAATTGGCTCCAAATCAAAGCACAATTTCTCAGAACACAAAACCTCCACCACCGCCGCTTCTGCCGCTCGATTAGCCTCCGGCAAACACCAATATACCGGAAAAACTCATGGCTAATATTCCTCATGGCAGTGCAACCGTATGGGTCCGAAACCAAGCGGTGGGTCGCCGGATTTTGCCCAGAACCAGCGAGTTTCTTACTTGCCCTCAAAATTCCGAATTTTTCCATTTTCGTCCTTTTCCACTTGTACACAGTAACTTTTCTTCGCCATTTTCGTCCATGAAGAACGTTACATCATTCGGATTTTCTTTAATAGAACCTTTCAAAACATTTCAACAACAACAAATACTACGAACAGGATTATTCAACAAATCATCATGCATAAATCATAATATTTCTTTAAACGGAAAAATCATGAGATCATAAACCAAATGCTCTGATACCAACTATTAGAATATAATTCATATAATACTTGATGCGGAAATTCATAACAAATCAAATGATCTTTGATCTTCATGACTTTCACAAATAGATTCAGATATACCTTTCTCCATAACGCTACGCTTGATGATGATCGTTGTAGAAAACCCAATGATCTCAAACCAAAAGGGAGAAATCCGATTTCTCTCCCTTAACCCACTAAACATTAATGTATTCAATTGATGGAAGAAAGAATACGTTCTTTCTGTTTTTTTGTTGTTCATTGTGGGTGGAGAGAGGACCGGACTCTATTTATACGTTCGTTGAAAGGGTGCCTTCCATCAAAGCGATATACCCTTTCGTTTTAATAAAATCGTACATTCTCGTAACCAATAATTATTTATAGCATTTCAATAATTATTAAACCATATAATAAATCACATAATATGGGCCACAATAATTCTTACACAATAATCGTGGCTGCATGATTAAATATGTTAAAGATGAAGTTTGCATGTTTCCACAAAATCAAAAGGCGAAAAAACATCATTATACATATTATAAAGTCAGAAGAGTTGTAACGATCTTGAACTTCTTAGAAAATTATTCAAAAAGTCTTAAATCTATTGTATGGAGGTCAATTCAGTCATAGATTTTTCAATTATGCTAATTTAGTCCTAAACATTTTAACGGTGTATCAATTTAGTCCTAAATATTTTGATACTTTACCAATTTAGTCATAAACATTTTGACGATTTGCCAATATAGTTCTTCTGCCAAATACTTGTATAATAAGTTTATGACTAAATTGACAAATCTTCGAAAGGTTTAGGACAAAGTAGATACAAAGAAATTTTTAGGACTAAATTGGTGAATCATCAAAAAGTTTAGGACTAAATTGATACAATAATCGCCACACAATAGGTTTAGAGCTTTTTGGACCATTATCCCTAACCTTCTCTAGACATCGTCCACCATGATGTTGCAAGTAGTGGATATGCAATGCATTGGGACGTGACGTCAGGCTCTGAACATCAAATAGTGGATATGTGCGAGTTCAAACTTAATTCAACCTTTTTACTTTCTCAATCAAAAGAGAACTCATGGGTGCTTTAACCTCGAGAATCATCTCTCATTTGTTTAGGAAGAAAGAAGATTAAGCAGTCCAAGCATGTGCATCGACTTGATAATGTGGTCGTTGTCATTGGAGAAAGAGGCGTAGGGAAATTGCTTGCCTTCTTGTTTTGAAATTTGCGCCAAAAAAAAAAAAAGACCGGAAAATTGATTTTAGATCATCTACGGCAATGCGTGTTGAATTAAGTGAGGCGTTAGATATGTGTTGGATGCGCATAATTGAAAGCGCGCTCTCCATGCAACAAATTTTCCTTGTCTATGCATAATATCCATTAGATTTCAATGAATCACACTCCATTAAATCAACTTTCATGGTGAAAAACACAACCTAATAATTTGAAAGGTATAATTTACCACGACGTATAAATAGTAGTTAGTATTGATTAAGAACTTATCAGCCATCTAAATTTACACATTATAAAGATTATTATCATATTAGTGAAATTTACCGAACTTTCGGTATAGTCACTAAATTTTTCGAATGGTATCAACCAATGTATATGTGCAATTACCAATGTTATATAGAAATCTACCGATCTTTTATAATCTCAAAGTCTTAATATACAATGTCAATGAATAATTCATCAGCATAAATCGAAATCAATGCCTATTGGTCCCGCACAAAATTTACAAACGTGAAACTTACTGCCCTGATGTGAACTTACGGTCGTGTCGTGAAAAGGTGAACTATAAGGTACTAACTTTGTTTGAACTTTTTTCAACTCAGTTTCAGAGGCATGCATGCTTGTTTGGATCAAACTTTTGACGGGGACATGGATATAAACCTAGTTTGGTATCCGAAAATCAATGGAGCTAAAAGACATGGCCTATGGATCTGGGCACGGAGGGTCGGAGATTCCCGCACATGGGTCAATAGATGTCCTCACTATGAATTAATTTTCTCGATGGTTGTAGGTCTCGAGTAAATCAACCAGGTTTGAAATTTTAAAAAGATTAAAAAAAAAAAAAAAAACACACACACACACACACACACACACACACACACACACAACTTGCCAAAACAATTTATGCGTCCTAGGTCTCACGATTCGGGCTAAAATCGTTAGTCTTATTCAAACGATGATACACTTGCATTCTTTACCAGATTCCATGCACGACGAATCTTCCATTTTTTTTAACAATAAGTCTATATAAAAAGAGGGAAAAAGGTGAGACAGAAGAAGAAAAAGAATATTTTTCCCTCTGTATGGACAAAGCTTATTGAGCACGTGCATCCTTAACTTACAAAATTTCTATTCTTCCTATAAAAATTAATTTTATGACAGCTAATCTTATCTAGTTTGGATTATGATCATCAAAAATCGAGAAAAGAAGAAGATGATAAAGAAAGATTCCTGGATTGTAAAAACCTATAGCCACTTGCTACCTATAGCCACTTGCCTTTGGGGACCGGGAGGACAGACGGGCCTTTTTTGGAGCGTTGCCATTTATAATTACTCCAATTTGGCTTTGGCTTCTATCATCCACTTGACAGGGAAGTTTTTTTTTTCTCCCCCATTTCATTGGCTAAAGCACACCTGTTGGTGAACTTTTATCGCGAGTTGATGCTTAATCCACAAGTTGTTAAACCAACTCAAGTCTGATCTATCTTAAGTTCATATTTAATCCTCTACTAGCGGATAGATCAAATAGCGAAAGGCCGGTACCCGTGTTTGGTCAAACCTACCGCTCTTGAGTGCCGTTATGCCACTTTCTATTGCTTCTTTCACAAAACTAACACCACCATTAGATTCACCAGCCCTCAAAGAGTAAGATCCTGAAATTTCACGGCAATGGCGCTAAACCTGCACTCTCATTCATCTCCTGCTTCGTACAAAGACAAAGCAGTTTATCATCTCCTGCCTTCTAGGAAGTAAGGGCAGCTATCTCCTGTGAACGAATAGGCTCTTTTCGCTCTCTACAATCGGGTTTCAACCCGGCTACGAACCGGCTTATAGAAGGATTCCTTAGACTACAAGACCTTGAAATTTCATTGTCATACTCACTCTCAGTCTCTTCCACATCTTGGATTTACTGACCCCGACAACAATCAGTGCTATTCCGACACTTTGGGCTTATCAACATGAAATGCCATAAATTATAACATATACATAAAAACTGTACCAAGCAACCTTAAAGTGACGACCTTCACTTTCAACAATGAATGTACGACATATATAATGAGCGTGAGAACACATATTATGCCAAGATAACCAACATTCAAAAGACAATCTATAGTTCAAGAAAAACACGTGGTCCGACCTCAACTAAGACAGTGAGCCGATTAATACTCTTCCAAACATAAGAACAAGACGTATCCTCGATAAATTTAAGTGGCGGAAAAGTAGTAGGTGGGTCGGGTGAAATCTAACTGAAGTTCTCCGCGTGGATCGAATACGAACTCTTCCTTGACATATAATTTTCGACTTCCTTCCAAGCCGTTGAAATGTCGTTGCGCGAATACGGTACGGTCACGTGAAGTCAAAGTCCTATTTAATACAAGTCTTCTCTCACCGCCTTCTCTCTTCCGCTCTCCTCGTTCCCTGCTCTAGGCCAAAACAAAGCCCAGAAAAAGAATAATTACAATAATAAAGCACGTGCCATATTTTCCTTCCTCCTCTCCCTTTATAAAAACCACTAGACCAGCTCTCCAAAATCCCACCACACCCAAGTCTCATTAACCATTGTCTAAAGCAATAGTTGTCTACACCATTCTTCTTTCAAGAACACACCAGAAACGATCATCGCCACCATCATCATGTCGAATCCACAACTTCTTCAATCCCCATCTGCCTCCCCAACCTTGGTCCCATTAAGCAAGCCACCTAGCCAAGGCAACGGTGGGTTCACAGTTTTACCAGTACAGTCTGCGCCTATGCTCCAAAAGAGGCCTAGAGGCGCTGAAGCAGGTCTTGCATCGAGTAAGATTGAAGCGGTTGCCAGCCCGAGCGCCATGGAGAAGCCATTGTCAGTTAAAGCGGTAGTGAGCACTAGTGGCTGAAACCCAGCACTAGTGGCTTGTTATCGAAAATGGGGATAAGTGGAGGGCTCGATAAGATTACTGATCTGGTGGGGAAAACGCTCCTCTTGGAGCTTGTTAGTACAGAGCTTGACCCCAGTAAGTACTGAGCATTTCGTTTTAAACTTGAATACAACTTGTAACAAAAAGCAGGGGGAGAAATAGGATGAATTTGATGGAAATGTCTTCTACTTTTTGAAAATTTTGAGATGTTCACAATTTGACTTTTATTTGAAGTGAAACATTCGAAGTTTTTCAAGGTCAAAAATAGCAATATTATACGAATTTGTACCAGAATTTTAAAGCTAAAATGCCTATTATTAGGTTCGGAGAAAAAGTTACAGAAGTACGAAAGTTGTTATTGACTTGCAATAAACAAGGATGTTTGATAGTTTTACTTATCAACCATTCCCTAAATAAATTCTCCATGTACGTAGGTTTATGTTAGAGATCATGATCTTTGTCAGAAAAAGATATTTGCAAGTACTGCAAAGGATATATGTACAAAATGCAAAATAAATTGACAACAACTGCATGGTTTTTGCCCATATTTATCATATTTGAATATAGTCCTGAACTTCATTTACAGAGACGGGACAAGAGAAGGGGACAATCAAAGGGTACGCATACAAGAAGGGCCACAACGAGGATGAGGTGACATACAAGTGTGAGTTCGAGGTCGGAGAGGAGTTCGGGGAGGTCGGGGCGATCTTCGTGGAGAATGAGCACCACAAGGAGATGTACCTCAAGGACATCGTCCTCAATGGATTTGTAGGCGGTCCTCTTAACATCACATGCAGCTCATGGGTTCACTCCAAGTACGATAACCCACAAAAGAGGGTTTTCTTCACCAATAAGGTTAGATCACAAAGATAGCTACATAGCTTCCTATCTCGGGTTTTTCTCATCGAGACCTTCTAGGATTATAACTTGAAATAGATAGTGTATATATGTGTGTGTTACTTGGAAATTAGGGTTTTTGGACACATATGTATTTTATTTTATTTTTTACGCACTTGAAGGCACCTAAGAGGAGAGAATAATTAAAATAAAATTTAAAATATTTATTTAAAAAAAAAAAACCGTAGTCTTCTTCACTCAGTTAGTTATGTATCATGAAATGCAAGTTTTCTCGAGACAAACATAGTACCACTTCTAGTTCTAGGTATGAATTATGAGGACTATCTAGATAGATTTAATTTGGGGCTTGATGGCTTTTGCTGCGCACTATTGCGAGGCGGTGCTATTTACTGACGGAAACGCCGAGTGGGCTAAGGAGACCGAGAGAGGAGGAGCTGGCAATCCTAAGAGGGAACGGCCAAGGCGAGAGAAAATCGTACGAGAGGATATACGATTACGATGTGTACAATGACCTCGGGAATCCGGACAGCGACGTGGATAAGAAGAGGCCCGTGCTCGGTGGCAAAGAACTTCCATACCCTAGACGATGCCGGACCGGGCGCCCTCGGTGCGAGACCGGTGAGTCGAGAAATTATTTGTTATGACTTCATAATAATGACGAACACCCAAAAAACTTTAGATTATTGAATTAATTTCTTTCTTAGCGGGAGATGCCCTCCAAAATTAAGTCCAAACGTAGAGTGCATAGAAAAAAGACCATGAAAACGAGAGGGCATAAAAATTGGAAGAGATATTTGTAAAGTATAAGAATAGAAAGTGGATTGTATAAAATCAGCCATATCCAGGCATAACCCTTTTAGCAGTTGGGAAATGGACCTTCTGTATCTTTTTCTCGTAAAACTGTACTCACAGAAACATCAGCCATTCATAATTTCATATCCTTTTTGCATGCTTTTGTATATCATCACATTCTTATTACATGCTCAGTATCATGTTAAACATGCACATATACTATCATGTAGATCCACAATCGGAATTGAGAAGCGGGAGCATATACGTGCCTCGAGACGAACAGTTCTCGACGACAAAGCAAATGACATTCTCGGCGAAGACGGTGTACTCGGTAGTGCATGCGCTGGTGCCGTCGCTAGAGACTGCAATAGTCGACGCAGACCTGGGGTTCCCCTTCTTCAGCGCCATCGACAAGCTCTTCAACGAAGGCGTCAACTTGCCCCCATTGCAGAAGCAAGGGTTCCTCAAGGACCTCTTCCCTCGGCTCGTCAAAACCGTCACCGATGCCTACGGAGCTGTCCTCCGCTTCGAAACCCCTGAAACCATGAACAGTAAATAAATTATTAGTCAATCATAGGACAAAACTTTATGTAATAATTTATCATGTATGGCAGAGATATTTATACATCTCCGAGATTTCTTATGTATAATGATTAGCCGCATTGTTGCATCCTGCAGGAAACAGATTCTTTTGGTTTACTGATGAAGAATTTTCTCGCCAAACCCTAGCAGGAATTAACCCCTATGCAATCCAGCTGGTCACGGTAATAATTATATGTATCAATACACATTTCAACTATTTAGTATTTAATTTGCTAAGATACAATTAATATAGTTCAGTGATAGTTAATTTCCCTAGAAGACATTACTTGATATCGCCATGTTGGGTACATCCTTTCCATACATAAGTGGTATTAAAATGTAATACTCAGGAATGGCCTTTGAGAAGCAAGCTTGACCCTAAAATCTATGGATCGCCCGAATCAGCCATCACAACAAACATCATTGAAAGGGAAATCAAAGGCTTCATGACAGTGGAAGAGGTACACGGGTACCCCATCAACAAAGTATCACCTAATACAACCTCTCTACACTCTAGGGTCGAGCAAAAACCTAAATCATACTACCCCAATTAATGAAACTTGACCTGAACCCGACCTTTCCGGTTTGGTTCAATTTGATTTTGTGCAGGCCATAAAGCAAAGGAAGCTCTTCATGCTGGACTACCACGACCTGCTCCTACCGTACGTGAACAAAGTGAGGCAACTCAAGGGGACAACCCTATATGGGTCGAGGACGCTCTTCTTCTTGACCCCAGACGAGACATTGAAACTCCTTGCAATCGAGCTCACGCGGCCCCCGACCGACGACGGGAAACCACAATGGAAGCAGGTGTTCACCCCGTCGTGCCACTCCACTGGCATGTGGCTTTGGCGGCTCGCCAAGGCCCATGTCCTTGCCCACGACTCTGGATACCACCAACTCGTCAGCCACTGGTAACAAAAAGCCGATCATTACGTTCGACGAACAAAAAAATCATAGATTAGTTACATTGAAGTATAATAATAACGAAGTAGGCCAATGACTTCTCAACAAGAGAGAAGAATATATTTTAAAAATTTATCCATGATAAGTAGGATATATATGCACATATATATGCACTGTGAGATCTGAGTGTGTAGGTAATTTCTTAATTGTTCCTTACAATGAAATGATTTGCATGAAAAACATGATATTATTTCAAGACGTATCTATTTCCATAAATGCTATTGTTGTAATTGACATTTATCAAATTTCGACTGTAACAGGTTACGGACTCATTGTGTCACGGAGCCATACATAATAGCAGCAAACCGGCAGTTGAGCGTGATGCACCCGATCTACAAGTTGTTGCACCCGCACTTCCGGTACACGATGGAGATCAATGCTCTGGCTCGTGGGTATCTTGTCAACGGCAACGGCATCATCGAGAGCTCCTTCTTTCCCGGCAAGTACTCCATGGAGCTCTGCGCCGTCGCCTATGACAAGCTGTGGCAATTCGACTCGCAAGGCTTGCCCAATGACCTGATGTCACGCCCCGAACCTCGAGCGCGCGCACATCCCACTGCGGTCGATCAAATATGCGACATTCCCAGGTAGTGTCGCCGACCCTATTAGTTTATTAATGCACAAGCGGAACGTATTATAAAACCCCTGACAATAACATACGAGATAGAAAAGCAGGAAACCAAAATCACAACATAACACTTTCATAATTCAACAGAATTACAAACAGAGGTCTACGGCCAAAAGTCTACAAAAGACTGGCTCTTAAAAATGAATTGTCCTACGACCTACAAGTCGAACACGTTCTCCAATCTTATGACCTCACCTCTGCAACTCCTCAAGGCCAACCAAAGCTATCCGGTCGCTCCGTCCACCAGGGACCTGAAATTTTAATCCCACAACCGGGATGAGACGATGTCTCAGCAAGTTCAACCCCTAAACCCCTATTAGAAAGAAAATACGCCCCGGGGTGGCCTAGCCACATCACACAGAGAACTTACCTCGCCTCAGCCTTCATCTGCAGGTTAGCACAGTTTATATAATTCAACCACGTGCAATTATAATAACTAAACAACTGCAGCACAATCACATCATCAGAATAATTCAACCACTTCGATCGTCTCAGCGATCAATCGACTCGGCCGATTACATGTCATTCTAGCAAATCAATCATTGCTCTCAATTACGGCCCTATAGGAAGGTTTAACAACCAGTGGCAATCACGGCCCCACTCGGCACGACCTTTAATTAGGTGGTCCATCACGGCCTCACTGGGCACGACCTCTCATAGGTGGTCCATCCCGGCCTCACTGGGCACGACCTCTCATAGGTGGTCCATCACGGCCTCACTAGGCACGACCTCTAATAGGTGGTCAATCACGGCCCCATTAGGCACGACCTCTCTTAGGTGGTTCATCGCGGCCCTATTAAGCACGACCTCTCATAGGTGGTTCATCACGGCCTCACTAGGCACGACCTCCAATCGGTGGTTAATCACGGCCTCACTAGGCACGACCTCTAATAGGTGGTTTATCACGGCCAATCTCCCATCAATTCCCACACTTAGGGTTTTCTAAAGAATCCTCATAAATCGCAATCACACTCAATTCGCCACAACCAATCATCAATTTCAAATTCTACATGCACAGCAGTGATCGGCACGAAATTCTGAGAGAACAAGGTCCCGGCAAAATTTTCGGAATTTAATAAATAATTAAATTTATTCCCAAGATTAATTAAATAATAATATCCATATTTTCGTCATCCACATTCAATTTATAATATCCGACCATCGATTTCAAAATCCGAATACACAGCAGCGACCGGCACGAAATTCTGAGAATTTAGGGTCCCGACAAAATTTTCGGAATTTAATAAATAATTAAATTTATTCCGAAAATCAATTAAATAATAATATTCATTTTTTTCGCAATCCACATTCAATTTATAATATCCGACCATCGATTTCAAAATCCGAATACGCAGCAGCTTAACCGGCACGAAATTCTGAGAATTTAGGGTCCGACAAAATTTTCGGAATTTAATAAATAATTAAATTTATTCCGAAAATAATTAAATAATAATATTTTAATAATTTCGAATAATGATATATTATTAAATTATTAAATAATTTCGGAATATTTAAATAAATCAAAAGTAAATTCCTTTATGTCACATCAAGGCTTATATTAATATAAACCTTCATTTAGCCTTAAATTAAACTCACTTTAGGCTAATTAAACACATTAATATAATCCACACTTAAATAAATTAAACTAACCACCTAATCACAATTAACATAAACTAAGCACACCTAAAGCATAATTAACCCTCTAAGCGAGGTTTAGTGAGCTAAACTCACCGGATTAGCGAGCCGAGCGAACCAAAACGACGGGGACGACGCGAGGATCGAATTTCCTCAAAGCGGGCCGAGCATCCGGGCTCGGGAAGACGGCCAAAACGGGCCAAACGTCCGCTGCATACCCATTTTTCTTGGTTGCTGTCCATGGCGGTTTGAGGCCGAAAATGAGCAGATCCGAGGCTGGTTCGGGTCGAGAATGGGCGGAGGAGCTAAACCGGACCAAGGCGGGGCTTTTCGGTGGCCGGAGGGAGCTCCGGCGGTGGCTCACGGTGCTTGGACAGCGGCTCCGGACGCACACCAGACAGGAACGACGGCTGGAATGGCGGGCTTGGCGTGCGTGGGCGGCGGGTGTCGCGAGCGGCTCCGGCGGCAAGCTGGCGGCGACGGGCGACGGCGGCGTTGCTGGCTGCTGCTTCGGCGTCCTACCAGATCTGGAATTTTCGAGCAGCAAACGGAGGGAGAGGAGAGGCGGAAGGCGAGCGGCGAAGGCGGCGCAGCGACGGCGGCGTGAGGCGGCGACGCACGGAGGCTCCGACGGATCTCTTGTAGCTGCTGAGGTCTTCTTCCGGTTGCTGGTTCGAAGAAGCAAGGAGAAGAAGAAAACGTCCATGGAGGAATCGCACGGGAGAGGAAGAAGAGAGGGAGGAGAGAGAAGAAGGGAGGCCCATTTCTTTTCCTTTTTCCCTTTTCTTTAATCCACAAAAAGTGGCCCACCATGACATCATCCATGATGTCATCATCCACTAACTCATTTCCTCTACAACATATTTCAATGGGTCCAAATCAATTTCCGCCGGGGTCCATTTCTTTGTGCAACAATTTCTTCAATTCCACTTGATTCTCTTCCAATTGAATCAAATTGAAGTTCATAAAATTAATCCAATGCCATCACACTTTAATTCACATCTTCACTTGTCCATAGAACAAACTTAAATCCCAAAAGCGCGACCAAATGCGGGCCTACTAATTTCTCGAGTCAAATTAACTATTTCTTGATTATTTTGCTGAAAAGCTCGGCTTGCACGAAAAATCTTCCAAAGATGATTCAATGATCTTGAAATGATTTGTGACATACCCAGACTTCCAATTTCTGAATTCGATCTCAATTCCCCGGTTAATTTCACTTTGGCACGATACTAGCGCGGCCTAACCTACCGGGTAGCCTTTAGAAATTTTCATACATTTGACCTGTGGTTGATTATCTCAAGCCACCATGTACATCTTTGAAACATTGGCGACTTTCGGTTGTCGGGGTAATCTCAAGGTTTCAAATACGAACACAGGGTACCCAATCGATAGAAAAGTCGATCCGGTCCGATCGACAAGAATTATGCAATCCGGTGGAATCACCCACACTCAATCACATGCCTCTTTCGAGTCGACCTATCTCCGGTCTTTAATCGATTTTTATTTGTGTCGTAATGACCCTTGCAGATTAGCTCGGTCGAAAGGTCGCTTCCTGGTCAAATTCTCGAGTCAGATGCATTAGAAACTCTTAACAGCTTCACCCGATAGACTAGTTTTCACATAAGTGGCCGACTCAAGGAAAAGAACTATATGCGTGCCAACGAAATGCCCGTCTCAATTTATTGAAAATAGAATCGGAAAATCGGGATGTCACACCTGATTAGCAGGTATTTCGCATCGGCCGCATACCTCCTTTTACCTATTTTTAACGCATGGAGTTTTTAGAGCAAAGTTAGTTTGATGGTAAATGAATCTTTACTCGTGCCATCGCTTTTCTAATCGTGTCGATTCGCGCCAGGGGGTTGGCAGTGGAGGACCCGACGGCACCGCATGGCCTCAAGCTAGCGATCGAGGACTACCCCTTCGCCAACGATGGCCTCCTTTTGTGGGACGCCAGCAAGGAGTGGGTTACCGACTACGTCAATCACTACTACCCCGACCTGAGCCGCATTGCGTCGGACAAGGGCTCCAATCCTGGTGGACCGAGATCCGGACCGTCGGCCACGGCGACAAGAAAGACTCCCCAGGGTGGCCCGACCTAAGACCCCATCCGACCTCATCCACATTATCACCACCATAGTCTGGGTCGCCTCTGGCCACCACGCTGCCGTCAACTTCGGCCAGTACACCTATGGCGGCTACTTCCCGAACCGGCCCACCATCGCCAGAACCAAGATGCCTGTCGAGGACCCGACAGAAGAAGAGCTCGAGATCTTCTTGAACAAGCCCGAGGTTACGCTCCTCACGTGCTTCCCATCGCAGATACAGGCGACCAAGGTGATGGCAATCCTCGACGTGTTGTCGAACCACTCGCCGGATGAGGAGTATTTAGGACAAGATCCAGAACCAGCGTGGAAGGAGGAGCCGGCGATAAGCGCGGCCTTCAAGAGGTTCCATGGGAGGCTGAAGGAGCTTGACGGCGTCATCGATGCCAGGAACAACGACCAAAGGTTTAAGAATCGGAACGGAGCTGGGATCGTGCCGTATGAGCTCTTGATGCCGTTCTCCGAGCCCGGTGTGACCGGCAAGGGAGTTCCATACAGCATTTCCATTTGAGAAAATGACATGTCGCTAAGGTGGTGATGGTGTTTTTTTTTTTTCTTTTTTTTTTTTTTGGTAAGAAGGTGGTGATGGTGTTTGCTGATAGAAACACCTTTATTTTTTATTTTGTAGAATAAGAGGAGCGTGGTGTATGCCGATGACAATGTGATCATCCTAATATATGGACAACATCTTTTTTTTTAATGTCATGATCTAATTTGTCGTGTTGCCAATATCTATAGAATTATGATTAAATGATTAATATCAGTTTTAGTCCTCTATCAATTGCCCAAAAAAATTAAAATTAAAAAGTGAGGATATGCACAAAAGGTTATCTTCACTACATCTATGTTGTTCATAAATACCATATTCCACTACCGTTACATTCTAATGCAGAATTCAATAACTTGGGTAAATGGTCAGTTCAATAGATTGCTAAACATGCTTCTCAGCCACAAGTGAGACAAGGACCAAATCAACAGCAATTCCAATTAATCGACTTCAACGGCTAATTGATCTTCTCAACAATTATCCAATGGCTAGTTTAGAAATTGATCCTCTTGAAAAATGTCCAACGGGAAGATTGGATGTGGACGAGTATTAAGATGAAGTCACGGCACCAAAGAAAGTAGGGGATCAAGAGTTCATAAATCCAAATTTAGAGAGTTTTGCATTTTATATTTGTCTTCTGAGAGCTTTCAAATTGTAATATTTTGAGAAGTATTGACAGTGTTATAATTTGTACTTTGGTATGAGATAACGAGATATAAATAACATTAGCTTTGAGGAAAAGTGCCTGAGTGTAAGCAGCACATTCAACTGTTACTTCAAATAGATTTCTAGTGGAATACAAAGAATAGGCTATTAGTATAAAAGAATGGACATAAACTTACAACAAGCTGAATTACTATAATCTCCATGTGCATTGTTCTCTATCTCTCCATTCAAATTCACCCGTTGCCTGATATAAACATTACACCATGTTGCCTAATATAACCAGCTTGTACTTATATCAACACTCTGTTTCACCCTCTCTCTCTCTCTCTCTCTCTCTCTCTCTCTCTCTCTCTTTTTCAAATGTTTTACTCGATTAAGCTTATATCAAACTTGATTGTCATAATTCCGAAAATATTTGTGAGTTTCTTCAAATCACCCCCTTCTCTAGGTGCTACTGTTAATAAATGTCACACGTAAGTCTAGCTGACATGTGCCGTTAGATCAAGCCGATTGCACGTGAGGCTAATCTCATCATGAACTATGCTCATATACTTCAAATTACGTGGCATAGTTGATATTAACATAGAAAATATTTACAATTTTTCGACAACCTAGGTGAGGGCGACCTTTCAGCCATCCTTGAGGCTTGGCGATGGTCGGTGGAGGAAAAAGGAAAAAAAAAAAAAAAAATAAAAATAAAAATAAAAATTCAGAAAAATAAAATAATTGTAAAAGCTATTTACATTAACGTTGACCATATCACATAGGATAGCCAGCACTAACTAGACCGTCACATCAGCCATTTTCAGTTAAAATTAGCTAATAATTAAATTGGAAAATTATTGATAGATTTAAAACTAAATTGACATAATTAAAATGTTTAAAACTAAATTGATAAATTGTTGAAACGATTAAGGACTAAATTTGCCAAATTGAAATGTATAATTAAATTGGCATGAGCGCAATAAACTTAGGACTTTTTTGGTGATTTCCCCCTCAAATCAGACAAGTCATCTATAACCCACCCTCCCATTTTTACATTTAGAATTCTCAAGCCTAAACATTTCTTCTCTCTTCTCTCTCGAACCCTTACTCACTTAAGTATCGGAAGGCCCTATTGAGTAAAATCCTAGCAAACTTCCTTGTTTCGGGTGAGCAACGATCCAACCGAAAGGGAGATCAATCTAGTTTCAAGCCGACATATGTATTGAAAATATCCCTCCGACTATGAAGGGCTACGAAATCCTCTTCTTCTTCTTCTTTTTTTTTTTTTTGGCTAGAATTCTTAAAAACAATTAGTATAACCTAAATCTATAACTCGTTTTCTTTCTCTTTATTTCAGATAAAGTGAGAATATAGCATTTTTAGCTCAAGGCTTGAGTAGGCCGTGTTTATTGAGAAAGCTTTTGAACCAAGTGGCGGAGAGCTTTGGGTATCTTCTGAGCCCATTCTTGTAATCCACGTAGTTGATGCCGAACCGGACGGTGTACCCGTCGGTCCACTCAAAATTGTCTAGCAACGACCATGCAAAATACCCTTTCACGTTCACACCATCCCTATATAACAAAGAACCAAAAAATCACGTCAAGAAAATGGGAGATTTCATGCGGAGGCAGAATTCTATTGTTCTATGCTAAAAAAAAAAAAAAAATCTATAGATTTTGTTGTTGTGCCAGTAAATCCTGATTGGTATTAATAAGTGTCAACAAATTGTTGGTGAAAAAATGACCTATGACTCTTGTTGGTAATTCACCAACGCGTTTATGAAAATTGCCATTTTTTGTATAATTAGTAAGTTAGCAACTTTTATATTGACTTAAACAACTTTTATTTGCATAATTTGTTAATGCTTTGACACTTTGAATTAACGAAATCCAATATGAAATTTTTTGCCTAAATTAAAGTGACTTACCAACTTTTATCTAGCCAAATTACCAACTAATTTTTTGTTACCAACTCCAAAAGTGTAATTATCTTTTAAGATTTGAACTATTCTATTACTTTACCACTTTCATTTACCTTGATTAGAAAGTGATTACACTTTCTAACTTTTTTCATAGATTACCAACCTAAATTAGCGTACTCACCAACTTCTTCCCAGAAATTACCATCCAATATCGAGATAATTATCAATTCTCATTTGAGTTGCTTATCGATATTTATTGGGTTATTCAACTCCAACTTTGCTAACCACCGGGTTTGTCCCAGTAACCACCCTTTCCACATGAGAAGAGAGAGATGGGGAGTTCAAAACCCCACATTCTTGGAGAGGTTGAGGTGAGTATCATTTAGTTTTAGGTATGAATTTTGACTCCCATGCCTTGTAAGGAGGCAAAGTTAAAAGTCATATAGTTAGAGTAGAGCAGGACCAACCAAAAAAAAAAAAAAATCCAACCTTACTTATTATTTGCTAACATTTTATTTTCATTCATTAGCAATGCACTAACTTACCAACTTTATTTAGAAATTACCAAAATAACAATCAACTTATCTATTGTTCCTCCATTAAGTTTTCTACTAGTTTTAAGTTACCAACTTTATTGACTAGCTCAGATCATAGTGACATATCAAGAAGTTCTAATCAACTCTCGTTTGAATGAATTACAAGCATTTATGTGGTTTTTTTTAATTTTAAATTTAGCAAATTTTAAACACTCAGCAACTCTTTTTAAAATTACCGGCTTGGAAAAAAAATCATTTTTTTCAGAAATGAGATAGTAGAATTGTCTAGAGAGAGAGAGAGAGAGAGAGAGAGAGAGAGAGAGAGAGAGACGCACACTTGATTGCTCTTAAGACGTAGGAAAGATGACGATAATAATAATCTATTCTCATGTTGTCGACTAGCTGTTGCTCAAGAGGCAGCGTTTCATTATTGAACTCATCAATGCCTGCACGCATGCGAAAGAATATCAAACATGCGAAAATATCTAAATAAGAATTTTATACGACTAAAGAGACATGCATGATAAATTTTAAAATTCATAATACATTTCCCTTTTATTACGAGGAATCCATGTAACTTGTTTGAATGGCATATACGAAAATATTTGAAATTAGCAAACTATATAGATCTGCTACATAATAGATAAAAGCATTTACAAAATAATAACAAGATTATATATGTGTAGTACTCTTAGGATGGCTATTTCCACAACCTTTTTCTAACTAAATGCACATTTATGGGTCGGTTTTTTCCTTTTTGAAGGAAGGAGTAAATTATTCTCTTCAAAAGGAATTGAAGTAAAACAAGATAAGAAAGTAGCAATTCACGAATGATAATTACATAAAAATTATATTGTTAGATATCAAAACATGCCATTCACCATTAAAAAAAAGTATAAAATACATGCTTAACTGAAGTTGAAGATTAATTTGGTCAATCAACTTAAAAAGCATGTGTTTTAGTCAAAATGGTGTGGAAATAGCCACACCCCTTAACTTTGTATCTTGTTTGTGAAAATGTTACCATTTTCCGTGATGTAAATGAGAGGGTCGCTGTATTTCTTCTTCACGTACAGCAAAAGACTTCGTATTCCTTTGGGATACACGTATAACCAATTCGAGGCAGCCTGTCCATTGCATTAAAAGAAGTATCAGATTTATTCATCTCTATTTCGAATTATATGGATTTCATCAACTAGAAAATAAACTATAAAAAAAAAAAATTGGCCCTTAATATCGCTTGCAAGTTACACAGCCAAACCAGTGGATGTTCATTTTCATGTCATGAAGTACATAGCAAAAAATAGGAAAATTCCTACTACAACGGACGCTCACCTTTGGACCAATCGGGATGCCATTCCTCTCAGCTACAACAAATAAGACAAACTCATAAGGTGAAAAGAAAGAAGAAATTGTTCATTAAACTTAATCAATGATCGATAATGGAACTCGTTGAAATTAATTACAATTGTAATCTTACTTGTGAGGTTGGCACGGGAATCTGTTAAGTAGCTCGGACTCAGGCCCATCAAGTGCAGAGAGTTGGCGATGTAGTTTGCGGTGTAATAGTTCAATCCTAGAAAGTCGATCGAGCCTTTCAACATGGCCGATTGCTCCGGCGAGAACTTGGGAAGTCTCTCTCCAACAAGAGAGCGCATCGAATGTGGGTAGTCTCCATGAGTTAAAGGATCCATGTACCTGATGAACCAATTAACATAAGAGTTAATTTCTGCTTTACATACTATTCATGAATCATGATGCATCTAAAGAATCTATGTACTTAGCCCATGAAAATAACTTTTGATTCTTGAAATCGATTTAAGGACATTTTCTTAGCTCAGTCTATTTACTACCTTATCCCCAAATGCATTATTTTTTTCATCGTACTAATCAGAATTTAGACTTTCATTTGCGGATTAGGAAAAGAGTGCCATTTGGGCATAATTAGGGCCCATAATGGAAGCTTAATGACCCTCAGAAAAAAGAGAGAAAAAAACTATGGACGAAGCATCTAGATATAAATAAAACCGCCAATGATCAATTTGAACAATCATAAATATTGGAAAACCACTGATGGGAACAATCATAAAATTGGAAAAAAAAAAACATTTTTAAAGAAAAGAAGAAAAAAGGGCACACTTACCATCCAAGCATGAAATCCAGGGCTCTTGATGTAGCATTTTTGTCGCGTTTGGCATCTGAGTAAGGCACCATCCATTGAGACACTAGCGTTATCCCTATCTTCCCCTTTTGCGATTCCTGCATATATCCAACTTTTTTATTATAACATTTCTTGGTAAGGATGTACAAAAATAAAATTAGATAATTTTCTAGAAATTAACTGACCAAATTTTAGTTAGCTATCAAGAAATTCTTTTATGACAAGAAAACTCATTATTAGTAGGCACATTAGCAAATTTAGTTATCTCACATGTGTTTCTCTATCAAAATGAAGATGTTATTCAAATAATAATCACACCGTGTACGTTATATAACCAAGTTCCAAAAAACTCGGTTCACAAGTAAATCAACAAACGGTCATTTCAAACAGGATATTAAAGTGCAACTCACACACGAAGCATCACGTGAAGATTTCATCCATAGAAATCCAAATTTGCAGTAACATATGTACATAATTACTCAAAATTGATAGATTATAAGATAAATTTTAGAGACGATGCATATGAACGATAGGGACAGACAATGGAAACGCGACAAAAAGACACGATTCTTAACCCTAAAGCAACAACTGTTTTTGACCACTCACCTGATACTTGTGCCTATACATCTTCACAGCCGTGGCATGAGCAAGAAGCTGGTTATGAGACACCAAATATGGCTCAACCCCAGAATCACCGCCCGTGCAATTCATCCTTTGCCACTCGGAGCATCGACCAGGTGCGGTAAGTCCAATGGCGTAGCCTCCCACACTATAACTGAATGGCTCATTCAGTGTTATCCAATGCTTCACTCTATCCCCAAACTCCTTAAAGCACACGCCCACATAATCTTGGAAGTCATCCCTAATTTCAAATATCAAATTAACCCAAGTACTCGTACCTCTGAAAGATTTATCGAGTTATGTGCAATAGTAATATTATGTAACATGTTAATATGGTATCATTCAAAACTGATCAATCGCTCTTGTCTTACAATCTATGCATTTGTTATCGAATGTAATGAATTAAAAAGAAAAACCAATTGCATTATACTATCACATTAACACGTTGCATGACATAGACATAATCCAATCTAATTTGAGCAACTCACACGATGAGAGGACTCAAGAAACCACCGTACTCGTCTTCCAAGGTTTGGGGAAGGTCCCAGTGGAATAAGGTCACAAAGGGTTGAATTCCTACATCAACATGAGAAGTTAATCATCCTAAGATCAAATAGGTGTGTGAAATTAACTTGAGAGATAATATAGGAGATCAAGAAAATACCTTGTGCTAGTAGCTCATTAATAAGGTTGTTGTAGTAGTTGATACCTTCCATGTTCACACCCCCACTCATTTTTCCTTCTGAAAGTTGCCTCAATGACATTTTAGTGAATATACCATTTACATTGTCTTATTAACTTGGGAAACAAATGATAATGTAATCCAAAGCCAGCCATCTAGATGGCTATCGCATTTTACAATAATTTTTAAAACGTCATTGATGGGTCCATTAATTTACACGGAGAGCAAATTGAACATAAATAAAAATTGAAAGGGATAAAAGTTAATCCAGCTTACTTGGTAAAATTCTAGACCACGAGATGGAGAATCTGTAAGCATCTAAGCCCATTCCCTTCATGATTCCAACGTCTTCCTGCATCACACTAATTTTTACAATCAATAAAACATAGTTAATTGCCCTTAATAACCCTTTTTGCTCTTACATTTGATATGATGTGACAAGAAAAAAAAAAAAAAAAGGGGCATTCCTTTTACAAGTAACATTTAGTCAAATTAGAAATTAGTGCAAAAAAGAGTGACCTTGTACCGGTGGTACGAGTCAACCGCAACATCTCCATTGCTTCCATCTGCTATTTTGCCTGCCATTTTTTTACCGAACATTATAGATTGGATAAAAGAAATAATGAGATGTAAAAGATTGATACACAGATCTTTCTTCTTCTTTTTTGTCAATTGTTTACTTAGCAGAAGTCTATTATAGATGAGGCAATGTAAGCACGAAATATGTTATTCCCCACAAATTATCTACTTTTAATCAAATCATATCTATCATTCATTGTGATCTCAAATATCCCACAACTTTCCACAAGAATTTTGATTTATTTGCAAAAAGGGCGAAGAAATCGATTTCTCATTCCACGCCATTTGATACAAGAAAGAATGAATGAACTAATGCCCCATTCAAGTATCTTAATTGAACTACTGATAAATGGAATTTTACATAGAAATAGTGTTCTTTCTTATTTCAATGATCCTCGAAAGAGAAGAAAGAGTTCGGGAATTGCTAAATTATGTTGTATTTGGTATTAGTATTTATAAGCCTACGCTAGAATTGCAAAATACTACATTTTTTGTGATTTGGGAATATTTATAATCTCTTACGGACTAGAATTGAATATATATCAAGAAAACATAGCAAGACGGAATGAAAATCATTTACCGCTAATTATATCCCAATTGGTGCCACTTGCCTAAAACAACAAACCATGCTACTTATTTTCAAAAATTATAATGAGAAGTCACATGAATATTGAAATCTTATACACACGATGCAAATTAAGGCATAATCAGAATGCAGAGATTTTGTGACACCATTCCTAATTTATAGTCTCTAGCATTAATCTCATATATAAGATTACAGGCCCATGCCTGTCCTAATTGTTAACTTATCTGCATTAGTATCTCAAATATGTATATGTATGTATGTGTGTGTCTGTGTGTGTACGTGTATACATGTGTGTGTGTGTGTGTGTGTGTGTGTGTGTGTGTATTTGGGTAAGTCAGTATATAATTATTAAAATGTCATGGTCCATATAATTTTTGTCAACATGAAAGGGAAGACATCGACGTGCGTACGGCGAGGGGACTCGAATGGTTCAGCATTTCGAGAAAATATTGGTCCAATCCATTATAAAACAAGACATGTGGGGACAAACCCAACCACAGTTCTATGGAATTTAAATTCGGACACAGGATAAGATTTTCTAATAAAAAAAACAATTGCCTTGCCGTAAAAATCGATGTCTATAAATTTTAATCCTTGTTAATTGGACAATTATATTGCACACATGAAAAAAGAGATATGACAATATTTATCGGTGATAAAATGCGTCACTGTTTGTATATGTGGAGAGAAGGAGATTATGTAAACCAGCTCACAAGAAAATAAATTAAAACAGAAATGGAAATATAAATACATATAAATACATAAACACACGATCAGTTTTATTTTCTTGTTATTGAAATAGTAATTTGCTTATTAACAACCCAAAAAAAAAAAAAACACTTTTTCCCCAGGAAAAATAAAGAAAAGTGGTCCTTTCTATAGTTGTTGAGAAAAGATATCATTATGCACAAAATAGATACCAAGTTGCAAAACGTCCAAAAATCATTATAAAGAAATATATATTGTTTTGTCTCTCTCTCTCTCTCTCTTTCTCTCCACATTGATAATCAATTCATCCAGAAAGGATGGTTCACCTAAAACTGCTGTCTGCATTGAAACTGAAGAGCGCACATCCTCCACCACCAAGAAAAGAAGGGGGAGAAATCAACAGAACAATTTCCAGACCAAAAGAAAGACTCCCCCCAACTCATTTCACTTTCTCCTCCTCCTCAAGAACGACAGAGATGGAAATAAAAATAAAAAAAAAAACTCTTCACAATTCGTTCACGACGATATCAAGGTCTAAACGCGTTCATGATACCAACAATTTCCTAATATGTACGATTAGTTCCGTTCACCATGTCATTCGTATAAAAAATAACTCACTAGACGAGGGTATCGAATGTTGAGAGAGAGAGAGAGTCACCTGGATATTTGTGAGTGTAAGTGTCCCATATACTTGGCCCTCTACCACCTTCATTTGCCGCACCTTCATACTGAACAAGAACCAGAGGCCGAGCAAGAGCCTCAAAAAATCACCGCCAAAGTTGGATTTTTCACCTCTCCCCTCAGAGAGAAGAAATTTGGGATGTAAAGGAATGGTATGTAAATGAGCTGAACCTGATAAGAGGCTGAGGCAGTGCCGAAGAGGAAACCAGCTGGGAAGCTGCTTCTGTTGAGCAAAGCAGTGTCGTACATGGGTGTTGCAGTAGCTCCACTATTGATCAGTGAGCTCAACACCGCCAGCACCACGAAGCTTGTTAGGAGCATATCCCCTTGAAGACCCATTATAGCTTTCTTTTGTTAAAGCTTGCTTTGTGTCCGTTTATATACATGTGTCTCAGAGAGAGAGAGAGAGGAGAGAGAGAGCTGGGCTCTAAGGGGACGCACCAACCCTATTCTCATGTCCTTACATTTATACATTGACATAGGACTGCCTATTTTCTCAAGACTGAGTCTCGTGAATCAAAGTCCCCAATTAATATCATTTAGCAGGAATTTTTTTCATTTGTATAAAGAGATGCTCATTTATTATCGTCAAAATCACACTTAATTTCGTGAAAATTGAATATCCTTTCTGGGGAAAAATACACCACCTGTAACTAGGTTAAGCCTTAATTAAATATCTCCAGTAATGTTTTGACAACTAATCAGCCAAATTTTAAATATTAAGGATCCGATCAAACAAACATGAAAATGCTTAGAATTTATATTACATTTATCTAAAACTAGTTAAATCGATTAGACCATTTTTTATCTGGCTTTCACTAGATGAATTACATCAACTCTCCTTTGGCTGCTCTTGGTACCTCCCTTTTCAATTCCTGCGTACGATGTACACAAGTCTTGGTCTTTTTTTCTTTTTTTTTTTTCTTTTTTTTCTTTTTTGTTACCCTGGTAGTATTCCTTTTCAAAACCGGAAATCATCGACCTTAATGCTGACGAAGCTGCACTTGGAAGCACTATATCCGCCGGAAGAAAAGATTCCCTAGGTCAAGGTACAGACTTTCTCCGATTGTCTTATATGAAGACGGCTGTAGATTAGAGTTGAATGGAAAGGAGCCAAAAAGACGGCGATGTTATCATATGCGTGAAGACCAGAGCGAGTCGCGAAGGCGAAGTTTCACTTAATATTCATGGCATATGCCTTTGGTCCTTACAACTTGTCCTCCTCTGGACGGCTATGAAGTCCAATGCATCAACTCAGCCAAGAACACATGCATGCGTTCTCGGGCAGAAAGGTTAGGGAAAACAAAGGGACGACGATGGGTCCGATTGACCCGGGTTTCCTTGAACGTGGTGAGTAGTTCGGGCAGTACATAATACCCGACTTGAGAGCACCGACCCCTTAAAAATAAGAAAAGAAAGTGATACGATCGTTATCTTATGGAACAAAAAATAATTATATTATTGCATTTTTTTCTTTCTTCATTTGAATAAGTTTAGCGCATAGGTAAGATAATAACTCTACCTCAAGAGATTTTTTGTTTAGCACAAAAGATACCTCCCCCAAGAGATTTTTTGAGTATAGAGTTTGTTTTGATGTGGTCCCTCAAAAGATAACGTTCGATTTGAGCGCATCAAGAAATCCAGGCCAAGCCAGAACACATTTTCTTTTCTTTTTTTGAACTTTTTCAAAATCGTGCTAGGCAATATAGGAAATATATCTTTTGAGTCAGATATCTAATAAGTAGTGTCTCTAACCTCGTTAAACAAGCCATATCTTCTATATCGAAAGTAAGGAACTTGAGACCATTTAATATCTTAATACTGAACCAAAAAGTCATATCAAGCAAGGATTGAATCCAATATCTATGTTTTTTGAGATGCAAAGTTTCATTTGCCTTAATGGCTCGACTAATTTCTTGCAATAACAATTAAACGTCGGGGTGGTGTGAAAAAGTGCCAAAAAAGTTTCATTTGCCTTAATGGCTCGACTAATTTCTTGCAATAACAATGTAACCGGGAAAAGTGCTAAAAAAGTCCTAAATTTTTTGTTTTTGTGCCAATTTAGTCATAAACCTTTTTTTGGTGCCAATTTAGTCCTAAACATTTTTACGTTATGCCAATTCAGTCCTTTTCCGGCCAATTTTGACCTCAGCCAATTAACGTGGCCTAATCAACGCTAACATAGATAACTTTTAATAATATTTTAATCTTTTAATCTTTTAATTTTTTTCTTTTTTTTTTTTTTTTCTTTTTTCTTCCCTCTTCTTCCTCGCCCGGACCGCAAAGAACCAACCAAAAGCGACGGCCGATGAGGTCAAGGTCGACCTCACCAGATCCGGCGAGGTCGAGCCCCGCTAGCTCGGCGCAAGGCTAGCTCTCCCCACTCTATTCCCCGATCCCAATCTTGCCCTAGAAATTTCCTCCCTCCACTCGTCGTTGTCATCTCTAGGGTTTTACGAGAGCTCAAGGGTGTCCTTAGTCGCACGGCTTCGACCCTGGATTTTCGCTTGGTTTTCCTTGTGACGACAATCCATCGGGCAAGGCTCAACCCTTGCTAGATCCGAAGTGAGGGCGAGCCTCGCCACTCAACGCAAGGCCACCCTCGCAGCCACTGGTGAGGTCAACCTCAACCTCGCCGGCCACCGCCTTTGGCCAATCATCGAGGTCTAACGACCGGGTGAAGGAAGAAGAAGGAAGAAAAAATATATATAATTATTAAAAAAAATTCAAAAATTTTAAAATATTATTAAAAGTTGTCAACATCAGCTAGCCGACGTCCAGTCAGCAAAATCCAGCCAAAATTGACCGGAAATAACTAAATTGACACAACGTAAAAAGGTTTAGAACTAAATCAGCATAAAAACGAAAGATTTAGGACTTTTTTTGCACTTTTCCCCAATGTAACCTAATTCTTACCTACATGCTATGTCATTTGGATGAATATCACTTGAGTTTACATACATAATTGCGACGATTAAAGAATAGATGGGAAAGGGAAAAATTGTCGCATGGCATTGAGCAAACCGAATTTGTAATTACTCCTATTTCTAGATTCAAGTAAATCTTTCTTTTTTTCCTCAAACTTCTTCCCCTTGCTGACTCGAGTTAGCCTTTTCCACTTGCTTTGTTAACTCATTTCTGTTCTTACTTTGTTTCTTTGGTCTCAAGGACATTTTAAGAATTTGAAAGTCCAAGATTTTTCTTTATGAGAAACGCCTCTGCTTCGCTCTTCAATGCAGGTCCTCTTTAAGGCAAAAATTATTTAAATTGAACAGAATTAGCATGATTTCAGTCACTATGCATTCTCCAATTTATGAAAAACCCATTGCATAGCAAAGTGTATAAACACAACTATATTACAACATGCACATCTAACACCGCAAGAATAACAGGCATTAGGAAAATGGATCTTATGAAGGTCTGACAAAATACACGATCATATTTCACTTGTTATGTCAATAGATCGAGCTTACTATGCTTATCCATTTAGAAAAGAGCTTATCGAACATAAAGTACATGTACCCCATGTGTTGTGGTATAATGAACGGTTTTATCCATTCTATTTCAACGCTAAATATTAAGTTATCAGAAGATAAAATGTACATCTTGAGGAGCTTGAGAGCTTCAACAAGATTTCAGTCACACGGAGCCTGAATGAGATCATAGACAACCAAAAGAATATGAACAAGCCAATTTAATTTACTTCCCATTGCTGGTGCCGAAAAAGTTCCAGGGATGATTAAATTCCAGGATAAAGTTTTTCCTTAACTTCTAGGTGGCATACTTGGCTGGTCGAACCCCCACGCTTCGCTGGTTTTAGCACAAATGGATTGGCTCAAAATAATAGGTGTAAGTAACGGTAGTTGGAATCTTCAGCAGAAAATATGAGCATGATGATGCAGATGACAGCAATAGTAGACCAAAATGCTATGAGTTGAGATGAGAAGGTTCTAATGAATCTTACTTTGCTTATACCTTGAGAATAATATCACACCCCTACCACAGTTCAAAGTACTGTCTTGGGTGCAATTCAACAACAGAGAAAACATTAAAATTGGCAGATTCATCAGCTGAAATGTTAGCCTGGACTTTCCAATCCGAGAAGCAGCAGACTAACTATGAATACTTTGCATAGAAAAAGAGCAACTTGTTTAGCTAGTCAAAAAATGCAAAGTTTTGAGCGACAGATTGTGTATGTAATGGAACAATGAGTTCCTGCATGCAATATATTAAGCAAATCAATGTACACTAACCACTGATTGTGAACTTTAATGACAGATCATAAAAATGAAAAGTACAACAAGTACAATGTGAGAGGGAATGGAACTAAAGCGGTGGCAGTCAGAACAACCATCACAAAGAATTTGTAGTCAGAAGTGGAAGGATTAAGGTAGATAAAACCTGGCAACTCTCAAAGAGAGCATCTGACGTAGTAGCCGAGCACAAGAGAGATCAGGCATCAAAAACTACAATATCCGCAATGGAGAAATCTCTGTTCACATGTTCTCCCAAAGTTCACTAACATTAAGACCGGGAAGACTAATAACTGAGCAAATAAGAAACATGAGTTTATCCAACTAGTTATGGAGCAAGAGCATCTCCCCTTTCTAGAATTTGGATATATTGGATGGAACATGGATAAGAAAAATTAGACATGTCCAATATAGTTATGTTATATAAGAAGTGCTTGAGCAGTACCAAGCTGACTACAAAAATCAACAGAACTAAACATAGAATACGTCAATGCACCATTGTCAAAGCAAAAGCTATAACACATTAGCAATTATCCTGACAACAATTACTAGACACAGCCGAAGTTTCCAATTTAAAAAGGCAAATCTCCCAAGACTTACTTCCAGGAGTATAGGGTAATCACAGATGCAGTATTTGAAAACCTTCATGAGACTGCTCAAGTAAGCAAATAGAAGATTATCAGAACCATATGTCAAAGACCCATAAGTCTGATTATGATTGTCCTATTCCAAGGCCACCACATCGCCCCAACATAAAGAAGAAAAATTTCATAATATGATCATAGAGGACAAAGGTTGGGAAAAATGTTAAATGGCATTAACAGAAATAACATGTCCAGGATAATTAGTTTCATAAGCACTTACCAAAATCAAATAGGATCAAAGATGCAGAATCACCAACGAGCAAAACAGAAAATAAAAGAGAACATGAAATA
Organism: Eucalyptus victrix; assembly: GCA_016097545.1. Taxonomy (NCBI): domain Eukaryota; kingdom Viridiplantae; phylum Streptophyta; class Magnoliopsida; order Myrtales; family Myrtaceae; genus Eucalyptus; species Eucalyptus victrix. The sequence goes on from CM027844.1 coordinate 33,289,498, forward strand.
AAATTCCCTTAAGGCCTCACTTCCTATTTCATTTTTCACCAGGTACTGGAAGGAGGAGGATGCATCAAACGCCACATGCAGGTTCATTTGCATTCGACACCAGCTTCAGCAGCCCGACGAGGCTTGCTTTTCCTTCTGCTGCCATTGTGCCGAAACCCATTGGACTTGGCTGAGTCTTCCACATTTGATCTGGCTCCGACACCATTTTCCTCTTTCGTGATATCTGATTTCTCTTTTGACAGCGAAGTCCGTCTCCTCTTCTTCCCATTCTCTGCTGCAACAGGACTTGTTGTTCCCTTACTTACAATACTGTCTTTTCCATTCTCTCCATCTTCCCCATCTACTTTTTTAACATCTTCCTCATCAACTTCATCTTTGAAAAGCTTTTGTGGCCTTCCCCTTCTCTTCTGTGCTGGAATTTTCTCTTCCTCACCACTTCCAGGATCCTCATGACTGCTAGAAGTTGATCTCTTTCCCTTTCCTCTGCCTCTACCCATAATTCAAAGACTCCAATCAAGGAATTTCATGGGGACACAGGATGTTTCTGCCAGACAAAAAGCTTAACCGCATTAAAGTCAAATCAAGAATATGAGGATATTTATTCTAAGGCCTTCGCCCACATTGCAGATTCATATCACTGCTTTGGATGATCGAATTTGCCATAAAAAGGCATTCACTTCCTACCAGAGTTACTGAGTGTGGCAATAAGATCTTCATTTAGAGTTAGACAAACAAGCACTGCACCGTTATTTCACAAAAATCTTCAGTTAAATTTTATGGTGTGATTAGATGATTCAAGTGTGTATTTGCCTTCTCAGCTCATTGATACCACCAAGCCCAATTAATCCTATTAACAATCAAATAAAAGCATAGAGAAAAGAATTGCAAAGGCAACACACCACCGTACAAAATCAACGCTAAACTAGAATGTTCATTCTAGATCCATAAGATAGGCAACCTCATCACTCAAACAAACATCCACGGAAATCATCTTTGATTAAAGGAACTCGATGCTTAAGGAAATTCTCAAACTCAATTAAGCAAGTGCCCATAAATGAAAAATACGGCTAAGGGCAAAGCAAGAAAGAAATTGAACTCTTTAAAACAAGAAACAAAAGTCAAAACAAGACATGCAACTGAAGATCCACAAGAGGGCAGATTTGCTCCATAACAGCAAAGCTAATGCAGTTGAAGAATCCTCCAAAATCAGACAACTACAGCTACAAACACATATACATCATCCCAAAAAAAAAAAAGTCCACCAAAACAGAAACATATAACAAGACGAAGCTCGTCTTCACACCGAATTCATAGTACACATACATAAAAGGGAACGGAACTAACCCGATACGAGACAAGACTCGCCACCCTCTTTCGGATGCGACCCATCATTCCAGAACGCCAAAGCAAGCAACTTTAGCGAAAAGGAAGAAAACCCAGATGAAGTTTCTCGGCCGGGGTGAATTAGCAGGTAGGATGAGAACCAAGAGAAGGAAATACTATCGCTCAAGACCGCGTTTTGAAGACGATATTGGTGTTGAAAGATTCAAAGAGACAGCAGTACGATGGCGAGGGACGCAGAGAGAGAGAGAAAGATTGCTCTGGGTTGAGAGGGGTTGGAGAGGGTTGGAGAAGAGAAGAGAAGAAGAGGAGAGAGAGAGAGAGATATTTTTGGTGATTGGCTGAGTGTCTGCTGATCTTGCTGAGGCCCTTCTACTCTACTACACATCACACAGTACACTGCCTGTGCGCAACTTCCTCCTTTTTTCCCTGCGCGTGAGAAGATAAATTGAAAAAGAAAAAGGGGAGAAAGCCAAGGAGAGGCCATCTTCGTATTTGCACTTTCCTAAGATATGGAAAAATGTCGCACAAAGGTCGGTCCAATAATCCTGAGGTTGAAAGCTTGAAGGTTGGGAAAACATAACAGTGAAAATAAGAAAAGCAGCAGAAATTATGGGGCCAGATCTCTCCGTAGGTTTTCCGGAACTTTGTCCTTCAATATATAGGGCAGTTATATCCACGACATTTCTGTATTAATAATGGTTTGGATGTTTATAGATGATACATACCGCTCTTTCGATATAATCCACAATATTTTGTAGGTTTTTACGATCTCTCGAGATACCAGATCATTTCACCGTGATAATACGCAACATCTGAATGACTAGGGTTTATTCGTTTACAAAAATGATGCCTATCAAACCCTTGATGAACGATTCCCTTGGAGAGGATCATTTAGCCCCAGCGAATTTTTTTTTTGAAAAAAATCAGAACTTCAGTATTACTCTTACTTCATCTTAGTGATTATGATCCCACCATAACTTTCGGACATCGTAAGTTCGAACAATAGATTTTTCAAGGCCTAAACATTAACAGAACACGCCCTCAGATATTACATTCTCAAGAAGTACAACCAATAAATCAGAGAGCAGGAGATGAGACTAGTTTTTCTTTCCAGGTTTTTCAGGCAAAAGTCATTATTTAGGTAAGGATATCCTACCACTTCATACATATTCATCGGATGCAAATTAAAAAATTTGTAAAGGTGGTGAAACCTAAGACCAGAACCAGACATATTAACCTCAAGAACTATACCATGGACTTGGCATGTGACGTGAGAAAACTTATTTCATTCCCTTGTTTGAAAATTCCTCCTTTTTTTTGGGAAAATACTATTAAAACCAAAATTTCTTTTGCCCCATAACCAGCTCTTAAATCACATTCTGCGAGCTAGTGTTAACACAATTTGCACTCAATTCTCATTGCAGACCAAAGGATGATAAAGTGTCACTGCTTCTTGAAGACCATCAAGATAGAGCGCCATAGCAAACCAATAATTACATAACCCACAATTTGCACTCAATTCTCAATCACTGACCTGATCCATCACTCCAAATGCCAATGCATTGGCGACAAAAATTGGCTGAATAGATAGCTCCGACCAAGATCCTAAAAGGTAACCCTAACACGACTCCTGCTTTCAAGTTCGATTCTATGTACATACGAGGAAGCTCCCCTCCTTTACCTTCGAATGAGAAATGGATATCACCAGGTCATCAGAGATACAGATTGAGATGAATTCTAACACAAATGTTTGCTCAAACATAAGTAAATGCTTCTCTCATCTTCATTACTTGCTGTTGGCAGACCGATCCTTATCTTTCCTTTGTCCACCAAGAATACGTGAAATCTGCAAGCCTCTGCTGAAGGCTTGGTTGAAGAGCATACGGGTCTGGAATTCTGAGACAAATGGAAACCAAGCCAGGAATGCAACTGGAGTGAATAGAAGTAAACCCATGATAATCTCAAAACCACGGGCAAGAGTCCGAACTGATCCCCAAATTCCAGCTTTGACGACGAGAGGTTTGCACGCTTGTGCAATCTGGAACAAGATAAGCGTTAAGTCATTAATCACTATGGTCCATTAAATAATTTGGTGGAAGGAAACAACAGGATAAAAATTAAAAAATAATAATAAAAGAAGCTTCAACATGTGATGAAATGCAAATGCAATGCCCCTTTCTTAATGTCAACCAAGAAAATCACCATGTAACAATGACAAGCATTCATACTTTCACCTCATTAAGAACCAAACAAAAAAAAAAAAAAAATTGTCCAGTGGACATATACTCCAGAAAAATAAGGGCAAGAGAGTTGTGTCACTAACCAAAAGCATTCCCCATCCAGTCGGCATGAAAGCAAGAATGCAAACAATTATGTCTCGAATTGTCATGTGTGGGAGTGCAATCAACGTCACCAAAATGGAGACAAAAGTCAAGAATATCAGTCCCTTGATCAGCCGGAAGACAAGCTGGAAATCTGCACTGAATTTTCGTCTACCAACAGAAATAGTCTGCAAAATGCAAACAAGAACGTTATACAGCAGCCATTTGTTCACTCAGCATCTAGTTTCCTAGAAGAAACGAGTTATTTCTTCAAACTACCCAGACGACTTGCATCTCTAAGTGGCTCTAGAATATAAAGGGAATCGTTAGAATAGCGTCAGAAATTAACAGCATCTAGGAGGACAATTGAAAGTGGCCAACCAACAAAAACTAAATGCTGAGTTCAGAAAGGAAGCATGAAATTGTTCTCAATGGTGTTCATGTCGGTTGAAAGACAAGTACATAGAGCTGGCCAACGATTTTGGAACTTTTGGCCAATGATGGTGATGATGATGATGATGATAGTATAAGTTGGAGTTTAAGATAGAAGCAGCGTATTTGATGGTCTATTTGATGATGGCAAATAGCTCAAACTTTTTGGTTCATTATAGCAAAGCTCATAAAAGTTAAAATACAGAATTGTATATGACTTGTTATGCTGGACGAAATTTTGGAAGACAGATCATGTATCCTCACCTTCATCACAAACAATATAAGGAAGATCACAAGCCACGATATGCCATACACCTGCAATTGTGTCAAAGAGAGAGATAAACAGAGGAAGAAATAGGAACGGACAAACTATACTATGGACAAAGAAGGAAGAGGAACAAAAGAATTATATACCAGGACACTTCTGGTATGTGTGATGCTCAAGTGATACACAAGCCCATACTGATATATGAAAAATCGCAGTGCCAATAGAATCTCAGCTATGATACCACGTTTTCCAGAATGACGCAGATGCTCCTGTTCCTCCTCCCACCATGACTCCCAACTTTTTTCTGGAGGTACACCTATTCCACCTCGGTTGCCTATCCATTTATTCCAATCTGTCCAATCATCTACAATCTTTTGCCACTCGAAACCAGAAGGATTAAACAGGAATGGGGCAAAAAGCCAAGTCCCAACCATGAACCACATGGATATTGTGATCAGGATATAAGCAACAGCGCCCCTATATGATTGACCAAAGATTTCATACACAAGCAGCAATACCATTAACTCAAATCCTTTAACAAAATGACTGCGGGAGTACATTCTATAATTGTCTGCAAACTTGGCATGGAACACAACAAAACCACGACCAGTAGCTCTGTATTTTGCACCTCCGTGGAGTAATGTTCTTCCATAATAGTGCGTCTTTGTTCCAAGAGAAAATGTGAAAAATACAGGGGCAAGTTGCAATTGCATCAGCACAAAATCACTAAGTGCAGTTCTAAATCCCCTTCCAATCCTATTTCCATCAACATAGGCAGTGCCATCAAAAATCCAATTTGGACAAATGATTGGGAGGCAAGAGCCACCTGGAGAGGCTTATTGTCCCTAATTCCAGGCTCGAGCACTCAATTCCTTTTCAAGCCCACTAAGAACTAAATAAAGACGGCCATAAAGGAAGACATATACTGTAAGCACGGTAATCTGCCACAAAGAAATATTAAGACAGTTCAGAATTGGGAGATCCATACAAAAAAAATACGACCATGGGAGGAAAACGCCAACTCACCAAAGTACTGAAATAAAAGCCAATGGTGGTGAAGTAACATGATAACATTCTGAAGAAATCAAAACGATGTCCAAGTCGGTATATATCTCTACTCATAGTCTGCTCCCCATTTCCATTGGCTATTTTAGCCTCGAACATGGATATCTGGTTTAGACCGACGTCCCTCCCTTTTCCCACTTGTATATACTCATGATGAGTTACATTGCCTTCACGAAGTGTAGAATTGAAGCCTGCAAGAGAAAATTCAAAAATATAATTATCCACATAAGCTAAAGCCAATTAATTATAATAGGCAAATCTTAAGACCCTGTACCAGCAAATATGTCTTCACTCAAATTGATAACCTTTGAAGCCTTGCTGACACCACCTCTAGTAAGGTGAAACAGCCGATCAAAGACATCAGGATGACCATAATGGAAACGAACCCTACATGACGAGCAACAAATGAGCAAATGAGATTCACAAGTTATTCAAGTTTATGACATATGATACATAGAGTAATCATAAGGTTTACTAAAATTGATGTTCTTACAAAGTCATGTGACAAAGTCCAAATGGAGAATTAATCAAGTAAGATGCATTCAAGTGCCATTTGAAATTTTTTTGGACCAAAACAGAGTTTGGTTGCATCATTTTACAAAATCAATCTTCGTTCCTCAGCATCCTCACAGACACAAAGAAAAAAAACAGCCTCATCAAACAGGCAATCATAAAGGGAAATTCGTGACATTGTTCCCCCTTACACATCCGTACAAAAACTCATTGAAGCTAATTATCTTTTGCACTAATCAAGTAAGATATATCAAGCTTCATTTGAACTTCCTTGGGACAAAACATCCAACAAGAGTTTGGTAACATCATTTTACAAAATCAATTCTTCATTTCTCAGCATCAAAACTCATGAAGGTAATTATCTTTTGCACTAATCTTAATGAGGTCTTAAATCTTACACTTGCTAATTGAATGCAAGCCATTCGATGATGCTTTCAGTTTACTTGAACAGGAACAAATTTCACCTTATGACCTATCTTTCATTGACTCGAGGGGGACCCGATTTCTGTTTGCACCACAAGTTTGAATCAAATAATTAAAAGTTGCATGACTTTGGCATCTTCAGGTTCATGTACATCCAAATAGAATTCAATGCACTCCACCATCCACATCCCCAAGAGAATTAAGAATCATCAATAAAGCACAGAAATCCCAATTTCCCCCACTACCAACCCCAAAAAAACCCAACTTGTAATGACAGACTCTGAATCCACCAGGCGCAATGTACATTCAAATCTTTGAAAAGTTACAAATAGAAACAACTCACTTCAAGGGGTTGGCCAACAGTCTTTGGCCAATAGTAACAAAACTAGTCTCCTGATTTGACATGAACCAAGCTAGAGATGAAACACTGCAGCAAATTGCAAAACAACATTAATCATTGCATTATAGTACTTATTATCAAGAACACCCAAGTAAGACATTGCAATTTCAACAAAGCACACCTTCCAGTGAAAATGTGCTCCCGAAGTCCAAGAATTGTCGGACACCTCACACCATCATCCTTTTTGAGAAATTCTTGCAGCAAATTCCTCATTTTCAGTGCTTCTTCCATGTAGTTATCCTAAGAAAAAAAGGAAGATATAAAGTGATGCAGGGAATGCGGAATAGTTTTCTTAGTTTTTCTTCTTTTCTTTTTTTTTTGAAATATATAAAATGCATGATACCTGGTTCATATCGATTGTTTGCAAGCCTTCTCCACGTGTAAATATAATGGCATGATTCTGATTTTCAGGTTTTCCTTCACCCAATATAGCATTTCCAGGAAGCTTTATCCTATATATAACCTGCCCCAAACATAATTGTCTAAGTATTTTTTTAATCTTTAGCCAACAATGTAAGCAGAATAAAAATCTAGTACAGTGCCAAAATGGCAACACATGCTCAGTCATCCAGAAGCAATGTCCAAATAGTGATGTTTTTAGAAGCAAGCATAGCACATCTACAATAGGAAGAATCTAACTACACTAAAGCACTCTTATCATAGCAGGCTTTCAATCCTTTAATGTAGCCCAGTTCACAATTAGCAGAGGTGTCCAACCCACAGGGCATGGGTATTAATCCCAGTTTAGAATCCTCTTTACCATTTTTTCCCAGCTGACTACATTTCATTTTCTTTTCATTTCTTTGTTGTCTCTATTTCTTTTTCTTTCTTTCAGATGCAAGAATTAAACTTTATTATGCAAGAATTAAACTTTATTTGCATACTTTTTATTTGTTTGTCATATATTCGAATTTTCTTTTATTGTCCTCCCGGTCTTTCCATAAGGCTCTCTCTGTTCAATACAACAAGCACTTTCATCTCTGTATTAGGACAATGTGACACATGAAAATTAAACAAAATAGAAGATCAATTCAAGTTGTGACACTTTCTATATCATATCATCAGTCAAAACTTTACTTATAGAATCTAATATATAGCAGCTGAGTTTACCTTGGTCCTTTTTATTGCATTAAATGCAAAGTTTCAGTTATTTGAACATTTTTGAGATACTCATCAATCTATAATAAGCGGTAGGAACTTGGAAAGCATGGCAGATTATAAGTTCCTAAGAATAGCATGGAACAAAATGGAAGCAAGAGTAGTCTTAAGACTGCGTCTGCAGTTTGTCTTATCCATGCTCAAGTCGAACAATCTTCACCTGATCCAAGTTCTGAACAGGCTCTGAAGAGTCAATCGACTTTGGCAAAGCAGCCTTCACTAGAGTTGAATAGTAAGCCTTCTGGTTAATCCTACCCCCATCCTTGCTAGGTTCTTCGACCTCATCAATAAAAGCCACACGGACTGATGGGTACCTGCAAAATGAGCACAAATAGAAATTGTTAAAGGCTACCAACAAGTCAAAGATGAAAGACTTATGAAAATACACCCGTACGTGGTCATGAGCCTCAAAATATCATGTGCACGTTGATGCCCAGATCTTTTGTCAATACCATATTGCTGACATGAGACCACATATGCAAACTTCATGTCAGCTACTGCTTGACATTGGGCCCACAGTGACCGATCACCTCTCTCTGTGTTTAGCTCTACAGCCTTATAACCTTCCATTAAATCTGCACATTTGCAATATTCAAACAAACATAATTCATTTTCTCACATCATAATACGTATGCCAACATGCATAAGAAGCATCAACTATGCAAGAATAGACACTTGAAAAGCCAGCTAATTACTACATAAGTCTCTAGCAACTCATAAACTTCCACAAAGATCATCATCACAAGAGCACACACCTTCATCTTTGGCCATATCAAGAAAAGCCTGAAGCTCCAAAGCTTTCCGGTAATACATCATACCTCTTACTGTCATCAGTAGCATATTTTAATCAATCCAGTGACAAGAAATACATGCAGAGAGAATATGACAAATGCACAAGTGAATCTTTCCTCCTCTTTTATTTTATTTTTTGATAACTTTCCATTTATCATCATTATGGCCTATCTAGAAAGTTGAAACTGTTTAGCCTTAAACCAAGATGTCCAAAAAGATCTCTACAGCTGTTGGAACTATTCTTTTTATAAACATAGAACTATTCTAACAATTAAGCTCATAAACTTAGTCAACTGGTCCCAGGTTGGAGAGTCATCCTGCAGTTGGGTTCAAAAGAAGGAAATAAAAGAAAAGAGATAATTATAGTCATTTAATTCGATTGGTAGAAAATGCAAAAATCAGGTTATAAGACCTGTAACATTTTAAAATGCAGTAAGCAAAGTATAAATGCTCCAATGCCACAAGATAGATACAAGCCATGAGTTTCTTTGTTTTCATCATTTGATGGTTAGGGAATTTTCCTATTCATTGTTATATTTCATTTTTTGTTCCTCTGTGTGTGTATGTGCGCATGCGCGGAGAGAGAGAGAGAGAGACCAGTTTTAGTTAAGGTCTGGCCTCTATATGATGCCCAAAGACGAAGGTTTTCCTCGAGTTCATCAGTTTGTTTGAGTTCGTCTTCATTTGTACATTCCATCCGCTCAAGAAAATTGGTCCATTCATCTGCAAAAATTGGTGACAGATCTCAGAAAAAGAAGAAAACATCCCAAAAGTATTATGTAAATAGCATAAGCAGAATTGACCTGGAAAAATTTTCTGCAAGTAAAAGAGGATTGAAACACCATCTTCATTTTGCGATTCCAAGTCCTTCAGCGAGAAGAGAACATCTTCCGTGTAGTAAGGAGTCAAAACGCTGACATTGATGATTACATTAAAAATGATGAGAAAGCACATTCAATTGATAATGCAGAAAAGACATGCACTCTAAGGGCTACATTACAGATGACTTTTTATCCAAAATTCAAGCTTGCTTGTCTCCTACAAATATCAAAAATACAAAATACTGCAACAGCATAAAGTTCCCATGCTACTTTTAACAATTAAGAACATATTCAATTCATAAAAGGAGGAAAGCAATAAGCTTCCAATGCATTTAAATTTACATAGCAAAATAAAATTTTAAGAAAAGAAATCCATGGGGGGACCAAGCACACTCATACACACTGCACAATTTCCTGGATTCTGAAGCCATTTGATTACACAAAAGAGTAAAAGATGATATTGCATACAATTGATAACTTTTTTATGCACCTGTCATTTAAAGGCATCACCAGACATAAATGAGTTGTGTACAGATTTTCAATCTCAAGTCCAATCTGCAGTAAAGCACTCGCTGATATTTGACAATTGAAAAGAAAACTACTTGAAACACCAATGAGGGAAAGTATCGTTTTTCTCATTCACCAAGCTAAATTCAGTAAAGGAACCATAAGCTCCAAGAGATGGTTTTCAACTTTATAAATGGAACAAAAATCTAGAAATTGTGGCTCATGCTTGCATTGGGGCCTTTGGCATTGGAATGAAGAAATAGCTTCAAGAGGCTTTAGTTAGTGTTCAAAACTAGGAATGGCAACTGGGACGGGCTGGAGCAGGGGTTGCATCCTCCATCCCCATCCCTACTCCATGCCCTGTATAAAGCAAGTTTATGTACCCCAATCTCAACCAGTGAGCGGATTCCTCCACAACCTACGGGGTTTAGATTTTTTTATCCAATAAAATATTCTCTCAATAGCAAAGCAAATAACGAAAAAAGAAAAACAAAAAAGGGGATATTATTGGAAGCCTCCACAAATGAAATAGGAAACAATTAAAAAGCAATTAAATAAAATTACCATAACTCAATTGATTCATTTAAGGAAACTAGGACTAGTTTGTAAAATGAAGAATTGCAGAGTGGGGTGGGGTTGACCAAACCCATCCTTGGCCTGCCCCACACCGCACGCAGGGCATGAAGAAACTTTGCCCCATGCCCAAACCAAAACCCATAGATTCTGAATTCTGTTCAACCCATTTGGGGCAGGGCAGGGTGGACGGCCAGGGGGAAATTGCCATTCCTATTCCAAAAGATGACAATATTGCATTGACATCCATGTAACAGCGAGATAATGCAGTTGCTCTTGTAATTACAGAAATTGCCAGTTTAGGTTACCTCTTTTGTGATTTTTGAATAGTACTAGCATGCATAAATTCACTAGAATTCTCTCTGTCATTGACAGCACTATCTACTCCAAAAGATGACAATATTGCATTGACATCCATGCAACAGCGAGATAATGCAGCTGTTCTTGTAATTACAGACATTGCCAGTTTAGGTTACCTCTTTTGTGATTTTTGAATAGTACTAGCATGCATAAATTCACTAGAATTCTCTCTGTCATTGACAGCACTATCTACCTTTAATTTTCTTAGTTTCAATAAAAGGCTGGTCCAATATTCATATAGAAGCCACACATCTAACTCATACAGAAACGTTAAATCTTCATATATAAAACTTATTTTGCTGCAACCTTATTGAAAAAAAAAATCGTTAACTATGGAAAAAGGCCTTACGAAAAGGAAAGCATATTGCGAACTTTAGGAGCAGCTGGCATTTCCATAAACAATGAATTGGAAAAGAAGGAAATGCGCCTTCTGGCCTCCAAGTTGGAAGGTACATCCATGGCCGATTCCTTTGTGGTAAGCAATAAATCAAGCCGCTTAATCTGCAAATAGAATAAGTAATAATACAGGTTACAGCAAGGTAGAAATTCACAAATACACACAATTTCCTGCAAAATAAGGGGCACCTTCTCCTTCCAAGCTTCTGTTTGTGGTTCAATAGGAAATTTAATAGCCCCTTCAGATGCAAACAGTTGGTGTTGCTGGCTGTCAAGTGGAGTAATTCCATCATTCCCGGATCCACCATGGATTGAGTCAATTGGACTGCATGAAATAGCAAACTATGATCCACCATGGATTAAGTCGTCAGGATGAAACACATTCAACATTGCACCTAGATGCCAGACCTTGATAATCTTCCATCATGTCTCGTGTGACAACTTCAAGCATATCTTGGAAGAGAATCACAACTTTATCCCTGTCCTCTGGATTATTGAGTAACTGCAAATAAACAAAATTAAAACAAGAAAATGATTATTAGATAGTCAACCCTAAATTAACCATAAAATTAGAAAAATACAAACACAACATAATCTTTACCAGACATTTGATGAGCTCAACAAATTTGTTATACAGGCTTGGAAGAGCACTCATCCTGAGTTCACTTATCAGAGTGTTGTCTGTATATGTTTGTCAACTTGAGAGAAGATATCTTCAATAACCCTGGGACCCCAAATTGGAGACCAAACAGGGCACATTAGAACCAGTAGGCTTTGGTAATCTTAAAGAGATTTATTGAACAGTTCAGGAAAAAAGTTGCAAAGTAGACTTACCTTTTCTCACGCTGTCCTTGAACCAAAACCATGATGATGTTTCTAAACTGAGCATAGCATTCACGAATAGCACAAGACATATAGGTGTCAGACTCAATTCTCTTTTTGAGCTCCCGGTCATTACCATTGCTGTCTTTAGCCATGTCTAGTGCTATAGGTATCTGTATAATATGTAAAGCAGATGTTAGGGACGGGAACTTGAATATATAATAAGATATGAGTGAACCAACCTTGCTGGCTAGTAAAAATGGAGGCCATTGGATAATGTCTTCTAGTTCACGATCAGCCCAATATGGAACAAGCAGAAGGTTCTTCTCCCTGGAAAAGCAACAGGAAGCAATTAAAATTAATTACTACAAAGTAAAATGGTAGAAAATAATCTGTTGCTAGAAGAGATTGCAGTGGAGTCCAGCAGAAAACAATAGAGAAGATAATAATAATAAGAAAGATATCCTAAGCACCAAAAGACCTATTGCTAATAAGATCTTCTTCTCTGAAGCTGTCAATTATTGTGTTCCATAATTGAGCAAATCTTGCTTCGACTTTCTCTTTGTTATTCGGGACCTGTCAGCAAAGTCAGATAAACAACGTGAGTACTACTAATGAATTCTCTCAACAACTAAAATGAGGTCAAATATTTGGAATGGAAAGAAAGCATGCTGAATTGCAGAACCTTACCTTAGCATCATAATTTCGTGAGAAGAATCCTCTTTTCTTCCGCTCAGTCTTCTCGTCTGGGATTAAACAGGCATTGAAAAACTTGTGGCAAAGTTTCGAAACGAGATCTAAGCATTCCCAATGTCCGTATCTGGAGATTTCAAGTAACAAGGAAATGAAAGACAGAAGGATATTTAAGAATTTCTCAGCAATATACCAACTGCAACTTAAAAAGGAAAAAGATGATAATGCTGATTAAGAGGACTCCTGTTTACACCTCAGACAACTCTATTTGGACGTATTTGTGAAGGTAACTGGACATATGCATACTAGGGTACAAGGTAATCAAGAAACATGCAGATCCAGAAATGTCAAATGAAGACAAAGGATGAAATGCAAAAAGACAAACTACATCAGTCCATTGTTTGCAGTACATCATCAGTATCCACAATCCAAGTTCCTAACAGTGCACACTGTACGATATACAGAATAAGCAGCAAATTCCTAGACAAAGACAACATCTCTTAGTATAATCTGTAGAAATAGCAAATAGCTTGACACAAGCTAACAAGCCTGTTGCGAAGCTAGAAATATGATCTCCACAAGCAATTATGCCATATAATTTACAAAAATTTAACCAACATAGTAGTTCATAAAACAGTGATCACAAAACAAATAATGTCTAACCACCAGCTACAAGCTACCAAGTCTGCCAACATATGTTGTTAGTCATAATTTTAACAAATCAACTAAATTAAGGAAAACATTGCACTCATTCATGCTGATGACATTTAAATTGCTGCTGTTACAGTAGAGAAAATTGTTGTTTCTGTTGTCCTCAGTCATACTAGGATGGTGCACTGACATTGAAAATGCACGTATCCGAGCCATTGAAAAGTCAAGGTCGCTGCTAGTAGTTCCTATGAAAACTGTTCTTTACAGGTTTTTAAAAAAAAAAAAAAAAAAGCTTCAAAATTCTTATAATGACTTTATTGCAATGCCCATAAATAAATAAATAAAAGATAAATAGTACAAACATGAGCAAACTCATAAGAACCACTATTTGACATTTTCTACTCACCTCTCCAAGCCGACGAAACGCACCATAAATTCCTCCAAATAAAGTGGAGAATATGGCATACCATATCTGAGTATCCATAAAGTAGACCTAAGAGAAAAGAACTATATCAAAAAGCAGTAGACACATAAGCAGAACCAGAATCACAACAGTATACCCAAAGGAAAAAGATAGTATAGCCTGGTACCAAGATAACAGGGGCCCACACAGCAATCACAACACCAATATTGTTTTTCGCTGCAAAGTTAAAAAGCATATCTAAATACAGATTCTCAGGGCTTGATAAAGTATTTACACAACAATAAAATATTCAGCTTTATCACCTTGTGGAAAGAATTCGTGCCACTGGAAATTAGTCACATGAGCACTCATTATAGCTTTTGTAGGACCCACCAAAGGCTTTATCTGCAACTCATTTAAAAAGGGAAAAACATGCTTATCAGGAATCCAAACAAATGGCAGCCATTAAAATAAGTCATTATTATCTTCTTGAGTGCCCAGGCAACAAGAGTGTCGAGAATTCATTACATCTTCTGCAAGCTACATATAACACCATCAACTAGCTCCAAAGAATTTATCACAGGGTTCATTGCAAGAAAACATTTCCAGAGTACTTTGTTGCCCTTGATATAACTTGCTAAGTACCACAAGAGTTCAAAGACAGACCGACATTTCACATACCTCTATGTAATAACTGAATGCCAACTTCGTAATTATTAGAAGAACCCAAAACAGTGTGTACCTGACACAATGGTGCCATATATTAAATGTCGGACTTTGGCAAAAAAAGGTAGCTGTAAAGTGTACATCTTTCAAGAAAGAAGTCTTACTTGAAGAGAGAGAATGTGCTTTCATGCATTCCCCTCCCAACATAGAGCCGAGGCTGCAATTCATGAGGTAACCATTACAGCCAGACATCCATAGATAACAAATTGGACTATACTTAATCCTTCATATGCACAAAGCAACTAAATTCTTGTTTGAGCATTTAATCACAAAAAAAACAAGAAGGACAATCATATGCATACCTGTGACCACCACATCATGAGCGTCACAATCTTGTAATGCGAACTCTCTAGGTATCGACGGACCGAAGGGAAGAGAAACAACAATGCAGCAAGCATATTTGGAGAGAGATAAACCACAACAGCTAAGATAAACAAGGATGGTGACTTTGAGCCATTGCCGAACCAGCTTTTGATGGTTTGAGCAAATCCAGGAGGATTTTCCCAAGTATAAGCATATGTTACTGGCAGAATAATAACCCAAGCAGCAGCCGAAACAACCTTCAAGATATATCTTAGCTTCACAAAATAAGACATGCTCTGTTGTGCTTTCCAGCTTAGAATTACATCAAGCACAGCTGCATCAGAAAAGCAAAAAGTTTATTCTTCCATGTTAATATCCTGGAAGAATTTTGAGTATAATAAAACTTCATCCTATAAGCACTTAAATACAACTATAGCAGGACTTAACACGAGGAGAGCCTCCCTTAACCAAAAAGATTTTGAAAAAAGAAGAAGAACAACAAAGAAAATCAGCAGTTGTCTACTTTTATAGATGAACTTGTAAAAGACTCTGAGAAAGACAACAAAGATAGAGGCTCCACTTAGATCTAGAAATGTCTCTAAGAAAGTTGAATTTTGTGTAGAAGAAGCAAATTCTTCCCTCTTCATCACCAGTTCACATTTCTTTTCCTCGAATGCACAGGGAAATTCCCCACGTTAATCACACTTAACTAATCTAGGCTATTCTGCCACTTTTTTCAACTCTCCAAAAGCAGGTGCAGTTATAAAAAAGCATACATTAGATGTTCACATAAGCAGCAAAGCTTTGGCTCACAAAACACTGGTAATAGCTCATATATTCGGTCTCAATCTCAGTTAATATGCACTCCTGATCATTACATGATCTAAATTCTTTTATTTAAATCGTAAAAGAGCCACATGCTCTTAATACACTAACAAAGATTCTCCTAACAGATGGTTTCACTTGTTTTTCTATTTGGTAATGCTTGTCAATTGCAAAACATGCACCAAAGACCGTGTCTAGTCTTGCTTTAGAATTGTAGGCACAATGAGATACAGATGATTATGTGCAAACAAAGTTCAAGCAGCCTCAGAAAGGAAGAACAACGGAATTGACACCAGCAAGGTTAAGCTCTAATACCTTGTCCTAGCTTCAGTATCGCAGCGGTTATAAAAATAGACAACACTTTCTTAAAAACATCCGGAGTAAAGACAGCAGTTGGATCCCCAGAGCCATTCCAAGCAACAATTATCATTGCCTAAAACAAGATCAGAGCCAACTTCAGTATTGCTTGAACATAGCAATTTCATATAGAGAAAATTCAAGTGTACCAAGCTTTAATAAAGCATTAACAAGAACCTGTAAGCATAGAATAAAGAAGCTCCACATTCGATCAAAGCTTCTGAAAATGTGCCAGAAAGACCGTATCTCAACAAAATTCACCTTCCCAACCCATTGATCTCGATGTGGAGGCTTTGAGTCCTAAATATATGAACACAAGACAATGAAGATTAGCGCATGTGCATCCAACTTGATCGTCATAGATTCACTAAATGAAAAAAAAAATAGCAATCCTCACTCCCTCACTAGGCATGCAATTTGGCTAACACACAGAGGATTGAGGCAGCAACCCCCATAAATAAATATATAAAAATAGGCAAGTTGACAAATAAGCCCTTCAGAAGCCAAAGTTAACAAGCTGCTCGTTGAACAAGAGGCCCTGAAACAATCACTTTCTATTTCAATTTATATTTTCAAATACAATAGAAATTCTTTAAAAATGATCCTACATGAATGTTTCTACACATTCTAGTAGTATTAAATATAGAGATTTGACTAATAAGATTTACATGTACAACTGTAAGCTATTAAAGTACACATAATTTTCGACCAATAAAAGAAGTATACACAATTTCTTGATTATGGAAAAAAGATGCATGATTTTATCATAGTTCCATGAAACTTGACTTTCCTTCAGTACTACAAGTACATTATCATAGCTTTTGGACAAGGTGCTGATAACATGTGGCTCGATATCAAGGATGGATCACTATGTTAAAGCGGGGAGTGCATGGGGCAGGGAAATAAAAGTGCAGAACGTAGGGATGGAATGACTTCAAAAGAAAATTTCCCATTGGTGTGGGCAAACAGCCGCAAACCTCACCATAGAATGATAACTGTCGTGGAGATGCTGCATTGAAAGGCATGTTAGAAAATTTCCCATTGTTCATTTGTTTATCTTAGAAGCAAAAAGCAAGCTAAAGTGGCTGATAGCAGGAAGGCTAGCAATAAACAAATGGTTTAACAGATTGACTTTATAAGTCAGGCTCAAGACAGGGAGTTTGAAGGTTTATTTTAATTTCTTTGAGCTGCTGTACATGATGACAATGGACATGGGAAAGGATGATCACCATTGAGATATTGTTCTAGCTCCTGCTTGGATCTCACTTCTACAGAAGCTACGCAACAGAACATGCTTTTCCCAAGGAAGTTGATTTGGAAACTAAAGGTCATTTGAAGACTTCATTTTTCTCCTAGGAAACTGCCTAGAAAGCGGGGATTTAATCTAGCTTTCAATGACCTTCAAAATGAAGGAAAACTATTGGCGAATGGTGAATCAGATGCTTCCTACACCTGAAAGATGGAGTCTGAACCACTAATTGTTGCATCATAGTTATAACAAACAGATTTGGACTATATACTTCACGAATTAGGAGTGCAGAGGTGGTACTTCAAAATCAGTGAAAGAAGAACTTTGGCCTCAGGAGACTATCAATTTATGCACAAGAAGGAAAGAAAAAAGTTGTCAAGATGGCTCATCCTTTTCTCTTGGTTTTATTAGGAAGTACTAAAGAAACAAGAGGATGCTTAGATTTTAGAGATTAAAGGCTTTACACTCACCTTAAGCATGGTGGGAAAATTCAATTTCCTATCTATAAATCGTTGAAGATGATAGAACCAGTATCTTCATAATTTTTGTAAGTGGGTAGCTTCCCTTAGGAAGTTGTTTTGTACAGAAGTGGAGACCTATGGTACCCTTGAAAAAATTTTAGTCATCCTTTCAAAACGTGGGTGCTTCAAGATCTTTGATTGTGTGTTTATTGTGACATACAGTATGTTGTAATATACAAATACACATGTGGCAAATGACATAACAAGCAGGAGATTCACTCAAAAACAGATTTTGCTTTTAAGCAACCAAAAAAAGACATGCAACAAACAAAGATATATATCTACCTCAGATTTATCAAACGGTTGCTGCTCAGCAGGAAGGTGAAAAAACCAGCATTTGTACGCATTGGCCAACCCAACCGGAAACATTCAGCGGACCTGTCAGAAGATAGGAAGTTAATATCCCTCCAAAGTGAAAGGAAAAGCTAGTGAAAAAATGTGAATTACCAAAAGTATTCATTTAAATCATCATAGTTCCTCCATTGAGAATGCTTTGATCTTCCGCGCTTACTCCTTTCCGCTTCCTAATTAGGAATTAATTAGCATAAAAAAGCCCAAAGAATGAAGAGACAAGGAAAAACCAACATCAATATATATATTGCAAAGTACCTTTGCAATCACTTGATATATAGGAGTAACAACTTTCGTCAAAAAGGCCTCGTCTTCACCTCCATAAGCAGGCTTTACATTTTCTCCAGTCATGGGACTGACATTACCAGCTAGCATGCCATACAGTTCGAAAGCCATCTACATGAAGCACAAGCTAATATTAAATAAAGCCTCCTAACAAGGACAGAAGGCAATTAACAGAATGTAGATGCTCCAACATTGTTACAGTTTCAGCTTCTGTTAAAATTATTTCACTTTCCAAGCACCAACATAATCCACTATGAACGTGTCACCACTTAAGCATGTCATCCCTATATTAAGACAAGTTAAGATTCAGAAATTCTTTCCAGGATCTATGCTGAAACACTTGAGATTTACAAAAGAATTATAAGAAAATTTTCAGAAACCTAAGGAACGCTAATATAAGTTCCACCATGGCCCATAACATAAAACAGTTGCATGTTTTCATCAAAATAGGACAAAATCCTCCACATCTGATATACAGAGGCACAAAGTATTGAGTACAAACCCCCAACCCCCCCCCCAACCAGGGGGACCAAAAAAATAAAAAAAAAAATTAATTAGCTTTCATGAAACCTTAAAGCAGATTGACCATTAGACATCAGCAAGCAGGAAGAAAGCAGGAACAGATAGATCAACAATAACCTTCCAAAGCATGAACAGATTATTAACAGCACAAACCATGAGAAACGTACATGATGATAAATATAGCAAAGGCATTCAGGCATGAATCTCAGATTTGCTGCTTCGCCCCAAATAAGAAGATATAGACCCATGTAGAGAAGTTTACGCTGCTGCACCTCCTGCTGGATTGTCGGTAACCTGCATATTAGAAACCAAGGTTGCACATGAAGAAAGGCATTATTGATCAGGAACTGAGAATAGATGTGTACACTAATAGTGCAAATCAAGAATAAATAAAAAAGACCATTTCATCAATATACTTTATGACCAGTCCATTATCTAAAACTAATCGATGATAGTGGCTGGCTTCCGCACAATCCACGCAGTCAAGCAAGTGTAAGGATGCAAGAAAATTTTTCTTCTTTTCTGGTCCTCTAACTCATACCCTCATGTTTTGATTTTGTCAACCTTTTCTTCACATCTAGTTCTCTAGCTTCCTCAATTTGTGCAATACGCTCCTTTCACAAACACGGTTAAAATGCAGCTAATGTGGAAATTCAGTAAACATGTGCTAATGCAGTGCATCAGCAATACAACGAAATATGAGAAATGAAAAGGAGAACGTAAGAGAGAGTGAAGGGGCAGACATCGCCTCTGCCAAATACCAGCAACAGCCAGAGTGGTGAGATTAATTGGACTGCTACAGCACTCAGACTATGGCTATCGTTTCTTTAATCACCTCAACAATTTGGACCTAAGCCATGAATCTCTATGGCCATCATTTAAATTGCAAAGGAGGGGCTTGGACCCTTGCCATTGATCAAGGTCCAGCAAAACCCCATTAACCCCTTACAGCTTTCATTTCTGTTGTACGTTTTTTCTTAATCAAACAACTTGAAATAATGATTCCAAAACTATTATAGAATACCATTGAAAATGAGTTTCCTTTGCCCCATTTAACACATCTCCTCTTGTATGAGTTGTACATAAGTCATCCACATATGCTTTTCAACTCTTTCATTCTATCACTATTAAAAGGCTCTCTGATGGTAAATTATTATTCAACTCTGTCGCCTCAAAGCTCTATGATGATTCATTCTTATTCAATAACATAACCTCAAGTTATGTTCTCTAGTTCTGTTGAAAACTATCATCTCTACAAATTTGATATTAATTTTTAATTCCGCAGCTTTTTTTGTTTTTTTAAATATATTAAAGTTTCTCTGAACATGCTTCCTCTTCTTCTCATCAAGTTCAAGTCAGGTCCTGCATCTTATTGAAAATTACCACAATTTCTTGTTAATTTAAGTTTACATTATACTGTTGGTTATTTAAATTTAATGCAATAAATCTCCCTAGTAATATAGATGTAGATTTCAAAGATAAATTCTTTTTTAAATTTCTTTTCCTGTCCATGTAAGCATCCCATGTAGCCCAAATTGCCACACATGTCCGCATACCCATGCAACAGCTGATTGTCCAAAATTCAAGAAGTTACACTCGATTTAAAAGCAAAGAAACTGGAGGATGAAATTTAAGAAACAACGTAACATGACCAAAATTGGACTTTAGCCTTTAGTATTGTCCCCACAAAATAAGTTATAATCTCATCTTTGCCTAGAAGAAACACCTAACAAGTGCGGTTTTCTACCAAAGTCTTAATAGCTCAATAAAACCACCATACTCGCCATATAAAGTAGCAGAAGAAGCATTACCAAAGACTGCTCTTCCTATCCAAGAACTTGCACCATTTTTTATAGTTCTTGAAAAGTTTCTTCATCACTTCTGTGAGCGCCTGATCATCCAACTAACCCAGAAGATAAACAAGCATGTCAGCATACTAAAATTCCAAAGGCCATAATCAAGATCATGTACACAAATACTATTAGCCAAAACAAGAAGGATGTACAAGCACTTTGTCTAAGATTGGACGACAAATTAATGTTATTACAATCCATGAGCCATGCAGCTTATGCTCAAAGTTACATATCATATAGGAGAAAACTCTGTCCACAAAAGGACAACAGTGAAATGTTCTGACAGCTCATGAAGAATGCAGCTTATGCTAGTCAGATAACAATTGGATATAAAGTGGGAAATAGATAGAATATAAACAGGAAAAGGTCTGCAGAATCATCCAAAAAAAAAAAAACAGCATCATCAACAGCCTCAGATCTCATTAAAGACTATCATGCTGCCGCTCATGCTCAAAATTGCAAATGGATTGGACAAAGTGGATAACAAACAGCAGAACCAGAGTAACAAAGAAAACATCAATAGCCTCAGCTAGCAGAACTCGCCATATTAGACTGAATCCTCAATGAGATAGAATAACAAGAATTGCAATTGTTTGTGGAAATAATTACATTGCCTCCAATATAGCAAGGAAGGAAGAGAAATTGTCATCCCAAGCCCAAGCCATGGAAACAGGAACCCAGTATGGTCTCTCTCAAAGAGGAACATGATATGATCTCTCAATATGCCAAAGACAGTAGAGATGTCTAAATGGTGTCCACGCTCCTTTCTACTCAATAAGAAGGATTCTTCATGTACCACAGAATCAGGCGAAACTTTATGGGATCAATGGATTTGCCATAGTTCAAAGCTCACCAACATAAGAAAGGCTTACTCATTTTAAAAAGATAAAAGAATAGAAGCAAACATAACAGTAACAGTGAAGCCCACAAGAGCTGACTGTGTGACAGTAGCCAAGAAAAAGTTCAATAAAGTGTGAGGTGCTGAAACCAAGCCCACTCAACAAGAGGATTCTTGCTGGAAGGATAGGCAGTTAGCAGGTATTCCGCGAATTGGTGACTTTACTTACTCCTCCAGACAACATAATAGCAAATACACAAATGATTGAAACCTCTGCCTCAAACCAATATGACAACAATCCAGCAAAAAGAAACCAGATACTGTAGCAATTTATGTGCAGAAGGACAACATAGATGCATCTTCTAGAATTAACTGAATGCAAGACACCTTGGGTGGCTGGTTGGGGTTTGGAAATCTCCGAATGTGCACATTTGCAAGCAATAAGATCAAATGTTCCCTTTGGTTTGCCACATTATCCTTCTGTAAATGGTCAGTCCAAGGAACCAGAATTAGTCTCAATGCAACTGCTTATCAACTACAAAATACAATGAGAAATGAAAGAAAACTAATAGAAGAGTAAATGGAAGAAGTTGCTTAGTCCACATACCTGAAATCCAAACATTGCCTGAAGCCAATCAAGAATATCATAGTCCTTCTTCTTGTAATCCTTTGGCCATGGAAGGCCCCTCGTGTTTCGAAGTGCCACAACAGCAGCTATGATCTACCAAAAATTATATATACATATATCACATATGGCAAGAATTTCACGTACTGCTAAATGTAAGGCCACATCATAAGATCAATGTATGGAAGGGGAAGCAACCTCAGGATATTTCATGATCGCCTGATTTGCACTATCAGGATCCAGAGGAAGAATGTTGTACGGAACGTAAATTTGTGTTTTTTCTTCTACTTTAAACTGAGCATCCAAAATCTGTACAAAAATAAATGCGAACAGATATTACTCACAGACATATTCTATGTAAAAGAAACAAGATTATTTTTACTAAGTGGAATTGGCTAATACAGCTCGTTGCACATGCTGTCAGATAAGAGAAAGTTTGGATAATATTGCAAACATCTCATTCTAATCAGCAAAACTCCCATCAGACAAGATATTTATCATGTAATAGTTCCAGAAATGTGCAAAGCTTTACCTCCTGATCAACTTCCATGGATTGCGTCATATTAACAGCTTTCAACACCTCAAAAAGTACATTAGCAGTTTGGTAAGCCTTGGTAAGCTGAGCACTGCATTTGAGACCATGTTAACTGCTGAAAACTAGGAAGGTAATTGCAAAATTTCCCAACACATTATGTAAAATAACTCTGTGGACATACCGATCAGCTTTATCAGCAGCATTTTGCAAAGCTTGAATGTATTTTTTATAATAATGCTGATAAAAACTCTGCATTTCACGCGCATCACTTTTTTTAACCCTTCCCTTTAAGGTTGGATCATTTTCCTGGAAATCAATAGAAACATTACAGAATTTCATTAGAAAAGAAGGTACCTTCAAAAGGACTGAACAAGGAAATAAAAAACAGAAAAGACTTAAATACATATATAGTTTCTCCACATGGT
The DNA here is from genome assembly GCA_016097545.1 of Eucalyptus victrix. Lineage (NCBI taxonomy): Eukaryota > Viridiplantae > Streptophyta > Magnoliopsida > Myrtales > Myrtaceae > Eucalyptus > Eucalyptus victrix. The sequence continues at coordinate 33,312,855 of CM027844.1, forward strand.
TTTTTTTCCACAGAGAAGAAGAAACATAAGCAAGTGGGGAATTACAGAGTCCTAGCCTTAAATGATTGACCGTACATGGAAATAGTCCCCAGTTGTAAGTATCAATCGGTATAACACCTTAGACTGAAAAAGCTTATTGAAAGCCACTGAAAGGAATTAAATCAGTTAAAAATTTATACAGCAATTGGCATGTGTTTTTCCAAACAGAACACTGCATCCATAGGGAAAAAAGGGGTAATTGCACCTAATGGAGAAACAGTGCTTACCCTTTCAAGACGCTGAAGGAGAGCAGTCTTAAATTGACGAACACCACGTCCACTAGAAGTGGGATCCAACCTATGAGCCTTCTCAAAAGCATAAAATCGACCTACATCATAAGAGCCAACAAGCTTTAATATGTGAACTAACATGATGCATCAGAAATAGATTTAATTACCTCAAAGAACAGTATTAAACTGCAAAAGGGAGATGGAAGTAACAATGAAATCAAAGCATGTAAGCTTGCTTATGCTTATTGCTTCAAATGAAAAAATTCAATATGGTTTGAGGTGTTATATATAAACATTATTCACTGGAAGACAATCTATAATGCAATAAAAGTCGGATCCCAAATGCCAACACCCTTCCTGCAGTCAAAAATTAGACCAACAGCCAAAAACCACTACTCCAAACTCACATTGATCAACCAGAAAATCAAGAACATCTTTGACATGTACAAACTTAGCATCTTACAAGTGTTAGACAAACTAGAAATAGCTAGACATACTCAGAAAGTAAGAGCAATCTGAATAGTCTGCACAATAACAGCATGACAATCAGAAAGTAAAATAATGTGTGGTCCAAGGTAGTTGGCAGGATGCCAATTTTTATTTTTATTTTTTTTTTAAGTTCTTCACTCTTAAAGAAGGTTAAACAACCACTTTTTGAGTTTTAAGTTTCCTATATACAACAAAACCAATTAAATAATTCTCTATAATAAAGAAACAACAGAGATGAATCATCTTTTCTTTGATTGGCAACAACATATCTTCAGGCCATTTCCTGAAAAGTTATATGTAGCAGCTAAAAGACCATGATAAAACCAGACACACATCATGTAATAAGAAGAACCTTGAATATCTTAGAACTCCGCTAACTTATGCCTTACATTAGTCAAGCAGGTTAAACTGGCAGTAATCAAGTTTAAAATTCCCTTTATAACACGAAACATTTAATTCTCTGTAACAAAGAAACAACAGATGTGAATTATCTTGTCTTTGATTGACAACAACATATCTTCAGGCTGTTTCCAAAAACTTAGAGTAGCAGCACAAAAACCACCATGACACTAAAAGGCACATATTGTAATCAGAAAAATCATGAACATCCTTGACCGTAACTAACTTAGCATCTTACATCAGTTAGATTGTCCAAATATAGCTAAGCATACCCAAAACAGGATGGTTGTTATGGAATCATCTGCTGTAAGATAAACTCAAAATGTATCTTTAGGGTGTCTCATGGGTAATTTATGAGAAGTAGCTGCTGCAAACACCAATCATTGGTTCTCCACTTATATTTAGGACAAGTCCAACATAACAACAAAATTTAGCTATGAATCCACACATGAATGATTAAAATAGGCATGTTTAGTTCTGCAGTAGCAGAACTACCTCGGGATCCAATATTGCCATAATAGAATTATCTGTCAGTCCATTAGCAAACAGTGGAGGGTGCAGTGCGAGAATGGAAATTTCATTCGCTTGCAAAAACCAAATTTTCCATAAGTTCAGGATTAAAGTGCATCTCAAATCCGCCACAAGTACACAGACCCAGTTATCTTAATGATATATCAAGAAAGCATATCCACACAAAACCAGCACTCTCACGCAAATTAACCAAAAGAGTGCACTCTGGCTTGGACAGAAAGCCGCATGAGCTAACATATTAATAAGCAACAAAACAAGCACAAAATTGGAAACAAAAGGAAAACCCGACACGCAAAAGCCAGAAACTCACAAACACTGAGCTGCAACGGTAGAGAAAATATATATATTTTGAAGTTAAAAGGCAGTATCCACTCACAGAGATAAGCCACTCTGGGGTTGCTGCTCTCGACTTCATTAGCCACACGCAGAATCGGCGCGATCTCCACCAGCGAAGACGGCACAACCTCACTGTCGAAGCTGGACTCTCCGAGGGCACCGGCGGTCTGAGTCCGAACGAGCCGCCGCGGGGGCGGCTGCGTTGGCTGGTCGGCCCCTCCTCGCGAGGTCGACATTTTCCTCCCCCGAAGCCCCTAAAGCACCTCTTTTCCCAGCAGAACAAAGAAAACAAAACAAACCCAAGTTCGGTCAGGCCCCGCCGTCTCGCATCTCAGTCCCAAAAAACGAAATTTACCCCAAAGGGAACAGTACACCCATCAACTGATCAAATCAAGAAAAGCAAGAAAGGGAAACCAAAACCCACTCAGCTGCAGCTGCAGGTAAGAGAGAGAGAGAGAGAATGAGCACCACCACCACCTACCAGCTAAGAGGACAGAAAAAATGGCGAATCCGAAGCCGAAACCGGAACCATGCGAGGCCCGAAGCTCCGATCGCCGAGCTCCCACGGCGCGAGCTCCCCCCGCTACTTCTCTAGCTACCCAAGAAAACCCACCACCACGAAACCCACGAAAGATCGAACTGGGTTTCGCCAAGATCAGCTGCGAAAAGCTCCTCCGAGCACGAGAGAGTGAGGTAGAGATGGACAGAGACAGAGAGAGAGAGAGAGAGAGATGCTGCTTTAAGCTACTTAGAAGAGAAGAAAGCCAAGGTGTGCGTGCGGTACCGAGAGGTAGAGATAGAAAGAGAGTGACTCGGAACAGAGAGAGAGAGAGAGAGAGAGAGAGAGAGTAAAAGAGACTAAACAAAGACGCAACAAGGACCTGGGTCTTTACCGTAATTTCATTCCCGTACCCCGCGAATTTACCGTGCATGCCACCATGGCCAGTGTGCCCCACCCGTCCTCTCCCCGTCACCCCTAAATGACCCTCACTGGGGCCGGTATTTTCGAGCATCGAACTTACCCGTCGATAAAATATGCCTCCCGTCTTCCAAAGATTCGAATTCGAATTTTAAATCTCACGCTTTCGCCCCTACCCGAGAATAATGCATAGAGCATGAATGTTCGCTCAACGGTCGCTCCCATCTCAGATGTTCCAGACAACGATAGTCAGAAAATAAAATAATTCCAAATGCTAAATACTATAGTTGCCAAATATATATATTCCTTGTGCATGTGGAGAACCCTAGGGTCGAGTCCAAAAAAATCTAGCTAACGCATGGCATTTTCGTAGTAAGCACAGAACGTGCGCGGGCGTATCCGGTAGTCCGCCGAAAATTCAAAAAGCAAAAGACGCAAAGCTCTAGGGGGTAAAAAGCAGCACCGTCAAAAAGTAGCCGTTCCGGGTCGAAATTACCGTTCTGCCCTCGCACGGGATCCCTCGATCCCCGCGATGGCTCGGGAGCGCCTGATGGCGAGCTCGAGACCGTGGATCCGCGGCCGTCGATTATGGGCCGAAGCTCGGGGCGGGGGCAGTTTCGGGATTTCGAGGAGCGGGCAGGGGTGGGGCGGGCATTTCGCGTGGCTGCGAACATGGGATGAGGAGATAAATGTCGGCTTGCTTTGTCCGGCTTTGTCTTCTTTCGGAGGCGAAAGGACGGAGATGCCCTCGACAAGGACCGACGTCGACTAAAGTTGGGGAACCGCATTTTAACGTGGAGGACTATCTTTCGTGACGTGTCGACGGCGGATTGGACGTCTGTCCTTTCGCAAAGCTGGGATTCTCCTCTCTGCTAAGTCTCTTTTTTTATCCCTTTTTTTAGAATTTACAATTTGTTCTTTTTCCTTCTCCTTTATTGGGTGGTGGTGATCGAGTGACGAATTTTAAAAAAAAAAGAGTAATTAATTATTTAATTAAGAGGAGGGAATGACAATAATTATCAATGACTAGGAAAGGAATGTACTAATATGAACGCATGCACAGCGGGCAGTGCTTTAAATTCTTTCTTCTTTTAAAAATTTTATTAATTGAAACGCCTCGTGAGAGAAAAAAATTGGTGAAGGAAAAATGTTTGAAAATGGGGTCACCGGAAAAATGGTCTTGGGATAACCGCATCGAGATTAGGAAGGAAAAAGAAAGCAAGGGCCAGATTCAGTCCGAAAAAGGAGAATCGAATGTTGCTGTAGAAAAAACTATTCAGTTTTCTAGTTTTATTCGTAAGTTTGAAACCATTTAAAAGAAAAATGACACAAAATATTTATGGACTTTAGTTTAATATGTAATATTGTTCATGACTTTTGATTTGTTTAATATAATTCATAAATTTTTTGTTTATATTCAATTTATTTCCTAAATTATGTTAAAATGACATGTTAAAAATTATGTTAGACAAGTTAAAAATTCATAAATAATAGGCGTTTAGTCAAAAATTAGAGATCATGTTACATAAGTTAAAAATTCAAAGACAACGTTATACATTAAATTAAAATTCATGAATTATTTGTGTTATTATTCCTCATTGTAAAACACGCTATTAAAAGACCATTAAATTTGTTTTTCAGTGAACAAAATCCCGATCCAATTGGACCAATCCATAGAGCCAAAGCCCGAAGGTCAGGGTCTCTATGACCTGGTTGAAAACCTTGATGCCCGATCATAGTCCGGAGGAGCTTGAAGACCAAGGCTGGACGTAGGACCCCTAAACTTGACTACAAATCACCTGGTAAAGACAAGATTGGTTCGTATATCTTGGATCCGAGTTTGATCAATGGCAGTCGGGGTCCAAGCGTTAAGATCCGTAGGTCCACGAGATCGAGGGTCCCTAAAGTGGGAATGAACTTTGAATGAGGGCATCTTATACAGAATATAGTGGTCCATATTAATAAAAGGAGATTCAATCATTTATAGGAAATTTCATGGTCCCCGACTGTTTCTAAGGGATGGGTCTTGCATCTAGCATGGACTGTTGGAGAAGTAGGGAAAATTCAAGGTCCATCGGATGTTTTGGAAAGCAAAACCAGTTATCAACAAAACAAATTATCAATTGAAGTTTGTTGACATTAAAGAAAAGTTACAACTACAAAAGTGTTTAAACTTACATTTGAGTGCTAGTGGCCACAATGGGTAAGGAGAACTACCAAATTACACTCGGTAAAGGAGAGTTATGATCCATTAGGTAATTCATTAACCATAGGACTCAAGAAAGTTCCTAGTAAGTTCAATGAATTACTATTTTTGTAGAATATTATAAATCACAAGACTGACATGACTAGTGAGGACCAAATGCCCATTAAGTGAAGTCATGAAAAATAAGTAATAGGTAAGTTACTAACAAAGAGGAAATAACGAATGTCAAGGAAAAGTCACGATCAATTAGTGGTGCGTTAACTATGCGAGGAAGAAATTTACTATTAATTCAATAGATTGCCATCCTTCAAATATATATATATAGATTGCCATCTCTCTCTCTCTTTTTTATTTTTTTGGAATGTTGTGAATCACATTCGGCAAAGAAATGTTACCAGAGCTAAATAACATGTGAGTTACGTGTAATGAGGAAAATTACAAATGTCAAAGGAAAGTTAAGATCAATTGGCTAGTCTTTTAAATATATGAGAAGGAAATTTACCATCAACTTATATAAATTACTATTTTTAATGAAATATTATGAAATATTGCGATCACAGGATCGATAAACTTACAACCACGAAAGGGAAATTATATCCTCTACAGGAAAAAAAAAAGTTGAAAACAGATACGTGACAAGTAAATTCCATTAAAGAGGACACGATTATAGTGATGGAAAGTAAGTTAGGCGGATTAAAGAAAACCTAATATCATTCCAAGAAATTTACAGAGCACACGGCAAAGTTACGAAAGTTACGAGACTTCATAGGAAAGTAACATGAAGTGTGCCAAATGAGTTAACCTCGGAACTCGCAAGTTTAAAAGGAAGGTCGCTACTTAAAGATCACGGGAGCTTATGACCATGGAAATATTAGACATGACAGGCAATGATCCATAATCATAAATTGCCGTACGTCAAATTTCTTAATCATTCCGATCAAATAAAAAGAATTCTTAATCACGTTATATCTACGCAAGCTTGTGGTAAGAATGCGAAAGAATTGTCACGACTTGGGGGGTTCTTACGTTGACATCGTCCCTTCTTCTTTTGTTTTTTTCTTTATATAGATAACTTGTCGGCAATTCACAATACTTTGATGGAGTCATCGGTTCTTTTTCGAGTTTGCAAGTTACCGAATTTTGTACTGACTTGGAAACTTTTATTTGTATAATTTAGTAACTCGTTTTAATTTTAATTCATTTTTTTGTTTCTTTTAATACTATATATATAGATATATTAAGTAACGACCTAGACTAAAATGACTTAAGATGCTTTGATAACAAATATGTTATTGGGAAGAAAAATGAGAAGAAAAGGAGAGAGAAAATTTGTTCTTTTATTATAAATTATTTTTTTTGGGAACAAAAAAATTTTATTACAAAAAAAAAATTTATGAAATTTTTGTTCATAAACAAAAAAAAAAACATAAACATGCATGTTGTATAATTTAGTAACTCTTGAATCCATTGAATATATTTTAGCCTAGACTAAAATGAAAAGATGTGTTTGATAACAATTCTGTTATTGGGGAACAATTTTTTATTAGAAATGATTCTATTCTCAAAAAAATTCAATTTTGAATTATTTGATAACTTCCAAAATTTATTTTGAAATAAAAATTTTTAAAATTCATAAATTTTTATTTCTTTTAATTTTTTAATATTTTTATTATATTTTTCTTAATTTTATATTTTATATTTTTCTCTTCTTCCTCCTCCTTCTTTGTAGCCAATCATCGGCCATCACCAAGGCCGGCGATTGGTTGGATGAGGTCCAGCGAGCTCACTGGTGACCAGGTGACGCTCACCATGGCTATGCGAGGCTCGACCTCTCCTTGGCTAAGCAAGGTTGACCCATGACAAGCCTCGGCGTGGCTTGGCATCATTAGGAACCGGCGGCGCTCCAACAAGGTTGCTGGCCAAAAGGAAAAAGAAAGGGGAAGAGAAGAAGAAAAAAGAAAAAAATAAGAATTGATTTTAAGAATTGTTTTCGAGAATAATAGGTTACTTTTATCTACTTTTTGATTATATATATATATATTTATTTATCAAACAAGTTTATGTTTCTTTTTTTGTTCTAAGGAATAAAATAATGGGAATAATTGTTCCCCATAAGGTTACCAAATAGAGCCTTACTATTTTTTACAGATAAGTTACCAAATAGTTTTAACTTTTAAGTTGCCAACTTTCATTTGAATAATCTACCAACATTACCTTTTATTGTTCAATTAATCCTTTTTATTTCCATTGAGCTACTAACTTTTATTTACATTGGTTAATAGCCCATTGCATTTACAAGCCTTTTAAGAAATTAATAACCTAAATTATATGACTCAACATTTTTCTCCCATTAAATTACCACACAATATTAGATTACCAACTCTCATTTAAATTACTAATCGATGCTCACTTGTCTGTTTCAATCTATCGATATTTCATACCATCTAATCATTTTTGTTTGCACTTCTTAGTAACATCATAATTACCAACATTAGTTAGAGTGATGCGCCAACTCTATCCGATTAAATTATAAGCTAATTTTTGGTGTATCAGCTTCCATTTTAGTTACTTACCAACTTGATTTCTTTAAATTATTCTCTTTTCTTTTTATTAATGAATTTGTGTTTGAAAAAACTTTTATCTAATTAATTTATCAATCAATTCCAAGTTACCAACTCTTATTTGAATTTGTTGTCAACAATTTTATTTGTTTTATTGATTTACCAACTTTTTGATTGGGTTACTTAAAAAAAAAAGTTAGAAAGTCGCTTCAATAAATGTTAGTAATTCCATATGACAGTTTATAAATATAATATGAAAGAAGAAAAGTAAACAAAAATCGGTAAAGATGAAAGAATTCCTTTTCTTATATGGCTACAACAATTTGGTAATTTGAAAATATCAAATAAACGTTAATAACTAATTCAACATAAAATTAGTTGGTAACTTGATCATAAAACAAGGTTGGTAAGCATAACAAATAAATGTGGGAGCCCAATAATAAAGTTGGTAAAATAAAAAAAAAAAATCAAATGAACATTTATAAGTAAATCAAGCTATTTATAACTTAATCTAATAAAAATTGATAAGTGACTAAAAAAAGAATGGTAAGAAAGGTAAATAAAATTTCAGGATAAGATAGGATAAATTCTCTTTAGAAGTTGCCGATTTTACAAACTCTAAGACAAAAAAAAAAATTCAAGTATGAATTAGTAATAAGAATCGAAGCTTAGTTGGCAATCACTCGGAGGTTGATAATTTATAAAAATAAGTGAGTAAATATATGAAATCGGTAATCAAGGTGAACAAAAGTGGTAACTCAATAGAAAAGTAGGAAATCTAAGGGCGTGTTTGTTTGAGTGCACAAATTTTTCATGAATTAGTTTTCTGGACTTTCACATATTTATTTTGCTGAAAATGACAAATCATGAGTATAGTCAAATAAAATATGCATGCTTAAAGTTAGGATAATGAATTCTCTAGCTCAAAAAGAGAAAAACGTTTTCAGGAGAGGGTCTTTCTAGAAAACACCTTTATTTTCCATGAAATTTTCTCTAAAGTAGACACATTCTAAGAAAAAAAATAAATGTAGGTAAAGAAATGAGAATTGATAATTCAAAACTAATTGGTAACTTAATTGAATTAAAAAATTGATAAGTTACACAAATAAAGATGAGTATTGTGATACGTAGTTGGTCAATTTAAGCCATTGGTCAGATTTATCAAAATGTCCATATAGCCTATGCCTCCCATTTACACCTCTAGCCATGCCATACCGATGATCAAGTCCTCGCTATGCTTAAGGGGTGATTTGTTCCAAGTAGAGTGTGAACATAGTTTCATGATAAAATCTAGAACTTGACTAATGAGAACTTTTTTTTTTTTTTTTTTTTAGATTTCAAAATATACAAGGTAGATTTTAGATTCTAATAATTGGGAACCTATTTCGACAAGTAAATTTCCAAATTATAGGTTAATGAAACTATGAACTTGGAATCTATAACTTAAAATAAGTTTTTGTGTCTTTTTTAGTCTATATCTTTGTGCGATCTTGTGGTGCGCTCGATGATAAGTCTATGATATGAAATCAATAGTCTAATTCCATTTTATGATTAATACTTTTACTTTGTTAATGTTTCACATTTTTCGCGCATGCAAAAATAAATTATGGTTAGTAAATTATAGCAACAAGTGATTGTTATTAAATATTATAATTTATTGCAATCATTTAATTAATAATACAGATGGAATTTGAATAAATTTTGAAATCGGCCTCCGAACTATTTTATGTTCCAAAAAATGAATAACCTATTTTAACTAATAAATTTTAGGTTTTAGATAGAATAACTCGAAACTGCTCACCCCTATTACTACTCCCAGGCAGTTGCGTGGGCACAAACTACCCGAATTTGATAAATCGGGCCCTCGAATCACCACAGTGGTTAACTGCTCGAGAATTCGAAGGACCCGACCCCGACACGTGTTCTCCTGCGCGCGGGGTGGAGCCAGGTCAAAGTTTGACCCGGCGCACGCCCCCATCAAGCTTCCATTTGGTGCGCGCGCCCAACGTAGCCGAGCCACCACCGTCTCCCGCCGGCAGGCGAGGCGCGAGGAGCTCTTCCGTCCGGGGCCGGCGACGGCGACAGCTAAAGCTAAAGCACCAGACCCCGCCATTAAAGAAATCGAAAGAGGCAAAAAAAAAAAAAAAAAAACGGCCTTCTCCAACGTCGCTCTCGCCACGCCACGCCGCGCCACCAGCTTCCGCCATGCAAACGTCGCGGGACCAAGACGAGGTCGCCGCCGTGCCCTTTGTCGGCTTCTCCGTGTCGTCGTCGTCGTCCTCCTACTCCGCTCCGCCACCTCGGATTGTCGCCTCCTGTCCACCTCCTCTGCCTCATTCCTTCCGTTTGTTCTCTTCTCCTTGTCTTTCTCTCGCTCTCTCTCTCTCTCTGTGTCCGCCGTACAAAAGGAGCCTTCCAATGGCCTCCGAGCGAGCGGCATCTCCATCATTTTCTTCGCTTCTCGTGCGTACCGAGGGTCGTCGCTAGCTGGCGTTGGAATTGGTGGAGCGGGCGTGGATAAAGGCGGAATGAAAGGAAGGAGATCCTAGGTATGATCCTCGACCATCTAATCGAGAATAAGGTTCGAAGTCGATAGAGAGGTTCTGCGGAGGAAACGGTGTTTTTTTTTGGTTCTTTTTAGTAAGATTTGTTCTCCTGCAACGGCTTTCGATTCGGTAGGTTGTTTCAGAGTAGGAAAGAGAAGCGTCAGGGCACTCGTTTTTTCGTTCCACTACAATTTATTGACATTTTCTGGAATCTCAGCAGTGATAGAAGATTGGAACTTTTCTTCGAAAGATCACGATGCTTGCGTTTAATAAATGCTTGGCTATGGGGACTGATGAGTTTTGTGCTGCTGGCAGCAAAGGCCTCTAGCCCTTGATTAAGGGCAACGAGCGAAGATTGACGGTGCTGCTAGCGGCAGTTGTTTGGTGATGGTGGAGGCGATTCGGAGTCTGTGGCTGCGGTTGCAGAGATAATGGTAAGTTAAGCAACCTTCACGTGAGAAATCTAATGTAGTTTACTTCCCATCATGACTCGAAATCATGATTTATTGAGTAGCTATTGAGAGATGTGATTACTCTGAAATCTTTATTTGAGGTATTGACTATATCAGTTTGCCAAAGAAAGTCATGGGCTGAGGGCAAGTGCTTTTAAATTGACAAATGAGTACCTTAATCACCCCTTAAGAGTTTCTGTTAGTTTGCCATATGAGATTATATAAGGGTTTGGGGCTTTGAATTTGATATCCGTCATTTTATTTCTTCTTTGTTTTTGAAATCAGGAATGAATATATTCTTTGCTTCGTATTAATCCCTTTCATGATTTGTCAGAACCACGGGGGAGCAAATTTCTGTTTTTAACACAGATGGCGTCATCGTTAGAGGAGCTTCTAGCCAAGGAAGGCTTTAGAGGAAGAGGAAGAAGATCAATGACAAGGTCAAGAACTGTCGGTTCAGATGCCGTCACCGTGCCTGTTTACCCTTTACACAGTCGACACAGTTCGGATTCTTCATATGGAAATAGAAACAAGACAGAGAGGACTAGGTCTGATGCATCAACATACGGTTTCAGAGGTAAACTATCAGGAGGCGATAGTATCAAGGCTCCAAGGTCAAGAGATGGTCCAATAATTAGAGAGAGAGTGGATGGGGGATCAAGAAAAGAGACTTCTCAGAAAACTGAACATTCTCCTGATCTGCTGGAGGATAGAAGATCTGTTGCCAGTTCTTCAGATTATAAGCCAGGAAAAGAGATTGTTGACAATGATTTGGACAGTAGTGACAGGATAAAGGATACCTACCTTAATGAAGTGCGGAGGATGGACAAGTTTCCTGATGGGGTGGCCAAAGCCGACAATACAGAGAGACCTTAGGAAAGGAAGTGAAACTGGATATGAAGCACGGTAGCAGTTCAAAGATGCATCTACCTGGGCGGAATCAGCCCGAAAATTTCAATGAAAAGTCTAATGGAAGCTCATATAATGGTAAAAGCTTCGAGGACATTCAGAATCCAAAGCATTTTCGTGCAACACTCCCTGAGTTTGTACCTGCGCTTGATGAAGTTGCTGTCCAAGCCACAATCTCCATTTTAACTGGATATAGCAAGCATTATTTAAAGGACGAGGGTTATCGTGCAACCCTTCACAACAATTGCTTCTCCTGTCTTAATTCCATTGCGCCGGAACAATATCCTAATAATGAGAACAAGGTCATTGCCAATCTAAAGCAAGCAATTGATACGGTAGAAAAAGCTGCAGAGGAGTGTGCAACTGCAAAGGATTTGAAAAGAGCTTTGTTGCAGCTCAGCGTTGTTACTGGCTTGAATTCCAATGACTTAAAGGATGGTTTCACTTGTGGGATCCCAAATTATCATTTGTCAGCTTGTGCTCACCTGTATTTAAGTGTGATATATAAGCTACAGAAGAAAGATCGAGCTTCAGCAAAGCATCTTTTGCAAGTTTTTTCTGATTCACCTTTCCAAGCTCGGACCACATTGCTACCTGAACTATGGGAAAATCTGTTCTATCCTCATCTTTCACATTTGAAGCGCTGGCATAGTCAGGAAGCTGATTCTCTTGAGGATAATTCAAACAAGGAAAGGAGATTGAAGCTTCTTGACAAAGTCTGTAATGAAATTCTTGATTCAGGTACCTATCAGTTTGCAGTTTATTACAAGGATTGGCTCACGGAAGGCTTTGAAGCTCCATCTATTCCCTCTCTCAATATTCCTTCATTATCCATTCAGGAGTTCCAGTTTAATGGTTCACTTGGCCATTCTGCCAAGCTACATAAAGTGGTTGGGCCTTTTTATGCTCAGCCAATGGTAAGTAGGAAACTGTATGAAGATGTATTTGGCAGCTCAAATAAACCTGGACTGGATGATGCTGAAGCTGAAGTAGACAACTGTCAAAGTTCTGTATGCTCTGGTAGCTCTAGTATTGAAGTCAAACAGACATTAACATGCTCCTCTGAGACATTAAAGCATATGGATCGATGTACTGTGGAAAGTTACACCCAGAACCCACAAGATAAAGCACTTGTAAGTTGTAGTCTTCTTCATTTTTTAAGCATATGCAACATACTATCCATGTCACTCGGTGGTCTCTTCCAGTGTACATTGAGTTCATTCTTTACCAGCAATGACAGGGTTATCCTTACGATTTAAAAGGCAAATGAGAGGTAGGCTTTTTGTTGAGCTTCTGATAATTGTGTTGCCAGATTTGATTCATACTGACTGTGAAGAGTTGGTTATTTCATTAACGCACTGGAAGTTGCATTACCTGAAACAGTGACACTTGCTTCCATATTTCACTGTTTATGCTCATCCACAGGCTTATATGTATGTAGGAAGATGGACTTCCTCTGATAGTTGGGGAAGGAAGGGGCTCAAGAGAAGCTAGCTCTTCACTAGCAGAAGCCAATGATGATGAAGGCAGCAATTCTGGCAGAAGCCAAAAAATTGGGGATGGTGCTCAACAAATTCAGTATTCCTCCACTTATGTGTGTCCATTTTTTGAACCTCAACAAGCTCTGTCCATCTCCTGTTGACTGCTCTTTTATTCCTTCTGATTGCTTAGAAACTGGGACTTGTTATTCCTTCTTTTACCGTTTCAGAGTACTGTCAATGATCATAACAAGTTGACTCTTGTTCCTCTGCAGACAATCCGAGTGAAGTTTCCCTTAGAAGGTAAGTGATGGAAAACTGCTGTAGATGGATTGAGTGGTTCAATCACGATGACTAACACTATTTTGTATATTTCCACTTGTAGAGAGTGGAAGTCAAGAAAGCTCTCAAGAACAGTCCTTCTCAAGCATTTTGAAGCACTTCATTTGTCCACTTACGGGAAAGTTGTTTGAAGACCCAGTGACCCTGGAGACTGGTCAAACATATGATCGAGTGGCAATCAGCAAATGGTTTGACCAGGGGAATAGAACTTGTCCAATGACAGGAAAAACATTGGAATGCTTAAGTTTGCCACTTACAAATATCGTCATAAAGCGTGTAATTCATAGTTGGACATCTGAATGCTGCAAAGATCATGACGGTTTTGCCTTGCAAACAGTGGTCAAAAGCGAAGCGCACAAGGTTGAGCACAAAGATACTGGAGCTATCTCTAAGTTGGAGCAACTGCTTATAACTTCTGATAAAGCAGCACAAACTGCAAATGCTGGGCAGCTTATATCTCTAGAAGGTCTAGAATATCTCATCAAAGGTTTGGATCAGGACCAACAGAAGAGAGAATGATTGTTCTTGAATTCATCTTATGTTGTATTGAAGCTGATGCAAGTTGCAGGAACCAGATAAGCAGAAGGCATAAGTAGTAAATTCCTTCTTGATTTGCTGCACAGCAAGCAGATCCAAGTGAGAAGAAATGCAGTCTGCTTGCTGATTCAAATTATTTGTCTGAACAGGTATGAAGAATATATGTCATACTAATAAATTGCTTAGGGCATATTTTGTTACATCCAGCATTGTAGCATCTGCATGCACACGTGGCAAGTACTAAGAAGTGGCGCCATTAGATAATATAGTCTTTTTGTAATTTTTCCTCAAATCAAGTGGATAAGTTGTGTGGGTGAGTGGGGTGTGGAAAGTGTGGCTTAAAGAATAACTGCTCATTGAATGTGAAATGAGGCCAAACTTTAATTTTTGATTTGAAACTTTGTGGTTCTTGCTTAAGAGTAAATCACAATGTTTTTGCATTAAATGAGTTGAAATTTCTGAAAAATGGATCTTCTACTTGACGGCCTCTCTCCCAAAATAATAAAGGAAGAATCTTTAATATTGTTGTGGCAATATGATAGAAATCTTGAATGACCGCGGTGCTAATACAATTGTGGGATTAGCACTTCAGCAAGGCATTCTAAATTTATCACTTTAATCTTCAGAAAGAAGTACAATCAGATTGACAAGGAGGTAAAGAATGAGAATTCAAAAACAAAGATGAAGCATGCTGGTCATGTGGCTCTGGTTTGAGGGTATCATGTCTAACCTTGATTACATAGATTGGCAAAGATGAAGTCAAAATGACATGGCCTTTGTGATTTAATGGCCTATAATAACTTGCTTCCTTTAACAGCATGATTTTACGATTTCAGTGACCTATGGGCAAGTTATGATGGCCCTTTAAGTTTTGGTATCCGAAACATGAAATAATGGCTTTAAGGACTGTTATGAGAACTTTATCGGTTGAGAGGGCATTTAGCGTTTGTGTTGTATAGGTGTGACTGTGAGGTAAGTGTTGTAATTTATGTTCATTAATGCTACAATACCTCGAAATTGGTGAGACAGCTTGTTAAAAAATGCTGCTATAAGCTGCTGGAGTTTTGAAGGTGCTGTAGCTGTGAGGAATTTGCCAAACTCTCCATGATAGTTACAACACTAATTGCCACAGCTGTAGTTGCTGTGGTATAACTTTATCAAACGAGCACATCGCAGAATTTCTTGCCAGCGACTGCAATTGTGGAAGTTGGTACTTCAGTTTTTATATGTTGTTTGACAAATAGTTCATGGCTGCAAGAACCCTGCAGCTGCAGTTTCTCATGGAAGCTTCTAGGAAGCTTTTTCACCCAGCTTCAAGGGTGCTGTATTATTTTATTTTGCCAAAGATGCATGTTACAACACACGACAGGCATGACTATGACGTGACAAGGTTACAACATAGCTATAGCCAAAAAGACTGAAAGTACAAGATATAAAATACCTGGATGTCTTTTTATAATATAATATGTGTATCTCAGGTACCTTGGTCTCACCTGATTATGTTGGGAGTGTGGTTTTGGTTTTGAGGAAGTAACTTAAACATATTGAGAACCTGTGGTAGCAGATTGAACCTAAGCTATTCTACATTGTTTTGGCATGATACTTAGCATTTTTGTTTGAAATAACAGGAGGAAGGATGTTGTATCTTTCTTGGGTAACCTACTAAATGAAGAGATGGTCAATGCAATGCATGTTCTGCTTTTGTATCTACAAAGTGCTCCAGATGTTGAAAAACCTTTGGTTGCCTTACTTCTGCTGCACTTTGATCTACTGGTATACTTTCTTGACTATTCATTTTGTAGTATTTGGGATTTTATTCCCGTTGTTCCTCAGTAGCTTAGTGGTAGAGCGGTCGGCTGTTAACTGACTGGTCGTATGAATTTGATATTTGTGACTTATCTTCTTGCCCATTCTTGAATCTGAGTTGCATCCATAAGGTATGCCTCAGTGAGTACGATGAAATTTTATGGTGATTAACTCAGTATAAGAATTTGAAGATGCAGTGTGAATTTGCAGATTTAATGAAGCCTACCGTTATTTTTTGGTTATCCATTCCAGAAAATTATGGCTAAAATAACACGTTGGTACAGGCTGAACCTCGGAAGTACAGTATATACAGAGAAGAGGCTGTAGATGCAATTTCCTTGGCTCTTGATCTGAGCTTAAATGATGAAAATGTTCAAGAAAGTTGCTGCAAAGCACTTCTGGTTTTTGGGGGACACTTCTCATTTTCTCAAATGGTTTCTCCAGAGGATTGGATTTTAAAGCAAGAAGGATGCAGTGAAACCTACAAAGCAATCACTTGTGACAATGAACAATATGGGTTTCTCGCTGACGATACTTGTTCATTTGTATGACTGATTCTATTATTTTCTTCTTATCATACTTTTGGCTTAATTATACCTAAAGTTTTGTGAACCGGAAAGTATACATGTGCAATTGAGAATTTAGGGCTATTCATGGAGATTCTTGTTCATCTTCAAGTTGTCATGAAGTATATTGCAAGTGGGACCAATGAAAAAGGGTGAAAGTTTAACAGTCTCAAACAATAGCAAGAATTTAAGAATGGAGAACTCTTGGAGGACTTAATTTTATTAGTAAGCCAGAGTCTAAGGGAAGAGAGAATTTTATGGTTCATTATCTCACAGATGCTCTCGTTTTACTCCATTTGTTTCTTGAAACTTAAGTTATACGAGAAGAGCAGCATATTTGCTTCAGAAGTCAATTATGTTATGTAACATCCTTTGCAAACAGTTAGTTCAATCTCAAATGATTATTGCTTGCCCAGCTAGTCTGTAATATCAAGTCGGCAAGCTGATTGCAAATCTATAATCTTAACTCTGAGATTTTAAAGATCTTTTCTGAGTTGTATATCTATGTACATGTGAATCGTTGCTTGAAGAACTTATCTAGGGTTGATTTTACAGGAAAATGAAGATTTGGCTCATCGAGAGTGGCTGAATAACTTGTTAGGATCACTTCTGGGCAGTAGAAGGAGATCATTTATAGATGCTCTCTTGAAATGTTTGAGATCAAGGGACTCGAATATGGTTCGAGCGTGTCTTATCACTGTGGCATGGTTGAGTTCTGCTCTTTCTTCACTGGGTAATGCCGAACACCAGCTTTCAGTCTTTTCAGCACTTGTGCCTCAGCTGAAAGAGAAACTGGAAAGTGGTGAAAAAGTGGAACACAAGATTCTTGCTTCATTTTCTCTTCTCAATTTCTGCAAAATTCCAGGTTGGTTGCTTCCATGCAAGCAATTGCACTTCCAATTAATTTGAGAAAAGATTGTGTCTCCTTTTAGAGTCCTCAAATCTGCACTGCTGCCTTTGAGAAACTTAGGCCTTGTTTGTTTAAATTTGTTTTTGTTATCCGGAACATAAATTTTTGTTCTTTTGTTCCGAGAAACGAAAAAAGAACAGAAACGCGTTTGTTTATATTTTTGTTCCTGGGAATAGATTTGGAACAGAAGTAAGAAGTAAAAAAACCTTGTTTCTTGTTCCTGGGAATAATTCCGAGAAACACTTTTTTTTTTTCTCATTTTTCTTCTTCTTTTTTCTTTGGCCGGTTGCTAGCCTTAGCCATAGCCGGCAACTGGCTGTCGAGGGCTGGCGATGCTGGTGACCAGCTATCGAGGGCCGGCGACCGGCGACCGGCCGTCGAGGGCTAGTGACCTCGTCGGAGCTCGCCCAAATCCGGCAAGCCTCGCCATGGCTGGGCGAGACCGCCGGCCCTCGTTGGCCGGTCGCCGGCCATGGCCAAGGCCGGCGACCGGTCAAAAGGAAGAAAAAATAAAATAAAAATATTAAAAAATTAAAAGAAACAAAAAAATGTGTTTCTGTTCTTTTTCTATTTTAGGAACAAAAATTTTGTACAATTACTAAATGTGTTCTCTTGATTCAAAAATTATTCCCGTTTTTATTTCTGTTTCCTGGAACAATTTTTGAATAGAAACATTATTAAACGCGCTCTTACTAACCAGGCGATTTTGATGCACTTTCTTTGTCAACCTGAATATAATTGTTTGGTCTGTGGTCCAAGAGTCATATTGCAACCGTTTTGTGTCAACAAACTGCTCTAGAATTTCTTGTAAAAACTCCTGCATTTTGTGCTTCTTTATGCCCGCCATCCACACCCTCAATGCTCTTTTGTTTTCTTTGGTACTGTGAGATCCAAATTTTCACCTCTCGACATAGCCCATTGATTGGCATTCATGTTCATTGCAAAAAAGCCGATGCTAATGACTTTATAATAGAGTAATCAAAGGAGGATATCTTCTAATAGTTGAGGTAGGAGTAATGCTAAAAAACTATAGTAGCAGGGGAAAAGTTTCCATTCTGCATGAAATGACAGCTAGAATTAACAACTTATGTTTTCTGTATCAGAATGCAGGGTCCTACTGTTGACAATGTCTGGAGAGATGACATCTCCTCTGAGGAGCATTGCTGATGTTTCAGGGACAGCGAAACAGCTATATGCCCTCATTTGTGGGGATGATATTTGATGTAATGTCTAAAGACAAGAGTTACTCTGTAAGAATTACATCTTTTGTGAGTATTATCTAGTTTTGGTTACGTCTACAAAATCGTTTGAGCATCCTTTAGTTTAGGAGGGTACAGAACTCTTTTGGTTCAGATCTTTCAGTCTGCAAAGCTGATGAAGAAAGGTATAAGAAAGTGTTGCTGAGACCATGGAATAGTGGGGGTTAGGCCACTAAATTAGTTGCATCTTGTGAATTGTAGAGTGAGTACAGTGTTCTACTGTAATTTTGTCTTCAAGTTTTTTTAATAATTTGCGTAGGAGAACATTCAGTTTGATATGTTCTAGCCCTCACGGTTTCTTGAAGGATAAACATATTGGAGAAATGCAAGTCTTGAGATTTCTGTTTGGTTGTTTTTCAGTTTATGTTATCTCTTTATTATTCAGGCAATTTGCGATCATTTTAGTTTCATCTTTGGTTGGTATTGGTCATAGTTCTCCCATTAAAAGAACACAGTATGAGGGGAACTAAAATTAATTTGTTGATTGCCCTTCAATAAAATGTATTTTGATGGCAGATGGTTATGCATCGACAATGGGTTGGTCGACAGATCACTCATTTTAGGCGCATTTACAGCTCCCATTCATAAAGTATCGTTCGTGATTTTTGAACAGGCATTTTCTGTAAAGCTTGTTGCTTAAAAAATTTGGATTGGTAAGTGCAATTGAAGGCGGATAGTTTGGTGATCCTTAGACTTTTTGCCTATATCAGTTTGGTTGTCCATCTGATGTGGAATGGACAAATATAAGGTCAAAATATGTAACAGTTACTTATCGATGAAACTTTATTAATGTGAGATTAGGAAGTATTAAGGTAAGTAGATCAATGTATCTACCAAATTCTTATGGCTTAATTACTAATCAGTTTATGACCAGAAGTGAAAAAGCAACTCGTGTTGACCTAAAATAATCTCAAGAATGCAGCCATGGTAATCCACTCTCTTTTACTCTCTATATTGGATTCTCTTTTACACTCTATATGGGATTCAAACCTAAGTTAAACTGCAAAACGTTCCGGGTGTTTTATCTTATCAATGATACTAGACTTAGATGTAAGTACTTGCATCAAGCTTTAAGTACAAGGAGTAAACTATTGCGTTTCTTTCTTAATGAGAAGGAGGGGAAGTGTTTAACTTGTAGCAAAAATAGAATCCTAACCCCTGTGAAGCTGATTAAGCTTAGCTCCCGAGAACATATTTAGCAATATTTTAAACAAAATCTTACTCCTTTCTTTTATTATTATTATTTTTTTTTGGTGATCCAGGGGTTCTGTACAGCCGGCGGCGTAAACCCGGGGCGACCCGAGGGGACTTACCTCCCCCGGACCGCGTAAACCCGGGGCAACCCGAGGGGACCTACCTGGAATTCGAAGGGATTCCCTTCTGGAAGAGGGATTGAGTGTAAATCACGAGACCACCAATGGGGTGGTTTTTCAACGGGGGTGTCCATATTTCTATTGCAGAATTGAGCAGTGCACAGTGCTGTTGGCGTGTTTAAGCCCACAAATCTCTCTCTCTCTCTCTCTCTCGGGCGCGCTCACTCACTCTCTGAAATTGACACCAAGCTTTCTGCTCTAATTAGATGGCAACCTCTGAAGAACTATCATTTATATCTCCTACTAATGGACCTCCATTGCATTTTGGTTCTAGGCATGTCAAAAAAATGTAAACAGGAACACTCATTTCGATCACAGTGCTGTTAAACTTTTAATGGCGCAACTTGATTTGACAGACTCGAGAACAAGCAAAAAGGAAAGAAACACTATTTGTTAGTATAATATCTTAAAGGATCGTGTTCAGGAGCTTGGGCTATAAATCTTCTCATGAAAAGATTGGTAAGGTGTATAAAAGCAAGTGCACCAAATAGAAGACCATCCAGTTCAAAAATGCATAAACTTGCCCCTGTAGCAGTGAATGATTGCGCTCATGCCATACATAACTGTTAAGATAACATGAAGCTTACAAGCATGTCTTCCTTAGAAGAAAATTATGGACACACCAATTGAAAAACATCCGATGGCCACCCAAGGACTAAGACGCTCACCTATTCCAGAAACACAGAAAAGATCATCAGCCAAAGAGGTGCATAGCAGGAAGAAGAAAGGACAAATCATTCATCTTCCCAAATCATTCCAGGAATAAATATGCAAGTTTCAATGTGAAACCAGATTGGTAAAGAACTTCATGCAGGAGCCAAACAAAGAAATAAAACCGTATTCAACTCATTTCTTAAATTTTACAAGGAAAAGGATCTTAACATTGGAATGCCTAATCATACCAATTGAAATGCACCTTCTATTTAAGCACCATATAAATGAGGCAGTTTGCTAATTGGAAATACAAGATATCGGTTGATAGCAAAAATCAAGATTGACAATGGTAAAATAACAATTTTAAGCTAAGCTATCCAGACAAATAATATACTTATAAAAACTTTAGAGGACCCTCAAAGGCCCTTGACACCGACATTATGCACACTGCAAGCAGGGACAGGGCTGCATACCTATTCTAGCTGCCTTCCAAAAGAAACCACGAAACCTGCAAGTATGCAGCAGGATCATAAGGAACTAGATTAATGAATGTACTATATACCAGATTTGAAAACAATGGTATACAGTGGCCATTAGGCAGGAATCACAAGGGCAAGGCCAATATGCCATAAGCTTACCTCCTTTATGTTGTATTACTGAATTTCCACAAACCTTCATCTTAACACATGCCAATATGTTTATTAATTGAGAGGTTCAGTATCAGTCATTCAAGGAAATTATGGCCACTTGTAGTCAATCAAAGAAATGAATATGTGAACAAGGCAAAGAATTACGTGAGAACAAGTTAAAAAGACTACTTAATTTTTCTACGGCCAAACAAAGCCTCTGTTTAGAACTCTTCTCATGCAAATTTCAAGGATGATGCAGTGAGCATTTACTGAATACGGACGCAGCCCTTCTTCATTCTAATTATTATTTCTCGATTTTCTGTCTTCTATCTACATCAATGCCCCAAACTTAAAGTCAGACATCTAGCTTGCATCGTTTTCATGTGTTCGCACTAGATGTGGCATTTGCTGGCACAGCAAGGTCAAAACACTGATTTTTGGGGCAAGCTTTGAGCATTCCAATTGGAATAAATCGAGGTTCAGTAGTTAAGGGAAAATTCAGTTCAAGCACTTCAAGCCCAATGATCACTTGTATGAAGCGTCACATTAGTGAAGCAGATTGAATCTGCAGCTTCCACCTTATCGGCTCTCTGCAAAATATTCGTTTGGAGACGAGGGCTTCCTTCTTCAGATGAGATGGAAGTATCTCTATCTCACCGCCGTATGAAAGCAATACTAGAAGGGATGTTTATTACAGTGACAATTACTGCTTTTCGTGAAACCCATATGACAGTGACAAATTACAGCTTTCTAGTGAAAACTACTTCATATTGCAAATGCAGAGGTGAACACCTCCATACTCCGACACAGAACTACGATCGGCTAAGGAACATACCCAGTCCTCTGCTCCAGAATGGCCGGAAAGTGCATCTTCACATAAGTACACGTACATATTACCAGCAGCACTACCGTGAGAAATGAATGGAAATTGAAGAGCGCCGACTGGACAAAAAGACTAACATAAGTTTGTCAATCGCAAAATCATATGCACGAACCCTAATCATTCCGAAATTCCAGAAGCTCGAGTTCACGTTACCATGTCGAATATCACCAACAGTTGATTTCGCCGAGAATGTACCGCAAATCTGAATTCAGGGTTACCGGGAAGCCGCTCGAGCCGCCGCCGGCGACCTGCGATCTGGATCGGGCGTACCGAACGATCAGCGCGACCAAGGATGGAAGGGGAGAAAACCGAATCTGCCTTCCGTTCGTCGGTATTTACAAGATTGCCACGATTGCGGCGACTGCCGGTTTCGCAGGGAAGTCGGCGATTGTCGAAAATTGGCTTTTCACACCCAGCCCTTCTCCTTACTCCAGGATGGAGGCTGGATCATCAGCTATACCTCGCCGGGAATGGTTCCCGGGATCGGCATAGCGGCCTCACCAGTGGACCCCCAATCCCATTTAGGGATTGTGTGCGGGGGTGACCAAGCGGCCCGGAATATTTTTCGAAGCCCGAATCCCGGCCACTATGCAGACTTTTCTGAAGGTCATAATCTTTTAGGGTCTTGCTAATGACCTACCCAGCCCTTCTCCTTGGTTGAAAAAGAAAACAAGTACCAAGGCTACCCTTACTAATCATGATAAAATTTATCAAACACAAGAAAGACATAATCTAGATAAAATTATTCTACAAGATATGTAGGATCAAGATAAATAAGATTTATCACCCTTTACCAAAAAAAAAAAAGATAAATAAGATTTTTAATATCCATAATAGAAAAATCATTTTTCTTGATAATAAACTCGTTAAATTAATAAAATCAAAATTTGAATTTTAACCTAAAAAATCAAAAAATCAAATTTCGTTTTTATTTTTTTTCCTATTTTTATTTATATATTCAAATTTCCTTCTATCTTATGATATAGATTCTATATATAAAAATCTATATTTAGAGTTTATATTAATTACATATTTTAGGTATATTGGTAAATTTCACTATTTAATAAAATTTTATGGAAAGAAGAGAAAAAATAAATAAAAAGAGAGAGAGGGAAAAATAATAAAAATTAAGGAAACAAAAATTAAGTAGGCAAGAGTGTCGCGAGAGATTTTTACCATATTTGTTTATGCAATTTTTAGGTTTATTTACACTGATATGTTATTTGTAACAAACAATGGATAAGGTAATATGTGAAAAAATATCCTTCTTTATTACTACAAATCATAGAACATCATATATAGTATAGTAAAATTCTTATATTTTATATCTTATCATATCCATTTCTATCCTAATCAAATATCTAGATAAATGAATATAGCTTAAAAGTTTTAAAATTTATCACGAAAGTATGATTAAATCTTAAAACCATTAAAAAATGCGACCACGTCCTAAAAACTATCGAATTAATGCAATCACATTTTCTAGTTAACACCATCAATTTGACTCACGGAAAATGCTAATGTGACATATTTTTTCATTTTTTTTTTTCAAATCTTATTTAAATTAGATTAAAAATAAAAATGTTAAAATTTTATTAAAAAACCAAAATGAGAAAAAGGAAAAGAAAAAAAAAGAACAGTAGGGTCCTTATTGGTGGGGCGGTCCCAGCGCCATCACTGGCCATAACAATTGATCGGATTGACGTAGAGATCAATTGTTGGAGTGGATGTCCCGGAGAGTGATTGGAATAAGGGGACATTCTTTTAAGCCAAAGACGAACTGTTTTGGCTGCATTTAGCTCGCTAGAATGTTTCCTTGTCGGAGTTTCTACCTGTAGGTCGCTGCATGAGGTTGAAAATCTCGTGGAGGAAATGTTTAAAATGTATAACTTAGTCTGAAGACCTCAGCCATACATTACATAGAAAGAGGATGGTTTACTTTATGTTGTGCGTTGAAAGATGGGGCAAAGGGCAGGGGTTTTACAGAAGCTAGTAGTATTAGCGGAAACTTCTCTACATTGTTGGGTCTGCCTTGTACAGAAAAAGACCTCTTTGATTTTCTATGAACTTGCAACGGTGACATAATCGTGAATGCCACTTAATAATACTAGTGACCGCGAGTGAGATGTTGCTCATTTGGGCTCACAAGATTTTGCGTTGAAAAGCCCATCAAGTGTTTTCACCCCCATAATACGAGAATAGGTCTAATCTTGTCACGGCCCAATTTCAAAAGCCCAGCCCACAGCCTCAGCCACAGCCACGGCCACAGCCGTTCCTTCTTCCTCGCTCTCGTGACAAGGTTCCAAGGCGCTCGAATTTCCTCTCCTCCGCAGCTCCTCCCGATTGAGGGCAATAGAAGAGTCCTAGGTGCAAATCGACGTTTTCGACAAGCGTAATCAAGATCGACGACGCTAATCGGCATTCGGTTTTCTCCCTTTCCGTCCTTGTTCGCGCTGATCGTTCGGTACGCTCTATCCAGATCGCAGGTCACCGGCGGCTTGAGCGCTTCCCGGTAACCTTGTCTGGGCTTTGTGAGATGGGGTCCAGCATGTGTAGATCTTGTGATTTGCAGATAGAGGAAAACGGGGAGCCGCGAAATTAACTGTTGGTGAGTGAGAGGGCTCGAGATAGAGAGGAGGGGGGCCCTTGGGGTGAGTGAGAGGGCTCGGGACATAGAGGAGAGGAGTGCTTGAGGAAGAGAGAGGTAGAAGCGGGAAGAAAAAGTGCAGTGCAGCAGGCCTCTCCTTCTTCGCCGCGTCGTCAACCCCGCTCAAGTCTGCTGAGATCTAGACCTAGCCGGCCAGCATTAGGGACAACGCCTGGTCAGTGGCGGGGAGCTTGGTGCCGCTCGGGAACGAGGCCAAGATGCCAGAGGCAGATGACCAGGCTTTTGGGCAAGCGGGGGTGGGATGCGCGGAAAAGGAAACAGAGGAAGGCTTTACGTATTCTTTGTTCTTTTACGAGGAGAGAACCCGCCGATTCAAATGAGGAGAGAAAAATATTTTGAGCAGGAGCTGACCCTCTGCAGTGGAGTTGAGCCAGCCGAAAGCCTGCCATTTCATTTTCCAGCGGGTCCTGTTCGGGACATGTGTCAGTATCTCATTAGTATATGCACATTAGGTCAGTGAATGATGTGGCCCACCCATACCACTAAATATTTTCTCCTTCTCTGGAGTTTGATACATAAGGAAATTCCAACCCCACGAGTTGATGTAGACCTGAAAAAAGGGAGTCGTTAGTTTTCACGTGTGCTTATGTACCCCATGTATGATGTACTCAATCCGTGTCTACGGTTTTAGATAGCTTCGTAATGCACGTAACATGAAAAAAGTCGGTCTTGCATTCGGTTGGGAAAGTACTTCATGGCATGAAGTGCTTTACAAGATGGGTTGGTGATCTATTGTCTTTAAATAGAGCATCGTTAGGAATTTGATTTGCAATCGTTCCTTTCTATTAATCCGAACTATTAGGGTTGCTTTTGCAATTTCATGTTGTATTTTACCTTTTTTTGATAACTATTTGAAGATATCTTAATGTTCAATAAGGATAGGCTGTTAATAGAATTATTTGTATTGCGCTCAAGTAAATAGAGTGAGCATCATGCTCTTGATAAGGATATTCCATATAGGAAAGTTATTGAAGTGCGGAAAACTACTTGCACTAGATAATACTATATTGAGCAAGTATAATGCTCAATAACGATATGTCAATCATGGAAATTAGCTTGTTTTAGATTAAATAAAAATGGAAAGACTAACGGTCAATAATAGTAAGCAATTTTGAATAGAACTCATTTAATCCGAACAATTAGGGTTGCTTTTGCAATTTCATGTCTTTTTTACCTTTTCCCAATAATCGGTTGAAGATATCCCAATAGTCAATAACGATAGACTATTAAAAATTAATCGCATTACTCACAAGTGAATAGAGTGAGTGTAACGCTCGATAAGGATATTCCATTTATAAAAGTTACTGAATTTTGAAAATCTACTTGCACTAGATAGTACTATACTGAGCAAGTATAACACTCAATAACAATATGCCAATTGTGGAAGTTTGCATGCTTTAGATTAAATAAATATGGTAAGACTAACGGTCAATAATGGTATGCAATTTTGAATAGAACTTATTTATTCTGATTAACTAGGGTTGCTTTTGCAATTTCATGTCTTGTTTTACCTTTTCCAAGGACTAATTTAGGATATCCTAACAGTCAATAATGATAGATCGTTAATAGAAATTAATTACGTTATCCATACTTGAATAGAGTGAGTGTACCGCTCGATAAGGATATTCCATTTAGAAAAGTTCTTGAACTTCGGAAATCTACTTGCACTAGATAATACAATATTGAGCAAATATAATGCTCAATAATGATATGTCAATTGTGAAATTTTACTTGCTTTAGATTAAATAAAAATGGTTAGAATAACAGTCAATAACGGTTTGCAATTTTGAATAAAACTTTTTGGATATAGTAATGACCGATAAGAAGCCGAAGTTAGCCTGAAAGAATGTATAATGGTCATCGAGATTGACATGTCATTTAAATACAAATCAATATACCAAAGTCAAGAAGAATTTGGCTTAAAAACATGTTAAACAGAAATCCTGACATAAATGTTCATAATACAAGATGTTCAAAAATAAAATTTGCAGCTAAATTATTAGATTCAATGTTTATCAGCGAAATGTCAAAAATGCATAATGCAATTTAATCCTCAGGTAACTGTGCAAAACTTAGAGAGTTGTTCATGCATGGTTGGGCCTGCACTAGTATGATAAGTACATAGAACTATATCACTCTCAACCTCGAATCGTTTATAGATTTAGTTTAAGGTTGATATAATGGACAAAATCAATCACGATGTAATAATTACACAAAATCTTGTGAATTTAGGATATGTTTATTTTGCTGAAAGTACTTCGAAAAATATTTTTGTTAATCTTTTGTGTTTGGTACATGGAAAATTGATGATCCGCTGGAAAATATTTTTCATCAAAAGGAAATTTCACAGCAGAAAAGTGGAAAATGATTTCCCTGATCAAACAGGAGGAAAACGTTTTCCAAACGAGGAGCTACCACGGGGCAGAGGACTGGTGCTACTTCAGAAGTGCTAAGCTCTCTCCCTCTCTCTCTCCCCTCTAGCTTCACAGAAAACATTTATTTCTCTTATTGTGCAACATATGCCTCTTCAAAAATTGCAACCAATCTGAAAATTGCTCCAAACAATGGCAAAATACCCATTTTCAAAGAAATATACCATTTTGTGAATACTTAAAATATGATTGGCTTTAGTTAAAAGACAAGTATAATCTCAAAAAAAGTTTTGCTAAGCTCCCTCACTCTCTCTCCCCCTCCCTCCCTCCCTCCCCGTACTCTGCCATCACTAAAATTAATTATTGAATTTGTTTAGCTTCTCTTATATGAAAAATTACCATGTGTAGTTACTATTCATCTGTCATGATAAGTTAAGCTACTTTGTTAGTTCTTATTCAAACCTCTCTCGTTCATGTCTTGTGCGTGCTCTAAAGAATTGTCATACATTCGTGCTCGCTTGATCAATTCTTTGGAGTGTGGCAAATATGTCCCTCCCTCCCTCCCCTGTACTTTGCCATCACTAAAATTTATTATTAAATTTGTTTAGTTTCTCTTATATGAAAAATTACCATGTGTAGTTACCATTCATCTATCATGATGAATTCAGCTACTTTGTTAGTTCTTATTCAGATCTCTCTCATTCATGTCTTGTGCATGTTCTAAAGAATTGTCATATATTTGCGCTCGCTTGATCAGTTCTTTGGAGTGTGGCAAATATGCCTCCCTCCCTCCCTCCTACCATCACTAAAATTTACTATTTAATTTGTTTAGCTTCTCTTATATGAAAAATTACCATGTGTAGTTACCATTCATCTATCATGATGAATTCAGCTACTTTGTTAGTTCTTATTTAGATCTCTCTCGTTCATGTCTTGTGCTTGCTCTAAAGAATTGTCATACATTTGCGCTCGCTTGATTAGTTCTCGGAGTGTGGCAAATATGTCATCCCTCCCTCCCTCCCTCTACTTTGCCATCACTAAAATTTATTATTGAATTTGTTTTTTTTATATGAAAAATTACACGTGTAGTTACTATTCATCTGTCATGATAAATTCAGCTACTTTGTTAGTTCTTATTC
This sequence comes from Eucalyptus victrix, assembly GCA_016097545.1. Classification (NCBI taxonomy): domain Eukaryota; kingdom Viridiplantae; phylum Streptophyta; class Magnoliopsida; order Myrtales; family Myrtaceae; genus Eucalyptus; species Eucalyptus victrix. The sequence goes on from CM027844.1 coordinate 33,341,088, forward strand.
ATATCTCTCTCGTTCATGTCTTGTGTGTGCTCTAAAGAATTGTCATACATTCGCACTTGCTTGATCAGTTCTTCGGAGTGTGGCAAATATGCATCCCAACTTAAATGTCCATAAAACAAGTTCATTTTTTTTTTAAAAAGAAAAGCAATTAAAACAAGAGAACATTCTTCTCCATACATTTATCAAATTCATCATCGTTGGTTGCATATGCTCAAAACATTACTAGATAATCACCATTCTGAACTAGAACTGGACAAACAAAGCCTTTCAAAAGCGTGACCAACATAATCCACAACTCCTAGACCTCACACATCACAGGCTTTTCCTCGGTTTCCTAATTCCCTTGAGCACTTCCATTGCCCTGGACATTCTCCTTCACCTTTTCTTGTCCTTCAACGTTCTCTGCTTTCACATCCATGTGCGCATTCCCTGCTAAGGTATCAACCTCAGCCTCATCACCTTCACAGGTCGGATCGTTGTGACCATTTGGCCCGCTGCCGGCCAGGCGGCGGTTTGCACAGTGACGCCCACGCCTCCCTTCTTGCCTCCTCCTTTTCCTCTCTTCTCTCTCCGACTTGTAATGGGACCTCATGTGCGTGGCAAACGCCTGCGAAGTCTTATAGGAGTCTTCACATTTTGGGCACGGGTATGGCCCGCCCCTTGGGTGAGGGAGGCTGCGGTTCCTCCTATCAGAATAGGCTCCACGGCTTCTCGCCACAGTAGTGTTGGAGGAGCCGCCCAGGGAGACAGAGCCTGCATTGCTTGGGTCCATGATGAGGAGACCGAATTGGCGAAGAAGAGAGAAATGAGGGGAGGATTCGGAAATGGGTTTTGCTTTGTGTGGTGATAGAACTTTGCATTTCAGGCTTTTTTATAGGGCGGGTGTCAAGGTTTACATGGAAAGTTATTGCAAAAGGAGTTGGCCCTCGTTAATGCCGAAGTCTAAAATGTGATAATTTGCAGACAAATATAAGCAAGTCATTAATTTTTCGATAAGATCGAATCCCCTTTAAGGCAGGCCAAAGTAAAGATACCAACAAGCGTGAGTGAGATGCATTAATGGAGATTAGCATTGACATGATTCGCATCCAGATTTTCTTTCCCAGAATTTAGTCCATGAGAAGATCCCAACTTGAAATCTGTGGGAACCTTAAAAAGTGAAGTTGTTGGTTGTTTTGGGTGTGTGCTCGTACATGCGATGTATGATGAATTCCACCAGTGTACACGGTTTTTTTTTTTGGTCGGTACAGTGTACACGGCTGGGATGCTGTGTTTTTGTACAGCAGCCTTGAATATATTGGATTTCAATATGACTTAAAATTACTCTCCAAATTCAATGTCCCGCCAATTATTTCTGGAAAATAGTTGAAGAGAATCCAATGATCGATAACCATATGCTACCTATGTAAACTATTTGCATTACGTGCCGGGCAAAAAAAGTGAGTCCAATAGTCATTAACGTTATGTAAAAATTTACAGGTAGATTAACGGTATGCATCAATGGAAAACCTACTAAACTAAAAGAGAAAGTATAACGGTCGGTATTAATATATCTCATCTACTTCAAAGTTTGGGATATAATAATAATCGATGCACAATAAGAGATCATTTACAAATTATGATTATCTCCACATACTACTAACACTGTCTTCGGAATTAAGCCATAGCAACGTGAAACTCTCTAACCTTTTTACCAACAAAAGAAGAAGAAGAAGAAGAAGAAGAAGAAGAAGAAGAAGAAGAATAAAAGGAGGAAGGTGAAAATTTGTAAAATTGACTTAGCACAAAAGTAAAATTCAGTAATTCTTCCGGCCAAAACTATTTGGTGGTTGAATAAATTGCTGATGAAATAAGCTAAAATAAACTTCCACTTATAATCCTTAACTAATGTAAGAATATATTAAAATTCGTCCTTTGATTAATCGTTGATATAAGCTAAAAAACGTCCTTTTATTAGTAGAAAAAGTTTATTATCATCTGAGAATAAGAATATATTAAAATTCGTTTAGCAATGAAATGGAAAGTTCTCCAAATCCTTTACTCTGCTGCTAAGATTTGTCTATTTACAAATAAATCACACGTATTTACGTGAAACTGATAATATTTGCCATCTTTTGTACATTTTTCTAACCTTAATAGAAATATGTGAACATTATATTTAGTAAAACAATGATACTCATATAGGTATTATGATTGAATGTACTTAATTAAAAGTATACATTACGTAATTGCAGAACCCAATTTTCTCAATATTCTCTTTTCGTTAAGATGTTTACTGAGAAACTTTGCTGGTGTTTAATTTAATTTAATTTTTTGATAAAAAGGAGGCATGTCAAACATTCATGTAAGATCAGTTATGTATTCGATTGGAAAAGTACTTTATGCATTGTGTATCGAGATGCTTTGTTCATATATAGTTTCTAAATAGCGCATAATGAGTAATTCGATTTGCCATTCTTTTTTTCCATTCATCTGATTTTTGAGAATTGCCTTTGGATTCCAATGCCTTATTGTACCTTTCTTTATAGACAGTTGAAGATATCCTAGCTGTCACTAACGAAAAACCATCAACAAAGATTATTTCCGTTAACCACAAGTTAATAGAGTAAGTGTAACGCCAAATAACGATATCCCATATAGAAATTTTTTTGAATTACGGAAAATTGCTTGCATTAAATAACACACTATCGAGTAACTGGAACGCTTAATAAGAATATGCCAATTGTGAAAACTTGCTTGCTTTAAATTAAATAAAATGAGTAAGACTAACGTTGATAACGGTAACCAATCTAATTAATACTTTTTGGACTAACGGTGATAACGGTAAGCAATCTAAATAAAACTTTTTGGATACAGTAATTATTGAAAAGAAGTTAAATTTCTCTAAAAGGACATATAACGATCATCGAGATTGATATGTCATTTAAATCAAAGTTTTTGAATTGGAAGTCCAAAAACATCCTCCATTTTCAACAAATTAGTTCTAATCCAAGTTAAGAAGAAACTCGCTTGTAAAAATATGGTAAGTAGAAACTTAGGTCTATCTCTTCATAATACAAGATGGTCAAGCATCAAATTTTCAGCTAAACGGTTAGGATAAGTGTTTAACAGCGACACGTTAAAGATGTGTAATGAAATTTCATTTCTGGTTCACTCAATCCCTAGATATGTTTACGGACATAATCTATGGACAGTATGGTGGACAATAGCTATCAAGGTGCAGCATATGTCAGGAGATCTTGTGATATCTAGTGGGACTTAGTATTTGTCTTTGCAAGATTTTGAAAATGTGATTAGCTTGATCTAACAGACATAAATTGTGCAAACAACTCAATAACGGTTTTGATAAATCAGCTCCGCCCCTCCCCTTTCTCTATTCTTCCATCACTGAAATTCATGATTGATTTTTTTTTTTTCCAAAACAAAATTGTATTCATTACTCAAAGGGATACATAAGAAGTACATAGACTTTTATGACAAAACAAATCAAACCAAAGTAAAGGTCATAATACCACAAAACAAAGCCAAATTCAAAGAACATGGAGGATGAACATAGTACCAGTAGGGTTAAGCACACACTTGTTCCATAATTATGGCTGATCACTGGATCTCGTATCATTGTCAGTAATGAACATATGTTAGAAATTCCTTCTCCAATAATTAAGGTGTTACCAATTGGAGGTGTGCGCTATGGTTCGGTTTCTTCTACATGACTACCGTATAGAGACAACCAATATAGGTTGAATAAACAAGAATCTAACTTTGGAAGAGCAAATCTTCGTAGTTTAGCTAGACGCTAGAGCTCCCGTGGTCATCATTAAAACTGAAGGTGGAGGACTCATACATGAATAGAGCACTGGGATATCGAATCCTTGAAAATATTGTTAAACTCTTAGATCTAAATTAAAAGAGAAGAACTCTTAGGTCTAGAACTAGACTAGAAGAGTTCAAACTCTCAGATCTAAATTAAATCGGGTTCCAAAAAACAAATAGACTAGGAGAAGAGAGCCTCTAGATTTAGATTTGGAGAGAAGACAAAAGAAGAAAATAATAAGAAAACTCAACTAAAATCAACAATGGAGGGGAGGACGAGGCTAGTTCAAACCCTCTCTCAATGGTCGAAGGTTGAAGAAGATGATGGGGAGATGAGATTTAGCTTCTCTTATTTGGGAGAATTGATGCGTAGTTATCTGTCATTTTTCATGATAAAAGGAGCTAAATGGTCAAAGGGTATTTTGTTAATTCTCATTGCAGATCTCTTTTTCATGTGGGCAAGAATAATTATACAATCACTTGAGGTGAAACAGGCGCAAGAAACGAGCAATAGATCGGACTAACCTACAAAAATGAAATGGTTTCTACGTAATCAATTGTCCATAAATCAAATAAATCATTTCCATCTTTGGTAAAATTTACCAAGGGCTATAGTCTTGTATGCTCGCTTGTGTAATACTTTGGAGGATGGAATATATGCATCCAAACTAAAACTTGCCCATAAACCAAGTCCATCTTCTTAAAAAAAAAAAAAACCAGGTTACTCATCGATGCATGAATATTCAGGGGAAAAAAAAAAAGAACCAACTTCTTCACCATACATGCATCAAATTCATCATCCATCGGTATGCATCTATCGAAAACCTACTAAACTAAAAGAGTAAGTATAACGGTCGGTATTAATATATCTCATCTACTTCAAAGTTTGGGATATAATAACAATCGATGCACAATAAGAGATCATTTACAAATTATGATTATCTCCACATACTACTAACACTGTCTTCGGAATTAAGCCATAGCAACGTGAAACTCTCAAACCTTTTTACCAACAAAAGAAGAAGAAGAAGAAGAATAAAAGGAGGAAGGTGAAAATTTGTAAATTGACTTAGCACAAAAGTAAAATTCAGTAATTCTTCTGGCCAAAACTATTTGGTTGTTGAATAAATTGCTGATGAAATAAGCTAAAATAAACTTCCACTTATAATCCTTAACTAATGTAAGAATATATTAAAATTCGTCCTTTGATTAATCGTTGATATAAGCTAAAAAAAGTCCTTTTATTAGTAGAAAAAGTTTATTATCATCCGATAATAAGAATATATTAAAATTCGTTCAGCAATGAAATGGAAAGTTCTCCAAATCCTTTACTCTGCTGCTAAGATTTGTCTATTTACAAATAAATCACACGTATTTACGTGAAACTGATAATATTTTCCATCTTCTGTACATTTTTCTAACCTTAATAGAAATATGTGAACATTATATTTAGTAAAACCATGATACTCATATAGGTATTATAATTGAATGTACTCAATTAAAAGTATACATTACGTAATTGCCAGAACCCAATTTTCTCAATATTCTCTTTTCGTTAAGATGTTTACTGAGAAACTTTGCTGGTGTTTAATTTAATTTAATTTTTTGATAAAAAGGAGGCATGTCAAACATTCATGTAAGATCAGTTATGTATTCGATTGGAAAAGTTCTTTATGCATCGTGTATCAAGATGCTTTGTTCATATATAGTTTCTAAATAGCGCATAATGAGTAATTCGATTTGCCATTCTTTTTTTCCATTCATCTGATTTTTGAGAATTGCCTTTGGATTCCAATGCCTTATTGTACCTTTCTTTATAGACATTTGAAGATATCCTAGCTGTCACTAACGAAAAACCATCAACAAAGATTATTTCCGTTAACCACAAGTTAATAGAGTAAGTGTAACGCCAAATAACGATATCCTATATAGAAATTTTTTTGAATTACGGAAAATTGCTTGCATTAAATAACACACTATCGAGTAACTAGAATGCTTAATAAGAATATGCCAATTGTGGAAACTTGCTTGCTTTAAATTAAATAAAATGAGTAAGACTAACGGTGATAACGGTAACCAATCTAATTAATACTTTTTGGACTAACGGTGATAACGGTAAGCAATCTAAATAAAACTTTTTGGATATAGTAATTATTGAAAAGAAGTTAAATTTCTCTAAAAGGACATATAACGATCATCGAGATTGATATGTCATTTAAATCAAAGTTTTTGAATTGGAAGTCCAAAAACATCCTCCATTTTCAACAAATTAGTTCTAATCCAAGTTAAGAAGAAACTTGCTTGTAAAAATATGATAAGTAGAAACTCAGGTGTATTTGTTCATAATACAAGATGGTCAAGCATCAAATTTTCAGCTAAACAGTTAGACTAAGAGTTTACCAGCGACACGTTAAAGATGTGTAATGAAATTTTATTTCTAGTTCACTCAATCCCTAGATTTGTTTACGGACATAATCTACGGGCAGTATGGTGGACAATAGCTATCAAGGTGCAGCATATGTCAGGAGATCTTGTGATATCTAGTGGGACTTAGTATCTATCTTTGCAAGATTCTGAAAATGTGATTGGCTTGATCTAATAGACATAAATTGTGCAAACGACTCAATAACGACTTCGATAAATCAGCTCCTCCCCTCCCCTTTCTCTATTCTTCCATCATTGAAATTCATGATTGAATTTTTTTTTTTCCAAAACAAAATTGTATTCATTACTCAAAGGGATACATAAGAAGTACATAGACTTTTATGGCAAAACAAATCAAAACAAAGTAAAGGTCATAATACCACGAAACAAAGCCAAATTCAAAAAACATGGAGGATGAACATAGTACCAGTAGGGTTAAGCACACACTTGTTCCATAATTATGGCTGATCACTAGATCTCGTATCATTGTTAGTAATGAACATATGTTAGAAATTCCTTCTCCAATAATTACGGTGTTACCAATTAGAGGTGTGCGCTTAGGTTCGGTTTCTTCTACATGACTATCGTATAGAGACAACCAATATAGGTTGAATAAACAAGAATCTAACTTTGGAAGAGCAAATCTTCGTAGTTTAGCTAGACGCTAGAGCTCCCGTGGTCATCATTAAAACTGAAGGTGGAGGACTCATACATGAATAGAGCACTGGGATATCGAATCCTTGAAAATATTGTTAAACTCTTAGATCTAAATTAAAAGAGAAGAACTCTTAGGTCTAGAACTAGACTAGAAGAGTTCAAACTCTCAGATCTAAATTAAATCGGGTTCCAAAAAACAAATAGACTAGGAGAAGAGAGCCTCTAGATCTAGATTTGGAGAGATGAAAAAAGAAGAAAAGAATAAGAAAACTCAACTAAAATCAAGAATTGAGGGGAGGGTGAGGCTAGTTCAAACCCTCTCCCAATGGTCAAAGGTTAAAGAAGATGATAGGGAGATGAGATTTAGCTTCTCTTATTTGGGAGAATTGATGCGTAGTTATCTGTCCTTTATCATGATAAAAAAGGAGCCAAATGGTCAAAGGTTATTATGTTAATTCTCATTGCAAATCTCTTTTTCGTGCGAGCAAGATTAATTATAAAATCTCTTGAGGTGAAACAGGCACAAGAAATGAGCAATAGATCGGACTAACCTACAAAAATGAAATGGTTTCTACGTAATCAATTGTCCATAAATCAAATAAATCATTTTTGTCTTTGATAAAATTTACCAAGGGCTATAGTCTTGTACGCTCGCTTGTGTAATACTTTGGAGGATGGAATATATGCATCCAAACTAAAACTTGCCCATAAACCAAGTCCATCTTAAAAAAAAAAACCAGGTTACACATCGATGCATGAATATTCAGGGAAAAAAAAAAGAACCAACTTCTTCACCATACATGCATCAAATTCATCATCCACTGGTTGCAAATAGTAAATACTTATTCCATCTCAAGATATCAGCTCTTTGAACTAGAAATTGACAAACAAAGCCTTAAAAAACCATAAAAAACATAATCCCCAACGCCCAGATCTCACATTACTGCTTGTTCCTCTCCAGTTCCCTGGACGTTCTCCATCTCCTTCTCTTGCACTTCAATGTTCCTTGCTAGGTTTTTCACCTTCAGCCTCCTCTTTTCCGTTGGTTGAATCGCCATGATCCTTAGGCTCACCGCCGGCCTGGATACGGTTTGCTCGGTAGGGTTTGCGCTTCACCTGTAGCTTTCTCCTCTTATTGCCTTGCGTCTCCGGCCTGCAATAGGGCACGTGTTCCTCCAGCACCTCTGAGGTGCTTATCGAGCCATAGCATCGTGGGCACTGGTGTGGCCCGCACTCTGGGGGAGGGAGGCTGCGGTTCTTTCCATCAGAACCGGCATCAGGGCTTCTCGCCCTAACATTGGAAGAGGAGCCACCAGGAGAGACAGAGTTCGCATTGGTTGAGGCCATGATAAGAGAATTTAATTGGCAAAAGGAGAGAAATGGGAGATTCAGGAATGGGATTTTGTTTGTGGCGAGAGAAAGAATGCATTTGCTGCCTTTTTATAGTTGGAAGTCTCAAGATTCTTAAGGAAGTTCTTGCGCAAGGAGTTAGCCCTCGCTGTGCCAAAATGTGGCAATTTGCATACAAAGCAAAGTCATTAACTTTTTGATAAGAACGAATCCCATCTAAGGCTGGAGAAAAAAGGATGGTAATAAACATGAGTGAGACGCATTAATGGAGATTAGCATTGACAAGATATGCACCCAGATTTTCTTTCCCAGAATTTAGTGCATGAGAAGATACCCACTTTAAATCAGCGAGGACCTGAAAATTTTAAGTTGTTTGGTTGGTATGGTTGTGTTCTTGTACATGTGACGTGTCATGAATTCCATCAGTGTACACGGTGAAGATGCCGTGTTATTATGTAGCAGCTCTGAATACATTTTGAAATTTCCATACAAACTAAAATTACTTTCGCAATTCAATGTCCAGGCATTCCTTTACCACTAACAGTTGAAGACAATCCGATAGTCAACAATAACATGCTATCTATTTAAATTTGTATTCTATACGGAGCGAAAAAAGTGAGTCCAACGGTTATTAACAAGGCGTCAAAAGTTTTTAGATAGATTAACGGTATGCCATCTATGAAAATATATGTCATTACCTACCAAATAGAAAGAGTAAGTATAACGACCGGTAACGATATATCTCATTTAATTAAAAGTTTTGGATAGGTTAATAACCAATGTGCATTAAAAGAAGTTATCATTTACAAATTACTATAATCACCATACTATCGACACTGTCTTCAACATTGAGCTATGATATTAAGATGATTATCAAAATAAGGTCAATAGTAACGAGAGGTCAATAACAGATTTAGTGATCAAGCAATAACAAGCTGAATGTCTTAAAATTTTTAGCCAAAAAAGGGAAGAGAAAAAGTGAAAGAGAAAGGTGAAGCTATTTAAAATTGATATAGCACAAAAGTAGAATTGAGTAATGCTTCTGGCCCAAACTATCTAGTAGTTGATTACTTTTTGTGAATAAATCGCTAATTGACATAGGCTAATTGAAATTTCTAAACAAATTACTTGTTGTTTGATGTTAGACATCATTAATTTGATGCGGATAAACAATGGATTATATTTTGCAAGGATCATAATCCTAATACCTAATATCCCACTAGGATTTATCGAATCTACTAATAAAATGAATGTATTAAAATGGGATACTGACACAAATGATTTACGAACTTTGGCCCAATGTGTAATGTAATCCATAAACTTTTAATTTGTTTAATATTATTTTTCAACTTTTAGTACATGGTCAATGTAATCTTAGAACTATATATAAATTTTCAATCTTGTTCTTTCATTAATTAAAGATCGAGGACAATATTGAACATGTTCATATTGTATAGACTAAATTGAATATGTATCAAAAGTCTAAGGACCCCTTTAAAATAAATTAAAAGTTTAGCGATCACATTATATACAAGTATGAAGCATTTGTATCAATTTCCCCATTAAAATGTTTCTGTTTGCAAATATTTTATCTATTTAAAGTTCTCCTAATCCTTTATTCTGCTACTAAAATTCTTCCGTGTACATATAACTCTGCACGTAAATGTCGTGGTTTCGATAATACTTCCGCTTTTTATACATTTTTCTCGACTTTTAAGAATATGTTTAACACGCCATTTATATGTACACGTAAATGGCGTGGTTTTGCACTAGTTCAGGTGATTACATAGAACTTTATCCTTGTCAATGATTGACTCGATTTGTTTATAAACCCAGTCTACGGGTGATGTAGTCGATAGAGCCAAGCATGGTGCAGTATTTGTCGAGAGAACTTGTGATTTCTAGTGGGACTTAGTATGGATCTTGTGAACTACATAACCTATACAAATAACTCAATAGCAGTCTAGGATCTCTCTCTCTCTCATTTGGGAAAATCGCTTTGTCTAGTTATCTCTTATTTAACAGGTTATGATGAATTGGTTCAAGCATTTGTCTGTCATTTTTTTGATTCTTATTTCAGATTTCTCTCGGGCGCACGCGAGAATATTGTTGCAGGCACGCTTGCTTGTTTAATACTTGGAGAGAGGCGAATATGCATCATAAACTAAAACTTGCCCATAAACCAAGTCCATTTTTATTGAAAGGAAAAACGCTATCAAAGGATACACGCTGAAGCATAAAAATGAAAAAAAACAGAGACCCAAATTCTTCTCCATACATACATCAAACTCATCATCCACGGGTCGCAAATCCTTCTTAGTTATTACAGTACTAGATAATCCCCAACTGCTAGACCTCACACCACTGGCTCTTCCTTAATCTCCCGAATCCCAAAGGCACGTCCAACGCCTTGGACGTCCGCCATCTCCTTCTTGATCTCCATCCCTCGCAGTCCAACATTTTCTGTTTTCGGAGGCACGGGTACATTTGCTACGGTTGCCAATGCTGGCCAACTCATTCTTATGGGTCGAAAGGTGATGGCCATGGCCAAGGGCCTTGCCAGCGCCCTTGCCGGTTGCCATGGCCTTGCCAGCGCCCTTGGCCTTGCCGGCCCCTGACGCTTCCCACGGCGCCTGTGCTTCTCCTCCAGCCTCATCCTCCTCTCTTCTTCACTCTCCGACTTGTAATGGGACCTCATGTGAGATGCAAATGTTTGAGAGGTCGCAAACGAGAAGTTGCACCTCGGGCACCGGTAGGGCCCGTATTTTGGGTGAGGGAGGCTGCGGTTCCTCCTGTCATATTCGGCACTAGCGATTCTCGCCATAGCGTCGGAGGAGGAGCCGCCAAGAGGGAGAGGGTTTGCGTTGCTCAGGGCCATGATGAGAAGATTGAATCGGCAGAAAGAAATGGGAAGAGGGAGGGCTTCTGCTTGTGGCGAGAAGAGTCCCCGTCGTACCCCGTTTTTATAACGGGGGTCCCTCGATTTTTATTAGAACGTCATTAAATAAAGATTTGGGGCCCTAATTATTGCCAAAGCCTAAAATGTGACATTTTGCATACATATAAGTTAAGAAATTCACCTTTCGATAAGAACGACCCCAGTTAAGGCAAGCAAAAAATAAGATAGCAACTGGCATCAATGACTTGTATTAATAGAGACTAGGATTGACCAGATACGCAATGAGATTTTCCTTTCCAGAATTTAGTGCATGAGAAGATCCCAACTTTAAGAATGTGAGTGCCCAAAAGAGTAAAGTGGTTTGTTCTTATCTGTAAGGTGAATTCCATCCGCGTACGCGGTTGTAATTGAGTAGGTTCATACAGTGCATAACTTGCCGATAATCAGTTTGTACTATGAGAATGGGCAACGTCATTTTTTTTAAGTAAATGCAAGTCGTCCGTGATTCCATAGTTTGATGTCGTAGCATTCCTTTTTGACAAACAGTTGAAGACAATTCGATTATCAACAATGACGTGTTATCTACGTAAACTCTTTGTATTGCGTACTGAGTGAAGAAAAGTGAGTTTACGGTTATCAATGATATATTAAAAATTTCAGGTAGATTAACGATATGCCATCTATGAAAAATATATCATTATCTACTACATAAAAGGGTAAGTATGACGGTTGGTAACGACATATCTCAATTAATTAAAAGTTTTGATAGAATATAATTTATGCACTGGAAATGAAATTATCATTTACAAATTACGTTACCACCGCTTCCTATTAACACGATCTTTGGATATGAGCTACCGATTTGAGAAGACTATAAAAATATGTCAATTATAACGAGAGGTCAGTTATAGAGTTTGTGATTAAGGAATAACAAGGGGAAACTACGAAAAGTTTCCACAACCAAAGAAAAAAGAAGAATAGGAAAAAGAGAAAGAGAAAGTTGAAACTATGTAGAAATGAGATAGCACAAAAAGTAAAATTCAGTAATTTTTCCAGCCAAACAGTTGAAGACAATAAAATTGTCGATGACGATGTTCTATCTGTGCAAATTATTTGTATTGCGAATGGAGAGAGAAGAGTGAGTGTAACAATCATCTATGACATGTCAAAAAGTTTTAGGTAGATTAACAATATGCCACCTATGGAAAAATTTGTCATTACCTACTAAATTAAGAGATTAAATATAGAGGTCAATAACAACATATCTCAAGTTTTGGATAAAATTATAATTGATATACAGTAAGAAATTGTCATACACAAATTACTACAGTCATTGCATACTATTTACACTGTCTTCGGAATTGAGTTAGCTAGTTAAGAAGTTTGTAAAAATAGGGTCAAAATAACGAGAGGTCACTTATATTTAGTGATTAAGCAATGACAAGGTGAAACTCTTAAATTTATAGCCAAAAAGAAAAAAAAGAAAAAGAAAGAAAAAGAGAGAGGTGAAACTACTTAAAATTGACTTAGCACAAAAAGTAAAATTTAGTAATTCCTCGGGCCGAAGCTATTTTTAATTTTCATATATTAGTGGTTTAAGATTTGATTTTTAAGTCGAAGTGTAACCACTTCAACCTTCATTTCCAAACCCTAATTAATGTAGAAAGAAAGAAATCATGTCACAAAATGGCACCATCAAAAGACCCCTGGCTCAGAAGTCGCATTACTAAATATGATATATTTGAATTACTTCTTCGCTTTTTAGGTCAAAAGTCATGGTAAATTAGTTTTCTGGACCAAGGCTTTGTTTGTTTTGCTAAAAGTAAATGATTTAAAAAACATTTTTCCATAAAAATGGCCACTTATCGTTGCAATTATTAGTTAGTGAAAAATATTTTATTATCAATAATAATTTATGTATAAATATTTTTGTAAAAGATAGAAATATCTTTCATCCATTTATCTTTATAAGCAATATGAATTTTTAGAAAAATATTTTCAAAATTATAAATTTTCTGTAAAACAAATGGGCATAAATCCACCTCTATAGCTAAATCATAGACTAACAATCAAATTTCTAATTTTTAATATTTTAAATGTCTTTCTCTGGTCGTTGTTCTTTTGGAATTTAAAGATATATTTTGTTTGTCAAATTAATGTATCGAAGGATTATTAGTTGGTTGTGTTAGAATATTTGAATACTAAACTACACCTTCATTTGATAAATTTGTAGAGGTCTCAAAAAGTTTAACGGATCGTTTTTCTGCAAATAAATTGCTAATAAAAAAGTTAATATAAAATTCCACTTATTAAAATTCTGGATATTCCTCTAGAGTTTATAGTATCTGCTAAAAAAAATGAATCCATCAGAATTCGTCTTTTTGAAGAGAAAAAAATCAATACTTCTCTAAATGCTTTCCTCTGCTACTAGGATTTGTCTACTTACGTATAACTCGCACGTTTTTGCGTGGTTTGCGTAATACTTCCATCTTTTATACATTTTTCTGAACTTATTATATATATGTAAAACATTGTATTTAACACAAAATGGTGCTCATATCGGTGATAAATTGTATGAAGTGTATGTACTCAGTTAAAAGTATATCTGACTTAATCGCTAGAACCCATCTTTCTCATTATTGCCTTTTAATTAAAATGTTTAATGAGAAATTCGTTGGTGTTTATTTAATTATTTATTGATAAAAAAGGAGGCGTGTATAATGTTCATGTAAGATTAGTTATGTATTCGATTATTAGGGATTTCATTTGCAATCGTTGTTTTCTATTTATCCAAACAGTGAGGATGCTTTTGCACTGCAACGTCTTCTTATACCTATTTCGATAATCAGTTGAAGATATCCAACCAGTCGGTAACAATAAATCAAAAATAAAAATCATTTGCATTATCCACATGTGAATAAGTTTAGTACTCAATAACAATATGCTACATAAGTAAAATTTTTCAGATGAAACTATGACATGCCATTTGCAGATAATTGCTTGCATTAGATTTAGTTAAAAGTCTTGGACTAACAGTCAATCACGCGATACCATCTAAATCAAACTTGTTGGACATAGTAATTATTGTCAAGAAGTCAAAGTTAATCTCGTAGGACGTTTAATGGTCATCATCAACAGAAATATTTATGTTGCTCATAGGTGAATAGAGTAAATATAACGCTTGATAACGATATTCCATATAAGTAAGAGTCATTGGATAGAATACTAGCATAAGATTAAAAAAAGAAGAATAGGACTAACGGTAATTAACGGTATGATATCCAAATCAATATTCTGGATACAAGAATAATTGACAAGAAGTCAAAATTAGTCTGAAAGGACGTATAACGGTCATAGATAATAAGGTTATTTGCGTTACCCATAAGTGAATAAGTAATTGCATTACCTACAAATTGAATATAAGGTAATTATAACACTCGATAACGATATTCCGTATAGATAAAAATTTTAGATAGGATAACGACATGCCATTTGTGGAAATATGTTAGCATTATAATAAATGAAAAAGAGTAAGATTAACCATCAATAACGGAATGCTATCTAAATCAAACTTTTTGGACACAAAAGTTATTGACATGAAGTAAAAGTTAATCTAAGAGGACATCTAATGGTCATCAAGATTATTATGTCATTTAAATTAAGGATTTTGAATTGGAAGTCCACAAACATAGTCCATTTTGAACAAATTAATTACATAGTACATATATATGTATGTATAAAATGGTAGAACCCAAAAATTGTATCATTACTTTCATAATTAAACATGAACCAATTTGATCCCCTAACAACAAACGAAGCAAACCTATTGGTGGTATATCTAATGCATAATTATCACCCGCATTGTTGGGTTGGATAACTCAATTTGCTAACCAATTTGCACTTACATTTCCTTCCCTAAAATTATAGAAAATTTTGACTTGTTGAAAATACTTGAGTATATTTTCAATTTTGAAAAATGAGCGTGTCACCAATATAATGTGATGAAATTGATTTCTAAAGTAGAGAAATAGTATTTGCAAGCCCACCTCCACAATCACTTTGGTAATACCCAAAGAAATTGTCAATTTGAGGCCCAAGAAAATGTCCCATAATTCTACTTTGAGTGAAGAGCACACTAGTATTGTTTGTATATCTAGCAAGCCAATTGCCCAAGTCATCATGAATAAAGTCAACCTACTGAAGCTAGACCCGTGTTGTCTTTAGAGTCCTTGTTAGACTTGAGTTTGACCCAATTGGAAGGAGGGAGGGTCCAACCCACAAATTATCTCTTTTCTCCTTTTTGGTAGACGTTCTATTTTCTACTAATCGAGCAGACAAAATATCATCGACGTATCCTAAGATTACAATCACAGATGAACTTGAAAAGAAAAGAATTGTCTAAAGTAATCTTTGATTCCTCCGGTTCTACAAATACCAGCAAGTTACACCAATTACCAGTGGCCAATTATAATTTTTAACTAGTATTGTTTTACAGGTTTGTTAACAAGCACTTACGCAAATCAAGAGTAAAGACATGACCCCTTAAATCTATAGGCAAAATTTTCTGCCAAATAGCCTTTGCATAATTACAACTTGGAATGCGTATAAGGTGGTCTCAGGCAATCGTGAATAAGAGATGCAATTAGAATCCACTATAATTTTATGATAAAATTTGTATGTGCGTTTATTTAACACTTTGGAGAGTGGCAAATGTGCATCCAAATGAAATTTGCCATTAAACCAAGTCCATTTTCTTGAAAAAAGAAGGATATATAATGATGCATAGATATGAAAATACAAAAAACACCCAAATTCTTCTTCATAAATGTAGCAAATTGATCGTCCACGATCGCAAATTCTTATTACATTGCAAGAAAATCCACAACTCCAAGACCTCACATCACAGGCTTTTCCTTAGTCTCTCAAATCCCCAGAGCACTTCCAATGCCTTGGACGTTCTCCATCTTCAACTCCATCTGTATCTCCACCTCATGGAGTTCAACAATTTCTGTTTGCACAGGCATGAGAACTTTCCTTGCTAAGGCTTTCAGCCTTAGCTTCCTGACTCGTACGGGTTGAACAGCCACCACCATGGGCCCCGCTGCAGTCCTAGCCGGCTTCGGCCCCCGGCGGATCCCATGGCGCTTGTGCTTCTCTTCCAGCCTGGCCCTCCTCTCTTCTTCACTCTCCGACCTGTAATGGTCCCTCATATGCGCAGCAAAATGCTGCGAGGTCGTAAACAACCCGTCGCACCTTGGGCACTTGTAGGGCCCGTACTTTGGGTGAGGGAGGCTGCGGTTCCTCCTGTCATATTCGGCTCTAGGGCTCCTCGCTATAGCGTCGTCAGAGGAGCCGACAAGAGGGAGAGAATTTGCATTGCTCAGGGCCATTGTAAGAAGATCGAATTGGCAAAAAGGAGAGAAATGGGAAGAGTTAGGGTTTCTGTCTGTGGTGAGAGGAGTCCACACTGCATCCCCTTTTATACGGGAGTCCCAAGATTATTACGGAACGTTGTCGCACAGTGAGTTGGCTTCCATTATTGCCGAAGTATAGAATTTGATATTTTGCAAAAATATGAGCAAGTCATTAACTTCTCGATAAGAACGATTCCATACAAGGCAAGTGATAATAAGATAGCAATAACCAATGAATAAGTTGCTTTAATTAAGACCAGGATTGACCAGATATTACTTTCCAGAATTTAGGGCATGAGAAGATTCCCAACTTAAATCAGTGAGGACCCAAAAAAGTAAAATCGGTAGATCTTATGGGCGTATGCTTGTACAGCGTACAACATGCCGGTAAATAGTTTGTACTATAAGAATTAGCAGCATCATTTTTAGGTAAATGTAAGTCATATGTACTTCAGAAATTCAAGGTCCTAACATTCCTTTTCTATGGACAGTTGAAGACAATTTGATGATCACACAACGATATGTTATCTACGTAAACTATTTGTATTATGTACAAGACGAAAATAGTAAACCTAATGGTCATCAACAGTATGTAAAACGATTTTAGGTAAATTTTTTATGTCTTTTATGAAATACTATCTCATCACGTATCGAATAAAATTTTCAGATAGAGTAACGATTGATGCATGGTAAAAGAAATTATCCTTGACAAATTACTACCATCACCACATGCAATTAGCTTCATCTTGGGAATTGGGCGACCAAGTCAAGGAAAAATTACAAAGATCGGGTCGATAACAGCGAGAGGTCACTTATAGATTTTGTGATCACGCAATAACAAGGTGAAAATTATTTCAAAAGGTTTTCAGCAACAAAAAAAGAAGAAATATAGAAAGAAAAGGACAAAGAAAAGAAGCATATGTGCACACTCGGCAACCATGCACGATAAGAGGGACTTATCATCGATTGACCAAGTGAAAAATAAATGCGATTTCGGTTTAGAGGAAAATAAGGGGGGGTTGCAAGCATGATGACACAGGAGTCAGCAAACAGCCATCCGGCTATATTCAAATGAATAGCTTATAGTTAAATCCCGAGCAATTTTACGATTTTAAACGAATCCGAGAATTCAGTTTTTGTATATTCACCTATCGAATGATGTTTTTTTTTTTTTTTTTTTTTTCTATAGTGTATGCTATATTCAACAGGCGCAAGTAGCACTTCCCGATACAATAATATATATATATAAACTGTGATTTGTACTTGATTATAACCCTTGCGTTAATAATAGGAAAAAAATAAAAGAATTTTGAACATATTGCATCTATGCTTATTTAATTCTAAAATTATAAATTGTACTAATTGAGTCATAAACATTTTGAAATATAGTTTATCTAGTTAATGTTAACTAGAAATTGCTGAATTTGATATTGGTAGTTTAATGTGGCACAATCGATTCTAACATGGACAAATTTTATAATTTTGTAATTGTTTTTTCTTTTCTTTTTTCTTATCGTTTTTTTATTCATTATGGCCTACGAGGGTCGCCAGCAATCCTCGCCAACCCTTGCTGGCCACTAGGTGAGGGTTTGTGAGTCCTTGCCTGTAACGTCCCACAGTGGCATACTTGGCATGTGTCTTTTCTGATTATGACTTATTATTCATATTAGTGCACGGTAGCACAATCAAACATTCACAACATCCCATACGATGTAATTCATCTTGTTTAATTGATATACATATGCCTTAAAGGTTTTATGCAAACATCAATAGTTACTAAATACAGCGTTCAAGAATACAATATCACCTATTTTCAACACTACTGCTACTCTAATAAAATGTGCCTGTATAAAAGTCAAGATCGGCGCTATAGATCTACAACCTTTCCCATCTATGTGTCGTTGTCACCATCTAAACTTCTCAATGATCCCACCAATGCATCGTCAATGTTCAAGTACCAAGCGACAAATAGATGGGAAATCCTTTATAGAATCCCCATGTTAACCCATCCGCTATAATTACACTTAGTATAAACTACTGATGATTTAGGTGTAAGCACATCTTCATAAACACAATTGAAATGCATGTAAGCTCCAAAACACAGTGGTAGTGGAGATCCATCCTGGACATTCAAAAAATAAAGGAATAAGCTAAAACCTAGTAAATGAAATCTCCAAGTTTATGGTACGAGATTCTCTTATCACTCGACTTGGTATCGACAAACAACATGAGTTTAGAGTAATACGGAATAACCAAGTACGATGAGTGTAGAAGTAAATGGAATATTGTTCTTATCATCATATACTAATGGAAACAAACAAAATCATTGCATGTTATTCACTCAAATGCAAGCGGATGGCATAACATATCATGAGATACAACCGATAGCTCAACTATAGAGCTTTCAAAGTAAATATTTTGTTAAGTTATGAAGATGTCTAGTAATTTAATATGCAAACAAAGAAAACAGTGTCCGTTTCAAAAACTGATAAAATTATTTAGAGCTCACCAAAGCATTCCACGAAAGTTATCAAATATTTTGAGAATCACAACTCAGTAAATTTCTAACCATCACTGATCCGATACATAAACTTGGAGTGCATGAGTCTCCGTTAAACACCAATGTAGAGATCCATGTTTCATCGTGTATCACCCCTCTATAAAGTCGGCCCAATAGCAAATATTCATTAATTTAACCTTAGTAAAATCATTTTTCGAAAAATACGAACATAAGAACTTCAATTCGGACCTTCCTCTAGTTAATAATCAAATGAAATTTTCACTTGTGACATTTATTGACTACAAATTCCTGACCTATTATTAATTGATGTGGGAATTTTTAGATGTCATATTGCTGGTAGCTAATGAGGGCCGTGGCCCTTGCCTAGACCATTAATAGCCATAGGAGAGGGAGGGCCACCAAGCTCTTGCCAAACTCCACGAAGGGGCGAGGGTATGACGCCCTAAAATGTCATGCACAATATGTGTCCTTTTCAAGTATATTTCGTAATTATATTAGCATGCGGAAGTACATTAAAGTTTTCACATCAACTATTATAGGAAAACCCGTGAAGGGGCGAGGGTATGACGCCCTAAAATGTCATGCACGATATGTGTCCTTTTCAAGTATATTTCGTAATTATATTAGCATGTAGAAGCACATTAAAGTTTTCACATTGACTAATATAGGAAAATGCATGAGTTAAAATAATATACAACCCATCCGTAGGTAACCGTGATGGTTGGGCTTTACTATCTCATTGCCGAGGGAAAGAGTTCGAATCTTTGGATGCTCACGACTTAAGTGAGGGTCTCAGTGGTGGTTTACTGGATCAGTCTCTCGAGGGTTTACATCTAAATAGCGGCTTGCGGTGAGAACCCACCGGCCGGAGAGTCGTGTGATCCCGAAAGATGAATTATGGCGATTCCTCGGTTATAAAAAAATAATAATATACATATGCCTCTTTATACAGATGTCAGTAAATACTATCTTCCTCCAACATACAAGCAAAATATAAAATATACAAATCTTAAGAACAGTCAGGGTCACCTATCATCACTTATCACCAGCACCACTCGTACACCTAATAAGCCTGTTTGTAGAAAAGTCAAGCTGTCCACCATGAGTCAACAACCTTGCCCATCAACTCATGGTCGTCGCCATTAAAGCTTCTCGTTGGTCCCACCAGCTCACCGTCAATATGCATGTATCAAGTCACGAGTTGATGAGAAACCCATTCTAAATGCCTCACTGCTCCTATGGTGAAGCCACACTTGGTTTATACTACCACTAATCTAGGTATGGGCACATCCTCAAATACACAATCAAAATGCATAGGAACAAAAAGTAAGGGCAATCGGCAATCCATCGTACAAATCAAAAAATTAAATAGGATAAGGACACTAGAAATCCTTAAGCTTGTAATAAAAATGCAATTAAATCATAAGACTTTAAAAATGTGCAATTAAATTATAAAAATTTAATAATGAGCTGTTAGGTCCTAAAAATTATCAAATTTGGGCAATCAAGTCCTTCTATTAACACAATTAATTTGACTAATGAAAAATGTTGATGTTACATTTTTAAATCAATTTATCCCTCTTATGTATTTTTAAAATTTTTTATTCAAATGCTACTTAAATTAAATTTAAAAACTAATAAAGAAAAGCTAAAATTTTATTTAAAAATTTGAAAATAAAGAAAGCAAATGACATGATAGCTAATGGGATACCGCCAATGCCACCGCCCATTGATAGAGGGGCTTGCGGAGGTTGTTGGCTTGGGCAAGGGTGGCTGGCCCTCACTAGGCCAAGGTGAGGCTCACTAGTCCTAGGCCAGGGTGCCTAGATTTGGTAATGTCAGCCCTTTCCGATCGATGACCATTGTCCAAGGTAAAAGGCCTTATTAGTCCCAAGCGAGGGCCGATGACCCTCGCTAAGCCCCTAGGCAAAGGCCAACCTCACACAAATTTGAGTGAGCCTCACTTGCTCGGGCGAGAACTGGCGACTCTCACCCTGGCTTGGAAAGGGTCGTCAACCCCTCCGATGATGGGTGACGGCAGTAACACAAACCACCGATGAACCTACTATTCTCTTTGTTTATTTTCAGTTTTTTAAAATAAAACTCTAGCTTTTCTTTTTTGGGTTTTCAATCTAATTTATATAAATTTTGAAGAAAAAATAACGATAATTGACATGTAGGAGACATAAATTAATTAAAAAATGCCACATCAATATTTTTCATTAATCAAATTAATAATGTTAATGGAAGGATTCAATTACACCAATTTGAAAATTTTAAGACTCAATTATACTTCATTACAAGTCTTAAGATTTCCAATGTACTTACATAAAAATAAAAATAAAATAAATCTCTAAGTCTAAGGTAAGGGATCACCTTACTGCTCAACCCGGTACACAACAACGTGAATTGAAGGTAATACAAAATAACCATGCATGATGAGTACAAAGGTGAATTTATTATCTTTCATACCATGATATATCGATGGAAACCATTAACAACATCACATGAGATTATTTTTTCCAAAGCAAGCGGATGGCATAACATCTTATTGTGCATGGCTAGCACTTATTAGACAACGTGTGATATGTGCGTAGTTATGAACATGCTTCATATTTATTACTTCTCATCCCCACCACTCCCGCGACATCCCGACTCACATGGTATCTTAACTTTAAGTTATCTCGAACACTCTTGGAGCATCCCAGTACATGGGCATAATCACCATTATTATATACATAGCAACAATGCACATGTTGACATTATAATTTGATGACTTCCTTACATCAACAACGAATTCAATACTCATTTTGAAGAATAGACATCAAGTACAATATATTTTTCTTGCAAATTATTTCCTAAATACAATTACCTTGCTCTTCCAATATTCACTATATGCGGGTAAAGATAATGACAGGCTTACATCCTTACATTTCATGTGCAAGCTATGATAAATAAATAATTAGGTGCACCAAGACACATATACCCTCTTTCTCTTCCCATCATGCCATCATTGACGTAATAAAAGGCTTTAATCAAGCAATCAGGTCAGAAACAATAAATGGTCATATTTGACAAGTGGGTATAGTCGGCAAAAGATTATACTTGGTAGGTGGATATTTTCGGCAAATAATTATATTCAGTAAGTGGATATAAACAGCAAGTGGAAATGCTTATCAAATAGATATACTTGGCAAGTGGATATAAGTGGCAAGTGGACATTTTCAGCAAGTGGATATACTCAGCAAATGGGTATGAGCAGAAAGTGGACATATGGGTATGAGCAGAAAGTGGACATACTCAACAAGTGGATATAAACAGTAAGTAGATATATTCGGCAAGTGGATATAAGTGATAAGTGGATATCTATAAGTGGTAAATGGACATACTTGGTAAGTGGATATATGGGCAAGTGAATATACTTGGCAAGTAGATTCAAGTGGTAAGTGCTTACACTCGACAAATGAATATACCTGGCAGAAAAAAATATGAGCGGCAAGTGGATATAAGTGACAAGTGGATATAAGCAATAGGTGGGTGTACTCGGCAAATAGATATTCTCAGCAAATGGGTATAGGTGCCAAGTCGATAGAAGTGATAGATAAATATATCCGATAGGTGGATATAAGCAGCAAGCGAGTATCAACAGCAAGTGATTATATCTGACAAGTAGGTTCAAGCAGAGGGTGAATATAAGCGATGGGTTGATATAACTAGCAGGTGAATATAAATGATAAGCGGATATATCGACGGTTGGGAATAAGCGATAAGTGGATATGTTAAGCAAGTGGGTATAAGCAACCAATATCAAAACTATGTAAATATTGCTTTCAAGTCCAATTTTAATTTTATCATTTTCACTTTTTGCACATCTAGCAAGCTATGTACTTTATGAAAATATCAATCAAACGCATATTAAATATGTAAAAACTCATTAAATCATTTCAATACATCCACATGCTATTATTGAAGTTTGCTCACACTCACCATCAAATTCAAACTAAATCTAAAATTAAAAAACATCAACTAATCAAATTAGGAGTAGTAGATTTATCAAACTTAGCTCCTAGAGTTAACGTAGCTTGAAAAAGACTTGACAACTCAAAATTTTAGTCACCTTCAAACAAAATAAACAAGGACAAAAAATTAATTTTGCTCACGCTCCCATTGTTAAAAAGGTAATAGAGTCTAATTATTCACCTTATCAACTCTTGAAAGATTGAGATAGAAGTTTTAATAACACGGGGGTAGGACCTTCTCTTTTGCTTGCAAGATTTGAAAACAAAAGTAAAAGAAGAAAGTGGGCAATTGGAAGTTAGTGAGGTAGGACTCCCACTTTGAAGTTTGAAGTCTTTCCAAAATCCCATTATTCGACCAAGAGAGATGAGATCAACTAACTAAGGTTAAAAGAAGTGATGACTAAGTTAAAAAGACACTCGGTGAAAATCTAAAAAGATGTGATATAAATACATGGCCATATTTGGTTAGCTTGAACAAATAACCAAAGTTAAAGTCATGGTAACTTTGGATTAAAATGATTAGGTGTAAAAAGAATGGTAGCTCTTTCAAAATAAAAATTTCAAGTGGCCCAACGAGAGTAGCGAAGTTACAAGTGGCATAATAAAAATAGCTAAAAGGAGATACACAGGTCTAAAAGCACCAGCGAATTAAGGTCTGTCCGCTTTTTTTAAATGAGTAGTGCAAAGCTTATCAAAGTGATCTATAGAAAGAATATATTAGGTGACATGAATATATGAAGTACTTTTCCAAAAGTACATTATATATAACACGCTATAATAATGTCACATCACAAGCACGTTATTTTTATTTTTATTTTTTATCTGTCACCGGTCTAGTATACTTAATTAGCATTATTCTTTGAAACAAACCATATATGAAAACATAAGGTATGCTGCATTCAGATCAAATGCATAATTAACCACTCAACTTCTTTCGGAGCTATTTGATTACTTCGATATAGACTAGACGTCTTTCTTGGATTTCTTTTTCCAAATAAAGAAAATCCCATCTCAAAGAAGTGCGTCCTAAGCTCATGATATACCCTATTAACCTCGTGAATCAACAAGAAAGATACAAGCTTAAGCCCGAAGGAGTACCCAACATGGCTTGTGTTCACTTAGTGGAGTGGGAATCAAAATTCGTCTTGTCTTTCATCTTCCTTTCGTCATTTTTGTTAAAGCTGCCATTTCATGGTTCCATATTGTTTAAAAGACACATTCCGTACCAAACAAGAAATTTAATTTATTTCCAAACAACTATAATCCACCTTAAACTCATTCTTTTCTTATTAAATAGGCTTAATAAGGTCTCAGCACACTTGTGAACATGATCGTCTATGTACACGACTCACATCTTGTTCTTGAACCAGAAAACACCTTTCTAGGACTCAGCCATCACTATTGCCGTCGTCCTGCTCCACGTACAGGCACTCTCTAGCCTCCCTCCAAATGGCATTGAGGATCGGGGTCGTGTTGACCCGGTAATCCGGGCCTAGGACCGGCTTGAGGGCTTGGCCGGCTTGAGGGCTTGGCCTGATGGTGAGGCGAGGCGGGGAACAGGTGGTGGATGACATGGGCGTCGGTGATGTGGGGGAAGGCCTTGTTGAGGATGCTGTGGTCGCAGTCCACCGTGACGAGGCTCCCGAGCCAGTCCCACTCCAATGCGTTGTGGCGGGGGAGGTCGGGGTGGGTGTGGTTCAGGTAGGTGATCAAGATGAGAAAGCAATTGATCATCATCATAGGTCGTCCGTAAATACATTAGCTATAATACTCCTTCGCACAATTAATAACACAGGGTTAATCAAATATACATCCACATATATATATGAGAAAGTCGTGACTTAGGTGATTAAATCTATTCACAATCTTTTAATCTTCTAAGTGACGAATATTTGCTGTCAATGCAAGAAGATGTCTCCGTTACGGTGATGACGGGATCTTATCGGCAGTACATTACAAAAGGTTTGAAAATTTTTGCAAGATAAAGTTGTAATAATGATTACACTTTTAAGGCTGCTGATTTTTTGAACAAAAAAAAAAAAAAAATCAAACCATAGCCAATGATTTCTCCAAAAACTTACCAAGAATTTAATAAAACAGTTTCTTTTTTTTTTTCTCATTTTGATGATTTTTTAACAAACTTCATAAAATTTATCAACCCACGTTTTTCTAATGATCTCACAAGATTCTATTTAGTTTGCTTCCATGATTTTTTTTTTAATTAAAATGAGCCCACAGAAAAAAAGATTCCCTAATGAAGTTCCATATTTCTCTAGCTAAGTTAACCAGCAAATTCACACTGACGATAGATTTTTAGCTCCGACCTTTATCCAATTAATCCATTTGCCGCCGCCGTGTGTTGAAGCGTTTTCATTCTGGAATGGTACCAGATAATTCCCAACGCTACGCAGGCATTAGATTGACTTGAATGGACTTAGACGTTGCATCCTCCTTAAAGCACCTAATAAAATTTTTCAAACTCACACTTATTTCTACCTTTCGCCCTGGCGACTTCGTAGAACACGTAGGTGCCAACCATCACCGCCATGTCCAAGACCAGGACATAGACCCTCTCCAATCGGAGAGCATCTCGCGGAACAGGTCGAAGTGGCTCGCCGACCGATCACACAAGGCTGGCCCGATGCATTCATGCTCACGCATAAGGGCCAGCCGGCGAGCAACACAACCGCAATGGTGAAGACCCGGCTGGGCGGGTTGTTGAACCTCTTATAGTACTGCTGGACCTTCTCCCTGGGGTGGAGCACAAATACCTCGTCGCCATCAAGCAAACCGGTGTCGGCATGGCGGCAGTGGCGACTATACTTCCGTGAGAAGTAAGGAATGAGAAGGGCAGTGTGGAGGGCGGAACCCGACCACATTGTTGACAAGGCGATAGTCCCTGAAGGCTCCGTGGCCGCACTCGTGAGCAATGACCCAGATGGCGATGAGGAGGCAGCAAGGCTGAGGAGATGATGAGGAGTCAAGGAGGAGGAGACGCGGAGGATCGGAGGAGGGAGCGGCGGAAGCAGTGAGGATGGATGGCTCTCTCCAGGTCACTGAGGGTGAACGAGGGCTTTTCGTGAGGGACGCGGCGGAGATCGTCGTGACAGGGAAACATGCCCTTGACGTCGGTATCGACTGTGGTGGCGGCCGCCGGTTTGGACTTTATGTTAACGCGCATTTTACCTTTGTTACCCATATATTAATTTTGGTTGAACCTGAAAGGAAAAAAGGGGAAAAAATGTTAAAAAAATCATAAACCTTTTGTATTTATGTCAATTTAATCCTAAACATTTTATTAGTGCAAATTCAGTTCTTCCAACTAATTTTAGTTGGATTTTGCTGATTATGTGTCAATCGGCTAACGTGGCATGGCCAGTGCTATGGATAACTTTGAATAATATTATAATGTTTTTTCTCAAAAATTTTATTTTATTTTATTTTCATTTTTTTATTATTTTTTTCCTCCTCCTCCTTCCTCCAATTGATAACTGGACCTCGATGACTACCAAAGGCTATCAGCGCTTGTGAGAGCTTGAGCATCTAGATCCAGAACCATGAATAGATGAGGGTAGCATATGCAAGGGCTTCTCTGGAAGAAGATCTCATAGGGGATCTCAAGTATGAAATAAGCTCTCTCGTGGCCCCTACTGCTTATGGGACCATGATCGAATGTACTCAGAAAACTGGTAGTGTTTTTGTCTTAGTTTCAAAGTCTGATTTCTTTTTGTTGTTGGTTTAGAGCACCTGGTCTTAATTGTGAACAAGAAAAATATGTCCCCTAGCTCTAGGGAGACCATGAGGGAAAGAAATTGCTTTTCATTAGTATCCGGTAAACTATACATTCTTAATTAGAGGTTGGTCGAGTCACTATGTACCTCTGATGGAGCCATTGAGAAGCGAAGAAAGGAATACAATAGGTGGTGGGCTAGGCCTAGTGATCTCTAAACCCACGAATGAAAGCTCAAGAGGTGGCCACCCAACATGAGGCCACCCTTGCGGCCTAGGTGGCCTCAAGCTAGCCTTGCCAGAGGTTGGGTGAGGCTCAACCTTGTCGGATCTAGCGAGATCGAGCCTCGCCCATAGTTGACAAGGCTTGACCCTAGCTAGATTCGGTGAGGGCGAGTCTCATCGCCCAATGTGAGTAGCTCTTGCGGCCTCCAACAAGGGCTTGAGCCTCGTCGGGCATTGCCTTTGGCTAATTATCAAGGTCTGGCAACTAGCTAGAGAAAGGGGGAGAAGAAGAAAAATGAAAAAGAAAAGAAAAAATAAAATAATAAAATAAAATAAAATATTATTGAAAGTTGTCATGTCAACCGACCGACATTTAGTCAGCAAATTCTTGCCAAAATTAGCCTAAAATGAAAATATTTAGGACTAAATTGGTACTAATAAAAGGTTTATACCTGACATAAATGCAAAAGTTTAAGACTTTTGATTATTTTCCCAGAAAAAAGGACATCAATTCAAAGTCCTTAGTTTTAAATTGAGTTAAAATTTTATGTTGGAAAAAGTTCGATAATAAACTAATTCGATAACAAAGAGATGATCCGTTGGCAAAGTATAAATCAATTCAATCTTGTCTTTGCACCTTTTAAAATATATATTAGTGTTTAGTGGGTAATTGTGAGTTCTTACCGATTAATTTGTCTTTTTTTTTTTTTTTATTTCTTTCCCACGAAACGAAAATCTTTTATGAGCACCGTGTTGTATGACAAACAATATATATATTAAATCTTTTCCCGCAATTTATTGAGGCGAAGCGGATGCTAACTGCGTGATCGTCAACCGAGTCAGTAGTGACGGTGCATGATGCATGGAGAGAGAGAGAGAGAGAGAGAGAGAGAGAGAGAGAGAGAGAGAGAGAGTGTGTGTGTGTTTTTTTAAGGATTCATTAAGTATGCAAAAACAAAAAGAAAATTTGTATATATTCAAAGGAAAATTCCAAATAATGGACCAGATAATGGTCCAAAGTGTCATAATTTTCTCAAATAAATGCTTAAAATGAAATTTATTTTAAAAAAGAGCCTAAAATAGCCATATCGATTTTAAATAAGTGAGGGATTCTCCAATCGATCAATGGTATTTTCATCCTTTGCCTTTTTTTAATTTTTTTTTCCTTTTTCCTTTTTTCCTTTGTTCTAGTTTTCTCTTCTTCTTTGCTAGTATTGGCCATCAGCAATGTTTAGAGAGGGCTAGGGCAAGGTTGCCCTTGGTTGATTTGACGAGAACCACCCTCCCCAATCACAGACTAGGTATGAACTTGCCGATCACAAGCAAGGGACGACATTGCTAGCCATAAGCGAGGCTAGCCCTTCAATGAGTGATGACCTTGTCTTGGCAAGGCAACCTTGGTCATGGTTGATGAGGGATGGCCTTGCATTAGCGAGGTGACCCTCGCCTTGGGCAAGGCTGCCCTTGAAAGCCACAAGCGACGGTTGCCTTTGTTGGCATCGGGTGAGGTTAACTCATGCCAAATCTGGGCAAGGGTCACTACTCTGACCAGCAGCCAGCGAAGGCTTGCAAGCCCTTGCCTAACGGTCGATGAGATCATCGAGCCCTCCCTAGAACTTGTCACACAAAGAGAGAGAGAGAGAGAGAGAGAGAGAGAGAGAGAGAGAGAGAGAGAGAGAGAGAGAGAGAGGCCGGCAATTGAAGAGGTTTGGCTTTTATTTGAAACTTTCATAACCATTTTAGGTTTTTATTTAAGAATAATATAGTCATTTCGAGTACTTATTTGATACAATATTCATTTCATGTCATTATTCAAGAAAATAAGGGCATTTCTAAATACGCAAAATAGAAAAAAAATCACATATATATAATCACATCATAAAAGAGAAACCGATGCTTTTTGGCCCCCCCCCCAAAAAAAAAGACTTAAAAAAATAGGGTTAATACCCTAAAAAACCAAAAATCGGTACAAAATAAATTTACTTCAAATTATTTTTTTGACTATGAAAAATCCCAAACTGGTATACTTATGACAAATTTACCCCAACTGACTATAAAAAATCATAAACTAGTATATTTACCACAACTCTACCCTAAACTAATTTATTCGACAACAAAAAACTCTAAACTGATAAATTTGTGATAGATATACCCTCCACTAAATTAGATTAATACCACAAAAAAATCACAAAAATTGTAAATTATGACAAACGATGCGTAAAATCCTAAATCGATATACTAGTCAACTGTCACGTGTAATTTAACTTAATAATTTGACAATAAAATTTAATGAAAACTAACATAAGGTAAATTTGTCACAAGTGTACCAATTTGGGGTAAATTTGTCAAATGTATACCAGTTTGGAGTTTTTGGTGGTCAAAAAGATAATTTGGAGTAAATTTGTCAAAAATGTACCGGTTTGAGGTTTTTAGGGCATTAACCCAAAAAAATAATGAGCAATTGACAGTGTGCATAGTGCCTATTTGGTGTGTCATCCCATACATTTGTCGAGTGATTTTGGGGGACGCACGAAGGACGTTGCATGCAATTTCTTTTAATTATGATATATATACTGATTTTTTTTTTTGGTAAAAATGATATATATACTTCTTTCTTCCCAGTAAATAAGGGAAACTAAGCCGTAGGTTTTTGTCTCTATCGACCCCACTCGTTAGTTGGGGCAGGCTTTCCGGTGTTTCTCGAGGAGCACCTTGCATGTTTCTCGATGCACAAGAACAGAGTCGTACGTAAGATTCGGGGTTAACTCAGTTGTACGAATCGTGGGTGGTCGGTTTCTACCGTGAAACCGCAAGTCCGACCACGAGTTTGTGAGATTGAAAATCGGCCCACTTGATCTTGTAACTGGTTGATCCAATTTCAGGATGGGCGAATAGGCGTGATTTCTTTCTTTTTCTTTTGTTTCTATTCCTTGCAAGGAATAGGACATTGAAAGGAGGGATAAACATAGTCTGGATTAAGCTAAGCTAATACCTAATCCAGGAACCAACTAATATAGTGTTAGTCCTTAATTTTTAAGATCAAGGACCAATTTTATTGAGTTTGGGATTAATGATCGAACCAATACTATGGATTCAGTTCATTCCGAAGTTAACTTGGGATCAACTGATTATTTTTTTGTTTCATTTTATGTATTTATAAGAAATGGATTTCTGAAAAATGAATCGATATTCGAATGATCGAATACCAAAAACAAACACGGAAATGTGCCCAAAAAACATGTAACATTAATCAAAATGGACTGTTGACACCTAAATTTTGACTAATCATTTAGTAATTAATTACATAAAAATTTAGGGATTAATCTTTAACCCCTAAGAAAAAATATTAAAATTACATCTCATGTAGTCGCATTTGCATCGGTACCAAAACGCAACCAAACACGGCAACTCACGGTCAATTACGTGCACAAAAGGTGGTCTCTCTCTTGCTGATTTGAAAGTACCCAATGAAAAAGAAGAAAGAAGAGTTCTTCACGTCCATTGTCTCTTCCTCATGCACCATGCGTGGACAAAATTCGGCGGACGTAAAAAATTCTAGCCGCATGCGTGAAGAAAGCAAAGAAAAATCCACTGCGCACGCAAGAATCCTGGAGAAAGTCTGCAAGAGCATGGGCTCACCATTTTATAATATTTTATAGTGAGAATTCTCTCCTTCCTGGAGAGCAAATCAAGAAAGAAGCAAGTAACAAGCAAAGAAAAGTCAAGTACTTGTGGCTAATTTAATGAGTGTCAGACGGTGGCCTCCTTATTTAGAAAATCCGGACGTGAACAGCAAGGAAAAAAGGACGGCCGCCTCCTATTCACACTAAAGTGGGTTGGACTCCAAGAACCCTATAAATACGCAAGGGGGGAGTCCACGCAAAGGAGAGGAGGAAAAATTGACTGGAGGAGTTTTGTGAGAGCTATTAAAAAAGAGAAAAAATTTCCATCGTGGGGACTTCTTCGGTCATACAAGGGGAAAAGAGAAAACAAAAGAAAAAGTTACATGGGGAGGGGGAGAGAACCTGCAGAGAAGAAAAAAGAGTGAAGTCAGAGAGCGGACGTGAGAGAAAAAAAAAAGAAAAGTAATAAAAGAGCAGAGAAGAAAGAAGAGTTACTGTTCTTCTTCCTTGCGAAGCTTCTGCAGTCGACCCCTCGCGGCCCGCGCTCGCACCATCGCGCCACCTCCACGCCACCGCGCCTTCGCCGCTCGCTACAGCACCGCGACCCTTCCGCTGCTGTAACACTCTCGATTGACGCTCCCTCCGCCACTCCCAACTGCAGCAGACCTTCACCTGACGCCCCGCACCGGCGACTTGCGACTGCCAGAGCGCCACACGCCTCCATCGCCGTGTTTCCACCACCGCCGTTTCGTCGGTCTTCCCCGACGCTCACCGCGACCCCTCTGCCTCCGTTGCTGCGCGTCTGCGCCACCACTGCTCCCTCTGCAGCAGCCCGAACCAGTTCTAGTAGTCCGACGCCTCGCCCGCGACGTGGCTACTCCTCCTCCGCTCGCCGGTGATCCCGACGCCGAGTCTCCACCGCAACCCCGAGCAGCCGACGCTCTCCGCTGCTCCGAGCTCGAGCCGCACGCTACTGCTGCTCTGCCGACGCCCGCAGCGCACCTCGCCGCCTTGCTCGCCTTTCTCCGAGCACCGCCGCGCCGCAACACGACCACCTGTTGCTGACCGCCGCGCCGCCTCCGCTAGCCCAGCGACTCTACTCCGCTCGACGAAGCCGCTGCTGTGCAGATTCGAGTCTCACCCGAGACTTCCGTCCGAGTGCCGCTGCTATTTCGCCCGAGTCCGCTGCTGCCAACACCGCCGGTCCGCCCTCGCCTGAGCTCCGACGACTCCGCCCACCACCTGTCCACCTGCCGCCGGTCCTCGCCGGAGCTCCGAACGCCGGTGACCAGCTACCCCTCCGGACTGACAACCCCCACCAAAAGACCCACGAACAAGCTGTGCGTGGGAAAAGAGAAAAGAAGAAAAAAAAAGAAAAAACAAAAGGGGGAGCATTAGGTAGTTTTTTTTATTACTCTATCTTTATGTTTTACATAGTTTATAGTTTGTTTAGTTTATAGTTTGTTTTTATATAGTTTTTTAGTGTGATTATTCATTAATGCATGATTGAAATTCCAATATAAAATAACCCCTCAATTTAGGGATTATGAGTCCGATTTTCGCGCCCGAAATCCGACTCACGATCTCTTATAAAAATCGACAATCCAATCTCATGCCCGAGATTCGATTTGCGATTTAATTTAAAATTGACCAACCCGATCTCATGCGCGAGATATGGTTCGTCAATTTTGGGCATTAATCTTATCTTGATTGAATTGGATATTTTGCATAAAAAATTCAAAAAATGCAAGTTAGATTAGGGCTAGGGTTAGCATATTTAGTTATTTCGTTTTTTAAAAAAAAATAATAAAAAAAAAGAATGCATTCATGATATTAGTTTTTTTAAGAATTGCACGTGTCAATAGGATTTTTTTTTACTTTCAATTTTTTACAACAAAAAAAATCCAAGAAAAATTGATTAATTTAGGTTGCTAGTTTTTTGTAGGTTGCATAATAGGTTTTTTTAAAAATGCATGCTTTAGAAGAGATAACGTGTCCCTTTAATTTTCACTCTAGTGGTTTTTTTGGTGTTTTTTTTTAATTACGAATTTCCATAAAAATTCATCATGCATTTTAGAATAGAATTACATGTCTCATTTTAAGATTAGACCAATTTGCATCTTAGGTTAGAAAATGCTAGATTAAAATAACGTCTTAGTTTAAATTAGGATTTAGCATGACTTAATCCTAAGTTTAAATTGGATGGAATTTTACTTTAGCTAGGTAATATTTGCATTTGTCTTAATTTCGAATATCATGAAAAATACAAAATTTGTCTTTAGATAAATTAGTCTCAATTTTTAGGATAAATTGCATTTTTAGGAATAGAAATATCATGTGCACGTCATGTAGAATTAGGCTCATTTAATTAAAAATTGCCCGTCATTATAATTAGGTCATTTTGATTTGCATATTTAATTGTTGCATGTTCATTAAGAAAACACAAAAAAATAATAATATTTTACTCATGTCATGTAGTTTAGAACACATTGTCATGCCATTCCATGCTAGATTAGTAGCATGCATTGCATATTAATAAGTGAAAACCAAAAAAAATGGAAATTGCCTGTTAATTAGAAATCACATCTAGGTCTGTTGATGTGAATTCTGATTTAACAATGCAGATGCTTTCGTTGCTACGAGGTAGGTCCTGCAATTTATTTATTGCTTTACTTGGGTGTTAAATTGGTGGTTTGTGCACCCGCATGATAACATCACATGTTGGAGAGATAAATTAAAATCAATTCAAGCTGCTTGCAAAAACATTTTTGAAAATAAAAGAATGGTACCGAAATGGCATTAAAGAAATCTAGTGTAACCAAGTCCCCGAACTCATACTCTCTGGTTCGTAGGAGTGAAGTAATTCTCCCATTACTTTACTTGGGTTTCTAATCGACCCACCAAAAATAGATTAGTGGCGACTCCATGATAAAAATCATTTGCATATAAAGAACTTAAACCCTAAGTCGCGAATTGGTATGGGCTTGGGAGAGCTCGAGCTAAGTCTAGGCTTAGCAATCCATTAGCCGAACCCTTAGGTGGTCCAAACCCGCTTCGGGGAGGTCGCGACAGCTTGGCGACTCCACTGGGGACTTGAGTTGAAACTTTTAGTGGACTTAGGCCAATTTTCTTTTTGAAAAATATTTTTGTTTGGCAGCGAGGATCCTGTGTATGTCCCTAACATTTAAGGTGTTAAATGTTTTTGAAGAATGGGAGGTATAAGGGGAAGTGTTTGCTGACATTTGTTTTGCAGGGAGGTGTAGGAATGTATGGTTTACTTTCACTTATGAAGTGTTGCTTGATATAAATTGTCGTGCATGCCTTGCATCTAGCGCTACACTATTGCACACACAACCCGCCGCCGGACCTGGGCCGCATAGGATCATCTAGGATGGTATTGAGATGGATACCACTTCGACCGCATGCCCGCGGTACGAGTCGCCCATCTCAATCCCGAAGTTTCTTTTCTGGTGTCAAGAGTACCCACCTCGGTTCGCATGCTCGCAACCTAGGTCGGCTCTTTGACCAAGCCGAAGTCATGAGGACCCGACTTAGTTCGCACGCCCGCGGCTAGTCTGATCATTCTTGTGGCTTCACTTTGTTAAGCTTTATAGACTAGAAATCGAGCCACTTACCATGCGCATGTCTATGTGATTGCCCTTTGTTTATTGGTAAAGTAAGTCTTCTAAATTCGCACTCTTGCAATCTACTTACTTTATTATATCATTTTGTCGGTCCATGGCATTAGGATTGTCCTGAGTCTTGATCAATATACAATGGGAATACCGGACATTCGAATTATTCTCCCTCCAAAAGAAGAGCTTAGCGCATGGTGGGACAAGTTAGACCAAGTTGGCCGTCAATTTGTAGAGTCACACATTAGTCGACTACTTCCATTGCTGCATATCAACATCCATGGCGGCCTCATCCAAGCACTTGCTCATTGTTGGTGCCCCGAGACTTCTACTTTCATCTTTGGCGGTAAGCATGAACTCACGCCCACCTTGGAAGAGTATAGTATTGCCATAGGGAAACCTTTGAAAGCTGAATTAATTAGCCCACCTATCGGAATAGACCCCGTTGTGGCCTTATCCGATTTTCTGAGAATTAAGGAGGATGATGTAAGAAAGGTTTTAAAAGCTCACCGCAATACATGTCACTTGTCTTTTCTAAAAGAATGTTTTGAAAATGGCAATTCATTTCAAATGAGAAGAGTTTTCCTTTTAGCTTTCTTTGGGTTTATACTTTTTCCTCATTGCAAGAATGCTATTAACCCTTTGATGGCTCACTTAGTTGAACAAGTGTTGGGAGGAAAAAATTTCGTAAACACTATTTTAGCTGAAACCTTTCTTTCCCTCACTCGATTTAAAGGAAGCGGGGATAAGACCTTCCGTTCCTCTCCTGAGCTTTTACAAATTTGGTTCCTTTCTCATATAAAAGGGTTTGGTGGTTCAATGACTATACTTGATGTTAATAACTCTAATCACCCTATTATGAGATTTGAGAACAACCAAAAACATGCACCGGATTACCATTATTCTAGGTGGCTAGCTTTCATGAAAAAACCAACTTCCAAGGGTTTCCTATGGCATGCTAAGTGGTTCCAAGTTCGTGTGGCGAGACTTTCATGTGGAGGTGTTGGCCCAATCCCTCTCGGGATTCACCGGAGCAACGGAGTACTATCCAACTAGAGTAACCCGTCGGTATCAAGTTGTGCAAGAGCTTCCCCGGCATTGCAAGCGAGATCCACTCCGAGTCGCTTCATTGATGGAGACCGAGGCCATGAAGATTCCATTCTCACAATTAAATCAATGTGGGATATGTGCCAGCCACGAAAACTCAAGTGGCCGAGGAGGAGCTCAAGGGCAAAGAAATGAAGTACTATGCCTCAATTAAGTACATTCAACAACACAAGATTCCAGAGGAGTTACTTCCAAAGATACCTGAGGTGCCGCTGAAGATCATCAACCGCGCTGAGAATAAACGCCTCAAAAGGTCTCTGAAAAAGCTCAAGAGGAGAATAAGCGATTGCGCCGAGTGGTGTCCCGAGTGTATATTGATCAAGCTAGATGAAGTGTTTGAGTCAATCTTGTTGTTTCATTTCTAGATTAATGTTTAGGAAGTTGAGTCATTTACTTTCCTAGTTTGTTTGTTTAGGGCTTTTTGAGCTTCTATTTCATTAATGAAGTGCTTGAATCAATCTTGCTTCTATTTTGTTAGGATTGTCAAAAACTCCGTTAATGAATAAAAGTTTTAGACCATTGCTATGGACCGGTATATTTCATATGGGATACTTATCTTTGTCCGTTTCTTCAAATTAGGTGATAACGGATCCTCCACGTTCGCCCATCATTACACGATCAAGAGCAAAAATGGCCGACCAAATCGAAATGCGTGATCGTATGACCGCTGTGGAAAATCAACTCCAGCAGTTGCTCACCTCTATGCAGCTTATGACGGATCAAATGCAATCCCTCCAAGTGCATCAGACTCTTGCACCCGTTCCCCCCGAGATAGTAGTCCTAAAGCAGACGAACAAAGCCCAAATAGGTGATGATGACATGCCGGAACTGGAGGATGACCCACTGTTCGTCACAGCTGAAAAGGCTAAGCCCGACAATGTCCCTAAGGCGGAGCAAGATGAACGCTTTGCCAAACTTGAAGAGAAACTGAAACAATTGCAAGAATCACGAATTCACTCCCGTTCGACTTGTCGTTTATGAGAAAGTCAAAGTGCCGAAGAAGTTTAAGATGCCGGAGTTCGAGAAATACGATGGTACTTCCTGCCCAAAAGCACATTTGCAGATGTACCACGTACGCATGGCCCAATACGTCAAGAATGAGCCTCTCATGATCCAATCGTTTCATGCAAGCTTGACTGGGCCCGCACTCAACTGGTACATAATGAAAAATATAAACCTTCTCGACACCTGGAATGAAGTGGCTGACGCTTTCCTAAAGTAGTATAAGTTCAACATGGACATTGCACCTTCCCGAGAGGATCTTGAGCGGATGGAGAAGAAGAAAAGTGAGTCATTTAAGGAGTACGCTGTAAGGTGGCGAAACTTGGCGGCTCAAATCACTCCTGAGCCTACAAACAAGGAGTTGATGAAGTTGTTCGTCAAGACTCTCCCATATGAGTTCCGTAACCGGATGGCTAGCACATACGTTGAGAACTTCAACCAGCTTATCCCAGTGGGTGAACAGATCGAGATGGGCCTAAGGGATGGATGGTTCAATGAACCAACTCTTCAGGGCAAAAGGTTCACCATGAAGAAAGATAAAGAACCAACCACTGAAGTCAATGTTGCATATGTGCAACCAGCCCCTAGTAAGCCTCCGATGGTTCGTGTCCCCGGGAATCAGCAAGATGGAGGCCGAGTGCCTGCACAGCGGCAATTCACCAAAAGGCAGTTCTCTCCTCTTCCTGGCCCTCTATCTCAGGTCTTACCGATACTCCGAAACAAGGGATTGATTTCCCACGAACCAAAGCGGCCCAATGCTGAAAAATTCTCCAACTATGACCCCTCCAAAAAATGTGAGTATCATATGGGAGAGGTCGGCCATTCAACTGATGAATGTTTGACTTTGAAACACAAGATCCAAAATTTGTTGGATACTAAGGCATTTTCTTTCCGTACCACCCAACCGAATGTCAAGAAGAATCCGTTGCCGGAACATCAGGGAAACGTGAATGCAATCTTCGAGTCAATGCTAGCAAAAAGATAAACTTGAAGGTTTCTGTCAAAGATATCTATAGCGGATTAGTTAGAGTTGGTTATTATCCGACAGATGAGAATCCTCCCTTGCCTACCATGAAGGAAAGGGTTCAAAAAATGGTTAAGGCTGGCATGATCATATATGCTGACCAAGCAGGAACAGTGTCAACTATCTCCGAAGTCGTCATTGATTGGGAGAAGGAATTTGCTAAGCTAAGTGTTGAAAAGAGTAAACCAGATCCATTGATCGAGGACATGCCCCCACTTGAGGACGCCTCCGACCATGAAGGATTGATAGTGGAAGTGCCTTCAACTGATGAAGAAATAATTATTGAGATGCCCCAGTTTGTATGAGTACAAGGATAACAAAGCAGTCCCTTGGTCATACGAGCTAGATGTTGACCTAATTACAAGGTCGGTCGGACCTATGCTCAAGCTAATGCCCAACCCGCAAAGCCGATTATCGACGAAGAGGCCAAAGAATTTCTGGCTATAATCAAAGCAAGTGAGTATAACGTGGTCGACCGGTTGCTGCGGAAATTGCCTGCTCAAATCTCTTTGCTTGAACTCTTGCAAACATCTCCTACACATCAAAAGTCTCTAATGAAGGTTCTAAGCGAAGTTCGCGTACCAGAGACGATCGAGGAAGATAGGTTGGAGGAATTCGTAGGATCGATTCTTCTTAAGGATTTAATAGCCTTTTCTGATGAAGAATTCCCTCTTGAGGGGAGGGGACATACCAAGGCATTATATATATCCGTCAAGTGCAAGGCTTCCCATGTGGCTCGAGTACTCATTGATAATGGGTCTCGCCTTGAATATTTGTCCATTGGCAACTCTTCACCGCCTGAAAATAGACCCTTCAAAAATAAGTGCTGCAAAGACCTCCGTCCGAGCTTTTGATGGTACGAGAAAGGAGGTGTTAGGGGAGACCCACCTTGATCCGCAAATAGGGCCGGTGATGTTTAACGTCCTTTTCCGGGTGATGGACATTCCTACCGCATTCAATTTTCTATTAGGGCGTCCTTGGATTCATATCGCTGGAGCTGTGCCATCAAGTCTCCACCAAAGTGTGAAATTTGTTGTCAAAGGAAAGCTAGTCATTGTTCATGGCGAGGAGGATCATCGGATCTATCATGAGACGGCTATCCCCTATGTCGAGCCGGAACGTAGGGAGGAGTCGAGCTACCAATCGTTTGAGCTCGTATCCACTATCCATGCATCTCGAGGATCGAGAGCACCCATCCCTGATGTGTCAAATGCAGCAGTTATGGTAGCAAGAGTGATGGTTGGAAATGGCTTTATTCCTGGCCGTGGACTTGGTAGACAAGAAAGGGCATTCGGAATCCTATTGAAGCCCCCCGAAGGTTTCGTTCCGCCGGATTAGGGTACCATGGAAGAGGTGGAGGACATGAACAAGAGAGGAGAAACTCATTACTCCTCGATATCCGCGAGACATTCCCGGGCCCTGCTAGAATGATGCATGATGAGGGAGGAATGATCAACACCCGTGGTATCGCGCCTGATGGATCGAGTGGCATGGATGACCCGACAAAGACAGAGGATCCAGATGATGGGATGGAAGGGATTACGACTCTATTCGATGATCTCCTCATAGGTGCCATTGATGAAGAACCATCGGAGGAAACGGGTGCTAGCCCACAAGAGTAACACGTTTACTTTTCTGCACTCCCCTGCGTGGGAATCCTATCTCTTTTAGGATGTGTTGTTTTCTAGGGTTTGCTTATCGTATTCTGCATGTCGTTTGTCAGGAGTTGATGTCTGCTAGGGTTTGACTGTTAGGGTTTCGTTTCACTTTGATTGCCGTACTTTTCAATCCAATAAATGTAATTTGGTTGATGAATATCAATTATGATTACAAGTTTTATTTTGAGGGCATGATGGGGCATACCAAACCAGCCCGTTGATGATATCCAACCGATGAAAGAAAAGAAAAATCCAAGGAGAATTCGAGGCCGGGCTTCATCATGCTTCCTCGTGTCAAAAAGTTTTTCCAAAATATTTTTCCAAAATTCTTTAAATAAAATAAAAATTTCAAAAAAAAAATCAATCAAAAAAAATTCAAAAGGAAGGAAAATTCAAAAAAATAGAAAAGAAATTCATGCCTTTTAGCCCCGTTTGTCTTTTTGAACTATCCATTTTATGTTTCAGGAGCAGCCTTATGATAGGCAAAGAGGTGAAAATGGTCCAATCCGATGTCATGAGCGATGACGGTGATGACCCTGATGATCCAAATGGTGACTCCATTGGAGTACAACAAAGTTGGGAGCAACATGAAAAACCCAAAGTTCTCACCTCTGAGCAAACCATCACTATCAATCCGAGTGATGCCGAGGAGCCCAAAGAGATAAAGATTGGGGCAAATCTTCCCAAAGATGAGGCCGAGCACCGACTCAATTGTTAAAAGAATATCAAGATATCTTTGCTTGGACATACGCTGATATGCCGGGTTTAGATCCGTCGATTGTGGAACATTGTTTGCCCACTAATCCAGACGTGCATCCTAAGAAGCAAAAGCTCCGGAGGACTAAACCAGA
Organism: Eucalyptus victrix; assembly: GCA_016097545.1. Classification (NCBI taxonomy): domain Eukaryota; kingdom Viridiplantae; phylum Streptophyta; class Magnoliopsida; order Myrtales; family Myrtaceae; genus Eucalyptus; species Eucalyptus victrix. Next base: position 33,381,039 of record CM027844.1, read on the forward strand.
GCTCTCGAAGAAAATAGAAGAGGAAGTAATGAAACTTCTCAAAGTGGGGTTCATTGAAGTCTCGCAATACCCTGAATGGGTGGCCAACATAGTACCGGTCATGAAGAAAGACGGTCGAGTCCGAGTGTGTGTTGATTACCGTGATTTGAACAAGGCCAGCCCAAAGGACGACTTCCCATTGCCACATATCGATGTTCTCGTGGATAGTACTGCTGGATTTGAATTATTCTCTTTCATGGATGGTTTTTCTGGCTACAACCAGATAAGAATGAAGGATGAAGACAAAGAGAAGACAACATTTATCACCCCGTGGGGAACCTTTCATTATAAAGTCATGCCCTTCGGACTCAAAAATGCAGGGGCAACTTACCAACGAGCCATGGTTACGTTGTTCCATGACATGATGCATGAAGAAATCGAGGTCTATGTTGACGATATGATTGCAAAAACCCGGCCTGGGAAAAGTCATGTTGAAACCCTCAAGAAGCTATTTGATCGACTTCGTGAATTCAAACTCCGTTTAAACCCCGCCAAGTGCGTGTTCGGGGCAGCATCAGGAAAATTACTTGGGTTTATGGTGAGTAGCAAAGGGATCGAAGTTGACCCATCTAAAGCCAAGGCAATATGTGAGTTGCAACCTCCGTCGACGGTGAAGGAGGTCCGAGTCTCCTAGGGAGATTGAATTACATTGCACGATTCATTTCCCAACTCTCGGAGACCGCTAAGCCATTCTTCAAACTCTTGAGGAAAAACGTACGAGTTGAGTGGAATGATGAATGTCGAGAGGCGTTCGATAAGCTGAAGCAATATTTGATGAATCCACCGGTTCTTGTCCCACCAATATCGGGGCATCCTTTGATTTTGTACCTCACAATCCATAGTGAGTCACTCGGCGCGATGTTAGCTTAGAAGAGTCCCGTGGATCAGAAGGAGCGGGCCATTTATTACCTCAGTAAAAAGTTCACTGTCTCGGAGCTAAAGTATTCTGATGCTGAAAAAACTTGTGCTGCGTTAGTATGGGTATTGCATAGCTGCGACAAGTACACCTTGCATTACTAGACATTTTCGTGATCGAGAACGATCCTATCAAGTATTTATTTAATCAACCAGCTTTGGTGGGTAAGCTAGCCAAATGGCAGGTCTTGATTTCGGAATTTGACGTGCAGTTCATGCCACAAAAATCAGTTAAAGGCCGAGTAATTGCTGATATATTGGCTGAGAATCCTAGAACCTTCAATGATGATGATTGTCCTCTAGATGATCGTATTTTGGCCATAAATGAAGATGCATGGTCCATGTTCTTCGATGGAGCTGTGAACTTGTCCGGTTCTGGTACTGGGGTAGTATTGATATCCCCAAACGGACAACACCACCCAGTAGCCGCGAAATTAATATTCCCATGCACTAACAATATAGCTGAATACGAAGCTTGTATTCTCGGACTTCAGGCTGCAATTGAAATAGGAGTGGCCAAATTGAAAGTATATGGAGATTCTGCACTGATCATACTCCAAACTGTAGGTGAATGGAAAACCAGGGATGCCAAATTACTGCCATATCATAAGTACCTCGAAGAGTTGGTGAAGGAGTTCGATGAAATTTCATTTGACTACTTGGCTAGATCCCATAATCAGTTCGCCGATGCCTTGGCAACGTTGTCATCTATGTTGCAAGTTACTGATGGTTTAGAAGTTGAGCCTTTGAAAATTGAGGTTCTAGCCAAACCTTCTTATTGCATGGCCGTGAATGAAGAGCTTGATGAGAAGCCATGGTATTATGACATCATGAACTATATTCAAAAGCAGGAATTTCCTGAAGGGAGCACTCCAGCCGATAGAAAATACATAATGAAGATGGCCTCAAAGTTCTTTGTCGGTGGTAAGAATTTATACAAGAGATCTTATGATTCGGTTTATTGAGATGCGTAGATGAAGCGAAGCTACCCAAATCATGCATGAAGTGCATGAAGGAGTTTGTGGCCCACACATGAATGGGCACATGTTGGCCAAGAAGATCATGAGACTAGGTTACTATTGGCTTGCGCTTGAAAGTGACTGCATACAGCATGTTAGAAGTTGCCATCGTTGCCAAATTCATGGAGATAAAATAAATGTTCCTCCAATGGAGTTGCACCAGCTATCTGAGCCATGGCCTTTCTCAATGTGGGGGATCGATGTGATTGGCCCAATAAATCCCAAAGCTTCAAATGGGCACCGATTCATATTGGTGGCAATAGATTATTTTTCAAAGTGGATTGAAGCCACATCATATGTTAATGTCACAGCTCGAAACGTGGTGAAATTTATTAGGCGTGACATAATCGCCCGTTATGGTGTCCCCGAAGCAATTGTCACTGACAATGGAACAAATCTGAATAACAAGTTCGTTGATGAGTTGTTCAGTGAGTTCAAAATCAAGCATTTGAATTCATCACCTTACCGCCCGCAAATGAATGGAGCTGTTGAGGCAGCTAATAAGAACATCAAGAAGATCCTGGCTAAGACAGCCGAGAATTATCGAGATTGGCATGACAGGTTACCCTTTGCTCTAATGGCGTATCGGACATCGATCCGAACATCTACCGGGGCAACCCCTTTCTCCTTAGTTTATGGCATGGAGGCAGTCTTGCCTGTGGAAGTAGAAATCCCCTCTTTGAGAGTCTTATCCCAAGTGGAATTGTCCGCGTGAATGGACACAACAAAGGTTCGAGCGGTTGAACCGATTGATGAGAAAAGATTAAAAGCTCTTTGCCATGGTCAGACGTATCAACAAAGAGTAGCCAGGTCTTTTAATCGGAAGGTACGGCCGAGACACTTTGAAGTGAATGATCTAGTTCTAAGAAAGGTGTTGCCGATTTTTCCTGATCCCGGAGGCAAATTTGCTCCAAATTATAGCGGCCCGTATATGGTGAAGAGGGTACTCCCTGGAGGTGCCTTGATCCTTACAGAAATGGATGGTCGTGAGTTTTCTAATCCTGTTAACTCTGATGCTGTGAAGAAGTATTACCCTTGAAAAAATTTGTTGTGAATTGAAGGAACTCATTTCTTCGTTGAATTGTGTGGGAATGGATTGAATGAGATGAGAAGTAGGCCCTGTTCCATACACATATCGAATTCATTTGATTCGGTATATCGACGTGTTGACCCAAAGTGTCGGTTCACTTAAATAAAAAAGAAATACCTCGAGGACACCACCAGCGCCTTGGCCTGGTGGCACGGGGAATGAAAAGGTCCGAGAGCGACCAGGGTTCGATCCCTGGAAATAGCAACAAGTTTGCCACAAAAAGAAAAAAAAAACAACAAAAAAAACAAAAAAAAACATTTTTTTTACCAATCCTTTTCTTTCTTTTTGAGCTACAAACTCTTTGTGTTAAGAGCTGATGAGTTCATGAAGTAATTGTGACCTTTCAAAGGAGAATTTTGCATGATAGTTTTACCTGTTTAATTACCAATTTCATTGAAGATCGTCACCATCGATCAAGTTAATGAATGATGTGGAATGAATTGAACATGCTAAATGAGACATGTCAGGATGATGAAAGGCAAGCCCTATCCTATACACAGTCCCTTGCTCTTATACTGGTGAGACGAGTGTAGGAAATTCCATGTTTCTAAGGAAAAGAGTTTTCTCGCGAAAGGTACGATGATCGAAATGATGAGAGACGGTTCATTCCCTATCCCGAACACTACGTGATCATCCATTGTTTAAACCCTTTTGAGCCCACACACGTGGATAATTTTTAAATTACCCCTGTCAAGAACCACCCCACATTGGGGCAAGTTGGAAGTAAGACGACATCATGAGGTGAGGAATTTGATAGGAATATTCTTGCTCTCACTTGCATCAATCTTCAGGTATTGCTATTACATTGAATTCATACGATAATTCAAGTGCCTTAGGATGATGAAGAGCAGTTCTTTCTCTATCCTACACACTTTATCCATTGCGTAACCCCTTGAGCCTGTAAATTCGTTTCTTTAAACCCAATTAGTGATCATCCCCCACACCGGGGCAAGGCAAAAGGCAAATATTCAAGCAGCAAAATCCCGAGTGCTGACAAAAAATGAAAACTCCTCAAGAACCCAAATGTTAAAGCATTACGTGGTTATAAAAAAAAAAACAAAAGGGGCATGAAAAAGCAGTGTGCCTGGTAAAAGCAAGGCCAATGCCCATAAAAAATGAAAGAAAGAGTCAAGATAAATGACTATCAATTGTAAAAGGGTGTATTCCCAGTGGAGTGGTACTCAAAGAACTCAAATGCCAAGTTTTTATAGTACCTATGAGGAAAATCCCAATGATGAAGAAGAAGACCGGTGACAATGCCAAGATGATCACCAATTCTCATCCCCCTATACACATTTTGAGCTTAATGATCCGTTCACTTCCCAATCTATGAACTTAACCTACGCTATGTCCCTTACAAAGCCTCTTCAGATTAGGGCACTGAAATTAACGTAGGAATTCATATGCTTAAAAGCATCGCTCGAAGAAGTGCGAGCAAGACCATTTCTATCTCATTTCGCAGGTTCCTTGACTTGTAAACCTGAAGGTGATTGCGAAGTATTGTTCTTTCATTAGCCTTGACTCGAAGAGTCCCTCTTTGTTGAGCCATTGACCGAGCCTACATTACAGTCCTGATAAAGACCTCTCAAATTGACAATGTCGTACCGCTTGCGAGAATGCTCGAACCCTTGTTGACATGATGAAAGTAAGATTGAGTGATTCCTGTGATCCGACATTAATGGTCGGGACAAAGTATCCTTCTTAATGAGAGTGAGTGAAAGTCCTTTCTAACTGAAAGTCTCTCATTTAGTATTCTTGAAAATCCATGTCATGAGTGAAAATTGTCTTAAACGATGATTCTCCCTAGTGGAAATTCGGTGGTGCAAATTTGGTAAAACCATCATGCATAAATCTTGATTGAATGGATAAAAACTTCAGTGGACTTTCGAGTGTGCTGAATTGCTTACTTCTTTGGCAAATGCATGTATTTTTGCTCTAATCATGTCTGACAGGTAATGTTTCCTTGAAGACCCAAGAGCTCCTGACATTTATGTTGCCTTTCAGAAGCCTCGAGGTGAGAAACTTCCATGAATATTTGAAGTACATCCTCGATGTTCCAAAATTTCTGTTTACCAAGAGGTAAGTGACCCTCACGAATATCCCAGGTTTGTCCTAGGTATTCCCAAATTGTTGTTATATGACTCAAAAATGTTCGTTAAGCATTTCATTCTGGATATGAATGCTTTCCGACCTTTTTCGTTGTACCTTAGTCTGGATCTAGGTATTTCGAATCTTCTTAATCCAATATTCATCTCACCTAACATTGAGTGTTTATTGGTTAAGTTCCAAAGTTCCTGACATCTCAGTCTGGATCTGGATGTCTCAAAACTCTTCATTTAACATTACACTCTGGATGTGAATGTTTTTCGATCTTTTTCGTTATACCTTAGTCTGGATCTAGGTATTTCGAATCATCTTAATCCAATATTCATCTCACCTAACATTGAGTGTCTATTGGTTAAGTTCCAAAATTCTTGACATCTCAGTCTGAATCTGGATGTCTCAAAACTCTTCGTTAAACATCTCACTGGATGTGAATGTTTTTCGATCTTTTTTCGTTATACCTTAGTGCGGATCTAGGTATTTCGAATCTTCTTAATCCAATATTCATCTCACCTAACATTGAGTGTCTATTGGTTAAGTCCCAAAATTCTTGACATCTCAGTCTGGATCTGGATGTCTCAAAACTCTTCGTTAAACATTTCACTTTGGATGTGAATGTTTTTCGATCTTTTTCGTTATACCTTAGTCCGGATCTAGGTATTTCGAATCTTCTTAATCCAATATTCATCTCACCTAACATTGAGTGTTTATTGGTTAAGTCCCAAAGTTCTTGACATCTCGATCTGGATCTGGATGTCTCAAAACTCTTCGTTTAACATTTCACTTTGGATGTGAATGTTTTTCGATCTTTTCGTTATACCTTAGTCCGGATCTAGGTATTTCGAATCTTCTTAATCCAATATTCATCTCACCTAACATTGAGTGTCTATTGGTTAAGTCCCAAAATTCTTGACATCTCGGGCTGGATCTGGATGTCTCAAAATTTTCCCCCCGTAAAATTAGGCTAGACACAACCAAGCAATGTAGAATAGTACGGGTCCTAGGAAAGCAGTCTCTTTGTAAAGTCATGTTACTATTCTAGGCGACCGTAGAATGGTACGGGTCCTGGACATGTAACACCAACTATCTCGAGTTACTTTACCCTCCTCGAAGGTAAGTTATTCCAGGTAAGTTCCTTTTATCAATGGCATTAGCATTTCCATGCATCATATAAATTGCATTTAAAAAAAAAAACAAAAAGAACAAAAATCCATGGCCTGCCAAAATATCATCCATTGCATGTGCATGGTCAAAATTTAGGTATCATATTGTCTTTGAATGCAACCTCTGCGAGCTCACCTTCAAAGAGGGCAATTGTTGACACCTAAATTTTGACTAATCATTTAGTAATTAATTGCATAAAAATTTAGGGATTAATCTTTAACCCCTAAGAAAAAATATTAAAATTACATCTCATGTAGTCGCATTTGCATCGGTACCAAAACGCAACCAAACACGGCAACTCACGGTCAATTACGTGCACAAAAGGTGGTCTCTCTCTTGCTGATTTGAAAGTACCCAATGAAAAAGAAGAAAGAAGAGTTCTTCACGTCCATTGTCTCTTCCTCATGCACCATGCGTGGACAAAATTCGGCGGACGTAAAAAATTCTAGCCGCATGCGTGAAGAAAGCAAAGAAAAAAATCCACTTTGCGCACGCGAGAATCCTGGAGAAAGTCGCAAGAGCATGGGCTCACCATTTTATAATTTTTTATAGTGAGAATTCTCTCCTTCCTGGAGAGCAAATCAAGAAAGAAGCAAGTAACAAGCAAAGAAAAGTCAATACTTGTGGCTAATTTAATGAGTGTCAGACGGTGGCCTCCTTATTTAAAAAATCCGGACGTGAACAGCAAGGAAAAAAGGACGGCCGCCTCCTATTCACACTAAAGTGGGTTGGACTCCAAGAACCCTATAAATACGCAAGGGGGGAGGCCACGCAAAGGGGAGAAAAAAAAATTGACTGAAGAGGTTTTGTGAGAGCTATTAAAAAAGAGAAAAAATTTCCATCGTGGGGACTTCTTCGGTCGGGACAAGGGGAAAAGAGAAAGGAAAAAAGAAAAAGTTACATGGGGAGGGGGAGAGAACCTGCGAGAGAAGAAAAAGAGTGAAGTGAATGGAGAGAGAGCGGACGTGGAGAAAAAAAAAAGAAAAGTAATAAAAGAGAGAAAAGAAAGAAGAGTTGTTCTTTCTTCTTCCTTGCGAAGCTTCGTCGACTTCTCGCGGCCCGCGCTCGCACCATCGCGCCACCTCCACGCCACCGCGTCCGCCCGCTCGCAAAGCACCGCGACCCTTCCGCTGCTGTAACACTCTCGATTGACGCTCCCTCCGCCACTCCCAACCGGCAGACCTTCACCCGACGCCCCGCACCGGCGACTTGCGCGTGCCTCCAGCGCCACACGCCTCCATCGCCGTGTTTCCACCACCGCCGTTTCGTCGGTCTTCCCCGACGCTCACCGCGACCCCTCGCCTCCGTTTGCGCGTCGTCGCGTCCACCCGGTCATCCTCGCAACAGCCCGAACCAGTTCTAGTAGTCCGACGCCCCCCCGCGACGTGGCTACTCCGCTCCGCTCGCCCGGTGATCCCCGACGCCGAGTCTCCCACCGCAACCCGAGCAGCCGACGCCTCCGCTCGCTCCGAGCTCGAGCCGCACGCCCGCTTCTCCGTCCCGCTCCACGACGCACCTAAGCGCACCCGCCGCCTTGCTCGCCTTTCTCCGAGCACCCCGCGCCCCGCAACACGACCACGCGTGCGCCACCGCCCCGCCTCCGCTAGCCCGGCGACTCTACTCCGCTCCGAACGCTGCCTGTGCAGATCCGAGTCTCACCCGAGACTTCCGTCCGAGTGCCGCTATTTCGCCCGAGTCCGCGGAGTGCGAAGATCACCACGCCGCCGGTCCGCCCTCGCTCGAGCTCCGACGACTCCGCCCACCACCGGTCCGCCGGTCCTCGCCGGAGCTCCGAACGCCGGTGACCAGCCCCCTCCCGGTGACAACCCCACCAAAAGACCCACGAACAAGCCGTGCGTGGGAGAAAAGAAGAAAAAAAAGAAAAAACAAAAGGGGAGCATTAGGTAGTTTTTTTTATTACTCTATCTTTATGTTTTACATAGTTTATAGTTTGTTTAGTTTATAGTTTGTTTAGTTTATAGTTTGTTTTTATATAGTTTTTTAGTGTGATTATTCATTAATGCATGATTGAAATTCCGATGTGAAATAACCCCTCAAATTAGGGATTAGGAGTCCGATTTTCGCGCCCGAAATCCGACTCACGATCTCTTATAAAAATCGACAATCCAATCTCATGCCCGAGATTCGATTTGCGATTTAATTTAAAATTGATCAACCCGATCTCATGCGCGAGATATGGTTCGTCAATTTTGGGCATTAATCTTATCTTGATTGAATTGGATATTTTTGCATAAAAAATTCAAAAAATGCAAGTTAGATTAGGGCTAGGGTTAGCATATTTAGTTATTTCGTTTTTTAAAATAATAATAATAAAAAAAGAATGCATTCATGATATTAGTTTTTTTAAGAATTGCACGTGTCAATAGGATTTTTTTTTTTACTTTCAATTTTTTACAACAAAAAAAATCCAAGAAAAATTGATTAATTTAGGACGCTAGTTTTTTGTAGGTTGCATAATAGGTTTTTTTTTTTAAAAATGCATGCTTTAGAAGAGATAACGTGTCCCTTTAATTTTCACTCTAGTGGTTTTTTTTTTTTTTTTTTAATTACGAATTTCCATAAAAATTCATCATGCATTTTAGAATAGAATTACATGTCTCATTTTAAGATTAGACCAATTTGCATCTTAGGTTAGAAAATGCTAGATTAAAATAACGTCTTAGTTTAAATTAGGATTTAGCATGACTTAATCCTAAGTTTAAATTGGATGGAATTTTACTTTAGCTAGGTAATATTTGCATTTGTCTTAATTTCGAATATCATGAAAAATACAAAATTTGTCTTTAGATAAATTAGTCTCAATTTTTAGGATAAATTGCATTTTTAGGAATAGAAATATCATGTGCACGTCATGTAGAATTAGGCTCATTTAATTAAAAATTGCCCGTCATTATAATTAGGTCATTTTGATTTGCATATTTAATTGTTGCATGTTCATTAAGAAAACACAAAAAAATAATAATATTTTACTCATGTCATGTAGTTTAGAACACATTGTCATGCCATTCCATGCTAGATTAGTAGCATGCATTGCATATTAATAAGTGAAAACCAAAAAAAATGGAAATTGCCTGTTAATTAGAAATCACATCTAGGTCTATTGATGTGAATTCTGATTTAACAATGCAAATGCTTTCGTTGCTACGAGGTAGGTCCTGCAATTTATTCATGGCTTTCTTGGGTGTTAAATTGGTGGTTTGCGCACCCGCATGATCACCTCACATGTTAGGAAGATAAATTAAAATCAATTCAAGCTGCCGCAAAAACATTTTTGGAAATAAAAGAATGGTACCGAAAGGGCATTAGAGAAATCTAGTGTAACCAAGTCCCCGAACTCACAATCTCGGTTCGTAGGAGTGAAGTAATTCTCCCATTACTTTACTTGGGTTTCTAATCGACCCACCAAAAATAGATTAGTGGCGACTCCATGATAAAAATCATTTGCATATAAAGAACTTAAACCCTAAGTCGCGAATTGGTATGGGCTTGGGAGAGCTCGAGCTAAGTCTAGGCTTAGCAATCCATTAGCCGAACCCTTAGGTGGTCCAAACCCGCTTCGGGGGGAGGTCGCGACATGGACATACCTTATTTGTTATCGATCAAATACTCATTACAGTCTTAGAGGAATTGATTTAAGCCCTGGAGTTTCATTTTTCAAGAGGGAGTATACCATTGTCTCAAAAGAAGAAAAATGAACATATTGTGTCAAAACTATTTTCAACGATCTTCCTTTTTACTTATATATAGCATTTATTTTCATTTAGAAAATAACCGTTTCTTCCTCTTATGGGCCAGATTTGGCTCGACATGGGTGAATAAGTCTGGCTTAACCCATCAAATAAAAAACCCATCAGTATTCCTTGAAGAGACATGCTCTCCCAATTTACACGTAAATCAATAATGTGACATTTAATCTAAGATAAGGTAATAACAATCCATTTGCAATTGTTGAGCTGTGTTCGTGAGGCGGACCAAGAGAGATGAGCGATTTCACCGATTCAATTGTGCTTGTGAGGCAAGTGAGGCCTATGAAGAGAGACGAGTAGTAAGGTGGCCAAAAAGGATTTCCTTTTTTTGGTCAAATATGAGCTAGGTTTCTATTTTCTAATTTAAATGGTAGAACCTCATAAAAAGAGTAGAGGCGAAATTGTTAGGGTTTAGAGTAAATAAGAAAAATATAATATATTATATATCATATATGTAACATATAAAATATACAGGGTTGCTCCGTGTTGGACCAACCCTAAAATCTCAAGAACGATAATCAACTCACATGGTATAGAGTTCAGGGTCCCAGGACCAAAAACCAACCTAAAGCTCTTGGGAATTAGACCAAGATTGGCCGAGTTGGGCTTATCCAAGGTCAACCCTAGACCAACGCTCTACTCTAACTAAAATCAGAGAAGGGATTGGAAATAATGTTGTTTCTAACTGTTGTAGGGATGGAACACTCTTACAAAGTGAAATGTGTCTATTAACATGGTTTTTGTTCTCTTCTCCAACCTTTAGCAATAAAATAAAAAAGAAAAGAAAAAACTAGTGGTCTGATGAATGGTTCGATCCACAACTAGAACCGAAAATCGGACCGATAGCTACCATTTCCAAATTTTAAAACTATAAACCGCCCAAAATCGACTGCTCGATCAAGTTCCCAACTCAATCTAATACCTGCGCTCACCCCTTGTCCGAACATGTCCACGAAGTATGATTATGAGGATTGGGTTTCTAATATGTATCATTTGAAATAGTTAATTAACAATAAATGTTTTTATTACTAACAGCAATGATTTATCTCTGAATATGCTTGTGTACGATGAAAATTACTTTGATCGGATCATTCTCGTGAGACCCCCAAGGCCTTTCGGCATGGGCAGGGCGGGCCGGGCCGGGCCCTCGATCAGGTATACTATAGCCAATGCACGTGATCATCTCTTAAGGGCTGTGATGGGCCGGGCTTTTGCCAAATAGGCCTAGGCTCAGCCTCTAGATATTCTACTGGTGTTGGTTTGCCCAATTTCTTTGCTTGAGCATGAGATCTGTCGTCTATTTTTTCAAAAACTAAAAACGAATAGCTTCTCAAAACTCAGAAATTGAAAATGAGAAAAGGAAGAAATTGCCTGTTATGCTACACGAATGACCAAACAATTTCACCAAGTGTAATTTTCTAAAGGAAGAAAAAATCCTTCAATCCTTGTTCTTTGGCCAATTTTACTTCTCTCTCAAAACAAAAATGCTTTAGCTAAATGGGAAATTTGAAGCTGAGACAAGACCCACTTTTGGCTTTAACATATAGTTCTAGGCCACATAAATCCACGTACAAAAGCAAAACATAATAATAATAGTAATGATAATCAAAGTTATGTTGCATTTGCACCATCATACAATTGGGCCTCACTACCACGTCCTTCGATATTCAGTTAAAAAACAATGTTCAATTGTCAACTGTAAACACACATGAACACAAATTGAAGAGAATAATCTATATCACAAAATTGAATAGAAGCATGCCATTTCACGACATTCAGTCATATGTCTATAAAGCACCGCATTGAGCAACAAGCGCTTCACATTGGAAACTTTCTGCAAAGCTACATGGCAACGCACAACTACTGAATCTACATCTGACTAATGTAACACCTAAAGAGCGACCTTTCCTCCAGTAAACCTACACATACATGTGAAGGGAATATACAAACACCTGACACGAGTTCTCGGCTTCAGATGACCTTTTTCCTCTGGCAAAACATACATGTGACACGAAATACATTTGACATACACGGAGCAGATTGCAAATTATCCCTAATGGAGCTCGACCACCATGATGTACTTAAAACTTTATAAACTATAGGAATCCAAAATCTAATATGACCTACAGAAATTTCAGGGTTAGAAAAAATGGCCCACCACTCTGAATCATTGTAGAGGAGCAGAATAGATGTCATCATCAGGGCTTGACCATCAGGATCTTCTCCAGGATGGTATTGCAGGCCAAAATCTTCCTCTACTTTGCTGGAATCTTTAGCAAGCACCTGAAGAAGAAGGATCATAATCAAGTTCCATCACATTGGATATGAGTGAAAATCAGTGACCTATCCTTAGGCTTCCAATCGGAAAATTAAGTCTTGAGAATTGATTGTGCTAGACATGGAATATAAGCGCTACTTGTCAAGTCTAAGCTGAGCTCTTAATAAAATTGTCTATCAACACAACTATTAAGATCAGAAATTGCTGAATCTGGAGATTGGCATTACATATTATCAGTCTCCACCTGGTGTTGGAGATGATACAAAAACTTAAGAGATGAAAGCAGAGCTCCAAAATTTTCAACTTAGGAAGAAAACACTATCAATCATGGCCAACGTGTAATCTCTCTCATGAAGATTGAAGCACAAAACGTTAGGGCAGCATGGTCAGACAACGGCAGATCAGATAAGCAAGAACTGCCCATGGATGGAGACACACACAAATGGACAGATACACAGATGGACAGACGGATAAAAGGATGGACGGACGGATTGACAGACATGAGAGGATTTTAAAGTTCCAAGGAATACTTATACATGAATGAGATTACAAACTAAAGGCAAGCCTCATAGAACCAAAAGTCTCAGAATTAGAAGGCAATTTCCAGTCAAACTTTCAGGACAATTTTAATTGAAGGCACCTCAGGTCAACAAAATCCAGAAAATAAAGTACTGGTATTTTCACAGGGGCGCATAAATGATATAAGTACTCTCCCATTTATGTAATCATTGACAAACCTGATACAGAAAAATTATGAGCTGCCATTCTGAATTTGAGATGGACATCTGTCATCAATGGAATTGGAGTTTGGGATCTTCTCAAGAGAACGGTATTGGAGGCGGACATTTTCTCCACTTTCAATAATTTTCAGCAAGTACCTACACCAAAGCTCTTAAAAATTTAGTAAATAGAAAAAGAATCCCATGAAACCTTAGCAGTACTAGACATTGCCCCTATTGTTTTCTTCTGTTACAAAGACTAGGTTTCTTCCCATTGAGAAGAACAATCATAGATTGCCAACAATAATCAGACTGAGGATCACTCACATCCAAGCAAAATCTCAAGAAGGAAATCAAATAAACCAGTGCCCCCAGGGCATAGGCCAGCTAATTCACTGTCCCTAGAAGACAAGACCTACCACAAAATCCATTGAGCTAGGCCACAAAAATCTGCAGCTAAATTGTTAATTCCAATACCTTTTAGAATTTATTACACCAAGGATAAGAAAGTGGCTGCTTCTATATATTATTTGCTGCCGATTAGGGTTGCTATTTCATTGTTTCAGACAACCACTGAACTGGGGTCTTTAACTGGTGATAATAGAGAATTGACCAGAAAAGCTGGCACATTAGGAAATGAAAGCTTCATCCTCATGTCTTTAACACAATATGGAGCTATAGCTAGCGTTTCCCTGAAGATCTGAATTAATCTTAGCTCGGGAAGATTTTAAAAAGCGAGAGAAAGAACTGAGCAATGCTTATCAAAGCACCTCTGATGGTACTAGCTTGAAGGCACACTAATCTACAGAGTAAGAATTAGTTTTAATAAACAGTGACCACACTAGAGAAAGTCAAAGTGAAAATCAAATTCACAAGCATCTAGCACTTACCAGCCATTAAGACATTGGGATGTGATGATTGCTTCCTTACCAACAAATTTTTCTGGTGTCCTCTTATTCCCCTGCACAATTTGGAGGGCCACTTCAGCGTTTCCTTGTCAATCAATGCATCTAATGTTTGTCCTATAATGCAGTGGACATCAATTTGTGCCACAAAGGTGGGAGTAACTGACCTTTATCAGAACTTTCTCGTTTACCATAAATGGATATTGGACCCCTTTATGAAGCCCATTATCAGCACCACTCTCCCCATTTTCCTGGTGTCCGCATAAGCAGCATCATCAATGTCATATGGAGAATATATTTTGTCAAGGGGAAAGGAAAACCTGACTCCAAGAAAGAAGGGAGAGGGGAAAAAAGAAGGGAGAAAAGAACTAGCAGAGATTGCTCTATGCATACATACAAATCACTAAGATTAATGATGGAGGAGGAAGAGGCTAATTACTGCTATTAGTAACCATGTTACTAGTTTATCATGGAAATGGACAGTTCACATTCATCATGTCAGAAAACAAATCAAAGCATATACATCTATTTGATAAAAGAAACATAAGTCTCACATCTATTTGATAAAAGAAACATAAGTCTCCATTTTCTCAAACTCCCCTAATTTTTAGGAATCGAATCCCTTCTTTAAGACAACGAATCCCTGCGAATCTATGGTGTCTACTACTAGCATCCACAGCCATTGTCATACATTTGATGCAGAAAAAAAATCATTATGGAGGTGCACCTTAATATTTGAATCTGCAACCAGACAAACTAAATGTAATGCCAAAACAAATTTTTAATCTCTTCTGCTATTTCTGCTGATGATAACATCTTGTTGGGCAAAGACAAACTGAATCACTATGACAAGGGCTCATTTGGAAAGTACCCTGTGAGATCTTCTCATTGGATCAGCTTGATCGCCCATCTCTTTTCTTCTCTTGCGGAGCTGTGCATTATGGAAGAGTCTTCTATCATCCTCAAGCTTTACAGCTGCAGCTGCAGCTCTAAGAGCTGTTTAAGAAACGGAGTTTACAACAACTCAGAAAATTTCATTTTCAATGGGCCGGACTATTAAGTCCAATGAATTGAGTTGCTTGCAGAGAAACAACAGAAAAAACTAATATGCAAGACATTGTGCTAACTCACAGGGCACAAGTGTCCATTAGATGGAAGATGAAGAGATCCCAGAGGACAATATGACAAAAATAAATGAAAGAGTGAACTTGAAAGTACCATGATTCGGAATCAAAGTATTCCCCTTAATTTCTGCACTGCAGAGTGTACATCTTGACTGCCAAAAAGAATACGACTGCAATTATCATTCTTCTGCCTTCCATTAAAAAGTAGTAATTCCATTCAAAATAGTGGTCAAGAGGACATTTCAGATAAGTCGACATCACAAGGGATGACATCCCCCAGGCCACCAATCTTCTTAAGCTTTTCTTATATATAACAAGTGAAAAAAGCTCATGATTGAGTGTTGGAACCCCCCATGATGCCTTTTCAATGAACTTTACCCAGGGGGAGAAATCGGAAAAATCAACTGATGTCCATCTAACATAGCTAAAAAAAAACTATTTATCTGCTTGAAATTCCATATAGATAATTCTTTACAAGTAAGTTTTAAAAATAATTTCCTTTAATAAGAGCAAACATTTTTCCCCAGCTTCAATGCCAGAATGCTTTCTTTGGAAATATATACCCCATTTGAGAACTCTCATATCCACAAGTTAACAATCTTCCTGCAGGCTATCGTCATTACATACACTGATTAAGTCAAATGACGTAAAGCAGCATTCTGTCGATTTCTGAACCAAGTTCATTTTCTGAGAAAATATTTCGAAAGCACCAGTAGAGAAAACACATCATCACAATTTTGGAAGCTGATGTTCATACAATAATTTGCTTAGGCAGATCTACAGCATAAAAATTAAAGTGCATATTGGAATTCCTCACCGTCTCAATCACTCTTTTCAGCATGAAACCACCAAATGAATGGCCGCATGAGACAACCACAGCATCTTCAAGGAATGCACCACTATAATTTTGAAAGATCAACACGAGAAGAAACAGAAAACAAAAAAAAATATGAGTAATCAACTCTTAAATTTCATCCTGAATAAACCAGGAACCAATGAGTGAAACTACAAGCAGCCAGCAGTATAACCAATAAAAGAATTTGATCATATAGAATAAGCAAATCAAGACGTACAAAAGCATATAATATAAAAAATTATATTAACTTAACAGAGTAATCGTGAATTGATCTTAATAAGTTTTCTGAACCAGGAACAAGACTTTCACGAGCACCAAGAGTGCCATGGAGAAGGGAAAAAAATCAGTCTGGAAAGGAAACTAAGTTCACAGGCAGACAAAATAATGCCACAATTAACTAAACTAAGAAAAGGAAAATAACCAAGGTAGGGCAATAACTCACGATAAAGGATCAGAGAGGACACTTCTTAACGTTGGTTCCTTATTTGAATTATTTCCGGGTACCTGTGAATTTACAAATCCGGCTAAGAACACATCCATTTCAACAGAACTCCAATTAAAGAGAATATCATCATGTACAAATAAGCACAGAGAACTGTTTTTGAGTTTAATTTACTGAATAACCACAAAGTGAGTCAATATAAATTTTGGAAAAAGCCCTCAGTCAAGCAAATTATTGTTCCTACTATAGGAAGCAATTTATCTCAATTCACTCTTCAAGCCAGAAGAGATCAAAGCAGACCCATGGCTTCAATAAAGCCAGCTATGACATCTCAGGCAACAGATGAAGCAAGTTACCATTTCCTCTTCAAACAGAACTCTTCTCTGGACCAACAATGAGAGGGGTATCTAGTCTTCTAATCCCCTTGGGGCTAACATTGCTTGTAAACTATCTTAAATAGCCTATGTGGGAGGAAGGAACCTGTTGTGTGCTTTAAACAACACATGTGGAACAGATGGCCAGTTTATGAAATCCCATGAACAGGAAGGATAAGCTTGAATCAAAAATGCCTAGGGAAAAGTTTTAAATCCTCTATCTTCTTCAACAAAAGTAATGTTACCTTAATCTTGAGCAGATGATCAAAGGGCCATTTACTAACAAGTGCTGGCCATAATAATTGAAAAGCACATCTGTAAGTTTATTATGTCGCATACTTTGTTTTTCCTCCTCTTTTCTTGCTATAATCCTGGTTCAAGGTTACCTTCTTATAAGCATGCAAAGGCTCAATAAATAAACACATTTATCCTCCATTACTTAGGATAGTCTCATGACTCTCATCAAGGAAACCGTTAATCTAATATGGCTCTTCCACAATTCTTTTATCTCAAAGAATAAACTCCATTTCTTTTTCTTTTATTTTTCTTCTGGTTCTAGGAACCCCAACGCCACAGGACAATCACAATTTCAAAGAGCAAAATTCTCTTCAAATGGAGCCCACCATGTCGATCTTAGTTTTGCATTGTACTCAACCAAACACCAACCGTGTATGCGAGATCCATATATTCAAGGTCCTTCTTTGAGGGAATAAACTCAACGCCAACTCTAACAGCATTTCAAGCTCATCATTCTACATAAAAGCACTTATACAAGATATTAAGATGTTTCGTCAATCAAGAGAATACCACCTTCTCAGATGTACTTTCTAGTCTTTTTTTCCTCCCCAGCAACCATACATTACTCAAGGCATTAGTATGACTGCACTGAATGTTCAAGCAAAGTGACATTTAACTGTGCAAGTTCCATCATTACTAGCCTTTACAAGATGCTTTGTGGGGGAAAAAGAGAGAGAGAGAGAGAGAGAGAGAGAGAGAGAGAGAGAGAGAGAGAGAGAGAGAAAGAGAGGGAAAGTGAAGGAATGAACTTTAAGGAAAAGACATGAAGGGAAAGGAAGAAAAAAAGTAAACCAGAAATTGATATGAGAAGTATTACTTTAACAATTCGATCCTCAAACCATTTTAGTGTCACATCGAGCACATGTTTAATTTGAAGCATACTTGATAAGAAAAGTATTACTTTAACAATTCGATCCTCTAACCATTTTAGTGTCACATCGAGCACATGTGTAATTTGAAGCATACTTTGCATTCTTTGCTTATCCGACAGAATGACATTAACTCCATATTTTGGAACTTTGTGTCCAGTTTTTATTCTTTCCATTTACACTCTCTTCCAAATCACACAGAACTACAATGGCATCCTGTTTTTTCTTCCCTGTTCTTCCTTCTTTTCATTCATCCCTATACCGAACCACAACATTTCCATTTTGCCTGAGCATATTATAGTCACACCAGACTCAAAAAGGTAATTGCGCTACAAAGTACTTGTTTTTTTGTATGTCTTTCCCGATGTCACAATCGCTCCTTTGCTTTGCGAAATCAGCCAGGCATCATACCTACTCAACTAAGATGCTTATACCCTACAGTGTGAATACTACAAGCTTTGCAAGCAATTTCCCTTTATCCCACCAAGATTCCATCATCAAGCAAAAAGCACACACCGAGGGATAATATATAATAGATACTGCTAATTGAACATGAATTAGATGGAAAAACAAGATCTCAGAGCTGAGTACTTGATTAACCTAATAGCTACATCAGTTTCCCCTTATCCATCTGAACCAAGGCAAATGGAATTGGTCATTGTACTGATAAAATAGTTAGAAAAGAATTGTTCAAACAATTTCAGTTTGTCTCTTCGGGACACTGCCTTCGGTGAAAACAACCAAAAAACAACAGCCCTCAGTAGAGATATCTTACACAAACATTCTCAGGGTTGGGGCACAATGCATCCTCCTCAGCAGAAAGGTCATCCATAAACTGGCTGACTGATACTCGTACATAGCTTTGAGGAATGACATGACCTGCGGCTGCTATGGGAGAACAATCTAATACAGCATTGCTCTGAGGCATGAGCCTAAAAGCCAATGATGTCCTGCAAAACATAAGACATCACTTCATAATCAAGGACATTGGTATAAAAAAGACGAACTTTAGCATCACAAAGCCATGAAAAATTGGCCAAACTAAATTTATACCTCCCACCACCAAAAGAGCCAGCAAAGCAATCTGGTGCAGCCTTATGTAATGCAGCAGGACGAAGCCCAGCAGTAATGTGACTAAGTGCCTTCCCAGTCACCAGTAACAGATCTCCAAAGGACGACCCACCATCTGCTAGGTACCAACGGCCATTGGGGTCAAAAACCTAACAGGTGAAGAGGAATAAAACCCAATGAGCATTAAATAAAGATATCTTTATTCAAACCTTGGAAATATGATAAGCAGTAGACCTATGAAAAGGAAACAGGGAAATACACATGTATGTTACAGAGAAGTATTGTCTCCCAAGACCAAGGCAAAGCCAGAGATCCGATGTGCTAAATTTTTCCTTGACAGAATGAAGTTACCTGTTCACCAGGATTATCCGAGGAAATTAATGTCAGAAGTCCCTTCTCAACCTCTGCATTGACACTCAGCTTCCCTCCACTAATGGTGATTTTCCCATTTTGCAATGTGTTGGGTGAGTATGATGCAACAAGCACTGATGAAGACACCTCATTAGCAGGCAATGGGATATCATCCAGTAAATGATTAAATGCACTGCACAATATTTGTTCAATAATTACACACCATTGAAAAGAACCAGAGTACAATGAGAAAAAAAAAATAAAAAAAGCCATGTACAAGCAAACTATCCCTTTAATCCCCTTCTTACTCGCTTCGCAACCGGAGATGTCTTGCTATCGCACAAAGGGCAGCCCGAGCAACTTTTCCCATGCACTTAAAAATTTCACCCATGCAAGGGGGAGATGAATCGCCATCCTCTATAGGCCTGCACCAAAGTAAATTCAGTCAGGGCTACATGAAAAGCCAAACAGACAAAGGATAGCAATCTCCATCCGCCATTGCAGCAGGAAGAAAACTTTCAGAAGAACTAGGCACAATCATTTAAGAAGTTATATTATACACACAGCCAAATAAAGTACACATGTACTGCAGGACAAAGGTTGAAATACTTCAGTCTTTTTTAAAAACTGGAAATCTACCTAAGAATGTAGTAGTAGTTAATCATCAAGAGATGTTTGAGAAAACAACCTACTCGTGGATGTCCACGGGTTCCTCCAACATTTTGAACATCAAAGAGCAAACCAGAATAGGGAGTCGCTCAAAGATTTTATAAAAAGTTCCAGTCAAGAACTGGTATGGGAACCAAAGATGGCATGTTCTATAATGATGACAAACAGGAGGAACTACGATGTGAGGACCATCAATACATATGGACAACTTGGTCCAGAGAAATTTCATTTGCAGCATTCATTGTCCATTAGATACTGGCATGGGAATCAAAGATGGCATTTTCTACAATGACGAGAAAAGGAGGAACTACATAGTGAGAAAACATCTATACATATGGAAAACTTGGTCCAGAGAAATTTCATTTGCAGCATTTATTGTCCATAAGGTACTGGTATGGGAACCAAAGAAGGCATTCTCTACAATGACAAGAAACAGGAGGAACTAAGAAGTGCGGAACCATCAATAAATATGGATGACTTGGTCCAGAGAAATTTCATTTGCAGCATTTTTTGTCCTTAAAAACGATATTAAAAATATGCCAAAGGAACCACAGATTAAATGCAAGTCCATAAGAAACAAATAGACCAAAAAATGCCTTCAATTCTAGAACTTAATTAAACAAGCTTGATCACAGTTTCAGAACCAGCATCTTGTTCCTTCAAGGTCTATGCATCACCAATCATGATTGCACATATCCCAATTTCCACACTTTCCTAACAACTAGAACTTCAAGACTTCGCCTTTAACCTTATATAAGCATGAAAACTCGATTTCAATTTCACCCCACCTGCCACCTCGTATCTAATTCTACTCAAACCAGACCACGGCAACAGTCACAAACTCCAAACCTTTAGAAACCAAGTAAGTAAAAGTCACACACACCTCCCAGCCCTGTACATGTAAACCCCGCGAGGACTCCCTTTACCAGCGGCCGGAGCCTGGGACCTCGTCCTCAAGTACAACCTCGCGGCCTCCAAGCCGCACCGCATCAGTGCAGCATCCTCCGGTCCCAGCTCGATCACCGCCGCGTTGTACCGCGTGAGCGACCCGGACAGAGCCTCCACCGCCCTGAGGTAGGGCCCAGCCGGGGCCCCATCGTAGGGCGCGATGTCGGAGAGCCGCACCCTCGCCATAGGGGAGGTCACAGCGGCCTCGGCCCCGGGAGGATGGGGAGGAGGATGCGCCGCCGCGAGCGGGGGCGGCGGGGCGGCCCCACCGGCGGCATCGCGGCGGTGCGGGGCGGAGGACAGAGGGGCCAGAGACGGCGGCGGCGCGGTCGGCGTGGCGGCGGGGGATCGCTTGAAGGCGCAGGCGGACGAAGCGGGAGGAGGAGGAGGAGGAGGAGGAGAGGGATTGTCAGGACGCGAGGAGGCGACGGGTGCAGAGGAAGCCTGCTGCTGCATCGCCGTGGGGACCGCTGATCATTCTGAAAGCAAAAAAAAAAAAAAAAAAAAATCGAGCTTCTTCTCGCCTCCGCGTTTTCCCGCCTCGGGGTTTTCAAGATGCCGCCATGAATGCGAAGTGATCCGAGACGAGCGCAGGCGGCTGGTCTTCCTCCCGTTCCTAGTTCGCAAGCATCGCCGCTTCGGCGAAATGGGCTTCGGGTTCCGTCGTCGAGCTCGCGCTCCTCGTGAGGGAAGAATCTACCAGAAGCTACGGCGAGGGGGGAGGAGGAGGAGGGGGACGGGAGCTCGGGAGCTCGGGATTTAGGGTTTAGCGGTGGAGCAGCATGGGAAGCTCCGTGGAGATGGCGAAGGTGGAAGGAGGAGAGTGGGGAGGGGGAGAGGAGTTGCTGTGCTTTTGTCTCCCTCTTGACTTGTTCTTTTTTTCGTCCTCTCTCTTTCTCTCTCTCTCATTCTCTCTTTTTTCAGGGAGGCTATGATTGATAATAACTCCACATGGTTTTTCCTTTTCTTTTTCAAATTTGCCCTCTCAGGAACTTTTTTTTTCCTTTTTTTGGTCAGACCTCTCGAAAACTTTGGAGGTGGAAATTTTTCTTTACATGTTAAAGGATGAAAAATGGATTAATGATTAAAAAAGAGAGATGAATATATATGACCGTTCATATTATATAATCTTGAACAGGAGAAATTTTCTTTGCAAAAAATAAAATGAGGCGGAAGATTGATTTACGTGACAAAAATATATTACCGTCGGTTTCACTCTATTAAAAAAATATATATGTGTATTGAAAAATTGTATCATAAATTATATAGTATTTATTTAAAAAGGGCAATTTAGAAAATGTTTACTTTTTATGTAATTTATTATATTTATTTATTAGGATTGAGAGAAGAAAATTTGTTTTACAAAAGTTAGGCTATAGCTTAAAAAATTCATTCTAACAATGTAGGACAAAGTTTTTGAGATGTTCTTATCTAAGGCTCTCACTTTTACATGTGACACGAGCTTCGAAAGCTCCTTAAAGTAAACAATGTGAGATTATACTTTTTGTGAATTTCATGTGGGCTTTGTCCCCAATTAACTAGTTTGTGATGGTAAAGCAAGTTCAAGTTCACATATGTAACCCATTCTTAAATTCTCCAAATAGTCTCGTGTCTTGCATGATATCCTACAAGGCACCATTACCTCATAGTCACTACTCATTCTAAGTGAGCTTGAGATAAGCAATTGATCCCAATTTATTAGTATTTTTTATTTAAAAGATTCAATAAGCACCCTATAATGAGGAATTAGTTGAAAAGGCTTTTTGAAAAACATTTGCTGTGTTAGTTTGCTTAAACCATTCTAAAGTGTAATGGATCATCTCAATGATTAGACAACAACCCATGTTTTGGCATTGATTTGTGTTAGGATTTATCTCAAATTAATTGTAAAAGAGGCAGATGATCAATTTATAACTGTAAGAGAAAACCTCATCTCTTAAGTTAACTTTTGGGTTGAGAGAGGCCTAACACCACCTAACAATTTGATTGTGAGTTTATGGAAGCTCGGTCTTGCAATCATCATGGTTGATCTTTGATTGTCATTTATTGGTATAAGATGATATGATCAATGTTATGTTTTAATAACTGGTCATTTATGATCAATTGTGATAGCAGTCAATCATTTTTGCCACTTTTGCTCACTATTCAATCCAAATGGCTGGTACCCAAATGGCTCGTCGAAAAACACGACGTGGATATGAAGACACGGCTTAAAGTAAAGTGATCTCATATGAAAGCTAGACAAAAATTAATGATCGGAAGGGGGATAAGCAGGGAGGAGCTATATGCCAAGGATGTGAAGCTGATGACTTGATTGAAAATGGGACGAAACTCTAGTTACTTGATTTGTAATTTCACAAACATTATGACCTTTATATGAAAGTAGGAATGCCAGGCCATCTCCTCGCCATAGAGCTACGTTACTTGATTTGTAATTTCAAAATATTGCGCAGGCCGCCATTCAGTGGACGACACGTGGAGCCACGTGTCGTCTTTGGGTCCCACTTTCTTTCTTTCCGTTGGAGACGTTTACTGCGTCTTGTCTCTTCATTTGTTTCAAATTTCTCACGCTCTCTCCTCCAAAGAACGATCAAAGCCGACTCTCTCTCTCTCTCTCCCCAGCAAGTCGCCTCCGCCTCCGCCTCCCCCAGAGCCCCGCCGGTCCCGAGCTCAGATCTGCCTCCGCCGTCGCCTCCCCCGAGAGTCCCACCGGTCGCAGCTACTGAGTTCCCGAGCCCCTCCGCCTTCGGTTTATCTTCACCGAGGTCGAATCTATAGTTCGTTTGATGAGATTTCTGTTTGTCACAATGAAAGTGTCCTTTTTTTTAAACTGTTCATCTCGCTACTGAGGCGTTAATGTTATGAATGGAATGGAGCCAAATGTAATGGAGTTTCTGCAGCTTCAGCGACACTATCTTCACTAGGCTTGATGTGTCTGTATATTCTACCTTTTTTTTTCCAGACATTCTGGTCGAAATCAGTACTCTGATTTAACGTTGAGTGATGCTTTTCTTCTGATGTTTTTAGCTGCTTGGTGGATCTGAAATAGGCCAATTTCATGAACCCAACAAGCTGTTTTCCTCCTTTGTTACTGGCAGGGACTCTGTTCTATCGGTCGCAGCGTCTCTGCTCTGGAATCCTTCGTCCATTGAGACGATTGTTATGAGTTCGTTTCCTTTGTTTATTTTCTCCATGATTAGACAGATTAATTTTGCAGCAGATGGCTTGTTTCATATGCTGATATTGTGGGTTCATACACTGGCTATGGTTCTGCCGTAGTGGTCTTCTTTACTGCGGCAAGAGTTGCCGGCTAAGGTGGACGAACAATCTCATGCCGGACGTAAAACGTTGGCCCTTTCACTCCCGAGAAGGAGAAGCTTGTCATTAATTGTCATGGAATACTCGGTAACTGGTACCTATCTTACACTCTCCGAGACTCATGGCTTGTGCTTAGGCTGATTAACCAGCTCATTTAATAAGGTTGGCCTAGTAGAGTAGAGATAATAAAACTTCCGATTGCATTTGGATCTTAAATAGCTAATACAATGGGAAGCTATGTAGCACGGATACTTTTCGGAAGCCTTCGTGTCGTGTCCGATACTCCGACACATGTCCAACACGCTCCGACACGCTTCAACACGCTCCAACACGCGGTCAAATAAGTGTCGAAAAATCCAACATGTGGTCAACTCTCTCCGACACGTTCCGACACGCGAGTCCAGAATTTTGACACGCGATTCCGACATACACGGGGTCAATTTTAAAAATTTCTAATACTTGAGAGGTCAAAATATAAATATACACAAAAGAAGTAATAAAATTGCTATAAATATACATGCACGGGTCAATTTTTTTTTCAGTTTTTTTTTTTAGATTTTTTTAAAAGTCTTTTACCATGAAAGAAGTAATAAAAAATGCTATATATGATAAAAATTTATCATTTCAGCATTTCTCTTTAAACAATGTTTTTTTCCTCTAAGTTTTGTGTATTATTTTAACAAATTAAAATAATGAATGATATTATTTAATATATTTTGTCTAAATTAATTCTAGGCTATTAAAAATATATTTAATTTATAACATGTCGGAACGTGTCGGAACTTTCTATTTTTAATAAATGACGTGTCAGCGTGTCGTGTCGTGTGTCGCGTGTCCGTATCGATGCTACATAGATGGGAAGTACCCTTCTGGAGTTACATCAGTTACTGTCGTTTTACCGCTCTTGACCTTTCAAGTCTTGGAAGATCGATAGGGGTTTGACTCTCGAACATTTTGTTCTGCCTAAGCAAGTTGATGATCGGTACTTGTTATCTAACTAGATGCAAATTTTGATTAAGAAATGGCCCAGAATAATGACACCGTCCAGGATGAGAAAATAATGTAGCTTCTGCTGCAAATTCTTAAGCTTGCAGAGGGTGTGTTTGAATTCCAGGTAGCATCCTGAAGATGCATTCTTCGACTCTTGCTTGGCTGTTTATTTGTAGCTATACAATGTCCCGTACTAACTGTGGTTTTTTTTATGAAAGACGGGTGTCACTTAAGGATTTGCAATCGAATCTTCAGATAATTATGCATTGTCATAACCGACTGTGAGGAACTTGATCTCCAAAAAGATACTTGTTTTCTGCAATTTGTTTCATATACCCTCTGTAAAGCTGACTAGTTTCTTCTAGTCAAAATCTGTTTATGATTAAGCAAGTCATAACCCACCATCCAAGATGTCTTGATTCGTAGATTAAGAAGCACTCGCCTCTGCCTTCGCCACATGAGCCTATCGGTGGCATTGGACCTCGTTATTGCCAAGACTATTGCTTAATTTGATGTTTTAGAGTCGTCAGTCAATTAATTCACATGTGTAAGGTTATCCAATAGCTGAATCACAGGTAATCTTGAACTCATACTATATAAAAGATATTTGCTTTGTCAATAAATAGATGTGATGTTAATTTTCTAGTAAAAGTACTATATTATATATATATTTATGACTTAGGGAAACCCGCAAGTTGATAGCTGGCGGGCAAACCCTGAACTCATACTATATAAAATATATTTGCTTTGTCAATAAATAGATGTGATGTTAATTTTCTAGTAAAAGTACTGTTTTAATTTTTTTTTTTTTGTAACCCAGGAACCCGTAAGCCGACAGCCAACAAGCAAACCCTAAGGGAGTGATTGTAGGACCCACCACCACAGTACTCCAAGTAAGAACTTCTAACAATGTTAAATATATATTTTTTTTATGATCAAGGAAACTCGTAAGCCGACAGCCGACGGGCAAACCCCGGGGCCCATGAAGGAACCCACCACCCTCGTGAAGCGAGTAAGTCCACCTGCGACGTGCTGGAGATTCGAACTTCTCCATTTCATGAATGGGAAAAAAGCCTAAAACCAGCAGCGCCACTCAATGCGGTGGTATGTTAAATATTTTTTGTTCCTTGCTTGCTGCATAAAAATGTCCATTTAGCACATGTAATTGCTTTTATCAAATTTAAGGTTGAGAATGGCGCTTATGAAGTTATAGAGTATGGTCTCGAGCATAATCATAGATTTTTATCAAAACATCAAAAGCACTTGATAAAATGTGGAAAAATGATTTTTGATACTTGCAATTGTGTTTTAGTTGATATGATTAAAGCTAGCATTGAGGGTTATGGCATATAAGTTCTTGGCAAACAAAAGAGAAGGAAGCCAAAACTTGGCTTTCATCTTACGTGGTTGTTAAATTTTTTTGCAAACTAAAAAATCAAACCATGAAAGTGGGGGAGAGTGTCGAAATCCTTTAAATCATTTTTATTGCATGTAAATGCAATATTTAATGTTTTTGTATGTTGTACAAATAGACCAAGATAAGATTACAATTTTTTTTTGCAAACTAAAAGATCAAATCATGTAGGTAGGAGAGATTGCCGAAATCCTCTAAATCAATTTAATTACATGCAAATGCAATATTTAATGTTTGTATATATTGTAAAAATAGATCAAGATGAGATTGCAAATTTATTTACTTGGTTATTTGATGTGCTTTTAAAGTCTATGGGAAATAAGGCTTCAAAAATATTTTCACCAATCAAGATCAAGCTATGGGCAATGTCTTTCGAAGAGTGTTTCCAAATACTCAACATCGTTTATACACTTGGCACATTAAGGAAAGTGCCAATTAAAACATTGCATATTTTTACCATAGACTAGGATTTAAAGATAAATACTTATCAAAATTTATTTATAAATGCAAATCAAAGGATAAATTTGAATATAGTTGAAGGAAGATGAAAGAGGAGTGGGGCATTGAAAATAATAATTGGGCACAAAGGTTATACGACTTGAGACATAATTGGAGTTCCACTTTTAATCATGATATTTTTTCCTTATGGCATAAAATCAAGTCAAAGGAGTGAGAGCTCTAGCAATGTCTTCTAACAAATGTTGATTAAGACATTGATCTTATAGAATTTGTTCAACACTATGAAAAACAATCAAAACACATGAGAGAACTTAAAAGTTAAGATAATTATACTTCTTGTAGGAGGCTCAAATTGCAAATTTTGACTCTTGGAATATGGACACATGTCGCTTTGGTGTATATTGATGCCACTTTTAAAAGGTTTAATGAAGATATTTTTCAAAGTGCTTTAGAATGAATTTCAAATATTGCTTTCTATGGTTTGGTTTATGAAAATTTGCACGTATTGAATGGGAATATAAATCAACCTATATAAGGCCCTTCTAGAAGCACTTTAAAAAAAGTCTTCATTAAACCTTTTAAAAGTGGCATAAGTGTACATTAAAATGATATACATTAATATTTCGTCATTCAAAATTTGCAATTTGGGCTTCTCACAAGAACTATAATCATATTGACTTTCAATCTCTCTCATATGTTTTGGTTGTTCTTCATAATATTGAACAAATTCTACAATGGTTAATGTCTTAGTCAACATTTGTTAAAAGACATTATTAGTGCTTTTGCTCTATTGACTTGATCTTATACCATAAGAAAAAATATCACGATGAAAAGTCGACTCCATTTATGTATCAAGTCATATAACTTCTAAAGCCAACTGTCATTCTTAGTATCTCACTCTTCTTTCATTTCTCTTCAAGTATATTCAAATTAATACTCTAATTTGCATCCATACATAAATTCTAATAATATTTATCCTTAATCCTAGCTTGTGATGAATGCATATAATGTTTTGATTGGCATTTGAGTATTTGGAAACATTATTCAACAATACCTCATTTAACCAAGTAAAAATATATGTAGTCTTATCCAACAAAAACGCACAGCCAAATAAAGTATTATTCCAATAGTGATTAATTCCAACAAAAGTGCAAATATCATGTTGTACTTGTTAGTATGATATGCAGTATAAAAAGCATCGCATCATCAAAATAGTTATAATCAAATTTAGACAAATTATCTTTCTTAAATAGATTTGTCAATATACTATCTTGATCTACTCTTATAAAGAAAAATATCACTTTACATGCAATGATTTAAAAGATTTTGACAATCTCCCATAATTATATGATTTGATCTTTCAGTCTGTAAAAGATTTTAATAATCACCTGAGATGAAATCTAGTTTTGGTTTTGTCATGATTTAAACCTTTGGGAGCCTAGAAATTACTTTTCCATGAACAATTGAAGATTTGTAGCCAAATTTAGAATTTCATAGATTATGGATATTTCTTAGGCCAAGTGGAAATCTTCAAGGAACTTCATGGCAAGACGGACTGCTCCAAAATGGAGATGTGTATAGGAGGGAAATGTCATGTTAGATAAGTTTATGAGGGAAATTGAGATTAACAAAGTGTTATTGCTGAGTAGTAAGAAAATGATGCTAGTCAAAACGAGGTTGTACTTTTAATAAGGAAAACCATTCTAGGAAAAAAGAAAAGAAATTTAGAAAGCCATGAGAGATATCACAATATAATTTTATTTGGGAAAGACTAGTTTGCCCCTTCAATACACAATACATCGACTTATATAAGTATGAGCTTGTATTTAAACAAACATCACTTGCTTTAATTGAAAAACACAAAGGCATCTAGAAGACAATGCAATATAATATGCTAGAGCACTACACACCAAGCACACCTTAAAGCAACATAGTATGAAAGATGCTAAAGCACTACATACCGAGCACACTATCCTATTTTATTACCAAATCATTCTTTAGTATTGTCTGCTAAATTGTTTGAACTATCTCCATTCTTTGCTTTGTGAAAAGTACAAATAAGTTTGTCAGTCTCCCATTATGCAAATGCTTATTAGCAATAGGATCGTTAGGTTTTCCTCGGAATCCTGATGAAGATGGATCATATGTTCTTCTTTTCGTAGAGGGAGAGAACTGAACTATTGAGATTATGGCTAATAGAACGAGTTTTCAAATATGGTGGAAGCCAACTCTAAAGCTATGTAGATGGACTCAAATGAATATGGGTCTTGGGCTAGTGGCCCACCCCATGGATCTTTAGAGGAGGGTTTGAGTGTTTGATGAATTTGGTGGCTTACCTTAGGAAATTTTAGATTAGTGGATTACTAGATATCTTTTTTCACCAAATCTGTGGAGGAATCACACTATTATGTTGACATAAAACTTTCTTAAGTTTCTCCTATTCTTAAGGGGCCGTCTAATTCTTGCTAGTCGAATTTTGAAAATATCATTCACGCCTATTTGTGGTTTGAATTATCACCGGAGTCTTATGAAGATCTCCGCTTGACCTAAGAAACATCCATGGTCTATGAAAGATGATTAAACTGTGAAGTTTTGGATATGGCTAGCAAATCCTCAATTGTTCCTAAAAAACCAATCTTCGGCTCCTAAAGGTTTAAACTATACTCATCTGAGTCCATCTCCATAGATTTGCAATTGACTTTCACCACCTTTGAAAATTGGTCCTATTGACCACAACCCCAAAGAGACTAGTCCTTTCCTTTAAGAAAAGAAGAACAAATGGTCCATCTTCATCGAGAATCCATGGAATTCTTGATAACCCTATTGTGGATAAACTCTTGTCACAATGGGAGATTGATAGCCCTATCATGCTTTTTTGCAAAGCAAAGGACGGAGACAATTCAAACAGCTCAATTTACAACATTAAAGAAGGATTCATCAATAAGATATAATCGTGTGCTTGGTTTGTAGTGCTTCATCAACAGACAACACTCTAGATGTGTTGTGTTTTCTACTTAGCACGTGATATTTGTTCAAGCACAAACTCATGCCTATATAATGCAAAATATTTTATATTGAAGGAGCAAACTAGTATTTCCTAAATAAAATCACATTGTGATATCTCTCATAACATTTTAAATCTCTTTTCTTTTTCCCCTAGAATGGTTTCTCCTGATTAAAAGTTTGTTGTTGGCTTAATAAGATGGTATAGTTTTAGTATGCTCTTCACTTGCCAACTTGTGAAACTTGTGGATCAAAAAATTTGAAACTCAAATGTCCTAATTTAAGTATAAAAGGTTAATAAAATAAGAGGCAATTCCCTAAAAGAAGTGGCGTATGGTGCTTGTTATTTAAGGATAACATATTGATTTCTTAGCTCTTGAGCCTATTCCTTATTTCCCCAATATTAGCTTTCGCCGTGCCAACTAAAACACTCTTGCAAACAGGAGAAATCATTTTTCCATCAAGTGCTTTTGATTTATTGGTAAAAATTTATGACTTTATGACTTAAAAAACTCATTCTCAACCTTAAATTTAATAAAGGTAGGATGACCTCATCCTCCAAGTCTTTCATACTTTTTCTTGTTCAAATGAGTTTATAGAATATCCCTTCCAATTTACAACACAAGTCCATAAAGTTATTCTCTTTTGTCGATTAATATCCTGAAAATCCAAAATTGGTATGCTTATGACAAATATACCTCGAATTGATACATCTGTGGCAAATTTATCCAAAATGACCACAAAAAAAAACCCCAAATTTGTACACTTATGATAAATTTACTTCAAATTAATTTGTTTGACCGCTAAAAATCCTAAATTGGTATATTTGTGATAGATATACCCTATAATAAATCGGATTAATAGTACAAAAATGGTACAATTGTGACATCAATCAACCGTTATGTGTTATCCAATTTAGCAATTTAACAGTAAAATTTGTACGGAAATTAACATAAGTTAAATTTATCACAAATTTACCAATTTACCAATTTGAAGTTTTTTGTGGTCAAAAAATTAGTTTGAAGTAAATTTGTCACGGGTGTACTAATTTAGGTTTTTTTAGGGTATTAACACTTCTTTAAATCTTAGCTTTCGTCACTCTAAATCCTTTGTCTATTGCGTGGCCATGTATTTATGATATGCTTCAAGTTCACTTACAAAAACCATTTCTATTGTAAACTCAAAATCTTTTTTCAAATCACCAGTCACATGTGTTAAATGGGCAGTTTCATGCCGTAGGCAAAAAAACACGATATATTTAATATAATACTTCTACAAAAAAATAACTTCATACCCATTTCTTGAGAAAACAAGCATCTTTCACATAATATGATTTGGTATCTTTGATTTAATCATCCGATAACCTTAGATGTGCGAGTTAACTAACTAATGTGATATATCATTACTAGCAAAATCCTGCGTACCGTGATTTGATGCCTTAAGACATTATTTTTCTCGACTATATGATCCTATGCTTTTGTAGAAAGCAAATATTAATGGGTGAACTATTTAGGGCTATTTTTTTTTTTTTTTTTGCAAAAAGAAAGGATTTGAGATTTACAACATTTTAGAGGACAATTCATTTTTAAAATTAAGGGAATTACACAAAATTCGCCATAAATGTTAGCGGTGTCGCACCTTTACCCCCAAACTATCAATTGGTACATAAGTCTCCCTTGATATTTCATTTATTACAACTGTTAAACCTTTCTTTTCTTTTTCCTATTAGCATATGCAATAACATGACTTTTAAGGGGTGAAAGTGAATTTCTATTTCATTTTTAGAAGAAATCTCTTATTTCCTATTGAATTTAATTAAAAAAGTGAAAAATAGTAAAAGAATGAGAAAAATACATGTACCAATGCTAGTATAAAAAGAGAAATATGAATTATGATAATAAAAACTTGAATTGTTGAAATATTAGTGGCTTTGCTTTTTCTCTTTTATTGTATACTTTTCATGGCTCAATATTAATAATGATAATACAGATATTAATTGTTAACATATGATAAATATAGTAATCAAATAAAGATGTTTCAATAAATAGGAACACAATTAAGCAAATGTCTCAGTAGCACAAACGTCAAACTATGAAAATTGGATCTTCAATATGTATTATCAAATGGTTAATTAGTGAAACAAGCGATTGATCAATAAAAACAATTAAAAACTTTACCTTCGGGCTAATCAGTTCCTTTTATGAGTTGATAACATATTCTTAACAATTTTCTTAGATAATTTTATAGATCGATCATTGTTGTATTCATTAAGCTTGTAAATTTACATCATGACTAACCAACATTTTTTGTAATCTAAACTTTTTGTTATTGAAACCCTTTCCCTTTTTATCTAACTAGCGTTTATGTTTTCTTTTAGAAAATCTTAATTAGCTATATTGAAAAGGTCTTTGTCAAATTTTAACAATTATCATTACTGTTATTATTGTTGTTGTCGTTATCATTCTTCTTCTTGTTGTTCATTTTCTTACTAGTAGTAATTTGGTTAATTTAGTTTTATCTCATCATATATATAGTGTTTCTTTCTTCTTCTTTTTACGGCAGTTAAGGACAAAAAAGAGAGACTTCCTTAAATATAAATTTAAAAAAAAAAAAAGGGCAAACATAGATTGTCATCTCTCAAAAAAAGTCACGTGCATTGCAACTGAGTAACGGTTATAACAAAACAAAAGGTGGGGATATTGGGCAACGGTTGAGAGCTCCGGGGGGAAAATGTGTATTTTCCCCAACGTTGAGGGGTCTAGATATGATTTTCGCTTAAAATCACATCCAAAAATACAAAAAAAAATGACGTCATTTGTCCCTCTAGAAATGCCTCTCTCAGCGTGATGGGATTAACAGGTTCTTGGAGTCAAACTTCCTCTCCGTTCTTCTTCATCATCATCTTCTTCTTCCTTCAGTTCAGTTCAGTTCAGTTGAAAGATGATCGCGTCGTTCGCTCCTCCTCTCTCCCAATGCCTCGGTCACTCCTCCTCCGTTGCTGCCGCGGACGCGAGGAGACGACTCCCGAGCACTCGAGCTTCGCTGAATCGCGAACGACGTGCTCCTAAACATCGGCCGCAATCGGCTTCATCGGCTTCCCCCTCCTCGCCGGCGGCGGCGGCGGCGGAGGCGGCGGAGGCGGAGTCATCTTCCCTCTCTTACGGACGGCGCCGGTGGAGGCGGCCCCAGAACGTGGACGGCGACTTCTTCGTAGGTAAGATTTCCCTCACTCGAGTCCCGCGCGCTGCGGTGTCTCATGGTCCGGTGATCACCAAACGACGATGTTTGCTCTTCGTCGACTTGATCCGTGATTCGTGGGGCGGTGGTGAAATCAGCGGTGGGGAGTGGGAAGAGCAAGCCAGTAGCATTCGCATCGCGCGGTCTTTCTGAGTCTTTATTTGATGATTTCTTCTCTGATCGTGTCTGCAGATACTACGTGCATAGATTGCGATACTTGCCGCTGGATGGCTCCGGTAATCTGTTGAACTTGTCATCTGATGTGTTGTGCTTGTTTCTGCTTAGAGAATTAGAAATACAGTGGTCTGCTTAGTTCTGTTATGGAAAGACTTCGGGACTTGCCAAATTTGGTTTTTAATCAAACTTTGAGTAGGTCTACAGAATTTATTGAGTCTGGAGGTATATCATTATTGATAGCTGCAGATCAGTTGAAACATCTGGGAGTATTTGGCCATTGAATTTTCAGGATTTCCACTCTTGTTTTCATTATCTTGTACAAAGCACGTTTCCACAAATAGGAAAATGGGACCGAAGATTATTTTGATTAAGTGAAATTGAAAATATCTTCTCAAACAAAACTCGGCCTATCTTTTCTTCCTTGCACTTCAGATATTTAGCTGGTTCTGCTTCTTTTGATCATATTTCTCTGTTGTATGGGTAATGTCTTATCTTCATCCGTGCACTTATTTCTCTATGCTGCTGGCCATTTATTTGATCGAGGAAATGTGTGCCTCTAGTCTACTATGCTTCTGTATGAGTTCTATAGGCACCTTTCCACTTACAAATTGTCTTTTTATATACTTCCAGCAATTTTTTACGAGGGTTGATGAGATGTCAGCAGTTTTCAAACAGCCAGCTGATAAGGAGGAACGGCTAAAGGCTCTGCAGGTGCATTGCCATATTTCCTTGTCCACTTTTTTGTTAGTTTCATTTTATCAAATTTCTGGCTTTGTGTAGAACCTGTATAATGGAGGTAAAATATGATAAATAGTGTGAGATGTACTCCATGTACATCAGTGCATGGTTGCCAATTGGAAGGGGGTGTCTCTGAGCATCAGTAAACACTGTCGTCAAAGAAAGGGGAAGTAGGTATCTTAATATATTTAGTCCTGCGAGCAATAAGTTGAGGTTTGGAGCTGAGAAACAAAATATCAATCTGTATTGGCGAAAGTGAGTGAACTCGGGGAATGTTTCAAAGCCTTTCTTTTTCCTATATGAAAGATGGGTTTCGTGGGTGTCAACAATTCTCCTTTGTAGCAGGCTCTGTATTTGTTTCAGGCATTGAAACTACTCTGTGTGTTCTGAGACAGTTTTCCTTTCTAATGGATGGTTGAGTTCTTTTTCTCAATATAGCACAAATTATACATGACTTTGCCCATGCTGAATGTTTTTCATTTTGTACTAATTCTTGGTAATCTCATATGACTTTTGGCTTGTGTGGTCCATGTGTAGGCATTGATTTCATGCCCAACAAGTTCAATCCACACGGAAAAGCCAGCTCCGGATGTCTTAGTAGCCCATGAAACTTTTCCAATCCCTATTGATGAGCAAAAGCTGCTGGTATTCTTATCTCATTTACCTTGACGATTGGTGTCATGTGCTCACTAAATTCTATGATTGATGCCTCTACCTTGTTTTGCATAATGTCCTTGTAGCCATGATTCTTCTTGTAGAAAGATGAGGAAAGACAATAGAAGAGACTTGTACTTGATATTGCTGTTTGAAACGAGCCTAATTAGTATAATGCATTTGTCAAATTTTCCAATTGCTCTAAAAACTTAACCTGATGATAGGAGGTGTGGTTTACACTTCCCCCATGTGTAGGCCGAACTTAGGCTTAAGACTAAAGCGTAGAAGTATACAATAGAAGAGGTAAGGAGTCTAAATGAATTTAAATTCAACGCCTCATGCTGTGAGACCATTCAAAATTTTGAGGGATTATGGCCAACTATTCTAAATACTTGAGCAGATAAATGAGGTGTGATTTAACATTTGAATCTCTAGCAACATTGCTACTATCTGTGGTGAAAAGCTATGTGTCCTACTAATGGTGAAAGATTCATTGAAGTTCATCTACTGCTCAGTGCTTGTTTGTGCAGACTTGAATTCCCCTTTATCTTCTTCTGGGAGCAAGGACGATTCCATTTATTTCCACATAATCACTGTTTTGTACATGGTCCTCCTAGTTGCTTCTTTATGGCTTATGCAATTTCTAGTTGAAGCGTGAATTAAGATTGTTTTGAAAGTTACAACTTACAAAGGTCATGTCCAACCTGAATGAAAAGAAACCCCATATATTCTGAGCTATGTAAATATGTGCATGATCATGTTCACTTGTCCTGTGTATAAAATAGCATAGTGAGGCACTTGTAGCCTTTAATTTCTGTTCTATAATGGGAAATGATTAGTCCTCATAAGCTGGGAAGGATACGCAATCCTTTATAGAACTTTTTTGGGCTATGTATGGTAGTTCTCTAGGGATATGACTTGGTCTTAGCTGAACCTTCATCCAGAGTTTGCTAATGTGTCATTAATTGAAATACTTTCAGGGAGTGTATCACTGCGGGTATCATTCAGAGAAATCTTATGGAGCTTCTTCATACTTGATTGTCCGTGCTGAAGGAAACATTCTTATAGATAGGTATTGTATGCTGGAATGAATCATGGAATTGGTACTTTTGGTCTTACTACTCTAGAGGAGTTTAATGAGAAAATTTGGTCAAGCTTTCAATGCACTATGGAGCCTCTCCCTTTCACTTTATTCTGATTGCCTCGTGTTCAGTGAACTTCCATTACTCTTTTGTCCTGTCCCTGCAGCCCCAGGTATACTGAGAGACTTGCACGTAAGATTGAGATGCTTGGTGGTGCACACTCAATGTTTCTAACCCACAAGTATGATGACTACTCCTGAAAATATATATATTACATGATCTTTATTCTTCAGGACCCAGACCTGAGTTTATTCTGGTTTTGGTGACTAGAGATGATGTCGCAGATCACAAAAAGTGGAGAGAGCGGTTAGGTTGTGACCGGATTTTGCACTCTGAGGATGTAATCATCACTTTTCTTCTGCCTAATTTCCCTTGTGTAAACATATTCTTGTTCTCTTGGTTCCTATAGTTTGTTTCTTAATGACGTTACTTATGAGATGTTGAACTTCAATTGTTAAGTAGTTGAGAAAAGAAGCATGCTCTGTGATGGACAAATGTGGGAATAAGATGACCTATTGAATTTATGTTTGCTGGATATATGGAAGAGTTGGATAAACTATTTGTTGGAATGAGTCAAAAATATTACTACACTCCTCATAAAGGGCCCAAAGTTTTTCAGGTTTAAAACCTATTTGCTAGATTTAATTTTGTGAGAGTTTTGATTCAGAACTGGATTCAACTAACATCTTAAAGGCAATGGGATGCTTCAATGAATGTCATGACATCATGTAATTCTGATTATAGTGATATCTAAGCACCTTAGCTAGAGCATGCGGAATGATGAGATTGATGGCAAGTGTGGTGAAACTAGTACTAAATAGAGCGATATAGATAATATGGTTTTCTTTATTTAAGATTGATGACAAAGTTTGACCATCCTGATCTTAACAGCTTGAAGATTCAACTGCTGAGATAGAGATAAAATTAGAAGGAAGGGGGCCCTGGAATCTTGGCCAGGACATAGAGCTTATTCACACCCCAGGACACACGGAAGTAGGTTGCTTAGTCTAATGCTAGTATTCTTCGTTTGCAAGTATATATATCTTCTATGGTGCGGAACTTTGCACATTTTTATTCCATCCAGAACTTTAGGACCCAAAGTGTGTGAAAGATTGAACCACGTTGAAGTTCTAAGGTTTATGATGGAGGTCATCATTTTTACAGGGATCAGTTTGCTTGCTGTACAAACCGCTGGAAGTAATATTCACAGGAGATCATTTAATAATGACACCGACTGGATTAAGCATAGTGGAACAGTACAACAGATGTTCAGGTAAGCACTAGTTGAAGTGTGGTCCATGTCCAGGCCTGCATTCTTAATTACCTTCCATGGTACTTCTGGTTCTTGGTGGCTCTTTTGCTCATTGATTATTCATACCAATATAATTTACTTGTAGGGATGTCAGGATGCATGTATTGCTAATATGGGGGGGATTTTATTACAATGTATCTTGCTCACATCTTATGAGATTTAGAATTACCTTGCAATCCACTTAAAGTTGTTGTCTTCTGTTTATTGTGTAGCCACATTGTACCATTTCTTGGTGGGACTTGGTCCAGTAACTGTGTCTTTGTACTTCTTAATAGAATGGAATTTGCACCTTTCTACTGTTATCTCTATCTACAGTGACTTTGTGTTCTCGATGTTTCCTTAAGAGATGAGGAGGGTTAGATAAAATGGGGGAGATTCCCATTTCTTGGAGACTCTTAAACAGACGTGTGGGGGGTGCTAGCTTGTTACCCGAAGTAGCAGCAACTTCCCCACCAACCAAGGGAAACTGCAGCTACACGAGTGGTGACGTTCTATAACAATTATGTAACAATTGCCAAATAACAGATGCTTAACTCAAAAGATGGCTTATTTGAAAGAGAGGCAACCTATCATCAACATTTGTTTGTGTCCTCAAGTGCTTGCAGTGTGTGTTTTCTTGCTAATTTCACAAGTTTCTTTTGCAGTTACTGCACAATTAAACAGTGTTGAGAAGTTGGTTGACTTGGACTTCAGGTGGATAGTACCAGGTTGGTCATTTCCTCACTATTTCTCTTATGATGTTTAGAAATTGCTATTCTCAAGCCATGGTTTAAATGACTCCTGCTGGCAGCTAATTGATTGGTTCAGAATCCATATGCTTTAGGCAGAGAGAAGTTTAAGAAAATGCGCACACGTGAGATTTGAAGTACATGGACCAAAATGAAAACTTGCCTAAAATACGAGATTGAGATTATACATCTTTTCTTTCTAAGCACTAGGAAAGAAACGAGATTGACCATTTAGAAAGTAACTGGTAATAACGACAGGTCGTTAAAAAATTATAGAAGTCTCTGTTCCACTTTGATTTTGAGTTTGACTTCAACTTGCAGGTCACGGTAGGAGGATTGAATTCAAAAGTTCGCTGGAGAAAGATCTGGTTCTGAAAGAATTCGTGCAGCAAAAGTCGAGTCAATTTGCTTAATTTGCTTATATCTAAGCAAGAGTTTGAATACGGTGGGTATGCCCATGGAGATTTTCAACTCGTGAAGCGATGACACCATCAGCAAATGCGTTCACATAGTTTGTGATTAGGAGACTAGTTTGTGTGAATATTAGAGTTGAATGTGAACTCGGAATTCAGTTCACTTGCATGTATTCATGATAACGACATATAACTCATAGAAGGTTGCCCAATTGCTCGGGAGAGTTTCTGTTCTATCTGAAAATAGTTTAATTTTGGCCCTCTCAATATTCCTCTCGCTCATCTGAAATTTGGTTAGTGGCATTAGCCTGACATTGAGCCTGAAAAGCTGTGTAAAAGATTTTCACCATATCCGGAAGAAAATCGTAGTCAGAAAACAGAAGTTATAGAGAACGATCCCAGTCTTTTGACAGCTTAACTTGTTGATGTTATGATCCTCAGTCGATTCTACAAATTAACAATAATCTCTCTCTCTCTCTCTCTCTCTCTCTCTCTCTCTCTCTCTCAGCGAGGCTACGATTGACAATAACTCCCCAGAGATTTTCCTTTTCTTTTTCAAATTTGCCCCCTCAAAAACTTCGAAGGTATAAATTTTTTTTACATGTTAAAGGATGAAAATGGATGACCCGTGTCTATGTCCCGCCTCATTATACACCATCTTGAACGGGAGAAATGTTCTCTACAAAAAATGAGAACGGGTCAAAAAGTTGATTTGCGGGGTGAGAACATCTCACAAATTATCTCACTTTATTAGAAATAAATATAGTAAAAAAATATCTTAATTTGTATACTATTTTATTTGAAAATTGTAATTTGGAAAATATTTTCTTTTTATGTAGTTTATTGCATTTATTTAATAGGACTGAGAAAGAGATTTGTTTTTCAAAAGTTGGGCTATAGCTTATAATTTTATTCCTTCACTCAAGCAATGTAGGACATACTTTGAGATATTCTTATCTACAACTCTTACTTTTACATGTGATACAAGTTTGGAAAGCACCTTAGGGTAATCAATGTGAGACAATATTTTTCATGAATTTCATCTTCCTTATATTTCAAATTAACTAGTTTGTGAAGGCGAAGCAAGTTCAAGTCCACAACTGTAAACCCATTCTTGAATTCTTTAAAGAGTCTTTTGTGCCTAGTACAATATCCCCCGCAAGGTACCATTACTCCATAGTCATTACTCATTTTAAATGAGCTCAAGAAAAGCAATTGATCCCAATTATAGGTACCGCTTATTTAAATTAATTCAATAAATCCCCAATAATGAGGAATTAGTTGAAAATGCCTTTATGAAAGATGTTTGTTGTGTCAGTTTGCTGTTGAACCATTTTAAGTGTATTGGATCACCTCAATGATTGGAGACCAACCCATGTTCCAGCATTGTTTTGGCTGCTAGCTCGTGGAAGTTCGATCTTGGATTGTTGTGATGGATCTTTAGTTGTCATGTATCAATATGACGTGGTAATTGGTTGATTCATTGATCACGGTTGATCAATCTTACATCTTTATTAATCAATAATCAATCATTAATGATCAATTCCAATAGCTGCCAATCGCTCTTGCTCACCCTCCAATTGAAATGGCTCGTCGAAAAACATGAGGTGGATATGAGGACGTGGCTTAAAGCAAAGTGATCTCATATGGAAGCTAGACGAAAATTTACTGATCTCAAGGGGGAAAAGCATGAAGGAGGAG
The DNA here is from genome assembly GCA_016097545.1 of Eucalyptus victrix. NCBI lineage: Eukaryota > Viridiplantae > Streptophyta > Magnoliopsida > Myrtales > Myrtaceae > Eucalyptus > Eucalyptus victrix. The sequence continues at coordinate 33,421,325 of CM027844.1, forward strand.
CTGTATGCTAAGGATGTGAAGCTGGTGATTTAATTGAAAACACGGTGAAACTATAGTGACCTGATTTGTAATTTCACAAACATGATGACCTTTATACGAAAGCAGGAATGGCAGGCCATTGGCAGGCCATATCCTCGCCAGTAGCCATAAAGATATGTTAGGCAAGAAAATATTGCGTAGGCCACCTCTCCGCGTCACCGTGAGGATCGAACCACTCATTGGGCGACACGTGGCGCAACGTGTCGTCTTTGGGTCCCACTTTCCTTCTTTCCGTTGGAGACATATGCAGCGTCTTCTCTCTTCCTTTATTTCAAATGTCAATCGCTCTGTGTCCTCCAAGGAACTACCAAGGCCGAGTCTCTTTCTCCAGCACTTCCGCCTCCCCCAAGAGCCCCGCCGGTCACAACTGCCGGTGCCCGATCTCAGATCCGCCTCCGCCTCCCCCAAGAACCCCACCATTTGTTGTTGGATATTTCAATAGTTTTGAAATATTTACTAAAAATTATGAACGTTATGAAAGTCATTATTTTTGTAACGGTTTTTTCAACGATTATATAACGACTTTCTAATGGTTATATAATGATCGTCTAACGGTTTTATAACTTTTGATTTATTACTTCATAAACTCTTCATTATTTTATAACGGTCATCTTTTTAATTACCAATTAATTTATGATTATCTCCTAATGACTCTCTCTTTTCCTTGTTTAAATATAAATTAAACTTCAAACCATAATTGTAGTAGATACAATATATTCTCACATATTTCCTTTTCTTTTTGCTGAGTTATACACAAAAGTTATTCTGTTTCCTTTTAATATTCAGTGTGAAGTATAAAAAAAAGGCATGTTGTATCTTGAGAGGATAGCTGCCAAAGTCTCGCACCGAGTTTTATACTCCGAGGGGCGGAATTATCCTTAAGGATAGTGTTTGCACGCCTAAGACATTTCATTTTATTTTCTAATATTTTGTAATGTATTTCCAATAATTATTAATATTTTATGTATTATAATATTTTTTTTCAACATTCGCAGCCGCTGGGTCCCAAGCTCCCTCCACCTCTCACTGAGGTTGAATCTGTAGTTCGTTTGATGAGATTTTTGTTTGTCACGAAAAAGTCCTTATTTTAAACTGTCCATATTGCTGCTGAGGCGTCCATCTTGCTGTCGAGACGTTAAGAATGGAATGGAACAAAATAGAATGGAGTTTCTGCAGCTTCAGTGAAACTATCTTCACTAGTCTTGATGTTTCTGTACATTCTCTCTTTTTTTTCCCGACATTCTGGTCGAAATTAATATTATGATTTAAAGTTGAGTGATGCTTTTCTTTTGATGTTTTTAGCTGCTTGGTGGATCTACAGTAGGCCAATTCGTGAACTCAACAAGCTGTTTTCCTCCTTTGTTAATGGTGGTGACTCGTTCCGCCGGTCGCTGCATCTGTGCTTGGGAATCCTCCGTCCGTTGAGACGATTAGTTGAGCATCATCAGTAAGTTTACATTGTCCATTCTGTTATAAGTTCGTTTCTTTTGTTTATTTTCACGAAGATCGGACGATCAGTTTTGCAGTAGATGGCTTGTTACATGTACTGATATTGTGAGTTTATACACCCGTGATGGTTCTGCCGTTTTCGCTTGATAGGTCTTCTTCGTTGGGGAAAGAGTTGCCAGCTAAGGGAAAGGTGGACGAACAATCTCAGGCCCGATAAAAAACGTGGCCCTTTTACTCCCGCGAAGGAGAATTAGTCATTTAGCTTCATGGAATACTCGGTAGCAGGCACGTATCTTACGCTCTCCGAGACTCCTGCCTGGTGCTTAGGCTGAATAACCAAACTCATTGGATTAGGTTGGCCTAGTGGAGTAGTGTAGAGACGATAAAACCTCTGCTTGCTTTTGGATCGCAAATAGCTAATAGAATGGAAAGTACCCTTCTGGAGATATGTCAGTTACTGTTGTTTTATGGCTCTTGACCTTTGAAGTCTTGGAAGATCGATAGTGGTTTGGCTCTCGAACATTTTGTTCTGCCTAAGCAAGTTGATGATCGGTACTTATGATCTAACGAGATGCAAATTTTGGTCAAGAAATGGCCCAGAATAATGACACTGTCCAAGATGAGCAAATAATGTAGCTTCTGCTGTGAATTCTTAAGCTTGTGAAGGATGTATTTGAATTCCAGGTAGCATCATGAAGATGCATTCTTCAACTCTTGCTTGGCTGTTTACTTGTCCATACTAATTGTGGTTTTTGTTTGAAAGACGAGTGTCACTTAAGGATTCGCAATCGAACCTTCAGATAATTGAGCATGTCATAACTGACTGTGACGAACTTGATCTTCAAAAGAGATACTTGTTTTCTGCAATTTATTTCATATAACCTCTGTCAAGCTGACCAGTTTCTTTTAGTCAAAATCTGTTAAGATTAAGCAAGTCTCAACACGTCATCCAAGATGTCTTGATTTGCAGATTAAGAAGCGCTCGCCTCTGCCTCAGCCACATGAGCTCCACCGGCGGCATTGAACCTAATTATTGCCAAGACTATTGCTTAATTCGATGTTTTAAAGTCATCAGTCAATTAATTCGCATGCGCAACGTTATCCAATAGCTAAATCACAGGTAATCCCGAACTCATACTGTATGAAAGATATTTGCTTTCTCAATAAATGGATGTGATGTTAGTTTTCTTGTAAATGCACTATGTGAAATATTTTTTGTTCCTTACTTGCTGTATAAAAATGTCCATTTAGCACGTGTAACCCTGATTTGGAAGAAATCCTGAGTTTACATTAGAAATGGTTTTTGCAAGTGAACTTGAATATATCATAAATATGTTGCCACGTAATAGGCAAATGATTTGAACTAAGGAAGGCTAAGATTACTTAAAAAAAAAAATGATCAAGGAGAAATAATTCGATGGATTTTTGTATGTAATTGTGAGAGGTATTTTATCAAGTCATCTGATCAAGAGAACTTGAAGTTAAATGTGGATGTCCTACTTTTATTAGATTTAAGGTTGAAAATGGCACTTATGATTTTATAGAGTATGGTCTCGAGCACGATCATGAATTTTTATCAGAACATCAAAAGCACTTGATAAAATGTGGAAGAATGATTTTTGATGCTTGCAAGCATGTTTTAGACGATATGGCTAAAGCTGGCATTGGGGGCTAGGGCATATAAGTTCTTGGCAAATGAAGAGAAGGAAGCCAAAACTTGGCTTTCATCTTGCACAATTGTTAAAACTTTTTGTAAACTAAAAGATCAAATCATGTAAGTAGGGAAGATTGTCAAAATTCTCTAAATCATTTTCACTGCATGCAAATGCAATATTTAATGTCTTTGTACGTTGTACAAATAGATGAAGACGAGATTGCAAATTCATTTACTTGGTTATTTGATGTTCTTTTAAAGTCTAGGAAATAAGGCTTCAAAAACCATTTTCACCAATCAAGATGAATTCGAATTGTGTTTCCAAATACTCAACATCATTTATACACTGGGCACATTAAGGAAAGTGCCAATTAAAACATTGCATATTTTTACCACAAACTGGGATTCAAGATAAATATTTATCAAAAAATGTATGTATGAAATGCAAATAAAATGATGAATTTGAATATACTTGAATATAGTTGAAGTAAAAATGAAAGAGGAGTGAGGCACTGAAAATAGGGGAAAAGTACCAAAAAAGTCATAAACATATTGTATTGGTACCAATTCAGTCCTAAACTTTTCAATTGGACCAATTCAGTTCTAAACCTTTTAATATTGGTACCAATTCAGTCCGTCAGGCCAATTTTGGCCGACCGATGGCTGGATGCTGACGTGGCAATTTTTATGATTTTTTAATGATTTTTCGAATTTTTTATTAATTTTTATTAATTTTTATTATTTTCTTTTTCCTTTTCCTTTCCTTTCTACTTTCTTTTTCACGATTGCAGGCGAGCCTCCGGTGAGGCTCGCTGGCCACTGGGCAAGGGCCGCGAAGCCCTCGCCTAGGGCCACAGGCAAGGCCAGCCTCGGAAGAAGGAGAGGAAGGTGTTGGAGTGGCGGGCTAGGGTTTTGGAAGCGAAGATCGGGCGGAGGAGCAGCAACGTGAGACACGGGAGGTGGGGGACCAGGGCCTCGAATTGGGATTTTGTGGTGGTGAGGGAGGTGGTGACGAGGTCGAGAAGCTCCGGGGTTGACAGTGGAGGAGGCGCCAGGGACTCAACAGCAAGGTTAGGGCGAGGCCAAGCGAGGGTCGCGACCCTCACCTTTGCCCTGGTGATAGCCACCATGGCCTCGCCAGCCGCGGGCGAGGCTAGCCTCGCCCAGATCCGAGCGAAGCCGCCTCGCCAGTGGCTCTAGGAGAGGCCGAACGAGGGCCGCGACCCTCGCCGGCGGCAGGTGAGGGCTTTGCGGCCCTTGCCCAGTGGTCGGTGAGCCTCACCGGAGGCTCGCCGGCAACCACGAAGAAGAAAGCAAAAAAGAAAAAGAAAAAGAAAAGAAAAAAGGAAAAAATTAATAAAATAATAATAATAAATTCGAAACAAATCATAAAAATTGCCACGTCAGCATCCGGCCACCGACCGACGTCCACGTCAATGCTGGTCTACCAATATTAAAAGGTTTAGGACTGAATTGGTCTAATTGAAAAGTTTATGACTGAATTGGTACCAATGGAATAAGTTTAGGACTTTTTTAGTACTTTTCCCCTGAAAATAGCAAGTGGGTAGAGAGGTTATACAACTTTGAGACATAAATAGAGTTCAACTTTTAATCACGATATTTTTTCCTTGTAGGATAAGATTAAGTCAAATGAGGGAGGGCTCTAATAATGTCTTTCAACAAATGTCAACTAAGACATTGTTGTTGAAGATTATGAAGAACATTCAAAACATATGAGAGAAATTAAAAGTCAAGATGATTATACTTCTCGTGGGAAGCCTAAATTGCAAATTTAGAATATTGGAATATTGACACATGTCACATTGGTGCATACTCGTGCCACCTTTAAAAGGTTCAATGAAGACTTTTTTCAAAGTATTTCCAAATGGATTTCAAGTATTGCTTTCCAAGTGTTAGTTCATTAAACCTTTTAAAAATGGCACGAGTATACACCAAAGCAACATGCATCAATATTTCATCATTTAAAATCTCAATTTGGGTTTCCCACGATAATTATAATCATTTTGACTTTCAGTCTCTCTCATATATTTCGGTTGTTTTTCATAGTGTTGGACAAATTGTCAAAGGGTCACTATCTTAGTCGATATTTGTTAGAAGATATTGTTAGTGCTCTTACTCTTTTGACTTGATCTTATACCACAAGAAAAAGAATATCACGATCGAAAGCGAAACTCCATTTATGACTTGATCTTATAACTTTGAAGCGAACTGTTATTCTTAGTATCCCACTCTCTTCAAGTATATTCAAATTTATACTCTGATTTGCATCCATGCATAAATTCTAAGAAATATTTATCCTTAAATGCCAACTTGTGGTGAAGGTATATAATGTTTTGATTAGCATTTTTCATAATATGTCAAATGCATAAATGACATTGAGGGCTTGGAAACATTATTCAAATGGCTTTTGCCATGGCTTGGTTTTGATTGATAAAAATGGTTTTTGGAGCATTATTTCTTATAAACTTAAAAAAAAAACACCTCAAATAACCATGTAAAAAGATTTATAGTTTCATCCAACGGAAACATAGCCAAACAAAGTATTATTCCAATTGTGATTAACTCTCACAAAAGTGCACATATCATGCTTTACTTGTTAGTATGATATGTGGTATAAAAAGCATTGCATCATCTAAATAGTCATAATCAAATTTAGACAAATTATCTTTCTTAAATAGATTTGTAAATATATTATTTCGATCTACTCATACAACATAGAAAAAAATATTGCCTTTACATGCAATGAAAATGATTCAGAAGATTTTAACAATCTCTCATACTTATATGATTTGATCTTTCAACTTGTAAAAGATTTTGACAATCACACAAAATAAAACCAAGTTTCAGCTGAATGTTAGTTTTCCAAGAACAATAGAAGATATGCTAGCCAGATCTAAAATTTCACACCTTAATAATCTTTCACAAACCGTGGATGTTTATTAGGCCAAGTGGAAATCTTCAAGGAACTTCAGAGCAAGACAGACTAATCCAAAATGGAGATGTGTATAGCATTGAGAATGCCATTGTTAGATAAGTTCAGGAGGGAAATGGAGATTAACAAAGTGTTCTTGGTGAATAGTAGGAATAGGATGCTAGTCAAAATGAGGTTGAACTTCTTTAGGAGTATGTGTTGCAATCGGTGGCATAGTGAAAGCGGATCGTCAATTTGCAATTATATTGGGAGCTATAGAAATCGATAGAAATAAAATGAGGACCAATAAAAGCGCACAATAAATTTACGTAGTTTAGTTCGAATATTGGAACCTACGTGCATGGGAAGAGCCAACAATTAATTAACTATAAATCAAAGAATTACAGAGCTAAACACGCTCACACACTCAAAATATTTCCTAGTCCTAGTGTATATCCAATACCCACTGTATTTACCTACTCAATTCGATGAACCCAACTCACACACAAATCTCTCAGAGCTTTCACATCTTAGACTCTTGAGTTTTTACTTCTTGCTTGCTACATTACAGCCTCCAATGTCCTTCTTTTATACAAGTAAGGGGAGGGAACAAGACAAATGTGGACTCCACAAATGTCAACGGCGGCACCTCTATCTAAAACCATGTGCGCACATGCAATTAATGATGGCATGTTTGCATGACCATCATGCATTGACAGCAGAAGATTGAGCATCTATTACAGTTTGTTGCTCATCAGTCATGATGATGAGAAGTTTGTCCCACTAGTTGTGCTACTTAATCAAAGAAGAATGATCTTAGCACGGTATCAATAGTAATATGGCCATGATACTAAAAGGAATAGACTTAAGAGCGGTCGAAAAATATGTTATCCCCAACTAACAAGCACCATAGACCATCTCTTTGAGGGAACTTTTAGTTTCCTAACTCTTTACTCTTATATTTGGACCTTTGTGTTTCAGATTTTCTTATCCATAGGTTCCACAATGTGGCAAGTGGAGAGTAAATTGAAAACATACCTTCTTTCTGAGCTAAAAAATAAAGTTCTAATAGGGAAAAACCATTCTAGGGAAAAAGAAAAAGAGATTTAAAAAGCCATGTGAGGTATTACAATATGATTTTATCTAGGAAAGACTAGTGTTATTTGGTGAGCTGTTTAAGCTATCTCCGTCCTTTGCTTTGTGAAAAAGCATGATAAGACTGTTAAAATCTTCCACTGTAACAAAAGCTGATCAGCAATAGGGTCGTAAAAAATTCCTTGGATTGTTGATGAAGATGGACCATGTGTTCTTCTTTTCTTAAAGGGAGAGGACTGGTCTATTTGAGGCTATGGCCAATAGGACCAATTTTCAAAGATAGTGGAAGTTAGCTGCAAATATATGAAGATAGACTCAAATGAGTATAGTTTAAAACTTTACAAGTTTGGAGATTAGTTTTTAGGAACAATTGAATATTTGCCGACCATATCCAAACTTCACGCTTTAATCATCTTTCAAAGACCATGGATGTTTCTTAGGTCAAGTGAAGATCTTCACAAGACTCTAGCAAAGGTTGATGTCTCTACTTTCAAACCTCAACTAGGTTGAATGACAATTTCAAAACTCTCCCAGCAAGAATTAGACAACTCCTCAAGAATATGAGGAACTTCCCAAAATTTTGTGCCAACACAAAAATGTGATTCCTTCAAAGATTTGGTGAAAATATAACACTATCCAGCAACCCACTAATCTAAAATTTCCTAGGCTAAGCCACCAAATTCATCGAGCTTTGAGAGAATACCATGGATGGGAACTCAATTCCAACCTTGATGAAGCACTCGATCCCTCCTCTCAAGGTCCAAGGGGTGAGCCACTAGCCCAAGACCCATACTCATTTGAGTCCATCTCCTTAAATTTGGAGACAGATTTACAACTGGCTTCCACTATATTTGAAAACTAGTTCCACTAGCCACAATCCTAAGTAGGTCAATCCTCTCCCTCTAAGTAAAGAAGAACATATGGTCCATCTTCATAAGGAATCTAAGAAAAATCTAACGACTCTATTGGTGATAAGCTTTTGTCGTGATAGGAGACATACGGACTAATTCATGCTTTTCGCAAAGCAAAGGATGAAACAGTTTAGACAGCTTGGTAGACAACACTAAAAAAATGATTCAATAATACGATAAGATAGTGTGCTTGGTGTGTAGTTCTTTAGCATTTTTTTGTACTATGTTACTTTGAAGTGTGATTGGTGTATAGTGCTCTAGCATCTTTTGTAATGGCTTGACACCTTTGGAGAAACTTGTCTTCTAGATGCCTTGTGTTTTCCACTTAAAGCACGTGGTGTTTGTTCAAACACGAGCTCATGCCTATATAAGACGATGTTATGTATTGAAGGGGTGGACTAGCCTTCCCTAAATAAAATCATGTTGTGATATCTCTCAAGGCTTTCTAAATCTCTTTTCTTTTTCTTCTAAAACAGTTTCTTCTAATTAGAACTTTGTTATTAGCTCAATAAGATGGTATGATTTAAGTCTGCTCTCCACTTGCCACCTTATGAGACTTGTGGATTAGAAAATTTGAAACTCAAAGGTCCAAATTCAAGATTAAAAGGTCAGAAAACTAAGAGGCAATCCCTTGAAAGAGATGGCCTATTGTACTTGTTAGTTAGGAATAGCATACCAATTTCGGCCTTAGCTCTTGAGCCAATTCCTTAGGCAAATATATGCAATAATCTCTCTAATGTCAATTTTAGCTATGTCAACTAAAACACTTTAGCAAGTATGATATCTCCAATGCTTTTGATTTATTGGTAAAAATTCATTATTATACTTGAGAACATACTCTATGACTTCAAAAACTCATTCGCAACCTTAATTATGATAAAAGTAGGATAACCGCATCCTCCAAGTCTTTCATACTCTCTCTTGTTTAGATGAGTTTATAGAATATCCTTGAAATTTACACACACAAGTCTGCTGAGTTCTTCTCCATTCACTTTTCTTTTTTTTTTAAATCTTAGCATTCCTCACTCCAAATCATTTTTCTACTGCACAGCTATGTATTTATGATATGCTTCAAGTTTACTTACAAAAATCATTTCTATTGTACACTCAAAATCTTTTTTCAAATCACGACTTACATGTGTTAGAATGGTAGTTTCATGCTGCAAGTAAAAAACAAAAAGCATGTAACATAGTACTTTAAAAAAAAAATATTAACATCACATCAATTTCTTGAGAAAGCAAGTATCTTTCATGTAGTATGAGTTCGTGATTACCTTTGATTCAACCATCGGAAAACCTTAGATATGTGAGTTAACTAACTAATTACTTTTAAGTAGAGATAAACAAAAATCTCGTAAAAGCTCAAAATCAATGTCGCTGACGACGATCAAAAGGCATAGGCGGAGGCAAAGTGCCTTATTCATTTGCAAATCAAGACATCATGGATAATGGGTTGTAAGCTGCTTAGTCATAAACAGATTTTGACTAGGAGTATTTGGTAAACTTTGACGGAGAGTACACAGAATAAATTACAGAAAACAAGAATCTCTTTCGGAGATTAAATTCCTCACGGTCTATTATGACTTGCTTAATTATTTGAAATTAAAGATTGCAAATCCTTAAGCGGCACTCTTTCTTCAAACAAAAGCCACAATCAATACGTAAGTGCTTAAAGTGAATATGGGACATCCTCAAGCTTCGCTGAATCGCGAGCAAGATGCTGCAGTTTCGCAACCAACTTCACCTCCTTCATCGTGGTGGTGGTGGACTGGACTGGTGGTTGTCGTCAGCTTCTCTCTCTTACGAATAGTGCAGAAGGACATGGCACCGGAACGTGGACGGTGAATTCTTCCTACGAATGTGACATATCATTAGTTGCGAAATCCGGTGTACTGTGATTTGATGCCTTAAGGCATTAACTTTCTCGACTATATGATCCTATGCTTTTGTAGAAAGCAAATATTAATGGGTGAACTATTTAGGGCTTTTTTTTTGCAAAAATAAAGGATTTGAGATTTACAATAATTTAGAGGACAATTCATGTTTAAAATTAAGGGAATTACACAAAATTCGCCATAAATGTTAGCAATGTCGCACCTTTACCCCCAAACTTTCAATTGGTACATAATTCTCCCTTGATATTTCATTTATTACAACTGTTAAACCTTTCTTTCTTCTTTTTCCTATTAGCATATGCAATAACATGACTTTTAAGGGGTGAAAATGAATTTCTATTTCATTTTTAGAAGAAATCTCTGATTTCCTATTGAATTTCATTAAAAAAAGTGAAAAATAGTAAAAGAATGAGAAAAATACATGTACTTTTCATGGCGCGATAGTAATAATGATAATACAGATATTAATTGTTAACATAAGATAAATATAGTAATCAAACTAAAGATATTTTGATAAATAGGAACACAATTAAGCAAATGTCTTAGTAACACAAACGTCAAACTATAACAATTGGATCTTCAATATGTATTATCAAATGGTTAATTAATGAAACAAGCGATTGATCAATAAAAAAAAATTAAAAACTTTACCTTCAGGCTAATTAGTACCTTTTATGAGTTGATAACATTATTCTTTACAATTTTCTTAGATAATTTTATGAACTGATCATTGTTGTATTCATTAAGCTTGTAAATTAACATCATGAATAACCACCAGTTTTTGTAATCTAAACTTTTTGTTATTGAAACCCTTCCCCTTTTTATTTAACTAGCGTTTATGTTTTCTCTTAGAAAATCTTAATTAGCTATATTGAAATGGTCTTTGTCAAATTTCAACCATTATCATTACCGTTATTATTGTTGTTGTCATTATCATTCTTCTTCTTGTTGTTCATTTTCTTAATAGTAGTAATTTGGTTAATTTAGTTTTATCTCATCAAATATATAGTGTTTTCTTTCATTTTTTTACGGCAGTTAAGGACAAAAAAGAGAGACTTCCTTTAAAAAAAAAAAAAAAAAAAAAAAAAAAAAAAAAAAAAAAAAAAAAAAGACAAACATAGATTTTCATCTCTCAAAAAAAGTCACGTGCATTGCAATTGAGGTTTCAACGGTTATATAACGAAACAAAAGGTCGGGATATTGGGCAACGGTTGAGAGCTCCGGGGGGAAAATGTGTATTTTCCCCAAAGTTGAGGGGTCTAGATATGATTTTCGCTTAAAATCACATCCAAAAATACGAAAAAAATAAAAAGAAAATGACGTCATTTTTCCCTCTATAAAGGCCTTTATCAGCGTGATCAGATGAACAGAGTTTCAAAGTCAAACTTCCTCTCCGTTATTCTTCTTCATCATCATCATTATCTTCTTCTTCCTTCAGTTCAGTTCGATTGAAAGATGATCGCGTCGTTCACTCCTCCTCGCTCCCAATGCCTCGGCCCCTCCTCCTCCTCCTCCGTTGCCGCCGCGGACGCGAGGAGACGACTCCCGACCACTCGAGCTTCGCTGAATCGCGATCGGCAGGCTCCTCAACATCGGCCGCAGTCGGCTTCATCGGCTCCCCCGCCCTCGCCGGCGGCGGCGGCGGCGGCGTCGGCGTCGGCGGTGGCGTCGTCTTCTCTCTCTTACGGTCGGCGCCCGTGGAGGCGGCCTCAGAACGTGGACGGCGACTTCTTCGTAGGTAAGATTTCTCTCACTTGAGTCTCGCGCGCTGTGATGTCTCATGGTCCGGTGATCGCCTAAGGACTATGTGTGCTCTTCGTTGAATTGATCCGTGATTCGTGGAGCGGTGGTGAAATCAGCGGTGGGGAATGGGAAGAGCAAGCCAGTAGCATTCGCATCGCGTGGTCTTTCTGAGCCTCTATTTGATTTCTTCTCTGATCGTGTTTGCAGATACTACGTGCATGGATGGCTCCGGTAATCAGTTGAGCTTGTCATCTGATGTTTTGTGCTTGCTTCTGCTTAGAGAATTAGAAATACGGTGGTCTGCTTAATCCTGTAATGGAAAGACTGCGGGACTTGCCAAATTTGGTTTTCAATCAAACTTTGAGTAGGTCCGAAAAATTTATTGAGTCTGGAGGTACATCATTATGATAGCTGCAGCAACTGGGGAGTGTTTGGCCATTGAATTTTCAGGATTTCCACTCCTGTTTACATGTGGTAATCCAGATGAACCAGTATATATATATATGTTTCCAATCTCAGAAAATTCTCATTATCATGTGCAAAGCATGATTCTGCAAATAGGAAAATGGAACTGAAGATCGTTTTCATTAAGTGGAATTGAAAATATCTTCTCAAACCAAACCCGGCCTATCTTTTCTTCCCTGCACTTCAGATATTTAGCTTGTTCTGCTTATTTGAATCATATTTCTCTGTTGTACGGTTAATGTCTTATCTTCAGCCATGCACTTATTTCTCTCTACTGCTGGCCATCTATTTGATTGAGGAAATATGTGCCTTTAGTCTACTATGGTACTGTCTGAGTTCTATGGGCACTGTTCCACTTACAAATTGTCTTTTGTGTACTTCCAGCAAATTTTTACGAGGGTTGATGAGATGTCGGCTGTTTTCAGACAGCCAGTCAATAAGGAGGAACGGCTAAAGGCTCTACAGGTGCATTGCCATATTTCCTTATCCACTTTTCTGGTAGTTTCATTTTATCAAAATTTCTGGCTTTGTGTAGAACCCATATAATGGAGGTAAAATATGATAAACAGTGTGAGCATGTACTCCATGTACATCAGCGCATGGGTGCCAATTGGAAGAGGGTGTTTCTGAATATCAGTAAACATTGCTGTTGATGAAAGGGGAAATATGTACCTTGAGAACTAGGAGAGTTGAATGTGGACACCTCTTTGATGATCTTGATAATTTTAGTTTTGTGGGCAATAAGTTGAGGTTTGGAATTGAGAAACAAAATATCAATCTGTATTGGTGAAAGTGAGTTAGTGAACTTGGGGAATGCTTCAAAACTGTGCTTTTGCTTTATGAAAGATGGTCATGGGTGTCAACCATTCTCTTTTGTAGCATGCTCTGCATTCGTTTTGGGCATTGAAACTATTCTGTGTATTCTGAGATAGTTTCCCTTTCCAATAGATGGTTGAGTTCCTTTTCTCAGTATATCACAAACCATACATGACTTTGCCCATGCTGAATGTTTTTGATTTTAGACTAATTCTTGGTAATCTGATATGACTTTCGGCTTGTGTGATCCATGTGTAGGCCTTAATTTCATGTCCAACAAGTTCAATTCACACAGAGAAGCCAACTCCTGATGTCTTAGCAGCCCATGAAACTTTTCCAATCCCTATCGATGAGCAAAAGCTGCCGGTATTTTTATCTCATTTACCTTGATGATTGGTCACGTGCTCAGTAAATCTTATGATTGATTGATGACTCTACCGTGTTTTGCATATTGTCCTTGTAGCCATGATTCTCCTTGTAGAAAGACGCGGAAAGACAATAAAAGAGACTCTTGTACTTAATATTCCTGTTTGAAATGAGCTAGTAAATAAAATGCATTTGTCAAATTTGCCAATTGCTCTAAAAACTTAACCTGATGATAGGTGTGGTTTACGCTCGCCTTATGTGGCTGAACTTAGGCTTAAGACTAAAGTGTACAAGTATACAATAGAAGAGGTAAGGGGTCTGAATAAATTTAAATTCAAGGCCTCATGCTGTGAAACCATACAAAATTTTGAGGGATTATCGCTAACTATTTAAATACTTGAGCAGATAGATGAAGGTGTGATTTAACATTTGAATCTCTAACAACATTGATGCTATCTGTGTGAAAAGCTATGTGTCCTACTAATGGTAAAAGATTCATTGAAGTTCATCTACCACTGAGTGCTTGTTTGTGCAGGCTCGAATTCCCCTTTATCTTCTTTTGGGAGCAAGGACGATGCCATTTATTTCTGCGTAATCGCTGTTGCATACATGGTCCGCCTAGTTGCTTCTTTCTGGCTTATGAAATTTCCAGTTGAAGCATGAATTAAGGTTGTTTTGAAAGTTACAACTTACAAAGGTCATGTCCAACCTCAATGAAAAGAAACCTGATACATTCTGAGCTATGTAAATATGTGCATGATCATGTTCACTTGTCTGGTGAATGACATAGCATAGTAAGACACTTGTAGCCTTTAATTTCTGTTCTATAATGGGGAACGATTAGTCTTCATAAGCTGAGAAGGATATGCAATCCTTTGTAGAACTTTTTTGGGCTATGTACGGTTGTTCTCTAGATACATGACTTGGTCTTAGCTGCAACCTCCGTCCAAATTTTGCTAATGCGTCATTCATTGAAATACTTTCAGGGAGTGTATCACTGCGGGTATCATTCAGAGAAATCTTATGGAGCTTCGTCATATTTGATTGTCCGTGCTGAAGGAAACATTCTTGTAGATAGGTATTGTATGCTTGAGATGAATAACGGAATTGGTACTTTTGGTCTTACTACTCTAGAAGAGTTTAATGAGAAAATTTGGTCAAGCTATTAATGCACTATGCAGCCTCTCTCTTTTCACTTCATTCTGATTGTCTCTTGTTTAGTGAACTGCCATTACTCTTTCGTCCTGTTACTGTAGCCCCAGGTATACCAAGAGACTTGCACATAAGATTGAGATGCTTGGTGGTGCACAATTAATTTTCTAACTCACAAGTACGATGACTACTCCTGAAAATATATATTATGTGATCTTTATTCTTCAGGACCCAAACCTGAGTTATTCTGGTTTTGGTGACTAGGGATGATGTCGCAGATCACAAGAAGTGGAGAGAGCAGTTAGGTTGTGACAGGATTTTGCACTCTGAGGATGTAATCATCACTTTTCTTCTGCCTAATTCCAGGATGTAAACATGTTTTTGTTCTCTTGGTTTCCTATAGTTTGTTTCTTAATGAGGTTACATATGAGATGTTGAGCTTCAATTGTTAAGTAGTTGAGAAAAGAAGCATGCTCTACGATGGACAAATGTGGGAATAAGATGACATATCGAATTTACCTTTGCTGGATATATGGAAGAGTCGGATAAAATATTTGTTGGAATGAGTCATAAATATTACTACACTCCTCATAAAAGGCCAAAATTCTTTTTAGTTTTAAAACCTATTTGCTATATTTAATTGTGCGAGAGTTTTGATTCAGAATTGGATTCAACTAGTATCTTTAAGGCAATGGGGTGCTTCAATGAATGTCATGGCATCATGTAATTCTGATTGTTAATGATACCTATGCACCTTAGCTGGAGCATGTGGAATGACGAGATTAATGGCAAGTGTGGTGAAACTAGTAATAAATAGAGCGATATAGATAATATGGTTTTGTTTATTTAAGATTGGTGACAAAGTTTGATCATCATGATCTTTACAGCTGGAAGATTCAACTGCTGAGATTGAGATAAAATTAGAAGGGAGGGGGCCCTGGAATCTTGGGCAGGACGTAGAGCTTATTCACACCCCAGGACACTCGGAAGTAGGTTGCTTGGTCTAATGCTAGTATTCTTTGTTTGCACGTATATATATGTTCTATGGTGTGGAACCTTGCACATTTTATTGCATCAAGAACTTGAGGACCCAAAGTGTATGAAAGATTGATCCACGTTGAAGTTCTGAGATTTAAGATGGAGGTCACCATTTTTACAGGGATCAGTTTGCTTGTTGTACAAACCGCTGGAAGTAATATTCACAGGAGATCATTTAATGATGACACCGACTGGAATAAGCATAATGGAACAGTACAACAAATGTTCAGGTAAGCACTAATTGAAGTGTGGTCCATGTCCAGGCCTGCATTCTTAATTACCTTCTTTGGTAATTCTGATTCTTGGTGGCTCTTTTGGTCATTGATTATTGATACCTATATAATTTACTTGTAGGGATGTCAGGATGCATGTATTGCTAATATAGGGGGATTTTATTACTATGTATCTTGCTCACATCTTATGAGGTTTAGAAGTACCTTGCAATCCACCTGAAGTTGTTGCCTTCTGTTTATTGTGCAACCACATTTTACCTTTCTTGGTGGGACTTGGTCCAGTAACCGTGTCTTTGTACTTCATAAATAGAATTTGCACCTTTCTATGACTATCTCTATCTACAGTGACTTTGTGTTCTCGATATTTCATTAAGAGATGAGGAGGGGTTAGATAAAATGGGGAGATTCCCATTTCTCGGAGACTCCTTAACAGACGTGTGGGGGGTGCTAGCTTGTTACCCCAAGTAGCAGCAACTTTTCCCCACCAACCAAGAGAAATTGCAGCTACATGAGTGGTGACGTTCTATAACAAGTTGGTAACAATTGCCAAATAACAGATGCTTAACTCAAAAGATGGCTCATTTGAAAGAGAGGCAACTTATCGTCAAATTCCTGCTTGTGTCCTCAAGTGCTTGCAGTGTGTGTTTCTTGCTAATTTCACAAGTTTCTTTTGCAGTTACTTCTCAATTAAATAGCGTTGAGAAGTTGGTTGACTTAGACTTCAGGTGGATAGTACCAGGTTGGTATATTTCCTCACTATTTCCCTTATGATGTTTAGAAATTGCTATACCGAAGCTATGGTATTTGATGACTCCTACTGGCAGCTAAATGATTTGTTCAGAATCCACATGCTTTAAGCATAGAGAAGTTTAAAAAAATGCGTGCGCAATTCGAAGTACACTGACCAAAATGAAAACTCACCTAGAATACAGGGATTGATAGTATACATCTTTTCTTGTTTAAGCACTAGGAAAGAAACGAGGTTTGACTATTTAGGTCCTGCATGGTAACTTGCCTATCTTTTGTTCTTTTGTTACTTAAAAAAAAAAAAGAATATAAATCCATTTGGTAATATCAACTAATATTTTTATTTCCCGAAATAAAAAAAAAAAAAAAAAAAAAGTAGTTAGGAAATAGATTTGGAACAAAAACAAGAAGTACAACAATTCTCAAGAATAATTTTTAAAAACATTTTCTTTTTTCTTCTTCCTCTTCCTCGTTGTTCCCCCCCCCCCCCCCAGCCGCACGATGCCATCTGCCTTTGCCGGTCACTAGTCGTCAGCTGCCACTGCCCGCGTCATTACAAAAAATTATTAAAAAATTAAAAGAAATTTTACGTTATAAAAAAGAAAAAATTGCGGATCATACTAAATGCATTATTATTCTTTTTCTATTTCAAGAATAGAAATTTTATATAATTGTCAAACGTGTTCTTTTACTCAAAAATTGTTTCAAAGAATAAAAATAGAAAGTGACTATTTTTTAAAAGAAATTGTTCTTTAGAATAGAAATATTACCAATCACGTCCTAGATACTTACTGGTAATAATGACAGGTGGTTAAAAAATTTTGGAGGCTCTGTTCCACTTTGATTTTCAGTTTGACTTCAACTTGCAGGTCACGGTAGGAGGATTGAATTCAAAAGTTCCCTCGAGAAAGATCTGGTTCTGAAAGAATTTGTGCTGCAAAAGTCAAGTCAATATACTTATATCTAAGCGAGAGTTTCAATGTGGTGGGTATGCCCATGGAGATATTCAACTCGTGAAGCGATGACACTGTCAGGAATGCGTTGACATAGTTTGTGACTAGCAATTTGTTTATTTGTACATGAGAGCCGAATGCAGAAGTTGGAATTTAGTTCACTTTCATGTATTCATAATAATGACATATAACTCGTAGAATGTTCCACAATTGCTCGGGAGAGTTTCTGTTCCATCTGTTGACAGTTTAATTTTGGCCCCTTCGACATTCTTTTCGCTCATCTAAAGTTTGGTTAGGTGGCATTAGCCTGACATTAATCCTGAAAGGAGCCGTGGGAAAGATTTTTACCATATCTGGATGAAAATCGTAGTCAGAAAAAAAAGTTATAGGGAACGATCCCACTCTTTTGACAGCTTAACTCGTTGATGTTATGATCTTCTGTTGATTTTACAAACCAACAATAACCTGCACATGATATGAGATGTCCAACTCAGCAACTGATCTATAAGCTTGAGGGGACTCTGCCCTATACGAAACGTACCTGATCCTGCCAAGTTCGTTCCTTAATCTAGTCATCCCAGCCTCTCGATGGTTCTACCATTGCCCTAAATGATATCTCCTTACATTTGGCGTGGCTGTAATGCACTCAGTTTCTCATGCACCGCGAATTTCTCATGCAGCTAACTTCTACACTGGGCATAGACATGGCTTCTCAAGTTTTTGTTATCGACAAATTTGAAGAAGAAACCTCCAGAAAAAAGATGGGCTTCCCGTGGCAAATCGCTTTTTCTTGGCCTTAAATTTTCACATGATGTTGAAAATCAGCAAAATGAGCTGTTCTGGCAGCAATAACAGACTCGTTCCTTCCCAGGCTTTTCTAGTTTCTACATACATACAAATCTTCCCGGAATATAAATTAAGAGGGCAAACCGGCGGCTGTGTCAAAAAAGTGCCCATCTCTATATGGCATGTGAAGCTAACACCAGAAAATAACAATCACTCGCAAAAAAGGACATCACTCCAAGCCCATCTCCCTTTCATAATTGCCAGTCTATGGGATCGAGTCCCATGTTCTCCAGAATCTGGTTTGTGCGAGAAAAATGCCTGTGCGATTAGTAAAATCAGGTTATTAGCTCAAGTAACATTTGACCGCTTGAAAATTGTATCTAAAGAAAAGGACATGAAGAAACGCTGCATCACACTAAGTCACTTCAACAGCTTTCAAGTTATTCAAAGAGATTGCACTGTTATCATTTAGTGGACAAGGTCTGGTCTTTGTATGCATACAGGCAGACATCCTTTACCTCAGTGCTAAATATTACTCTAATAACATGAAGATTTATGAGATTTGCACAAATCCGTGGATCTACATTCATGGAATCAGCCCCAGCAAGCTTTGCTCATAATATCCATGGTTCCCTTGACATTTAGTGGCACAAAAAGTTCTAAAATGTGAATGACTCCAGTGAAAGTCACTGGATGTCAAACCTGACTAGAAGCGAGATGGTTTTCTATTACCCTATAAAGCCATCAACGACACACACTACATGGTCATCGAGCAATGCACATGAACAACATGAACATCAGTCGTTTCATAACAAGGTTCGATATGGAAACATGCCGATCTCCTTTTCAAATATCAATAGCATATCATCTCAGGGTATTAAGCATGTAGCATGTGTTTAACTTGAAGTGTTTGGATCAATAACTAATAATGATGCACAGCCAACCATGTCCCATGAAACGTTTCTAGATAAAACTTAAGATCTAATAACTATAGGGAAAAGCAAAAATTACCTGCAGCCAAAAAAGCCTCGGTTTGCAGACAAACCAGAAGGATGTGCTGCTTTCAGTATGTGATGTTTTGTCTCATCAATCAATCTGCATTTCAACTGTCATTAGCAAAAAGAAAAGAAAACAATGTCTCCCAATACTCAATAGATTTGCCCCTTTTTTCAATTGCATTCTTATTGAAAATTCACTTTACCATAATGCTAAGGCCTAACACTTAGGTCATTGTAAAGTTTAACACATCATTATTTCTGATTATCTATCTACTACATGAAGAAGAGGGGTGTAGCTCATGACTGTGTGTTGGATCACATGAGGAGCCTCTTCAAATACAATTACTTAACATGAAAAGGAATAATGGCACGATCCAGATAGAAACTTGCATATGCGAGTGCCATGAGCATATCTAAACAAATTTAACAGGAAGTAAAATGTCATCAGAATTAATGGATTCCTTATGTACCAAACCGAGACAAACATTTCCAAGCGCAAAGGTGACATGCTATGACCAATTTGGTAATCCTAACACTTAGAAGCTACATTAGAGCTACACTGGACATAACTAATTAAAATCTTAACTTTGTTGCTCCCAATGAAGCTACTTGATCATTTCCCCTCTTCATAAATTGAGGTTGATTTTCTTCAAAATGTTCAATTTTGTGGACCTCCAAAATGTCAAAATTTTCCCCAAAAAAAAAGGCCATCATTAGACTGAGGATAATAAATTGAACTCTCTTTTTTTTTTTTTTTTTTTGGGTCATAGAACTACCTATTTCAATTGGTTAATTTTGAAGCTGAAAATGAAGCTATTAGTCAATGCCCCTCTTCATGACAACTTATCACATGTTGAGGTTGGTCTCTGTAGAAATACAAGATTTCTTTGACCTAGGAAATGCCAATATTTCAAAGAAACCATTTTTGAGACCTAGGAACACTACAATCATACAATAAAGATTCTCCCTTCGTGAATCCTTTTGATATAACAATGTTTGCTTTCTGTCCATATGTGAGATTTCATTCACCTACCGTTTGTTAAGAATTCCAAAATAATGAAGAAAATTTTAATGTTCTTATTTTAGAAAATTCAGAGTGAAAGTCTTTTCTTTAGGAGTAAGGAAAATGTCAGTCAATACTGAAATATAAGAGCCTATGCAGTCAGCATGTGGCCCACCAATAGGCTTGAGCACATGTACACATGATCCTAGAAAGAGAAAACAGCGTTATTTTTCTCGGACAAGCTTTTATAATAACAGAGCTATCGAGATAAAAATTGCAAAAGCACCTTCTTTTCTCTTGAGCAGAATTTCCCCAGAGCAGAAAAACTACTCCTTTCTTCTCATTAGAAATTGTTTTAATAACAGCATCAGTAAACTGCTCCCATCCTTTCTTTGCATGCGAGTTGGCTTGATGACTTCTGACTGCAAGAAAGGGTATGGGCTAAGTGTTGACAGCTATCACAACCATCAGTAAAAAACTTTCCCAAAGTCATCAAATAAAATATTTGTCAACCTAAAGATAACCAAAAGAATAGATATGATTTCTTAGTTAGCTTGACAATGCTAATTGGGTTGGATATGAGAAAATTGATATATATTCTCAGAGCACAACTAGTCGCATTACTCATTTGACATAATCATGCCAGTCAAAAAATCATCTTTATGATAGATATGGGTGACCACTCTTTGGAAAGAACTGATGAGAAACATCTTACTTTTGTTTTTCAGGATAGTAAGGTTATATGGAATACACTGGGTTAAATTAGAAAAGATTGTGCTCTATAAAAGTTCTCAGCATGTGCTCTTGTGTGCTTACTATGATGGGAGTATGCTGGATTACTTCAAGCACCACGTGACAGGAACGATAGGCTTGCCATGGGATAAACAGCTATATAAATAAATAAATAAACTATTACCTAGTGCTATAAATTATTATGCCTTCTCTAGTCATTTTACCTTCTTAGAACATTTTCTCTCTCAAATAGTGTAGATTCCAAGAATTTCTAGCTGAATAGCCATATTGAGGTATAGAAAATAGATAGGAATATCCAGATCTAAATAGCAACTCTATGGACTTTTCTCTTTGCTAATGAATAACTTCATGCACAGAAGTTTTCTATTTGATTGATAATGTAATTATCCTCATGACAAGCAAATTCATTGGAGGTTCAGCTTGAATGATAAACTTACCAGTGAGAACAGCATTGAGCAATAAAACACCCTACGAAAAAAATTTAAGAATCACAGTTAGGCAAATATATGCAGAAGATCCATGACAGAGCAAGTGCCTTTACATTCACTCCATTAAGGGACTCATTGGATGCAATTAGCTTTTCCATCCACCTTACCCTCAATTCATCCAATTAATTGTCTACAAACCATTTTTTTTATGAGTAAAATATAATTTTATTACAAAGACACATCGTTCCAGTACATCAGCAATAACAGAAACAGCATACAAGAAACAGAAAACTCAAAGCAAACCTATAGCTTAGGAACGTTAAAGCAAGAAGCCCAAAGATGATCGCAAGTCAAGCCAATTATTTCTTTAAGAACTAGTGATTTTGTAGTTATAACAACAAAATCTAGAGGATATTTTCAATGCAGAAAGAATCACTCAGATACACAATGAATCTGAGCCCTAACTAATAAAGATACAAAGCTACAAAACTGTTAGTCTCCCAAAGATACAAGCCAGTCACATCAATGAATAAGATAAAGTCTTTGAAGAAGGGACTAGGAAAGTTTGCAACATTGCTTGAACAGGATATGTTCTATAGGCTCATAAGTTTGAATTCTTGAGATTTAAGAAGACAGGACAAGGAGGACAAAGATAAGCACCATTAAGTTCTTGTTGTCAAGGACTTTAAGGAAACTCAAAACAAATTGGACTCAACAAATTTATGGCAGAAAGTGGAGACAACAACTATAAAAAAAACTGGAAAAGGGAACCAGCCTCATTTGTAGATAAAACAAAAAAAAAAAAAAAACAAAAAGTGAGGAATTAGATATATGTTTGAAGTTGTTTGATCAGAAACTATTCATATTTGAGATGATTATTAGAAAACCAGAATAGGCATACGTCCCAGTTGTTTACACTTAGTATCAGTACCTGGGTGGACCATCTCTCGAGATTCCCATGAGAAGGAATGGAGCAGCCGAGATCTTGTTTCAGCTCCTTAAAAATGTTGGCAAGACTCGAGGGGAGCTTAATGCCCTCGGGGACAGAGAAGGAAAGTCCCATGGCCTGACCGGGTCCATGGTAAGGGTCCTGCCCGAGGATCACGGCCTTCACTCTGTCGAATGGGGTCGAGTTCAGAGCATTAAAGATCAAATGCTGAGGCGGATATATAACATGACCCTTGACATCGCCAGCAGTGGAAGACGCCTCGGCTTGGAGAAATTTGCACAGATTCTTCGCATACGGCTTCTGGAGCTCGCCCGGAAGCGCCTTGAGCCATGTCTCCTCCACCAACAGCTCCTCCAGCTTCACATAACCCGCGCCTTCAGCTGCAAAATTTTTCCCCACATTTTCTAAAGATCAGACATTTACTTGAAAACCAACAGCTTCATCTTCCAAAAAAAATCCAACTTTAACGTTACACTCGCATGTTTAAGCATCGAATGTGACGCGGACTAAACAGGTTACTTCCAAACAAAGAGAAGAGCAGGTCAAGATCGAACATTTTCAAGCAAATTCCCCGAAAGCTGACAACTTTTTTCGACAGCACTCAACAAAATCGCCTTAAAAACGCACCTCCGAAACAGGTTACACGCTAGATACATACAGTTCAATCGATGCAATGCGAGACAAGCCCAAACCAAGAACAACCCGCAGACGAAATAAATCGTTGATTGAAAAAAGTAGACAAACTCTGGAGAGAGAGTTTCGCACCTTTGGAGCGGGAGATTCGGTCGGAGCAGATTTTGAGGTTGCGGCGAGACTTGGCGAGGAGCTTGTTGAGCTCGATGCGGGACTTCTGAGCGGGCGTGAGATCGGAGGAGGAGGAGGAGGTCGTTCCGTCGCCGCCGTCGGGGGCGGCGGAGAGGGACTTGGCGACGAGCGGGGAAGAGGAGGGGGAGGAAGGGGAGGAGGGGGAGGAGGCTCTGAGACGCTTCGACGGCCGCTGGAAGAGATCGAGGAGGGTCTTCGGCGGAGCCATTTCCATCCGGCCCCCGTCGTTTTCCCCGGCGTAACTCCTTTAAGGAGGAAGACAAGACGGAAAAGCGAGTACGGATGGACTCCCGAGCGTGTTCGCGCGCGCGCGCTTTAGGACGGAGAAGCCCGCGCTTTTGGCAATGCCATGTACGAGTTCGATCAAAATCTAGATACGTAATCAATTTGCCTTAACATAATTATTCCGTCACTAAGATTCATCCAGCCGAGCATGTTTCAACCCCATGCTTGGATGAGTTAAAAAAGGCAGGGCATGAGGGATACGGTGGATGGGTCCTGGGAGTGACGTCGGAATTTTTTTACCCAGAGTTCGAGGATCAGATGATTACTAAAGTTTGAGTCTCGTGCAAACTGGCTGGGCCACGCTCCTGTTTTGCTAAAGTGATGCGCAATGGATTGCCGGGTTAAATTGGACGTGATAATGATGGGTGGTAATCCAATGAAGCAACGTTTACTGGTGCTCCGACTCATCATGGCCACATGGGCTTCCCTTTTCCATGATAGTTGATGTGACATCAATTAGTAAGTTTTTACCATAGGTTAAACATTTGGTCACCAAAGGAAAAAGATTACTCTTCGATGGTAATTGAGAACGGCGATGACACGCTAGCTCGAAAATATTAGCAATTTTTTCTTTTCCTTTTCTTTTTTTTTTGCTTAGGGTTATTTTTTTTTTAAATAATAATTAAGTATCTGATTATCATTAAGAATGATTGACAAACTAGACAATAACACCCTAAATATCTTAAATTTTTATCGTTATTCAATCAAGTGCCTCTTTTTTTCTTTTTTTCGTTCAAACATGGCTGGGCAAGCAAGACTAAGACAAAACAAACAGAAAACACATTGTTTAATTCATTTAAATTCAAGTTAGCAGTCCTAGTTGTAATTTTTGCTAAGGGAGCTACATCAACCTAACTACACATGACCCGGCACTTCTTTCATGGAAGCCCCGCACTCAGCCCTATTAAAAAAGTTGAGATACTTAATTGAATAAAACGAAGTTTAGCAACATGCTTTGCAAATGAAGACGCTGGGTTCTTTCCTTTTCCTTATCTACGAATGGAAAGTCACGAGGTAAGCAACTCGAAAATACTAAGCTCGGTATGTCAACTACAAAGGGTTAGTCGCTAGCTAACGGATCATTAGCATAGCAGCAGTCATCATGCATGGAATCATCCGGTCACTGCTAATATTGACTAGAAGCTGCTTGCGGTGCCTTTCAAAAACTTTCATAAATGAGGAAAGACGATCCACGTACATCATCCAACTTCAACAAATGCCTTCAGATCAGATCTCTCCCAGAACTTATTCCATCGTGCTGAATAATTCATTTAAATTCAAGTTAGCAGTCCTAGTTGTAATTTTTGCTAAGGGAGCTACATCAACCTAACTACACATGACCCGGCACTTCTTTCATGGAAGCCCCGCACTCAGCCCTATTAGAAAAGTTGAGATACTTAATTGAATAAAACGAAGTTTAGCAACATGCTTTGCAAATGAAGACGCTGGGTTCTTTCCTTTTTCCTTATCTACGAATGGAAAGTCACGAGGTAAGCAACTCGAAAATACTAAGCTCGGTATGTCAACTACAAAGGGTTAGTCGCTAGCTAACGGATCATTAGCATAGCAGCAGTCATCATGCATGGAATCATCCGGTCACTGCTAATATTGACTAGCAGCTGCTAGCGGTGCCATTCAAAAACTTTCATAAGTTAGGAAAGACGATCCACGTACATCATCCAACTTCAACAGATGCCTTCAGATCAGATCTCTCCCAGAACTTATTCCATCGTGCTGAATAATCACATGTGCGACCATGAGATGAGCTTCAACTTGAACCTGAGAAGAGAAGGAAGACCCACGACATGCAAGAAGATCAATATATACTCACAACATCTGCAAAATCCCCAATGCCCTTGACAAGAGGCTCATCCAGGGTGCCAAGGTGGATATTTACAAGAACCAAATTGAATGAAACTAAAGGACAACACAGCAATAGAATATATAGTAAAACAATCTTGACCTTGCTTGTGCGCAGATGTCAACCAGTAAAACAGGTACAGATGTACACTTCATGAAACAAGGAAAACACCAGCCTGCAAGTCATAGAGTTAATCAGAATTGTACCAGGGCACAAACTAAAAAATTGATTCCATGTTGAACTCAATGAGAAGCTTTTGGATTTTCTTACATTTCTCACCACAAATTTGTCCAAGAAATTCAAACGTGGAAGCAACCATTCTGATACATAAGCTGTGTTGTTTTCTTGAGATTTTGGCATGGCACTATGATCATCTGCAGCACAAAGAGCTCATTGTCACTCCTTCATACCGAGAGAAAAAAAAAACTAGCGTGTCCAAGTCAGTGACATCAGCCAACAATTTTCAGCAGAAGAAATTTCACAAACCTGAACCTCGCACAAGTATCCTATGCGTAACAAAGGACTGGCACAGAAAAACAAAGAAGGCCATAATTCAGTTTTTTGCAGCAAATCCTTCAAAAGCTAAAGTGATATCGGTTACTGGTATGATCAAAGAATGAACACAAGAAAGATCAGAGAGAGAGAGATGCTACAGTGCCATTGTCAACATTTTCAGTATTGGTGCTTTGAAGCAACAATTCACAGTTATAACTAAGTTACAGGACTTATAAAGAATACATGGCACTCAAATAAGTGCCAAACATCCATCATAACTATGATGGATTAATGTTTTTGGAGAATACATCCTGAGAGAAGATGAATAAAAAATTTGACCTTTAAAGTAAAATTCATCCTTCCATTTTTTCACC
This sequence comes from Eucalyptus victrix, assembly GCA_016097545.1. NCBI lineage: Eukaryota > Viridiplantae > Streptophyta > Magnoliopsida > Myrtales > Myrtaceae > Eucalyptus > Eucalyptus victrix. Next base: position 33,447,570 of record CM027844.1, read on the forward strand.
ATATTTGCTCAGAAGGTATGCCAAATCAGTATTATAAAGAACCCGTTCACCAAGATATATGATGTAAAAATATTTCAACAATCAGTGAAAACCTAAATAATGGTTTACTCAGGCAGATTCTCAAAGTCAAGAAGATTCCTCCGCAGAAAAGAATGAAGGACAATTGAGAAACAACCTGCCAGATAGGGGGCATATATTCACGAAAATAAGGTTCCCGAAGCCCTTCCAATTCACTGCTTGCATCAAAAGTGCCTGCGGATGGCCATCTTTTGTAATTCCTGTAGGGAAGGCATCATAATACCAAAGTCAAAGAATACTTAATTATTTTGAAGAAAACCAATGACATGAACCAGAGTAAGAATTTAAAGCAGTAAACACATTAAGATTAATGAGTTCAGGTTTCAACTGATCATTATAGGCAGTAGAGAAATAAAGGTCAAACTTTCAACCAGGGTTTTACAAGGAAAGTCTCAGTAGTTGACAACATGAAGCCAAGTATTCGTCACATCAAATAGATTTCAAAACAAACTACAAATTCCAGCAGTTGAGTATGATTAAGACAATGGCACAGTGGATATGAAGGACAGGAGCTAAGGAGGGCCTTAAATTGAACATGTTTTAGGCGATGTAGTTGAAATTCTTCCAGTTAACACTTTGACTTAGTACATGTTTTAGGCGATGTAGTTGAAATTCTTCCCGTTAACACTTTGACTTAGTACTGCAGCAATTAATCAAAATTCAAAAGCGGCCAGTGTAAACCATGTTGTATAACTGTGGTGAACAATTGAATAGATGATGCAAACTATATGTGCTCTTGCATATGATTTTCTCTGTATACATACATATACAGAATATTGTTATGTCTCTAAACTCTTACCTCCTGAAATCATTCCCAGTTGTTCCTACAATGGTTGCTTTCGTAACAATAACAAGCATGGGATGTACTGACATCAGCTTTCTCAAATCTTCCACTATGACCTCCAATACATTCTGCAAAGAGAGGTATTTCCTAGAAATTAAAAATTTCTACAACATCAGGTAAACCTGAACAAGAGAGGGAAAGAATTTTAATATAGCTGTGCCACAAAATATATTGCATTTTTTAAAAATTGAATGACATCTTTATGTATGATGAATAAATAAATTCGGATCTCACAGAGATTCAATGAAGACAACTATAAGAGGAAACTACGCCCAAGGAGAAAAACTTCACACTATTTTAGAGCTGATAATAAGGTAAGATAGGCCAGCAATGTCTATTTTGAAAAGAAAAGCAAGCAGAATAATGTATAGACCATTTATGATGGTATACTAATCTGGTCACCATAATGACCACCGTATTCATGATGGATTGCTAGGCTATTGTTCTCATAACCATGTAGCACCATTTTCCTTCATATGATTCCCACTTAGGATTTGTTAAACATCCATATGTTTGGTTTTGACTATATCTGAACTTGGAGAAATATTCCACAGAATCCAGCAACTGAGTTTCGTATTTTTACAATACCATACTCCCCCGTTCAGTATACTGCCTAGGTATTAAAAGGTGAAATTTAAAAATGATAACATGAGGAAACTAATTCAGTTTCTGAGTCCAGCATAGTCTCGATATTGTTTTGATTAAGTAATAATTGATTAATAGGGAAAACTGTTCAAGTACATCAGGAATATACAAAAACAGTTAAAGAAAAAGACCAATAAAACAAAGCTAATTAAAAAAGATTGCACATAAAGCCCATAAACACTTAAAATCAGCAAGAACAGAGTCAAGAGAAGATTCCAGAGGAAACTATGGACAGACATTCTGCAACAACAAATGGTTTCATGAGTGCTCTGGGTGCAAAGATACAGGGAGAGATAAACTTATGTCTCAAATCCAAACAAAAAGGCTAAGGTCATTACCTGTTCTTTCCCCCAAGAGGCAATGATGTGGAAGCACGATCTACCCAATGAAAAGCACCAATACTGTCGAATAAAGTTGCAGATGAGTGGTAAGTCAACATGTTCCCTTCCTGTCCTCATTTAAGAAAACTGAAGAACTATATTGATTCATACTGCAATATACACTTCATCTGCTGATCAAGAGCACAGGGGGATCAATTTTGCAGAACCGAAACTCAACAGAATTGTAGCCATCTTCTGGTGTAAATGTATTAAGAAATTAATTTAGAAGCAACACAACAAAAGCTCAGAGCTTTTGTGAGAATTTGGAACGGTCTACACTATTAAAATTCATATTGAAGTGAAAGTTCCCAAAAAGGCTGTGAATAAGCTAATGACAAAATATAGTCGTCAGGTGAATGCGACAGAAAACAAAGCCTGCATTTTCCTTGTTTGCTACCGAGGATCATAGTAAAACTCTACCGGTGATGCTGGAACTTGGTATTGCAAAAGAATACAAGCTTGGACGTTCACTCTCTTACGCTTGGGAAGAACAACAAGGTGACTTTTAAGGAGGTGAATTGCCCCCAGACCGAAGTCCATTCAATTGGCAATTTTTGCTGAGATCCATGATAATAAGTAACCACAATCACTTAAATTAATTACAGTACACCTTTCTTTTTCCTCATTAGAAGCTTCTACAAGTAAGCATTGTACTATAAAAGCAAAAATCCAATGACTTTACCTGAAAAAGTTCCAAGTTCTACTTAGGAAATAATTATAGTATTTAAACACACATGAGAACTAGAAATGGACTAAACTCTAAAGATTTATGCCAAAAAAGTCAAGTACACTGATGTGACTTGACTTTATCAGATTCCATGACAAACCTGTCAATCATGAGCAAATGACCCCCAATACCATTGGATTCCTTTTCCTTTTCAAGCCGGTGATGCAGTGTCTGAAACAATAAGCACCTGTGAGACCGATACCACCTTTCATAAAGTACACCCACTATATTTAAAAGGCTTGACCAAGGCCTTAGTATGTACCCACTGAATATATATTTTAGGGACACAAAAATGATGTATGAATATGTCAACATATTAGTTGACAGTAACCAACTGTCAATTAAATCCAAGTGATGCTTGTTTATTTCACAGCAAATGCTTTGAAAGTTGATCAGATAGTATTTTTGAAACATCCAAAAACTTCTGCAGTTTTAGTTAAAGTATTTAACTATCAGTAAGAAACTATAAGCGTTAAAAGGTTGACCTGATCAAAGCCAAGACATACTCGCTTACTCCTAATATCATAGATGACTATGGAGCAGATATCCAGACAAAATTGAATTTTAAGCCTATGCTCCACATACCCTTCTTCTTATTCATGTTTTTCCTTTTTTATTTAAATTCCACTGACTTCACTGCAGATTCTAACATTATTAAAGTTTCTCAAAAACACCAACCAGTACATAACATGAAAACCTCTCTCAAGAGAACTAATTAGCTAAGTATCAACCTTGTGGGCAGAATGGTTTGAACTATATATCAAGGACAAGACCTCTTACTTTTAGAGCTGCGAGCAGCTCGAAACTATCATAGCAGCGAATGTAGGAGAATTGCCTCATGGACAACTTAAGGATTTCCTCGTCCTCAGCAGTACACGAGCACCCTGCCCAAGAAAAGCAATCCACCGAATCCCATAACTTCGAATAATTTCACCATAGCCATAAACTGTTCAATAACATGAGTTCGCAATTGCTTGTTCAAAAGAGAAGGCCTCGCCTCACCATTAACTTGCGCGATCCGGTGCCTGAGCATTTCCACCAGCCTCGAGACGTCGAACCGGCAATCCAAGTCGACGAAGAGCACCGAATGCCCGAGCCCGCCGTAGTGCACCCCGTTCCGCTCCTTCGGGAGAATGCAGCTCACCGCAGTCTAGAGAGAGAGAGGGAGGCAAAGCAGACTTTCAGCCGTCTCGCCACACGACCAGTCAAAATCACAGTGACGACCGCACGTTCCAGCGCGCTTTCTCACCGCTCGACTCTCAACAACGGACTAACAATAATCAAGCAGCGCTTCCAACTAACTGGCGGAAACGGTCGCTATTCCCCGACCGCGAGCACGAGCAATTCGATGGCGCCGGCGATGTTGTCCTTGCTTGGGAGCACGGATTTCGACGCCGGAGAATTCGGGGGAAAAAGAGGAGGAGGAGGAGCGAGATGGATGACCTGGATGAGGAGCTGGGTCTTGGCAGACGGCGAGGGGCCGGCGATCTCGACGACGTTGCCGGCGCGGAGAGGGATCCGGTGGAGCGGAGCGGGGAGCGAGAGCGACGGTCGCGACGCCTGGGCTCGGCCGAGCATCTGCCTCGCGCTCTCGTCGCCGTTTATCCAGCTCTTCGCTGCTGCTGCTTCGCTCATCTCGCGAATTGTTTTAGCTCCTCTGCAGCTGCTGGTGAAGAAGAGAGGGGCTGAGGGGGAGTGGAAGTTTGAAATTCTAGATTTCTAACGCGCGAATGATAACAATTCTTGATAGCCATTACGAAGAAATTGATTTCTAGAAAGGAAATAGATGTTTCTATTTCTATTTCTAAATGGGTTTTAAATAAAAATAACTAAAAATAATTATTTGATAATAATATAAAATTTCTTCCTTTCGAACGCAGATCAACGAATGATTGTGGATCGGTGACCAGCGATCAACGACCGACAATACACAATGGCGACAGATGGAGACTCAATTAATGAACAATGAGCGATAAAAATGATTTTTATTTCTCATTTTTATTTCAAAGATAAAGAAGCAGAAAATTTTTTCTTTTCATTTCTATTCCAAATATATTTTTGAAACAAAAATCTATTTCATAAATTAAAAAATGAAATAATTTTATCAAATGGATTTTATTCATTAAAACAAATTTAGAATAGAAAAATTGTTTTCGGAATAAAAATCAAAGGTTGTCACACACCCCTAGTCCCTCTTCTTTGTGAAAGTATCCCTTGTCCTACCATTTTATCCTATAGTTAGTGCAATAAAAATGAAAATATATTTTTATGACTATGGTTAACAAGATCATTTTCTGATTTTCTTCTTTTTGTTTTCAAAATTTTGAGTTTGCAAAATATTTCGAACCAACCCAACTTTTCTATTACCTAGATTAAGCACCGAATTTCAATGCCATTAGAAATTCTTAACAAGACATTTTTTGCCCACTAAAGTTTTTTGAGTGAAAATTATTCGTGTCAAGTGAAAAGTTTTTGGTCCTTATTTAGGTCAAAATTTGCCTTAACATAAGCCCAAAGTCTGAGGTTGTAATGCAATTTCAAAGGTGGAGGATTTAGAAGAGTTTTGCCTGATAATAGCAAAAACTCCCACATGACACATCGACATTATCGACATTTTTAATCAAAAATTTTCAATTAACATTAAAAGTTTAAAAAACTTATGATTGAATTAGTAATAATGTAATGGATTCAAAAAAATTTGGATGATTTTCCTTTTAATTAGAGGTCCTCTCAACATCACTATCTCTTATCTCCTTTTTTGGCCTAGGTAAAAGGTCTTAGTGAAAACTAAGAATTGGCTACTGCCTCGTATTTAAACTTCCTCAACAAGCTTGCATGGATGGGGATTAGCAATCTTGGCAGCTTTCACCACAATGTCGTCGTTCATTTTCCTTTTCTTTGATAGGTTTTCAACATGTAACCCAAGCAAAGACAAAGATAAGCCTTCGGTACACATTGGTTTCTCCGAGTTGTAAATCGGAACTCACTACTTCTCCCCCTCCAAAATACCAAATTGTAACGGAATCTAACTCTGTGAGGAGAGACGTCTTCTTGCTTGAGAAACAGCCGCCTTTTGGCTCGTAGTAAGAACAGACAGTGGTGATCGCCTAAACAAGTTGGCCATGTGGATTAGGCAACCTTCCTAAGTATAATTTGATGCAGGGTTTAAATCTCTTAGAAGTGTATTCTGACCGAAAACAGCTACAGCGTTACAGGTCATACAGAAATCAATTAAAAGGTCAAGTACTGGTATAGTTTTTTCCACTGGCGTCAGAACTGCTATATTGTCTATATCAACAGCTTCTAAACGTCAACAACCAGATTGCCGTTACAGAAAACCATGCCATCAAGACACCATGTTATTACACATGCTCAAACATTTCAACCTTCTTCACAGTAAGCCCTCATAATTGACCACCAATCAAGCGCTTTTCTGTTTCCTCCATTTCATAAATTTCAAGCCAACTCGAATATTCCCAGGCAGCGTGCAAATCGAGGGGAGAATACTGCGAGGGACAAGGTTAAGGCGTAGGTTGCTCCACTCGATTTCATCCTATTGCACATCACTCTGAATCAGACGATGCCCCCTATGTTTTGGCTAAAAATTCCATGAATGTTGTCCAATCCTCTTTTCCAGCAGATAAATCAATGTTAAAGGTACAACGCGCCGAACGAAGAAAGTAGTGTCACTCGCATTCAGCGAGCAAAATGAATAAGTCCTCATCAGTAATTGCTCCCATCTCCATTGCTCTTTCCAGGGCACTGAGTCCCCCGCCATCCTTGATAGATGGCCGTGCTCCTCTGCACAACGAACACACTAGTTAATCCACGCTAGTTGAATAGAACAACAAATCAAACCCAGTTTCTCTCAATTAGCCTTCAGTTCCCTCAAAAGATGCCACAAATAATAAGGCCATCAACTATTTCCAGCTGATATTAAAATTGGAACTCCACTACTACAAGGTGATCTAGTGAGATTCAACGAGACAATTCAAGATGCTTGAGAATGGTGAACAATCCTTTGCCTGACGAAATGACTTTCCAAACTGGCATTATTCTGATCCAAATTTATGGGCAACCTTTGTGATAAGTTGTGAAGAGCAAAATGATTTTGCCTTTTATCTTTGTCTTGTGAGAAAAGGCATCCTTGTATGATCATTGTAAATTTGGAGAAGCATCAGAATTTCTAGGAAAATCAGGAAGACTTTTTATAGCTAGGTCGTGCAGCCTGCATCAAATTTTCTACACACAAATCGATATGAAATTGAATTACCTTTTGAGAAGAAACTTTGCTAATGAGTTGTTTCCCATGGATATGCAGTGGTGCAAAGGAGTCCTTCCGTGGTAATCTCGCATATTTATATCAGCACCAAATTGCAGCAGCAACTCAAGCATCACTGGATTGCCTTGATGACATGCCAAATGCAATAGCGAACAACCTTGAAGACAATTTGCTGGTTCTCTGGGATCTTTCATTTGCACGCAGTTAGCTGGATCATTCTGATTTATGTCAATTGAATTTGAATCGAAGTTGTGATAGGCCTCAGTCCCATCGACTTCATCAAAAATGGTATTAACAATATTCATATCTGATGTCACCACAAGCCGATATACATCTCGCAAATCGTTGTTCTTGATTGCTTGCCAGATACTCTTGGCATGCAAACTCCCAGATGATGCAGAGTCTCTGACAATGAACAGCTTTTCTACATACTAAAAATAAGAACAAAAATGAATTCATATTGCAACTTCCAGATTATGTACAGTATTTAGCCAACACAATGAAGGATGCAAGCAAGCAATTGCTATGGATATTGCACATACATACGTACGTACATACGTACGTACATATATATATATTGTTCCAGCTAAAAGTTAGCCATAAATGACATGAATATTAAGACGCATCAATGAAACATATTTAACCTCCAGACTTTTCTTTTTATCTAAAGGTGTTGAGACAGTCTCTGAGGACAATATTATATGTAAATATGTGGCTTGTCTATTTAATCAAATAAATAAAAAAAGCAAGAAGAAGAAGAAAAGCTTAAGAGCTAATAAATCTGAAAGAATGGAATCCAAAAGCTTTTAAATTAATCAGAAACACGCGATGAATAAGATAAAAATCTGAATTAAAATTAAAAGTACAAATCCTTACTATTGTATTAAGCCCTGCACATAAAATAGAGAAAGAGGCTGTAAAAGACATGAATGACACCCCACAACTAAGTCTGAACTACTAACGAACATATCAATAATTGTCATATGCAGCATTGGATGCGGATAAAGATCCAACATAAATTCAGAGAATGCATTAAAGATGCTATCACCTTAAATTTAAAAGCTAATTGTAACTTTCAAGAACTTAACATTAAACTGATGGAAACTTAAATTTAAAAACTAATTGTAACTTTCAAGAACTTAACATTAAACTGATGCTAAGTCCATCCTTATACTATCTGCATAGGTTGATCGAAATATAAAGTAACTAGTACCTTAGCATGGATGTACTTCTCCTTATAAGATACTGCGTCATCTGGGCAAGGTTTCCTCATTGAGGGGACAGCACCATCCGACACTTCTCTGCAGAGGATTTCACATTCAAATAGAAATAATAAAGATCAAGAACTGCTAGACAAACTATAGTCAATAAATAACACCAACCCCCCCCTCCCCAAAAGAAAAAATGAAACCCTTATGATATGCGGATCACTCATCAAGTGTCTACTGAAGCAGTAGGCAAGTCCAGCTAATAGAAGAAGCATCACAAAATTATCCATATGCAAGGATATTGGACACTTTTTAAGCTTATCAATCACCGGATCATCTACTTTCTATGACAGCTTCTCTGTACAGGATGCTCGAGGGCCAGTATCCTAAAAAGATTTTTTTTTTTTTTTTTGGGTCCAAATGCTAAAAAGATTAGAAAGTGAGTGATGAAGTTTCAAAACCATTACCCTTTGATGAAGGTTGCTCAAGTTAATCATGGGAATACAGCATGGGTTATTTCAATGCTGTACAGCCCGGTAGTCTGCTTTTTTCAATAAAGTCAAGTGTTTGGAGATAGAACAAGACGTTCTTCTTTTGTCCATGCTAATAAAGCTTCATGTTGCATAGTTATTGGCAACGTCCAAGTTTTGTTCTGATTAAAAATGCAAAACTTGCTTTCTCTCCAAAATTTAAAAAAGAAAGGGAAATGTTTTAAGTTAGAAAAAGATTATGAAAATCATCTATGAATCTAGATGTTACATTAATATGTTTTGAAAGATTCCAACTGTTCAATGTTAAATAAAAGTTGAATTGTGAGAACTGCAAGAAAAGGAAAGAGCAATTCTTGGATGCGCAATTGTGCATCAGGGAAACAAAATAAAAAGAGAAGGGAGACGAAGTGGAGAACATCTATACATCTTGACAAATGACATACCAAAATTAAGAAGCAAAAGACAAAGGAAGAACTCAATTTATCTAATTTATCTTATTTTCATAAGAAATTTATTTTTGTAAACAATAGACAAATTTACTTCTCTATATAAATATTACACTGCAGATTACCATGAATTACATCAGCGAACTGCAGTGTTTAGACTAAAATTATCTACACCTAGACAATGTCCACATTGCAAGGGTACACATTATTTCTTGCTTTAAACAAGGGAAAATCTTACATCTTCTAGGATAATTCTACCACATGATTATGGTCTGATACAGGGCTTTCCTAAGAAAATTTTCCATAGAGCATTTGTTCAAGGGATCTTGAAGGTTTGAGCAGGAATTGAACATACAAATTAGACTATCAACAGAGTACCTTCTTTTCCATGGAAACAAGTTGAATTTTCCTAAATGTCATTAGGTAGTTAAGTTAATGCTGAACAAAGAAGTGACTTCAAAATCCAACTTATCTATGCCAGCAGCACTCCACAGCCACATGACTAGCACTCAAAAACTCAGGAGATCATCCAACAGTGAGCTTTTAAATTAATCAGAAAAAGATCTTACTTTACTGTTTCATCTTGTAGCAGTCCCTCCCATATAGAGTTGCAATAACTGTTGCCCAATGCATGGAATAGATCCAAAACAGTAGTTTCCCACACTTTGACATCTAAAGTTAGAGACCGAACCTGCAGTATATCAAAATGAGACCCTTCAAATTATTTCATTTTGCCAGCAACCTAAGATGCAGGCTACCCATAACTGGTGGAAACTAGTCACACTGAACTAAAAGTCAAAACGTCATGTATAAGGTTATAATATATAACCAAAAATACATATATACAGTCACATGCAGATGAATAGATTTTTCTGCTCTTAGTATGATTTATTTAAGACAGCGTACAGATAGAATAAGGCATGTTTGAAAGGCAGTCTACACTGAAATGGTCCTGCACAAACGTTCTCATTGCTAAATCTGTACTTCACAATGCAACATATCTTACTTATATCCAATTGCAACCTCACCCGTTAATTCTCAAGCAAATTATTCCCCATCTCCGGTGAATAATTACTTGACAGTCTAACAAATGGAGGAACATAAAGAATACTCATTTTGCAAGAGAGAGAACCACAGCTTTGTAAAACAAAACAATCAAGTGGCAGGAGTTCTTTGCACCAATGGTTCAACTACTAAGTCAAAAACATTTGCTCCTCCAAAAAGGCAAATCAATCAACAAAGAAGTACTTCAAAATGAATAGACCAAGAACATAAGAATGCACAACCATGTTGGCACTCCCTTATTCTAATCTGCAAATTGAAGGGGTAAGATGAGGACCATCAATGAAAACATGACAAGCTTATGATAATTAAGCTCTAATAACGACTGCACTAGAAATGAAGCTGCCACAGCAAGCATCTATGGTTAGTGAAAACATCATGATCGTCCATCACATGGGTTTTTGCTTTAGGAACAGAAAATTTCAACAGGCACTATACATAATGGTGGATAAATATTTAACCCAAGCTTTTGAGTTTCAAAAGGAGTGAACCTTGGAGATATGAACACCAAAATTGCGGTGGACACCAGAGCATTTGATGCATAATAAAATACCAAGGTTGAGAGAGGCCCAATCTGGTTCAGGTGAACCACATTCTGCACAAAAGTCATTTCCAGGTATACTCCTTAGAATCTTAGCTACAGAATCTTGTCCATCGAGCTTGATCATATCTTTGGAGCTATTATTTGTGTCTGCTGATCTCAAACCATGAGAAGCACTGTTCTCAGTAGTTGCACTAAAATTTGGCTGCAGGAAACAAATTTAACTTGTCTTTAGCAGCAGCTCTATATTTAAAAAGTGGAAAACCTTTTGAAAGGGACAAACCTGTTGAAGAAAATGTGAATTGAAAAGAGAAGCAATTGCTCCCTTGATTTTGTTTACCCAGTCCATCCTGTCTGCTTCATTTTCAGCCTGAAAAAAAAAAAGGTAAGATAATGGTAGAAAATTCTTAGATGTCTTCCTTTTGGTAAGGCAAAAACTACATGAATTATTAAAGAGTAAAAAAGCAAGTACAGGAACAACTAGGGCAATACAACTAGTATGAAAGATACATGAAAACTAAGAAAACAGTATTTAGATTTCAGACCATTACCAGCCTTTCTCAATGTCTACCAAGCGCCTCCTATTGAAAGGTGTAGATGTCGGATTCTGGATAACTACTTTATTCCTAAATACATATGAATATGTGGTAGACGTCTTATGGAAACTAATATCCTTAAAATTTAAATAACTACAACCAGTACCACCAAGTCCCACTCCACAAGTGACTTGGGCTCTCTCTCTCTCCCCCCGCCCAAAAACAAAGTTAAATCTTTGACCTTTTATGAGTTCATCTAGTCTTGATAGTCCTATTCACAATTTGAAGTATTTCATCCACTAATTTGGTAAGATTTACTCTTCTTCGACTCATCATTAGTTACTTGGTCAACAAATAATTCTGCCAAAACAACAATTACACATAAACAATCTCTGACCTTAATCTTTCAGATACTACATGGCTGACAATTCAATCCAACCTCATAATGGTCCTATACAAGAATAACTGATAGCATTTTCCCTATTAATGAATTAGATCCAGTTTCATACCATCAGACAAGGTAATCTATAGAGTGCAGGGGTACACTTTAATAATCAACAGGCCAAATTTTGTAATGCAGTTCACTCATGCCAACAGAACATACAAGTTGAGTAATGCAAAAAGACATGCTAATTTACGGGTTGAATCACACATAGAAGTTATGAATAATTAGCCTAGTTGATAGGCTGAAGGGTGATCAATTGCCCCACCTGCAGTGTGAAGCTTTTTGATGGAGAAATTATTCTGAAGCAAAGTCGTAGATCTGTGTCCTCTGCGTCAATCTTTATTGTGGACGTATGAAGATCAAGAATACGGTAACCAAGAGTTTCTTCTCCAAAAGATGAACCTCTATTGTGCTTTGAAAGAAATATGCTGAAAACCTGCTGTTATGTTCAGCTGACAAGCTGGAATGATGTGATTGAGTGCCCTGGAACAGAACACATGAAAAATGTCGGCAATGATAGGTATCTGATTTCAACGTATCTCCCATGAGCTTGTGCGCATTGTAGTAAATCAACCAATCAGCAATAAAGCTGTAGATTATCCAATTGAATATCTGACTTTTTTCAACTTCCAAGGATTCTGACAAGATGAAATGTGTAATTCTGACACCTATTGACTTGTTCTACCAATTTTGATTGTAAAACATGGAAAGCTACACTGAAGTTTCTCCTTATCAATGAACTCTGTAGTAACAGGCTAGGAGATTTATATTGAAAAATTAAATCTATTTTTTAACTTAAGAAAATTTGCATCAATCCAAAACCTGGTAAAAATGTGATTGGCTGGCAAGTCAAAAATATAATGCTAGACTGATGTTTCAAACTCACAATGCCACAGACGTACCACTGATTTGGAACTTTTATTTCTGTAGTAATACAAAGTCCCAAGGTTGTCGAGGACAAAAAATCTCCTTTTCCAATCACCTCTCAAACTTGACGACCTTTTCAACAAATATCCCTGCTTGATAGTCTGGACCTGGAAAAAACGAACTCAAATGAGTGACGTGGATCTTCCACAGTCAATATTTCTTCAGGAATGTTCCCTGATGACATCAGAGAAGATTTCAATGGTAACAATTATATTGTACCAAGCATCACAATCTTCAATCGACTTACATTTGATTGATAATTATCTGAAGTGTCATTGATAACTAACATTTAATTGATAATTATCTGAAGCATTATTGATCAAGAAACCTACAAGATAAGTAGATAAGAAAATCTAATTATTTATCTAGTGTTCAATAAGTAACATCATACAGGGACCATGGAGAGTGACTACTTGACAAGTAGATATGAATGTGGACAATTTTCTTCCTCGCCCTGCTAACACTGGATCTGCTCCTTCTTATTAGCTAAAATGGTGAAGAAAGATCATAAGGGACAAAATCCTCAGGATAAAGTTTCTCTGTAGTTGGGCAGACAGTCCCTTTGTTCAGACCTTTCTGAAAGATGCCAAAAGCTTTGAAGCAGCAGCCAACTCTAATAATAGAAGCGTATAATGGTGTTTCAGAGATGTTCTCTTAGAGGAAGTTGAAGTGGGAATCTGTTGCACAATTCACACTATAGAGGAAATGCAAATTAGAATCAGAACTGTACTAATGCAAGTACACGCGAAGGGACAATAAGCTTTTTGTGTAATGATAAGAAGAGGTTTTGCTTTGAGCCCTTATCTTGTTAGTACAATTAAGGGCAAGCTTATTAGCAAATTCAAGATGTTACATCGGTATATGGTTTCAAATAGAGACGGCAAATGCTTGGATTGGAAATGCCTTCTGAAAAACTCTTTCCTTTTTGTATCTTAAGGATAAACAACATTCTATTAAAATTGGTACTATGCAGGTACTAACCCTATACAAAATGACAGTCGGAGGGGAAGCCACCCCTATACAAAATTTAAGAACAGAAACCTGTTTTCTATCATTTCCCCACTTCATGTAATGCAACATGCACAACCCACAGCAGTCTGATTGATTAGCATATTCAGCATATCAATATAGAAATAAAACTGCCATAACATGATATCCCACTTGGCTGAGTGAAATGTTGGCTGTTGTTAGAATATCCAACACAAAGGCTTCAGCTTGCAAGCCACCAAAAACCCACGAACAAGCAATGAGAGATACTTTAACAGCTATTAACAAATTCATCATGCAGCATACCGGTCTTTTGTAATTGGAATAAACGTGAAAATTTATACAAAAACAATGAATTTGCCAACAAAGTGGTTGCAAGCTCCAGCTATGAGAAGTAGATTTCAAATGCTGAAGTTAAGCATCAATCAATAGCCTTGCTTTATCTTTAGATTTAATTGCTGCATGCAATAAATTTAAACGTGAGGGGAAGAAACTCGATTTAATTAATTAATAATTTGACAGTAGATCTTCAACCTCCAAACTTACATGACAAACCCATCAAAATAACATTCCTTTATTCAGTATCTCTTAGGATTAGTCAAAATCTATCATTAGCATTAACACAGTATTAGTAGCTCACAATCACATGCTCACATACATATCAACTTAGTCAACAACATACATTACACAAAATCATGAGAACACATGAACAAATGTACATACTGAACAATGCAATCGGATTACCTCTCCACCTCTGGTAGATGTCGTGATTGTTTCAATGTCTCTGTAAGAATTTGCACCAGTAGCATTCGCTAACATCAGGGGGTTCAATACCACTTGAAGCGCGTAAGGAGTCCAATTCAGCTTGGGTACGAAATTCTTGAATCCTTTTTGCAAGTCTGTCTTGTTCCACATTAGCCATCTCTTTCGATTGTTGAGCATATGTCAATACCTGATTTTAGAGGGAGCCATCATTTCATCCGGTAACATCTCTGTTTATAACATGGGAACATATCTATAGAAACAAGAAAAGTTGACTTTTGGCCATTGCATTCATCTACAATTGTAAGCCCTCACTTCCGAATTTGAGTATACTCCACCTAGTTCCTCCAGTTTCTTTGAAGTTCAGCACATCACCAAAGATAAATAATTCAAAGGAGACTCTTTTTGAACTTCTGCCTGTAATGCGTTCTTCACAATAATATTACTACAAAATTTGTGAACTAACCTGAGGGCTAAGGTTCTACGTCATCCTGCCTTCTAGAAAAAGACCAGAGAGTTTTCTAAGTTGTGCAGAAAAGGGTTCTCCAAGGGAAAGATTGTAGCATTGGTAATCTTAGGTTTAAAGAGAACAGCAGGACAGCAGTGTAGTGAAAATAGCTTTAAGGCGATAAACTAGTAGGCTCCAAATGAAGCATTTGGCAGACTCAAGAATAGACACAACAACTAGTTGGAATTAACTACAAGAATCACTTGTCTAGATTGCTTTTTCCCTATTCTTCCAGGAAAAAAAAAATTTTACCTTTTAGCCACCCAATAAATACTTTAGCTCAAAAATCATTGACACTCAATTCTTGGTTTTTGTACTCCCCATTTTGGATTGTGCTTAGTTTAACTCACATTTCTCTCTTTTTTATGGATCTACAGGTGAATGCCACACAACAACGTTTAGATTACAAAAGGATAGATTCAAGAAAGCACCAAGAGTAGACAGAGATCCCCTTATTTCCTCCCCCCTTTTTAAAACCATTCTTTATTTCTTCCACACACATCTCTGGATCTATGTCGCATAACGAAGCCAACCTATAATGATTGAATTACCATCTCTAAACAAAAAGCTACTAGGGGGAAGGCCCAATGCCAGTCAATGAACCATCTTTGGTCATGACATGATCTCATATTGGCAACTGTTAAATGTAGTTGTATGTAACAACATGCTTATGACTCTATACTTCAATCTATAATCAAAATAAAATATTTGAATAATGTAAGATAAATGGCTAGGAAAGATCATTTGGATGGAGATGGTTACAGTGGTACTATTATTTTGAAAAACTATGCTACACTCAAGGATGAGTTTGGCATTTGCCATTTTCATCAGCAGATCTGTAGGGAAAACAATTTTGATGGACAAAGACCCCATTTCACATGGCATTGTCACCTATGCAAAGCCATTTGAAGATGATAGACAAGCCACAAAACTTCCTATTCATATGAAGGCACAATTGGGGAATATAATCAGATTTTGATCGAGTTTCAATTGGGACTGTACCTGGTGGATAAATGGCTCCAATTGACTCAATAACTCATAACCCTGAAGCATGAACAGCACAAAAGAATGAATGCCAACAAGTGATGTTCAAAACATGGCATACAGGAAAAACAAGAAGCACCCCACAAAAGCTGAAGAAGTAAACCTGCTTGAAATATCTCAGATGCACATCCATGATTGCACTTATAGATTCCAAAAATTCATACTTCTTTTTCGCTTCAATATTCATGAGCGCACTCACCTGCATTCCTTGAAACAATGATAGAATAACGATCAGAAGCAATAACATTGACCGAACAAGATAATTTCCAAGTAGAAACAAAAAAAAAAATGAAGATTATATACAATAAACTTACTAGATTGAAGCGGCTTCTCTCAAATGCTGATTTGGAGTTATGTAGATCCTGTCATCGCTAAGAAATGTAATAAATACCATTACCGCAGTAATCCAATTAATAGATCATTTGACCAAAAGTTGAAAGAGGCCATCTCCGCAAGAAATAAGATCACTCGTATCGACAACAAAAATGACAACAAATGGAGACAGAAAGCCTTTCAGAAAGGGAGGGACACCCAAGAATTCTTCCAGATTGATTTGAAAAAATTAAGTATTCAATATTTCCCTTTTTTCCTCTCTTGTATCAACAAGACAAAGTGCTAGACATTCTCACATTTAATGTGATACATGATAAGCAGGATGAACAATTCAGGGTTATCAAAGATCCTATATCAAGAATTACCTCTTCTAGTTCAGCAACAATGTCTCCTCTTGTACTCCTCTTCAAAGACACAAACTTTTCACGGGCCTGCCAATTAGAATATACAGAACCCAAAATTTAATGACGATGAGAACAGATTTATAGAAAGAGAATAGAAGGCATCTATATATAAAATATCTAAATTAGATTGTTGTTCCAATATGATGGCTTTCTGTGCACCATCAGCTCCTACTTATAAAACCACAACAACAAGCTAAGCTCCAAACTAAATGAGAAAAAGAGAGGCAAAGAGTGAAGGACTGACCAATACATGATACATCCATTGACAGTAATCACCTTTTTTGGACACTGAAGTATAATAGCATAGATTCCTACTGTTTTTCGTAGTTTGTGTAGTGCTACTATTCTACCATGTATTATGGACCTCAAAATATACCAAATAACCGACAAGACTCAAGACCACCTACATTAGGTCCATGGCAATGGCTTGGTCCCTAATAACACCACAAGTACCTAGGCCATAATAACCCCCAAATTCAACATAACCTTCGAGAGGAACCTCTTTGAAATGTTTAGGCCAAATGCTGATGTATACAACATCTTGTCACCCAAAAGTAATATCTATGCACAATTCTTTATCGATAACTATCCCTGAGAAGTGATAGACCACATTAACTATGCAAGATGCTCAAAAAGTCACCACAGTACAACTCATAAAACACGCAGGCTCGTGTGTCCCACTAGCAGGGACTTTGAGCGCTGCAAGGGATCCGTGAGTCACCCCCTTGGGTGCACAAATGAGAGAGAGTCACAAATAAGCCTTAGCATAACTCTTTTTAAGGGTAAAAAGATCAACTAGGTGCAAATCCATATACAAAAGAGCTCACAGAACCAAGAGGGAGCTCAATTACAGGACAAAGTATCTATTATATCAACCAAAGCATTTACATCCATACGCAAGTTTCCACTTCGTAAAAGGGGTATAAATTTAAGCCAATTTTCCATTAATAAAATGAAGGACTACTCTCCATCAAAAGCTCTCTTATTCCGCCCCTTCCAAATCAACCAAAAAACTGAGAGGAATTGAGGTAATCCTCCGTTTCTTGTTGCCCTGTAAGTGAATGCCCTGTCAGGCCCATAGTTCTAGCTTGATAGAACCTCCAACAACCCAAGATAAACCAACGAGGCATGGCTCCAAACCATACTCATTCAAGAAGATAAAGAAGGAGAAAAAACACGGTCTCTGCCTCCATTTTGCAGAGGAAACACCTACGAACTGGTACTTTGCATCTTTGTTGTAAGGAATGATTCATTCCCAAGTAGCTTCCCAAGCGAGAAAAGAAACTCTTGTCGAAACCCTCATTTTCCAAATAGCTTTAAAGGAAAATCTATTCTACCACCAACAACATCCCCACCTAGCAACTTTGACTTGAGCTCCAATACTAATTCTAATTGGCTACTAACAATTGAATAGCTTGTGAGTAGTCAAGTATCTAAAATTTCAAATTAAAAAGTATTCAGATACCCAGCAACTTCATGTAAACCATTTTGCATTAAATAAATTCAAGTTTTTTAAACTCCTAAATTTATAGTCTAAGACCTCATTTTCATTTATGATGCCAAACTGCAAATGTTTTCTTTGAGTACGGCATGAAAAGACTTCCTTCTTCAATTCAATGCAGATTGCACGTTTAATCCTGAGTTATAACTGTAATTTCTAGGTTTAATGATAAGGAATACTGTTTCCGTGATCTCGAAAATTGGACCATGTTTTCAGAGTTTGGTCTCTGATTTTAGAAAATGAGATTTTAGTCTTTTAACTTTCATTTAAGTCTTAGACTATCATTTTTGTCAGATCTGGGCAACAAAACTTCACAGAGAGTTGACATCATAATTACATAGGTCATAATCAATACAGAGAGTCAAAAGATAACCCAAGAATACCCTCAGAACTTTTGTCATGTCCAACAATCACATCCCAAAAATGAAACTTCGGGGGAAAAAAGCTTAGTCTTAAATATTGGGGACCAAGCTATACAAAATGGTCAGGTGTTAGGGATTAAAGTGTCCTTTTCCCTACTTTTTAAGTCTAAATCTGAATAATTT
The DNA here is from genome assembly GCA_016097545.1 of Eucalyptus victrix. Classification (NCBI taxonomy): domain Eukaryota; kingdom Viridiplantae; phylum Streptophyta; class Magnoliopsida; order Myrtales; family Myrtaceae; genus Eucalyptus; species Eucalyptus victrix. The sequence continues at coordinate 33,466,266 of CM027844.1, forward strand.
TGTATTCTCCTGGTTTAATTGTTCCTCTCTTTTATTTAGTTTTTTCCTTATGTTACTTAGTGTCCTTTTCATCCGACATTATTGTTTCTCCAACCCTAGAATTTTTATCTTTATTCTAGATTGAATTCTTCCTAATTTAGCCCTTCTTTTGGTTCTGTTTTTACAAATCTAATTAGATCATATTAGTTATCCAGTCATTTCATAATCACTATTTTGTTTCCTAGTTTTTCTAATATAAAATTTTCCACAATATCAAGAGCTTTTCTAATTTAAGTCTCAGCATTTGTCACGCATCATTCACATATAAGCAGTATCATATTATTTGAGAAATGATCAGATTTGTTGGAACACAATCATGCTGCTATTTTTCATGTAAAGCAGGCTGGTCAGGTAGGGTGTTTCACATGGATGTGTGCATGCGTGCATGCCCATAGGTGCGTGTCAAAGAGGGGGAGAGAGAGAGAGAGAGAGAGAGAGAGAGAAGCAATTACAAAAATTGACATTATAGTAACGAGACTTTTGAAATTTATAAATAGTCAAATCTCAATACCTGATCATAAGAGTATCCAGCTTTGTCAAAGCGTCGTCGTGATTCCTGTGAAACAATTGCACATGCAAGCAACATAAGCAAGAGCATAAAAGTTTCATTGCAACTGGTGTCTCACATCCTTATACAATAAAAGTAAACCTCTGGATGAACAATGGTAATGAGATGCAGCTGTAATGTTTAATTTGACATATCAAAAGTAAACCTGTCTACTAAGTGCAAATAAATTCAAATGGCACCACTTTTCATATTGTTAATAAGAACCGAAGACTCGAACACATTTTGGGGATAGAAAGGTTTTCAGCGATGAGCATAAGAGTAGCAAATAACATTGTACAGTCCCATGGGGATGTGTATTTTAAACAAAAGCAACAGGAAATGTTTGGAAAGACCAGTGCTAGATCTTCTCTTCATCTACATAAATGGCTTTAAGCTCCATATTCATGATTCACTGAGCAGCTTTTAGTTAATGGTAGCTCTCTTGTGCATTTTGTTGACTGTATTTGGCTTTTTATCATTTAATATAGGGGTGGATCTTTTGTTGTTTGTTCTGCCTGTCCTTTTGGCTGTTGCTTTGTTAGGTTTGCTGCAGTGTTGCAGCTGGCTTTCTTTTACTTCGGCTCCCTTCCACTCGATCTGACATGTTGTCACTATGAGTGAAAATTTTTGGAGCCGGATCTTTTGTATAGTTGGTTTAAAGCTCAATATATCTTACATCTACCCAAAAAAAAAAAGGATAAATTACTACAGGGCACCAAGGGAGTGCAAACCCACAGATAAGAAGAGGTCATGAACCCAAAAAGAGCTCAGTTACAAGACTAATCTCTACAACATCGAAGAAGGCATTTACATCCACAAGCAAGTTTTCACTATAACAAAAAGTGTAAGAGTCAACCAATTTTCAATAAGATGTTAATGACTATTTTACATCTGATATTGTGCATGGGTCAGCACCCCCTCCCTTCCAACCATAATTCCCTTCTACAGAAAAATTTAAACAAGAAAGGTTGCACCAGAAAAAAATTTATACCTTTGCCTCTTGCATATCCACATTTATAAAGTGTGTCAAGCGATCAACCAATACATGCTCCACCTATAAAGAAACTTTATATTATATCCAACCTTTCATTTTTTTCCAACCATAAATTATATCACATCAAATTCTGATAAGCTATTTCAACTGAAATTGGCCTCCAATCACCATGATGTGGATATTGCTATACAAAAGCTCCAGAATAGATATAGCATGCAGATAATGACAGAAGACCAATAAAAAGCCATTTAGATCTATGCTTAATGTATAGACCCCCATTATAAAATGGTTAATGACTAGCGGCCATGGATTTGTATTGATTACTAATGCACTTGGCTTCTTCATGCACCCACTTATGCTCTGTGCTTGGATAAGAAACAACTGGGGGGAAGATGAAGACTACATCAATTACTGATGATGATGAATTAAGTAACCTAGTGTCACCATCAGTCACATCTCAGACATCACCCCATTGCCTCACAGGGTTTTCTCTCTCTCCCAGCTACTCTCTGCTCTTCCTCAGCCTCTGATAACCCTACCTCTTGTTTTTTCTTCTCTACCCACCTCTCTTCATTAAGCAAAAGTGATTTGATGCTATTGAGAACACCAAAAAACTATCAAAAATGAAGAAATCATGTTCTGCAAAAGATGGTGCTGGCCAATCAGCATAGAATGAGTTTCATGGGATTGAAAAGGCAGGCAAATACCTTACAGTACAGGGAAATTTGATCAATTCGAGAAGTTTGAAGGGACTTCCAAAGCCAAATGATATTTAAGCTGGGATGAGAGGAGAACTCACTTTTGGCATGAAAGAGCATGACATTGAGTCTCCCAATAAACATATCCCAAATTTCTTCCACATGGAAAGGACATTATCCTATTTCATAGGACTAAAGCAGTGATTCCATAGTGAATCTATCTCAACATATTCACCCTCAAGGTCAAAGGTTCACCCTCAAGGATAAGAAAAGTGGGAAAGAATGTGGGGATGGATTTTCACCTTGGAGAACTGTCCGTAAAAGCAGGTGCCGAGCTTTGCAAGCCATTAAGTTTTATAGAGAAGGGAACAGAAAGCGGTGCCTCAAATCTTTCTGCCCTGCTCTGAGACATGACAGTTTTGGACTACATCTCACACTTCTGAAGGGATGAACAATGCTACGACAACTTCAATGGAGCAAGAGATTTGGGCCTGGCAAGGCACAAACCTCCAAGGAGAAAGAGTTCATCTCTGCTATTACTCTCGCAATTATGCTAGTTTGCAATCAGAAGTTTTAACAAATTTTTTCTGGGATAGACAGTTTAAAGCTTCAGACTTTGGCATAATGAAAATTTTTGTTGTTGAAATACCTCAACAAAAATAAGATATTATCTCTATTTTTATTGACCTTTTCTTCTGAACATGAGTCAGCACCTTCTTCGTGCCTCTTTAGTGAAACTTTCAGTTTTGCTGACAGAAAGGATCATCCTTCAAAGATGTCTTTCTTAGTAGTATGAGAAATGCTATCTATTACAACACATTAAGCTATCTTACTAGATGCAACACAAGCAATTACCTGAGAACGCAAAAGCTCTTTGTAAGAAGCAAGCTCGTGAAATGCTGATATGAACTTGGATATGACAGGACCTGAGACAAGTAGAGGATGGAACAAAAATTGAATATCTCCTTCAAAACCATCTGGAACAGGGATTTTACCAGTTGATCTACTTCGTTTGTTTTGATGAAAAATTCAGCAGAAGAAACCTAGAATAAAGGACTGACCAAACTCTAGTGTTGGGGAAAATAAAAAAAGCAAGTAGTCTGAACAAAGCACTAGCTTCACCACTCCATATTAACACATTTGCTTATTGTCATATCCCACCATGCCAGTTGTATCGGAGATGACAATGTAACCACGGGATTCGTAGAATAAATGGAAAAACAACTCCGTTAGTCTAATCAAGTACATGATGTTGTATGTCCTCATACAGTCGTCACGTCTCATTCCTATGATTAATTGTATGAGAAGGTAGCATGCTCAACTTCAATAGTTTTAAGGTACATAGTGGGAACGGTAAATGCATAAGGACTTTTTTTGTTCTTTTTTAGCAGCAATCAACTACAACATACCCATTTAAAAAGAGCCATTCTGGAAACAAGCAGATATTGCAAATACAAGCACCATTTTTAACTATCCACAACAAGACTAGAGTTGTTATTGTACATCTCAAAATTCAACAAACAGAAATATAGGCAAAAATATGATGGGGATTTGGGTTTTGAATATTTCACTTGACGAAGTAAAGCAGAAAATTGCTTAGACTTATATTGATAACCTCCTATTGATACACTAACTGGATCATCCTGACCACCACCAAATGCTTCCAAGGAATCTGCGAATGTTGTGTCTGCATTACATGCTTCTCCAAGAGATGCCCTGAAAGAGCAGACATTAAACATTAATCTAATGCACGGCCTATTACTCTAGCTTTGAGCAAACATGTGGGAGGGCAAGTTCGATTTGAGAATAACATTAGAAACGTCATGGAGGTTCCAGGTAAGGTACTTTACACAGATTACCAAAATTGTGGATGTGATATATTTAGGACTTCTAAATCCAGTTCATACATGAGGGAAAGCCAGAAAATAAGGCAGATTGCCATGACAGCTGTCACGTTTTAATGAAAATGCAAGACGACCCCAGTTCTATCAAAATATGCACTGATTTCCATCAAAACATGTTGGAGGTTTAAATAACATCGACTAATTACTTAGAAGGTTTTCATCAACCACTTTTATTGCCAAGCGGAGCTCTACAATACCAGCATAGTGTTTTTGAAATGACAGAACAAAAGACAATGCAATTATCATGTCTGTCAGAAGATTATAAACCAAAAGCCAAATCCTCCTAAAAGCTGATATTTGAAATTTCTAGTTGATGCTGCACACCCTCTCTAGTAACTACTATAGAATAACAGTTTCTCCCGGATGTTTCAGCAATAAAAGGTAAATCAAAGCAGCTGAAAATCCAAATCCCTCAGTGGGGCCACATAATCACATCTATTGAAGATACTCCATGGGGCCAATTAATCATACGATTCCCAGGCCAATTACAAGAAATCACCACTTAACAACCCACTAGCATCAGAGAATATATAGAGAAAAGTGCCACGAAGTAAGTTTTGTGGAACCAACAAAGCTCCGAGGCACAGTAAGTTTTTCCTGGTCTTACATGAAAGATCGTAGAGCTGGTACTGTATTCCACAGAGATAGCCAGAACAGACTATTGCCCGCATAAGGCATATGCCTTACAATTTTAAAGAAAGAGAAACGTTTTGAAGGCAGGGGAGGCAAGAGAGAGAGCATAGTACTGCAGGGGAGTCCATAGCATACAGTAGCAGATATAACAGGATGTACTTTCCATTCAAAGGCACATAAGCATCCTCATACTGAAGTACCACTGGTGAACTATATCCCACCAAAAAAAAGTTTGCTATCCAATCGACAAGGCAATAGAAACACTATGTAGACTAATCAGTAAGGACCTTAGCATTGCAAACGGGGAATTGACCTGAGCATTCCAATTCGTTTACGAGCCAGTCCACCATGCACTTGCACAACTGGGAAAAAAAAATGGAATGGCACGGTATAAACCACTTACACAAATTTCGCAGAGCCTCTGTATAAATGCTGGCAGCGCTCTTTCAACTCCTCCGCCATCTGTTCTAGAGAAAAGATCTGTTTTTTGCCCATTTGAGCACAGTGCCACGAATTAGCATAACGTCAAGAGTTCTACAGAGGAACCAGAATTCAACTGCCGAATCGCCGAGCGCATAATCCAAATGTCAGGAGAAGAAAAAAGCAAGTCGCGCACGAGTCCCATAAAGAGCAGCATCAAAACCTCGACATGCGAAACCATTCAAAATCAGCCGAGCCGACAGGTGCCGAAACGGTGCCGCGAAACTTGGCAAAAGCACGGACCAAAACAGCAAGCCTCGAAAGACGCGACCGGGGCATCGACTTCATCGCATAAAAGGAACAGCGCGAACGAAAACGAAAGACGGAGGAAGCAATCCACCTACTCCCCAAACGCATCAAGTGAGCAAACGGATTGCTCCGTCGAGGTCGCACGATGGTCTCCGCCCGCGAGGAGAAAGACGAATCGAATCGAAATCGAGAGAAAAAGAGAGAGGAAGAGGAACGACGACGACGGCGACGGCGACGGCGAGGCGAAATCGACAGAGCGAGCGAGCGAGCGAGCGAGACGACCGACCTGCTTGTGGAACATGGGCGAGTCCTCGAGCTTCGTGAATGCCGCCATCTTCTCTGCCTCTCTCCGCGAGTGCTGGTGGAGCAGAGGGGAGACTGAGATCTGAGTTCGAGGAGCTGTGTGCAGAGATCAGAATCGGAGCGACGTCCATGGAGGGAGGAAGATGATGAATTTTGTTTCTTTTTCTATTTCTTTTTTTTTTTTTTTTTTTTTTTTTTTTGGGGGGTCCTGCTGCTGTCGTTGTCGTTGCCATCGGGAGACCAAAATACAGTGTCGTCTTCTGGCGAGCACGCGGTGGAAAGCACCGGTCCACATCGCCGCGCGCACCGACCGAAACGACAAAAAGGAAAAACATCGCCGCGCAATCCCCGAGCCGTAAAAAGTTCGCTTGGCATCATTTACGCATTCGAATCCTCCTGCTTGATATGAGTGAGAGCGAGGATTCAGATTCTATGCAGGCTCCAAATTTAGGCTCCATATAAAATCTGAAACTTACCAATCCAAATGGAATTTTGACACATATTGGTAACAATTCATTAATTTTTGAAACTTAAAATATACCATATATAGAAATAATATACTCTGCATCAATAGGAATGATGAGACGGAGACAAAAGTATATTCTACAGATATAGGAATGTCAATAATTGAGGTAATTCATGTAACCCTAAAGGGACCTGCTTTCTTTGGAATCATTTCCTCCATCTTATTACAAGTCTCATAATTGATTCCAAGATCTATTGTTACTTTTAATTGATGACTAATATTAGCAAAGTAAAAATCTCAATCTTATACGGATCACAATTTATATTTAGATATGTGAAAATTATAAAATATTAATAAAGTAAAAGTCTCGATTTCATACTGATGATTTCATATTACACATTTATCATTAAACTCCATGGAATGCTCTAGTATCACTCAAAGACATCGAATAAGAAAAACACGAAAAATTATACTAGATTCTAAGTTTCAAATTTCACCATAAACTTAGAATCTACTCGTCGAAGTAGGTTTTCAAATTTTTGAAACCTAACTACTATCTTATATATTCAGTTTTTATGCTACTGTAAAAGAAGTGATGGCTTATAATATTCACGAAAAGATGATGGGTTATTTTAAGATTGCGATTGAAGTGCCTTTTTGGCCTAACCTGAAAATTCACCTTTAACAAATTAGAAAAGATTACAAAAACATAAAATAATATTATAAAAAAGTAAGGAACAAAGTGGAAGGTGGAAGAACATTTGAGAAAGATGGAGCAAAGCCTCCCTGCGATGTCCCCTCGCCGCCAAACCAATGTCACTTCGGGTTTAGAGAGAGAGAGAGAGGAGTGAAGGTCAATGTTTGGTAAAAGTAGAAATTACTTTAAACACAAAAGAATTTAGAATAATTTATAATATCGAATATTTATAGGAGGATGACGGGTGATATTCCATGTAGCACGGACCCTCTCCAAAAATCTTCGAGTCGTATCCGACACTCCTACACGTGTCCGACACGCTCCGATACGTCCTGACACGCTCCGATACGCGGTCAACGAGTGTCGAAAAATCCGACACATGGTCAACTCTCTCCGACACGCGAGTCTAGAATTCCGACATGCGATTCCGACACGCACGGGGTCAATTTTAAAAATTTCTAATACTTGAGGGGTCAAAATATAAATATACACAAAATAAGCAATAAAAGAAGTAATAAAATTGCTATAAATATACATGCACGAGATCAATTTTTTTCAGTTTTTTTATAATTGTTTTATTTTTTTTAAAAGTCTTTTACTATGAAAGAAGTAATAAAAAATTTTATATATGATAAATAAATAAATTTTAAAATATCATTTCAACATTTTTAAACAGTTTTTTTTCCTCTAAGTTTTGTGTATTATTGTAACAAATTAAAATAATGAATGATATTATTTAATATTTTTCATGTAAATTAATTCTAGGCTATTTTTATTATTTATTTATTTATTTATGTATTTATATATAAAAATATATTTAATATATAACGTGTCGGAACATGTCGAAATTCTCTATTTTTAAGAAATAACGTGTTGGCGTGTCGTGTCATGTCGTATCGCGTGTCGTGTGTCCGCATTGGTGCTATATAGGTGATATTATCCTATTAGTTAATAGAGTTGGGAAGGTGCTCTCTTGCTGGAATAGAAAAAAAAAAAAACTCGTAAAGTATGCAAAAGAAAACAGAGACGATGAATTATTTCATTAGGATTGCGTGAATTAAGAGATCGTCCCTCATAATAAATGGCCGTTGGCTCTCGAGCAAGCACCATTATCATGGTCGCTTAGGATTTATTCTCTCTCGATCGTAAATTTGTATTAGGATTTAGAGTCTCTCTCGTGATTGTAGATTTGTATTAGGATTTATTGCGTTGATGACTACATCATATATCAAGAAAATATGTATTACTTAAATTTAAGATTATTAGAAAAGACGAGCTAAATTTGAAATTCATAGCATATAGAAAGTACCTTCTTCGAAACTTCAAATCAAAATGAAGTGATTTTAGAAATAGACTATGTCAAATTTATGGAATCGTTAAAAAAAAATCCATAGTCGACAGAAAATCTCTTACACGTTCATCATTTTGCTCGGTGCGTGGATGTACAGATCATCATATAATCAAATTCGTCTACACACTAATGACATATATATTTTTATGTCAATGGTGCATTCAATGAAAAATTTAATTTATGCAGCAATTTTAAAAATTATTTTTTTTATTTTTATTAGATTCATTGGCCAATATCAAACTTTTTTTTATCCATTTATTTGAGCAACACATGAACCCCTCTCCCAGCCACCTCTCTCTCCTTCCCTCTCTAAACCTTTTTTTGTCTCTTCCACTTATGGAGGAGAGCCGCTTGATCAAAATCTCTCTACCCCTCTCCTCCTAATTACTTTTTGCTTTTTTTTTTTTTTGTCTCTTACTCTCTTGATCTAGCTTTATAATCAAATTCCAATACCGGCACTGGCCGATTAATCCTCAGTTTTGTGAGTTTATGGTTGATCAAATCTGAACCAACTCGACCCTATATATTATATATAATATATCTAATATATATTATATATCATATGTATAATATATTATTTATAATTTTTTTATATATTTTAAAGAGAAAAATATAAGTCAAAACATCTTTAATATTAAACAGTTCCTTACAACATCCTCCTCCGGTACTCATTATTTTAAATCTTCTTTGTCCTATTAGTCTTCGATTTGCCAAAGTCAAAAGAAACAAGTTCCCAATTGAGCACTCGACACTTGTTCACTCAACTTCCCATCTTAACCCATATCTCTATGAGCGATCTTAATCGTTTTCATGGTTCATTGCTTTAAGCAGGTGTGAAATTTCTATTAGTGTCTTCTTTTCAATTTGTTAAATATGTACTGGTATTTATAGTTTAATTGCACAACACTACACTGTCCATAGATATGTAATTTGAAAATGTAGGTTTGCCTTTTTAGTTAATACAAAAAAAAAAAAGAAAAAAATTATTGGTTGATTCCGAGTTGACCTGGGAATCGGATCAAACCTATTGGGTTGGTTTAGTTCTCGATCCTGGGCTCAATAAAGTTGATCCTCATTTCAAAAGATTGAGGACCGACACTATGCAGGTTCGTCATAAGATTAAAGAGTGAACCGACCCAATCTGAACCATACTCACCCTTAGATCTAATATTTTTCAACATATTTTTGTGGTCTCTAGTAATTACGGTGAGATGCCGAACCTAATAAGAGACAAAGTCATAACTATAGATGGAGATCCCACTAGAATGTGCTTATCACTAATAATGTTACGTGATTCGGTGTTCTGTCGCCGATCCTTTTGCTTGGAAACACATATCACTAATGATGTTATGCGATTCGGTATTCGGCCACCTATCCTTTTGCTTGGAAACAATCATAAATATGTTATTGAAGTACAAGCCATTGACACTCTCATGACATGTCTTGATTCTCCTTTTTCGTATGTTTCGAAGCTTTATGGCCTGTCTTGTTATCGTGACTTTTAAGATTTACTATCATGTTTAGTTTTATTAATAAATGGAAAATTCCTTTGACAAAAAAAAAAAACACGTGAACAAATTTAGTTACAAAATAAATTATTTCCAAGTACAGGTTTTATAAAGGAAAATTCCAAACATGCAAATAAAGTGTCATTATTTTCTAAAAAATAAGGCACGACTCACCGGTCGGTGAGGTCTAAGTATTTTTGTCCAAAGATTTTTTATTTTTTTTTTCCCTTTTCCCCTGTTCATATCCTTCTTGATCCTAGCCACTGTAGTTCTCGTTCATCGTATTTTTTGTCGAAGTTTTAGATGGGCATGAAATGAATGCTTGAAGAGTTGCTTGAGATCGGTGGTGTTGGTGGTCTCGACGACGGAGATGCTGAAGAAGCAAGAGTCGAGGTATTAAGGGGCACGTGCAGCGTCTTAAGGGAGGCGGAAGGGGTCAACTCGACGGCGGGAGTAGTGAAGCTGTCGGAGCAGGAGCCGTTGCGCCAGTGGTCGAGAGCCCCAACAACGCCGGTGATGATCACGGTGAGGTGAAGGAATTTATCGAATCCATTCTTCATTTTCTCGTCTCCTTATAAGAAGCGGCGATCACGGTGAGTGTAGAAATGTATGAAATACATCATTCATTTTCTCGTTTCCTTATAAGAATTATGTGAAATCACAGTTGACTGTTACAAAAACTTAAATTATCGGATGATAGAAATTTAAATTGTTAAATGAATACGTGATTTAATATTTAATTATTCTAATATTTCCCTTCATACTTAATTTGGTTTTTTTGTCCAGTACTAAGGGTGGACATATTGAATTAGAGAGGCAAATAGGGGTCTCAAAAAATTTGATCTTAGGATCTCATATTCTGATATCACGTGAGAAAGGGAGGGACGTCCTACTCTAATATCATGTGAGATTTTGCGAGACCATACCCAATTGTTATAAAAGCTTAAGCTATTAGAGGTTTATTATTTAGATATTCTAACACTCCTCCTTATGCATAGTTTGGACTTTAGCCTTAGCTTAGGTGTGAAAATATATGTGCTCTAATTCCATTTGAGGTCCGGCCAAACCTCGTGCTATGATATCTCACGTGTAATCTGGACTCTAGCCTTAGCTTAAACATGGAAATATATGTGCTCTAATACCATGTGAGGTTTGGTAGGAACTCTTGCTTTGAAAATCATGTAAGTTTTGGTGGGATTATAACCAAGTGTTTTAAAAGTTTAAGTTATTAAAGATTTATTATTTAAATATTCTAACACTTCACCTCGCACGTAGTCTGAAATTTGGCCTTAGCTTAGTCTAGACTTTGGCCTTAGCTTAGGTGTGGAAATGTGATTAGGGAGGCAAATTGGGACTTAGAAGATTTGAACTCAGGATCTCCAACTCTCGACACCGTGTAATAATTTTGTGGGACTACAATTGATAGTTTTAAAAGTTTAAGATGTAAAATAAATGCGTAATTTAATATTTAATCATTATAATACTTCTTTCTCCCAAAAATCTAATCAAATCTAAAATCCAAATCAATTCGACTTTCTTTAAAAAAGGGTAAAATATTCAGTTATAAGAGAGTTTGAGTCTCCATAGGGGGAGTTCAGTTCTTCCTTTTATACAAGTACCTCCCTTGAAGTAAAGGTAAGCCCTTGTAGTTACAATAAGCAAGCATATCCTTTTTTCCACTTTATAGCGATTGGATTACTTAAGTGTAAAAAGGTTTATCCTTGGGATTATAGACTAGGCCTATATTGTGGGCAAGGAGGCTTAGGCTCTAGGGCCATAGATCATATAGGTTCAGTCCTTGGTGATCGAATCATTATTTTAAGGTGACTATGTCCCTCTTTCTTACAATAGAGTTCATTCCGTCCCTTGACACCATTATCGAGTTGGAGTCTTTACCAAGTTAAGCTACTTCTCAGGCTCAGGAAAGCTATTTAGGCAAGTTAATTTGCAAGCCTTTAGCCAAATAAAGCTATAAGCAAAACGGGCACCTCACCGTTGTCCGACCCAAAAGCAAAAGCAAGGAACTTCAATTCGATTCAAGGCAAAATCTTTCTAAAGAGAAAGCTTTCACACAAAATATAGATATAAATTGATCCTCCTACTTACTAAACCTCATTTTTAAAAGACTGTTTTATACTCCAATGTTGCATAGTTCAACGGAGAAAAGAGCCTAAAGGGGTTAGCATACCCCGTAAACCCCTAGGAAATCGCTAGTAAAGACACTCCCGAACAAACGCCGTAAACTTTATCCAAAAGAAATGACTTGATCTCACTGGCTTACTTATTAGCTTGTAATCAACCTGCTCCTGTAACAAAAAATCCCTAGTACAAGAATAGATTGGTTAAAAGGAGGGTACCATTGTAGTCATAGCAGCCCCCATTATCAACTACTTAAGGGAAATAGCGAAAACGATTGCCTACTAAAAATCTTTCGCTTTTTTAGTCAACTCGCTTGGTGAAGATAAAACAAAGGCAACCACACAGGAGAAAACTACCTACTCGTCATGATTTGGCAAAGACTTAGTATCCATAATTTATTGATAGTTATATTACTATCCTCTTGGTTAATCCCATGTAGCTCCCTAGGTTCTCCCACTCGCTAGAACTAGTGCTACAACTTAGACTTCAACTTCAATTTGAAAGAAAGCAAAAAGCGAATTAAAAAGACTAGCTACAAGAGATTACCTTTCATAGCCTTTAATTTTACTAGTAATATAACTAGATTAAGCGCTTTAAGGGCACGGTGAAGCTGGTATTGAATTCGCCATTGAAGGAATAGGTGATTAGAAGATTGAAAGTAGTAAAGCTGTGCCTGTGGGGTGAGACTTGCCTTCTACTCAGTATGTATAGTGAACGCGAGCTTGCGAAATGTAAAGTATTAGAGAGAGAGAGAGAGAGAGAGAGAGAGAGAGAGGTGTTGTGGTTTTTGGAAGGTAATTGATTTGGGCATTTATCAAATGCTTGTCTTCCACATTGACGAAGAAGATGATGAGCAGGATAACCTTGGCTCAGTTTAAGAAGAGGAAGAATCAAGCAGAAGAGAGAGACAACAAATTAAAATTCCTTCGAACGAAAATACTCATGATCGGATTAATGGAATACGCATGCGAGATGCATTTGCTTGTTAGTCAGTGCAAGTTTGACCGGCCAGCAAGTTAGATCCTCATTTAAACTCTAAATAACTATGCCATACCCTTATTTAAGGCAAAATCCATCTTAGACTTTGGACTTCCATTTGGGATATCATCTAACCGTAATTGAGTAGAAACAGTGTTATTCCAAAATAAATCTAATAAAAATCCATTATTTTTTTACCGCGATAAAAAAAAACAATATTCCAAAGTAAATTCTGCTTTTGCCATTTCGTTCCCCGCGAGGGAGAGAAATCATGGCGAAGCAGTACGGATTCTGATTTCACCCCTTTCTCTCTCTGACCTCCATGCGCACAGCTTCACCTCCTGCAGCTTCCTAAGAGCTTCTCCTCCATCGGCGGCGACCATGTCCGGCGACAGGCCGCCGTCGAAGCCCCTCTCCGCGCAGGAGTGGGAGTCCCTCATCGAGGACTTCCAGCACGGCCGCGACACCTCCGCCGCCGCCGCCTCCTCCTCCGTCGCCGACCTCGCCATCTCCTCCGTCCTCCGCCGCGACCTCCCGCTCCCCCTCAAGCACTCCCTCCTCGTCTTCCTCGAGGAGTCCGCCGACGCCCTCTTCGGCCCCCACCTATTGGGCCGCCTCGTGGAGGCCCTCCGCTCCGTCGTCCAGTCGCCTCCCGATCCGGCCTTCGCCACGTACGCGCTCAAGGAGCAGATGATGGTGTCCACCACCGCGATCTTCGTCACCGTGGTGGACGGCTTCCAGGACGAGCGATGCGCTCGGGACGTCGCGAGCCTGGTCGAATTGCTGCTGGCCATCGTCAATCGGCCGAACCACGGCCCGGACCGGCAGACGCGGGCGATGGCCTCCGAGTGCCTGAGGCAGCTGGAGAGGAATTGGCCTTGCTTGTTGGCCGAGATCGCGGGGCACCTGTGGAGCCTGTGCCAGAGCGAGCGCACGCACGCTTCGCAGAGCTACCACCTGCTCTTCACTCAGGTAATCCGCGATATTGTGACTTGCAAGGTGGATGTGTCGATCTTGAACACTTCGGTCCCTTTGGTCCCGTTCAACTTGCCTCAATGGGTGTTGGGTCCGACGAGGGAGGCTTCGGCTTTGAATTACAAGGAATTGAGGAGGGCCATGGCGTTCTTGCTTGAATGGCCGCAGGTTTTCACCCCTTGTGGAATGATGGAGTTTTTGCATTTGATAATACCCGTGGCGGTTGCTTTGGAGTTGCAGGCTTCGATGTTGAAGGTCCAGTTCTTCAGCATGATTTATTCCTATGATCCTGTGCTCTGCCACATGGTTTTGATGTTGTATTCACGTTTCTTAGATGCTTTTGATGGACAAGAGCGTCAAATTGCTCGACGGCTTGTCTCAGTATCACGGGAAGCACAAGGTCATCCTGTGTTTCGGATACTTGCCCTTCATTGGTTATTGGGGTTTTTCGGTGGCATGTCGAATCGTGTAGTTGAGAGAAAGAACATGGTTATTGATATGGCCTCGAGCTTCTATCCGACTGTTTTTGATCCTCTTGCCGTGAAGGCACTGAAGCTCGACCTTCTTGCCTTGTGCTCATTGTGTCTTGAAAGCCAAAAATCTGAGGATGTTTCACAAGCGGATTCATTGTCTGTGGTGAATCTATTTAAGGATGGTCTTGTCTCTGTGTCTGCTTTTAAATGGATGCCTCCATGGAGCACAGAAACTGCGGTGGCATTTCACACCTTCTATAAGTTCTTAATAGGCTCGCTCTCCCACTCTGAAGATGATTCCATCAAATCAAAAATGCTTATGGACTCCACAATCTTACGTCTTTTGCAGGTATATGATGCTTTAGATTCCCCATCTTCATACCATAACTTCCTTTCCTTGTGTTATGGCCATACTCTGCCTTTTATGTCTGTTATCGTTTGTCAGTCATATAAGCTGGATTTCACATGACAGGTTTATATTAAAAAAAAAAAAAAAATTCAAGCATTTGCTAGGGAAAACTAAAAGGGAAAAGATAGCCTCAAGCAGATGCCTGTTGCTACTCATTGAGGGAGGTCGATTTTATGAGATGATTTATATCTTGCATATTAGTATATCACTAATTGCCTGAAAAGTTGATATTTCATGAAACTTTCTTTTCTTGGAGATGGCAATGCTTCTACTCAAAAGGAATTTTGAAACCTTATAAGTTGCTGTTTCTAGTTTCAGAAAGGAACTACAACCTTAGAATATACGCTCTACTAAATATTTTTCCTTCTTTAAAAAGGGACAAATAACATGCCGAGTTAACTCTTTCTAGAGTTTTGGTTTTGAGGCTACTAATTCTAGTGCTTTGCATGCGCTTCTAAGTCAGTTACTGGTAGTCAGTGGAATCGTTTGGTGGTTGTGAAGTGAAGATGATTTATGAGTTCAACATATATGGATTATGAATAACTATGTGTATTAGCAATCTTACAATACAATGTTTGATTTGGTATTGTATATCTTCCTTTGATTTTTGTTCTTACTCCATCACCTTTGGGCAGCATACCATCACAAGATGGTGTTAAGTTTTCACTTGAGCAAGGTATTTTCACATTGTTTTGATGCTTTCTCATATTATAGGGGATGATCGTGGAGATGACCATGGAATTTCAACAGTTAGTTCCCACTATCGTTTCCTTCGTCAACAGATTCTTGGGCTGTAATAAGCATTGTTGGTTGGGAGAGCGACTGCTCCAGACGCTAGATGAGCATTTGCTTCCAAAAGTCAGTGTAGATTATAAACTAGTCGCCTACTTTGCGATATTTGATAAAATTGCTGAAAATGTCGCAATCCCCCTTCGTGGACTTCTAGAAGTTCTTACCAACTTAGTCATCTTCCTTGTCAAGAATCATGGCCCTGACACTGGCCTAAGATCTTGGTCACAAGGAATTAAGGTTCTTGGAATATGTAGGACAATGATGATGCATCACCACAGTTCTAGATTGTTCCTCAGACTATCTCGTCTCCTTGCATTTACCTGCCTTTACTTTCCTGATTTGGAGGTTCGCGATAATGCAAGGTATGGGGATAAAAGAAAGATGCATTCTTTTCCTTTTCTGTGCTTCCAGCTCTGTCAGTTTTGTTTATTGTACTGTGCATTATAAAATTGTGAGTGGGATGGGGTACATGTTATTTTCACGTTATTAGCTTCATCCAATATATTTTGGGCTCATGGTGCTATGGGATTTGTGCAGGATCTATCTAAGAATGTTGGTATGTGTACCTGGTAAGAAGCTCAGAGAACTGCTAAAACTTGGGGAGATGCTACCTACCATGGCTCCATCTGGAGAATCTGACACATTTTTCAATGTGCAGATTCCGAGAGTTTCTCATGACCCTAGGAAATCTAGAAATATCTCTGCTTACGTACACCTTGAGCGTGTGGTACCTTTACTTGTAAAGCAATCGTGGTCATTGGCTTTGGCTAATTTGGGATTTGGGAATGCAAATGCTGATTCTGTAAAAGGCATTATAGATAGCGAACCAAAATCTGATGACGCAGTGATTGGTATTGCTTCTGATGAACCAATTTCTTCAGAAAGCTTAAACGTTGAACGACAGCTGGAACCACTACGAGTTATGGATGCCAAGATTTCGGAAATGTTAGGAAATCTGAGGAGGCATTTCTCAAGTATTCCTGATTTTAGACATATGCCAGGGATTAAGGTCACAATTTTATGCTCTTTGAGATTTGAATCTGATCCCTTCAGTCGAAATTGGGGATTTAGTCCTCCTTCAGATAATCCTAATGCAGCAGATGCTCTTCCTGCAATATATGCAACTGTGCTCAGGTTTTCTTCTTCAGCGCCATATGGGTCTATTCCATTATATCGGATACCATTCCTTCTTGGAGAGCCTCCAAAGAAAAGTGATTCTTCTGTCCATAAAGTTAACTCAGACATTCATGCCATAGAGAATGGTGCCCATGAAGATGATAGCTTTAGAGCTTCAGTTACAATAGAATTAAAACCTCTAGAACCGACTCCTGGGATGGTGGATGTTTTTCTTGAAACAAATTCAGGAAATGGTCATATCATTCGGGGACAGCTGCATGGCATCTCTGTGGGCATAGAAGACATGTTTCTCAAAGCTATTATCCCACCAGACATCCCCGACAGCTCAGTTCCTCTTTATTACTCTGACTTGTTCACATCCCTCTGGGAGGCATGTGATGGCACTTCCAGCTTTGGAAGGGAGACCTTTCCTCTGAAAGGAGGTAAAGGCGTTGCTGCAATCAGTGGAACCCAATCAGTCAAGCTACTGGAGGTTTCTGCATCCTCTGTGATCCAATCCACCGAACGGTACCTTGCTCCTTTTGTTGTGAAAGTAATGGGTGAACCCCTTTCAGATATTGTGAAGGACGATGGAGTTATTAAAGATATCATCTGGAAGGAGTCTGTTCCGGATATCTCCGATGATGCTACCCTTGCAGGTGCCAATTTTGAGGCTCCACTTCAACTCAAGTACACTGATGCGGAGGATGACATGGAAACCTATGCCAACTATACCAGCAGAAACATGGGTTGCATCCATATTCTCATATTTCTTCCACCAAGGTACCACCTTCTTCTGCAAATGGAAGTATCCGATGCTTCAACTTTGGTTAGAATAAGAACTGATCATTGGCCATGCCTGGCTTACATTGATGATTATTTGGAAGCTCTCTATTTGGCGTAGAAGGAGAAGTTTTGTTGTAATGGCGAGTTGGTCTAGATTCTTGACAACTCCACTTTGTGCCACTGTAAGATAATATGCCTGTTGTTGTAAATTCTCTCTCCCAATTTTTTCGTTCCTTTATCTAAAAGAAAGGAGGGTAATATTGGTCACCCTGAATAATCCATCCCATGAATACCACAACAAGGTTGAGATCCTTGAGTTGTGATTCTTTTGATGGATTCGTACTTGAAGTCCAATTCGGTTCCCTCAATGCTTCTGGCCATTATAGGGAAAAGACTACCTCAAGGTCGATCTTGCTTAATTCTTTACGAAGCCTTATATCCCTGTCCCGGGACTTCTGTTCTTTTGCTTTCTGGTGTAAGTAATTCCGAAATGATATGCCTGATGATCTGTCAGTGTCTAATTGTAACTCTGATTGATTGTCGCATATTGTCATGGCTATGTCTATATCCTTCCATCTTCTTCCCAATTGGTATCATGCTCGCTATTATTGATAAGTCGGGTGTTGCTTCAAATTTGGTTAGTTTCTCGTCAATGGATTCGAATTTGAAGTCCAAAGTGATCTTTGTTTTCGGTTCTCTCAATCCTTCTGGCCATGATAGGGGAAAGACTACCTCGAGGTGGATCTCGCTTAATTATTTATGAAGCCCTTGTATCCCCTGTCTCAGGACTTCGGTTCTTTCGTTGTCTGGTGACAACATTCAGAAACGATATGCCTGATGATATGCGAGCATGTATAATTGTATTTACGATTAATTATCGCATATTGTCATGGCTAGGTCGATGTACTTCCATCCTATTGATTAGTTGGGTGTCAGCTTCAAATTCGGTTTAGTTTCTAGTCAATGTATCTTATGGATCAGTATTGTTCAGATCATACATTATGATTTCTGGAAAGAAAGGATATATTGTGTGGCTTTGAGAAAGCTATTCGGGGGAGATAAAACCATGGAAGCCAAATTCAGTAAGTCAGATACCAAAGTGGACCGCCTGAGGTCGAGTTAGAGTTTGAGAGCCGATTCTTTTGGTCGCTACACCGCGCCTCTGACCTTGTAATTACTGTGGTCGTAATGACGGTGCAGACGAAGCGGTCATGAGCGACGGGATTTTCATGTAATGCTAAACTAGAGACGAGGACATTGAAAAGGTCTTTGGTATTAGAAGGATAATAAATGCTGGATCACCATATTATTTTCTCGTAAAAGACCCGCTCTATTTGTTGCATTGCTGTCGCGAACCAAACTTTCTAGTGATTCGACCCGCACTAGGTAAATTTATCTTCAAATATGTTTAATGTTTCCCTTTGTCGATGAAATTTTACGAGTATCTCTGTCGGACTTATGGCCGATTCGCTCATAGTTATTTGTAGTGCACTTCAAGTACTTCCACGGCCGGTTCACTTGTGCAGGTGCATAGCGCGGGCTTTATGTGAGACAAATTGGTCGCGCAATCTATCTAACGAGGGTTCTTCTTAATAATTTTCGTAAATCGATGGTTTTAAGAAATAAATGGAACGATATATTAGCGACGTATGTTGTAATTACTCATAAGTTTTAAGAAAAAAGACATAAATGAGTCATGAATTTTGGCTTAATGTATAATATAATTTTTGAACTTTTAATTTATTCAATTTAACATTTAAACTTTTAGTATGTACTTAATTTAGTCCACGTCTTTATTCTTGAATTAATTGAAAAACTATATTAAATATCGAACATTAGGCTAAAGTATAACGATCGCATTAAGTATTAGGTTAAATTTAAAAGATTATATTAAATAAATTAAAAGTTCCGGATGGTATTGCACATCACGTCTGGGTTTAGGATGATATTGAATATTGCTCGTAAAAGAAAAAGAAGGAGGAAGGAGATAAAAAAGATTTTAAGTCTAATACAAGAAAAAGGAAAGGTAAATAATTTTAGAGAGATGGACCGGAGAAGAGCGACGAGGGAAGAAGCATTTTTTCAAGGGACTTTCAAGCTCCCTTGGAAATGTTGAACCAAACGGAGAGAGATAGAGAGATGGAGCGGAGAAGAGCGACGAGGGACGAAGCGCGTCTGCTGCGCCGACCCGCGTGTACAAATGTCCAAACAAAAGAACCAAAAAGCAAACGGAACCCGGATTATCACTCGTATAAAAATCCCCATTCCCCTCCCCACCATCTCCTTTTTCTCTCTCCTCAGAATTAAAGGGAGGGAGTGGCCTCTGACATGTACCCGCAAGTACTCCCTCTCCTTTTCTCGTTTTGCGGCCCGCATTCGATCCGTCATCGCAAACGCTAACGCGCTCACGTACCGCCTCCAACCTCCACCTTTTCTGGCCAAATTCAATTCAACTCAATTCAATTCAAACCCTGTCTCTTCCGCACGAGCTTCACGTTCCCCACCACATCCACGCACTCCCTCTCTCTCTCTCTATTTCTCTCCGCGTATGGATTCGGACTTCCTGAGCACCCGCCTCAAGCTCTCCAGAATCCGCTCCTGATCTTACCATCTTTTCCTCCGCCCATCCGTCCGTGCGGTTCGGATTCGGGTGGGCCGCCCCCCGACAGAGCCCGCCGGCGATATTCATGTCCCTGGCCAATGCCGCTAAATGATTCTGCAGCCGCCGTCCTCCGCCAGCTTCCGGTTCTGCCCCTGCGGCGGTGAGGCCGCCGCCCTCCTCCTCTGCTCCCCCCCGCCCCTCGCTCCTCTCTCCCGGCGGAGGACGAAGCGGCCCCCGCCCGGCTCGTTGAGCCGGCGGAGGTGGAGCTTCAGGGCCTGCGTGATCCCCTCCGACGGCGGCGGCGGCGGCGCGAGCCGCGGCTTCAATGCGGAAATCGCCGGCTCCGCCAGGCGGGGCGCCAAGATCCTCGTGGTCAAGAGGTTGACCAATGAGCTGCGCGGCGGCGAGGAGGAGCTGCCCGGAGAGGCGGCGTCGATCCAGTTGGGATCGAATTTCACCAGCTTCCGGGAGGACCCCATCGTGGATAAGCTCAGGACGCAGCTCGGGGTGATCCACCCGATACCCTCGCCCCCGGTTAATAGGAACATAGTGGGGTTGTTTGTGTTCTTTTTCTTTGTTGGCGTCGCGTTCGATAAGCTGTGGACGTGGAGGAAAAGGAATAAAGCCGGGGGCGATGAGATCAGGCAGGGGGGCGTGTGGCCACAGGTGCCCACGAGCTTTTCCTTGTTCCTGGAGAAGGATTTGCAGAGGAAAGAATCTGTGGAGTGGGTGAACATGGTGTTGGGGAAGCTTTGGAAGGTTTATAGAGGTGGGATTGAGAATTGGTTAATTGGGCTGCTTCAACCTGTCATTGATAACTTGAAGAAGCCTGATTATGTTGAGAGGGTCGAGATTAAGCAGTTCTCGCTTGGGGATGAGCCATTGTCAGTCAGGAATGTCGAGCGTAGGACTTCACGCCGCGTTAATGACTTGCAGTAAGTGTTATGAGACTCAATACCATTTCGAAGTAATGAACATCTATTGTCATGTGTATATTGTTTTAGTTAATCATGCCTTTAGCTTGATAGAGAAGTTACGCCTTCTTTTCATATCCTTTTGACAGTCATGATTATAATCTCTTACATAAACTAGATATGTCAGAGCACTTTATATTTATGTTATATGTGTGTTCTCTTACAAACACCTTTTGGATCGTGTATCTGAACTATTGCAGCCATATATGTGCTGTTAACAATATATGAACATTCTGATTTTTCCATAAGTTGCATCCAATTTCATGCCCTTCATTTGTCTAGAACCATCTTATTTGAAATTTGTGTTCCTTGATTTTTCAGTCTTCTCATTGGTAATAGTCAAATTTACGTTCATTTAAATACTGTTCTCTACTGGCCTGCCAAGGCATGAAGAGTTTTTTGCTATTGGACAGAACTTTCTTGGTTCAGAAATGATGTTGGTGGAGACTCTCATCTTAATGTGTTTTGAATGCTGGCAATTAATTTGACAACTGGTGTTTTTGTGCTGTGATACAAGTCTCTAGCTGCATAAGTTTAATTATCTGTGGAACATTGCCAACTTTGACATCTTAAATGAAAACATATAGTGCAATAGGTTTATATGTTATTAGAACCATGATATGAAACATCAAAAGCTTGAGTTCAGTTTTTTCAGCCTTGATGGACTCTTAAAATGGAGAAAAAAATATTCCAGTCAATTGTCGTACTGTACATGCCAGACTGCAGATAAAGAGAACATTTAGAAGCCTGTTGCTTGTAAGTATCTCAAAAGCAAGTAGCTAGTCAACGAAGGGTTGGTTAGCTAATATACTGATAGACTTGCAAGATCATTAATAGACACACGGTCATGACACGGGACGGTGATATCTGAATGCTATGTTCATCTAACTTATGTTTTGCCCTTAGAAATCTGAGGTTGTTTCAAGGACATGTTAGTGCCCATTAATATCCGAGTGGTTGTTTCAAATTCTTCTTCTTATTAAAAAAGAGCACCACATCCAATATTCAATTAGCAAATGTTGACAATTTATATCTCTATATTATAAAGATAGAGTATCGAAATAGAGGAGTTGTCAATGTATTATAGGAGCCTTTAGGTCTACAGGAAGGTCAAGTATCATGGAGAGGCCACTTTGACTGAGACAATCATGATTTCATGACTCATTATTATTTTCTTTCTGCTAACTGTAACGCAAAACCTTGATAGTTTCAGAGCAATTTTGAGGTTTTGAAGTATAGTAGTGGAAGCAATCTTGGCTTTTTCATGGGCATCACTTACCTGCCACATGTAGAATATAGTGGAAGTCAGTTGTACAACATTAAGTTGTGGATATCACTGAGTTACTGTTTGAGACATTGGAGATCTAGAGTTTGGTTTATCTTCACATGCATCACTGTTTCATTAGACAGAAGGGTGATGCTTATTGCATCAATTGTCTATGAAGGATGGAATGTTAAATAATCTCCACCATAAGCTTTACATGCCCCTGCCACGTATTGGTTGTCCTTACATCCTCTAAAGTTTGTGGTACTTTGTCATTTCTGGTTGTTTCGAAACCTAATCAATGAGAGCTTCTTGCTACATTTTATTAGCTTCACTAGATCCCATTTTGTGAGCTTGAACCTTCTTAAAGAGATGTTTAGTTCTTAACATGATTGCTGATATAGCTGATGTAATTGAGGACAAGTTCTGTCAGCTGATTTGATTTTGAAAGATGAGAATCTTAACTTTAATTGGCTACTAGTTTCCAATTAGATTAGTCGCTAACTGGTTTAGAATTTGTTCCTGAAATGAAAATAAAGGAATTCTGGTGAGTATTGTCTGGTGCCATGGAATTACCTGTTATTGGCAAATCGATCCGTACGTATATTTGCTTTGACTTTTAGAATTGAGCATGGATTTCCTTTTTTCTAAGTATTATTTTAATATCTAATCGAAGTGATTTTGTGTTACCATTATTTGTCATGCAGGTACCAAATAGGCCTTCGCTATACTGGTGGTGCCCGCATGCTTTTAAAGCTCTCACTGAAATTCGGTATCATTCCAATCGTTGTGCCAGTTGGCGTTCGGGACTTTGACATTGATGGGGAACTTTGGGTTAAGTTGCGATTGATACCGACAGAACCTTGGGTGGGAGCTGTTCAATGGGCTTTTGTTTCACTTCCAAAGATCAAGTTTGAACTTTCACCATTCCGCTTGTTCAATTTGATGGGTATGTTGCAACTTTTAATGCCTTTCAGTGTTGTCTGTTCATCACCATGTAGGGTTACATGTTGCATTTATGAGCATATTCTTGAATGTGTTGATGTTGAACAAAACCAAAGGTTGATCGGTTCATGAATTCCATTGAAAACAAAAAGGTCAAAATATACTAGAATTTACATATTTCTGAATTTTTATCTCATTGCTGGTGATGAGAAATTGACTTCTTATTTCATGCGTGGTCTATTACTGTCCCACTTGGGGCTGGTGTTTTCGTTTTTTGGCCCAGTAGCTGGTGCTTGGATTTGGAATTCCGTGCATATATATGTTCAGACTGATCTTGGGACCATGCTAACCCATAAAAGGGTACATCAGCCCCTGTCTAAGACACTCACCAAACACATGCTCACATTCCAATTATCATCAATGAATTCATAGTGAAAAGACTTACACTTGGGGAGATGAGCTTCCAAAAGCTAGAAAAGTGAAATGTGTTACGGTTACACATTAGTTAAATTTCTTCCATATTCCTTGCCTTTTCTGTTGTTTGGCACATCGTGGAAAGCCTAACATTGTATAAATCTGCTGCCAATTCTTCTCTGTTGTATTGCCCATGGGAGCTACACAGAGTAAATGTTACTGACTTACAACAATGACCCAGATCATAGTTCACAATAATAACAATTGGTTATAATAGCAGGAATTTCAATTAACCTTATAGTGTAAAAAAAGTTGCCATGAGTATTCTGGAATAATTGGTTTGCGCATTGGAATTGCACATGGACACTTAACTGGCCCGTGAGATGCTACACAATGGTGATTGGAAAAACCTTTTTGTAGTTCCAATTCACAGCCGTCAGGCTGCGAGGAAGCACATTTTGGTCTTAAAGACATCTTCTTCCTTTTAGCTTGAGACTGTCTCTCAAGATAGGACACATTCCCAAGGCAAAGAAATCAGTCGAATCTACTTTGTTTCATGTAAAATGAAACAAATATTTAATTCCTGTATTTGATTATTCTTCAGTGAGGGACTTTTTAATTATAACCTACACACATTCAGATTGCCTCTCCTTCAAAGTGGTTCCTTCACAATTTGCTATTGCTCATAATCAGTTTTGTTTTTGAGCTAGACATCCGGTGCACGATAGGATAACAGTTCAAAAGAAGCCACTTAAAGCTACTTTCTTTAATAATTTCTGGATTCCCTACTATTATTTTTTTCTAATCTGGCTTGCAATTCCATGGTGCTCTTTTTTAAAGCATTTATTTATTTATCAAGGAACAAGTCTTGATTTGCTGATGTTCTTTTCTTTCCAATTCTTGTGCTGATGGCATTTGATGACAGCTGGGAGTTATATAACATGCTGAGCTGACATGTCCTTTGATATTGGTTTATATTACAAAGACTTCCTTTGATCTCCTGGGAATTCAGACAAAATTAGCTGTAGTAGTAGATTGTTTCCTGTTATTCTCTTGTTACCATCATATTACAAAGACATAATGAAAACTTCATAATTTGAGTACTTGAATCTCGTGGACATTGTTCAGACATGGTAATGTTATGAAATCTGAGTAGCTCAGACATGGTTTGTCAAACTTAGTCTGCTGTGATGATGTTAAATTTGCATTTTTACAAAGATTTTCTGCTTTATTCTTACATAATGACAAGTTTGCAGCCTTACAGACACTAATTTATGTTCTTTTTGCCTTTTCTTTTCTGCATGGGTGGTGCAAAAACCAGCAATTCCTGTTCTTTCCATGTAAGTTGAATCTTGACTTTAACCGCCACATTCTATTGTATAATCTGTGAAGGGATTGATTTTCTTTTTTTTTATTATTCAACTGGGCATTTTCCTTTTTGGCTGAACCTTTGTCAACTGGGCTGAGAGTCAAGGTGGATGTCACATGTCTGTAGCATCATTATATGATATTGAACAATTGATTTTCTTTTTATTTATTATTCAACTGGGCATTTTCCTTTTTGGGCGAACGTTTGTCATTTGGGTTGAGAGTCAAGGTGGATGTCACATGTCCGTAGCATGATTATATGGTATCAAACAAGTTGAAATGGGATTCTTAAGAACTTGGGAGTTTTCCTTCGTATTACCTGATGAAGGTTCATCGAGCATGTGTAACATCGGACATTGAAAATTGGCATCTTCACCTTTTTCATGTTATTGAATTTCGTAGCAACCAATGACTGCATGAAATGCATGTCAATCTGCCAGTTTAGGACTTGCTAGCATGAAGATTTGTCATAAGGTTGATATTCCACCGAAGTATTGTGGTGTTTAGAGAGACGAGTAATGGTCATAAAGCTAAATCAAGACTTATGTAAAGTTCCTGACTCATGATACTCCTCCATCTTGATTAGGAGCAGGAGTAACCCATAGTATTTATGTTTATGCTGGCTTTGATTCGATATACTTCTTTGTTTTGGTTCCCATTGTGTGTACTTGAAGATATGTTGAGCTTTGGACTAATAACATCCGCATGCACTTGTTCTAGGTTTTTAACGAAGCTTCTCACTGAGGATTTGCCTAAGCTATTTGTAAGACCAAAGAAGATTGTTTTAGATTTTCAGAAAGTAAAAGCAGTTGGTCCGGTCACGAATGATTTCAGACCTGGAGAGATGAATGAAGGAAACAGGGATTATGTTGGAGAGTTATCTGTGACTCTGGTTGATGCTCGGAAACTTAGTTATCTCTATGGTAATTACTTCCTGGTACTTGTAATTAGTAATGGCTATAACTGCTCGTCATGGGCAGTGAAGAATTTTCTAATTGCAATTGTGCATTAAACTCACTCTGTTAGTATGTTATACAAGATTAAACCTCTTCATTTTCATCTGAGCCATTCTTTACTGCGCTAGAAATGTCACTGTTCTCCTTCTGGTGGCAGGCAAAACTGATCCATATGTTATCCTAAGCTTGGGGGATCAAATAATTAGAAGCAAAAAGAACAGCCAGACCACTGTCATTGGGCCTCCTGGAAAGCCAATCTGGAATCAGGTAAAGCTGTATGTGCTGGTTTGCTAGTTTTGCATGATACTCGTACGTGTATGGTATGTCTCATTATAATCACTTCATTTGGCAGGATTTTCACATGCTCGTTGCAAATCCTAGAAAGCAAAAGCTGCATATTCAAGTGAGGGACGCTCTTGGATTTGCAGATCTTACTATTGGCACGGCCGAGGTATAATAACCATAAAAGCAGTATCACTATGATAATTTTGCAGATTGTTGTGGAAAATTGATGGTACTGTGCAATAAAAAGTGATTATTATGATGCAGTTTGGTCTCTTCTGTCCTCATGTTGTTTGCATCTGAGAAAAAAAAAAAAAAAAAAATCCCAGGGGTCCTACTTAACTTGGTCTGCCTTCTTTCAAATGCGTACTCTTTAGCTTAGTTTTTCTTGGGTTCATTCCCTCCTTGTAACGATCACAAGCTTCACATTAGCTGTTGGCTACATCTATGGCTTAGACATATATCCCATAGTGCCTTTGCTTTTCGTAATAACTGGTTAACAAATTGCTCATTATTATTGCGCTTTCTTCCTAAGTCATGCAGAATTGATTTGCTTTTAAATTGTTGAAGTGTCTCATATCGCTTATCAATAAGGTTTCGATGAGCCTTATATTCATGTGGTCTCCCCCTCCCCCCATCAGCTTAAGTTCTTAGGTTGGACTTTCTAGCGTAAACTAGAGCCTCGGTGCACATGTATGGGGTTTATAGGCTTTATATACATGTGCATGTGTGCATGTGTCTAAGTATCTCGCTTCGCTTATCTATGGGATTTCAATAGATTTTATGTTCACGTAGTCTCCCTCCACTTATTAACTCACACTCAGTTTGAATGGAGTGATTTAAAAAAAAAAGAGGATTTTGAGTTATCAAGTTATGATATTATTTAGATGCTAGCGAGATAAAGAATACATTATGACAAATATCATTTTATCTACTTATAAATAGATGTAAAAGAAGGGTATAAGTGAGAAAGGAGAATAAACTTATTTGCTAATACGCAAGTCTCTCCAAATCCCTCTGAAACCCTCCATTATCTGGACAGATTCGCAGGGATTTAAATTACTAGACTAATCCTTCCTAGTCTTTCCTAACCATCCCAACCCTTCCCCTCCATCCAAACACATTGTGTGGATTTCCTGAACATGTCCTCTCGACTCAGAATATGACTATGGATCATCATTCTGGCTTGACATCTATTTGTAGTATTAAGGTCTTGGCTATAAACAATGAGAAAAAATTGGAACAGAAACAGCTGACTTGTGTTGACTTGCTGATTAACAGCATATGGACTTCATTCCCATATAGCTATATTTTGACCAAATCTGGATAGAAATGTAGAAACTGCGATCCTAGTAAGCTGGAAAGTCCCAAATTTGCTCAAGTGATGGCCACAAAAGTCAAGATTTGTCAGTGATTCAGATCCTGGCCTTTGTCTATTTTAGCTCAAACTTCAGAATGGATTTGGATGTGGAATGCTCTGTGAATCTTATCAAGGATAATGATATGTTAGTCTCTAAGGATAATCCAGAAATTTAGTTTATCTCTTTTTTTTCTTTTTCTTTTTCTTTTTTTTCTCAAGAATGCTCTTAGGTCACATTTTTGAGCTCTCCATAGAGTCAAGAGACAGGAAGCGAAAAATGTCTTTTCTGATATGAAGTTCAAGTTGCTTTAAAAAAGATTCCTGATCTTAACTCTATATAGATTCTAAATGACTGAAAATTGGGCTGGGTATATATCTACCCTTTCTTCTTCTGAACCTCAGCATTTATCAGGATGCTAGACACAGGTAATCATGCTTGATTATTGCTCTGTCGTCCACAATGCAACCCATATTTGGCTTTGCCTAATGTCATTAAGAATTCAAGTTCCATTCGGTGTTTTTTAGAGATTAAAATTTTGTATGTGATGTGAAAACGCTACCACCAAGCTTCAATTGTGTAAAATCTTCTGATGGAACAACCAAGTTAGACCTTTTTCTCATCTACCAGATAGTTATTTTCTTGTCAATAGAATTCGTAGCTTAAGTTGAATCATATGATGGCAAATTAGCGACTTGCTAATAAGATCAAGTTAGTCTGTTTCATATACTTAGTCTTTCCTCGACTGTATTACATTTTCATCCAGAAGATCTTTCTGAATTTAGACTACATTTGTAGGTTGACTTGGGCTCTCTCCAAGATACTGTACCCACAGATAGAGTTGTGGTCTTGCAAGGAGGTTGGGGAGTGTTTAGAAGGGGATCCTCGGGGGAGCTACTGCTTCGACTTACGTATAAAGGTTATGTTGAAGATGAAGAGGACGACAGAGCCTTGTTAGAATCTATGGAGATAGATGTCTCAGATGATGAGTCTGATTTTGATGAGTCAAGTAGTACTTACGGACAGGGAGTAACAACTTCAATTGGAACAGATAAGGAATCATTCATGGATGTGTTAGCAGCACTAATTGTGAGTGAAGAATTTCAAGGAATTGTGGCATCTGAAACTGCAAACAGTAGATTTTCAGACCAAGCCTCAAAGACAGGATCGAGGGTACCATCAGGAGTTGTTAATGCTGAATCCTCCTCACCTTCTGATGCTGGCAGTGCTTCTGGAGGATCTGGAGGTATTTGCTTTTTGATATTGTACTCAAGTGGAGCCTTTTACTTGCATTGGCTAATTAATGATTTTCCCCAAATCTTCTACTGCAGGATCAGTTTTATTGTGGCTTGCAGTTGTAACGAGTATATCAGTGTTAATTGCTCTAAACGTGGGTGGTTCTGGTTTCTTTAATCCTTGATTGTGCAGCTACACCAATAAGGTAATACTTTCTAGTTCATTTTGATTTGGTAATTTTACTTTAAGTAACCTCCTAACCACTTTGCCCGAGCTATATCCTTTACTGCATTATCATGGTAGGTGAGATGTATGTTCCTTAAACAAGAAGAATGATTCTGTGGTAGCTTTAATGTTCTTTACTCGCTATTCTTTTATAGGACAGTTAGGTCTGCTGTTTAGATTCAAAACCCGTGTAATATGGGTTTCGGACTAGATGTTTTCATGGACATGCATACCCTTACTAGGATTGTATCCACAGTTGATCATCCGAAGGACATGCATATCATGTTTGTTGAATAAAATGGTTCCTATTCTTGTTAAACAAGAGGCTTAGAGGCTTAGAAACTAATTTTTATTTTTTTGTGATAGGATGGCCGACGGTCCACTTGTTTTTACGTCCCAGTGATGGAGTTGGCTAAGTACATTCTTTTCTCATGGCATCTTCTATCTACTCTCACATTATGTAAATTCATGGCTGTTAGCAGAGGAATATTCTGATGGCGGCGGAAAATTTTTGTCTCCGACTTTGTGTGACTTAAAGATTCACCTGCGTTCTTTGTTCATATGACAAGGTGACTGTCTTTTTTCCGAAACTCAATTACTAGCGAATTAGTAGCTAAGAAAGATCATAATCTGCATTATTGGCGGAGTTGCTGTTTGCACATTCTTGGGAAGATTTATTGTGTTTCCTTCCTGAGATGAGAAGGTTGTAACACTTGAGATTGTAGGCCAGGCAACTGTATGATAAAGAAATACCAGTATTTGAAGAATCTAAAGTTTCATTAAATTTCGCATCTTCTCAGGTTTCTCTCGAGTTTTGAGAAATCTATTACATTAGAGTACTATATGTAATAAACCTAAATTTGAACCTTTAGAAATGACGAGTCCTGGTTCTCACATGGGAATTTCATGTATGATCGTTTGGATTCAATTTAGTAAATGTGCTAAATTCATCGAGTAACTTCTTCGAGTTTTGAGTGTCTCAGTGCTGTCTCCTCTACCTTCATTTTCCTTGTAATGGCCCTCAATATTATACAAAAGCATAAGTGAGAATGACATGCAAAATTCCGATTAATAGTGATTATGTAAATAGTCATTTAATCACGAATATATTCATTTGCTTATTGTTCACGTTGCAGAAGCTTTGAACAAACGAAATAAGATTACTTCACAACAATCTTCACTATTTAGATTACCTTGTTGACAGTTTTGCTATATCAACATATAAACAAAAGACACGAATAATTAATGGGATTTTAGACAAAAAAGTTCGAGGTAGAAAATTCCTCCTCGAATCTGCTTTTCGATGCTCCAGAAATGAACATCATTATTTTCAAGAAAAAATTAACTTTTTCATGCTCTTAAAGTGGGGAGTGGGACTGGGGAAAGGGAGAGGACGCGCACGACACTTTCTTTACTTTTCGGCATCTTTGCTGTTTTCAACTTTCTTCTTTCTCGTGTGTAAATAGGAATAACGTGTTTCACGTGGTTTGGAATTTGAGTATATGTTTACTTGAAAAGAAAAGGCATTCCGCGAATTAATTTTCAGATTTCAGTTATGTGATTTGCCGAAAATAATTAGCCAATAAAAAAAAATCAGTTACAGTCAAAGATAATATGCATACTTAAAATTAAGAAAATGAATTCGTTACTATGAAGGGGGAAAAATTTCATAGATTGCATTTTTGTTTATCAAAAAGTTTCCTCTGGAGCAAAAGTCCCACACGAAATCCAAATATCCATGTTGAGAGAGAAAATTATGGGAAAAGCAAGGCCCTTTTACGGGGGGAGGAGGAGATCGAAAATCATATGTTTTGATAACATAATTGAGTGCTAAGAATTGAAAATTCAGCGCTTAAGGAGATTAAAGCTGTTCGATAATCTTCAATAATTCTATTAAGTAAAAAAATCACTTAGGGCCTATTTGGTAACACTTTCAAGAACAACTGATTCCAACTTTTTATTCTTTAGAACCAAAAAAAAAAAAAACAATAAACAAAATACCACTTGATAATTTTTTTGTTACGGGGAATAGAGAGAACACAAATCTGTTTTTTTGTTCTCAAGAATACATTTGGAACAAAATCAAGAAATGGAAAGAAGTTGTTTTTTGTTCCCGAAAACAATTCTTAAAATCAAGTTTAATTTCTTTTCTTTTCTTCTCTTTTCTCCTCTTTCCTTTTCTTGGGCCGTCGGTCGGAGCATCGCTGACCCTCGTGATGCCAAGCCACAGCCAGGCTCGTTGGGCTAAGCCTCGTTGTGGTTGGGTGAGGCTTGGCCTCACCAATCAACCTAAAGTTGGGCCTCGCTAGGCCACCATGAGGCTCGACCTCACCCAAATTTGGTAAGGGCAAGCCTTGTGGTGACCAAGTGAGCCTCCAATGAGCTCGCCAGACCTCATCCAACTGGTTGCCGATCACTAGCCACAAAGAATGAGGAAGAAGAAGAGAAAAAAGAAAAAGAAAAAATAATAAAAGTATTAAAAAATTAAAAGAAACAAAAAAAAATTAAGAATCCTACCAAATGCATTTCTATCCCGACAATAGAAATTTGAACAGCTACCAAATACTTTTAAAAACTCAAAAATTATTTCCGAGAATAAAATAAAAAAATTATTTTCGAGTAAAAATTGTTCTCAAGAATAGAATGATTAAATGTGCTCTTACTATGATAAGTCAAGGAAGAGTTACTTAACTTGTTTAATACAAAGATAATTTGTGGCAAGTAGAATCTTATTGTTGTAACTTGTAACCAACTAACATCTTTTTTATGTCTAGTGAGATATTATATGACATTCAAACATCTATTTCAAATTATCAATAGGCAAATGTTTTATTCTATTTTCAACCCATAAAATTATCAACATTGGAAATTGAGTACTTATATTTTTGTTTTTACCAACATGCCCTTTGTGTAAGCATAGTCCAGACTATTGAGCCGGTCAAGTAACAAGATAGTGATGAAACCTGCTTCAAATCTAGTTACAAAAACATAAATTTTATAATATAGAACTCTTAAATTCTAGTTATTTTTATCCATCACATCATTCATAAAATGAGGTCGCCGGACATCTCTAGAGAAGATAATGGGAAAA
Organism: Eucalyptus victrix; assembly: GCA_016097545.1. Taxonomy (NCBI): domain Eukaryota; kingdom Viridiplantae; phylum Streptophyta; class Magnoliopsida; order Myrtales; family Myrtaceae; genus Eucalyptus; species Eucalyptus victrix. The sequence goes on from CM027844.1 coordinate 33,498,518, forward strand.
GGACTTGATTCTTTGGGTCATTTCTCACGTCTCCTTAATGTCAACACGGGGAATGGTGCAGTCTGTAGTTCGATGATGTCCCTAGCTTTGCACCTCAAATGGTCAAAATTCCAATAATCGACAGGTGCCAAAAGGTCTAGCCCTTTATCTAAGCTTCATGTGGGGATAGTCGATTACCATCTTTGACTAGGCATTGATGCCGCCGTCACCGCGGAATATATTTCGCGCCTGTCCTGCCGTCTCTCGATTTGAAAGAACGAGAATTGAATGAGTACTCGACAAGGGAGGGAAAGGCAAGAGCATCCGATTACGGCTCCTCGACATGATCAAGAAATCATTCGCGCATGAAACGGGCAGTGAATGGAACTTTAGGACCAACATGGATTGAGGACTTTAAGCCCCATCAATCTGTTTTAGTGAAAAATCACTGGACCCACCTTACCTTTAATTGGTATCGTCACTATTAACTTGAGATCATTGTCTAAAAAGTTATAAACTGCTTGTGCGGTGACTAATTCAATCTTAACCTTTTTGATTTAGTCAATTTAGTTCGACACGTTTTGATGTCATTGGCTAGAAATCTTTGAAATTGACTATTTTTGCAATTTTCAACAAATTTTATGAATTTTTTCATTTATTTTTTTACCATTTCCCTCCACAGGTCATCAATCCTCGATCATGGTCAATAGAGGAAAATAGGGGAAAAAAAAAGAAAGGAAATAAATAAAATATTTCAAAATGTTATAATAAATACAAAAGTCTTTCACTATCAATATCACCAACAATGTCACTTAGAATAGTTGATATCAATATATATAATTACCAGGTGAAATTTGTTGGAATAGCTAATAGGTAAATCATAAAAATATTTAGAATTAAATTAGCCAAATTAAAAAACTCATAAATAAATTGGCTGTTTAAGATTTTTTAGACAATTGTATCTTACTAATTCAAATTATGGCCCGCGAGAGGACTGATTAGTGAACTTCGAGCATCACAAATTTGGATCCAATCCCTACTTGATTTGGTTGATTCTCTTTCTTTTCTCTCTCTCTTTTTCTTTTTCTTTTTTTGTCTTTTCGATAAATAAAAGAAAATTGCGGGCTACTGAAATTAAAAAGAATTCTTATTTTTCTCTATCTCTTTTTTTTCCCTGATATTTAAGCCATAATCTTGTGAGGATTCTTAACTTTTCTCCTCTTTATAATAATGCTACCGTACCTACCAAATCCACTTTCCTAGATCTTATTACGATAATTATAACAACAATAACAAAAATAGTAATAATAATAATTATTTCTGCTCTTAAATCTCCTATATTATAAATACACATGCCTCCACTCAAAGATTTCCCTTGTTTTAAATTGAGATTCGATGTGTGTCTGCGTGTGTGTATGAATAATATTTATCTATATATTTATTTGACAGCCCCAAATTAAATAAATCTGCAAAAATGGGTGAGCAGATGTACATTAATGCCGTTGTGCCGAAGGACAAGCAACCCACTACAAGAGATGGTCCAACTAATTTGTCGTTATCTCTAATTTAATCGCATTAAATTCATAAGGTTTCAGCATTGACGTCAAAGCAACATTAATTTAATCTTTTTGTTGTGTCAGAAACGATGATATAAATTTGACCGACAGCAATGCTAATCTATAGTTTGACTAAGAAGTGTTCAATCCGATGGCTTGGCTTGGATCTAAGTTTTACATTTTGGCTCCAATGTCGAGATTTACTACTCGTCTTCGCACCACTATTGATTGATTGGCAGTCCGTCACGCGCGACTCAAGATCGTGATTGATGACGAAACGATCTGGATTGTGTATAATTCGAGGCAAAATGGCTGCCCTTTGTCTCTGAAGCTTGTCCGAATTTGAAGTTTCATCCCTGTTCTTCAGCGGCTGGCCGCTTTCCGGTCCTCGATCTTGTCGCCTTCGGGCGAGTTTGGTTCTCGATGCCATGTGAATTTGAACCGGACGAGGGATATCTCAAATTCGAATATTGTTGAAAGATCCCGCATGATCATTATACAAAAAGAAGGATTGGACGATTCTTGATTGGGCACGGCATGGAATTCCCTGAGTAACGTATCCCCAATTTGCAGTCAACTAATTTTGGCCACTGCTAATTTTTATTTTTAAAACGGATACCAATTTGCCCAAAAAAAGGAAAAAGAATAAAGTTTATAAAGTATTAATTTTAGGAAACCTCGTTAAATTTATTCCGCATATTACCTCCCAATGAATTTGCATATCATGCTTGGTGAATAAAATGTTTCATGGTCTCTCGTTTACACATTACTGGGAAGATCTATTGTATTTCCTGCCTGAGGCAGGAAGGTTGTGACAATTTGAGATGCGTAAGATAAAAATTGGTTCAGCAACCCTGAAACTAGCAGTCAAAAATGCCAAATGCTAACACTCGGAAGGATTAGCATCGGAGGAAATTGCCAATCAATTTTAAATTTACCATACAAATATCAATACAGTTCTAAATATTTAAATTTTACTTATTTAGTTTAAACTATTTACGCAAAATTTTAATATAGTCATTTAGGATAATTTTCACAAAAAAATTGCTAACATCAATGAAAATTGACAAGAAAGATACATTGTACTTTTGCGCAAATATTTATAACTAAATTAGCAAATTTGAAAAATATAAAGCTAAATTGGCATATATACAGTAAGTTTATGACTAATTGGATAAGTTTCCCCTTACATTTAAACTAAAGATGTGTTAGGTTGGACTTTTGGATAAAGTTATTGAGAAAAAGTAATGGGCTTTAGGTTAAAGGAATTTTCCAAAATGCAAATTACGTTTGGTAAATTATAATCTAAAAATGCATTGCGAAGTACTTTTGAGTAAAGTAATATTTGGATAAATTTACATTTACAAAAACCTTTTGTGATAAAAAAAAAAAAAGAAAGGAAAAAAGTAATTGGTTGGCAAAGGGCAAACAACTACCGGCGATTGAAATTTGTCGCTGATGATTGATGGCTTAAGTTGGAAGACCTCAGGCGACCGCTAGAGACCATAGGCAAGGGCTGCCTAGTATCGGGGGACCCTTGGCAAGGGTCACCTGGTCATGTGACCTTGAGTAGCCTTTTAAAGGTTGTGTGACCTCGCCAAGGGCCAGCTGGTCACACAACCTTGGCGGCCCTTCATGGAGGTTGCGTGACTGGTCAACAACAATTGCAGGGGTAGCCATGACCAAGCTAGCCTCTCTCCAACCGTCGCTGACCCATCACAACCACGTTGGCCGACATCTGAGGATCTAAGGTTAAAGAAGATGGACGATGAATCACAAGGGCAAAGTGAAAAAATAAAAATTGAGTGAGGATAGTTTTGGAACAATTTTTTTTTACTAAACCCTAGCCTTCTGAAAATGCTGAAAGTTCAAGGTAGCTTAGAACCTGCCTTAAGCTTTCAGCCTTTAAAAGGCCAACATTCCATCAATGTGAGTTTCAAAAATTTTCCTAAACACCCAATATTTGCCCAAATAAGCTTTGGACACCTAAAGCTCCTTCCAAATGCTTGTCCCAAATGCAGCCAGAGTGCCTTTGAAAATGGTAATTTTGACTCAAAAGCCTTTGATATTTTACTTTCAAACATCTTGACATTTTGCCAAGGCCTTTTTGGGCCCCTTTGGTTCAACTTTGGAGAAATGACTATGTATCTTCCCAAGTATCTTTGAATGAATAGGCATTTGGTGAAGGTAAGATTATTTGGATACTCATCTTTGTGTATATTTTGTAAAACAACTTTGAGATTAAAAAAAAAAAGGAAAAAAAAGGTTTAATACTCGAAAAACTCTAAATTGGTACACATGTGATAAATTTACCTAAAATTATTTTTTTAATCACAAAAAACCTAACCTGTTATACCTTTAATAAATTTACTCCAAATTGGTACACTTGTGACAAATTTACCCTTTATTAGTTTTCATTAAATTTTAATGTCAAATTATTAAGTTAAATGACACGTAACAATTGATCGTATACCAATTTGGCATTTCATGCTCCGTTTGTCATAGTTTACCATTTTTGTGATTTTTTTGTGATATTAATCCAATTTAGCGGAAGGTATATTTTTTACAAATTTGTCAGTTTGGGATTTTTTGTGGTTGAATAAATTAGTTTGAGGTAAATTTATCATAAATGTACCAGTTTAGGGTTTTTTATAGTTAGAGTAAATTTGTCACAGGTGTACTAGTTTTGGGTTTTTCATGGTCAAAAAAATAGTTTGGGGTAAATTTATCACAGGTATACTAGTTTTGGGTTTTTTAGGGCATTAACCCTAAAAAAAAAAAAAAAAAAGGAGGAGGAGATGGTATGCTAGCAAAGCTTAGTCGATGGAGCTTAGCCGCGAGTGCCCGAATCTAGCTGCCCGTGGTTGACCTTCATCGGTGGATCAACAAATCCAAGGAAGAAAACAATGAATAGTATTTTTTTAGGGTAAAAGAAGAAAACATGAATATCAGCGAGGGCAATATTTGAAAGAAATAAGTCATTAAACCCTTACTTAGCATTCCAAAAATGCCAAAAGCCTAAAGCACATCTATTTTGGGTTTTTAGTATTCCAAATTCTAGCATTTTGCCAATGAGACCTCAAAAAGCTGAACAAAACACCTAATATTTTCCACAATTGATTTTAGGGGCTCAAAGCCCATTGAGAATGTTGAACCGAACATCATGTGCTCAAAGTTCTCCAGTAAAATTGAGCCAAACACATCATACGAACTTCCAAGATGGGTGAACTAATTAGGGCTCTAGAGACTTCCATTTGAGGACATCACTCTTTTTTTTGTCAATATATTACTAATTTAGTCATAAATTTCTTCGCGTTTTGCTAATTAAATTTATTCACTAATATAGGCAATGACTATCCCAAGCAACATGGATTGCGACATTTACATTTTTTAATAATATTTTAATGACTTTTTGATTTTTTTCCTTTTTTATTTATTTATTATTTATTATTTTGGATTGAAGGCCGACAAGAGTCGCTAGCCAATCCTCACTGGCCCAAACCTAGTGAGGGCTGCAACGGCCTCACCTAACCCAAATCTTGTGAGGATGTCACGGTCATCACTAGATTTGGGTGAGGGGTCACATGCCCTCACATTGGCCAATGAAAGCATCATAGCCCTACCTAGCCATTATGAGGGCATTAGGTGAGAGTGTCATGGCCCTTGCCCAATGTCCCCTTGTTAAAAAAAAAAAAAACTAAAAAATATTATTAAAAATGTTTCTATTAGCATCGACCTTCACCAGCTATGCTATGTCACGTAGGATAATCAATATCCACATCAGTGATTTTCGTTCAAAATGACTGGATTAACTCAATTGGTAAAATATAAAAATATCTATAATTAAGTTGATATAAATAATAAGTTTGTGATTGAATTTGCGTGGCTGTAATGGATTTAGAGTTTTTTTTTTCAGTGATTGTCCCCTCATATTTAGCATAGCGAATCGTAAGGCACCGGTCCAAATCTCATTAACTAAGGGAACTAATAAAGGAGCATCCAGAATATAAAAAAAGAAACATGAATTCCCAACTGTAAAAACCACTCTTAATAATGGTGTTAGGACACAGTTTTAACAAAATTATTTAATAATAAATTCACCCAAAGGAGACAGGGGACAGCCTACTGGATGTAAAGACGAGACCTTTTGGCACTTCTTTTGACAAGGACAGCAGTTGGAGTCCATAGGTGGATGGTGGTCCATGTTTAGACATGGGACCTCAATTCTTTAGGGCCAATCCTCAATTGTGAAATTCTCGATATTTTGATACGTGATAAACATTTATTCTTTGTCTAGATCCAAGATCGAATGCCACAAAAAAAATCAAATTATGCTCACTATGACATAAATTTCCTAAATATTTTTTTGTCACAAAAATTTGCCTGCACATTCCTCCAGTTATTTTGCATTATGAAAAAATTCAAACTTATTATCGAGATGTTAATTCAATCTTCGATTCCGCGTTATATTCCAACTCTATCTCACTTCATGAACTTTTTGTCATGGCACGTGGGATTAATGGGCGATGGATGCACATTTGTGAGAAGATAATATACTAACTCTAATACCATGTTATAAAGTCAATTAAAAAAACTTAAGTTAATGAGTTAATGGAGACCACATAAATATGAGAGTATTTTAAAACCTTTATCAATCGATATGGGATAATATTTCGACACGGCTATTTAGGATTATATTAATTAAAATTAGAAAGTTCAAAATTAAATTGTCATTCATATAATAATTTTTGATTGGTTGAATAATTATTCCGCATCAATTAAGTACCAACCACACTGCCCATTTTTTTTAATAAGAAATTTCCAAATCGATCGTACCTCTAATTGGCGCCATTTCTCGAGTTTGTCATCCTCAGATGGGTCGATGAAATGAAATTCTTTATTTTTCCCAACAAATAAAAATAAAATTGCGGGCTCCAGGAAATGGAAGAAATATTTATTTATTCTCCCTCTCTTTTATATATGATCATGCTACTTTATCTGCGATACCCCCTTCCCCAGATCTCATTACAACACAATATCCAAAAATAATAATATTGATGATGATATAGTCTGCTCTTTTATCATGAATAATATTGTATTTATGCACGTGCTTCCCCCCCCAGATCCACTATTCACTCGTTTTAAATTAAGTTTGGATGTCTTAGTTGGGTCACGATGATGTGGTTATCCACGGATGAAATATATATAACTATTTATTTGAAAATACATACATATTTAATTATATATTTGACAGCCCTAAAATTAGATAAATCTACATAAATGCTTCGTGTGCGGAAAGTACAAGCAACCCACCTCCGAGGGAGGGACCGATCAACGTGTGGTCATCTCTGCTTAAATGTTCCTAATTTTATAATAACTATTCAACAGTAAAATTAAAGCAACATTACTTTTGTTTCTCCAACAACATTAATGTTGTGTATTGCTCGAGGCAAAATAGCTGTCGTCGTGTTCCAAAGTTTGTCTGAATTTTGTATACTCTTTTTCTATATTTTATGACGATCACTTAAATTCCGATCCTCGATCTTACTATCTTTGCATGAGTCTGGTTTTTTGATCTTGCACCAACTCAAACTTTCAACTGAGCTCCTCATCCTCTTGAGACTAGTATCGTGTCTTGAGAAGTGCGAGCAATCGTCAATTCGATTTTTATCCATTTCAATGGATTGGTATGCAGATAAAAAAAGTAGATTTTTGACATACTAAAGGTCATCTAAGATATAGCATGATCATTGTAAAAAATCAAAAAGTAAAGCTATTATAGAGGATGTGGACGTCATGATGCTATGATTATTTTTGACTTTCTTGATGCATGATAATCGAGATCTAATATTTTTTTATTCTTTATGTTTCTTTTGAATAACACGAGGCATTCCAATTTACTTGACTAATTCAAGCATTGCGCCCAAATTACAAGCAGGAGCAATCTTCAAAATTACTACTACAAGGAGAGATGCAGTGATTCGTAATTGGCAAATTTGCTATATTTGAATTAAATGTCATCCGTCTGTTTAGATATTTATTGACGGTCAATCTCTCAAATTCAATAATTAAAAAAGAAGAAGACAAATTCAATAATTAAAAAAAAAGAAGAGGAGACACCTTTTTTTTTATTGCTTATTTGCACCCTTTTCATGCAACTCCACTCTTTCGACAGATTATTGATCCAAAGATTTTTTTTTTTTGACAGATCCGAAAAATCAATTGAAAAATCCACCGTCTTCTTCTTCTTTTTCCTCTATTTCTCCATTTATTCTATTGCCACTCCCTGAAAAGATGCCACCCAGATTCGCCTTTATGAACATGATTAGCGTCACGTTAAGAGCTCTTTTAATTGGCTTTTCTCTGCACGTCCAGATAATTTTTCCCACCCTCCGACAAAACTAAAAAAAATGGAAAATCGACATCATCCTCCACATAATAACGATAGTGACGTTGGAAAATAAATTAATTAATCTTAACAAAGGATTAATGCAAACAAAAATCCTCGTAACAAATTTACTGAAGATTAATTTTATTACTATCACAAACCCTAAATTAATACATTATGATAAATTTATTCCATTCATTCCCGTAAAAATTGAATTAATATCATGAAAAATTATAAATCGATACATTTTTTTTTTTTGGTAACGGTAAGAATTTATAAATCGATACATTTATAACAAATGAAATGTAAAACTTCAAATTGCCACATCAGTCAACTATTACATATTAAGGGTATGTAGAAGAATTGGGATCTACCCGGACCGCTTGGAATCGGTGATTCTCGAGGGAATTGGTCCGGTTCCCGATTTCAATTTATGGAAACCAATGGGTACCGATCCGGTTTCGGTCCATGAACGGATCCATCCACCTGCTCACTTAGATCAGACCGATTATATTAAAATAATATATTAATTTTTAATATTAAAAAAATGAAATTACAAATTAACAAACCCAAATAAAATAATTAAAAAAATTAATTAAAGTGGGAAAAAAGTCCAAAGGGCACCAAATGGAGAGGCGCTGAAGCTAAAAAATTCAAAGTGCACCTTAACAAGACGTCAAACAATTGGTGGGCAAAAGGCAAGCATGTGAAGGAGCAGGGCTTCAGGAGGAGGAGAAGAAGAATAGGTTAGGCGGTGAAAAACCAGCAATTTTGGTCGAAAACCAAAGATGTTTCCCATCAAGATTGGAGCTGTTGAAAAAATAATATTATTATTATTGTAAGACCGATTCCATAGATTTATCCGGGAACCAAACCGAACAAGTGGATCCATGTAACTAACGGTGGATCACGATTTCAATTTTTTGGAATAAGTTCTTAACGAGCGGTTTTCAGTTTTAGGTTGAGAACCGCTCTCCTGGACCATGCACACCCCCATTACATATCACATTCAAGTTAACAATTTGATGGTAAAATTTAACAAAAATTAATGAAGAGTAAATTTATCATAATGTATTAATTTAAAATTTTCGCGATATTAATCTTTAAAATAATCGAAAATCCACGTATCTCTCAATAATTACGATGGTGACTCGTGGAACATAAATGAATAAATAATTTTTAAAAAAATTGGTTTTTGGGTGGGTCACATCACATGGGAATTGTTAAAGAAATCGCGAGTGACAGCGAATCTCTGGGGCCTCCACTGCCCTGATCTTTCTTCGATTTCTTCATTTATTTTGTTCTTTCCTCTGTCCCATTTCGCTTTTTTAATTTGGATCCTCATTATTATTATTATTTATTCATTTTTCAGCCAGATATTTTTAATTTTTTTCTTTTCTGTGAACTGTAAATAATTCCATATTTAAGTCGCTGTCATACAGGTGTTTGACGTGTACTTTAAAAAAAAAAAATACCGCATTGGATCTCCCTCGCTTTCTCTGTGGCAAAAAAAGTAAAAAATGAAAAACCCATCCCCTTTTTTTTTTTAATATTGCCTCAGTTTGATATTTTTATTTCGCGTGTGATCCACGTTCACTGTATCGTGCACCCCGTGATTCATGCGATTGCAATAAGATAGATAATTTTTAGGTGTCATTTAAATTTCCTCTGATCCTATTTAAAATCTATCTTACATACTTAAGAATTTAAAACTTATCTTATTATCATTTTCAAAAATCTATCCAATTCACTTGTATTATCAATCGAACAATCTTAATGAATTATTATCTTTGTCGACCGTCATTTTTTATAATTCATTAATTATAACTCATATTAAAATACATAAATATTATAAATTAGCAACAAAGTTAAAAGTCTCGACTATGAATGCTGCCAAGTTTCATTTTCTTTTATCTGGATGTGTGGAAATTGTCGATAAAATTCACACTCGACTGCAGTAATTCAAAACAAGGAAAAAAAGATTGCAGTAATTTGAATTTTGTCGTCGGACGATGAGAAAATGATTTAATTAATTAATTAATTTATTTATATCGGTAAGAAAAAAAAAAATCTCCTTTCGCTCTATATAACACTTTTGCCACTCCCTGAAGCGCAGTCCCCATTTCCGCCCAGCCGCCCCCCACTCGATCTTTTTCTCTCCTCTCCAATCGATCGTCGTCGCCGGGCGTCCTCTCGCCGGGCGTCGCTCTCCGGCTCAGGTAACTCTAAAACCTTCGCTTCGCTTCGCTTAGGGTTTTACCAGCTCCCCCTCTTCCCCGCCTCCGGCCGCCGTCGCCGTCGCCGTCGCCGTCGCCGGCGCCGCATTTCCCCTCCCCGGCCGGCCGGCTCCGTTTCTCGAGCGGCCCTCGTTCGTGCCGTTTCGCCGGGTTCCCTCTGCTTTTCGTCTGTGGTTGTATGCAAGTTTCTTGTCTTGCTGTGTTCGTGCCGCATTTTCGCTCGCGACCGGCCCTCGTGCCGTTTCGCCGGGTTACCTCTGCTTTTCCGGCGTGTTCGTGCGCGCAAGTTTTTGTTTTGCTTTGTTTGTGGTGTCGTTCGGAGCCCGTATGCTGGGCGCATGTCGTTTCGGGTCCGACGTCTGCGGTCCGTCGAGCGGCATTCGCGCTGCAGTGGGGAGGATACTGGGTTCGCCCCGGGTCTTGCGTTGCTTTTTTGAAAAGATGCTCCTTTGTTGTCTGCTGCGGTAGATCTGGTTGGGTGATTTTTTGGGCTAGCGCGCGTGTGGGTCTGTCTGGTTTGACTTCTTCTTTCGTTTCTTCTGCGCGGGAGTCAATTATTTGACTGAAAATGCTCCTCCGGGAGAAGCGACATTTTGTGCCGTGTTCGGTGAAATCGATTTTAGTTGGTAAAACGGAAGATTCCGCTCTGAAGTGGACATTTTGAGGGCTAGAGTTATAATGGACAAGCTTTTTGCCTTTACTGTGTACGTTATGGCAGTTGTTCTGTGAGTTTCGACCTTCAGAGCCTGTGCCGTTGTACATTGCTGATCTAGATCTGAGTTTGTCGTTATTGTGTTGATGGGTCCATGTGTTTTGGTTTTACCGTAAGAAAATATATATAAAAGGGACTGCGTGTGAATTCACGCTTGGAATTAAGACACGGCATTTGGTTGAGTTGACTGTTTTCTGAAGTTTCTGGACTCGAAAGCATGCTCGTAATGTTGTGTTTGTCACGTGTTTAGATTGGGTTGATGATGTGAATGAAACTTGTTCATGTTTGAACGTGGTCATGACCAAAAAGATTTCAGGCTGTGACTAAGTTGAGTTTAAATGTTAGTGGAGTTGGATTGACTCAAGTTACCTAAGGCCGTTGATCAACTTCATCTGGCATATTTGAAGGAGCACTAATTTGTTTTCAAAACTCGGGACTTGGCTATCTCATTGAGGAAATACTCTCCAAGTTTGCCTTCATTCTCGTTCTTGACAGATAGATGAAAATTACTGGTGCTTGTTGCATGCTATTACTCTCTCTATGATTTGTGCATGTTCATTATTTGTTAAATTCAAAGTTTGTTTGCTTCACGTCCTTCTGCTTTGAGTCGTAAACATTTCCAAGTAGAAATATAGCTGGTCATATTTTGGTTCTTGATTATCATGAACGTTACTTGAGGTTTTTCCATTCATTTCAGCTTGAAACTTTAATAATCTTCTTCTGGTTTATTAACGATGTCCTTATTGCAGGGTTAAGGTGCATTGACAAGCACAATGTCTGATCTTAATTCTCCCCTGCGTCCAAAGAGGAAGAAGATCTGGGTGGATTATTTTGTTCAGTTCCGATGGATTATTGTCATCTTTGTCGTGCTCCCAATCTCTTTCACCTTATATTTCCTCACATATCTCGGGGATGTCAAATCAGAGAGGAAGTCATTCAAGCAGCGTCAGAAGGAACATGATGAAAATGTTGCGAAAGTTGTTAAGCGTCTGAAAGAAAGGGACCCCAAAAAGGATGGTCTAGTTTGCACTGCTCGTAAACCTTGGATTGCTGTTGGAATGCGAAATGTTGACTACAAAAGGGCCCGGCATTGTGAAGTTGATTTATCAGCTTTTCGGAATATACTGCAAATTGACAGAGAGCGGATGGTTGCCAGAGTTGAGCCACTAGTCAATATGGGGCAGATCAGCAGGGTTACGGTGCCGATGAATCTTTCCCTAGCAGTTGTTGCCGAGCTTGATGATCTTACTGTTGGTGGCCTCATCAATGGCTATGGAATTGAGGGAAGCTCCCACATATATGGGCTGTTTTCTGATACTGTTGTAGCTTATGAGATCGTTCTAGCAGATGGACGAGTGGTTAGAGCGACCAAGGATAATGAGTTCTCTGATCTTTTCTATGCCATCCCCTGGTCTCAGGGTACACTGGGTCTTCTTGTCTCCGCGGAGATCAAGCTCATCCCTGTCAAGGAATATATGAAGCTGACGTACAAGCCTGTTGTGGGTAATCTAAAAGACATTGCACAGGGATACATGGATTCCTTTGCACCACGAGATGGAGATCAGGACAATTCTGAAAAGGTTCCTGACTTTGTGGAGACAATGATATATTCGCCAACAGAAGCTGTGTGTATGACTGGAAACTATGCTTCTAAAGAAGAGGCCAAGAAGAAGGGGAATGTGATTAACAGTGTAGGATGGTGGTATAAACCCTGGTTTTATCAGTATGCACAGAGGGCACTAAAGAGAGGGGAGTTCGTGGAGTACATTCCTACCAGAGAATATTACCATAGGCACACCAGGTGCTTATACTGGGAGGGGAAGTTGATCCTTCCATTTGCAGATCAGTGGTGGTTTAGGTTCCTCCTTGGTTGGATAATGCCTCCAAAGGTTTCTCTGCTCAAGGCTACTCAAGGTGAAGCTATTCGAAACTATTATCATGAGATGCACGTTATTCAGGACATGCTAGTTCCACTGTACAAGGTTGGCGATGCTCTTGAGTGGGTACACCAGGAGATGGAGGTAAATTTTCTGATGCTCCTGCTTGATGTTCTTTGAAACATCTGTTTTATTATTTTGATGAAATATAAATGAAAAATAACTTAGTGCATGGACAGTTGCCAAGTTCCTGTGTGCTACTTTGTGCTTTATCTTATTGATAGAGTTCAAGGTATCTTTAGATCTAGACCTTTCCCTTTCTGCAGTCTGGGGTGTGACTTCGTGGCAGAAACAGCTCAAAACGAACCAGGAACTCTTGTTTTTAGGGCAATTCTTCTAGTATACTAGTCAGTTACTTGGAGTAGGAGTTGTATACATTGCATGTCATTACAGTTTCTCGTTCTTTATAAGGAACTTTAATGAGGATTGTGTGATTTCAGCAATTAAGACTCTTCAAAATGTGGCTGTTGCCTCTTTCATGTTTACGTTGTCATATGCATTTGTTGTTTTCTTTCAATTTCAGGTATACCCCCTTTGGCTTTGCCCACACAGGCTCTATAAGCTCCCCATGAAGACCATGGTCTACCCTGAACCTGGATTCGACCTACACCGCAGGCAGGGAGACACACAATACGCTCAAATGTACACAGATGTCGGGGTCTATTATTCACCTGGGCCCGTCTTAAGGGGTGAGCAATTTGACGGCGCCGAGGCCGTTCGCAAGATGGAGAACTGGTTGATTGAGAACCATGGCTTCCAGCCCCAGTACGCAGTCTCCGAGCTGAGTGAAAAGAAGTTCTGGAGGATGTTCGATGCTGGCCTCTACGAGCACTGCAGGAGGAAGTACAAAGCCGTGGGGACCTTCATGAGTGTGTACTACAAGTCCAAGAAGGGAAGGAAGACTGAGAAGGAGGTGCAGGAAGAAGAGCAAGCACACCTCGAAAAAGCTTATGCCGAGGTCGATCAGCCTGCAGATTAGCGAGGATGGAGTGTTTTTAGATTTGCAGGGATTTCTTACTTCTGTGTCTGTCATCTTTCGATTTCCTTCCACCCTTGTTCATGAGAACGGTTGGCGTTTTCTTCTTTTGTAACTTTATTTGCTGAGGATTGTTTAGTTTGAATTCTCTTTTGGATGATCTAATGAGTTGACCCTTGCTAGATGGCTATCTATAACCTTCTGTTTGCTCTTTTTCTGGGTGTGATTTGCTTTAAGAACCTAACACTATCTCCACTGGTAAGCCCATCGACAGGTTACGTTCCGAGCTACTGTTGCACTAGTCGATCTGCTTGTTGGCCCCATCGTGCAATCTTCGGTTATCTGTTACTTTCATTTGAGATGACGAGATTCATAGCAAATGATGCTGTCTTGTGGCAATAGTAGCAAACACTGAGAATTGCTATAGAAATGATTTTACCTGTCTGAATCTGACAATTTCATGGGCAAGATCCTCTCAGAAAAGCAAATGGACTAAAGAACAACTTCCATGGCAGTATGTGCATATGACTCGCCCATTGTTTCGCCAGACATTATGAGGCGAACGAGGTTTATCTGCACGAGGTGCAAGCACTGCTTACGTTCATTTGAGATGACGAGATTCATAGCAAATGATGCTGTCTTGTGGCAATAGTAGCAAAAACTGAGAATTGCTATAGAAATGATTTTACCTGTCTGAATCTGACAATTTCATAGGCAAGATCCTCTCGGAAAAGCAAACGGACTAAAGAACAACTTCCATGGCAGCATGTGCATATAATTCGTCCATTGTTTCGCCAGACATTATGAGGCGAACGAGGTCTATCTGCACGCGAGCAACTGCCACTGAGGTGCAAGCACTGCTCCGGTGCTTGCGTGACGAGAGCGGCTTTAGCTTCTTGCCGGAAATCTAGCTCGGCAGAGAATTTAGTGAGGGCAAGATCAGTACCCTGAATCGCTGCATGACAGTGAGGTGCGGTTGAATGGTTGCTTCTTCGCTCTGACATGATCGGATCAGACGCATTGAGAGAGAAAGGAGCAAGATGCCCAGAATGACAGCTTTAGTTTCACGTTTTGCACATGAGGTGGTCCCAACTTGGAGACAAGACTCGTTCTATGTCCCCCGCAAAGCCGGACCACCTGGGCTCCTCGTCTTCGGATAGAAATTAGCGATGTTTTGGATTCCTCTACTTTCGATTTTGTTCATAATAAAACATTTATTAGAATTTTTATTATTATTTATCCTATTGCTTACCATTTTTTATGGGGAGTCGCACTATTTTTCTTTTTATTTTAGTTACTTCTTAAGCAGAAGTGGTGTTTGGTTACACCCCATTATGAATTTTCTTTTTAATCGTCGCTATTACAAAGTAGTAAATATGCATATTCTAATTATGTGAAAATGAAAGGCATTTCTAGATATGTATTCATGTGGGGTTAATTTGACTTTTGTCCTTCAAAAATATGAAATGAAAGAATAAACCTGTGATTATAGTGCATGCCACACTTATAATTTGATGCTGTGATTAGAACTAGATTCTAAAAGGCAACCATATTACTATTGTTTATCATGTTTATTGACGGATACATAAGGAAAATGTTTCTCAATTGGAATTAGATGCCGTGATTAGAACTAGATTTTGGAAGGCAACTGTATCGCTGTTGCTTATCATGATTGTTGATGCGAAAGTTCTATGCCTTGCAAAATACATAAGAAAAAGGTTTCTCAATTGGAATTAGATGCTATGATTAGAACTAGATTTTGGAAGGCGGTTATGTTACTTTTGCTTATTGTGCTTATTGAGGGAACATATCTATATCTTGTGAGATACATAAGGAAAATGTTTCTCAATAGGGGAAAAACCTTCATTAGATAGGATATTATTTTCTAGTTGCAAATATTTTCTTTCTTTGTCATATTTTTTGTGTATCATCCATCATAAAATGTTGAATTTTTTTTTTGAAAATTATCTTTCATGAAATAAACATATCCTCGATACAATCCTCTTAGCTTCCTTCGTTGAATGAGGCCTGATTTTCTATTAATTCACACTCGTATATGCATATGGGTGATTTCAACAAAATGAACACAAGATACCATATCTACCTTACCAATCTATAGGAAGCTTATAGGGGAGCAAGTGCCATATCGATCCATGTTAAATCCGATAATGGCTCAATTAAATTAGAAAATCATTTTTCTTTTCAAAACAATGGATTGCACTAACTTAAATTCCCAATAAGATTAATTCTTTCTTACCCATCCAAATGTTGTTCTAAATAAAAAACATTTCAAAGACTCGAAAGATATATATATATATATATATATATAAATATATATATATATATTTAACCATTACCAAACAACAACCTAAGCCAAATATTTTAAGAAAATGCTTGTCGCTCAGCTCAAGGAAAATAGTTGGTGTAGGAAACATTTTCGGTCAAATGAAAAAACTCACATTTTTAGAGGAGAACGCAGAAAATTTACCGTTGTCATCTATCAAGCAGTTCTTTAAATTCGTACAAACGCTTGCTATGTAGAAAAACAATTTCTTTACTCAGAATTTGAGTTAAAATCTGCATAAACAAACTTGATAAAAAATGAAACTTTGTTCATCTTTTTTTCTTTTTTCTTTTTTCCCGTTTTCCGTCAATACATCCGATTGAGCGAACCGCCACCAAGGAGGAGGGCGAGCCGCCATCAAGCAAGGAAACCGCTCCGAACCCGAACCGCCGACGGGCCATCCGGGGCGGGTCGTTCAAGCGGGTCGGGCGAGTCGGCGAGGAGCACGCGGGCATATATAAAAACAAAAAAAGGAGGCCGGCTCCCTCCCGTTTCCTTCCTTCTAAAGTCAGTTGCCCACCGAATCGCGCGAGACCGCCGTCCTCCGAAGCGCAAGCCGCAAGCGCGTGTGCCCGTCGCATTCCGCGTCCCTCCTCCCGCTCCGGAAAACGGTGAGCCGCCTCGATCCTCCCGTCCGATTGCCGCCGTTTTAAGTTTCGTCGGCTGGTTTTCTCGCCGTAATTTGGTTCTTTTTTTTCTTCCGGCGTTGACGTGGTTTCAATCTGCGAACTTTGAGACATCCGAGGGCTAGTTCTTCATCGGGACGAGTAATTCGGCGGTCGCGAGTTTTGGGTCGCCCTTGGTTTTGTTCTCGTTGTGGAAAGCTTCGGCGCTCGCGACCACTGGATTACTTTCCGGCGTGAATTCGGTTTCAATCTGCGAACTTTGAGACATTCGAGGGCTCGTTCTTCATCAGGGCGTGTGAATTCGGTGGTCGCGAGTTTCGGGTCGCCCTCGGTTTTTGATCCTTCCTTTTTTTGTTTTTTGGGTTTAGCTAATCGTAGGAAGTTTTGGCGTCGTCGTGGTTCGTTAGCGTGGTGAGGCGTGTGTCCTTTGGGTTTCCGTTCTTCGTGTGCTCTGAAGAGTTTCTTGGACTGTGCGCTGAATCGTTAACCGTTTTGGTTTCTTCGTAGGATCCAATGGCAACGCAGCGTGCCGTGCTGGCTTTGACCGATGACGTGGTCATGCAAGTGAAGGCGGTTTTCGATTTGATCAGGGAGGCCGGGAGTGACAAATTGGAGCAGTGCGATCCTCAAATCATCACACACGCATCTAATTTGGGTACGGTTTAATGTTCGTTGTGCTTTTCAGAATTGCATGTACCCATTTAGCCTGATAATTTTAGGGTGATCCCTTATCGATGGATGTGCCAATTTCAAGTATTGTTTACATCATTGGTCCAATCCTTTGTAGGAATTGCCCGTAATTACGAACTTGCAAAATGGATCATTTGTTAGATAGGTCACTCTATTTTTGCTTTGTTGCTTACTTTCCTTGTGTTCTGTTAATTTTTTTTTCTTTTGGCCATGAATGAAATCTTGGTCACCGACATTGTGAGCAATTGCTCTTTTGATGGGAGGCTTTGACTGGTGGCAAGCCAAAACTTCTATCGCATAAACTTAATGATTCGAGACCTCTCGATGCAAGCTTTTCTTGAAAAAGCATATAGCCTTCTTAGATCTCATGTCAGTCTCTAGGTTTTGTGTCACAATTGTCAGTTTAATTTTTCTCTCTGGGTATCTTGTATGTTATGCTCATAGTTTTATTGTCACAACGTCTCCCATATTACAGATAAATCAAAATGAAAATTAGAGCTTCATTTTAGTAACTTCCATTTGTCCTTGTTATATATTAATTGTCTCTGTGAAGGGATGAAGTTGTTTGGAAAGTTGACAAAATATCTTGATCTTTGATCTATTGTTCATCATGCGAACGTACACGCGCAAGTACACATGTGCATCTTTCTCAGCAAGGGTGCGGGCCCCCTTTTTTTTTGCAGTGTATGAATCATGTCATGATTTTAACTGACAACCTGATTTTTAAATGGAAGAAGAGCTATTGGGGATGTGCATGAAATTGCTCAAAGGTTCACTTAGTTGTGGTTCATATTGTCTCTTCATGTTTTTGTCTTTTTATTTTGACAAATATGGCTTTAATCTGGAGATTCAAATTGTGCTTCCTCTGATTATTTTCTGGCCGGTGACAGGTAAACTGCCAGTAGAGTCTTCTTCCGTGGACTTCGCCATCGCTATCTGCAAGTCACCTGAATTTCCTGGTAATGGCTTGTTTGAAGAAATCTCAAGAGTGTTGAAGCCTGGTGGGACCATTGTGATTTGTAAGGCTTTATCGTCTGTAGCGGAGGATACATCTAAGGTAGATGATGCATGTGGTGAAGCATCATCACCATCTGCTATTCTTTTTACTCGTTTATCGATTTGAGTGAATAATATGCTTTTCTGAACATCGTATGAAACTTCAATCTTAGGCGTCCTCTTCTCTTGAACGTGAGTTGCTGGTGGCTGGATTTTTAGAAGCACAGAATCTTCAAATTAAATCGGTGGCAAGTTCTGAGGGTGTACGGCATTATATGGTGAGCACCAGTTTTTAGCCTCTTTGTCCATCTTGATTTTCCTTTGTTAGTCTGCTTCTTCAATAAAATGCTGTAAAGAGTGACGGGCCATGTTTTTACCCAAGTGTTTATTTCTTTTTCTTATTGCAAGCATTCCATTATCTAAATTAATTGCCTTTGTGCAGTAATTTTGATATTTTCTGGAATGGTTTCTTGTATCTGGGTTAACTTTTTTGGTGGTTATTTTGTTATAGTATTAATTCATATAATTTTCTGTCAACTCCTCATTTTATGCTATTGAATTTTGCATTGCAAGCATCTTATGGTCTGTTTTTTGAATCTTTTCAGGTCAAAGCAACAAAGCCATCTTGGAAACTTGGCTCCTCCTTTGCAATTAACAAGGGCAAAAAAAGCTTGCCAAAAGTTCAAATAATAGGCGATGATGATGATTTGATAGATGAAGACAGCCTTTTAACTGAAGAGGACTTGAAGAAACCGCAACTTCCACCTGGTATAATAGCAGAGTAATTATGAACCGGTTTTTGAGCGTTTGTGTTTGGAATTCTTCATAATTCAGAAACAACTTTTGTAGTTGGGGACTGTGAAGTTGGAAGCACTAGGAAAGCTTGCAAGAATTGCACATGTGGGAGAGCTGAAGCAGAGGAGAAGGTGGAAAAACTGGAGCTCTCTGTGGACCAGCTAGACAATCCTCAATCAGCGTGTGGCAGTGTACGCTCTCTTCTTTGCTCTTTTATTGTTTGGTTATTAAATATGGGTGTAATTAGCAGTAAGATTGTGGATGCTGAAGGATTTATGCAAAAATATAGAATTCGATGCCGTTTTTTCTTCATTTGGTAGATATTCGGTGCAAGTAACAGTAACATTGTGGGTATTCAAAGTTTTACACCACCATATAGGATTTGACAGGGTGATCTATGCTTTTGACTTACATTATGATTCTTGCCTTAGCAATGTTGTAGCAGTTGCACTATACCTTGTTCTCTTGGAGCATTGATGTCCTTTATTAATTTTTTAGAATTGCAGAAATCTCAGTTCATTCCTACTGTGGCGGGCTGCTTTTGTATATAGAAAATTCCTGAGGTTTTGGATAGGATGTTGGGAATCTTTTAAGTCATGAATTTTCATCCTTTGGCTTATAATTTTGCTGATTTATATTGCCATGCAGTGTGGTCTGGGAGATGCCTTTCGCTGCAGTACATGTCCTTACAAGGGTCTTCCACCATTCAAACTTGGTGAAAAGGTAATCCCTCTCTCTCTCTCTCTCTCTCTCTCTCTCTGGTGCAAACACAAGCACAGAGGCACAAAGGCACATAAACTGCATGCTTATGTGCTTATCCATGTCCACGTTCATCCAGACTGGATTGGACAACGAGCTTATCTGAAAGCCGACTCCTAATGGATGTTCATTACGTATTGCAGGTCTCTTTATCAGCAAACTTTCTGGCGGCAGATATATGAATCACTTTGCATTGAATTACGTAGACTTCGGATTAGTGACAAGCTCGATGGTGGTGAATCAGTTGTGCTTTGTCTTCCGTCATTGTAGCCTTTGGGAAAAGTTCTGGCATCTTTGTCTAGTTAGGAAGGGAGTGTGCATTCTTGACAGGATGAGCCAAATTTTGGTCTCGCAAGGTCTCTCACTTAAAGGGACATATACCATCTGATTGTATTGCTTTCATATGTCGTCGTGATGATGTCCTTGATTTTTTTAATATTTGAAAGAAGGCTGATGGAAGAGTATGTTCGACTTCAATCATAATATCAATTTGTCAGTGATGTAGAAGTAGTGGGTGGGGCTTATTTTGTTGTTTATAGGACGCTTCTTCTAATTCTTCCCACCTCTTGACGCCATTTTGACAGCACATTGACACACAACTTGGCTAGCAAGAAAATGCTAACTCCAACTTCTGATGAATAAAATAGCAAATGAAATTACTCAGTAGTGAAGCCTTGACAATTTGGCGTGCAATCTGTGTTTCACTCCAGAAGCAGAATCTTCCTTCCCTTTTCACCTTTTGTTCAGACGAGCCTATTGGCATTGCTTCCTTTGAAAAGAGAACAAGAATGAAAAGCTTGATTTATTGGAGAAGGAACCTTTTGTTGCGACCTATTTACACAATATGTTATGTAACGATCATGTTATCACATAATGGGTCCTCAATCCTCTCTAGGCAAGGATTAGGACAAGGGGAAACGAAAGGTATCGGCTAAAGTCATGTACAATATCCTTCTCACGGCAAGAAACACAGATTGAATTGACATCCATCGGTCAACGGTTCGTGTTCTTCAGCTCCAGGAGCCTGCTCCACCTCTTATCAACTGAGGCAGCTTTTGGACCACCGATATCTGCACACAAGAAAAAAGTGCTTCTGAGTTTGCTCAAGGGGATGCATTCAAACTCCGACTTGGCTAACCAGTCGAACCAGGCTAATCTTGAACTGGTTTAATTGTCCGGTTCAATTTCTTCAGATAAAATATTTGGAATTGGAACTAGGTTTGACCCGGTTTCATCCAGCGAACCGGATCTTGGCCTTTCTGACGATTCCTCCGACTTTGAAGCTGACTCAAAGTAAACTGAGGTGCAGTCCAGAACACTTACACTGGAGTGTAGGCTCGGATTTTTCGCATAATTCTGAGCATGTATCCTGCAAATGGAATCACGAAGTAGAATTACCAAATGGACTCAGAAAAACATTTTCCGCTTGTGCATTTACATGCAGTGATATTCTTTAAAATCAGCATGGCCTTGGCTCCTGTTCTTTAATCTACGATCAGATATATCAGAAGGTAAAATCTGGACTACTATTCTTATGTTGGATCCGTACTTTGACTGAGGTAGTAAGCCGAAGAGTGTCTTGAATAAGTTGATCAAGATGAGCTTCACAGCCAGGTTTGACATAGATGACCTGTTGAAACATGCATGTTAGAGAGTGAGAGTGAGAGAGAGGAGGGTTCAAGAGACTTACTGATGGATCGTCTCCTCCGATCTCGGGAAGTTCTGTTGCATGACTGACTCTATTAGATGTCAGAACCCAAACATTGAAACTTGTATTTATCTGCTGAACCAGGAAATGGAATGATCATAAACACAATTCCACCAATTCTGTAAGGTAATGTGTTGGTAAGTCAAGTTTGATTGAACTAGGCAAGAGAGAGTTGGTCCATTGAGTTCTAACATGGTTCCTGTATCTACTTGCTGATAACTGAAGACTTCACCTCTCTGCAGTACGGGGAAGAGCAATTACTGCATTTTCTGGTGAAAGATGTAGTGATCCTCCCAAAGATTGATAAGCCGAAGCTGGCATGCTGTCCAAAAACAATGAAAAGTAAGATAAAAATGACGGATTCGCCATCAGCAAAGAGGAAAGAGCTTGATAGATTGCAAGATTCAGAGCATTAACTTAAAGTTGGTGCACAAGAGAGACTGACTGGGATTCTTTGGAGATGTATAAGAGAGCAGCCTCAGCATTTTCAGTCATCACCATTAAAATGGTGCATCGGTGCTTATAGGAATTTTCTAGTCATCCATCTCTTAAATTACATCGCTCATGGGCAAACACAAACATCACCCCTACCTTGAATTTGATCTTGATAAAATGAGAAAGACAGAAATTTCACATGTATCAGATTGTTAGACTATTGACTAATTGTGCTAACTAGCTTATGGTGGAGGATTGAGAGCGTTTCAGCATACTTGGATTTGGTAATTACCTACCAACGTGGTCGTGGAAAACCTGATACTTTCACTCGTGATACATCCTCATCCCAGTAGGGAAGCGTGGTCTTTACACAGCAGACAATAACCAAACTAAGAGATATAAGTCGATTCAACAGATCATGATGAAATTGAATTGCAATCTTTTTTGACACGAGAGTGTATCGTGTGGGCTTTAATGTGGGAACGGAGATGAAAACTGTGAATGGGTTGTCGGAAATATATGTTTAAACTTAAGGTTTGCCATCAACCAATACGATTGTGACTGCTGTATAACATAATTATCAACCACCGCAAGCGATTTCCAACAGAAGAGGGAAAGAAGTGCTACCTTCTCTACGCTGAGGTTGACGAGAACCTTGGCGTCTTTCTGCTCATCTTCGATCAAATCCAATAACCGCAAGTCTCGGAGAGAGAGGATATAGTCGTTGGTCCATTTCCCATGCCACCTGCTGTCTGATGTTCCAATCGTGATCAGACGGCGTGGCGCTTTTTGACTTCTTCTTGAAATCTGCACCAGGCAATCATAGGAGAGTATGAACATATGATGTAATCTCATTTGTTGAGATTATTTTAGGGATCTTAAAGCAAGTAGTACTAAGAGAGTGTCTGATCATTCATCTCTAATTATAACACTGTACGTTTGGATATAAACAGATTTGCATATTTTGCAAAACCCCAATCAGGATAAATTATGACTACATTGTTTGGCAACGGGTCGAATTGCGTTAATGTTGTGCTTCCAATTTGATTAAACCTTTTGCTTGTTTTTGTAGGACATGCGCCCTTGAGATCATAAAGAATCTAACTGGACAATGTTCT
The DNA here is from genome assembly GCA_016097545.1 of Eucalyptus victrix. Classification (NCBI taxonomy): domain Eukaryota; kingdom Viridiplantae; phylum Streptophyta; class Magnoliopsida; order Myrtales; family Myrtaceae; genus Eucalyptus; species Eucalyptus victrix. The sequence continues at coordinate 33,521,774 of CM027844.1, forward strand.
TCATATTAATTGTAAGAAGATGCTGTTCTTCTAACCAATAGAGACTTGAAAAGCAAGATCAGTTTAGAAACAAGATGAAGTTAAAAAGGCAACTATCGAAGTTTCAACCACTCTCCAAGTTGATCTTGGACAAGATCCAAAGATCGATCTGTTGCGAGTAATTATGAATAGGAAAGACTCACACTCAGGCTTGTTTAGCGCCTTACATGGCTAGAATACAGGCCCGAGAAACTCGAGTTCAATTATATTAACAAAACAGAAACAACCCATTTCATTTTACCATACTAGCTCATACACCTTAAGCTTACTAATCATAACATAAAGAAAAATGCTCGTGATCCAGAATTCTGGAAACAAAGAAACGAGTACACTGAATCTGAAGACCTCCCAGCAAAGTTGTTGACACGAAAAGATGCATTTTCGCGAGATGAGCTAGCTCTTTCGAAGTTTGGCAAGTATAGCGGGGAAGAAAAGAACCCTTCTTAAACTGGCACTAATTGACAAACACAGAGGACTGATCGAATTTCTTGATCACCACTATTTTAACAAAACAGAAACAACCGTTTCTTCTCTATGCTGCCACCATTTTCAACGTAGCTATTCACAACTTCATGCTCAAGAACGTGAGCAATGGACTTACAGAGGCGTCGACGTTCCACCGCTTGCGCACCAGAGGACGCCACTTCCCTGCAAGTGTCAGATAGAGATTCAGAGAAGGAAGCCGAATGTCACCCAACTTCTTTTTCCATGGTCCTTTTTAATGATGCGAGTTTCTATGACTTTCAGAGAAGATGGCATATTGAGCAAAGCATGAATCTGAAAGTGGGATTTGACAGAAGGAAGAGAAAGGAAAATGGAAGCTTCAGCTCTTGGGGATTCTGGTGATGATTTACCTGCCGCACCATGGAAGCGACAGAACAGTGCAGAAGAAGAAGGAGGATATGTGGCTGTCGCCATGTGACAGAGAGGGAGAAAGATATGGAGGGAACTTATTATCTTCTCGTTTCGCTAGTATAATAATAAATCCATCTACACCATTTTTCTCCTTTTTCCTATTTTTCTTTCTACAAACCGCCTTTTATTGAGAAAAGGACGGGTGTCGAAATCGTCTTTATCGAAATATTTATAAAGGCAATCACGTCAATTTTATAAGTTCAAAAATAGTTTCGCACTTTCTTCTATAAATAAGGATTTTTGATAAAATCTCAATCTTATTTGGTGAGAAATAAATATTTGAAAAATATTCTTTTAAAAAATTTATTATTTTATTTGAATATTATTGAAAATAATTTATATTAATTTTTTAAATCATTTTTTTTCGCAATACAAATTAATCTAAATTTTATCTCATTCTACTTTCAAGTATCTAAACCCTTTTTTGGATGGGAATAGATATTTCAACCTTTCAAAAGAGTTAATACAAGCTTGACATTTAAACCATTGGTGAGAAATACTTGCCTAAAAAACTAATATCCTTAAATATCCATTAATTGTCCATAATGAAAATAAGGTGATCATTTTTGGAAGAAAATGTTACTAAAGTTGCAAGTTTTTTCTCAAATTTAATCTCTCCTTAGTTCGTGCCGCTTCAATGACGATTCATTTACTTTATGTAATAAAAGTAGGTACTTATTTTATGATAAATCAGTAATGCGGTCTCTACATTATTGATTTTATCTTTTAAAATATTAATTAAAAAACCCATTTTTTATTATTTTGAACAAACAACATTTAATCTCACAACCATTTCACCAAAAAAAAAAACGAAAATTAAGACACGCTCTCTTTCTCGATCTCTCTCTCTCTCTCTCTCTCTCTACTGCCCTTGGCATTGCAGCGGCACATATAAGGGGGGGAAGGCGAAAGTATTAGGGCTTTTAGACGGATTGGGAAATTGGAGGATCTCGAGCTCGGATTATCCCTGAAATCTCCCGTATCCCATCTCGTCGGCGGTAAATCTCTCTCCGTCTTCTCCTCCGCTCGCTCGAGCTCGCCGGTCGTTGCTCCTTTCGCGCCTCCGCCGCCGGCGACTGAATCGGCTGTACCTCCGCCGCCGCTGCAGGTGCGTGCCTTCGCTTCTTTTGGTCGTTTCGTCCCTCTATTTTTTGCGGGTTTCTTTTTTTTTTTCTCCCGATTCGTCTATGGCGAGGCGTTGTGGACGACGGGGACGGGCTTGGCTCGGTTGAAATGGAGCGTTCGGCTTGGTTTTGAGTGGCGGCGGGAGATTTCTCTCTGTGTTTCGGATAAAGTCAGAGACTTTAGGTTTTGGCTTTTTTTTTATTTTTATTTTTCGGTTGCTTTTGGGTTCGGCGAATTCGAGTGTTGTGGACGACGAGGCGATTGCGAGCTGTCGATCTGGTTGTGGCGATGGGTACGCCGCATTAGTTCCGCTCGAAGGAGTGAGGATGGCTTAGTGGTTTGGGGCAGGACGGCGTGAGGGCTTGGTGCTGGGTGGGGCGGGGAAGTTTTAGGGTCTTCCGTTCTGTGTATGATTTGTGTATTACTAGATGAATTTTGTCGAGACTATGTTCTGCAGAGTTTTTAAAATTCCCAAATGTGTGTTTGAATGAAAAATTTCGAAGGGACTGCGGTTTGTGCTGATTAGCCCTCCTGTGCGTGTTTGACGTGTTGTTTGGATCGAGAGAATAGGAGTGTGGTGCCATTATAGTTGGTTTCTTATTTGATATGAGTACCATGCATCGGAAATTTTCAGTCATACTGTCAGCCATACTGTCTCATCATATCGTCGGTCAACACTGAGAATGTTCTCTCCGTTTCAATACTTTGGAAGAGATGCTTGCCAGGTAAAATATGCCATTGCTTGGTGTCCTGGCTTTCTAGATCTGTTTCTCTGAACAGATGTGTCCGCACCTCTTGTACCTTAGGACTAGCGAATTACTTATTTGCTAATTATAAGAAATAATATGCTTAAATTAAAGTCTGCAGTTCTTTGCTTGCCATTTCATATTACAGATTCCTCTAAGATGTTCTGCTGGTTAGATTTTTATCGTGAAAAATCAGTTTATATTTTGCCAACTTTGATGATGATGATATGCTGATTTGCCATCCTATCTATATTTGATTACGCTTTTCCTCTTCTTCAACATTTTTGTTTCTGATTTAGTGGCAATTCTTGCTTGTCTCAATCATGAGTTATCCTCCAATTTCTTGTAACACAATTGCCAGTTCAGTCTGTTGTGGTTTATTGTTGAAGCTGGAAGTAATTCATCCTTCTTATCTTGCTAATCTGTGTTTGGATTATTTTCCAGGTTGATTGAGATGCTTTTGAGCAAAAGGTGTGGAACTTGTTGACGCATTTCCCTCTTGTTATCTACTACTTTGAGTAAACTATAATTCAAGGCAAAGATGTTGGGTGCAACACCTATTTTGCCCCTTCCTGCCCCACCTTCTGATGGAAATCTTGGTCCTCTTCCTCCATCTCAATTGCCGGAGGAGCCGGAGGAGGATAGAATGGAAACTGAGGGAAATAGTAATGCTGCGCCTGCTTCAGTTGCAACCCACACAAGGACAATCGGAATTATACATCCTCCTCCTGACATCAGAAACATTGTCGATAAAACAGCTCAATTTGTTGCAAAGAATGGACCTGAATTTGAGAGAAGGATTATTGCAAACAATGCTGGCAATGCAAAGTTCAATTTTTTGAACTCTTCCGACCCTTACCATGCATATTACCAGCATAGATTATCTGAATTTCGGGCACAGAGTCAGGCTTCAGCACAGCAGACACCTCAGCCTGCAGATTCTGCTGTACCTGAATCAGTTCCAGCTGCCCCTGCTGCGCAGGCTACTCCAGAGTCGATTCAATCAGACATCTTAGCCCAGTTGAAACCTGTTCGTAAAGTTCTTGAGCCTCCAGAGACAGAACAATACACTGTCCGGCTTCCTGAGGGCATTACTGGGGAAGAACTCGACATTATAAAGCTCACAGCGCAGTTTGTGGCTAGAAATGGGAAGTCATTCCTAACTGGGTTGACTAGCAGGGAAATAAACAATCCTCAGTTTCATTTTCTCAAGCCAACTCATAGTATGTTTATGTTCTTCACTGCACTGGCTGATGCCTATTCAAAGGTGCTGATGCCTCCAAAGGGGTTGACAGATAAGCTTCAGAGGAGTGTTGTGGATATGACGACTGTGCTGGAAAGGTGCTTGCATCGGCTGGAATGGGAACGGTCACAAGAACAGGCAAGGCAAAGAGCAGAAGATGAGATTGAGCAAGAGAGGATGCAAATGGCTATGATAGATTGGCATGATTTTGTTGTGGTTGAGTCGATAGATTTTGCAGATGATGAGGATGAAGACCTTCCACCTCCAATGACTATTGAAGAAGTTATACGGAGAAGTAAGATGTCGAATCTGGAAGAGGAAGAGATGGTTGAGCCTGGAAGGGAGGTGGAAATGGAAATGGATGAGGAGGAGGTACAACTTGTTGAAGAGGGTATGAGGGCAGCTAGTCTTGAAGGAAATGATGATGAGAGGAAGATTGTGACCCAGGACAACGAGGAGGAACCACCTATGAGAATAGTAAAGAACTGGAAGAGACCAGAAGAGAGAATACCTGCTGAGAGAGACCCAACCAAATTTGTTGTTTCCCCTATTACTGGTGAACTGATCCTGATTAATGAAATGTCCGAACACATGAGAATTTCTCTCATTGATCCAAAGTACAAGGAACAGAAGGAGAGAATGTTCGCCAAGATTAGGGAGACAACTCTTGCTCAGGATGATGAAATATCTAGGAACATAGTAGGACTTGCAAGGACTCGTCCGGATATTTTTGGTACGACTGAGGAAGAAGTTTCTAATGCAGTGAAGGCTGAGATTGAAAAGAAGAAAGATGAGCAGCCAAAGCAGGTCATATGGGATGGTCATACGGGTAGCATTGGACGCACTGCAAATCAAGCTTTATCTCAGAATGCTAACATGGACGAACTGAACGATGCTGGAAATGATCCAAGGACTCTTCCTGGTCCTGCTGCTCCTCCACCAAGGCCTATGCTTCCATCTGTTCGCCCCCTCCCTCCTCCTCCAGGACTTGCCTTGAATCTTCCCCGTGCTCCTCCAAACCAAGTCCAATATAGTCAACAAACTAGCGGTGCATTTCCAATGCCTCCTCCCAGGCCTCCGGGTATGCCAATGGTATCTCCACTTCGTCCACCACCACCTCCAATGCCCATGACTTCTGGACAGCAGCATATGATGGTTAATGGGCCATCTATGCCACCTCATCTATCTATGAATCCATCTGGAATTCCTGCACCACCTCCCCCTGGATCTCAGTTTACACCCATGGCTGTTCCCCGACCTTTTGTCCCCATGCCTGTTCCCCCAACTGGTTTGCCCATGATGCCCCCACCACCTCCTCCTTCATCACAGGGAATGGCTCCACCCCCACCCCCTGAGGAGGCACCTCCACCTCTTCCAGAAGAGCCTGAGCCAAAGAGGCAGAAGCTTGATGACACTGCCCTTATTCCGGAAGATCAGTTTCTGGCCCAAAATCCAGTATGTGACCTCTGTTGTTTTTCCATTTCTCTGTTGCTACCTATCATTTTCTTATTCTCTATATTTGTAATTGAATTTTGGTGTTCATGGACTGATTGAAATTCTTTGATTGGAATTGTTGCAGGGCCCTGCTCGTATTAATGTATCTGTACCCAATCTCGAAGAAGGAAATCTTAAGGGCCAGGTTTTGGAAATTGCAGTGCAGTCTTTGTCTGAAACTGTGGGCAGTCTGAAGGAAAAGATCGCTGGGGAGATACAATTACCAGCAAACAAACAGAAACTGAGTGGAAAACCTGGTTTCCTCAAGGATAATATTTCTCTTGCGCATTACAACATCAAAGATGGGGAAACTCTCGCACTTTCTCTGAGGGAACGTGGTGGCAGAAAGCGATGAAAATATCCCTGGTGCCATGAGGATGTTAAAAGGTTCTTTCTGGAACTTCTTATAGCCATGAATATAACCCATGTGTTTTTGTGGGACTCCACTGGACTAGCAGTGTTGAATTGTTCTTTTCCCAAATCTTTAGACTGATACTGCGGTATTTACTACAGATATGGCACCTTGGAATTTCTGTTCAAGGGCATTGGGAAGTATTCTTATCTAGGCTGTAGGAGTTATCTGATGGCACTACTAATCTGCTCATTTTGGACTTGCAGCTCCCTGGAAGTCTGGCCATTTTGAGATGCTGATTTTGATCTTCATTAGATGGATCCTGCAGTGAGATCCTCCCGTACCTTATGGATCTTTTTGTTTGGGCCAGTCAAGATCTTTGTACTAAATGTGTGATATTTTTAACAAGTCAGTTATTGCTTTTACGGGGAAGTTGCGATGATAGTCTTTCTCTAGATTTAGCCTCTCTTTCTATAGGGTCCATTCTTGTGACATGGATGGATTTACACAGTCTAATTTGGTACCTGCAGAACATCTGGAGATGAACCGTCCTTGTATTCTGGAGATGCTGTGTCTCAATTCCTCACCTGTGGCGCAATTTATTTTGGTCTAGCAATAGCAAGCAGTTGTAGGATGGTTGTCCTCTCATGATGTCTTTTCTTTCTAGCACGACTCTCTCTCTCTCTCTCTCTCTCTCTCAAGATATTTTATTGTTTGCGGAGTGTTTTGTGAAAACTACTAATTCTCTTGTATAACATGGCAGGTAGGACTTTGGTCATTGAGCTAATAATATTGTCAAGTAGTTGTTTGACCGTGCCAGTTAGCTTGCACTTTTGATTGCAAATGACCTGCTCTTTAAAGTTGCCACTAGTTCCTGCATTGGTTGAGCTGGCGTATGCGTACTCTGATTTTTTTTATTTTTTTTGTCCTGGCGAAAAAGGCAGTGAGAGACTCGTATGGGGGCAAATTAGAGGAATTGCTGGCCGGAAAGAGAGCCACCCTTACATTTTCTGAACTAACTTGGTATCCTGTGAGAGGGAAGTTATGGGATTGATCGGGTTCTGGGTTTGTGGAGAAATGTCTCTTGAAGGTCAGGAGGAAATGAACGTTGATGTCCAACATTGGCATGTTGTAGCCCTAACTTAATCTTGTGTTCACTTACTTCGCACTCTTACTTGGATTTGGGCATGAGTTTTTTCAGATTTGAGTTACGTATGAAAGAGTTTTAGGAATGTGGGTCAGCTTAGATATGAGTTATTAGATTTACATTGCATTGAAGTGGATAAAATGGGTTAAATTGGTTTATTTAAGTTGGTTCATTTTCAACATGACCCAATGTACCTATTTGATGAGTCTAGACATGTGATTTCTATTTGTAACTCGATTAAGAAATTATTTGGGTAACAAAATGTTTGGAACGCCTAAGAATTTAACTAGTGATGGCTCGGAGGCGTTTGATGCTCAAAATTCAACCGATCTTTAGTGAAAAGGATGACATGCATTTTGTAATGTTCCATCGATTTGGTATGAGTTTTTCAATATTGAGTTAAATACGGAAATGATTTTAAGAATATGAGTTGGGTAGATGTGGATTGTTAAATTTATGTTGCATGAAAACGGATTAAAAAATGGCTTCAATGTGTTTATTTAAGTTGGACAATTTTCTTTGAGATCCAAATCCAATTCGATCCACCTGTTTGATGAAACTAGACATGAGTCATCCATTGTATTTGTAGCTTGAGTAACAAAATATTTAAAACGCCTTAGAATTTACCTAGAGGTGACTTGCCGCATTTGATGCTCAAAATTCAATTCATTCTCTTAGGTGAAAAGGACGTCATTCCACACCGAACAACCGGGATGCATAGCTGCATTTCTTACCTGCGGAAGACCGTCTTTTTAAGCGATCTTGGTATCTTGAATGTCGGCTCCACTCATTCTTCTATTGGAAATTTATGCGGCCCAAATAGTTGTGGGAAATTGCTCATTAAAACTCCAGTAATTCACGATGAGTCGTATGTAGATCGACAGAGAGCTCACGAATGACTAGTTGGTTATAGAGAGAGAGAGAGAGACAGAGAGACAGAGATAGATATAGCTCAAAACTAGCAGAGTGCTATATCTACATGTAAACCGACAATTTCAATAAAACTAAACATCCGAAAGGTATGCCCGAATGTGATCTCAACGTCTCTCTAGGGACGTATAATCAAATACAACTAGGACAAGACGCATCCATCTTTCAGACGCTCTTTCAAAATTCCTATAATGAGCTTTCCAAAGATATCCCGACAGAAACCGGATGGTACAACAAAGCGAAAGATCATGGTCTCGGCCAAGTAAATTCCTTCATTGCGTCCTCTTTGATGTTCCAAGCTCCTTTATCAATCTCATCGAATAGCTGGTCCCAACCCCAGCTTGCATACCCCAAGAAAAACCAATAATCAGTGACGGATCCATTTGCTGCCCTGAGTTCATCGATCTCTCTAATCGTCTCCAGCTGGTCAATGAAGCGTATCCCAGGTAGGATTTCCAGGTACTGGTTCTTATCGACTCGAGTTAAACAGGCTAAAGGCAGTCTACGATTCACAAGGGGCCCACCCAGTGAAAGAGGTGCCTCCTTAAGAAATTCAGACCCTCCTTCCAGTTCATGCAAAAGATCCCAACTAATAGGCTTGTTGATGATCAGACCTTGAAACCCAGAGACTTTATCCGCTTTCACAATAAGAATCTGCGAGTTATCAAATGGGTGCATGCCAAGAAGTTTCTCAGTGGCGACAAGGATGGAACCTGCCACCACATGGGAAGCTGCTCCATCTAGGCCATCCGATTTAGGCATTTTGGTCCAACTGTACTTGACTGTTCTGTCTGCTGCCGTGTTTTGAAGCAAAAAGTCTTGTAACTGGTCCTTTGGTGATGTGCTGAAAGAATTTTGACCCATGCCATATTTTGCAGGAGTCCAAAGGATTCCTATGAAATAGGGAAAGAAGGTTTCTAGTCAGTATAAACGTTTCAACCAATCTACAAACAGCCAACATGGTAAATTCTGAAAAATGCAGATTAAGTGAGGTAGAATAACAGTAAACAGAGTTGAACCTTAAGTTTTCTTAACAAACGAAAATGGGAACATATAGCCCAGAAAGTTGTGCAACCCTTGCTGAGATCATGAAGAAAAGAGGATAGAACTTGATAATGGATATTCTGCAATTATTGGAAACTTCATTCTAAGAATAATGGAAACGGTCAATTTCTGACAGAAAGTAAAATGGTCCACACGAGGCCATATACAGAAACTGCACATGCTCACAAGGAGCATCTATTTAATTCTCAGAATAGGGTACCATCCCGACAATTCATCCATCTTCCTCATTGAATAAACACTGCGATGTCCTACAGTAGGTAGAGCTCCCCGCAGGAAAAGAAAGCATTACCCTTCTCGTTGATGAGGTTATGAGAATAACTTCCATGGTCAGCTAAGAATTTGACAATAGATGCAACCGCCATATCCCCATCATAAGACACAGGAGTTCTATTTTCTGCTGGAAACAACATCAAAGCTGGGTAACGTTCTCTCTGCACATCCCAAATTACAAAAGTGAGTCTTGTTGTCATGGAACATTTGCAGACCATATTGATAGCTTCTTAGCAATAAAGAGCTATATAAATCAGCATATTGAACCTAAAAAGACTGCCTGCGACTAGGTGAGAGGAATCATCCACGCAAGGAAGCAAATTTTCAGAAGAATCCCAAAGTCGCATCTTGCTATTTTGCTCCTTAGACTGGGTACCTCTTTCCAAAGGAAACGGATCATAGAGTAATATACTGAGATTCAGAATGCATATTGTTATAGGTTTTTTGGGACCGCTAATCTATTGCTTTTGCAAATCGATTAAGTTAAGCTCATGCCTTTCTAGATGCAGACATCATATCTAATTTGATAAAAACTAGTTATTTCCAAATTATTTACAGAGCTTTCTGAAAGATCATAATGCAATGCCTATGCTTTGGCTAACTTAAAATGACAGGCCTCTCATTGCACCAAACCCCTCCCAAAGGTATTAATACGCCCCCTTTTGTTTTCTGAATCCACATTTGGTCTGGATGTATGATCAAATGGGATATTGCCAAATAATAGCCAATACATCTTTCATCACAGAAGAATGGTACAAAATTTTTACACAATAAGATCGTTGATATGATATGCAAAAATACAGAAAATGGCTGTTGAGATTCTTGAGGGATCATTTATGGATTGTTGAGTATGAAATATGGCTCCATCAACTTTGGATAAGCTGAATGCAGAGTGGTGTTGTAGTTTAAAGATCAATAAGAAAAGGATGGCCTAACTTCCCTCAGAATTGTTTTAGTTCAAATTAGATCGTTGATATGATGTGCAAAAATACAAAAAATGGCTGTTGAGATTCTTGAGGGATCATTTATGGATTGTTGAGTATCAAATATGGCTCCATCAACTTTGGATAAGCTGAACAAAGAGTGGTGTTGTAGTTTAAAGATGAATAAGAAAAGGATGGCCTAACTTCACTCAGAACTGTTTAGTTCAAATTGGTAACTGGCTTCGCCACAGACCTTCCCTTCAGTAAGTAGTTCAGAGATTTTTTAAGGATAGTATCCTCGCAAGAAAATGCTACCAGGTCTTTCTTTTCTTTATCGAATAAAGGAGTCTTCTAGAATGTTTCACTACGCAGATTGGCTCATGATTTGGAGATTGAGGGCCTGAATGGTAGATGAAAACATTTTCAGTATTTATTTTCATTGTGAACATCAGTATCATAAAATACTAACAAGTTCTAGAGTCTTCTAGAGCTTTCAACCTTCCTTGGAGTTGTCGGTTTCTTATGGTACTTATGTTTTCAATCTTCATTTTCACTCTAAGGAACTTATGCTTTCTCACATAAAAAAAATATGCACTGATTTGGTGCTAAATGGATTTCTCAAATTACACCATTAGACCTTATCATGGGGCTAATGGCCCATAGGTGGTCAAGGAAATAGGCCCATTTAGGCGGGCCTGACTAATATTTTTGCACACGTCAATTTTAGGGCTGCGCCTGCACAGGAGATTTCAAGCTCAGATTGGGCCTTCCCTGCACCGCCAATTAGTGTTTTAATTTACTTAAAAATACTTGCCCACTATGTCTTAAATCTTCTATAGCTAAAAAGTAAAATATATTTTTACAACCAAATTCAAAATCTAGCATTAGGACTCTAGCACCTTACTTTGTCTCGCCTGTCCCATTACTAAACTCATATGCTCTTTCCAGAGCTCTCTCTCTCTCTCTCTCGGGCGCACGCGCACCCCCTTTCCAATGTCATCTCATGCATACACCACCCTCCTCTCTACACTTCAAAAATATTGTTCGAGTTTTCTTTTTCTATTTCGAATTTTAATTAGCCCAAAAACTTGGGCAGGTCTGAACAGGCCCAGGCCCCACTGGTCATTTGCTGGGCAGACCTGGCCCCAAAAACATGCCCGAAATATTGGACCTCAGTGGGCCAACAGCTATTATCCTCTAGGTTGGGCCAAGTCTGAGCTCGTTGAACGATCTGGTCTATATGCCATTTCTATCCATAATTTGAGGGACAGCACTGAAATATTATCTCAAGTCAGCATAACATGAATGAGTGTGCTCAAAAGATCTGGCAAAATCGATGAGTCTTGAGTCAAGCAAAGGTAATCATCATAATTTTGCCAAACTTCAATGATGGCTCTTACAGTACATGCAGTTTCTTAGATGTCCATAGGCAGTTTTTGCAACCTCATTTACATAAGAACAATTGACAAAATTACAGTATAAAGTAAAATCTAGAGATGAAGAATTGAGCAAATAATTTCATCAACCAAGACAAAATCAAGATCATTCATCTAAAAGTAGAGGTAATGAGAAAAAAGCAATGGATGAACGTCAAAAAAGATATACCTGGTTTATTGCTTTGAAAATCAGACTGCAGTCAGTCATTGTGCAATCCATCAAGAAAACGAGGGGAAGCTTTTGAGCCATATCCTCCATGTTGTCTTCCATATATGAAGAACTTCCTAAATCTGGTAAAAGTTACACATTTTTGTCACTCAAAATATAAACCAGGTGGAAATTTATTTCTGAAAGAGTTTTACATAGTCCCTCCACAAGGCCCCGATAAGCAACACCTTAGCTTAACCTATAATGACATCCTAATAATGCTTAGCAACCATCTCATTGGAAAAAAAAAATAATTTGCAGGTTAATATACCTATATGTTATCTTGCCAAATAATGCAACGGATTTTCAACAACTATACAAAAATTTCATATATTGAAAGGCAGAACTGACAAATATCAATATCCTAACCACAATAGACATGTATGAATGTATGCATGCATGCATTTCTATGTGTGCATATGCATGAGCACAAAGCCAGTAAGCTTCATAAAAGTTAGTAATATCTGTCCAATAAATGTACCCTTATAAGTTGAATACCATATTATTTCTGTCCGATAAATGTACAAGGCTTAACCCCAAGCCTATATATACTTCTTTTGATCTCAATAACAACAACACTCTTTTACCAACAGCAATTTCCTTAGGTGCTATTAAACCCAACGAGTGGTTACAGTAACGGTAAAAGTGCAACGTACGTGCTACTGTTGTTGAAATAGAATTGCACCATAACGGCTATTAAGTTATTTGGTTTAGGTAATAAAATAGATATATTAAGTTAACAAAAGGTAATGGCAAAGAAATGGGAATAAATGTCCACAAAGCCCTATCGCTATCGCTTTTTCTAATAATCTCCCATTGTAATATGTCAATCTTGAGGATAGACAAGTCAAAAACTCAAATCCATGTCGATGTCTGATACTTATTTCCCAATTCCAAGTATCATAGTAAACAATCATAAGGGAAACGTGATAACCACATCTACAAATCAATTCAAGTGTGAATTCCAATAAGATGTTGTGATATATGTTGACTAAGATGCCTAAAGAAAGGGGTGGTACAAAACTCTCTCCAATCATGCCATTAACTGGTAAGTTACAAATTACGGACATTATTCACATGCAAACTTAACCAAAAATAACTGTGGGTGATGTCCATCCTTATATACCACCAATCAAAGATATGGTTGGAGAGCGTTTCCTCCTACAGAATTGAAGGAAAACATAGCCCCTGAAGGAAATATTTAACATTCTATTGTAAAACAAACTATTTCCGATATTCAGTTTGCCAAGAAAATCCCTAATATTCATGACTTAACCAGAGGTTACTACACTTGAATTATGGCGCTTAAACAGATCTGAGAAGCCACTCTAAAGACATGGATTAGCTCAGGTCCACCCACAAAAAGGGCAATTATGATCAACAATGAACTCAGCTGCACTTAAATGTCCAAACTTCCACTTAAAACACCATGCTTTTAATTGGGTAGCTCATGGCATGTCATTGCAAGATGAAAGAGATGCAGAAGAAAAAGGTGATGAAGTTTGCCTAGTGAGAGCAAGAAAGTAGATACTCACCACTGCTGAACTGTGTTTGAGCATTTTGAAATTTATGAGACAACACGTTCATATAACCCCTCAATGCTCGATGTACTTCACGAACAACTAGTTCCATTCTCTGGCAAAATCCACACCAGCTATTGCTAAACAGGACCAACATATCCTTCCGCCTAGCAGGTGCAACGTTACCAATCTCAGAGTGATTAAATCCAAAAACCAGCTCACTAAAAGTTTTAGCAGCTATCCGTGGTATAGAATCAGCCTCATGAAAATCCAAATTTACAAATGGGGGGCGAACAGCATCCCGAAGCATTGGTATCAGAGACTCAGAGTGCTGATATGGGAGAAGACTTCCATTCAAATACCCATTCACAAAGTTAGCCAGTGAAGTGTAGCTAAAATGTGTCTGATCTGGGAACAGATAGTGGCGTTGCATAACGGGATCAATTATTACCAAGGACGGAACCTTCAACCCTCCAGTCAAGGCCTTCAGCAGCTGGTAATTACCATCCAAAAAGTAAAATGAACCTTCCAAGCCTCGTGACTGTAGCTGTTCCCTTAATTTATCCATCTTTGACAAATGTATTTCATCCGCCCCAGTATCTTCAAGATTATCAAGTTCAGTATTGGTAACAAATTGCTCACTTTCTGCAGATGTTAAATCATCGCTCAAATTAGCAGTGTCTATCTTCTCTTCATCGTGACGTAAAAGTCCTGAACCAGTGGGATTCATATTTTCTCCAAGTCCTGCAGCTGATGTGCTCACAATATCCATTACTTTCTCCTGGTCCCGATCAATCTGATTTACAAGGTCTTCCTTGGAAAGTTCAACTGTAGCCTGGTTAGGCTGAATTTCTGTCTGAGGCGACAATGGATTTGCTATTTTAATCTCAAAATCATCAGACAGAAGTTGGAAGCCTGCCTTCTTGGCAAGTGAGCTCAACTTGGCTGCCTTGTTTTTCTGAAGAAGATTTTCCAAAACCTCATGCAAAGAACTTGCTTGCACATCAGTAGAGATCTTATCCAAAGTTACATGCTTTTCCTCATTCACTATCATGATAGACACCTTATCCCCTAATTTTACACTCTGAGCTGATTGGTATAGTTTTAACTTAGGATGCCTAGATGTACTTCCTGGTGCTTTAGGGTGCCTAGGCATGCTTCTTGATGACAGATGTGAATGGGCTGAAAATTTTCCCAGCTCTTCTTTATTCTTTTCACGCATGTGAATGGGAATATGGTACTGCAGCGCCAGTTCTCTAAAAGCATCAAGAGATTCCTTACTCTTAATTCTAGTTTCTGATGAGTCCGATGACCTATCCACAAAAAGAAGTATCGATGGCTTATTTGCTGGTAAAGCAGGCCCTAAGTTAGGCTCATTATCTTCCAACTACAAAAAAGGGTATTTACATTAATAAAAGAAAAAAAATAAAAGGAAATATGCTGCGACTAAACTAAAACACAAAGGAACAATGCACAGAGTCTTCTAGGCCTAGAAATATTAAAAGCCATAATAAGTATCTGGAGCTTCCATAACTTGAGTATCTATTTCAGAAAGAACTTTCTGTATTTGCAGAATATTCAAGTCTAATGAATGTTTCAGAAATGAAGCCGACATAGTAGATCAAGAGGAAATTAAAGACTCAATCAAGATTAGGGTAAGGTAGTAATCGGTCCTTGGGAAATTTTGTCCTCTTTTTAAAAAAAAATCATTAAAGTCGAAGTTGACCTAAACTAGCGAGTGATTTTATTTGAAAATAGGAATAGCTCAACCTGGCCACAGTCATAGGGCACATGATGCATAATCTCTCCTGATAATGCATTTTAACACGCTGCAAGAGTCTCCACTTAGCATGACTGGAATCTATTATTACCTCTTCTACAACAAAGATGTGACTACTCTAATGCTCAGGACTGCAACTTGCCACCCAGCTCTATTTCTGAGGCCTGAAAAATTACATATGACTAATATACATTCTATTCATCTGGAATTTTTTCTCCTTGATAAACTTGTCTACATCATAAGGAGTGCCTGAGTCAGTGCATGTGTGTGTCAAGGATCTTAAATGTTCAGCTAACTAAAGCAACAGGTGGTGCAGAAAGTTATAGAAGATCAAGGATGACATCTTAATGGAAGACTCACTTCTGCAACTGCCGGATCTTCCATCTGCAGAAACCTCTCTAAGTCCTCCTCTTTCTCGATATACTTTGAGCAACTGGGACATCCAGCATAATGTATCATTGCTGACCATGAATTAATTTCTCCAACCCCCAATGACAAAAGTAATGATCTATTTGTAATCAGACCAAATCTATGCCTCTCGGGTGGCAGAAAAAACTCTCTTGCAGCCATTGTAAACTTGGAGAAGAACGATTCAAATTGTTGAAACTCTCCAAAATTACATGAGACTTCAAGGCCGTGCCTCTCATCCTCAGTGCTGTCTGTAGTAGAACTATCATTGACCAAGCTTGATTCCCCAAAAGAAGGGATCCCATAGAATGCATTTTGGATTCCACATTGTGCGACACCATTTTCCAAACTCTGCCCCAAAATACACAGGGATCATTAGAGAAACTTGTTGATTTTTCTTTCACAAAGCAAAATCAAATTAAGTGCAAGTAAAGTACCAGCCACCTTCTGCTTCTTGCTTGCAATAAATGTTGACATACTGTCTGTCTTTTCATGGTAATTGGCTTCAACAATATCCCCTGTAAAGTTCAGTTCTATTAGTCTTTAGCAACATTTCAGAACATTGTATCATATATGAGTTCGTGGATAAAAAATTAATGTCCGCACAAGCCTGATATGGGTTTTCAAAATCAACTTACACAAGTGGCTAAAAAGAAGGGCTGAGTCCCATCTTAACCTCTAACTTAGTGTTTTTGCAATGTCTATATCTTTTTTGGTGTAATCAAGTCCTTCCGACAACTAATTGACACGTGGTGAACATGCAGCAGGGAGAAGAGAGAGAAAGAGTACCAGACCATCAACCACGTCAATTTTTGCCACATTAGAAAGTTGGATGGTTAAGCAACAACTGGTGACGAAAGGACTAGATCACATAAATTCAGCATGACATGTAACAAATGGCACCAGAAGGACTCCATACCACTACAGAAATAATTAGATGGGGAAATTTTAAAAGCGCTACAAGTTAGGCAACAATCAAGGGACGTAACCACAAAATTTCTCATAAATTGGCGATTAGATAGCACCAAAAAGAATAATGGGAGGGCTGCCCTCAGAATGTCAGGATGAGTGCATGTTTTGCCAAGCTCCCTTTGCCTCTGGGGCCAAAGCATACAGTGACTGGTTATAAAATACAAAGTAATGGACTCAGACCATGTTGGATGAATATAATTTATAGCACAGACAGAATCGATAAGGATTATCCAAGTAATATTGACTATTCAACGGTACCTTGATACGGCAATCAGCATGTTCACTCAAAACCAGGAAATCTGTCTATTTAAAACAAAACAGTTCGTTTAGCATTGCTAACAAACATAAACATACCCCGTGAGACATAACCATGTTCAGTACCATTCTTCCTCTCCCTAATCAGCAATTCTGGAGCCCATCCACAAAATTCCAAAAGAAGTAAAGCTCTGTCTGTCGAATCAAGGAAGCTTTTCAAGTCTTGTTCAAGATTGATAAGTTCAAGGGGAAGATTTTCAGGAGGAACTGTCAAATAAGGATGAAGTGACCACAATATATTCTGTGCCCGAAGTCTTCCATGATACTTGTAAGATGTAGAATGGTGATAATACAGAATGGTGGTTTCCTGGGAAGCACCTATAGCATCCGCCAGCATCTTTTCCACATTTTTGTACATAAACATCAGCCTCAAAGAGCCAAATTCTTCTTTCCTTTTATGGAGCGAATGAGCAATCTCTTTCATGAGGGATCGAGACTCACCAGACCCTACATGTGAAAAGCTGAGATGAAAGATCTACAGATAGGCTGTGTCATAGTAGGACCTACTTTTACCCCTACAACCTAACTTATTTCAACTCTTTTGAGAACGACTCAGCCATGTGAATATAATATGACAAGTGACAGTCACAGGTGTGGTGACTCACTATCATAACAAGCATGTCATGCTGACGTTTAATGAAATCATCTTGACACCACCACTCATAAAACTTTTAACCACAAAATGCACATAAGTTTCAAGTAAAAGCGACAAAAAAGGTCAAAGACAATGTGCATCAACACGAAATGGTAATACAATGAGGCCATTTGTGTCCACCACCCTTCTCGTGGAACTATACATTGACATCAGCACTCATACAGCTCATTCAGTCCATGAATTGTTTTCTTTTTTTTGTACATCCGGATGTTCGCCTCAACTGATAGCATCTGCAACTTGCACGTGCAATATCGAGACATCTATCGAGTCAGACATGCACACCAATCACCATGCCCCCTATAACTAGTCAGAACGACACAGCCAAAGAGTTCGACATTAAGCCATTTATTCGACAATGTAAGTATTGCGGAGCTGTAAACTTTCATGCGGACTAGACATAAATTACGCAAGGATGTTTGCTACAAAAAACCATGCACTACGACTTAATGAAACGAAACTTGAACCGACTTGAAATGAAATAGGCACCCAATGATAAAACTTGCACTTCGCCAATGTAAATGAACATGCTAAACCAATCTGCTGAAAAACTCAACAATAAAAAGGCACGAGAATATCCAACTATTTAGCTGCATCATTAGACTCTCCGCCATAGAAACCGTCAATCACAAACTAAGCTAACACAAAGAGCGCCATGTGAGAATCGAACCGAGCTCTCGAAACACTCAAGCTCGGCCGACGAAGGACTCGGCACGCCGACAATAGGCGTTTCGTTGATGTCCGCTCGTAGGGAACTCACATGGAAGAGTGACGAGGAGGAGGACGTGAGGGTGGTGCCTGATCTGAGAAGAGAAGTTCTGCTTGGTGACGAGCCTCCACTCGGCGAAGCCTCCGGGGTCGGAATCGGGCCTCGCCGGCGACGCGGCGCCGGCGAGGGCGGACAGGAGGAGCAGCAGCAGGAGCGGCGGCTTCATCGGAGGCTCTTCGGGGACGCGATCGGCGATCGGCGACCGCGAAGTGCGGCGAGGTCTCTTCGGAGCTTGAGAGGCTCGAATCGTCTCTCTTCCCCTGGTTCGCCTTGGGGGTTTTCGGCCGTCGGGAACCTGCGAATGAGGAAGAAGAAGAGGGAGGATCCGGCTGCGATCCACCGGCGGTCACTGAACCTTCCACGTCGCTTGTGCTTTTCCAATGACCCTGTAATTTTGTAATTTCATTTTCGTTGTAATTGTTATGCGAAGGGGAAATGACACAAATAATCTATTAACTTTAGGTTTGATCTTTGAATTTTTAATTTGTTCGATATAATTTTTAAACTTTAGCTCAACATGCAATAATTTGTTTAATGTAGTCAATTTAATCTCTATTATACGAAATTATTCAATATTATCACTATTATTAAATTAATTGAATGATTATTTTGAATATTTTCTTATTATTTAAAGATTACATTAAATATCTATAAAAAAATTTATAAATCACGTTGAATAAATTAAAATTTCATAGATTATATTGGATATTAGTTAAAGTTTAAGGAACTATACTTTGCATTAGACCAAAATTGAAAGACTATTTACGTCGTTATTTCTTTTATAAATTATTGTAAATTGATAATATAGATATCTATTAAATTACTGAATTTTCATATATTTTGATAATATATCATTCTTTAATTTAGGAAAGCATCCTATGTCGATCGAAAAATTAAATGCCTTTTATGTTGTGAGATTGCTTCAACGTGCCGTTCTTTACGCTTGACACTAGTTTTCTAACCCATTTGTTGCGATATTTTTTTTTTTTTTTTTACTCAACAAAAATGACCCTTAATGAAACGCATTGAAAAACTTAGTATTTAGTTATTGATGATGAAAGCTATTTTCTTGTCTAGCGAATTTTGTATAGGCGTATAGACGATTGAATGCAAAAAAGTATGGATTTGACCTTCTACAAAAGTTAGAGCTTGTTAGGTTCAACTTGATTTTTAATTCACAGACCTAATTCGATTAAGTTTGGAACTATTCATTTAAGTCCATCTAGAAAAATTAGAGATTTAGGTTGAATTTGTTAATGCATTTAAGCAGCGTTCCTTGTATAATGATCCCACAGCCTTTTGAGACAAGTAGTTATAAAAATAAGCAAGCAATTCACATATAAGAACCATTTAGAAGTTTTTTTTTTTTTTTTTTTTTTTGTGGGGGTCAATACCATTTAGAAGTTGTCAATGCATATCGATTAGCAATTGATATTAGTTAACCGACAACATGCAAATATAATCTAATAATTTATTTTAGAGAGATGTACTTTTCTAACCCATTCGTGCACAACTCAAGAGTGATCTAGGCTTATGAAAAAACTACTCTAATTGACAATTTGAGTTCAAATGTGAAACAACTTACTAATGAATATTGTGAAAATTGGAATTCACTCGGCCAAAGAAGAAAAACAATTGAAGTAAGAAATGTTTTGTGTATACCGGTCGATCTAACTAAGTGATTAGATATAAAAACATGCATTAATTTGGAATAAATCAAATAAATATTACTGCAATAAATAATTATTAAGTAATAATTACTGTGATCAATTTCCATTAATTTTATGGATAGTCATTAAATAAACCGTGATAAACTTGTGCTTGGGGAGAAAAGACTTGAAAAGTTGATTTGGTGAAAGATTAATTCATGCTAGATCTTGGAACTTTGAAATTTTTATAGTTTTCATTTATATATGGAAAATGACTTATTTTTTCAAATTATACGATAGTGGGACTCATCTGAATAAGTTCAAAAAATAAAATATTTGTGGATATGATATTCGGAGTCAATTTCACTAGTTAGCCCATTGTAAATAAGTTGAGATAATCATCAAGAAACTAATCAAACCAAAAGTCACTTTGCAAATTAATTACGTGCTAAAGGAAAGAAAATATATTCACCCACTAAGGTGCTATATTTACTACAAATGAGGGACCCTCGTTGTAGACCCATTCAAAGCATCAAGCATTGTCGGGCGCAAACCACTTGTCAGGAAATTATTTTTTGTAAACTACCAAATAAATGAAAACTAATTACTTTCATTGAAAATAATTTCTATAGATTTTTTCTTTTATAATGAACTTTTCGATGAAATTGCATGACTAACCAATTGATCTAACTCATTAGACTCGAAAAGTTGACTTCCACCAAAAGATTAGATCATGTTAAGGTTGTTCTATCGCTAGAATTCCTCAAATGTATAAGAAAGAAGAAAATCATTTTGAGCATATGTGGAGTCAACTTTTGTCGTTCGAAATAATAAATGATGAAAAATATTTAGGAAAATATTTTTTTAAACCATTTATTTTTCTGCTGAAACGAATAAGGATTTTAATAAGCGGGGAAGGAATCAAACGTTAAATCACTTTATAAAAGTTAAATTAAGGAAAAGGAAAAAAGGAGAGCGAATATATCCGTCCCAAAGGCGAGGAAGATTGGAGAATAAATGAATGGAGGAGGGTAGGGTTTTGAGTGGCGAACATGTTCCCACGCTAAAACGCAGTGTCCATTTGCGAGCCAAAACCGGAGAGAAAAAAAATGAATGAGCTTCCTCTGTAGACGACGAACCTCCGCCACCGCCTCCGCCACCGCCGCCCCGCCGTCGCTCTAACGATCCTCGCCGCCTTCTCCCCTTCGAACCTCGCCGCCCCTCCAATCGCCGCCTTCCGGTTCCACTCGTCCCCGCCGGCGCGAGACTACGCCCCCGATCGGACGACGACGCAGCCGCGTGGTGCCTCCTCCGCCGCCGCCGCCGCCATGCCGCAGGTGGGGGAGCAGTGGCCCGCCAGCCGGGTGCGAGACACTTTCATCAAGTTCTTCGAGGGGAAGAGGCACGTCAACTGGCCGTCGAGCCCGGTGGTCCCCGTGAACGACCCGACTCTGCTCTTCGCCAATGCAGGTGCGGCGTTTTACAGAGATTGGACTCGATCGGTTTTGCTTTTATCGCCCTATTTGTGAAGATTCTCGTTACTTCTCCGAATTTCTGGGAGCAATTGTGCTTGGCTGAACATTGGGTGCTTGCTTATGATTAGGAGACACGATTGTATCTCTGTTTTAATCAATCGCCCTCGTATGATTATCAAAAGTTAAATCTTTTTCCGCTCAGCACGATGGTGTTGTAGGACCAACCAGCCATATGTTTCATTTAGTATGTAAAAAGGGCATTTCAGGATGTGGGTCTGCATTCTGTGCTTTTGACAGGAATGAACCAGTACAAGCCAATATTCTTGGGGACAGTTGATCCGAGCAATCCCTTAGGTAAACTGACGCGTGCTTGCAACACCCAGAAGTGCATCCGTGCTGGTGGGAAGCACAACGATCTCGATGATGTAGGGAAGGACACTTACCATCACACCTTCTTCGAGATGCTCGGCAACTGGTCATTTGGGGACTACTTCAAGAAAGAAGCTATCGAGTGGGCCTGGGAACTTCTCACAGAGGCAAGTGCTTCGACAATAGCTACAATTTTATTTTTTTCTTATTATTTTCTTGGGCAGGCATGCATATTAATACAATGTTGTAGCAAGTACCTTTTGTTGTTATTTTTAGGATAGAAACTGTTTCAGCCCTTATAGTCAGGGAACTCCTTATGCTTTAGATTTCATGAAGTTCTTCCCTCTGGGACATATGATGCATGTATACACCTCCATGTTCTTTTCATCTGCAGAATTCTAGTCGAGACTGTAAAAGTTCCTGCAAATATGCCGCGTCGTTATCCGATTTCTTATACCGTATTTAGCACATATTTTTGGATGTTCATGGTCCGTTCACTTTCTCTTGTGAAATTACAAGATTGTCAAATGATGGTTTATTATTCCTTGCTCGAGGAAGAAGTCAATGTCTTTTCCCTATTCATCATGTGAGGTTGAGTCAGAAGGCCTAGAACTTGTCAGACGTGCTTTTCACACTTTTGTGGCTCTAGGACGTAATTATGCTATTTCTTTCTGCATTGCTCATGTGAGGCCAAATTCCAGTTTTACAAGACTTGAAGATGTATTATTAACTGAGCTCCTTCTGCCTCAGTCATTTAATGATTGAAGTTTCTTAATTTAAATGAAACCATTTGGAAATTATGTATTCATTTGTATAATCTGCTTGCTCATCATTTTTCCACCTGTGGTCTCACAGGTTTACAAACTGCCAAAAGATCGAATCTATGCCACCTATTTTGGTGGTGATGAGAAAGCTGGTCTTGCTCCTGATGATGAAGCTAGAGACGTATGGCTTAAATTTTTACCTCCTGGACGTGTCTTACCTTTTGGTTGTAAGGTTTGTCCTCTCTGAGATTTAAAACGTTGGTTTCATTCTTACCTGTTATGCCCGATTCTGAGTATGGGCTTGTTTGTGCAGTTTGTTGATTTTATATATCTGTCTGCATGGAGGAGTGTTTTTGTCCTCTATATGCATGCATATAGCAGCATGAACTGATAGCCATTGACAGAAGTCGCATGTTCAAGCTGATGATTCTTGTTATGTGTTTTGCTAGTTCAACGATCTTGTGCTTTTTCTTTGATATATTGCAGCTCTAAAGACAAAAAAAAAAAAAAATTGGGAGAATCCTTGTATGCTTGCTTTTATTATGTGCAGCCAATTATTTTGCTTCATTTTCGAAGGAGATACATCCATCAATTTTACATACTGTTCCATCTATGTTCAAATTTGGTTACTCATCTTGTTATCCTTCTTACAACTTCAATAGGACAACTTTTGGGAGATGGGTGATACTGGACCTTGTGGGCCTTGCACCGAGATTCATTTTGATAGAATTGGTAATCGTGACGCTTCTTCGTTGGTTAACAATGATGATCCTACTTGCATTGAGATATGGAATCTTGTCTTCATTCAGGTATGAGTTCCAAGAAAACCACTCATTGATCTCATACATCATAATGTCTGCAGTAGGATGACGTGACTTGTAATCAGTGCTTTGAACATTAATGATAATGCTACTGCAGCATGTCCATAATGTTAAGAGAGGCTGAAACTATCTGCCATTACACGTTATGCTTATTGTGTTATGTATTTTTATTGATGTCTTGGCATTATTCTCTCTCTCTCTCTCTCTCTCTCTTGCTGCTCATATGTTACTCTCTTGTAGTTCAATCGGGAAAGTGATGGCGCCCTGAAGCTTCTACCTGCTAAGCATGTTGATACTGGTTTGGGTTTTGAGAGACTGACCTCGGTGCTTCAGAACAAGATGAGCAATTACGACACTGATGTATTCATGCCTATTTTTGATTCTATCCGACAGGTATACAACTTCTCAACTATTTTTTCATTAAATAGGATTTGATGGCATATGTTGGTTATTGGTTATTGGTCATTCTCTCAGTAGTCATTATCTATGTGTAGAATGGAAGATGTTAAAATTAACTTCACGAGTTCATCATTTTTCTAGAAAAATGTTCATCATTTTATTTTGTTTGTAATATGGTAGTGTTATTCATCAGTTAAGAACTGGATTTCCAATTCCGACTTGAGTACATTGCCTATATACTAAATCTTGCTTGGGATTTTAAAGAACCACGAGTCTTATGCTTTTCTACCCTCGATAGAAAAAACATGCATTTAATGGTTCTCTGCCATTTCCTGATGAGAGGATCTGTTTCGGGTTTCAGCTTTCTGACCTATGGCTATTTTATTGCTCAGACAGTTTTCATTTGAGTATCTACGCTCTTCCAACTTTTGTGTAGGTGACTGGAGCTCGACCATACTCTGGAAAAGTTGGAGCAGATGATGTAGACAAAGTTGACATGGCTTATCGGGTTGTTGCTGATCACATTAGAACTTTATCATTTGCCATAGCTGATGGTTCTTGTCCAGGTTGACTGCCACTGCTTAGTCTTTTTTTTTTCTTGGGGGGGCATGTTTCATTATGCCCTTGCCTAATTCTCTCTGCATCTTTCTTGGATAAAATTAGTGTGCCCTAAGTCTGAAAACTCTTTATGTTGCCTCTAATAAACAATCTAGCAATTCATACTGTATTATGCAGGCAATGAAGGTCGTGAGTATGTTCTTAGGCGTATTCTACGTCGAGCTGTTCGTTATGGAAGTGAGGTTTTAAAAGCCGAGGAAGGATTTTTCAATGGGTAGGAAAGGATATTTGTTTTGGACAATTTTGCAGTTACGTGTATCCGTCTGCTCCAATTTTTAAAATATGAATGAGCTTTTTTAACTTTTCTGGGTATTTGATGATGCGTTGCACTTTCAGCTCTTGGTTTTTGTAGTTTGCAAATTCTAAGTCGCTATACTTTGGTTGTGAATGATGGCAAATCAGTCTTGTGAGCATTGTGGTGAAAGTGATGGGCGATGTTTTTCCTGAGCTGAAGCAACATGAATTGCGTATACGAGAGGTAATTGCAGATGAGGAAGCTAGTTTTGGGAAGACTTTGCTCAAGGTTAGTGAATATTAACCTTAAAAAAGGGGTTCCAGTTCTTAGTACCCCCTTTTTCACTGGTTATTGTTCTTTCGGATCTCTGGAAGTCTTTTGCACTATGATAATCATTCAGTTATACAGATATGGCCCAGTTTTAAAAGTACTGCAAATAAACTTTGCTTCCCAAATACCCTTATGATTGCCAAAAAACTGAGCTTATTTTCACATGCCCTACTTAATTGAGAATAAAAGGAGTTCCCACTTTCTGTTGTATGCTCTGCATTAGGAAAATTCAGCCTTTTCCCCATATGAGGTTGATTATATAGATCCTTCTATGTGGTTGGGACATTGTAAGGCGTCCTGTTTTGCCAACCTGAAATAAAAACGTTTCATCAAGTTCCTGCTATTTTAGATGTGAACGTCTCTGCAAAGCCTCTTAGGCCTGCCCCATTCCGTCCAAAGATTCTTCCATAAAATTTTTATCGAGAAATCTTTCCAATGGTGTTGTTTCACGTGCCTATTCTTCCCTAAGCATTTGCATACTTCAACTGTTTGAATTTTGCCATAAATGATCATGCATATATGATTTTTTATTTAGATATCCTAATTAGATATCCTAATATATTGATTTGTTCTTATTTGCCATTAGGGAATAGAGAAATTTAAGAAGGCTGCTCAGGATGTCCAGGGAAAGACATTGAGTGGACAGGTACATCTTTAATTGTATCAGTAGTTGGTAGTTGTATCAATGCTTTTCTCCCTTTTCTCCTCTAGAACAGATTTCTGAAATTTTCCACTTGCTGAAATCTTACTTGTCGTTCTTATTTTGTCATGTTCAATTGTCCAGATATTTTTCTCACATGAAACTATTTAGACTTGTTGTTTAGAAGGCATTGAAATATACTGATGTTAATCTGTCATGGTTGCTTTCTCTCTCTGTCCTCTATCCGTTTGTCCTTCTTGCCATGCATCCCTTTTTCTAATATGTGGCTCTCTTTATTAGTATATGACTCTAAATTAAGGAGTTTCTTTTTGTCTGTATATCATGTTGAATTGATTATTTTGAACCAAGTTATGTTCACTTTCATTTATCATTTTTTACAGGATGCTTTTGTTCTGTGGGACACATATGGATTCCCACTAGATCTGACTCAGGTATTGAAAGTTAATATTTTCTTTATGCTTGAACTTGTGCTTTCTGGTTGTTTTGTGCCCTGACCTACTGTACTTAATCCAGCTTATGGCTGAAGAGAGAGGTTTGCAAGTTGATGTAGAGGGTTTCAACAGTGCAATGGATGAGGCAAGAGAGAGATCTAGAAGTGCCCAAAATAAGGTATCGTCCGCTTGTGCTTTGTTATATATTGCCCATAATGGTCTTAAGTCTTCCGAAGTGGTCGGCAATAGAGTGAAAAATAATGGAGTTTTGTTAAGGTGGTTAACCACCTTGTTTTATGGAGGGGAGTGGGGAGTGGAGGGTTTGTTTTCTAAATTTCTGGTTGAAATTGAATTTAATACTGTGAAGGTTCAGGAAATGAGTTAAACTTATAACCATTTGTTAGTGGTAAATAATTTTTTGACTGTGTATATCGTACAGCAAGCTGGTGGTGCTATTGTCTTGGATGCTGAAGCAACCTCTACATTGTCCAAGAAAGGGGTTACTAAGACTGACGATTCCTTCAAATTTATTTGGTTCCAGGTTAGTTACATGGATTTTAGGGCAGGATATATCATTTTGCTAATAGTTTTATTTTTGTATAAAATGAGCCATATAGTGGTAGTGAGTGTGTTTTGGCTTTACGATCTGTCCCTTTTTTTTAGCCAAACTCTAAAGTAGTTGCTGCTAAAAGAAGCAAATTCTCTCTTTCATTTGACATAATGAGGCAGTTGATAAAAGATTAACCGAGAGTTTTTTTTTTTTTTTTTTTTTATTACTCACTGAATCTGAACTCAGTGTTGTTTTTGAAGTGTGAAATGTTTTATGAAGTAGAGAAGCAAGTTTTCTTTATGAGTGTTTCTGTCTCTCTGATTGTCTTTTGAATATTAAGATAAATGCAGCTTCTATCACCTCTCCTTGAGTGTGATCTTGAGCATTTGCATTGACTAATCTAAGCTTTGACCTTTTTTGTTACATTTCACTGGATAGAACACAATTTATCTATCTATATAAAACTTGGGATCAGGAACTGGAACCGTAATATTTTTCTTTTGGTTTTTGATTGTTCATGTCAGGACCATAAGAGTGCGATTAAAGCCATCTATTCTGGTACTGGATTCCTGGAAGGTGCAGTTGCTGGCGAAGAAGTGGGCTTAGTTCTGGATAGCACTAGTTTCTATGCTGAGCAAGGTGGTCAGGTATTGTGTTGCTCACAGGATCGATTATTGGCTTGCTGAGATCTAATTGGTGACTCGTGCCCTATTGTTGCATGATTTCTTTTGAATGATATGATTGACCAGTGTGCATGCTTGTATAGCAGCAAGTACGGCTTTTAACTTAGGTTGGCTCTTAGAAATAAGCTTTTGCCTCTGTGGTGAAAATCTGCAACAAATGTGCATGCTCATACCTTTTCATGGATTTAGGGCTGAGAAAACCCATACTTGTAACATCTTTTCTTTTAGCTGCTTGCCTGTATCTAAATAACCTTTTATAGTTTCACTTCTATTTCTAACATACCTTCTACATTGTACAAAATAGCCACGTGTTCGTCATGATTTAATTTGCCATACATAGTTTGATTCATATTTGATAACATACCTTCTTCATTGTACTAAATCATTGCCTGTAGATTTATGATACTGGAGTGCTTGATGGGCCTTTTGGCACCTTCCAAGTCTGTAATGTTCAACTTTTTGGAGGTTTTGTTCTTCATATCGGTTCCCTATTGGGGGAGAGGAAAAAGTTGAATGTTGGTGATGAAGTCATTTGTAAGGTATTTCCACAGTTAAATTAGTTACTGCTTTATAATTTTCCTATGTCACGTTTCGTCTGTTTTGCTCATTGCTTTTATACAATGCGCAGGTGGACTATGAACGGCGTCAACTTATAGCCCCAAACCATACCTGTACACACATGTTGAATTTTGCACTCAGGGTATGCTTAATTGCCAATTGGAATGGAGCTAGTGAATTCCATTTGATTAATTTTCAAATTTAGATACAAGCTCATTTGTGTTTCCTCTCCTTGTATATGTGAGTATCTGATGTTTGTCTTCTCATTGTGAATTCAGGAAGTGCTTGGTACTCATGTTGACCAGAAAGGATCCATCGTTCTGGCTGAAAAATTGAGATTTGACTTTTCTCATGGTAAGATATTGTTTGATTGGAAGGAAAAAAAACAGGAGATACTTTGATAACACAGAGATTCATTTTGTAAAAATCGGGGACTCTTGGGCTTTCACTTTGAAATTTTGGTATGTGGAGAGATCCAGTCTGACGTAAATGCCAATTCTAGACATCCTAGACTCCTCCTGTTCTTGATTTTGTAAATGGTTTGGCATTCCCTTGGTGCCTTTTATATGAATTACCTCTGTATCAGAAAAAAAGATAGCATTGGTCAGGAAGCTACTTGTGTCCAAAAATAATTTATTTAAACTTGAACAGGTAAGCCTGTGGATCCTGAAGTTTTAAGAAGAATAGAGTCAATTGTTAATGAGCAAATAAAAGCTGAATTAGATGTATATGCAAAAGAGACACCACTTCCCGATGCCAAGGGGATCAACGGTTTGCGAGCTGTTTTTGGGGAGGTTAGTTACATAAGTTTCTTTTTTTCTTTTCTTTTAATTGGCTCCATTTTATATTTTTTTAGATCACAGTTCATTAATTTTCACTCTTGGTTACAGATCTACCCTGACCCAGTTAGGGTTGTGTCTATTGGTCGAAAAGTCGAAGAACTATTAGCTGATCCAGATAATGAAGAATGGCTATCGATTTCGGCAGAACTCTGTGGAGGTAATTTTGTCTTGTATTTTGTTCCTTAGCGTTAAGTTCAGGATTTAGATTTATGTATAAGAATTGACCTTTTCATTTTCTGTCTATAGGTACTCATATATCAAATACACGGGAAGCTAAGGCATTTGCTCTTTTATCTGAGGAGGGAATTGCTAAAGGAATCAGAAGAGTAACTGCTGTTACGGCTGATTGTGCTTTTAAGGCAATCGAATTGGCAGACTCGATTGAACAGGAAGTAACTGATGCATGCAGAACTGAAGGAAGCTTGCTGGAAAAGGTTTTTGTAGAAGCATTACATACATTAGGCATTTGTTGAAGCAATTCTCAACCAAAAGTTTCTTTCTTTTTATCATTCTCTCCTAAGCATATCTGGCCAATTATTCCTTGTTCTTATGCTTCACATGTTTAGTATGAGAATTGTGGTGCAGTCTTCACATATATTGTGTTCTGGTTGCTTGGTACGTATTATCATTTCAATTACTGTCTATGTGATTAGTTCTTCACCTGCATTCAGTTTGGAAGGATGCAACTTTCATGCTTTTTAGATAGCTTGTAATTGACTGATCTCTCGTTTTTCTTTCTTTTGGGCCAAATTCTTCATACCTCTCATGCTTCTCTGGGCATTGACCTATGTTCAAGTGACACCATAAAGATCACATCACTGAATATCCATCTAGGGCAGTCCTCTCCTGCAGAACAAACAACAGGACCAGATTGACTTTATTAATATTAAGCAGATATGAGATATAACCGACTAAGTTGTTTGAATCAGGGTTTCTTAAATGACATCATCAGTGCCATTTCCCATTGTAGAGGCGAATCAGTGCACCTATCACAGAACTTTTAATTTTTCATTGTGTCTATCTACTTTCTTGGCCATAGAGATGTCATTTACGTCATGTGTTTAAAATGGTGGAATTTGTTTCCAATCGCAAAGGATGTTTTTGTTGCCTGAAACTCCTTTTCCCTGTCATCTCATCTGTAGTTATCATATATGTGATGAATCTGTCGATACTTCCACTGATTAAAGCTTCTCATCCTTGCAGAAAGTAGCTTCCTTGAAGAGTCGTGTGGATTCGGCAGCTATACCTGCAGCTAGAAAAGCCGACATCAGGACCAAGATTGCTGCTCTTCAGGTAGAATCTGGCCACTACCGGTCTATTTATGCAGTCCTTTCCATTGGTTCAAAATTTTTTTTTCCTCATCGTGTGCAGTTCCTTTTTGTGAAAAATTTAAAAAGAGTAGAAGATTTGTAAAAAGGGATTGATTATGTTCAAGTTGAATTTGACTTTGGATACCATGTCTAATTTGTTGATATTTGTGTTGTGAGAGCTAGTTGATTTGAAACTTTTGCATATGATTGTGATTTTCATTTTGGCAAACATTTCATGGGCAGTATCAAGGACTTTTGTTTTTGAATAGGTAATGAATTGTTTAAGTACTTTTAATAATGTTTTGTTAATGGCATTCTCTCAGTCTGAACTGAAGAAGGCACAAAAGAAGATTGCAGAAGCAAATACGAAGAAAGCTGTGGAGGTCTCTTTGGAGACTGCTGAAGCTGCCATCTCTGGTGGGAAGGGATTTTGCATCTCTCGGGTTGATGTTGGTTTGGATGCAGCTGCTGTTCGTGAAGCTGTTGTTAAGGTCCTGGAACAGAAGGTATCAATATTTCCCCTGCTGATCTTCAAGGATACTTGTGTTTGCTCCCACTAAATATATGACGCCGCTTCAATAAAAAATGAACAGGGGATCTCAGCTATGGTTTTCAGTAGAGATGAAACTACAAACAAGGTAGTTGTGTGTGCTGGTGTGCCAGAGAAAGGTGGGAATGCTAAGCAGTTGGAAGTATCACAATGGTTGGAAGAAGCGTTGGGGCCACTTAAGGGCCGATGTGGTAAAGGAAAAGGGGGTCTCGCCACAGGCCAGGTAATGTGCTTTTACAGTCTTTACTTCAATTTATTGATGCTGTGCTAGTTGACATGCGAGTCTTCACTGGTCCCAAGAAATAAAAGGGCGGTATGCTTGGAATAGAGAACGATGATGTGTCAAAAGCGAATAAAATACAAAAATTATCTAATTTTCTTGAACCTTTGGTGTGGAAGTAGTGCCTGGAATCATGGGGCTTAAGCTAGGAAAACTGAAGTGGCTTAAGTTTGCTTCACTGGGCATTAGCTAGAAGTGTAATTGCACCGATTGCTTTCTTCCAAATGTAAAATTTTGGTGCTGAATGTTGCGTTATCTTCTTCCCCAGAATAATTTGCATTCAATTGTTATTGGACCCTGACCTGATTATTCTGTCAAGAGCTTTACCTCTCTATGCTGACTCATTTGTTAGGGGACGGATGCGTCACATCTAGACGAGGCCATGAATCTGGCAGTCTCATTTGCATCGATGAAGTTGAGATGATGGCAGATTACTTGAGGTCAAGAATCGCTGGTTGACAACTGAATTCTTGTACGGTTACTATAAACCGCTTGGATGAAAATTAGTGGGAAATCACTACAGCTGATACATGCTTCCTAGGGGTTCTCCAGGAAACAAGTTTTTCTTCATTACTCGATAAACTTATGCAACAGATATACTTGTTTATTCAAAGCGTTTTCGTTTCCCCAATGAACTTTTGCTGGTGGAACATGACTTTACGTGGTCCCGACCCATTGGCAAGTGGCATATTAATCAATATATACACGTAATACCATTTTGTTTTTTTCTAAAGCTCGTAGACTTGACTCTGCATGATCAGGATCGGGATTTTAGACTTAGCTTTCTTGGAAACCATGTGGACATTTAGTTTAAGAAGTATTATCCCGTGGTAAATATTGTTGAGAAATAGACGGAAAAAAAAGGAAGAAGCTAAAACATCATACATTGTAGTTGTCTACGACCGGTCTTGGAAATCAAATGAGTTGATTGCTCTCTCGTCAGTACCGAATAGGAAGACACCAATGGCATGTTTGTTAATTGCATAAAACATACGTCATTCCCATGACAACCTCATATCTTTTCAAAGGGCATTTGCCAGATTACAACGAATTGCGCGCGTTGCAAAAGTAGAAGAGAAGAGGTACTGCTGTAAAAGAGAGTAATTGAGACAGACTTCAATTTGACGAGGTAAGTACACATTTATAAATTCCTCAATTTCCTACTATCTACAGTTGTTTTTACAGCTGTACAATTCAATTCAGATATTCCAATCGAAGGTGTTGCCAAATATAGCAGCTTACAGATTAATTATTATTCAGATTCCAAATTACTATGCCGGCCTCCCCTCCTCTCTCCCCGACCTTGAATTCTTCTTCTGATTTTCAAATTTCTTCTCTACAGTTTCTTTTATTTTAGTGTTTTAATGGCCTTATAGGCGCCACATGGCTGCCCTGTAATAGCCAGCATGACACTCGACGGCCAGGTCAGCGCTTCAGTTGGATTCCGTTAGATTTTTCAACAAAATAATCATCGTGAACAGACAATTATATTTTTGGTCAAAAATTAGTTACAATAACACGATTGGGAAAAATGTCTAGAGAGAAAGATCATACAAAGCAAAGAGGGTGTGGAAACTTCCCCGCGACATTATCCCTTATTTCAAGACTGCTATCCATTCAGTCTGGTAGTTTTAAGATTTCATTACCCAATAACTGTCATTTTCATTGAAGTACATTTAAGTATTGATTTGAGCATTCTATAATTTACATTCTGTTTGTTTAGCAAAAAATAAATTAATTAACAAACATTTTCTTCAAAATATGAATGATGAAAATATTTTCTTCCAGTGATCATTTTGTTAAAATATTTATAAAATCGCTCATTTTCTACATAACGAAGAGATGTTTAACATCTCAAGAAATGTTATTTATGCTTACAAACACATAAATTCAAGGAGACTTCCAATATGCTGACCACCTGTGCGCAGCTGAATGGAAAAATCTTATTTATGCGTAGGTATCTCATATATGATGTACATTTGCGTCGAAACAAATATCTGATGTACATATGCAACAGAAAACTGCCGTGCTCTAAAAATGAAACTGACATAGCCATGCAAAACCGGTCCAATATAAAAAGAAATAAAAATTTCACAACAGGAACTTGGATTTCTGTCCCCTAGCCACCTTATAAATAGATTTCTCCATTCATCAATCTCGATGATAAGGAGATGCTCAGGGTCTGATCCTTTGGGTCCTTCAGAGTAGGGTACCGGCAAAGGCAGATAAGATGCTGTGAGGTGACGAAATGCAGAAGTTTCACTCTAAAAAATAATGGTGCGCTCGCAGCTGCATGTACAAAGAAAAGCAGCGCATGACAGACTGGTGAATAGAATGCACGTCCTCGTTGGAAATTCTACGTTTCCCACCTTTCCATGGCTATTACTGCCTGAAAATATTTCATCAAGGAGGTTTATACTCGGTGAAACTTCATGGACAAAATAAAAATGCTAATGAACAATGTGGTCAATGCATATGCACGTGTGACATATGAAAAAGAAACTTACAGTAATGTTTCTTAACTTCTCCCAAAAATGCAGATGGCTCCTGCCAGGACTGCACTAAGAGAAAATAAAGACATGAAAATATTAAATGGCATAGTAAGTTTAACATGTGACAAGACGGAAGAAATCAATTCGCACATTAGTATAAGGAATATCTTCATCTTGCAGGACTACATTCTTATGCTGGAAAAATAATGTTCCAATGCAATACAGGACAGGCCATTTTGTTGCATCTCTTCTTAAGCATTAATACAAACGAGTACATCTATAATATAAGTAAGAAAAATTGTGCCTACTGGTATCAGAATTAACAATACCTAGGCCACTTTGCATAGCATGTCATTCATCAACCTCAGCTTTGATTTCTTTTTGAAGTTCCCCCTTGTAATCATCAAATGTTCCTGGGAAAAATTGAACAGTGCCATCTTCTACCACCCAAATTTCACTTCGCTCTTCATCCTCACAAACACGTGATATAAGCCTGGAGTCGTGACTCACGAGTACGACTCCACCAGTAAACTCATCCAGTGCATCAGCCAGAGCATCAATACTTTGCATATCTAAATGATTTGTCGGCTCGTCGAGCAGCAATATGTGCGGTCTTGACATCGATATCGAAGTGAAGACCACACGAGATTTCTGACCTCCAGATAGTTTTGCAATAGGAGTGAGGTGATTGTGACTGGGAAGACCAAACTTTCCAAGCTTTGCTCGGACAGCCTCCTGCTTGCTAAGACCCTCCTGTTCCGGATGAAGACGGAGAAGATACTGAACTGGT
Organism: Eucalyptus victrix; assembly: GCA_016097545.1. NCBI lineage: Eukaryota > Viridiplantae > Streptophyta > Magnoliopsida > Myrtales > Myrtaceae > Eucalyptus > Eucalyptus victrix. Next base: position 33,555,890 of record CM027844.1, read on the forward strand.
GTTTCTTCCATAGTCAGTAGGTCCACAAAGTGCTGCGAGTACCTGCCTATTCTCAACTTCTGACTCCTCCGTACTTCACCCTCAGTTGGAACCAAATCCCCAGCAAGGAGATTCAGTAAAGTAGACTTCCCAGCCCCATTTGGCCCAACAATAGCAACCCGAGTCCCCATATCAATACCTACATCGACATTTGAGAGCCTAAAATCAGCTCGATTAGGATAGCTGAAGCTGACCTCAATTAGCTGCAAGAGCGGGGGAGTAAGTTCAGTAGGTTCTGGAAAGTGAAACTCCACACTGTAATCCCTCCATTTCTTCGGTGCCTCTGGTAATGGTTCATCTTCATCAACCTTGCCCTTTGCCTTATTCTTCGATGCTTCCTTGGCTGCAGCAAACTTTGCTCGATCTTTGACTTTTTCCTGCTGAGCACGGTTTCCAGACCTCTTGGCAGCTTTAACCTGCTTCTCATAAATCTCAAACTTCTTGTTCATTTCTTTCCGCCGCTGCTCATACCCACTTTCGAAATCATCAAAGTTGCCACGATAGAAGTGGAGTTTCTGGTCATGAAGATGAATGATCTCAGTGCACACAGTGTTGAGAAAATCTCGATCATGTGAGACAACAACGAGAGTCTTCTTCCATCTGCACAAGTATTCCTCTAACCATAGAACGGCCCTAAGGTCAAGATGGTTGGTGGGTTCATCCAGTAACAGAAGAGTTGGCTGCACAAAAAGGGCTCTAGCCAGCGATATTCTCATTCTCCAACCACCACTGAATGATTTGGTCGGACGAGCTTGCATCTCTTTGGTAAATCCCAACCCAGCTAGAATTTTCGATGCCTGAGCCTCAGCAGCATCTGACCCCAAGATCTGCAATTTCTCATACAACTCAGCCAGTTTCTCCCCAGCATCATCTGCAATATCGGCTGCACCTTCCCCATCAGCATCATCGGCAGAAGATAAGTTTTGTAATGAGGCTACCTCTTCTCTAACCTTGACAAGCTCTTCATCGGCGGATACAACTGCTTCCAAAGCGGACCTATCATCACCAGTTACCTCTTGTTCCACCAAAAGAACATCAATATTCTTAGGGACTGGTATCTTCCTCCAAGCAAGCAGCTTTAACAATGTAGATTTGCCCATACCATTTGGTCCAACCAGACCATACCTCTTCCCATGAGATATCTTCACTGCTGTGTTCTTAAGAAGTTCTTTCCCTCTGGCGGCGACAGAGAAGTTGTCAATAGTAATATCCTTCACATTAGCATCTCCTTCCTCTTCACCATCAAGAACAGAAGCTCGACTGCCAATAACAACAGTGAAAGCATCATGGTCATCCCTCAGAGCTTCCTTTTTAGCTTGTTCTGCAGCATATGCAGCAAGAATGTCCTTCTTTTCTCTCTTCTTTATCTCTTTCTCGCTTACAGATGTTTCGAGGGCCTTTGTTTCGGCGGCCCTCTGCTGCCGGCTGAGTCGTTTGCTTTCTTCATCAGATGCATATTCTTCTTCCTCGTCAGAGGGAGGAAGGTCAAGTCCATCTATATAAGCCGTTTGTTTTGAAGCCGTTTTTGCCTTAGATATACCAGCATTACTGCTCACAGAAGACGATGATCCCTTCTTTGGCTTTTCGGGCTTTTGGTCCATGCTGGCTAGCATGGCTGATACTGAGAGCTTCTCTCTCTTGCCATCTTTTGCTCCGTCCTTGCTGCCTGCCTTAACCTTCGCGACTGATGCTGATTCCTCGGATTTCTTCTTCCCCATAGCAGCAAAAACAGTTGTCTAAACCTACAGATATCAAGAAAGCACTTTTAAGTCATGAGGTCTGCAGAAAAAAAAAAAAAAAAAGCATTCTTATAAATATCACGGCAACGGTTCAAAAGATTAACACGGATTCCTAATAAAAGTTTTACCTAGCAGGAAGAAAGACAGATATCAATAGAATTGTAGGGAATGAATAAAGAAAGAAGAGAACAATACAAACAACAACGTGCCAACACATCGAACCTGACACGGAAACCATAAAAGATCCGGTTCAAGATAGCTAGATGATTCAATTGCAGAACTACAACAGTGAATATTACGACAAAATAAATCAAAACCAGCGCATCTCAATTCCGCAATCTTCCTCAGCAGCCAAAAGAAGGGGAAAAAAAAAAAAAACGACGGCATTAATTACCAGAAAAATCGGAGTACGACGACACGATCGAACCGGCGACGAATCGAACCTCGCGGCCCACAGCCGGACAGGCGGATCAAGCGCGCGCGAAAAAAGACCGGACACGAGCTCGTACAACGCGAAACGAATCAAGAATCGCGAATCGAGAATCCACGCAAAGATCGAAGCTTTACCTATGCTGCCAACGGCGAAGGAGCCGGAGGAGGGCGGCGATCGACAGCCGGGGCGAAGATGGAGCTATCGAACAGGACCTTGCTGCTCCGTCGCGAGCTCTCCTCCTCAGCTGAGAGAGACTAGGGTTTCGGCTGGTTTCGACGGTTGCTTGCCCGAATTCGACTCGTCTTCTTCTCATAGATATTCCGGAATTTAGAGGCGGCGGTCCTCGGGGCCCGGGCTCGGGCCGGGCGGGCCAGAAGTCGGGCCTCGTGCATCGAAGGTGCCCGCCGCCCATTAGCGTTTTGGGCCTCTCGAGTCGGGGCGGGCTTAGCGGGCCGTCCGCTTGTGGATGGATCCCTGGCTAATCTTCTCATTGTCGGATCTATTCGTCGACCGTCGATTTCTTGACAATTAAATTGTGAAATTTCAATGGCTCTATTGTGCAAAATTAAATCCATTTCGCCGTTCTTGGTATGTAGATAGTCGATACATAGTCGTAATTAACGATGGAACATGCATTTTCTATGTACAAAATCATGGGATTGGAATGTAGATCTTGTGTGCTATTGAAAAGAGACAATATCTCTACCATTGTAGCTGACAATTCCTAGTACAAGTACATTTTTTTTTGTGAACTTTGACTATTTATGTTAGGGATAAGTGCATTAGAAATCCTAAAACTCATCATAAATGTGTAATTAAATTATAAAACTTACAAAAAGTGTAATCAAATCATAATTAAGAATAATTTAGACTTTTCCCCGAAGAGGGAAGTGAAGAGAAAGTTTAAAATCTTTAAGGAGATAATTGTCTAAAAAATATAAAATAGTATCATTATCAATTTAACCATAAATATTTCAATTTGGCAAATTTCTTTTAAACTTTTTTGATGATTTGTGAATGTAATCTTTTGCTGTTGATGGTGAAGTGTGCATTTTTTAATGCACAAGCTATAGATCAAAGTACAGATCTTATGCGTAGTTGGAATGGGGCAACAACTAGAAAATTACCCAATTCAATCTAAATCTATTGTGTGAATGTCAATTTACTTCCAAACTTTTCAATTTTGCCAAATACAATCCTAGACCATTATGGGAAGTTCTAATGTAGTCTTTCCGATCAATAATTTTTGTCATAAATCATTAACATGACAACCCACAAATAGTCAATGTGCTACTTGGGATAGACAATGATGACTGGATACCACATAATCAATTCATGGTGAGAGATAATTGTAAGGACTAAACTTGAATATCTAACAAAGATTTAAGGTTATATATAGCAAAAGTGAAGAATTTATAATTGAATTGGCATCTATGTAATAGATTCATTTTAAATTGGGTATCCTCGACGATAACTATAGTGCGATGGCTAAGAATTCCTTACACCAATACATTATTACGATCTTGGAGTACTTTTGCTTGTGGTAATTATTTATGACCATTGACCAAGCATATAATGCAGAACGTAAACAGACCACTTTTAATTCTTTCGGAACTTTTGCCTCTGTCAATGTCCCCTTGAATCTTTTTGCCCTTTTACCTGCTTTCGAGTACTTATCGTAATTTATCAATTCAATCATCTTGTAAGAAAAAAAAATATAATTTTTTGATGAAGTGAATGGGAATATTTGAATAGAATAACTTATATATATTTTTTGATATATAGGTGGAATCATTTGTATGAGGTGGACCGGTCTACTCTTCAATCATTGTATGCATTAGAAAATTACAAATGACATACCATCCCTTAGATTCAAAAGAATGCTTTATACACATGACTAAACATATCATATTCTTGATCCTTATTATTTGCGCTTCTGTAAAAGACAAGTCGCTTTTGCTTATGTTAAGACATGCAACGGAACATGTAGCTCAAATTAACGAAGGTCTCGATTTGCTCAAGCAAACTCTCCATTAGCTCATTAGGGAGAGGCATGGTTCTATAGGTCCGGCCAACATTTTCAATGCATTAGACATCTTTCTTATTTATGTAGCGGTTAAAATCATCCGATAATGATTAATCGTCAGGATGGGAATGCTAGATGTTGACTTAAGTTTTCGATTTGCCTCTGCCTCGACTGTGGTTGCTCTTGGATCTTTTGAATATGGCCTACGACGTGTGTTATGCTCAGTGACTTGCCCTGATCTCCTTATGTGGTAATTTTTTGATATTTTGAAATTGGTGATGATTTATTTATTACAGGGCGATTCAATTGGTCCATGAAACAAGCTAACTGGCAAATTAAATTTTCGAAAACAATTCAAGAAATTAATAAACCGACAAGGATCTATAATTTGTTCAATACTATAACAAGGGTTCAGATTTTATTTTTTTAATTACTGCTTTAATCGCTATAGGGAGAATGCTTATACGAAATGGACCGGTCTACCATTTTTAGGGCCGTGCGCAAGCAAAATACATACAACCTTGTGCTATTTTTTATTTTTAAGATTCTTAAACTATTTCTTAGCACAACTCAACCGTTGGCCAATCTTAGTGATTGCTTGGTTTGCACCACCTTCGTGCAATTCCAAATGTGTCACTTGAGGTCACGTGACGATTATTGCCTGGACATTACCCTAACCTTAGGTGCGGATGTTTGCTTGTGTTGACACCTAAATTTTAGTGATCCGGTCATTTATTTATTGCATAGAAAATTATGGGTAAATTTTATTCCTAAAAAAATATTAATTGCATAGCATATAAATTTACGTGTATTTTTTTTTTGGTAACGATTGCATGTTTTGCATTTATTTTTTGCACCGGTGATGGATGGATTTGAATTAGTGGTTCTGAACTTTTTAACGTAAGCGAGCAAATTGGCCCAAGCCCCTTTTTTTTAACGATCGAAAATTATTTCGTGAAAAAATAGAGATTTGAAATTTTTCCGAGATATGTTGGGTATTTTTTTTAATATCTTCGGATAGGATAAATGCGACAAAAAAATATTGTGAGCTTATCTTTACAAGATTCGGAATTTGGGAAAATCTTGGATACTTATCAATGCGTGATAAAATCGGTGAAATATTGCATTAGGAAGAAATCTCCGCGGATATTGATTTAAAACCCTAGTCATTTGCCTATAAATAGGATGCTACACCACATATTGCATATTGATACATACGGCCAGAAAGAGTTTTCTGTTCTTTCTTCTTGCAGGTTCTGAAGGTGCAAGGAGAAAACTCGCTCGTTGGAGAGTACGCCAGAGGAGAATCCACGCTTGGAAGATGATGATCACGTTCCCACTTGGTTCACTATGACGATTTCATCTGCTCATCTTCTGGACTTCATCTTACCGAGAATACTACGCCACGTCGATCTCGACACCTCTACCGCGGTGACTTGCAGGAATCTCCGGTAGCGTCCCTCAGCCCAGCATCGTTGAGTCAAGGTCAAGCCTCGACAATCGACTTTCCGTCCATCACCGTTGGCGATCCACTCCACGAACCGCTGTACACATTGACGTCCCCGACGTGAGTCGCACCCAATACTTCTCCTCCATGCCTGCAGCTGGACGACGCCACCGCAACTCCTTCGTCGATTTCGAATACGTCACTGCAGCTCCACCACTGACTCCGTAGGCGTTGTTCCTATGGCACGAGTCCCGCAAATCGGCTGCCAGCCCTGCTAAAACAACAACGTTGCTGCCGTGAGGCCACACGTCGTCAATCTGTTGTCCAGCTGTTGCCTCGTCGACGCCGTCCCTGCCTCGCTGATCTGTTCCGATCCGTTCACTAGCAATAACCTTTCCTTGATCGAGCTGCCGTCACAGCCACCGTCCTTCGAGCCTCCATCGTGGTTCACTTTAGCCGTGCGGATTTTGGAAAACATTCAAATTTAGATAGAGATTTATTTTATTATGTAGATTTATTTTATCTTATTTAATTTTTGATATTTTTGTATCATTGTTTGAAATATTTCTCGATGTCTAATTGAAATCCTTGATATAACATTCAATTTGCAACGTATGAATTTTTATTCCATCTATAAGACTTTAAATGGAATATTGATATCTTGATCTTTATGGCTTAATTTATCGATTTTATTAGTGAGATAATCAAATTTGAATTTCAATAATTTGAATTTCAATTCAAATGGTGGAAAACATTTTTGATGATCATGGATGGTTTAATGTTTATCTCTGAATTGTTTTGTTTATCCCAAAAATATAAAAAAAAAATGCATTTTGCATTCCATGTAGATTAGGATTGATTGCATGATTGTTTAGTTATTTTTTTAATGCATGTTTAGAAGGCATTTAGAATGGATAACATTTCACTTTAGTTAGATTTTTATTTTTAATGATTTTAATTACGAATTTTCATAAAAAAATAAAAAAATCATGCGCATGTCATGTAGGATTAGGTTCATGAAATGCCCATCATCTAGTGATTGTTGCAATTAGGTCCATTCAATTAGATTTTATCCGTCATTAGAATTAGGTCATTTGATCAGATTGCATTGCATATTAGCTTAGACAAGAGAAAATCGTTAAAAAAAATAAAAATTGAGTAATGGCGTCTTAATTAGAAATTTCAAGCTAACACTACAGATGCTTTTAATTAGAAAGTTCAAGATAACACTATCGTTGTTATGATGTAAGTTGTGTAATTTATTCATTGTTTTTTCATGTGTTAAATTGGTGGTTTGCGCATTGCTTCACATGTTTGAAAAGTGAATTAAAATTAATTCAAGTTGCCTACAAACATTTTTTCCAAATAAAAAGAGAAAAAATATCGAAAGGGCACTAGGAACGTCCCCATACCCAGAGTTTAAGTCTCTGGTTCGTAGAAGTCTAATCGACCTATTCCCCAAGATGTGCATAAACTGATATGGGTTAACTGTGACAAGACAACAATTTTGCCCGCTATTGGTCATCTTGAAAACCTTGAGTCACTAAACATAGAAAAATGGAAAAGCCTATGGGTGCTCTGTGGAGGAGAAGATGAAATAACCAACATCCATGACTCCCCTACCCCTCCCCTCTTCCAAAACCTTAGAGTTTTGGAAATTCTTCAATGTCCGAAACTGAAGTATCTCTTAGGGCATGGGTCTAAATTCTTCTTTCCACATCTACGATCAACTGAGGAGGACATACCAAAGTCAGCGTTCCGTATTCAGTACGATCATTATGAATTCAGAGTCATGCCATTTGGATTGACGAATGCCCCATCACATTTCATTTTTAAGAGACAATTTGGCAAGGAAAAAAATCAAATTTGTCGATGACAAGGGGCATTTGATTAGTGGCGACTCCATTTTGCATATTAATCGCGAGTTGATATGGGCTTGGGAGAGCCGAGCTAAGTTAGACTCAGTAGTTTATTTGCTTAATTTTAGGCGGTACACTGGCGACTCCATTTTGCATATTAATCGCGAGTTGGTATGGGCTTGGGAGAGCCGAGCTAAGTTAGACTTAGTAGTTTATTAGCTTAATTTTAGGTGGTACACCTAAAATTTTGGTCACGACAGTTTGACACTATATGAGCTAAGTAGTCCATTTTTAGGTGATACACCCGAAATTTTGATCGCGACAGTTTGACACTATATTAGCTTGTCATGATAAGCGAAGATAAATTATATTTGCATTTGAAAATGCATTAGAGGCCTCTAGAAATGTAATTACATTTCCTCAAGACTCTTAAAAAATTTGCCAAAGCGGAGGGGAGGAAAATTGGGGCGAAAAATCCAGAATAATTTCAATTTATTTTACTTTATTTTATTTTATTTTATTTATTATTATTTTTTATCCAGGGGAAAGCAAAGAGAAATGTTGAAATTTTTACAGAACCCACTTGTAGACAAAACTCCACTTTTAACGGGGGAGGTGCTCTGCGTCTGTTCGGCCTCTCCGTCGCCGGAAACTGATGTTCCTCCGCGCCGATCCGATTCCATCCGCAACGTCCGATTTCTAGGGTTTTCATCTTCCCCGCCGGCGGGACTCCCCTCGCCCTCGTTGCGGTTCCGTGCGACTGCGAGGGACGGCGCCGGAGCAGCAAGCGGCGATGTCTCGCCAAATCACCGCCTCGCATCTCCCCAAATCGAAGACCCTCGACAACAAATACGTGAGTTCTCTCTGTTCAATCATCTCGCGATCGCATGTCCCGTGGCTTGGGTTTCTGGATTTCGTGTGCTGAGCGAGCGGGGCTCGAGTGTAGAATTGAAGGGGTTTTAGGTCTTCTTCGCGACGTTGTTGTTTTTTTTTTTAGGTAAAGGTTTTTTTTCGTCCACCATTCATTTCTTCGTGACGTTGTTGTTTCTCTCGCTTTGATTCTGCAAAAGCGCTCCTCTCATCGATTTCCCGCATTCATTTCGATTGCTCTCTCGATCAATTAACAAAGCCACGCATACGAATCGCCCGTTTTTACTTGTTGAATGCCGTGCGGGACTCTGCTTATGTCCCTGAAGACGCATATAGGAAGATGAACCTGGTGGTGGCTCGTTCATAGTTTTATCCAGGATTTGAACGTCTTTGCGGGTGAAAAATGGGGAAAGTTCAGACATTTTACAGAAATTTTCTCCTGGATTGATTGGTCATGATGTGCTTGTTTCTTGTTGGAATGTGCATGCTGTGTAGGATGTGGAGTGATGCTCGTCTGTCGAGTCCTGATGAACAAGAAAAGCTTGTTCTGGTTCTGTTCTCTCCTTTCTTTTAAAGGGGCATGCTCTTCTGTTTCTATTTATATATCCTAAAATGACTTGGGATTGCTGAAAGGTGTATTTATTTCACCGAAAAGTTCTTGAAAAAGAAAATAGTTAGTTTTAATTTGTTTGGTGGTTTAGAAAAAGTAATATCTTTCTTGCAAAAAGGGGAAGTTGTTTTACCCGATCTAAGTTTTTCGTTTTCAATCTAGGGAAAATGTTCTTATTTTTATTTTCTATGAATTGACTAGGTTTTCGTTATCCAACAATTTTCCGGAAATAGTTCTTTTAAATATATGGACCCTACATAGTTAAATGAGTTTTGTGGAGTTACCCATGAGAGATTGAGAGTAGATATTTATTGAAATCATTTAATTAATGTAAAACTAACCACTTATTGAGAAAAAGCATAAAGTAACTGCAGTTTAAATAAATGTGTTTAATTTTTCGATTTTTCAAAAGCGATGATGATTCATTTTATTATGTGTGATTTTTTTATGAACTGAATCGAATTCTTTGAATGAAATGACCTATCCATTAAATAAATGATGGTTTATTTATAAGCAACACGTATGTCTTTAGAGTGCGATTCAATTGGTCCAAGAAACAAGCTGTATGCCAAATTAAATTTTCAAAAACAAACCAAGAAATTAATAAACCAACAAGGATATCAAAATAATTTGTTCTGATTAAGTTATCGAAATTTCTTTTTTTTTTTTAATCACAATTGGTAAAATGCTTACACGAGGTGGACCAATGTACCTTTCTAGGAGCTTCTGTACGAAAAAAATAGCGTACGACCTAGTCAGCCATTAAATTCAAGCTTACCAACATCAATTGTTATATTACTTGTCTTATCAGCTATTATCCAATCTAAAACTTGTCAACATTGACCGTCAATTCGAGTACAATGAATGCGGCGTGGCACTGCTCACAGGACCATAGATTCATAGATAAGGTCGTTCTTTCATCATCTTGTGTTTGGAAAGAGAGGGAAAATGGAGGAAAAAGATAATTTTGAGTGCAAAATTTATCAATAGGCTAGTTTTTTGTGAGGAGGGAAGTGGAGAGAAAATTCAAAATGTTAAAAAATACTTTTTTTTTCTCTCTCTCTCTCTCTCTCTTTTTGCCATCTGTGCTTACCAAACGAAGCCTTTGGAGACTCAAGTTGGGAAAAAGCATCAGCTAGCTGTCCAATTTGGGAAATATCTTTAATGACGAGGACCGTAATTTGGCAAAAACAGGCCAGTCCTCGCAGGCGCTCGTCGGAATCCGAGCTGGCTTCCATTTTCGTTATTTCGTATTTTGAAGGGGTCATAATAATAATACTAATAAATATATATAATATAAATAAATAACACGAAAAATTGAATTAAAACTCACCAGCATCCCTCTCTCTCTCTCTTCTGTCCCCTCTCCTTCGTGCGGTTTTGGTTTTGGCCCCTCTCCCCGTCGCCGGAGACCGATGCTCTGCGCCGCGCCGATTCCGCCGGCAATGTGCGATTCCTAGGGTTTCTCCCCGCTCCTCTAGCGCGATTCCCTCGCCGTCGCCGCCGCCGCCGTCGCGGTTCCTTATGTGAAGGGGACGGACTTCGGAGGAGGGAGCAGACATGTCTCGCCAGATCACCACCTCGCATTTCCACAAATCGAAGACCCTCGACAACAAATACGTGAGTTCCTCCGCCCGCTCGCCTCGCGATCACGAGCCGGAATTTGCATGTCCTGTGGCCGATTCGTTTGGGGTTCTGGCATTAGTACCGAGCGCGGTTGAGTGTAGAATTGGGGTGGGGGTTGGCTGGGGGCGGTGTTTGTTTGCGACGGTGTTTCTTTCGTTTTGATTCTGCTTTTGATCGGGCAAAGCTTGATGGCATTGCCAATTGCGAGAGCACTCTGTTTCGATTCCTGCATTCGTCTCTGCACGGAAGCTGAGCTAACGCGTAGCATTTTGGGTCTTTACTTCATTTCCCTTGTCCGACAGTCTGTATCGATTACTCTCTGGACAAGTTAATAAAACCACGCGTGTGAATCGCCGTTTTACTCGTTAAATTCCAAAGTTCAGTAATTTTGGGACTTGCTTATCCCTGAAAGAAGTATAGGAAAACAAACCGGGTGGTGGCTCTTTGAGCAGATTGAATATTAATGTATGTCGTGAAGAGCTGTAGTTTGTATGCGTCCAGAATGAACATCCTCGTGGGTGAAAAATAGAAAAGTTAAACATTTACAGAAATTTTCTCCCGGGTAGTCATAATTGTGCTTTGCTATGTAGAATGTGCAGTGGCGCTTGTCAAGTTCTGATGAATAAGTAAATCTTGTTATGGTTTTGTCCACTTTTTTTCTAAGTTTTTTGCTTTTCTAATTCTATTTAAATCCTAAATTTGTTCTATGAATTGCCTTTAAAAATTATTCTTTCGTTCTGATATTGGAGTGAGATCCGTTTCAGTCTCCCATTATCTGAAAATAGTCTGCTGTAGATATCTTGTGCAGCCCTTGTCAGTAATTATCTCTTGGTGTATCATACTTCCTTTCTTCAGCAAAATGGGGAATATTATTGGATGCATTATATTTTTTTGACTCTGAGGGATAGCATTTTTAAATTTTGTTGTGGACATTTGGTGTAGATGCTTGGAGATGAGATTGGGAAAGGAGCATATGGTCGAGTTTACAAGGGTTTGGACTTGGAGAATGGAGACTTTGTGGCAATTAAGCAAGTTTCACTGGAGAACATTGCCCAAGAGGATCTTAACATTATTATGGTGTGCACCATTGATCTTTGCTATTCTTTGACTCTCGTTATGCTCTCTTTCGATAACTCAATACGAGTGAAAGCTTACAATAGCTCCATTTCTCCAATATTTCTAAAATTTAAGCTTGTAGCTAAGGATCATCTCGTCCAAGTCTTCTTTAAGCTATAAAAGTCCATAGGGAAAGAAGAGAAAGTTGATGGCTGAATATGTGAAATTGCTTTATGGATGGCTGGAAAAATCTTGTGAAGATTACTAATCCATGGGTGGCCAGATTATTTGTTGCTGCCTGATCTGTGAAATTCAAATGCTGTCTTTTTGTTCATTGAGCTTTGTTATTAATGTGGAAAGATTGCAGACTTGCTGTAGTATTCTAGGAAAATAAAAAAATGAAAGAAATAAAAAGGTACAAATGACTTCTTAATTTATTGAGTTTCAATGCATGGGTGATTGTTAATCGTCCACATTAGTTTTAGTAGATGCTATCCTGGTAAACAACATTATTGACTGAGGGACTGGAAATTGTCATCGAGTAAACATTTGATATTGAATTTTTTTGTTCAAATGTATGTGTTCCTATTTTGATTTTTTCCCCATCAAGGACAGTGTAATTGATACATTAAAAGTTACTGGTCACTTATGAACAACAACATATGGAATGATTAAATGCTTGTCCCTTAGTCATGTAATGACTACCATGTTGATCACATTAATTTGTTTGCATAGAGCAGTTGTTCTGGGTAAATGAATAGATAGACACGTGCATATGCACATACATGATGTCCTATGGACATGACAGCATCGGTGGATAAAATCATTGTCTCCTCTACCTCCTGAAGAGTGAGTAATTACTCCTGGAACACTCCACTAGCATCTCGAGGAGCAAAAACCTCATTCTTATACTAAGGAGTATTGTGATTATATATTTGCACCCTCATCAGCATTGCACTGGAAGTACCGAACCTAGATTTGTATTTCCTTTTCCATCCTGCTATTCAAATAGTTTTCATAAGTTTCATCCTGCATAGGATAATATTGTTAATAAGCACATGGTTTTTGGGAATGATAACTGCGGTTGAAGTGATTTCTTACATTTAAAGGGAACACTTGCCATTATGCATTAGTATATTGCAGAACTAGTCTTTGACTTCAGTAGAAGCTTTAACCTATCCTCTCTTTACATTCTGACCAGCTTCGTAACCTTGAGGCTAGTTTCTGTCGATGATTCTAAGGGTGCAAATGGAGATAACATAGTACATTATATATTCTAGGAATTAACAGTATCTACATTTGTTTTGACAATTGTAGATTTTATAAGCTGTTATCAGGGCTTTTCTGCCTTGAGGGCTTGTTTTCTTTATATGCCGCTTACATTTACTTGCTTCGTGCGTGTCTCATTGCTATTTTTCTTTCAATATAATCTCACGTGGGCGACATATTTGACTGGATCAGCAAGAGATTGATTTACTGAAGGTACCTTTCAATCTTTACTTCTGTAAATTTTTGAATTGCACTTCTTTTTCTGCAATCTGCTTTCTCGATAAGGTTATATGTTTGTAGTGCATCTTGTAGTTTAGAACATTGGATTCTCTGCAGGTTCTTCTACTGCTAAAACTAAGCTCTTGTTTGATTTATGAAGTGAGTGCATCTTGACAGTAGTATTTAACCTATGTGTGTTGCAACTATGCCTTTGCAGAATCTGAACCATAAAAACATTGTGAAATATCTGGGGTCCTTGAAAACAAAGTCGCATCTCCACATTATTCTTGAGTGAGTAGACTCGAAAAGTTATTTTTGAAGAAACTGTCTCATTTTTGGCAGAAAAGGACTTCATAGTAGCTTTTTACTCAATTTAATTTCTTTTGCATAGATACGTGGAGAATGGATCACTTGCAAACATTATCAAGCCAAACAAGTTTGGACCTTTTCCAGAATCATTGGTTGCTGTCTACATAGCTCAGGTTTGAGTATATCCCTGTTTGCGTTTCTCTATTTATTTAATATTGTGTTTTAGTGCTGTATCATTCTATGTTACACAGGTTTTGGAAGGGCTAGTTTACCTACACGAACAGGGTGTCATTCATCGGGATATTAAGGGCGCAAACATTTTGACTACGAAAGAGGTAATCTTTTATAGTTACGTCAAAGTAAGATTGAATAATTTCTCAATCTTCCGGGTCTATCAATGGGCCTATTCTTTAGGGGGAACCTCTTCCCTTTATTTGACTTTCCATGCTCCTTAATCTTCCTTCAGTCCCAGCCCTAGCATCATTATGCTCCTTCCAAATAATCGATGTTTCTGTCTGCTTTGATCTCTTCCTTTCCAGCTAACTAGTTGCATAAGTAGGGTCTACCCCTTCCGTGAGGCCCACGGTTATCAACGGACTAGAAGAATCCAATGGGATAGATAGCTTACTACTTACGTTAATTTCGTTTTCACTTGGGTTATTAAACACGCGTCATGAGATTTTATTTGTTTCTTTTGTGCCTATCATGTTCCTTATTTTCCTCTGCTTTTGGACAGGCAATTATCTCCTGTTACATCTCCCATGGCTTTTGTTTTTTTCCTTCTATTACCCACTTTTGAGATTTTCCTGCCTTCATATGTACTCTCAGGGACTTGTCAAACTTGCTGATTTTGGTGTTGCAACAAAGTTAAATGAGGCTGATGTGAACACTCACTCTGTTGTTGGAACACCCTATTGGATGGCACCCGAGGTATATATATGCTTGTATTTTATGTATAAATTATACAGATTTATTTGATATGTCATTTTTTTTTTCCAGAAAGAAGATGATATTTCTAAAATTCCTGTTGTAGGTTTTGGGAAAAGTGCTGTATAATCTTGTAAGAAACCCAGTACGTCCTCATATGTGTCCGCAGCAATACAGAGTAATCAGAATTAACAACAAAATTTTTTGTCATGTTATTGACAAATTGTACCTGAATTTCTTTATCTGGTAATGAAAACCAAAACTTCCAGAACTGGATCGCAGAAATAATATAAACTAAGGTCTTTCGGTTGGTGATCAATTGATTTGTTTCTATTTTTTCACCAGAAAATTGCGCAGAATTCTGCTGGTTGGTAACTGCTGTAACTGTGATGCTCTATTGAGATGGCAAAAATAATAAATCCATAGTAATGCAATTGATAAGTATGTGTTAGCTATCATTTGACATGTAAATACGTATAACTTTTTAAAGAATTTTGGTAATTGGAGTTGATATAGTCTGGATATGCTTTGGTTTATGTCAAGATAAGTGACTCTCATTGTGTTGCTTAGTAATGCTTCAAGTGTTTCGTTATTTGGAACTTCCCCCGGCACTGCATGTTGGTCTCTGTTTGTGTTAACAAATTTGGTTAGAATGACTGCAGGTCATCGAATTCACTAATTAGACTAGCTGAATTACGCCTTTGTTTAAACGCATTCTATCCTTTGCTGGCAATCCTCTCTTCATTGTGTTATTGTGGGATTTGCAGTAAAGCTCATTATTGTGAAACTTGTTAATTCTCCAGGTGATTGAAATGTCAGGGGTTTGCGCTGCATCTGATATTTGGAGTGTTGGCTGTACGGTGATCGAACTTCTCACTTGTGTTCCACCTTACTATGATTTGCAGCCCATGCCAGCTCTTTTCCGGATCGTTCAGGTTTTTCATATAGTTTTCTAAATTGCCATTCATTGATGAGTGTGCTTGTGGAGAATCCTTCCTGCTTTTGGAAATTCTATGAGATCAGTGTCAGGATAATTGCAAGAGACCTCTTAACATTTTACTACTTACAGTTTTCCACTAGGACTTTCGATTTTGGCAACCCATTACCCTCAGTATTTTAACTCGAGCAAATTTTTTCACACAATAATTGTGTATAATGGTTTCTTTTCACCCTAAACTTTGGGCAAGTTGTGATGTTTTCCAACCACTCCCTATTTTTTAAGATCTACCCCCATCAACTTTGATTTTTGACATTCTTATCATTTGTGCCTTTAATTTGAGCATAGTACCCTGCATTTCTACTGAATAGAACATAAGTTAGCTTGTCTTGCTCCTTTGCGATGCATGTGATATCTATGTCAGGGTCATATCATGAAAACTGAAGCGGTTACAAAACGAAAAACAAACTAGAAATTTGACGATAAAAATTGTCAGGGGAAAATGAATATGGACTTAAGAATATGAAATAGCACAGCTGACGAGAATATATGATGTCGTGGGTAACTGCTACACCTTTTTGCTAAATCTAGCTATATACGTAATGAAGTTTTTATTGGACAGGTTTCCCTCCTTGGTATCTCCTCTAGCCTAATGGAGATTTCTTATAGATTGGTACTTTATGGGAGAGTGTTTTTCTAAGAAATAGTTGGTTTGCCTTTCTGGAAGCATCAAGAGGGATATTGTACATATGTTTTGTACTGTACATGACTTTTCTAGTTGATCAATTGGGTCAAACTAGCAATTTGGAGTTACTTTTGGCAATCTTGTATAACCAATTGGAAGGATGTGTAGTGCTTTTGGGTAACTGCAGCACTTTTGAAAGGGGCAATTTTCAATCGATTTTTTTGTTTTCCTATGCATAATGTTGTAGAGACTTGAGCAATGAAGCATGTGACTGATCCATTGTTTAGAGAATGTGTGAATAAGATATTCTGTTTGCCTTTTATAATCTTTTAATTATTAGAGTTGTGGAGACAGAATCATTTCACATGGCTTTTTCCTTGTTTTTCCCCCTCCTCAGGATGATCATCCTCCAATACCTGATAGTCTATCTGCTGATATTACTGATTTTCTGCGTCAGTGTTTTAAGAAGGTATGTGAATTTTTTCTAGCAAATAAAGGCTTGATCTAATCTTTTTGGATCTCTCTCTCTCTCTCTCTCTCTCTCTCTCTCTCTCTCTGGGGCGAAACGTGTAATTCAATGGTAGACGGGCATGTATAGTGCGAAGATAGATGCCAGATTCAACTATTAGGTATCTAGATTCTTGGTTTCCCTGTTCTGATATAATGGAATTTTATATATATATATATATATATTTTTTTGGGGGGGGGGGGAATCTTCTGAGTGATTCTGGACTAACTTTGTTATAAACACTCTCAAGAAGTTCGATTTTGTTTCTGTAGTGGACTCTTAGTGCCATCTTGTCTAAAATATTTTGCAGAATACACTTAAATGGTTCTTAAACTTTCTTTGCATACGCCTATTCCCTTATTCCAGGATGCTCGACAGAGGCCTGATGCAAAAACATTACTTTCTCATCCTTGGATACAAAATTGTAGGCGTGCCTTGCAATCTTCTCTTCGTCATAGTGGAACATTGAGGTATGTACAATTACGGCGCTGTTCTTTGTATTGGAAAAGTTTGTGTGTAAACTCTTGCATGTAGTATCCTTTAGTAATTGGAGCTGATATCACTTGATATGACTAGGCTTGACTGAACTACATAACTCTTTTTTGAAACCTGCTGGGTCAGATCTGCTTGAACTCACCCCCTTTTCTGCACGGGCATCAGAGTTTCTATATATTGTTTCATTAACATTACCTCAAGATAGCTTTTGTCATCCGGATCTTTTTGTATAACAATTTTGCTTGCTGTATTGTGTGTGAAGGTTGGGCTCATGATCAGCTTATGCTCATTGTTTAAAAATTTTGCCTGAGAATATAGGCTTTTACTTTTAAGCATTAATCGCTAGGACTAAAAACATAATTACCCCTTGTCTGTCCTTGTCTCTCACTCGCTCATGTGCACACGAGAGAGAGTTTTTCTAATGAATTGGAGTGGAGATTATTATGCTGTTATAAGGCTGCACATATGAAAGGAATCATAACTGGAATAGGATTACAAATGAGGGAATTATAATATCTCATTTGTTAGTCATGGACTTTCAAGAAACTATTAAATAACATGATTGGAGACTGACTCTGACACAGATATTTAATCATGATTTGCATTTGTCCTAAATGTCAGTTGCACCTATTGTCCAAATTGAGACTTACCTATTTCTTTAAACTTTAATTTTACTGGGAATCTTCATTTTCCAATGGCCAAGGAAACTCTAAACAAGGTCCTTCGTTACGGTAATTCTTCTAAAGACAAATTGAATTGTTTAATGGCGGGGTTGCTAGTAAGCTTGCACTATAGTTGCAGATAAAAATGAAGTGTCATTAACATAAATAGGAATGTGGCTTTGTGTCATATCTCCCTGTTAACATAAATAGGAATAGCATGCTTCAAATTTGACGTGCACATTTACTTTACATAGAATGAATTGTGGTTTTAGTTTTGTACCATTGCAAAACCAATAAGACTGAGGAATTGATACTGGAAACTGTATCCTCAAAATGTTGAGGCTTACGAAATGGATCTGATGGAAGAGTTCAGTCTCTTAGAGATTTTTATCCTTTTGATACTAGGGCATGGTTTCAGTGGGACAAAATATTTGTGTTGAGGTCATACATGATTGCACTGACCTCAAATTTTAGAGCTGTTGTGCATGTGGCTTTCCCAACAACTATTTTATTTTCTATCCTAATCTTTTGGTTTGTAACACCTTTACTGACTCTCTTTTAAGACTATTCATGAAAGTTCCTCTTTGTTGGTTTGAACTGCTAGGGCCTCTTAAAAACTATTGTGTGGTTGGGTTAATTATACTTGCAATTTCTTTTGGCTGCTGATCTCGAAATAGTTCTTTGCTCCCAGAAATATACAGGAAGATGTTTCAATGGATCCAGAAAGTGCTAATGCAGATAATGAGGGTGTCAGCAGAAGCCCTGCCGCAGAAAAAGTAGAAGTAATTTCCTTGGACTTGGAAACGCTTTTTTCTTTGTAATGTCTCTTGGGATAGACGTGCCTTTTGAGCCTGCAAAATACACTAGTCTATTGCTATGTGCGCCTGCTTGGAGAATGCATTTCTTCATGGTTATCTCTGCTTTTGTGTCAATAGTTTGTTCCCTGGATTTCAGGATCTGGTGAAAGAAGAATATGTAAAGGTGGAGGTGGATATAGGTGAATCTGATAAAGATAATTCTCCAGATCACACTGTCAAAGCAGATGATACAGAAGATGATCTCTCATCATATCAAGTTCCCACTTTAGCCATACTAGAAAAGTCATCTCCACAACTTGGTTCCACAGTGGAGAATGCAGAAAAGGAGATAGGCACCTCATGTGAACATCTGGCTCTTGAGGACCCGGAGAAGGGTGACCATGATGAAGCACTCGGTAATGGTAAGATTGGATCTCCTGAGTTGAGTCAGAGAAAGATAACAAAGAGTGAAGGAACAGGAAATTTGAAGCATGCCGAGAATGGTTCATTTGGTTTTAGTTCAAAATCTCAAGACAGTTTCAAGAAGGTAAAGTTGCATAAATCACTGCATCTGGATTTGTTATACTTTGGTTGCTGGCATGTTGTCATAATGCTGGCTGTCATGAAAATCTGCGAGATATGGTTCACGTTACTATTCAGTTGTGTCTCTTTTCCAAAATAGATGGACGCTGTCTGAAAACCCCATAAGTTTTGCAATCAACTTTGTCAACCAGGAGTTATAACCACGAGGTTCTTACATGTTATCGGTAGATAAAGTAGAGAAGGAATTCCTTTCAACTCAGATTTCTTACTGTTAGTGCATTTAAAAGCAAAAAGTTTTTCTAAGGGGGCAGTTATCTCACATTGTCTACATGTTATAAAAGCTGAAGTTTCTATATTTGAATCTCTTCATTCCCTAGTGTACTCTATGAATGGAATTAATTTCTATGCTTCGATATTAGCTGTAATCTCGGCCTACATGAGAGGAAGACCTGTGGATAACATTATTGTCATCTGACCTTTTGTTTATCTTTATTTCCCACATCCTTAAATTCGATAGAAATAATCAAAGGAGGGAGATAATGTTCTTGATCTGAGTCATTTTCTTCTGACAGTGAAGAGCTATTGTTTATGCATAAGAGGCTGTTAGGAGACACCTTTGAGTTGGTTATGATTCTTACCCTTTCCAATTCTTTGATATTGTAATCCTCTGATTGAACATAAAAACACATTTGCATCTTGAGAGTCTCAATCTTCAAGTTTTCATATTTAATAGTTTGATCTAATCGGTTTTCTTGATTTTGTTGTTGAAGGCTGCAAAGATGCCTGTCACAAATGAATTGAGTAGATTCAGTGATACTCCGGGAGATGCTTCCTTGGATGATTTATTCCATCCCATTGATAAAGCTATGAATGGTCGAGCAACTGAAGCCTCATCTTCATCAGCATCCACATCACATGCAACTCAAGGCAATGCGCATTCGAATGAAGCTGGGAAATATGACCTTGCTACAAAATTGAGGGCTACGATTGTTCAAAAACAAATGGAAAATGAAAATGAGCAGCATAATGGTGGTGGTAATTTGTTACGCCTAATGATAGATGCTTTGAAGGACGATGTGATTGATATTGATGGTTTGGTATGAGCAAGGATCCCGAGCAAATCTTATTGGTCTCTTAATATTTCTTCCTCTCACTATTGTGCTTCTGTTGTTTTTGTTCAGGTTTTTGACGAAAAGTTGCCAGGAGAACATCTATTTCCTTTGCAGGTTTAATTTGATCCCCTTTAACCACTTCGGCTATTTAGTTCCTTTTCTGAAATCTAATGTTTCCCTGTTGTCTTCCTTTGCCTAGTATGATGCATTTGGAACTGAATATGATAATTTTTTATGCAATGATGATGATCTTTCATGACAAAAAGAGTGAGATCATAAGCACTTCAGTCTATATCTGCTGGCTATTAACATTGGTAGAAGCTGAAGAGACCTGACACTGGTTGCATGTTTATTGCTCTTTTCTGCTTTAATTCTATTGTTTAGATGATGTACTTTTTGAAGTCTTTGATGGCTTGAGCTATAGCAGAACCTAGTCCTCCACCAATGCATCAATTTGGGTGTAGATGTAAGTTGTTCATTGCATCTTTCGTGTCTTGTAGCGTTTCGCCAATACTATTGGGTTGTCCCTTGTTTGGTGGTTATTTATGAGCAAGGGACAAAGCTGTACAACTGATTGGTGGTGGTTATCTGGGGGTGGTTATCTGGGGAGGACAACTGATTTGAAAACGATCTGTATTAAATGTTGCATTTTATATACCAACTGTGAACGGGCAGTCTCTATCTGGTTATGATGCTAGTTGAATTAGCAATTAAGGATGATAACACTTCTTCTCAGCTCAACTGCAGTCTCTGTTCTTGATAAAAACCTGCTGTATTGATATGACATACATATGCACTTTTTAGGATTGAATCATGCATGGAGGTGATTTGCAATCTGATGGAATTAGATAGTTGGTGGTACTTTGCTCCCCTTAGGATCCATACTTGTCTGCTGGGAATAATTGAGGGGTTCCTGCTTAATTAATTCATCAAAAGAATATTTGTCATGTCTTATTCCAAAGTTGTGGTGAGTATTTGCACTGTGTCTGCAAGTCATGCTGTAAATACTGGTATGTGCATGCGCAGTAGAATCTTTCGGTGGTCCACTTTTTCTTGACATGAATTAATACCATCTTTGGTCTGCTTTTGCATTTCAGGCTGTTGAGTTTGGGAGATTAGTTGGATCTTTGAGACCAGAGGAATCGGAAGATGTGATTGTTTCTGCCTGCCAAAAGCTCATTGGCATATTTCACCAGCGTCCAGATCAGAAACTCATATTTGTCAGCCAACATGGCTTGCTACCCTTAATAGAATTGCTAGAAGTTCCTAAAAATCGTGTATGCTATATGATTTTCTTGCCTAATCTTTGGTTTTCCAACAGTTCATAAAGCATTGCAAGCAGTGCACTATTAAACAACTTTTCCTACCTTTGCAGGTAATATGTTCGGTGCTTCAACTTATAAATAAGATAATTAAGGATAACACTGACTTTCAGGAGAATGCTTGCCTTGTTGGTCTGGTAAGTGCTCTAAACATTCAGGTCGTGATCTTTATGTAAATTCAATATCCAGAAACTTGTTCTATATGCAGTTCCTGTGATAGATTTTTGTTAAGATGAGTATATTCGAAGTATTTTGCTTTGGATCTCATCTCTTTTTGAGAATTTTTTGGGATTTATTTTCACATCTGCAATGATAAGCAAGGCATGTAATTTCAATATTCTTTTGTGTACGTATTTCACTTTTTTGGTTAAATTACCATGGTATTTTTCTGTTGAAATTGGATACCTTATTAGTGAGTCTGTCCATTTACAGATCCCTGTGGTAATGGGCTTTGCCATACCCATCCCTGATCGTCCTCGGGAAATTCGCATGGAGGCAGCTTATTTTTTCCAGCAGCTTTGTCAGTCCAGGTATTTTTATGCTTTTTATTAGTATTGGCTTGTTGTATTGTGATGGGAGGAGTTAAGGATGGTGAGTGATCATTGGTTGATGCTTAATGCAGCTCCTTAACACTGCAAATGTTCCTAGCTTGCAAGGGAATACCTGTCCTTGTGGGCTTTCTGGAGGCCGACTATGCTAAACACAGGTCTACAGTCTTCTACTCTGATTACTGACTTTATATCGAGGCTATATTAAGAAGTAGGTGATGAAGGGAAAAGCAATAGCAAGTTTGATATGTGGATGCAAATTAAGATCTATTGTATTTGCACATACTCTGATGCCAAATTACTAACTGTTAGTTTTTTTGATAGTGATTTCTTAATTTGACAAGATGATCAATCACAGAATTGCATCCTTGGATCTTCTTAGCCTATGAATTTTGCTGGAGGACTTAAGGTTATATAACTGGGGGAAAAAAGTCAAAAAAGATTTTTCAAGCTGGACGATGTGGTGTGTTATAGCATGTATCAGTTGTTCTACGATATCAGTTATAGACCAATATGTAATTACTTAACCTAAATTGTGAAGAATATGCCTAAAATGCGGTGAGCCAGTGCTACAATTTCGTTCATGAAATGCATAACAATAATTTTTGCGTGACTTTCAATTTTGTAAAAAAATCAGCTGCACTGCATTTCAGTTCCTTTTCAAGTATTTTTTGTGGGCTTGCTTAATATTCTGTAATTTGGAGATCCAATAAGTGGTGGTTGGAAAGTTCTTGATATAGATAGTCGGAATAGGACCTTTCCATACTCAATCCCATAATGATACACTATACTAGTGACAACACTAAATACATCAAACCATTCGAACTTTATAAATGAAGGTAAGGCCAAGCTTCCTTGATCAGCTGGATCCTAGCATCTCTATTTTATGATAGTTTGATCCTTTATTTTTATTTGTTCATTTCTACTTTAATACTTAGTTTCATAAGTTGGAGCCCATCAAGTAATTTATTTGCAGAGCCTGTCTGGTGGCTTATGGCTTTAAAGCAAGGAAGAATGATTATCCTTAGTGGTGCATTTAGGTTGCTGATGACGTTCTCGTGCATGCCTTGTGCTTCTTGAATTATGTTTCTAACAACTTGAGCTTTCTGGTGAACACTTATGATCTATATGTGATCTACTTCTCTGGAGATTTTGGCTTTAATTTGGGCTGTTGTCACCATCTTTTGACCTTATCAATTGAAATTTGGCACTGTATTAAGGCAAAATGTTCTGTAATGCAGGGAAATGGTTCATCTGGCTATTGACGGCATGTGGCAGGTATTTAAGCTTCAGCGCTCGACTCCTCGGAATGAATTTTGCCGCATCGCTGCTAAGAATGGAATCCTTCTGAGGCTAATTAATACACTATATAGCTTAAATGAGGCTGCTCGCTTGGCTTCTATATCTGGAGGGACTGGCTTTCCAGGGGATGGTTTACCTAGAAGGCCACGGTCTGGTCAATTAGATCCTTGTCATCCTGCTTTTCTGCAGAGTGAGGCGTTGGTTTCTGCAGCCGACCAACCAGATAATGTCAAGGTTAGGCATGGAATCGCTGATCATTCTCTGCCAGCTGGAGTGCAGGAACCTTCACGTGTTTCAACTTCGAATTCCCAGACCTTAGATGCCAGTCAATCTGATTCCCGCCATCTTCCCGTAGACCTAGAGAGGCTACAATCTATCAGTTTAGCAGTTGACTCTTCACGAGGAGACCTTGAACTTAGACAACAACGCATTCCCAATTCCGCTAATAGAACATCCACAGATAAGCCTTTGAAACTGACAGATGGTGCATCAAATGGGCATTCCAGTTTGGTTACCTCTCAGCAAGAGCAAGTACGACCTCTTCTTAGCTTGTTGGAGAAGGAGCCCCCTTCCCGACGTTTTTCTGGCCAACTTGAGTATGTTCGGCACATATCTGGGTTAGAGAGACATGAAAGCATATTGCCTTTACTCCATGCTGCTAATGACAAGAAGACAAATGGAGAACTAGATTATGTGATGGCTGAATTTGCAGGTCATTAATACTTTAGTACTGATTCAAATTTCTTCTCATAAATCTAGCCTTAATCTCCTATTTTTGTAAACCTAAATCTATATTTTATGTCCTGTATGTAGCAGAAGCCACTGGGCACAGAAGGGAGAACATGAATGTTGACTCTACTCCTAAAGCTTCACACAAGACAGTAAATAAGAAGACAGGACCGCCTGGATCTGAGGGAGCTACTTCCACATCTGGAATTGCATCTCAGACTACTTCAGGTGTGCTATCTGGTTCTGGTGTTTTGAATGCTAGACCAGGAAGTGCTGCATCGTCAGGGTTGCTTTCGCATGTGGTCTCAACTCTGAATGCAGATGTAGCCCGAGACTACCTAGAAAAGGTTGCTGACCTTCTACTTGAGTTTGCACAAGCGGATACAACTGTTAAATCACACATGTGTAGCCAGGGTTTGCTCCTCCGTCTTTTCCAGATGTTTAATCGGATAGAGCGCCCCATTCTTTTGAAGGTACACTTATCGTGCATGTACTTTTCCTATATGTTATGAACATGCTGATAATTGTCTGTTTTTATTTGGTCTCAAAGATACTGAAGTGCATAAATCATCTGTCAATGGACCCAAATTGCTTAGAAAGTCTCCAGCGTGCAGAGGCAATTAAATATCTGATTCCGAACCTTGAACTTAAAGATGGACCACTTATATCGCAGATACATCACGAGGTATGTACTCATTTCATCTCTTCTAATTATACCCTTTCTTAGGCAAACTCCAGTTCTCTTGCTCCTCTAAGTTTACTGAATTGATCAGGGTTCGTTTGATTTCTGAAAGATAATTGGTGTAGGATTTCACAATTTCAATTATATATATATATTGCTGCTTCACTTTATCCGAAAATCCTTGTTGTATAAGTGTGCTTTAGAGTGCAGGACTTGTGTATTTACTGTAATGGACGCCTAATTAAACTATTCTTTCCAAACGGTCCACTTATTTTTTATAATAACCAAAAGTTATTAATATTTGGCTTTGGGACATTGACTCTAACCAGAGGGGTTCTGGGCAGGTCTAAAGCGGACAGACCAATGCTTAGGGTTTTAAGTTATAGCAATTGGCTGAAGTTCAAAAACTATGGTGTATTGACTGCTCTGGACACATGAGGCAAGGAATAACACATGGGAGATGATGCATGTTTTCTTCTTTGGAGAAAATGCATGTTCGCTAATTTCTAGTTTCCTCTGACCTCAGATTTGCCCTGCCAGTGACTTTGTTGCTTTACAACTGGTCAACACTTACATTATTGCTAAATGAGTGGGGTGTTTAGTGGTTTGTCGTCTGCTGAGGCTCCTCAAAGAAGATAGCAACCTTTCAGTTAAACTTGGGAGCACCATTTTCATTTTGAATTTTTTTCTGGATGGCATTTATTAGCTTGCTGGTGAATTAACCACTTTACATGGGACAAAAGATCTAAATGAATGATGTTTCAGCCTGCAATCACATTTCTTTATTCTCATTGTGTGTTCTGCCAGAGTCATTTGGTTGCAATATCCAAGAGCAAAGCTAGTTCTACTGTTTAGTTCCTTTGCTTTTCGATGCCTTTGTTCTATGGATTCTGATTAGTTGCTGTTTACAGTTTTACACCTTGTAATGTGCTTGTGAACTCTATTCTTTATTTTGCAAGGTTCTCCATGCACTCTTCAATTTGTGCAAGATAAATAAGAGGAGACAAGAGCAAGCTGCGGAAAATGGAATCATTCCACATTTGATGCATTTTATCGTGACAGATTCTCCATTGAAGCCCCATGCGTTGCCTTTATTGTGTGATATGGCTCACGCGTCACGTAATTCAAGGGAGCAACTGAGAGCCCATGGGGGACTTGATGTGTATCTAAGTCTGCTAGATGATGAGTTTTGGTCCGTAACAGCATTGGATTCCATTGCTGTCTGCTTGGCTCATGACAATGACAATCGGAGAGTGGAGCAGGCATTGTTGAAAAAGGAAGCGGTTCAGAAATTGGTGAAGTTTTTCCAGAGTTGTCCAGAGCAACATTTTGTCCACATTTTGGAGCCTTTCTTGAAAATAATTACGTAAGTGTTATTTGTCTGTGACTCTTGGTCCTTTCACTTGCCTCTCCTACCCTGCAACTAGTCCAAAAAGAGGAAAAGCAGACTTGGTATTTTGCTCTATTTCATTGATTTTTGCTGTATGTTTTTTAAGATAGTAATTCTTTCTTTGGAGAGGCGGTTTCTTCTTAGACCCATGATCCTACTGATCATGAGTCTGGTTGCTGAGGACGGCCATGTGGACTCAATAGAAAGTAAGAGGTATCCAGTGATTGTATCCATGTCTCTCATCTGAAGTAGACTGGAGTGGGAGAAGCCAGTTTAAAGCTGATTTTGGTCAATTTCCTCTTTATTTCTGTTTACCTCTTAGTAGTGTGCAATCTGCTATATCTTGTGGGAGGTCACTGATTTTCTGTCAAGAAATCTGCCTATGCATCCTTAAACTTTCATTGTTTGTTAAATAACCGGTATACTTCTTCATGCAGCAAATCATCTCGGATCAATACAACATTAGCTGTTAATGGTCTAACACCTTTGCTCATTGCAAGGCTAGACCATCAGGATGCTATTGCCCGTCTTAATCTGCTCAAGCTAATTAAGGTGCGTATCTTTCCACTTCTCTCTTGCTTATTAGTCTGCATGTTGCTATTGGCATATTTTGCTTTGTGCTTTTCTCCATGGCTCTTACGTGTGCTTTTCGTCATGCCTCTTAGTGTGTTGGAACGAGTTACATTTTCGAAGCTTTAAATTCTCGAATTTTGGTTAGAAGAAAATTGAGTTGTCAACTTTCCCCCCGTAATGATGCATGTCTATTCTTTTACTGTCTAATTTCTGCATCTAAAATCGGTTTCATTTACCATTACTTGAACAAAATGCTGACCACTTCATTTATTGTCAAGCGGACAACTCTCTTGTTGACAATAGAGGTTGTCGTGTTGCATATCTGTTTTGGAAGAGCGTCTCCATGCCTGCTTATGCATTATTTACTGACTTTGTGATCTTACTGTCGTAGGCTGTTTATGAGCACCACCCTCGGCCCAAGCAGTTGATTGTGGAAAACAATTTGCCCCAGAAACTTCAAAACCTGATAGAGGAACGCAGAGATGGGCAGAGCTCCGGAGGTCAAGTCTTAGTTAAACAGATGGCGACGTCCCTTCTCAAGGCGCTCCACATCAATACCGTCTTGTGATCTCTGGTTTTTTTTTTTTTTTTTTTTTTTTGGGCTAGTTTTATCTCTTCCTTTTGTACATTGCCTGGCCTTAGGGGGGATTGTATGTATATGTATGTGCTGTTCAGTTTTTCTCTTCTTTTGGATTTTTTTTTTTGTTTTCGAGTGATTGTCGGTTTCAAAGAAGACGCTGCAGGCCCTCATTGATGTTGGACGCGAAAAGTCCCTGATGATGGTGGCTATATTTTTGTTTGCTGGCCACCTCTTTTGTCCTCTTTTTTTTTTTTTTTTTTTGGGTCACCAATTTGTCATATAATGTTTTCCTTCTCTCAATGCAATGACAAGTTTTGTACCATCTATTTCGTTGAGCTTCTTCCTAGACGTAATTGAGACTTGCACTGACCGTTTCGTTTGATTGCAAGATCCTTCTGACCCTAAACCTAAAACATTTATGTGGATAATTTTTGCTTTGCTTAAAATAATTAGTTAATGATTTTTTTTTAGTTGTCATCAACAATTTATATCAAAGAAAAAGTAGACAATGAAATTAATTTTAGTTAATTGATTTTTATAGAAGATACAAACGATCTTTTTAGATAAATATTTTTCAAATCATTCATTTTTATATTACCCTAAAAATCTGATGATAACAAACAAATTAAAATTCAAATCTTGAGACGCTGGGTGTACATGGTAATGTTTATGTTCTTAAAAACGGTTTCCATTTATAAATAACTTTTTTCTATTTTTGTTCTTGGGAAAAAATTTGAGCAAAAGATGTATGATAATTACGCATAATTTCTATTTCGATAATAGAAGAACAAAAACGTGTTTGGATGATCCAAAAAATTTCTATTTTCAATTTTTTTCTATTCCCAATTTTTTCATTTAGTTTATAAAATGTTAGTTATAGTTGATTATATAAAGTTATTGAAAGAGGAAGGTGTAATTGGAATCATAAACTCATGCTTTTTAAATTTAAAAAAAAAATACCATCATCGGCTAATTATTAGGGAGTGGTATGGCCTAAGAAATAGAATCATAACTTTACCAAAAAAAAGAAAAAAAGAAATAGAATCATGATATATAATCATATAGAATTAGATGACCTTATAGAAATGTTGCCAAGTATTTATAAATAACATTACAAAAATTGGAAGTATAAAATCATGGAATCTCGTGCATATTAAGATGCCTTGTCATTTTACTTGCAATATTTTTTCAAAGTGCGTTTATCAGCTGCCTTTTCATGCGATGTATCATTTGTAACTTCCACTTGTCTAAGTCTAAACAGGTATTCTTGATCTCCATATAGAGAAAAGCTTTTGTCCATCTCGTCTTGGTCACAAATATAGTTATGAAGAGCACAATATGCAATTATAATAAATGCTTGCTTCTAAATTGTAAATGGAGGCATGTGTCTCAAAATTAAAAATTTGATTCTCTAATATCCCAAATGACCTATCAATGACATTTCTTAATAAAGAGTGCCAATGGTTGAACAACTATCTTATTGTTTTGGACCATCTCTCTTTACCCCTATAATCATTTAGATGACACTAATCACTTTTATACGAGTTATAAGTCTTAGAAGTGCTACATAACCAGAATTTACCACATAGTATTTGCCTATAAGAAAGTATATATGAATTTGTTATAATATGCAATCGCAACACAATCATAAGGAAGATTATTAATTATAGACAAAGCAAATACCGAGTGATGATCAAAGAAATTGCAGTTAAGAAGTGTTGAGTGTTGCCAAGAACTCTCAACATTCGTTGACAGATCATTCTCACCCAACATACGCAAAAATAGATTTAATATTAAACGAACAAATACACAACACATTCTAGGTCATAGTCCCTTTCCTGCCTCTAAATGGGATTTATTTCGACACAGGCACAGAAGCATTAACGTCGATGCCATCAATAGCACTTATGCAGCCCTATGATTTTATTAAAAATTACCATTATACAATATTATCAACTTCATGTATTTGATGATGTAAAATCTATATGAAAATCATACCTTAAAATAATGTTTAAGGTTAAGATTCATAAGAATCTTCATTCAGAATAATATCAAAAGAAGGTGGCTTGATAACCTCTTTTGACAATTTAAGAACTAATTTCAATACTCTAGTGAAAAGCTAATTGTTTCTCCCGAAAGCTGGAATCTATCACATAAATATTTGATGAAGTTCTTGTGACCAACTAAAGATGAGAAGAGCCCAACTTGTTCATCTATTTTAACATATTGTTTCAACCAATCTCTTATCCTCATTAAATCATATAGGTTCAAAAAAATATATCTCTATATTCTGGAAACTTCATATATTCTATTTGAATGTCCATAAACAACCTTCCTTACCCATTTGACTTCCAACAATTTACTATCCCTAATAAGTTCTTTCATATGCAAAGACTCGTCCATTGTAATAGTGCACAACTATGTTATCATTATATCTATATCAAACTAATTCAATAATTCAACTGATGCTATCTGTGCATTAGATACACTACTTGATTCCTCTTCCATAATACTTATATCATCACACAAATACAGGAACATCAATATAAATATCTAAAAATAAAATAAAAATCAATAAATGCCAATAATATAAATTGTAAAGTGAAAGCAAATCAAATATAAAAATGTCAAGCAACTCATCATATCAATGCCACCACATGAAAACAAATACAAGAATCAACATGAATATCTTTAAAACCCAAATAACGAGTAATAATATAAGTCAAAGAGTAATGAATCCAATGCAATCCTCAGTATATTTTCCAACATCTACTAAAGACATTGGAGAACTCCATTTCTCCTCTCAGTTGGGAATTTGATGAAAGCCTCTCTCCAGGTGGCACTAATGTATATTCGTTCCACTGCTTTGTCATAAAAATCTTGTCATAACTTAGGTATGTTAGCTAATAACTAGGACATCAATCACAGCAGATACAAAAAATAAGTCTATAGGTAATGATGTGACATGCGGGGTAGAATAGCCACTTACATATTGACTTGTTATAGATTTGATAATCTTTTATAAGGCTTTGCAGGTGCTAACAACATCATATGGGTTAGTCTTTATTCTCTTATTGGTATTTAGAGTCCTATCTAACTTGTGTTTGTTATAAATTAAAGTAGTTGTATAATCGGCCGTAAATACACTTTCATCAATACGGTATTCACTAAAATCCATTGAATTACCATCTACATCACCACCAACATTAACATCTTCCTTCGACAGAGTCAACTCTTCTGCATTTTCTGCTATATGCTCCCTAGTAGCATATGTATCATCAAAAACAAAACGTAGCTTGAGATATAGACGAAATCTATCTTGGTTGAATTGTGTCCACTCATTGTTATCTTGCAATTTTCACAATGATGACATATCTTAGCAACATAATAAAACATATTAAAGTTTATATTTTGAAATGATCTCAAAATGACCAAAAGTTAAATGATACTTTGATGTGAAATTCCTATATACTCGGATCATTGACAATAACCTTTTGTTGACATTATCCCAGCCAAATTCAAAGGGTGAGATATGTTTCTTAAAGCTATCATTTTATTTATTTTTAGTTTGTTTGCCTATATTGAAGTCTCGTCTGTTTATTGAATTCAACCTGTATGTCATTTCACCTCTTTTTTTGTAAGTAGAAGATATGTGATTTCCCCTATTAACCTCTTCTATCAATAAATTTATATACAAGTTGATTAAAGGTTTAACTCACTTTGTGGTGAATGCCTCTTTTTGGAATGTCATTTAACCTTGACCGTTTGGGTAACATATGAACTATATATTAAATCATGATGTAATCATGTAGGAATTACATGTAATACTACATTAAATCATAACATAGTTATAACATTGTAACCATCCAACATTTGGCTATCAAATACAACCCTTTCTTTTTTAAGGTTTCCATTTGAACCAAAAACAATTTTTTTTTTTGGCACTAGATTCCAACCAGAAATGCAATATAAGCATAGGCATTGAGTCTGAACTTAAAGGAACGACATGATTAGAACTAGAACAAAAGAAATCTACAAAACCTTCCAATACAAGTTGATCCCAAATACCTAATTCACAAGCACAATCGTTATAGGGTTCAAACAACAAGAATAACCAAAATCCAAAGTGAAAATGATAAGTAGAGGGACATTGTATCTTGGAGAATACTGCACAAAGCAAATTACGGCAATCTAAAGGAGAAACCAAATTTACAAACCTCTTCACACCAACTAACTGTAAATGTAAAAAGGTGGTAAAGCCAAGTCCCAATCTATTCATTTCCCATATAAACCCACACCACTTGTGAAAGTTGCCGTATTCTAGCCAATGTTGGCATTAGAAAAAGCTACTCAACTCAATTCATCACATTTTAAAATCAAAACGTCGAGAAGTGCAGGTAAGAGAAAGCTTTAATCATGACTTTACTTAAGCAACTCGTTAATAGGAGGCTCATACTCTAGTGCTCGAGTTCAAAGTGAAGCTCTAACCCTTTGCACTACAAGACTATTAAGGAAAACCCCTGCAGTGATAGTGGCTAATTAACAAAAAGGCCATATAACAGATTGGAACTCACTTCCAGCACTCCTAGAAAAAAGGGGCAGGAATCAGCTATGAATGTTGGGATTTTGTGCCTATAAATCAGCTAGACAGAACAGAAGAAGGAAACGAGTGTTTCATCAAACGCAGTACACAGCACGTTGGGCTTGTTCCATAGAATAGGCACCCCAAGAAAGCCCACAACACTCCACTTGTCTAACATACAAAACATTGGCAGGTATAAACCCAGCAAATTTTGGCTCTCCCTCTTTATTCTTATTCCAAAACAGAGAAACCTAGAGTGTAAATCAATTACCACGAGTTTGGCGGTCAAAATCCGGCAAAACCTCTCAATTGAGCAATCCCGGCTCATAAATTTGTAAGGCAAGCCTTAATAGCTTTCGCACCACCGAAAGCGAAAAATGCAACACAACTCTAGGATCAATAGCTCCCGCACCAATGAAAGCGAAAACGCAATGCACCAATGAAAAACCTTCACACAGCACAGAGAATTCGCGCCATCATCTCTTTCCTATCGTTAAAACCCTCACCCCAATCGAGAGTTACTCTCCAAGCGAGCCAACATGTTTATCTACGCGAACCACGCAACATAGCCCGCGTAATCCACCGAACGCCCGTAAATCTCACCAAATTTCAGTCCAAGGAAAGAGAAAACAAGAAGAAATCAAAGCAACGGTCTGTACGGTGACGGAGGTCTGTAACTCGACGGCGGAAGCAAGAGTACCTCCAAAAACGACATGAAACGAGCTATAATAGGAAGAAATCAAAGGAATGGCAAAATGCAAATGGTCTAGAACTAATGGCTTTGCTCAATTGAGCGAAAAATCAAGCCCAATCAAAAAGGCAGAGGGAAGCAACAAAGAACAAAGCAAGAATCACGAAAGAGAAAGCAACAAACGTGAAAGTGAGACACCTATCAAATCTCAGGACTAATTGCATCAACAGAGGAGGAAAGGTGTTGATGACTCCATCGTCTCCAGCGACCGTTAATCAATCGATACAGGCAGGAGACGGAAACTTCACGAAACAGAGAGAAAAAAGAGAGATAACAACGTCTTTGATGCGCTAAGTAAAAAGGGATAAGAATTGATTTTGTTTTTATTTTTGTTTCTGATTTTTTTTTAATTTCTTGTTTTTGTTTCAAATCTATTCCCAAAAACAAAAGAAATTATTTAAAGCATTTCTGTTTCCGTTCTATTTCTATTTGGAATAACAAAAAAGAAAAAAGAAAATCTGGAACGTTACCAATGGCGCCTTACATTTCAGCATTCCTGTTCAATCCATATATAGTAAGCTAAGGAGTCACAAAATCCCCAAGTCAACCAACAATGTTGAGATATTTACTAATAGTCAGCTAAGGAGTCACAAAATCCACAAGTCCACCAACAATGTCAAGATATTTACCACTAAACAAGTCATCCTCCCAACACAAAAAGATCGGAGCATTCTGCCATCGTACAAAACCATCGAGAAAAAGTGAAAAAAATCAATGTTGCATCCATTGAAACCGCACACAGCAGCACACTTCATCGACATCCAGACCAGTGAGCAGAACCAAGTGCTTTCCCAATTAGATAAGATCAGCAACGTTCATGGGCATTTCGTCAATCTGGGTACTGTAGTATTGCTCTATATCTCTCAAGATCTTGATATCATCACTCTTGACAAAGTTTATAGCAACACCCTGCCAAACAACAACAAAGGATTAGTGTCGTTTCAATCATTTATTATGCAAAAGTGTCGAAATATAATTCTTTCGGCGCCATAACCAGGGCATGATTTGCATGATACCAACTGAAGTGCGCAAAAACTATAAACAAACACAGCACACATAAAAACACAATCATTAGCGAAAAGCATGGTATTAGCATCAACTTCATAGAGCAGACTAAGCAAACCAAGCTTTATAAAGTTCTTGCAATCTTATGCAAAGAAACATCCTTTTCAAAATAATATAAAAAGGCAGAAGAAGAATATTAAACACTGCGGGACAACCAAGTGCATCAAGCATCACAAACACAAAAGCCTCATTGAAAGATGGTCCAGTCCTCCATTAGAGATGGAAAAACAAACACTAACATTTTTAAGTACACAAGAAATGTCCTTGCCATAAAATTGAAGAAAAATCAGGCAGCTTTTTTCTGCCAAATAATTTGGGGGAACAAAGTTAGGGAATAAACTTGACCCTACACAAATCATCATGAATTTGGGGGCTAGGAGAAAAGGAGCAGATCAATCACCCAGACCGGCAACTTTACTAAAGAAGAGAAAAGAGGGAAGGAAAAAAGCTGAGATATGAAGTCAGTGAACATGACTAAAATTTCATGAGCAGCTCCATAATGGAACTACATGGGTGTCATCAAAGTTCCATATTCTAAAACCACAAGCAGCACAGCCATATTAAGTATGTTTTTAGGGGAGGTCATTGGAGTGCCATATTCTAAAACCACTCTGGAGCAGCACAGCCATAAATCAGTATTTTTTTCAAAAAAGACATCGCACACATGGTTTCTAAGCTGCCAATAATGCCTGCATTACAGGATAATCTTTCCACTAAGGTCAGAACTCTAGGAAATAGACTGGTATTGCTCTTAAGAACCAAATGCCCTACCATAAAAGTTACTCAGGAACTTCGGCAGACTATTGGCATCTCTCTCATATCGATTCTCATTGACAAAAAAGGAGGCTTATGGATGTGTTGGTTTCACAGAGGTAAGGCATGCTTTGACTTGTAACGGCAATCAGAACAAGAATATCATCCCAGAACACAAAAGGCTCTTCTTTTTCCATTTCTTTACAAATCTGGAATTAATTAATGCAACACAAGGAAAAGAGACAACTGCTGAATATGATAGACCCTGGAAAATGGGATTGAGAGAAATTTTACCTTGCGTCCAAATCGTCCAGATCGACCAATGCGGTGAATGTAAAGCTCTCTGTTGTTTGGAAGGTCATAATTTATCACCAGTGAAACCTGAATAGAGAGAATTATAAGGATGGTCAATTTCAATTCATAGCTCACAATACTGCCAAGATGATTTACAAGCACAAGTTTAACTAGAAACTCCATTATCCAGCCATATTATGTCCATCCCCCAAAGCTATGAGCCAATTAGCAATGAATCAAGATGTACCAGTGACTCAAAATATAAGTATTTATGCTGACAGGAGCAAAGTGACTAATAAGCAAACACATTCATAACAGTAACCATTCAGATATATTTGTGCTATATATCACTATACTTGCTAAAAGACAAACCTGCTGAACATCAAGTCCACGAGCCCAAACATCAGTGGTGATCAGCACTCGTGTTGCGCCTGACCGAAATTCTCCCATAATTGCATCTCTTTCCTTCTGAGGCATGTCTCCATGCATAGATGAGACGGTGAAATTATTGCTTCGCATCTTTTCTGTCAGCCAATCCACCTATCCAAATGTGTGTGACACAGGGAGTTATAGGTGACAGTCAACCAAAAAGTACAAACTAAAGCCATGGCTCTGACAGGTGTATTTCTTATACTTCAGAACTGTATTCATGTGAAAGGATGAGAGACAGTAAAGCATTGGCGTAAGGTTGGGGGAAGCAGAACGTTCAAATACTTTACAACACCGAGTGCATATATCAGCATCTGCCAAAACTTAGTAAAACCAGAGTCAACCATATTTTATATTTCAAAAATTATACTCATCCAAAAAAATATCAGTGAAGTGCTATTGTACAAATAAGAAAAAACCCCTTGCCATTTGAGTATGCAATACACATATGGCACGACTAGGTTATTTTATTCTAGTGGAAACATTGTGTAACTGCAAACTGCATGTTCATGCTACTTTCCCATAGATATACTTCTCACCTCCATATAATCATAAATAAAGGGAAATAAATCATGCTACCAATGGTAATTCAAAACAGTCATCCAACCAAAGCCTAATGCCAAATGCATATACTCAACCAACCAAAACACACATAAACTGCCTACTTGGACAAATAAAAGGAAATGAATGAGGCTTCAATAAGACTGCACAAGAGAAATGTTTGTTACAAAGAAAAATAGCTACACTTAGACATAAAAGTGATGGAACCCTTACCTTCCGTTTGGTGTTGCAGAATATAACAGCTTGGGTTATGGTCAGGGTATCATAAAGATCACACAATGTGTCAAATTTCCACTCCTCTCTTTCCACTGCAACGAAAAATTGCTTTATCCCCTGTCATCATTTGCAAAAACAAAAGATCGTCAGTCTTCTGCTTCAAGCCCAAATGTGTCACACACTCAAGTGCGTACACTAAAAATAAGCACAAGAAGTGATTACCTCCAGAGTCAATTCATCACGCTTCACAAGGATCCTCACAGGATCTGTCATGAACTTGCCAGTGATCTCCAAGATCTCATTTGGAAGTGTAGCAGAAATCAAGACAACCTACACACAGATTCCGCAAATTTAAATTTCGACCAAGTCATTGATCCTTAAACTTCAATGCCAGCAACAAGCGTAAAAAGCCCTTCCCCCCTTTTTGGGAATGAAGATGCTGCATGCGTATAAGTGAAATATAAGCGGGACAAATTTTTTGGAGTACTGCAACAGTGACAATCATAACTGCACATGAACCGAATAATGTGGGCTACCAAAGTTGATTTACAGCCTTAATTAACACAGAAAGAAAAGGAAGGGATCCAATATATGGATATGTTCTTGGAAAACCAATGCAACACATTAAATCAATGAAATTACAACATCTGTACTACATGCGATGCATATGCAAGAATGACAAAACATTCAATTCAAAGAATGAACGTGATATACAACTGCTAAAAAAACATTACCTGAAGCTCTGGTGGAAGATATCTATAGACATCATAAATTTGATCCTTGAATCCTCTGCTCAACATCTCATCAGATTCATCCTGGCAAACCGCAAATCAAATTTAAAACCAATGGAAACGAAAAAAAAAAAAAAATCATTGATGCAACAAAGAAGGTCAATTACTTACAAGAACCAGCAGTTTAATAGCTCTAGTGCGCAGAGTTCTCCTCTTGATCATGTCACAGACTCTGCCTGGTGTGCCAGACACCACGTGGACTCCATGCTCTAGTTTCCTGATATCTTCACCCAAACTCTTGCCTCCTATGCAAGAATGTGCCTGTATATTCATATAATCACCAATAGCGAGAATCACCTTCTCTGTCTGGGAAGCCAATTCCCTAGTTGGTGACAAGATCAACGCCTGGACCCTGCATAGCCACATAGACCAACATAAGTATTACAAATAATAAAGAGATGACATTCAGCTAGGATGGGAATAAACCACCGTTCATAGATCTATCCAAGTGCATCCAAAGCAAGGAATAAGAAATGCCCACCAAAATTGTCCATAACACCAAAATGTCGCTTGACATACAGTAAAAAATAATGACCTGTGTTACAGTTAAATTCCACCTTGCTATTACATGATTATAGACCTTGCAAACCTGAATATCACCACTGTTCTAACAATGCCTTTTTACACTTCAAAGGAAAGTTGAATAATGAACAAATCAAATTCACAATGTCCAATCAAAATCATGCGATACGTCGCCAAACATCAGATTGCAGCGCAGACTTGCCAGACATTTGCGGAGTACTGAAAGACTAAAAAGTGAAGCGCTATCAGGCAAAAGGGTTTCCTCAACGTGATTTCCACGCAACAGAAAAAGTTCAGGCAACTTCGGCTGTTTCTCTAGCCATCATAATCCTAGTCCCTCAGAGTGTTCTAACATAGAAAAATAAAATAACCAATTCAATAGTTAATCAAGCCTACTATCCTTTCGAGCACACGAACTAAGCTGGAACGGACGACAAAACCTAAACTATTCACGACTCACAGGCGAGCCGAAAAGACCGGCAGAATCGGCGTAACAGAGGATAACAACGAACGAACGCGAACTAGGGTTTACGGGAAGCGAAGGACGTACTCTCGGTTGGCGGTATCGACGATCTGGCAGACGGTGAGGGCGATCATGGAGGTCTTGCCCGTGCCGGACTGGGCCTGGGCGATGACGTCGCGGCCCTGGATGATAGGCATGACCGCCCGCTGCTGGATCGCGGAGGGCTTCTCGAAGCCGTAGTGGTAGATCCCGCGCAGCAGGTCGTCCTTCAGGTCCATCTTGTCGAAGGTCGTGACCGGCTCGACGCCCGGGGTCGTCTCGAAGACGAGCTTCTCGTCGTCCGCCATCGTCGCCCTCCTCGACCGGTTCGCCGGAACCACGCTCGCAGTGGCCGCCGCCGCCATACTCGCAACCCTGTCTCCGCCTCTCTGTTTCTCTCTCTAAAAGAATCTCTCTCTAGAAATCTCGCTGTGGAGGGGAAAAGATGAATGCCCCTAGTTATATACGTTAGGTTTTCACGCGACGATCGTTATCGAGAATTAACGGGGTTTTAACTTAGGCTAAAATATCAGTTAAATTTGAAATCGAAATCCTAATTATAAAAAATGATAAATAATTTAATTTCATCGATTATCTTTTCGTAGATGACGTGGGTCGATCGATCTTTATCTTACTGGCAAAATTTAAATATCTATTTGCTTTATTCCTAAAATTGAGAAACTCTTTGTATATAAATAAGTATTCGAGTTGCCGCTCCAAATATGGAAAATCCTTATGGCTCTTATGTTAGGAATTTTTTAAGCTATGTAATTGCAACGAAAAAGTACAGATTGGGAGAAAAAATATACATATTCATGTACTTTTGTAAATACCTTTTTCCATTAATATAAAGCAAAAAGTTTCTTTCGAGTCTCGCCTCACATTCCTAAATTAAGCACGAACTTCATTAGAATTGTTCGGATTTTTCGTTTTTCAAAACTTTATCCACAGTTGCCATTAAGTTGTGCATAGATCACTTTTTACCGTTAAATTTGAATTTTGTCGCATGTATTTAGAGTATCATCTAATCTAATGTATCATGTTGAAATTGACTTTGAGTGCATTCATTGTGGATGTTCATTAATTAAAGTCTTTTATTTATCAAAAATTTTAATAAATAAAATTTGAAACCTTAATTGAAACACAAATATTAAGGCCTTGTTTGGTTTAGCATTAAAGGGGCTTTCATTGCGAAAGCCTATTGGGAATAAATTTAGGTGTTTAGTTTAGCATTTTGAGGTGTCCTTGGCAAATGCTAGCCTTTAAAATACCGAAAGCCCAAGCAGGTGAGGACCTGCTTTGGGCTTTCCGTATTTCAGAAATGCAAGTCACCTTTACTATTCATCTGTTGACTTTTTTTTTTTTCAAAGCCAATCATCTTCCCCACACTCCAACTGTCATTGATCTAAGAACGGAGTTTTATCGGATTTTATTTTTATATTTAAAAAAAAACTCTTTTCAAATGTTGGGTTCGCATTCTTTTCTTTTTTGTCATTTTTATCTTTTAACAATCAATAGCCCAACTTTTTATCAATACACTAAAATGATCATTAATTAATGAAGATGATTAATATTACAATAATTAAAAAATTATTCGAAGTTGAAAACAAACCTAAAAGAACCTATGACCAAAAGTTGAGCTTTGCATCTAATCTATAATTAAATTCTTTTAATATAATTTTTAAATAAATTTACTAACATATATCTTTTACATTACTCTTAACATGAAAATGTAAAATGTTATATAGTCATTGTTTCTTTTTTGCAATTTTAAAAATACTAAAACTAAAAAATTTAATTTGGTTACACTAAAGGATTTTTCAAATATATGTTTACCAAATAGTCTTGCATTTCCCTAAAATACTTTTCAGTTATAGTTTACCAAACAGCCTAGCATTTCGGAAAACCCATTTACCTCAAAGGTATTTGCATTCTCTCAAGGGCATTTCCCCAAAACCAAACCAAACGAACCCTAACTCTTATATAGCATATCCCATGTATATTAGAATGATTTTCCGTGATATTTTATTTTCTAGTACTATTCTCATCTACACTTCATTCTAATGCTATTCCTTTATGTACCCAACCAAAAACCACTACTTGAAAACATATAGAAACAAATTGTATGTATTGCACAAAATGAATTGCAATAACAAAGAGGTTATATGTCTCCTTGGATATTTTCTTATTTTTATGTTGCAAATTCACTCTTTGCCTAAGTTTTGTTGTTATTTTTTAATGAGTTAATATGATTATTTGGAGAAATGTCGCTAAAAGTTAACAAATATAGCTAGCTATATATACATTCGTATATACACACGTATTACGATGCGATGGACATTAGTGTTTGAGATGATGTGATATTGTTAGCATTGTGATTTTTTCTTTCCTTTTTCAATTTGAAACGTAGTGTAAAATTTTATGATTTAGTGTAATTGCATTTGAATGAAGGAGAAAGTACTTATAATAAGAAAATAAATATTTTAATTGTTGGGATATGTCATAGAAGTGTGATTCCTCCATAAAAAAAAAGTTCATAGAGCTTGAGAATAACTTAAGTCTCGATCCATCAATCTATCAAATTGGACTCAATTTTATTAAAATACTTCAGTTAATAAGTTGTCTACATTATACTTATCCTCGACGGAGAACTTTCTTTCGTTGTATGCCCTCACATGCGCACTTCAACGAAAATAAAGCTCTAATAAACATTGAGAGTCGCCCTTTCTTTTTAATTTTTGAGAGATAATTTACGATTTATTTTCGAGTACAAATGATTTGCTCATCGCACGTGTATTATAAAAACCAATGAGATGGAAAGAGTACATTCAAGACAACCAGAATGACGTCAAGACACGGTGGCGGTTGTGCTCCTGGACGACGGCTGTCGAGGCCCCTTGACGTGATCTCGTCGGTCGGTCACGGGGGGCCCTCGGCGAGAGAGAGGGAGAGAGAGAGGGAGAGGATTGCAGGGAGGCCCTCGTGGGAACAGACGATGATGACGACGGGCCGGGATGAGCCTCAACGCGAATGTTGCGGTCGGCGTCCGGGTAGAGGGGAAATTTGGAAGAAAAACGACGATTTGGTCGGCAAAATCATTATGGTAATTTGATATCAAGACATGAATTAATATCTAAAGTTCCATTTGTGTCATGAAAAATACTGCGTTCCTAAAACATGTTTTTTATGAAGTTATTTTTTAGAAAAATGATAATATTTTTATGTATTCATCCAAAATATTAAAATGAACTAGAGATTTTTTTTTCTACATTCGATATGGAAAATTCAATTCAATTTATTTTTATATACTCCTCTTAATTTTTAATTATTTTTATTTTTCTTCTTATCAAATGCAAGCTTGAGGCTCGTTGGCCTTGAAAATGTTCACTAATCTGATGAGGCCCGACACTGGTGAACTAGAGGCTCATGCTCTTTTAGATCTAGTGAGTGGCTAGCTTGAGCTCGCCGATTTGGCAAGCGATGAGCTTGAGCCTCACTTATGGTTGGCGACTGCTCAAAAAAGAAGGAAAAAAGAAAGAAAGAAAAGAAAAGAAAAAGAAAAATGATTAAAAATTCAAAATTTTTAGAAAAGAATGAAAGAAGAAAAAAAAAGGAGAAGATGCTAACGGACATGAGATAAGAGAAAATAAGTGAAGAAAATATTTTCCCTTATCTTGGAATATTTTTTTTTTCAGTTGATGAAAAATATTTTTTTTTGACTGGTTCATTTTCTATTAAATAAACGTCAAAAAATCTAAAAAACTTTTTTTATGGAAATTATTTTTTATAAAACGAACGGAGTCTAATATTAATGCACAAATAGATAGGAAATATGACAGAAAATGATCCATAAACTTTGGTTTGATGTATAATGTAATCCTTCAACTTTTAAAATTATTCAATATGATTTTGGACTTTTGGTATATGCTCAATTTATCGTTCAAAGACGTCTATGGATTAGAATAAATATGTATCAAAAGTTCACGATAGATTAAAAATTCATAGTTAAATTGCACGTTTCATAAGATTAAGAATTATTTGTGTCATTATTTGATAGTGATATTAGCGACTTGCAGGTGATAAGTACAGTGGTCGAATTTTCACCTTGAATCCGCCTACCGCCATCATCGCCATGTCCCTGTGATCGTCATTTCTCTCGGCCCAACTAAAATAACTGCACTCTCTCTCTCCCCCTTTCCTGCTGGATCTGCCTCGAATCCAAACGCATTTCCGATCTGCGCTCTCTCCCTTTCTCTCTCTCTCTCTCTCGCTCCTTCTCGCCGTACTGCTCCGCGATTCCGTCCGGGCGTGGAATCCGCACCTCGGATCTCGTCGATGGATCTGTAGAAGGCGGCCCCCCCGCCCGGAGTCTCGCACCGCCGGCGATGATGCCGCCGAGGTTCTCGATCTTCGGCGGCGGCGGCGGCGGCGGCGATGCCAAGAAGCCCGGCGGCAGCCCGCACAGAGTCCCCAAGAGCGAGCTCGCCTCGCCCTCGATAAAGCTCCGCACCGACAAGGAAGTGTACAGGCCCGGCGATGCGGTGGTCGCGACGGTGGAGATCGTGACTCCCGACGCGGGCGGTGTGGTCAAGAACGGCTCGGTCTGTTCGCTCCTGATCAAGCGCCTCGGCTTCGAGATCAAGGGGATTGAGAAGTTGGACTCTCAATGGTTCGCCACGCAGAAGCCCTCGCCGGAGTCCAGGCAACGCAGAGGTACTCTTTGGGATTCTGTTGTTGTCGATGAAATTGACGGGAAGAGACCATCGGGGATGTTGTTAGAGTGTCGGGAATTGCGAATTCGGTAGGAATTGGTGTTTTAAACAGTATTGGGCGAGGAATATTGTACTGTATGTCTTGTTTGACTCGATCTAGTGGCTGCAGAGGAGGTGCCCACAAGAGGAATTTATAAAGATTAATCATGGAGTATGAAGGCTTGCTTGATGAGTTAAATTTGTCGTTTGCAGGTGAATATGCTTTTATGGACTGCTCGGTGCCATCCATATTCTCAAATCAGATTGTTTCTTGCGGCACCACTAAAACCTGTAAGTGCATTTTCTTTTTTCTGTTGTTCCATTTGCACGAAAAGGTTAGACAGATGATGAAGAAATTCGCATGGC
This sequence comes from Eucalyptus victrix, assembly GCA_016097545.1. Lineage (NCBI taxonomy): Eukaryota > Viridiplantae > Streptophyta > Magnoliopsida > Myrtales > Myrtaceae > Eucalyptus > Eucalyptus victrix. The sequence goes on from CM027844.1 coordinate 33,598,767, forward strand.
GTTAAGAAACAATTAACCTAGATTTTACATGTAAATCTGTAGCTACAAGATTGTTCTTAGTTTTCTTCCACCGAATATGGAATCTTCCTTTCTTACTGTTGTTTCTACATGAAGTCTGGTACTGATAGGGAAGAATATATTGTCAGATGGGAAACAGGTTTATTACTCAGAAGAGGGAAAAATCATTTAGTGTTGGTGAAAGGACTTTCACAGCTCGCTGGTTGATCCAAGCACATGAATCTGGGAAAAAAGTTTGTCCATAAACTTAAAGTTGAGTGACTATAATAGAAAAGGGCTAATCCGTTTCTAGATCAGTATCGCTTAGCTAGTCTAGATACATGCATTCTCTGGATGTCCAAAATATGACCAAATCTATATTATGTTAGAATAATCAACCAGAAGGAGCTGGGTTTCTTCTTCATATTTTAGTACTATCTGTGCTGTCACTTTGATTCTATAGCCTGTCTAGCTTTCATTTTACTAGTATCCTGTTGAGCAATGTTTAAGCAATGAGTTTAGGATTCCTGATGATTGAGGGATGATTTGGGATTCTTATCCAGGGATAGAAGAATTTTTACCACATATGCGAAGCATAATTTAAGGGTGTCTCCTTGGAGTAGACTCCTATGTACCTCATTTACATATTAGTTGGAATGAGGCAACATGTGAGAAATTCTTCCTCACATGATTTTATATGGCTCATTATACCACTGGCAGATTAGTTTCATAATATTTGTACTAGAAAGCTCAAGGTTCCATTTCACTATTGAATGAGAGACAAAAACCACCCGTTGTTGTGTTGGAAAGTTGTCATTCATGCTTCATCATTCAAATTGTTGTGTGCTTCATGCTTTACTAATTTCTTTGGTGTGATATGGAAATTTTTTATTATCTCTCTGTGTATTAACAAATCAGCTTTTCTTCTTGTTGGTAGATGTTATTCGAGCTGTGCTGCCAAGCATCATACCGCCATCGTACAGAGGTGCTACACTTCGTTACTTGTACTATATAAAGACTACGTTATCAGGACAATGGCAGATTCTTGAAACTGGTCACTGTCAGAGGGAATCAGCGAAAGATCTCCCTGAATTGGTTTGTATTTTATTCATTCTTCATATTTGTTATTTGATACATGTTAACCAAAAGATTGCTAAATAATGTTGCTATCCTGTTTGTCATTTGAACTGTACTCAATGATCATTTGGTTGCAACTTGAAGTAGTTCCACGTCACTACTTTACGACTGTTTTTTCCCCCTTAGAATGAGGAATGGAGTTTGTTGCAATATCAATTGGTTTCTTTGAGTTCTAAATTCTCCTTTGAGCGATGAACAAGTAGCTATCTTTCTCAACTATTTCATTCTTGATTCCTATGAGGCACTTTCTTCTGAACTTGCGATATCTCTGATTTGCTAATAATCAGCAGAGTCGGTCTTTGATTTATATAATTTGACATTCTTCTTCCCCGTTGGATTAGGAAGAGCTGAATATTGTGTTTACTATTATGTGGTGAGAATCATGAAAACTGGAAAACTTGAAAAAGGATCTAATTTAACTTTGGGAAATCATTACTGAAACTATGAAAAATTGGAAAGGAGAAGACAAGAAGTTCAGTTTCTCACTTGACAGGCTGCTATTCCTCGCTCTGTAATAGTGGTATGTCTTAATACACATAGCATGCTTTTATCTTTTGCTAAGGATCAGACTTAATATTCAACAAAACATAACAGTCAAGGGGACCAACCTTTGGTAGATGATCCTGTGAAATTTTTTGGCTCTTTCTGTAGTTAAGTTGCTTATTAATTCCACCCATGCACTTTGTGGAAAATCTATCATGCGCTTTCAGGAAATAGCATTATGATTGCACCTTTTGTAGGGTGGAATACCACTAATTATGGAATGGATTGATGTGGTTTTAATTAGGCAGCCTATTTTCCTTTAAAGATTCTCGTTGTGATTCTGATTCTCATCTGGCACAAATAAGTTAGTTTCACAGTACAAGTTCCGTATATATTCCTCGATTAAATCTTTAAAATCTGTTTTGTTTACATTATACCTCTTTCTGTAGATCATTTTCTTTAAGACCTCCTACTAGCCTTTGGTGCTCAAGTTGGTTATCAAAGGTTTTGTATTGAGTGCTTCAAATATGGAGTTGCAATGAAAACTGCTTTTTCTATTCAGGCAGATTGGACTAATTTTGTCTATAGCTCGACTTACTTTTGTTTACCACCATTTGCAGACATACATGAATGATGTGGCTGTTTAGTTAATGAGCCTTAAGGCTATGCCTGGTTTTGTTGTTGTGTAGTGTGTCCAATATGTTCTTATTGGAGCATATGATGTGAACTACAGGAAGTTCGTGTGCCGCTACAAGTTTGGGTTGATCAGAAAAACAGTGGGTTGCTATTGGATGAAGGTCAAAGTGAAGGTGAGTATATCTTTCGCAATTTCTTGTGGTGAATTGAGCCTATCTGCACATAATTCTTGATCATGATATGGTTATAGCACTGTAAATAGCCTTCTGGATCTATATGACAATGGAACTTTTTTTCCTTACTTAACGTGCAATCACAAGGGCTTAAGATGTGAATTAACTCATTCGATCTTTGATTTCTGAGATTTGGATAAGGCAATTTATCCATTTTCCGTTTTTGTCAATCTCTTGGCTGTTTCTTCTTTTGTCTAATAGATGGCTTTTTGATGATGACACTAAACCGGTCATCCTTACTTCCAAGGATACATTTCCTCGCACAGTTTTGCTAATTTTTTTTTTTTTTTTGCTTACACATTTCATATAAACATTTCTGATGGATATTATGTATCTTATCTGTATGACCAATTTTGGTTTTTGAACTCTTTTTAGGTATTGTTCCTTTGTCAACCATTCAACTGGATATTTACTGGAAAGAGATGGATGGCGAGTCAGACTGGGTAGGTCTACATTCTTTCCATTATCTGTTTCCTCCCATTGGAATTGCTAATAGCTTTTGTATTCAGCAACAGCATTTACTAAGGCATTGAAATGAGAAGACCATTTGACAATTTGATATACTGTATAGGTTCGAGCAAATGACATATATGATGGAGTGGAGGAAGGTTATGATAGTTCAAGAGATGAGATATCATCTGTCTCCTCTTATAACCCCAGTAGAGAAAATATACACAGAACCTTTGGGAGTTCACTCTCCTTGCAGTCATCTATAGCAAGATCTTCAAGCAGAGATATATCATATGCAGAAGCTGAACGGATGAGTCTATCATCCAATATGGCAATTCCTCGTCTGTCTGCAGCAGAAATCCTCCATGACAATGATGATGGTAATTATGCTTATAAAGAATTATATTGTAAAATACATATGCTGCAGACAAGTCCTGATTATAAGTATACAATTCTGATGATGAACAAGAAAATCAGGATGTGTCTAAAGGATCATATCCTGTGATCAGATTGCTGACTATAATATCCTCTAAGTTGTATCTCTTGTGCTGTAGGAAAGATCACTACTTATAGAAGTATAAACATGGTGATAAGTTAAAATAAGACATATCAAGTACAATGGCTTTTGAATCTGCAGATATGATCATACCAATCTTATGATTTGGACATAAGATAGGAAAATGATCCTAGAAAATTAGGAATTTGTTAGGATTGGGCCACTCTTTAGGTTTTAGATCTTAGGATAGTATCTTGACAATAATGCCCACAGTAATTTTGAGAAGCTTCTGAAGTTAGCTGATTAAGAATGAAAAGCTTCTTTGTTTCTTTATCATAATGACTCAATCAACTCCAGACAAAGCTAACTGAATTAACTTTGCAAATGGATGTGGAAGCCCATACTTCAGGTGTTGCCTCTCCAAATGATCGGTCAAAGCTTGGAAAATCTCTTTCAACAGATAACCATGAGGGAGCATTTTCCCCTGATGCAGGTAGACTCTGGCAACATTTTCTTGATGTTACTAAATGATTCTGAGACCATTACATCTTTTGTCATAGCTGCTTGATGCAAAAGTCAATGAACTTATTTTCAGAAATGTTTCTTTGTAGAGGAAGGATTTATTCGAGCAAGATCCTACAATATCAGAATGGATGACCATGTTCTGCTCAGATTTTCTCCAAAAAACTCAGACTCAACTTATTACTTCAGTGACACGGTGATGACAGTGATGTGACTTCGGATCCCCCCCAAAGAAAAACCCCCCCGGGGTTTTCTTTTGTTTTCTTTTTATCTCTAATAAGTCATTGTTCACAGATTGGTGGAACTCTAACCTTTTTTCCCGAGGAAGGAGCCCGGAGATGCCTTGAGGTAATTGCATCTAAGAAGTGATATAAAAATAATGATAAGAGGGCAGCTTCTGTATTCCTTTAACATGTTGATAAAATGTTGGAGCCATTGCAGGTTTCCATAACATTGGAGATGTCAGAGACTATAAATAGGCGTTTTGTCCATCCTTCCAGGAAAAATTCACCTACCATCACCAAGGTACCATAAGTTTTTTTAAGCGCCTTTTCTGAGACTCAAAACTTTATATCCACCTATAGTTATTTATATATTGTCAATATTTCTTGCCAATTTTTTTACTTTTTCATCATGAACCAAGTATAGTGAGTGTAATAAAGTAGCCTTCATATTTTAATATAGCTCTGAATGGAATGCCCAGATAAATTTGTCTGTACAATCAGCCATAGGGATAGGGAAGTTGACATTAGTATCTTTGATAGAGAATATATGTGGACAGCTGTCATTGTTCAAGTGCACGGCTTTTATGTGCTGGTGGTGCAGTGGTAACTCTATTTTCTTATCTGAAAAATAAGGATACTTTTGAATTTTTTGCGAAATATCTAGTGTCAGATAAAATGTAAGAAAACTGACTTGAAGAGAGGGCTTGAGAACAGAGTTTGCCTTTTGGCTTAGAAAGTTCATCCTTCTTAGTTCACACTGTCCATGCATCACATGGTGTTGTGAATGTAATGCATTAAACTGGAAGAACATATGACCAAAATAATACTGGAACCAAGGACCAGATCATGAATTTAATCTCTGATGCAATTTTTCTTTTCTGCATCTCTCTTTATGCTGATCAAGTTTGTATTTGTTGATTATCACTAACAAGAAAGCCAAAAAGAAAAAAGATTGCTGTTTTGAAAAAAATAAAATTAGGTAAAGCTATCAATTGGGGAACTTCCATTTGGCATTTGGAGACCGTTTTGCCAAAAGCTTAAACTTATAGAGAAAAAAAAAGCCAACAGGGCACATCTGTTTATTATTTCTCGCATGTAAGGCGGATTTTACAACTGGAATACAGCATGTAGGTTTAACCACTTCCAACAGACAATGAAAGATGAACGAAATTACAGCAGGTGGTAAAACGAGCAGAACAACTATAAGAAGGATTGTCTGAGTTCGAACCTTTAACATGTGCTCAAATACCGTGTTAGAAGAAGTTTGTTCTCATAAATTAAGTCACTAGAAGTCAGGCACGCAGTCTTTATCTAGAAATATAGCTGAATGAATTGAACTCCAGCTTTTTCTCTAACTAAATACTAGTTACGCATGTAAATTTGATGCATGATTTGAGAGAGAAAGTTTTTCAATATTTAAATATGCAATCCTTTCTACCAAATTTAGATGATTCAAAGCTGGGATTTTTTTTTTTTTTTTTTTTTTTTTTTTTTGGGTCTTTAGCATAGGTAAATTTAGTAAGCATTGCTAGTTTTTACAAAGCCAAAATATAAACTCATGAGAAGTCCAAAGATGTACATGTTCATGCAGCTTTCTTCTTTTGTGGTCGTATTTGGGAAGCTTGTCTTAATGCATTTCATGCTAATACACCTATTTGGGGTAACTGTGCTGCCAGTGCTGCAATATAGCACTCTATACAAAAAGTGCAATAGCATTAAGTGCTGCCCATGGCTCCCTTGGGGAGCCTTGACAAAGGACTTTGATGATTGGCAACCTACAGAGAGTGGGAAAGTATTGACCAATATTATAGGGCTTCCAAGTCTAAAGACAGAGTCTGATATTGTTTATCATATACCGATCCATTGTGAGCACGTGCCTCAGTTTTGATTTCAAGCTCCATCAGTACAGAACAATGGTGAGAGTATGAGCTAGGTAGTTGGGTGATAAGGTTCCAACTTTGGATGCATTTTGTCCTCTAAGAAGGAGGTGATAAAGAAGATTCTTCTTCTTTGTCACACTAGTATAAGTTTGAAGTTTTTTATGACTCAAAAGGGTCCTGATACAGATTAATTCTGCTGAGGTCACTAAAACATTTGCCTGTCACTGCTGATACTTTTATTATGCTGATGAAGGAACAGTGAGGAATTTGAGATGCTAATTTTTAACATGAAGAACTCCTTGTGCCTGACCTTGGTGCTACTTTGAGTGCATTGATTGTTTTCTTTACTTTTTTCTCCCATATTGTTACCCTACCTTTGATTTTCTGCTTCATCTTCTGCTTATAGGTTCAGAGCGATCACCACGAGGTTGTTGCAGATTTGGTGCAGACTAGCTTTCTCTTTTCCATCCCTATGGATGGGCCCATGTCCTTTTCCACTCCCCGCATCTCTGTGCAATGGGCTCTTCGATTTGAATTTTATACCACCCAAAGAACGTGGACTGGACGAGGTATGACAAAGCAGTATGAATATACACATCTATTTTTCTTTGTTTGATTTTTTTTCCTGCATGACATTCTTGGGTAATGTGAGGCATCTTCTCTGATTTTGCTCAGCTACTGCATAGAAGGTTTTCTTATGTAACATTTGGAAGTTAGTGTTTCTTGCATAAAGGTCATTTTTGCTAGTCAGCTCACAAAATAATGTATTATTGGACGACCAGCTGTAATTCTCTCTTAACTTCTCTTGATGTTAGTTTCTGCTTAATTCTGATTAGATGAGAAAGTTGAAGGCTATGTTATATCAGTATTGTTCCAACCGACATCCTACTAGTTGGAAAATAATCCTGTTCCTGCTACGAACCCTAATCAGACCCAACTTGTATACCATTGAGTAATTGATACATTCTTTGATTTTTACAAATTTAGGTATGAGCATCCTCTTTTGGTAGAGGGAAGAGAAAAAAGTGAGTGGGTTCTTCCGATCATAGTGCATGCACCTCCACCCGGACCCTCAGCTGCTCCTACCCGAAGCGAGAAATATTTCTCTTTGGAACCATTGTGGGGGTCATAGTTGAAGGTAATAAGATTCACTGTTTTTCTCTTGTAAATGTCTCCTGTTTTGGTGAAACTAATTGTCTCCCTATATTGACATGCTATTTGCCCTTCCCAGGTTCATAGGTTTTTTTGGAATTTTGGATATCTTTACTCGCTTACAGATTCTGGAATCACATCTGATTCCAATGTCGGGAACATAAAGGAAGCACATCAAGGAGGAGATAGGGCACAGCTTTGTCATTCGACATCTTTCCCATCCTTGCACTGGAGAACGGATCAAATGTTCAAAGTGGAAATTGGTGCATTTGAAATTCAGTGCACCGCCACGGCCTCCGTTCTTAGCTCCATAACTAACCCATTCAGTGTGCCCTAGTTGCGTCTTGCTTTGTCAGCCCATCTCATTTATGTGTCATCTCGTTAAGTTTTAAATGCTCAAGCCGTTGTTTCTCCCAGTTCCACATTTTAGCCCATCAGAGAATGGAAATTTTGCTGTTTTTTCTTTTGCTCTCTGTGTGAATATTGAGATGTACTTAAGCAGAATGTACATATTGAGGTCTTACGTATCTGTCGAAACGGTCCTTCAGCCTTTCAAACCGATCCATCCTTTTTTGTCAGTCCATCTTCTGTCGTAGTGAACTTTGATGAGCGTTATAGTCAATCTTCATGATTGCTTTGAACTTTGGCACCTTAATGCAAGAATGGGTGATTGAAGTAGGGACAATGTTGTGGGTTCATAATTCGACAACTCTGAACTCATCTTTCTGGAGGTCTTTCCGGGCTCTATCTATCAGGGAAGCAGGCTTTATGTGCATTGAAAAGCTGGCAATCTTTTAAGCTGTTATCGGTTATACAAGCTTAAAAAAGTGGGAAAGAAAGTGATGTTTTTTTTTTGGTATGTTTGAAGCGGTTATTTCCACTTTTAAGTTGCAAGGAGGACTTATCTTTCAGACTTGCAATTTTGTCTCTAGAATATATCCATTGCAAGGAGGACTTATGTTTCAGACTTGCAATTTCGTCTATGGAATATATCCATTAGGTTAGAGAAGGAAAGGGTTTGGGAATTCTGTGCAATGAGGTATGAGTAAGGAACTGGAATCTCATCTTCTTTTCGTGTATTCGCCCTTCCTCTAGACTATTTAAGTGTGCGTAAATTGAAGGCCAGGTAAATGAAAGTGGGAAAAGTACCTAAAAAGTCCTAAACCTATTGCATTAGTACTAATTTTATCTTAAACTTTTTCATTAGTCCATCCGACTAATTTTAGCCAATTGGTGCTGATGTGGATGTCAGTTGGTACTAGTTGTTTGGCGAATGATGGCGAGGCAATTTTTTAAACAAATCTTTTTGAATTTTTTTTTTTTATTTTTCTTTCTTCTTCCTTCTTGGACTTTCCTAATAGTGGCTGGTGAGGCTCCAGTGAGACTCACCGGCCTCTGGGTGAGGGCCACAAAGCCCTCACTGGCTGCCAACAAGGGTTATGGCCCTTGCCTAGGGCTGTGGGCGAGGCCACCTTCACCCATGGCAAGGCTAGGGAGAAGTTGGCCTCTCCCGTGGCCCCCATGCCTCGCTCACGACCTTGGGCGAGGGCCACAATCCTTGTTGGCCACTTGCAAGGGCTTTGTTACTCTCTCCCAATGGTCAATGAGCCTAAATAGAGCCTTATCAACCACTTTGCGGAAAATTCAATGGTTAGTGAGTGAAAAGAGCCTTAAAAAAAAAGGAGTGAAATGAAAAAAAGGGAAAAAAGAACAAGATTAATAAATGAATCAAAAAAATAAAAAATATATTAAAAAATTGGACCATTGGCACCTGCTAACGTCTACTTTAATGCTAATCAAAATTTGATTGGATAGATTAAATTGGTACCAATGTGAATGTTTATAATTGAAAGTATTTAATTGAAAAATTTACGATTGAATTAATATGAAAACAATAGGTTTATAACTTTTCCGATACTTTTCCTAAAAAAAAGTAAAGTAAAATTCAATAATCCAATAGCCACGAGTTATGAAGAAAGCACAACTGAAAATTGATTGGATAGACTGAATTGATACCAATGTGAATGTTTATAATTGAAAGTATTTAATTGAAAAATTTACAATTGAATTAATATGAAAACAATAGGTTTATAAGTTTTCCGGTACTTTTCCTAAATAAAAGTAAAGTAAAATTCAATAATCCGGTAGCCACGAGCTATGAAGAAAGCACAACTGAGAACATATACCCATAAGTAAAGTCAATGCAAATATTTTATCCATGCCTTTCTCTTTTCCTTTTTCAACCCGCTGTTACGCTGAGTGTGTACTTGTCTAGAAAGCCTAGAAACCATTTTGAACGTAGATTGCAGTTCATGCAGACTCTCAAATATCACTTATTTATTTATTTATTTATTTATAAATTCTGATATTTCCTATGGCAAGAGGATGCATCACTGAGAATTTCGCACTAAATGTTAGAAAAATCAATATTACAGACAACATCTCTATTCTTGACAAAGAGCACAGCAAGCAAGCCATGCAATTAGCCTACGTAGCCAATGTACAAGTTTGATGTACATAGCTTTGATTGAGTGCTAAGTACGGTAAGTTACCTGGTGAATAGATCCCCATCAACTGCTATTGAAAGGCAGACTCTTGAAGAAGTGTGATCAGGTAACGTTGCTAGTTATTCTATTATTAGAATGTTTGGTTACTCATGTTATTTTCAAGTGAGTGATAGTAAGCTTGATTGGAGGGCAAGGTGCATATTCCATGGCTATGCACAATGTGGGTGGGGCAATCGGTTGTGGTGCTCGGATATAAATTCACCTATTGACAGCAAAAAAGTTACCCTTGACAAGTCTCCGATACTTCTAGCTAGGAGTGTTTATGGCAGTGTTAATACGGATCTGAACGGTGTTCTGGATCTGGACGGTGTTTAGTTTGAGGTGAAGTTGCGACCAGAAACTCTTGAGGTAGCGAGTACGGATACTAGCAAAGTAATCGACACGGATGGTGCTTGTAGCGGGGTGGAGCCTATAGAGCCAATGGTTGCTGTAACTGTTGAAATTAATAAGGTATGTATTCGATCTTTAGACGTAGAGGTGGATCTAGAACGGATATTGAACAATTGCTACTCTGAAAACATAAGCGCAGTCACAACATTCATTAACTCAAGAAGTCAAGTGAAAAAAAAGAGGTGTTTGAACTGAAACGAGACCGAATGATTTAGAGACACAAATTCTTCCATAACTTACATATTTCTCACTCTTATTGCATGTACGAAGCCAATACCGTTGTGTTTTGGAAAAGTAGCAAGCAAACCGGGCAACTCTTTCTGCTCTTATAACATGCTGCAAGGCACTCGGGAGCACTGAACACAGTCCTGACCATGTTCCCATTTGCATATTCCCCTGAACGCTTGGGCAGCCGTGCGTTACACCGATATGGTTGAGCATCCTCATCAACCGATGCTGTCCTGGCGTTGAGCGTCGAGGAAGAAGATCTTCTCCGTTTGACTATCTTCCTGACGCAGCGATTTGTCTTTAGTGTCAGGCGCATCGTCTGCCCCACGTAAATCAGACCCATAAAGCCCATCCACACAAAGATTCCAACTTTTATTATCTCGACCGTCAGAGTCCATTCATGCATGGAAGCTAATACTGAGAAACTATAGGTGAGCGCTACGGATGCGACAGCGATCGACATGATCACCATCAGAACCCACGTGAAAAACCTACGCCTCAAAGGGAGGCCGCTGACAAGTAACATGATGACGCTGAGGGATGCAATAAAGCTTGCTGAGTTAACCCCCAAATTTGGCACGTAGTCTGAACCACCCGGAGGGTTGACAACGACTTGGAATGCCATTGTTGCTGTTAAAGATGCTACAACCATCAGCGCATTCTTTTTCCTTTCAAACCTATCGTACTGCTTATGAAGATTGTTCTTCCATTGCTCTTGCTCCACGGGGAATTTGATACGCTGATTATTTGAATTTGGAGGTAAGGATCCCATCATAAGGGGGTTCAATTTGACTCCTAGAGAGGGCATGGACATCTGCATTTGTCGCTCTGGATTCTTATGTTGTCCTAGTGCCTTCCAGGTTTTCCAATCTGCGCTAAAAGGTCGTATGCGGTCAGACCGCTCAGGTTTGGAGAGTTCCCTTCTACTGTGGTACAGGACATGAAGAAATTTATTGTCTACACAGAACAATGATTGGATGTATCAAGGGATTATATGAGAAGGTCAACACGAGATTAAACAGATCGACTTGTGCAGATACAAAAGAGAAGACAATTGTAGGTGCTTTATATTATAAGATGGGACTTGTGCATTTCTACTCACGTCGGTTTACTTATCTGTGGCAGCTAGGTGCAGTATTGTGTCATCATTGTCGTTCTTCAAATTAACAAACTCGTGATCTCCCACAGTCTCCACCTCAAGCTTCAGAACTTCCAAATTATTATGCTTCATGCACAAATGCAATATAGTCTCGCCATAATCCATCTTATGACGTGCTGTATCAGGACTTTGTCGAACCAGTTCCTTTAGAACTTTGACTTGGCCTTTAACCGCTGCAAGGTGAAGAGGGTCCCTACCATATTTGTCATTAGCGTAGCACATATCCGTTTTAACGCTCAACAGTTTCTTCACCACTCCAAGATGACCTTTAGCTTTCGTGAGGTGCAGGGGGATAACTTCTGAGAGTCCAGCTCTCCTGCGAGCTCAGGTTTTCAATCCAGAATCTCGCTGACGAATTTCTCATGACCAAGCATTGCTGCTACATGTAATGGAGTCTCATTGGAAGGCCACACCATGCATCTGTCGAGAATCAGCAGATCGTCATCGAGCAAACCGAGCAAAGAAGTTGCATCCCCTTCGGCTGCTGCTTTGTAAAGCTTCCTCTCCATTTTCGCTCCTCAAGCTCTGAAGTGACTCCGGGCTTTATATAGCGTTTTGATTGTAGCATCTCTTTTCATTTTAAAGACAGCTGTGAAAGTCAAACTCCCTCGGAATCCAACATCGCCGTCCGCAACAAGGAGCGCATTGTTATGTTCGCATAGGAAAATCATTAAATTTGTCAAACAACGCATTAGAGGGAAATAGCAGCTAACGGACAATATCCTTCTACATGCTCCTGTTGGGAAATAACAGCTGACGGATATTGCAATCAGTTATTAAGTATGAAGAACTTTCAAAAGATGGAGGAACATTGGGTAATCCGAAGGCGGGGGGGTAAGTTTCAGTACCTACTTCACAGAGAGAGCAAGCAACCAAGAATTCCATTATGAGTTTAGTAAATAGTGAGTATATGCTCGATCATTAACACATCATTAGATTTCAGTCATATTAAAACCCGTGTTATCTTGAAATCTCTCCAAAAACTCATTTTCGAAATTCACGGAGAGAGAACCCTAGCTCTCCTGTAGTTTGCTTTAGTGTATAATAATCAAGAAGAATTCCATCTCTTATTTATATCATACTTGTATCTAGTATTGGAAATCTCCACCTTGCTCGAATTTTGCAGCCAAGTGATAGTGCTTATCATCCATTATGGCTCTCCCAAGACCTCAACAAGCGCCTAGCCATCAACACGATGTCCCGGGCTAACATCACTAACCAAGTCATTCGACCACGTGGGGTCTTTATCTACTTTTATTATCTCCATATTTCCAACTAATCATCAACAAAATCACGTCTCAATAAAATGCCTTCCAACTCGTAGCACAAACGGAAGAAGTAAGGCATGACTGCTTAGAAATTGACCATCCTTGAAGTTCCAATGTGAGCCACTGGTTTGCAAATCCAGTTTAATGCTACACTATCTGAATTGCATCCTCTGAAAAACGCCTCAACCATTGTTGTCACCTACAAATCATGAGGATCCACTTCACAGCATCACAATATTCACCTGAATTAACTCCATCCATTCTCCGGACTGCACGTGAAAAATCAAGCCTAGTACTATTCACAACATAACTCAGAGAACCAACACTACTAGCATGTGAAGCATGGAGCAAATGCTCCTTAAAATCCAAGCCTAAAACCATCTCCTTGAACTTTGGCACCTTAAAATGCAAGAATGGTTTATTAAGTGGAGAACTCTGATCTCATCTCTTTGGAGCTCTTTCTTTGGGCTCTGTTTCTCACCAATCACCAGTCACTTTCCTTGTGCAGCAAAACAGCTTTATTTGCAAAAAGAGCTGGTGACCTTCAAACTTCATATGGAAATGAAAGCTCAAGAAAGTGGGAAAGAAAGAGCGACAAGTTTCAAGCGGTTTCTTGCCCTTTCAAGTTGCAAGAATGAGGACATATCTTTCAGACTTGTAATTTTTTCTTTGAAGATAAAGAAGGCAGAAGTTCGAGAGTTTTCTGCAATGAGGTTTACAAAAAGGAACCGAAATCTCATCTTTCATGTAATCTAACAATTGATATTGATTTTTCAACTGTGCCCTTTTAAGGCATTATCAGGCGTATCAAGATACCAGCACACTAAATAAATAAATGAAGATAGCACAGGATTAGGAAGAAATCATTGCGCTTTTTTTTTTTTTTTTTTGCTTTATCCGGGATTCAATCCTGGATCTTTGCCCCTGCCGAGCCCCCGTCACTTAGGCCCCATGCCCATTGTCCTGCGCATGGTCCTTTGCAAAATGTAATTCATGTTTATGTGATTATGAAGGAAACTTTCGTGTTACAGTTGCGATCCAATTAAAAGGAAAATTTTCCTCCTTGAATCAGAAAAATTGCAGAGAGGTCTTCCTAACTCTGCTCTGAACTCACTTTTCAATTTTTAAAGTCATTAATGGTAGCTTACAACTGAAATTTTAGCTTGAGGACCACCCTGAACATACACAAACATGTACCGCGACCCAGGTTTCAGGACCTGCGACTGAGGCAGCTGATAGATGTTCTTTTCTTGGCTGGGTGAGAGTCCCCACAAAGGCCCTGAGAGATTCTCCATCTGGAGCTTAAGATCCGAGATTGGCTTCTGCGATGTGTTCTTGATGATGACCTGGTGCCGGAAATACATCGCCCCTCCATGACTCCACGAGCTTGTTATCGAGTGAAGGAACTGAACAGGGGACTCTGTGTAGAAGTTGGGAAAAGTTTCACAACATTCAAATTATAAGGACTTTGATTTAAATCACATTCTGGAACATGAGAAACAAGTTTGTGTCACTCACTCGGAACTGTGTAGGCTAGTGGTGTTTTCTGGGAGTAGCTGCCTGCAAAATTAGAAGAATCGTTCATCTTCATCTCCCCTTATGAAAGTGAAGTTTTAGCTTTGATGGTTAGAAGAAAATAGTATTCCTGGAGCTACGCTAGTAAAAAATACACCGACATATTAGTGTAATCTAAGACGATAAGTAAGTCGAAACATGTTATACTTCAGAACATGCAGTTCAATAGAAGATAAGGAAAAAAAAATTCAAGAATGTCGACTCACCAGGCGATGTTGAAGGAGTCACTGGTCTTTGATCTTGATAGGAACCTACACCAAGGAGCCATATTAAGTAAGCAGAGAAGATTAGAACACACGGTTTAGTTTCAGTGCAGCTCAAGTACAGTATCCCCTCTAGTTCTCACTGGTTTGATGTTATGTTGGGCACGTATCCTGAGATTTTTACCTGGCGCTCCGTATGCGCTTTGTAGCTTGGAGAAGAGGCCTATGAGTGGAGCACAGGCCGAAAGAGTGGGCTCGGTTTGCTCGTAATTCGATCTGTCATCATAGAACCCGTCGTTCTTGTCCGGACCGCCCACGAGGGCACCATATATCACGTTTGGGTTCCCTTGAGGGCGGTGGTACCACGCATCAAAGCCTTGCACGCATTTAACTGGAGATTGCAGGACAGAGATAGGGGCGATGGAAGCGCCTCTGTGATGAACATGCGTGGGATAACTCTGTCCGTATCCCACCAGATAGCTTATAGACTTAGGATTCTTCCCAAGGATATAATCGCCCTGCAGGATTCAATCGATAATACAGTCAATTCAGAAAAAAAACTGGGAGGATACCTAGTAAATAATCAGATGTGTTCCTATGAAGCGAGTGCTTCATTGTTTCTGATCTATGTGCTTGATATATGATCAGAAAATGAATGCGAAAGCACATTGAGTTTCTCGGCAAACTAGGATGCATATGACTAAAGCGCATTCTCGTCGATAATACTCAGTAATGAACTCGTTATCGATGTTCCTTGGTAAGCAAGTAACTGGTATGTGGATACCTGAGACTTGGCAAAGTTGAGAAGATCCTGAGGCTGAACTTCCCCGTTCGGGCACGTGACCTTGGCCTTTGACGCAGACAAGTAACCAGAGTAAACAGTGAGAAGGAACGATGCGGAAGACACGTACTGCATGCTGTTCCACTCGTGCACGTGCATCAACCCACCTGAGGATCGCAGCACAATAAATCGTCACATCAGCGCATCTGTAAACTCGAAATCCATCGGATGCTTTCACGTGAAAGTAGCTTAAGCCATTTGAAGAACTGGAAGAGCAAGAGAGAGAGAGACTGTGCAGCCGACCTGGAGTCCTGTTGACATTGTAACCGTTGTTCTTCTGCATGCAGGCACACATGAAGTACTCTGCTTTCGCCTGGTATTGCTTTAGAATCGAAGCATGCGGACTATACGGGTTGTCCATCAGTACCTGCCATCAGAGAGGCCAAGTGACTAAGTACAAGAAATCAACTTAAGCTATTGGGATTATGGAACTAGGTCGACTCAAAAAAATTAAGAGCCGATGATCAATCTTTGCGAAGCAGATGCATCAGTTCAATCGGTCTCGTCTAACAGGTGTCGGATCAGACAAGCACCTTATTAAAAGTAGCTATGGCCTCATGATGATGTGAATTTAGATTGAAAATCCAGGAATTGAGCTATCTCAAAGATGATCATTTGCTAAGTCTGGGCTGAGCTAGGGAATGCGGGTCTAATGTGTTATCCAAGCCCGCCCATAGCCCCGAACCTACATTGAAATATTCGGACCTAGCCTTGAAAGTTGAGCTGGCTGGGCCTTTTAACTTAAGGTCACTAGGCCCGCCCGCCTGCCCGCCCGCCCGCCAGCCAGCCAGATCTAATGAGAAATTACCTTGGAGAGGAGGACTTGCACGCCAGCATATTTGGTGTCCCAGGAGAACTCTTTCACTCCCCAGCTGATCCCTCCCATCGATTCTGCATTGTCAATTGCATATTGCAAGTACTTTTGGTCGCCTGTTGCTCTGTACAGCCATGTCGCCCCCCACAGCAACTCGTCCTTCAACATTCAAAAGTTAATAAACAGATGAATAAATCTTGAAATATCGATAATTTGTCCAACTACAAGGTGATTGAACAAACTATATAACCAAAAAAAAAAAAAAATGGAAAGAAGACTTCTTTTGTGCTTACTGAATAGCTGGAGGATGGATAGAACTGCTGAGCAGACTGGATTGATTCGTCGTATTGGCCTCTGAATCTATCCGCAAACGAGAACAGCTGCATGTACATTTGCACTTACTTGCTTTAGCATAATGTATAAGTAGAATATAATTGTTTTCTTTTCAATTGAGTTAATCAATTACTAGATAAATATCATCCTTGGACAGTAAGTTTAAGTGGCGAGTTCATTCCAAAGCATGATTTTCAAAAGCCCATCTACAGCTTTGCCTCCATTGTTTGAGAGAGCTGCTGACTCACTTGCTTCGCGTGGGCTAAGAGGAGATTGGAGTAGGAGGAGTTGTAAGGCCGGAAAGCCATGGAGGCTGCCGCCAAGGCGGCAGCAGTCTCGCCAGCGAGGTCCGAGCCGGGGTTCTCATGGTCGAGCTTGTAAGCGGTCCTAGGAGTCGTCATGTCCTCGGCTCGCTCCCAGCAATAGTGGTCTGAATTGCCGTCACCCACCTGAAAAAACCGAATGGATTCTAAGCTTCATGGAAGCAAATCGTCAAGGCTCTGTTGAAATATAAAAGAGGTTGTTGAGAGAAATCAAGACTCTACTCAACTAGCTAGCCGTTGTATATATATGTGAGTTTGGTCAACAAACACCCATATTGCGTTTTGCCAATCTCTCTTGAAAGATCCTGCTAATCTCCATAGAAATTTTCGAACGCAGTGCGACAGTAAATCAAATGGAGCAACATGAATTCGGGTCGGTCGTCGGGAGTTCATATGACTGCATCCGACTGCCTTTTTCGTTTCAAATCATGGTAGCGAGAGAGAGACTGGCCTCGACCATCGAGAGGCGTGCCGGGTTCGGCAGCCGGCAGGTGAATGGGATGTATATATGGCGGTGCGTACCTGAGCCCAGAGAACGTCGGGTTGCGGGTGAGCCTTGATGATGTAGTCGGTGCCCCAGCGGATGGCCCGCAGCGTGTGGTCCATCTGGTTCAGGCCGGTGATCTCCTTCCTGAACTCGGCCACTCCCCATGCCAACATCGTGATGGTGAATGCCATGGGGAGCCCGAACTTGACGTGGTCGCCGGCATCGTAGTAGCCTCCGACCAAGTCCACCTGCCAAGTTCAGATCATTCCCACACCTTCTCAGCTTGCATTACATAAATAGCAAAACGTGACAACCGATGAGACTAAGAGAGAGGCTGACCCCTTGAGAGAAGCCGTCGTGCAGGGCGGAGTCGCCGCGCCATTTGACCCGCCGGTCGGCAGGGAGTTTCCCCGACCTCTGCGCTTCGAAGAACATCAAGCTCTTCTCCACCGCATCCCCGTAGCTAGCAGCCGTGGCTGAGCTGCTGGACATGCTAAGTGAGATCAATATCGCCGCCGCGACCGCAACACGCCCCGTGAACGACTTCATCTTTAGCTCCACCGTGATCTCCTCTCTCTCTCTAAATTTCAGTTGAGAGAATGTGCATAAGCTTGATCTTAAATAGAGAGAGAAAGAGAGACATAGAGAGAGAAGGCTTGAATGTTTCTTGGAGGATGGTTGGAGGTGGTGGTGGTAGCCTTCACGTTGTATGGAAAGAAGAAAGTCTGGAGCTGCCCACGTCGATGATGCGCTTGCAAGCTGCGAGGAAGATGAGTGACGTGGGTCCATCTGGGCCGCCCATCTGGTCTCCGTGTCGGGTAATCCAACGAGTACCTTTACAGGGAGTTATAATAATGGAATAATTAATCAGAGCGTTTTTTCCCGATAATTATGATTCTTTTTTCAAGATTTTCAGTTCGGTAGGCGACCAAAGGACGAGAGGAAAGCGAAGTTGAGGCACACACGTTTGTGCGCGCAAGAATTTCAGACTAAGAAATAAAAATGTTGACCAAAAATGAAGAATGAGAAAAAAAAAATATGATAAAGGTAACAAGATTATTTTTTATTAGGAAATGAATATAAATTTTTATAAGATAGGATCGCAGATAGTCAACCTATATTTTGATTCCGTGGCATAGGCATGGAATAAGAGATTTTTTTAATTTTTTTTTTTTGGTGGACTCCTTTTAAAGTGCCATTTTTGTCCACCATTTCGGAGTATGTGATATAGCATTCATGAGATATCAACTTTGGATATTCAATGAAATTTTTGGTTATCTTCACGGATTGTGGTTAGTCTAAATTCATCATGACGTTGGTTGTATGTCGAATTTGTATATATTTGTCTGATTAGTAATATAATTATAGATTTTGTAATATGATAACTTAAGTACTTGGTAAATGATTAATTTTGTTAAAATCTTTTAATTTATAATTTACTTTTCACCCTTTGGTGATGTCATTTATAAATTTAGTTCGTACACTACCCTTTGGTTTTTTTAAATAACTTTTCATTTCGTAAAATCCTCTTCTATAAAGTAACTTCGGTAATATTTCATATTATATAGTAATTGTTAAATGAAGTTCGTAAATGATCTTTTTATTGGTAAAATGTATGTGAGTTGATCTTAAGATAACTTTTAGTTCATAAATTACCTTTTCATATAGATTGTAGTAATTTATCTTTATCATGTCATAAAGTTGAATAAAGTTTCTTTAGTTACCATTTTGATTAAAAAATATCTTTTGGTCGCATGAGTTAATTTTCTTCATTTGTATTTATTGCCGATAGTATCTTTTATTGCATCGTATAAGATCAATAAAGTTTGTAAGGTACTTTTTAATTTCGTAAATTACCTACCTACTCACCCATAAGGTTTTTTGTAATAATATTGCGTCTTAAATTGCACATGATAAATAAAGTTTGTAAATGCATTTTGAGTCCATAAAATACTTTCTTGCTTTATAAATTACAATATCATTTTTTCATTAAACATTCATATCATGAATGACAAAACAAGTTTGTGTGTAAAATATTGCGTTACAAATATATAATAAAGAAGAGATTGAGAAGAAAAAGCAAGTTAACACAAAAGATAGTAGAGAAAGCTAAATATTTCATTTTGTATTGTGATTGTTGTTCTTTTGTACATCAAAACTAAACTTATATTTATAGGAGAACAAGAATATACTTATCATTAATATTAATGTATCGAATGATACATATACCGGATAGGGAAGATGAACGTTCATTGTATGAGGATATGTACTTAGAATATATGATATAAATGTCCTATAATAAATACATTAGATAAGATGAATATAATAAATATTCATTCATGTATTCTATTCATTCATGTATTTCATAATACTCCCCATTGAATATTCATCATATTCATTACGAATGTGCATTGAATGATACTGCCTCATTAAAAACCTTAAGCTAGAAAAATCCAATGGGATAAAAATTGAATAAAAGGGAAAAAGAGTGTAGAGCACAAACTTTATTATTACTCCATTTTATGGATACATTAATTGCCTTATTAAAAACTTTAAGCTGGAAAAATCCTATTGGAAAAAATCGGACAAAAAAAAAAAAAAAGAGTGCAATGCATATATAGCCACTACTGGGCTAATTAATCTTATATTTTGTGAACTCACCGCATATCAATGCTGCAATGTATAGTTCATAATAGCTCTCCCTCAATTGAGCCATGTAGCCACTACTAGAGCTAATGAATCTTATATCTTGTGAACTCGCCGCATACCAATACCATATACTAATTTTTCAAAAGTTGATGTTGGCAATGATTTGGTATAAAGATCTACAAGATTATTTATAGATCGAATCTGTTTAACATCAATTTGTCAACTTTCTTGGAGTTTATAAGTATAAAAAAATTTCGATGAGATATGCTTGGTCCTATCATCTTTGATATATCCTCCCGACTTGTGCAACACAAGCAGCATTATCTTCATAAATTATAGTGGGAGAATTTGTAACCAATACTAAGCAACAAGAATTATGAATATGTGTTACAACAGATCTTAACCAAACACGCTCTCTTCCAACTTCATATAAGGCAATAATCTTAGAGTAGTTAGAAGATGTAACTACTAGCGATTGTTTCGTATAAAGCCAAGAAATAGCGGTGCCGTTATAACATAGTCTAATGAGTTATATAGATATGTTGTCACAACGTCCATAAAGACGCATTTCCAATCTTTCAAAGATTACTAAGCTAATGAGAAAACGAAATGTAATCATATCCATCACAGGTGAATATGTCTCATTATAATCAATCCCAGGTCTTTGGGAGAATCCTTAGGCAATGAGTCGGACTTTATACCTGATAATCTAATTTTTCTCATTTCGTTTTAGGATAAATACCCATTTATATCCAACAGACTTTACATTATCGGGGATACGAGTTACAGGTCCAAAAACCTCTCATTCAGTTAGGGAAGCTAATTCAACTTTAATTGCTTCCTCCCACTTAGGTTAATCTTGCCTTTGACGACATTTAATAATAGATTGCGGCTCACAATCATCATCCATAATTTTATGAGCAACTGAGAATGCAAAAGCATCATCAATGATTATTTCATTTTGATCCCAAATTTTATTACATTATGTAATGGAATTCTCAGTATTCCCGGGGCTAGTGCTCATTTCATGAGTTTGCGCCTTTTTAAGGGCAAAAGCTCTTTGGGAGCAAGCACAATGCCAGGCTCTTCTGGAGCTGATTCTTGATCCTTTCCCCCTCATTTTCGAGGAGCAATATCTTTTGATCCTATTGGTCTATCACACTTCAAGTGTGAGGGATTTTGATCCATTTTAGCCTGTCATTTAGGAACAGCCATCTTAGTTGGAGCATTTGCAGCTGTAATATGATAATAGTGCAAATAAACGTGCAAATGTGACATTGCACGTAGATAATAGGCAAACATTGAACCATCTACATGATGCGTCCACTAATATCATAAAATATCGAGAATGGTCTATTTAATAATTGTATTGGTCCACAAATATCACTATGAATTCTTTACAATAATAAATGAGATTCAAGATTAACCTTTGTTATATAAGGTTTGATAATGAGCTTTCCTTGTGAGCAAGCCTCACAATTATAATTTTTAGGCAACAATACATTTATATCATTTAAAGGGTGTCATTTTGTATTTTGAATTATCCTATGCATCATTGAAGTGCCTAGGATGACCAAGGCGATCATGTCACGGTCAAATTGACCAGGGCTTACTAATCTCCAAGATGTGGTTGTGTATGTTTCAATAGCCTTAATCATGACACAATACAAACCCATATAAGAAGCTTCTAACTTCTTATGGATGGTCTTCAGTCCCATCTTATAAGAGGAAATGCTAATATATTATTTATCTTGCTCATAAATAGTTTCAATATGGTACCCATTATGGTGTATATCTTTGAAACTGAGCAAATTTTTTTTTGATGTAATACTTAGAAACGCATTCTCAATATGCAAGATTGTGCCATTTGGCAAAATAATCTTGGCATTCCCAAAACCATCAATAATCGGAACAAGACCTAATATTGTATGGATTTGTGCCTTACGCAATGTCATACTCGAGAAAAAGTGTCTATTACGAAATATAGTATGTGTTGTTGCACTATTAAGCAAACAAATATCTTCATTTTTCTCGGTATTTTCCATTTGCATTTATATTGACAACTTCGGATGTCAAGTATCATAAAGTTACATATTAGTTATATAGTTGAATAAAATTTCGAAAATAAAAATTATATAAGGTTCATAAGCATTTCATGACCATATTAAAGAACAATAAAAAACGAAATAATATAAAATTCGAAGTTCAAATTATCATCCATTACTCTGATGCCTCATCAAAGTAATCAGAGGTCCTCAAAGAAATCAGAAACATCCAAAGATGCATTTGCTACTTCATGAGCAAGAGGAGTCCCACCAACAAAGATATTATTGACTTCAACAGTGGTTATGACAATAAGATTGATTTCAATGGCATGAGATTCACCACGTTTGCCCGTATTCTTTAAAGATGCCTGGTATATATCAACAAAATATTTTGGCGTACGACAGGTATGTGACCAGTGCCTAGTCATGCCACAGTGATGACAAATACTTTCATTAATCACCTTCTTTGGCTTCTTTTCTTTACCATGATTCAAGCCAAAATTTGATTTCCTAAAGTGGTTAAATTTCTTACCATCCCTTCTAGAATTATGTTTTTGCATGTGCTTATTTTTCTCAAAGTTAGCATGTGCTTCAGGCAATACTTTTGAGCCAGCAAGTCTAAGATCATGATTTTTGAGCAGTAATTCATTAGTTTGCTCGGCAGTAAGAAGCACATAAATTAATTCAGAATATGTGGCAAATTGACATTGCTGGTATTACTATTGCAATATAATATTCGAAGCATGAAAGGTAGAGAAAGTTTTCTCAAGTAATTCTGCATTAGCGAGTTTAATATTGCATAACTCAAGCTGAGAAACAATATCAAATAAAGCGGAATTATAATCAGACACTGATTTAAAATCTTGCAGTATGAGATTTTGCCAGTCATATTATACTTGAGAGAGGATAACAGTTTTGGTATGATCATACCTATCTTTCAACCTCCTTCACAAGATATGAGGGTTTCGAATAGATAAATATTGAGTCTACAGGCTCTCATGCAAATGACAGCGAATAAAAATTAGCGCATTTGCTTTATCCTTTTCATTTGAGGTTCCATTAGCGAGACCTTATCCTTAGAGGTGCATTTCCATGTCAATGCACTAGCATAGATAATTCTTTCCACTCACTTCAGGATGTGGAATCTTTTCAATATTTGTCATAATCCTTATAAAAATAAATCCTTAAATTAATTAAAAGGATTTCCAACTATCCAATGGGAGCAGAAGGATACTTTTAGATTTGAAATTTTGGCTTTGGTCAAGAAAAATAAAAAAGAATAATTGATAGAAGAAGATGAAGTATAAGTTGATTAATAAAAATAATACCTACATTGCAAAACTTACTTACTCAGTCGGTAGATCTTCCTGCTGATAATGTGTTGTAAAATATTACGTTGCAAATATATAATAAAGAAGAGATTGAGAAGAGAAAGCAAAAAAAAAAAAAAAAGAAGAGATTGAGAAGAAAAAGCAAGTGAACACCAGAGATAGATATTTCACTGTATTGTGATTGTTGTTCTCTTATACATCAAAACTAAACTCCTATTTATAGGAGAACAATAATGTACTTTTCATTAATATCAATGTATCAAATGATATATGTACTGGATAGGGAAGATGAATGTTCATTGTATGAGAATATGTACTTAGAATATATGATACAAATGTACCATAATAAATACATTAGATAAGATGAATATAATGAATATTCATTTATATATTTTATTCATTCATGTATTTCATAACAGTTTGTATATAATCTTTCCGTTCATAAAATACTTTTTTATTTTGTAGAATACCTTTTGGCTTTATAATGGTTGTGAAGTATTTTTTGAGTTCGTAAAATACTTTTTTGTTTCATAAATTAAAGTGTTATTTTCACATTAAACATTCAAATAGTAAATGACAAAATAAGTTCGTAAAATGCATTTTGAGTCCATAAAATACTTTCTTGCTTCATAAATTACAATATCATTTTTGCATTAAACATTCATATCGTGTATGACAAAACAAGTTTGTATATAATCTTTCCGTTCATAAAATACTTTTTTATTTCGTAGAATACCTTTTGGCTTTATAATGGCCGTGAAGTATTTTTTGAGTTCGTAAAATAGTTTTTTGTTTCATAAATTAAAGTGTTATTTTCACATTAAACATTCAAATAGTAAATGACAAAATAAGTTTGTTAAAAAATCTTTTTGTTCGTAGGATACTTTTTTATTTCCTAGATTACCTTTCGGTCTCGTAAATTTCGTAGAAAAAAAATCCTAAAAATCGTAAATGACGTTGATCAGATCGTAAATTACCATAAGTCATCTGAACCAAAAAGTAAATAAATTAAAAAGACCATAAGTGATGGGAATATTTTGTAAAGGGGACGTGGGCCCGTTTGAACGGGACCCGAGAAAAAAACTCCACCGTCTCCTCCTCTTCCTCCGAATCATATTTTTCAAAATAAAAAAAAGTAAAAAAAACAGTAAAAATTTTTGCGGACGGAAAGCCGAGCCACTACCGACGGCGACTCCGTGCATCCAGGACGCCGTTTTAATTTCACGTCCGTTCTGACGGCGACCGTGACGTAATCGCGAACGGAGGCCTCCAGCCTTTACAAGAAACCAGACAGACGATCCTCGCTTGTTCCCCAATCCAGAATCCTCCACCGACTTCCCCAACCTTCCGATTCCGATTACGATTCCGATTCCGATTGCGATCCTCCCGTACGTCTTCGCCGGCGCCATGCCTTGAAGCCCCGTCGTGCACCGGCGCCGGGCTCATCGCCGCCCGATCATCGAACCGCCCGCCGGGAGCGAAGCCATGGCGGCCTCGCCGGCGATCTTCATCGAGGACTTCGGCCAGAAGGTCGACCTGACGCGGCGCATCAGGGAGGTCCTGCTCAACTACCCCGAGGGCACCACGGTGCTGAAGGAGGTGATCCAGAACGCCGACGACGCCGGCGCCACCACCGTGCGCCTCTGCCTGGACCGCCGCGCCCACGGCTCCGGGTCGCTCCTGTCGGACTCCCTCGCGCAGTGGCAGGGCCCCGCCCTGCTGGCCTACAACGACGCCGTCTTCTCGGAGGAGGACTTCGCCAGCATTTCGAGGATCGGTGGGAGTAGCAAGCATTCGCAGGCGACGAAGACTGGCCGCTTCGGGTACGTGCGTTCGCCGCATATTACATGGATGATGAATGTGGTTGGAGTTTTGTGCTGAGTACGGTATTTCCTCGAGCGGGAGTGGCTCTGGTACTGTAACATGGAAGTGTCAGAGTTTACTGATCAGGAAGAGAGTGGAACTGTGGTAGTTTGTTTGAAATTATGAGAACCCTGTTGTAGCAGCAATTCCTCCCATTTGTAAAATGCTTTTTGGGAGTACTAAGTTGTTGATGCATTCCTGGATCCTGCAATGGGATGAGTGGTTCAGCTGTTGCTGCATGTGATTGATCAGGACTATGAATACTAAGGACAGTGCAGCTTTTGATCTCTTGCAGTCCTGAGCACGTTTTCTGGACTTCTAGAGCATGTGGAAGATGTGTGGTCTGATTTAGAACTATAACCTGTCGCAAGATTTCTGTTTGGGTTTCCTGAGAGAATCACAGTTTGGGTTCAAAATTGGGTAGCAAGCTGGGTATATGGGTTACTAATAGATGCAGTTCACATCATATGGTTCAGTCATTCTCTAGAGATTGTGTACTTCTTATCTTCAAAAAGAAATAACTCATTTTAGAAGCATGTTGGTAAAGAGCGTCTTGTTAACTATTGTCCTGGGGCACTTGTTAAGCATACTCAATATGGAATGCTTCAATTTTCAAATCATCTACATAGCACGAGTAGAGTTAGTGCATACAATTTCCTTGATTGGACGTGTAATGAGTGTCTTGTCCCAAGTGGCAACTTTTAACTAGGTTCTGGTAGAAGAGGATATCTGCAGTTTCACACACCCTAAATGTAAATGGGGATATCTTTTTTTTTTTTTTTTTCTTCATAGTTTGTTGTGGAGGAATTTCACATAAAAAGCACAAGATATCGTTTATCAAATTGGTTTGAAGAAGTAGTTTTTGTCGACATGCAAAGTTGAGCAAGGTCAATTCTTATGTTATATGAAAATGGATTAGCAAAATTAGTCCATCCACAGGTAGAAGATTGGTATTTTTTGGTAAAAAGTTCATGAGCAGTTCTATAAGCCTAAGTTTATGTCACATAATCATGAAAGTAACGATCTATAGTTGCTGATGATGTAAGCAATCGGTCAGTCATAGACTAAAACTAGCACAAGGACATGTACCGTGAAACAATATTGACCTGATTAGATGCCCAAATTGAATTTGAAGCGGCAATCAGGTCTCCATGCGTCGTTGATTTTAGCTTTAGATTTAATTTTGTGTTTTTGTTTGGTTTCGGGTATCCATGTCAACGTTCCTTCATTGATTGACAAGCATGCCATTTGGATTTTCTTTCCCGTCATATGTTTTTTAATTAAGTGAAATAGATCCTTTGATGTTCTATTTTTTAGAAACATTGTCACAGTCCATTGATTTTTGAATCTTTTCTTGACTTCATCCTAACTATGATTTTGTCACTCAGGGTTGGCTTCAATTCGGTGTACCATTTAACTGATTTGCCCTCTTTCGTGAGTGGGAAGTATGTTGTGTTGTTCGATCCTCAGGGTGTTTATCTTCCTCAGGTGTCTGCAGCAAATCCTGGAAAAAGGATTGACTTTGTCAATTCTTCAGCTATTTCAATATATAAGGATCAGTTTTCTCCATATTGTGCATTTGGTTGTGACATGCAAAGTTCGTTTTCTGGAACTTTATTTCGGTTTCCACTGAGAAATGCTGATCAGGCTGTCAACAGTAAGCTTTCTAGGCAAGCTTATGAGGAGGATGATATCCGTTCAATGTTCACTCAGCTGTATGAGGAGGGAGTTCTAACGCTGCTTTTTCTTAAGAGCGTTCTGTCTATTGAAATGTATATCTGGGACGTTGTACAACCTGAGCCTATGAAGCTTTATTCTTGTTCTGTTTGTTCTGCGAAGAGCGAGACAATTTTGCATCGTCAGGCATTTCTTACCATGTCAAAATCAGCTGATTCTAAAGATAGCGAGATGGATTCTTTCTCACTGGACTTCCTGAGCGAAACATCCAGTGGGAATAATTTTGAGAAGAAGGTAGATACGTTCTACATAGTTCAAGCAATGGCGTCCAGATCCAGTAGAATTTCTTCTTTTGCATCAACTGCTTCAAGAGAACATGATATGCACCTTCTGCCTTGGGCTTCCGTTGCAGCCTGCATATCACCATCTGATGTAACTTGCAATTCCTTCTCTCTCAACATAGAGAAACTTATTTGCAGCTTTCTATCTATTTGGGGAGTGTTCTATGGGACTACAGGACGTACTTATTTTAAGAGGAGCTCTTGTGTAGAATTTGCATTCATTTTGTACATTTATTGATGTCTTCAAGGGGATAATTATCAGATTCCAAGCCGATCTAAAGGCAGTGTTGGCATGATTTTATAACTAATCCATTGTTGGGAATTTCGTTAGTGAGGGGATATTTTGCTGTCACTTATTTACATAGACTTGTTATCCGAGCTGTAAATGGAACATTGGCTTTTTGACTGTCTTTTTACTTCTTTCTTAAACTATCTATTAGAAGAAGAATTAATTGAAACTGCGCCCTGCAGCTGTGCTGAAATGTGTTAAAAAACTGTTAACAATTTTCCTGAGAATCTCTTACACTTTCACATGTATTTATCATACACATATTATTCCTGACAATCTGCCTCCCTGATGTTTCAGTCACAGGGTTATTCCTAGTAGGGCGAGGCAGACTGCTTGCATCAGTTTTTAAGATAAAATCAAGTCGACGAAGCTCCTGTTCACTTCTGTCAATTGGAATAACTGGGAACATTGATTATCACTTGTTGACTGTGTCATCTCCTTAAAATACAAATCCTTTTATATATGTCATCTTAGGGAAACTTTTCTCCTTTCCTGCTTATTTTTGCTATGCCAGTTTGCTGAATAGATGCCCTTGAAACTGTCTAAGTCCCTCTTTGCTTTCACAGTTCAGTATCTTCCTGAGGAGCTTCCTTCAGAGAAATAATTCATGCTCTTTATTCTTTTAGCAGACAAGTGTTCTCAAGCTTGGTGGTGCATCTTGTTTTCTTCCGTTGCCTGTGAGAACTGGACTGTCAGTGCAAGTCAATGCATATTTTGAGGTGTCGTCAAATCGTCGTGGAATTTGGTATGGAGATGACATGGATAGAAGTGGGAAAGTTCGTTCTGTCTGGAACAGGCTTCTTCTGGAAGATCTTGTAGCACCTATTTTTGCACGGTTGCTGCTTGGTGTTCGACAGGTACTTGGTCCAACTGATTTATACTATTCCTTATGGCCTGTCGGTAGATTTGAAGAGCCATGGAATATTTTAGTCGAGTACATATTCAGAAACATGGCCAATGCCCCTGTGTTATATTCTGAGATTCAAGGAGGAAATTGGGTCTCACCTTCTGAGGCCTTTCTTCATGATGCAGAATTTGATAGAAGCAAAGAACTTGGGGACGCCTTGATTCAGCTAGGAATGCCCATTGTCTCTTTGTCCCATCAATTGTTTAGTATGATCTTGAGTTATGCATCCATTTTTCAACAGAAAGTAGTCACTCCACATAATGTACGGCAGTTCCTGAAAGGATGCAGAATTCTAAGATCCCTGAGCAAGTCTGCCAAACTTGTTTTGTTGGAATATTGTCTTGACGACTTGATTGATGCTGACGTTGGCACTCATGCTTATGACATTCCTTTGCTTCCTCTTGCAAATGGTGACTTTTGTTCATTATCAGATGCCTCAATAGGGTCATGTTACTTTGTCTGCAATGAACTTGAGTTCATGCTGCTTCAGAAAGTCTTGGATAGAGTGATTGATCGCAATATCCCTCTCCACTTACTGGGCAGACTTACATCTATTGCTAAATCCTCAAGGGCCAATCTTACTCTTTTCAGCATTGATCATCTCATACAATTATTTCCCAGCTTTGTACCTGGGGATTGGAAGTATAAGAACACTGTGTTCTGGGACCCAGAGAATTGTCGAGACCATCCAACTCCATCATGGTTTTTGTTGTTCTGGCAGTATGTAAAAGCTGAGTGTGAAAAGTTGTCTTTGTTTAGTGAGTGGCCAATTTTACCATCCACATCTGGTCATTTGTGTAGAGCTTCTAGAAGATCAAGACTGATTAGGGGGAATGATTTGAGCGACAAGATGAAAGATATCCTAGCAAAAATTGGATGCAAGATACTCAGTCCTGACTTCGGGGTTGAACATCACGATTTGTTGCACTTTATATGGGAAAGTAACATCACAGGTGTCCTGGAATCTATTTTTGACTCTATCTCTTTGAATGGCGGAATAACTCAAACTTTCCAGAGTGTTGGAGCAGAAGAAAGGGATGTTCTTCGAATATTTCTTCTCGATTTTAAGTGGTACATTGGAGGTCGTGTGAATGATCTTGACCTTCAAAAGTGCAGGAAGCTTCCAATTTACAAGGTATATTCGCCTGGATCTGATCTGAATTTTGAGTATGCTGACTTAGAAGTTCCTCATAAGTACTTACCCCCATTGGATATCCCAGAGAGCTTTCTGGGCGTTGAGTTTGTTATGATCTCTTCAACAACTGAAGAGGAGATCTTTTCGAAGTATTATGGAATCAAGAGAATGGGAAAGGCACGTTTTTACAGAGAGCAGGTCTTTTGTAGACTAAGGGATTTGCAACCTGAAACCCGCAATGGCCTTATGCTTTCGGTGTTGAAGAATCTGCCACAATTGTGTCTTGAGGACCCTTTTCTGAGGGAATGCTTGAGAAGTTTGGAATTTGTTCCAACCAAGAGTGGTTTGATCAAATGTCCTTCAGTCTTATATGATCCTCGTGTAGAAGAAATATATACTTTGCTGGAAAATTCTGATTGTTTCCCGCATGGTTCTTTTCAAGAATCTGAGATTTTGGACATGCTGCAAGGTTTGGGTCTAAGGACATCGATTTCCCCGGAGACAATAATTGAAAGTGCACGACAGGTGGAGAGGTTGGTCCATGAGGATCCACAGAAGGCATATTACAGAGGCAAAGTGCTGCTTTCTTTTCTAGAGGTCAATGCAATGAAGTGGCTGCCAGACAAGTTGGAGGATGAACAGGGAAAGGTAAATAAAATGGTTTCTCTTGCTGCTGTTGCGTTCAGACCTCGCAACTTGAAGTCTGACCTTGAAAAGTTTTGGAATGATCTTCGAATGATCTGCTGGTGCCCTGTTCTGGTATCTGCCCCATTTAAGTCTTTGCCATGGCCTGTTGTCTCTTCCAATGTGGCTCCTCCAAAGCTTGTACGTTTGGAGAGGGACCTTTGGCAGGTTTCTGCAAGCATGCGGATACTGGATGGGGAGTGCTCATCCACTGCCCTGTCACATGGGCTTGGATGGTCTTCCATGCCTGGGGGAAGTGTGATTGCTGCCCAGCTGCTCGAACTTGGGAAAAATAATGTGACTGTGGATGACCTGGTGCTCCGGCAAGAATTGGCTTTGGCTATGCCAAGGATATACTCATTATTGAAAGGTATGCTTGGCACAGATGAAATGGACATTGTAAAGGCTGTTCTTGAAGGTAGTAGGTGGATTTGGGTTGGAGATGGATTTTCAACATCAGATGAGGTTGTCCTTGATGGTCCTCTTCATTTGGCTCCTTATATTCGTGTCATACCTGTTGACTTAGCTGTGTTTAGAGAATTGTTCTTAGAGCTTGGTGTTAGGGAGTTCTTGAAGCCTGTCGATTATGTTGATATCCTACACAGAATGGCCATGAGAAAAGGTTCCTTGCCTCTTGATCCCCGGGAAATCAGGGCTGCCATTCTGATTGTGCAACATCTATCCGAAGTTCAGGTCCAGGATCAAGTTAAGATATACTTACCAGATGTCTCTGGCAGACTCTTCCCTTCAAGCGAATTGGTTTATAATGATGCACCCTGGTTGCTAAGCCCGGATTATTCTGATAGCTCATTTGGCAGTGGATCTAACTGTGTCTTAAATGCAAAGACAAGGGTTCAAAAATTAGTTCATGGGAATATTTCCAATGATGTTGCAGAGAAGCTTGGTGTTTGCTCTCTCCGGAGGATCTTGCTAGCTGAGAATGCTGATTCCATGAATTTAAGTTTATACGGAGCTGCTGAAGCTTTTGGACAGCATGAAGCCTTGACAACGAGACTTAAACATATTCTAGAAATGTATGCAGATGGACCAGGAGTCCTTTTTGAACTGGTCCAGAATGCAGAGGATGCGGGTGCTTCAGAGGTGACATTTCTCTTGGATAAAACCCAGTATGGGACTTCTTCTGTTCTCTCTCCCGAAATGGGAGAATTGCAGGGGCCTGCATTGTGCTGCTTTAATGACTCTGTTTTTAGTCCACAAGATCTATATGCCATCTCACGAATTGGTCAGGAAAGCAAACTAGAAAAGCCTTTTGCTATTGGAAGATTTGGGTTGGGATTTAATTGTGTATACCACTTTACAGACATTCCTGCATTTGTTTCGGGGGAAAATCTTGTCATGTTTGATCCCCATGCTCGTAACTTGCCTGGGATCACTCCTTCTCACCCAGGCTTGCGAATCAGGTTTGCAGGGAGAAATATTCTGGAACAATTCCCTGATCAGTTCTCTCCTTTCTTGCACTTTGGCTGTGACTTGCAACATCCATTTCCTGGTACCTTCTTCCGCTTTCCCTTAGGAATGCAACTGTTGCTTCTAGAAGCCAAATAAAGAAAGAAACTTACACTCCTGAAGATGTCATGTCTCTCTTTGTTTCCTTCTCTGAGGTTGTTTCTGATGCTTTGCTTTTCTTACGCAATGTCAAAACTATCAGCATTTTTGTCAAGGAGGGAATTGGTCACGAGATGCAACTTTTCCATCGTGTGCAAAAGCATGTTATCCAAGAGCCACAAGCAGAACATCAGGCATTGCATCAGATTTTTAGCTTTATTGATGGAAATAAACACAGTGGAATGGATAAAGGTCAGTTTGTGAGAAAATTGGTTGAGTCCATTGGTAAGGATCACCCTTGCAGATGTCAAAAGGTTATCGTCAGGGAGCAAGGCTCGTGCGGTGCTCTATCACACTTCTGGATTACCAGTGAATGTTTGAGTGGCGGGAGATCTAAGGACAACTTAGCAACCTCCACTGGCAAGTCTGCTAATTTTGTTCCTTGGGCTTGTGTTGCTGCTCATCTACATTCTGAAACAGTTGAAGATAAAAGTGATTCTGATTCTTGGAAGGAGGATGCTTCCTTGATCACCCCAGAGCTATTTCAAGTAGCTGTGGCATCAACTAAGGATAAGCAGGAGTTTGAGGGCCGTGCCTTCTGTTTTCTCCCACTTCCTATCAGCACAGGTCTTCCTGCACATGTTAATGCATACTTTGAGTTGTCATCAAACAGGAGAGACATTTGGTTTGGGAATGACATGGCAGGGCATGGCAAAAAACGCTCTGATTGGAATCTTTACCTCCTTAAGGATGTGGCTGCCCCAGCGTATGGTAACTTGCTTGAGAAACTTGCAGTGGAGATAGGTCCATGTGATTTGTTCTTCTCGTTTTGGCCAACGGCAGTAAGATTAGAACCTTGGGTATCAATGGTGCGCGAACTTTATGCTTCCATTGCTAACTTTGGTTTTCGTGTACTGCACACCAAAGCTAGGGGCGGCCAGTGGATAGCAGCCAAACAAGCTCTTTTTCCTGATTTTAATTTCCATAAGGCATATGAGCTTGCTGAAGCATTGTCGGATGCTGGTTTACCTTTAGTGATGGTTTCTGAGCCTATTGTGGAGAAATTTGCAGAGACATGCCCTTCACTGCATTTCCTCACACCTCATTTTCTAAGGTCATTGTTGATTCGAAGGCGACGAAATTTCAGCAATCGGGCTGGAGTTATTTTGACCCTTGAATATTGCTTGCTTGATCTAAATGGAACAGTTAAAACCGAAAATCTATATGGTTTGCCTCTTTTGCCTCTTGCTGATGGTTCATTTACAACTTTTGACAAGAATGCAATTGGGGAAAGAATTTACATTGCCCAAGGAGAAGAATATGGCCTTTTGAAAGATTTCCTTCCACATCAGCTAATTGATTCTGGGATTCCAGAAGAAGTTCATGTTAAGCTCTGTGATATAGCTAAAAGGGGAGACTCAAATTTGTCATTTCTCTCAAGCCACTTGCTCGAGAAACTTTTTGTGAAATTTTTGCCAGCAGAATGGCAGAATGCTACACAGGTGAACTGGTCGCCTGGACATGAAGGCCACCCAAGCATCGAATGGATGAATCTATTCTGGAGCTACTTAAAGTTAAGTTGTCATGACTTGTCATTGTTTTCAAAGTGGCCCATACTGCCTGTTGGCAGCAATTTTCTCTGTCAACTCACAGAAAATTCCAATGTGTTAATAAATCATGGGTGGAGCGAGAATATGTCCTGTCTATTGGTGAAAGTGGGTTGTCAGTTCTTAAGACCCGACATGATAATTGAACATCCTCAGCTGGACAAGTTTGTGCAACCTCCAACAGCGATTGGCATATTAAAAGCTTTTAGTTCTATTACTGGTAAGCCCGAGAACATCTATAGCCTTTTCAGTGATGTGTCAGAAGGTGAGCTGCATGAACTGAAGAGTTTCATTCTTCAGTCCAAATGGTTTTTTGAAGAGCAAGTGGATGACCACCATATCAGCATTATCAGATCCCTTCCGATTTTTGAATCATATAGAAGCAGAAAACTTGTCAGCTTGAATAGACCAATTAAATTGCTTAAACCTAATGGTGTACGTGATGATCTCCTGAATGATGACTTCATACGTACAGAGACAGAGAGAGAAAAAATCATTCTGAAAAGGTACTTAGAAGTTCAGGAGCCAGAAAAGTTGGAATTCTACAAGGGTTATGCACTCAAGCACATGTCAGAGTTTGTTAATGAGCCAGATGCTATTTCAGCAATACTGCATGACATTAAGCTTTTGATTGATGAAGATAATTCTATTAAATCTATTCTTTGTGTGATACCTTTTGTTTTGGCAGCGGACGGATGTTGGCTTGAGCCATCCAGGTACTTTATTGGGTTATTCTTCATATTCTCTTTTTAGTGCTAGTGGATGTGGTTGAAATCTCTCAGGGATGCTTTAAGTGTGTTTTGAATGTTCTACTTTTCTCTCTCCTATTATTGTATTAAGCTTTAAGATTTGATTTCTGACACGGTAAATAGTCAAGTTTCAAGTCTTCATGGTCCATAAAATGCTCCATTTCTCATATGGATTTGGCTTATTTTGCTCCCAATTCATTTACTCCAAGTCCAGCCTCCACATGGTTCCAATTTGGCATGCATATGATTGGGAGGGCATTACACTATGACATTGCTTGTATACAAGATTTATAATGGCTTTTATGTATGTATCTCCCTCCATCAAATAGCTTACGGTTTTAGGGTGGAATTTCTAACAATAAACACTACTTGACTAGGTTATTTATTATAGTTAGCGTTGTTTTCCTCATGCTTCATATGCTTATCACACATGCCATTTTCTTTATTAAATGAAAAAGTTGGTTCAGGGAGCTGTTGCTTACTGAGAAGGTAATTGTGATGTATATGTATACATATATGTTTGTTTACAAATAAAAGTTATGTATCTGCAATTGCATTTTTTTCCTCACTTAGCTTTAAAAACTAATAAAATATTTTCAATTATTGCTTTATGGACATAACTGCTACTAGGTAAGACTTTTTGTCCTGGTGTGTTTCTAATTAGTGGAAAATAAATACATCAAATTCAACTACTTGATGCTTTCTTTTAATCACTGGCTGATATTTTGTCAGGCTTTATGACCCTCGTGTGTCTGAGCTGCAGAAGATACTGCATATAGAAGCTTTCTTTCCTTCTGAGAAGTTTTCAGATCCTGATATTTTGGACATCTTAATTGATCTTGGACTTCGAAGAACGTTTAATTATACTACTTTGCTCGATTGTGCAAGATCAGTGTCACTGCTCCACAATAGTGGAAATTTGGAGGCTCTTAACTATGGCACAAAGCTGCTTGGCATGCTAGATAATATAGCATGTAAAATCTCAGGTGATGGAGGGGGAAGACCTTCCAATGAGTTATCCAATTTGAGCACACTTCCTGGCGACAGTGCATTTTGTGGAAGTAATAATAATTTTGACTCCAATGGAGATGAAGACAAAGCAGACCCTGTTCCATTCTTTGAAACAGTAGTTGATGATATATCAGAAGAAGAGTTCTGGTCTGAATTGAAGGGTATTGCTTGGTGTCCTATTTGTTTGGATCCACCATTTGAGGGCTTTCCCTGGCTGAAATCCACCATTCAAGTGGCTGCACCAAGCATTGTGAGGCCTAAATCACAGATGTGGATAGTATCTTCAACAATGCACATACTTGGTGGTGATTGTTGCTCGATGTACTTGATAGGTAAACTTGGTTGGATGGATCCCCCGCATGTAACAGTCCTACTGACGCAGTTGATTGAGATATCCAAGCTTTATGGTCAACTTAAATTACATTCTTCTGTGGAACCTGTTTTTCGTGATGCTCTACAAGAGGGAGTCCTATCCCTCTATAGAGAATTACAAAAGTACATCGGTACTGATGATGTTGAAGTGCTAAAATCAGCACTTGATGGTATTTCCTGGGTCTGGACAGGAGATAGTTTTGTACCAGCTAGTGCCCTGGCTTTTGATTCACCAGTGAAGTTCTATCCTTATCTGTATGTTGTTCCATCTGAACTGGTGGAATTTAGAGACTTGCTCTTGGCATTAGGTGTTAAACCTAGTTTTGATTTTCATGATTACCTTCGTGTGCTACAAAATTTGGGCAACGATTTGAAAGGCTCTACACTATCATTAGATCAGTTAAACTTTGTTGTGCGTATCCTAGAAGCTGTTGGTGATTATTGCTTGGATATACCTCTCTCTGAGTCATCTAGAACCTCCATCTTGGTTCCAGATTCTTCAGGAGCTTTGAGGTGGGCTGGGGACCTCGTTTATAATGATGCTCCTTGGATCGACACTAGTAATCTTCTAGGGAAACAGTTTGTGCATGATTGTATCAGCAATGATTTGGCAAGTAAATTGGGCATCCAATCACTTCGCTGCCTCTCATTAGTGGACGAAGAGACGACTAGAGATCTACCATGCATGGATTATGGCAAAGTAAAAGAGCTTTTGGCCTTTTTTGGGGGTGATGACTTTTTATTGTTTGACCTTCTTGAATTGGCAGATTGCTGTAAGGCTAAGAAACTGCATCTGATAATTGACAAACGAAAACATGCTTGCCAGTCTCTGATGCAGCATAATCTCGGTATGTCCAAGCAACGCCTATGCTTTTCATCCAAATTCTTTTCTTCTTGCCTAGGATATTTCCTGTACTTCCAAAATGGAGGAAATTGCTTTTTGAAGGAGTATTGAATAGAACTTGCCACACCCATGAAATCCTTGCCTGCGTGTTACAGGTTTAGTAATGATGGTCATATCATACAGCAGAGACTGCTTTATTTTTTTTTCATGTTATCTTCAATTGTGCTTATATTGTTGAAACAATTGCAGCGGAGTTCCAAGGTCCTGGTCTAGTGGCTATTCTTGAAGGTGTTACCTTGAGTACTGAGGAAATAAGCAGTCTTCAACTTCGCCCTCCATGGAGGCTATGTGGTGATACCCTAAATTATGGTTTGGGATTGTTAAGCTGTTATGCTCTTTGTGATATCCTATATGTCATCTCTTCGGGCTACTTCTATATATTTGATCCTCGGGGTTTAGCTCTTGGGGCACCTTCAAGTTTTGCTCCAGCAGCAAAAGCTTTTTCATTGAGAGGTGATGTATTCTGTTTTGTGCTTCTCTTATTAATATCTTCTTGTTGTACTTCCCCCATATCCTTTCTTTGTTCAATGTGATTTAATTCCTTCCTTCCTTCATCTGTTGTTAAAACTAAATGATGCTATGGACTGGTGGAGATTAACTGGATGATGCAATGAGCTGATGGGTTTAGTAACTCTTATATTCTCAGAAGACAGCAACAATAGTAGAGAAACTGCCTCTGGTAGTTCTTGTTCTTTTGTCGGTTTGCATGGCTCATTAGTCTACTTGTCTTTTAACTGTTGAAATACAAGATTAGGCCACATTCTTCAGTAATTAACAGCTTTCCTGATTTAGGGGGATTAGAGGATCTCTGGGCTGGAAGTAGTGCAGAGCCCACTACCACCTTAGTTAATAGTCATTGTTATCATAAGGTGAGTCACCAATATAAGAACTAGGAAACATGTGCTGAAAGTCTTAAAACTTGTGTGTAAAATGCTATTCAATTTGATTCCTTAATATTTTGATAGGAAAATTAAGTGTTATGACTTCATATCAAGGTACAGTACAGGATATGATAGGTCA
This sequence comes from Eucalyptus victrix, assembly GCA_016097545.1. Classification (NCBI taxonomy): domain Eukaryota; kingdom Viridiplantae; phylum Streptophyta; class Magnoliopsida; order Myrtales; family Myrtaceae; genus Eucalyptus; species Eucalyptus victrix. The sequence continues at coordinate 33,636,315 of CM027844.1, forward strand.
GCCAGAAGCAATAGCTAAAAAGTGTTATTTGACAGTTCCATTATTTTTAAAATGTCATGCGAGTGCAGGGGAGTAGGAATAAGTAGATTGAGGTGATTTTACCATGTTTTATTTGTGCATCATTAGTGGATTATGTGTACAAATCATGAAATTTTGCAACTTCAAATGAGGGATTAGGGATTTTTGAATTCCAGTGAGGGATTTAGGTTCTAATTCAATGGCTTGAAAAAAGTAGTTTAATTGGGCAAGATGGAGAGTGCATGCTGTTTATTGCAAAAGAAATGTAAAGGATTTGCTTATACAGTTGTCAAAAAAAAATTGGAAGAATATGAAGATTAGCATGTCGCATGCACAAAGATAGTTACCTTTGTGAAAGTCAACTCTTAGTTGGGTGACTTTCGTGATTTTTACCCTTGAAGTCCCATAACAAGTGCCTTAGCCTTTTGTATCTACATTCAAGCTTTTACATTCTAAATTGCTGGGGAGTTGGATGTGTAGGTGTTGTACCCTCCTCAGTTTCAGAAGAGATGTAGCAGGATCTTCTCATGATAGATTTGCATTTGTTTCCAGCAAAAAAAAAATATATTTACAACCTCTTGTCATAAAAGGTTAAAGCTGTTAGAAAAGGTGCAGAAGATACTTATACCTTAAAACACTCCCCCTCACGTGAACTCTAATTTGACAGTGAAGGCCTTATGCATGCAAACCTGATGCTTGTGGGTGAAAGAATTGTTGAATCACTTTGTGCATAGTGAAGGAAACCTAAAAAGGGCTAAATAGGGGTTACGAGGGATCAAACTTGAGGCGCAATTGTCAGTTCTAAAGGCTTATGTTGTTTTAAAACAAATAGGAGTTTAACTATATCTTAGTATTAGCTATTTATACCTATCATAAGCTTGATTGATCAAGAATTTGTCAATGTTTGTCTTTTTATCTGTTTAAAAACTTTGGCTCCATTTCTTTCGTGGAAAATGAATGATTTGGAAAACATTTTCTTTAAAATCACCACGTGTATCACTTACCGAAAAAAATAAAATAAAATATGAAAGAACAATATTTTCATTGTCCATGAAATGTATAGATATAAATTGTTGTCGGTAATGAAACTTTTTCCATTGACTTATTATTTCAAGTGATACGAGGCAGTCATTTTTAGGAAAGTGTTTTTCTAATCATCTGTTTTGGCGAACAAACTGAACCTTAGTCAAATACAAGTTCTTAAAATGCATGGGAAATGGATGTTGGCCTGTCTTTAGGGATTGATGGCAGCCCTTGTTCGGCTGTCTCTCAGTGTCAGCAGTGAGTAAGTTGAACCATATTTTGTTTCATTGGTTTTATTCTGTATTAGCTTGGCTTAAGACTGAAGGGAGAATTAAATTTGATTGACATTCTGTATTTTCATTATACATGGGAAAAATGATCTCGTCATGTTACCTGCTTTTTGTGCTATTATTGACATTTTCACTGCCATATTCATATCCCAATCTGTAGATATTTCTACTGGTACTTTATTTTGTAGAACCTTTACCTTTTCAATATTCTAAGATCAATTTACCCAGTTGATTGGATGAATGTATAATCCTCTGGCACTATGTGCTCTGCGCTTTGTGCTAATAGCTGAATCATTGAAGCTTACTGCTTGATGGCTTTTCAGGTAATAATTTGACGGCACGATTTCGTGATCAGTTTAGTGCTTTGCTGATTGATGAAGATGAATTGTGGTCACCATCTGGTTCTACTTTGGTCCGCATGCCCTTTTCACAGGAATGCATGAAGGATGGACTTGAAATGGGATTGAAGAACATTGAGTCGAAAACTGACAAATTTTTGGAGCATGCATCAAGAGTTCTTCTGTTTTTAAAGTCAGTCCTGCAGGTTAGGAAACAGTTAACTACATCGCAGATCCCTCAAGTCTCAGTAATGCATTACCTTGCTTGTACTATTAAACCGATTTTGCTTTTTGACTCTGTTAGAGTAATTAAATATTAAACCATGCCTTCATCTAACAGCTTAAGCTTTTAGAACAGTTGGCAGTGGTCTTACAAAATTCCACATGGTATTAGAGTAAGAGGTAATATTTCCAGGCCCCTATTTGCCCCCCAATTATATATTTCCACGTCTTTAGGCTTAGGCCAAAGTCCAGTCTACGTGTGAGGGTGAGTGTTAAGAGTTATTAAATATTAAACCGTGCCTTCATCTAGCGGCTTAAACTTTTAGAATAGTTGGTAGTGGTCCCACAAAATCTCACAGACTCTTAACATGGGCAAACTTTGATGCTACAAATAATGCTTTTGAAGCCTTATTTTCTCATAGAACTGATAACTGTTGAGCTGAGCAGTGACCAATATCATAAAAGGTTAAGAAAAGATATTTTTTTTGGTAAAAAAAGAAGGTTTCCCAAGAAGTTTAACTAATGAAAGAACTGTTTGAAAGTGGTTTTACATTATTGGGAGGATTAGTCCTTTTTGTGTTCAAGACTCTGTTCAATTGAATTACGATTGCAAAACTAATATCTTACATACTTACTCGAACTCCTTTTTCTAGTGGTTTAACAGAATAATAATTCCTTATTTAACCATAGAATGAGCTTGCATTGTTGGGATATTATAGTAGGAGCTTAGAAATTGGTTGCTGAAAGCATAATGACTCCACTGGGCAAAGTTGGAGTTCAGGTTTAAATTGCAAGTTCCACATTAATTGAGAGTGTTCAAACTTATATCTAAGTTATTGTCCTTTAAAAAGCTGTACCAGTTTTGGTAACTGGAACCTTCTGCCAAGTCTTTCTCCAGATTTTCATAATCGACAAGTCTTACATTTCCACTTGTTTCAGTACAAATAGAACAGTGCCATACTTTAGGGAAGCATTTACAACACCTCTTCATCTACATGCTTGGTCATTCCCTTCTTTTTATGATAACTCAAGAAAATTTCATGATGTACCTTTCCAATTTCTTTGACTGTGGTTGGTTTAACTTCCCAAGAACTTAATTGATGTAATTTCGTGCATGAAAGGTAGCAATAGCTTGAGAAATATGTAGCCTAGAACTACCAAGCTGTATTAAAACGTACAGAAAAATTGTCTTCCCAATGGCTTTTAATGTTGCACTACTTATGGCACGAAGTGCTAGGCAGTGAAATGCAAACATGCACATTTATATATAGAGATCAGAATGCTTTGTTGGATTTATGGTAGCTTAATTTTTGTTAAGATCAGAGAAGCTCTTTTAAGCTGTTTTTCATATGTGGAACAGCTACCTGTGGATATCTAAGGAGAAGATGTGTTTTAAGAAGGAGACTTAAATATGGGTGGGAAGACTGAAAAGGATAAAGTGAAAAAATAAAATAAAATTCGAGCACTTAGATCTCTCAGTTGATACACAATTGAGAGCATGGTGCAATATATTAAAATAGCTGACCACTTTCCATGGATAAGACTCTAATTGGTGTTGTCTTTTATTGTTGTCGTCAATCATCTATCATAGACAGCTAACAGCTAATTAGACTTAAAGCTTCTTTTGGAGTTGAGTTGCTTTGATGATGGCTTCATCAGTAAGATTAGCATTTTGGAGATTCTTCCTGGAACATTTTACATATCTGGCAACATCATGTGGGGAAAGCAAGCAGATTCCAGGGTGAATGCTATTAGAACTGAAGATAGTCATCTTCATGCATAGTTGTGCAGTCGTGCACATCATTTTCCCCTCAAGTTGTAGTTAAGCTAGCTGTCAGGTCTAGCTGAGTGATCTTAATCCAAGCCTTAAAGACAATTTATACACACCCAAAAAAAATCAATGGGCTAGCCAATAGAGACCTGCAATTGATAAGCATATTAGGGGGAAAAGATCTTTGCAAATGAACTTACTGAAAGAAGGCATTAGGTATTTTTGGGAGACACGTTCTATCTATTTGGATGTATCCACATGATGTTATTCTATCTTAGGCAGCACTTCTAGTGAAGTCCTCCTGTCTTAGACCTGGATTAGTGATGGGAGAAACCCAGACATCTCTTAACAGTAATTTGTCGGAGTGACAGCAATCATGTATCTATTGATTCTACACCAGTGATGCTTATTTGTTGGACAACCTTCTGTGTAATGTGATTCCAATGTCTAACTTGATGTGTGCATTTGAATAGGTGACAATCTCAACATGGGAGGAAGGATATGCAAAGCCATCAGAGCAGTACTCAGTTTCTGTTGATTCATCATTCGCTGTCACTAGAAACCCCTTTTCAGAGAAGAAGTGGAGAAAATTTCAGATATCGAGGTTATTTAGCAGCTCCAACACAAGTACAAAAGTTCAAAGTATAGATGTGATTGTCCATAAAGGAGCTACTAGAGTTGTTGACAGATGGCTTGTTGTGCTTAGCCTTGGTTCTGGCCAGACTAGAAATATGGCTCTTGATAGGTATTCTTTAAACTTCAGTATATTCACAACTTCTTTTGATTTACAGTTTGAATTGGGGATGTACCCCTCTCTCTCTCTCTGAGTTCTTGGATATTGGTTTCCCAAGAAGCAGATTGATCCTACACATTGATTGTTTTTTGTGTTATTTTATGTCATTGAATAAAAATTAACCCCCTGAAAGTCATTTCTTACATATGCAAGTGGATATCACAAGGGGCTGAGTATGGAAGTGGTGGTTGTTGAATTTCATTGGTTATCTATTTGGCACAAAATACTGCCTGTTTTAAAAAGCTTTGATCACCAATGTTTTATTAAAAGCAGCTTAAGAAAAGGCATTTTTGGTGTGTGAAGTGGAGCCTGTGTAGTATCTCTGAGTCTTAGGATGGTGATTGGCTGATTGGTCAGGCATCGGATTATTTGACTGCCAAAAGTTCTGGCTGATTGTGGCAACAGTTGGCCCTTAGTGGCAGCGCACAGTGGATGATGTCAACAACCAATGTCTGCATCAGCAGTAACTAATCCCTGATATCACTATGTCTGCAGCATGTGAATTACCAACCTTGCATGTGCCGTTGAACTTTAAAGACAAAAACTCTTTTCTCATAGTGTTGGTGCTCTGCATTCCTGACCGTTTTCCCTTCCTTACTCAGTTTGTGATATTCTAGTTTGCATCCCAGTAGTTCCTGAGGGGTATTCTGGATAATATAATCTTCACCGAGATATATAGAAGAAGTATTTCTGGTGGTTTACACTGCTACTTATTTGTCATTCTTGAGCTGTGTATTCAAACAAATGGGCACACTCTACTTCATTGTTTTGTTCTGTGAATTTGTTAATTAATGAATGCCATATGCTTTTAAGTATGAGTCTTTCCAACTGTAGCTTTTCTTTGTCCTGTCTGCTTTTCTGTTTTTTCTCCTATTCACATCTCTGTAGATTTTGCAATATTTTTGTCAGAATGGAGTCTTTTTACATGAATGATAAAATGCAGGAAGTATATGGCATACAATCTTACACCTGTTGCTGGAGTTGCTGCGCATGTATCCCGCGATGGTCATCCTGTTATTTGTCCAGGCTGCTCCATTCTGTCACCTCTTCCTTTGTCTAGTGATATACACTTACCAGTCACAGTCCTCGGTTGTTTCCTTGTCTGCCACAACAAGGGTCGTTATCTCTTTAGGTACCAAGATAATAAGGAATTGGTTGATATAGTGCTTGATGCTGGAGATCAGTTAATTGAGACTTGGAATAGAGAATTGATGTCATGCGTCCTTGATTCATATGCTGAAATGGTGATGGAATTGCAGAAGTTGAGGAGAGAGCCTTCAAATTCTGTTATAGAACCTGGTTTAGCCCATGTACTTAGTTTGTCTGTGAAGGCCTATGGAGATCAGATATATTCTTTTTGGCCTAAGTCTGCTCTGACAGATCAACATACCAGTGAAAGTGGTTTGGTGGCAATTAATGGACCTAGAGCGGATTGGGAATGCATAGTGCAGCAATTGATAAGGCCCTTCTATGCTCGTGCAGTTGACCTCCCTGTGTGGCAGTTATACTCGGGTAACCTGGTAAAAGCTAGTGAGGGAATGTTTCTTTCACAGCCTGGGAGTGCGGTGGGTGGTAACTTGCTTCCCGCCACAGTTTGTGACTTTGTCAAGGAGCAATATCCAGTTTTCTCTGTATCATGGGAATTGGTGGCTGAGATTCAGTCCGTTGGTGTTACAGTTCAAGAAATTAAACCAAAGATGGTGCGTGACCTCTTAAGAGCTCGTTCATCATCTCCTGTTCTTCGGTCTGTTGACACCTATGTGGATGTTATGGAGTACTGCCTATCAGATATTCATTTCACGGAACTGACTAATTCTAATGAAGACAGTACATCAGTGGGGGGGAGTAATAACCATTCTATTTCTAACAAATCTACTTCTGCTGGCGCTGGTGCTGCATCTTTGTCGGTTTCTAATTTCCGAAGTCCAAATCGATCTACTCATGGTGCCAATAGTTCCGGAGATGCACTTGAAATGGTGACAAGTTTGGGGAAAGCTTTATTTGATTTCAGTAGAGGAGTGGTTGAAGATATTGGTAGAGCTGGAGGGCCCTCAATTCCGAGGAACAGCAATTCTGCTATTTCCAACGGCGGCAATGGAATCGTAGACCATAAACTGCTTTTCGTAGCTGCAGAACTTAAGGGCTTACAATGTCCAACAGCAGCAGAACATCTTACTAGGCTGGGGATCACTGAATTGTGGCTTGGAAGCAGGGAACAACAAGAGCTGATGGTTCCTTTAGCCGCAAAATTTATCCATGCAAAAGTAATGGATCGATCCATTTTGATTGAAATCTTTTCAAATTCTACTCTTCAGTATTTGTTAAAATTGCAGAATTTCTCTCTTCCACTACTTTCTCGGCATATGAAGTTGCTTTTCCATGAGAATTGGGTGGCTCATGTTATGGCGAAGAACTTGGCTCCCTGGTTTTCATGGGAAAATACACCTGGGTCTGGTACTGAGGAAGGTCCTTCCCCTGAATGGATTAAACTTTTCTGGAAAAATTTCAATGGCTCATTGTCAGACCTTTCTCTCTTTTCTGATTGGCCTCTAATACCTGCTTTTCTTGGAAGGTCAATTTTGTGCCGTGTAAAAGAAAGTCGTCTCATCTTTATTCCTCCGCCACTGACAGATCCATCTTCCTTGGAAATTGTTGATTCTGAAGATAATAGAACTGAATTTGTACTAAACAGCCCTTCTGAATCTATTTCAACTCTTCCCTACATTACTGCATTCAAAGCTGTGAAATTTAAGTATCCATGGTTGTTGTCCTTGTTGAATCAGTGCAATATACCAACATTTGATACAGCTTTTATTGAGTGTGCTGCTTCTTGCAACTGTCTCCCTCCACCAGGCCACTCACTTGGGAAAGTCATCACATCCAAGTTAGTTGCAGCTAGAAAGGCTAGCTATTTTTGTGAACTTACGTCCTTTTCGGCTTCAGACAGAGATGAACTCTTTAGCCTTTTTGCGAATGATTTCTTGTCTAATCGCTCCATCTATGATTCAGAAGAACTTGAAGCAATACGTTTGCTGCCTATTTATAAAACAGTTGCTGGAGCATACTCGGGATTGTGCAATGAAAACCATTGTATCATATCTTCTAATTCATTTCTTAAGCCCTCTCATGAGCATTGCCTTGCTTATGATACAGAATCCACTGAAGGTCAATTACTTCGAGCACTTGGTATCCCTGAGTTGCATGATCAACAGATTTTGGTAAGGTTTGCCTTACCTGGGTACAACAAGAAACCTCAGGCTGAGCAGGAGGATATACTTATCTATATATACATGAATTGGCAAGATATCCAGGTGGAATCTAGTGTAATTGAGTCTTTGAAAGAGACTAAATTTATCAGAAGTGCTGATGAGTTCTCCCCAGATTTATTTGTGGCTAAGGATTTGTTTGATCCAAGTGATTCGTTATTGGCATCTGTGTTCTCCGGTGAGAGGAGAAAATTTCCTGGAGAAAGGTTTTCTACAGATAGTTGGCTTCGCATCTTACGGAAAATAGGTTTACGAACTGCGACAGAAGTAGACATAATACTTGAATGTGCAAAAAGAGTCGAGTATCTAGCAACTGAATGGATGAAAGGCATAGGGGATTCAGATGATATTGGGACAGACTTGGTGAACTCTCAGAATGGAGTCCCTATGGAAATATATGCATTGGCTGGATCTGTTGTTGATTCTATTTTCGCTAACTTCGCTGTCCTATATGGTAACAACTTTTGCAATAATCTTGGCAAGATTGCATGCATTCCTGCTGAGCTGGGTTTTCCGAGTGTTGCTGGCAGGAAAGGTGGCAAAAGAGTGCTCACTTCATATAGTGATGCCATTCTGTTGAAGGATTGGCCTTTGGCTTGGAGTTGCTCTCCCATTTTGACCAGACAAAGTTTTATTCCACCTGAATACTCTTGGGGATCACTTTACCTAAAAAGCCCTCCAGATTTCTCGAGAGTTCTGAAACATTTGCAGGTACAATTAATTTGTTTGAATTGGTTTAACTTTTGTTCTTCACACAACTAATGATTTAAATTGAAAATCTTGGTCTAGGTTATTGGAAGAAATGGAGGCGAAGACACACTTGCTCACTGGCCAATAGCATCTGGCATGATGACAGTTAATGATGCAACCCTAGTGATTCTAAAATACCTGGATAAGTTGTGGGATTCCCTTTCTTCTTCAGGTACTATCATCTTCTATTCAGGCTTAAAAATTTTTCATGCGAAATTATTCACATCATTTATGTTCTAGGTATATCTCGCCTGTGTGGCTGTCCGTTCTTCATTTCCAAGGGCATTATTACATACAGTATTAGTCTGATTCACATATAAGAGGAGGTGTTAAAGCATTATCATACATCACTAATGGATGGAGTTTCATTGGTCTTGCATATAAGTATTCTTCCTACAACTAACGGATTAAATTTTGGGTTGAATTTTCTAACATCCAAAGTGAATCAATTGCAAATCAATCAAATTTCAATAGTTCTACTGGATGAAATTGAAGTTTAGTGAACAAATGCAAATGACCCAAAGTACAATGACCACCAGAAAATGTTATCCATGCTAGAAAGTTTCCTTCACACCTCAGAATGCACCTTTTATTATAGAAGCAAGGTTCTGTATAAATTAAGATATGAGAGAAATGTCAACAAGGAATTACCAGTGTGAATATAATGCCCAATTAATTAAATCTCAATCTCGAACTTTGTTGGATCGGGAATGTGGACAAGTAAATCAGCTCTAAGGAATTGATAAAGAAGTTAAAAATTTCAGATGGATCAACAAAACCCATTATGATTTTAGGAGTAACTAAAATTACAGATATATTTTTTGACTGTCACATGATTAAGTTTGCCATGTCAGTGACCATATTGAAAAATTAAAGCCTGCATAATTGAGTCATCTCACAGCCATGCTAAAAATTCTGCACTTTTACTAGATCATGTCAGAAAACCTATAAGAGCTCAATCCCCATCTGGTGGAGGGATTCTATATGAATATAAGGCTCATTGAAACCTTGGATGTGACAATAATGAAGTCATTTTAGTGTCATGTCCAATTTATGTCCATACCAAGCAAGACATGTTAATTTGTGTAATAACCCAAACACAACAGATTTATTAAACAAGTCACAGGACAACCTGTTTAACACATCTAATCGATCAAACTATGCCTTGAGTTTGAAATATTGTTGAAAAATAAAATGAGTTTCAGGTCTTATGGGATTCACCTGATAATTTTGTGTTTTTCAGCCAAAATGGACATTTTGGTAATATTATAGGTGAGTTCCAGTTCTGGTGTATTTGTAAACAAATCCCAAACCCGTGCCAGACCCAGTATGGTTGTTATTACATTGCACTCCAAACTCACTCCACAACCTTAAATTTAAAACTCATTATAAGTTTAGCCCAATTAAATCAGCCTGCTTCCATCCGTAGATAGAGACATGAAAGATATCACACTATTATTCGAGCTGACTAAATTTTTCAGTTGTAGAGAAGAGAATGATACTCAACTCATTATGTAATTGAATAATGTTGAAAGGGCCTTGTTAAGCCCACCCAAAAACGTGCATATAAAGAAGATAGTTCATTGTGAATGAACAAGATATTTAGGAACAGTCTACAGGTAAAATCGTGAATATTGACATGGGCACTTTCGACATAAAAAGGGAACCTTTTGTTATAACAAAAAATAACCATGTGCATCACAGTCAATGCTTTGAAAATTGAAGGGTACTATTCACAGACAGTCAACGTACTTTGGTCACATGGATTTAGGCCACTCAACTTTGATTTCCATTAACTCCATGCACTGAATCTTTACTACTTGCTATTGAAGCACTTGGGCCATTCTCCAAGGATATCACCGGAAAGATGACTTTTTTTTTGGTATCACTGGAAAGATGACTTGTCTACTATTGAGTATAGTCTAGTATATTTCTCTGTATGTTGTTTGCTATTTCATTAGAGTTGATTTATTTAGTGTAGAGAAACTCATGGGGATTTATTTGTGCTTTTTTACATTTACATCAAATAAATAGAGGGTTTAAAGCTTTTGGGCTTCAACTCTCTTGATGTGGTCTTGTCAATTTGCATTCTCTCTGCAAAGAAAGCTCTAGTTTGGTTCTTCAACAATTTTGAGGGATTAGCTGGTTTTTGCTAATCTAAACAGAATTAGACATTATATTTGCATTAGCATTAGCCTTCATCTACCATTTCATCCTTATACATCATTCTTCTATGAAAGGATGGGATAAATAAAAAATTCTTTGAACATGTTATTGTTAAAGAGACTGGAACTGGTAAATAAGGTATGGGTTGGTCAATAGCAAAACTTTTTCTTCCCAAGTCTCCTTTCAAAGGAAAGGCCTTTGCATTCCTAATATGATAGGGCTGTCGGCACCACATCAGCCGCACCTATGTGATATCTTTTGTCAGCGCAAATTATCGAGGCCAAAAAAGGCAAATTATCTAGCAGCTTGAGCATTTTGATTGGTTAGTTGTGGTTTTACAAAATTTCACACAGTATAATAATAGCAAGTACAGCGTTCGAATATTTTCAAGCCTTTAAATTTATTTCCCCCATTGTTATTTTCCACAATTTACTCTTAGGCTACTACGATTCACTAGGAAGAGTGCTACATGTAATTATTAAACCCTGCCTTACTCAACAGTTTAAACTTTAAGATCAGTTGGTTGCGGTTCCCCAAATGTCAGAGACACAGGAAAGCAAGTTGCCGGCTGGAATTAATATTCATCTTCAAGTATATCTATTGATTGCATTGACCTATTTTAGGTGTTTTTGCATCTGTTTAGCATAATGATGCAAATTGTGTGTGTTCAATAACATTAGTCTCTGTGCTTATAGAATTTGATACGTGCAAGCTGTCTTTACGTTTTTGCTTTCCTGATTTTACTTTGTACTTGCAGATATTACAGAATTGCAGAAAGTGGCATTTTTGCCTGCTGCCAATGGTACACGCTTGGTGACAGCTGATTCTCTGTTTGTGCGTCTCACGATTAACTTGTCGCCATTTGCTTTTGAACTTCCTTCTATATATCTTCCTTATATTAAGCTTCTTCAAGATTTGGGACTTCAAGACATGCTCTCAGTTAAATCAGCAAAGAGTCTTCTGTCAGATCTCCAGAAGACTTGTGGATATCAGCGTCTAAATCCAAATGAACTTCGTGCTGTGATGGAAATTTTGTATTTCTTCTCTGATGGGATTGTTGATGTGAACGTCACCGATGGCATTGCATTGAAATCTGAAGCTGTAGTCCCTGACGACGGCTGCAGACTTGTGCATGCGCAGTCATGTGTATACATTGATTCTCATGGCTCCCAATTTGTCAAATATATTGATACTTCAAGGTTAAGATTTGTTCATCCTCATATTCCTGACAAGATATGTGAAGCCCTTGGCATCCGAAAACTGTCTGATGTTGTTATTGAGGTAAAATGATATCGTATTAATTCTTTTTATGCTAGTCAATTTCTTTTAGCAAGAAATGCAAGTGATTTTATTGAGCTGCTTCTTTAGCGGAAATGACATATTTTTGCAGGAACTCTGTCAGAGAGAGCAGTTGCAAACTTTGGACTGCATCAGATCAATTCCACTAGCAGCCATCAAAAATAGATTGCGCAGCCTATCTCTTCACAGTGCTATATGTACCATTGTAAAAAGCATGTCCAGATATGTACCTGCACTTAGTCATCTGAATTTGGAACTCATACAAAAAACCTTAGACACTGTGGCAGGGAAATTGCAGTTTGTAAAGAGCCTCAATACTCAGTTTATTCTTCTCCCAGGTCATATTGAAATTACACGTGTGGACAAGGAATCCTATTTTCCTGGGTGGGAGGGTGGATCTCCCCATCGAACTCTTTACTTTGTTGACCAGGCAAAGGCCTGCATTATGATCGCTGAGCCTCCAGCATGTATTTCTGTACTTGATGTCATTGCAATTGTTGTGAGCCAGCTTTTAGGGTCCCCTATTCCTTTGCCGATTGCGTCATTGTTTTTCAGTCCTGAAGGTTCTGAATCTATTGTTGTCGATGTTATGAAAATATGTTCCGACAAGAGAGAACTTGAACAAAGACACTGGAGCAATAGTTTGCTAGGAAAAGAAATACAACCTCAAGATGCCATGCAAGTGCAGTTCCACCCGTTGAGACCCTTCTATAGAGGAGAAATAGTGGCTTGGAGGTTGCAGAATGGAGAAAAGTTGCGATATGGTAGAGTTCCAGAAGATGTAAGTCCATCGGCAGGACAGGCATTGTACAGATTGAAGGTGGAAACGATGGCTGGAGTGACAGAACTGCTTTTGTCTTCACAAGTCTTCTCTTTCAAACATATTTCCATGGGAATTGCCGTTTCATCATCAAGCTTACAGGATGATGCCCCTGCAGTTATTGCTAGAAGGACTCATATAGCGATGTCAGAAAATTCTGGAACAGAAAGAGCAAGATCCTCACAGGTTGGCTTAGTTCTTGCGTGGTGCTTGGTTGATACTATAGATTCTTAAGTGCAGAAAACTCTGCTGATCCTATTTTGTGACAACTGGCAACTCTGTAGTGGGGTGAAATTAGCTGATAAAAGTTTGAACTTTTACACTGTATTTTCTTACATTCAACTCTGTGCCATATGCACAGAGCAAGAAATTATAGTTTAGTTATTCCTGGGAAAGTTGGAAAACTTCAGGAAATAATTATTTAGAATGGAGTAAGGAATAAGCAATATGGCAAGGCAAGCATACTTAGTCTATGCCGTTCCTAATCTGTGCACTCTGGACTCGGGTATCTTTTGTTTGTTTTTATAGGATGAGTTACTTCCAAGGTTTATGAAAAGCAGTATCCTGCTGTACCTGAGCTAAGGATCCTTCATCTGCTATTTTATTGCTGGAAATGCTATTCCATCTTCATAAATGCTGCCTATTGTTTCCATGTACTTTGAGAAACATAGTCCATGAAAAGGATATCCCTTCTTAGGCTTTGACTGTTGCTAATAATGCTTCTGTTGTTCGCATGTGCAGTCTTGTCAAGAACTTCGATATGGCCGAGTTTCTGCTGGAGAGCTGGTTCAAGCAGTTCAGGAGTTGCTTTCTGCTGCAGGGATTCATATGGATATGGAGAAGCAGTCTCTCCTGCAAAATACCATCTCCCTGCAGGATCAACTCAAGGAATCTCAAGCAGCACTTCTACTTGAACAGGTTTCAGTTGCATGTTTGATCTGCACCCTTTCTCTCATTTGCATTGGTATATGATGCTGGTGTGGTAGAATTATGCTTCAAACAACAAGATAGTCTTTATATATTACACCGGGGGCTTGGAGAGTATCCTTTATCTACCAAATGAGCTTTCATCCTGTCAATTGAAGCATCAGGGTTATGTCACTGTATAAACTCACAAACAGCAACAAACATATCGGCAGGGAGGTGCACAAGTTCGTAAGCATTGTTTTGTTGCAAAAGCAACATCTCTTCCTCAATAACAGCTCTCTGACACAGATACGAAAGGGCTTCAGAAACATATGAAACAGTAGGAAGATAGGAAAGTGAAGTAACGGAAGATTTGAAAGAACATAATAACGGATACAGAACCAGGGAGAAAAGTGACAGAGCAACTAGTTATTTCCTATCCAACATAAGATTTAATAGAAAGAGGGAATAATCAGTTTTCTCTGTTTTAATTCCTCTAACAGAAGTCGTAGAGCGAGCAGGAAGGGTGACATTAGAAAATGATTCTGAACAGAAAATTTTGGAGAAAACACCAGAGGTACCTTACGTATGATTAGTGCAACCAGGATCGATCTGTTCAGATGATAGAAGATGAAAGAGAAACAATAGGCTTACCAATTTGGGTTAGAAAGGCAGTAGGAAGGGAGGCTTTCTGAGTTGCTCAATGACAATGAAATTTGGTGTTTTTGTCATCCAAAAGGTGAACGATGCACCTTAGGCGCTAGCAACTAAAATTGTCTGCTGCCAGAGGCATAGAAAGAAGTGCACAATGAAGTGGAGGAAGCTGCCATTTTTCAAAATAAGGATGTACTAAGAATCTTAAAGGGAAGTAGACATTATTTAAATTGCATATTTGTAGAGCAAAATACTCGTGAGCTAGAACACTGCTGTTGCAGGCTTAACTAGGGCAGAAAGAACCACGGGCTTCTGCTTGAAAAGGCCAAAAGGTGTTTTGGTCCCAATTTTTTTTTTTTGACCCTCCCCTATGGCTGAACCTTCTTAAATAATGGAGAAAAAGGTTTTTTTTTTTTTTTTAATAAAAGATGAGGCACTTTAGATTTCAAAAACTTACTGAAGTATCAAGTTTGGCACTTCTAACCCTTCGCACATGATTGTTTTATAGCCAAAAATGCGCTTTTAGCTGGATGCCCTTGGTTAGAAGTGAGAAGTCATGGCCTCTCCTTACACAAGCACCTATCCGTGCAATGTGAGTGCTTTTGACTACATTGGTTTAGACAGAGGATATCAGCTGACCATCATCTATGAAGTTGCGCATGTAAGCCTGAGGCACATGCACTTCATCGTGTCTTCTTAGTGCCTAGAGATGACCCCAGTATTCTACCATTACTCAGTAATGGTCCTCGAGATGCACTTCTAGCCATTGTCATGAGCAACTTATTTTCAACCTATCAAAGGCCACGTTCCCTTGTTTAGGTCGTTCTCTTTTTTTTTTTTTTTGGTTTGGGTGAAGAGCATGTCAAGTCAAAAGAATTCACCCCAGAAGATTGAGAAATCGGACCAGTGTTGAACACTGCAATATAGACAATGGCAAGTGTTAGCTTCTTGGTAATCTCAGCACCTTTTGCAAATTCTGAATGAGCTTCCATTGAGAGTGATAATGTTTAATTTATCATATGGAACATGCAGAGGTTCCTTGACTTGACATGGATGCAAACATCAACACTTTTCATAATGGTGTCAAAACTGGTCGATCTCTGTCCAAACAGGGGAAAGACCAAGACTTTGTTAACATGGTTGTATATCCAGGGGCATAGTTAACCAGTGTTCTCTGTAGTGGATTTGGCATGCTCTTACACCTATATAATATGCACGAGCATAAGAGGCATCATCTGGAAGGGGTGATCTGTTTTCATAGAAAATTACCCCAACGATACATGGTCAGATTGTATTAGTGTATTCCTGCTAAAACCGTGAAAGTCACCTAGGGGCCCTCCTGAGCTGTCGCGTAACTTTTATTTTGATTGCCTTGTGTACCTGTTCAGCATTACTGTTTCCATATGGTATTCCTCTTTAATGAAGATGCACAACCTTAGTCATATTTTGGTCCACCCATCGTACCATTAAATAAAACTAGATTATAAACTGCAGATCACAATTGTCATTTCCACTAAAGCAACCTATGTATCTGCCATAAAGAATGCAAGCTTTTGCTCTCCATTGTAAAATCCCATTGACTGCATAATTTATCCCAGGTGTTCTACTCTATGTATGGGAATGTCTTTTTTACTGAAACCAACATGATATCGACAACTTTTCGTATTATTTCTGCAGGAGAAGGCTGACGTGGCTTCTAAAGAAGCTGACATGGCCAAGGCGGCGTGGGTTTGTCGGGTATGTTTGAGTGCTGAAGTGGATGTTGCCATTGTTCCCTGTGGCCATGTCCTCTGCCGGAGATGCTCATCTGCTGTTTCAAGGTGTCCCTTCTGTCGTCTTCAGGTGATGAAAACCATGAAAATATTTCGGCCTTGATCACAGACTGAGTATGGGCATCCTCACATTCTCTTTGCTGCATGAAAGGGTAACGGCATCTATTAAACTGTTCATAGGTGGAATTTTCAAGCGAGTGAAGTCGTCATTTGTGAGTGGATATTTAATGTCGGTAGCATCTCAATTAGCAAGTAAATATTAGACGAGGTCATCCTGTGGTTCTGGCTTCGTAGAAATCTTTCCGTGCCAATTGCTGTACAGTAAATATCGCCTGTTGATGTACAGAATGCAGTCGAAATATATGATGTAGACAACAGTATAGAAATCGATTTTTTGTCGGCGTTTTCAAGACCTGGAATCTCTGGAGTGAGCATGCTCACGACATTGTAATTAGTGATTTGAGAATCAGAGATGGCAATTTATTATTGTTAATATGAAATCGGGGCGGGCAAGCTGCACAGCAAGCAGATGCAGCATGAACGTATGTTTCGCTAATACTTGGGAGGCTCGTATAATTTCAATCGTTTTCGGTTAGACTTGATTGGAAGATACCGAGTCACCCTCGTATATTGTCTCTTTCAAGTTGCGCAAAATCTTAGTTGTGATATAAGTAAAGAGCATGATAGAGATTCATCTTATCTCCGGAAAAGTGTCAAAAGAGTCCTAAATCTTTTGTGTATTTGTCAATTCAGTCTTAAGTCTTTTATTGGTGTCTGGATAGTCCTAAATCTTTTCATTTGGTGCCAATGTAGTCATAATTTATTTGATTTTGTATTAATTTAATCATAAACATTTTGATCTAATGTTAATTCAATTCTTCCGGCCAATTTTGACCTAATATTGTAGATATGGATGCCAGTTGATTGACATAGTATAGTCGGCGCTAAGTGGATAATTTTTAATAATATTTTAATATTTTGGAATTATTTATTAATTTATAATTTTCTTTTCTTTTTCTTTTTATTTCTTTTTTGCTTCCCCTCCTCCTTCCTCTAGCTGATCACCTCGCTAGCTAGGGGCAAGGGTTGGGAAGACCTCATTGGCCTCTAACAAGCCCTCTCCAACGACAATGCAAGGTAGCACGAGGCCCAACCTTGCCAAATCTGGCGAGGTCGAGCCTTGCCTAGCCCTTGGCAAGGTTGAAGCCCTTGCTAGAGACTGTGAGGTCGCTCCTACGAGTGCTCAAGCCCTTGCTAGTGACTAGGTGAGGCTCAAAATCACCCCATCTAGGAAAGGTCGGGCCTCACCCATGGCCGATGAGGTCGGACCCTTATTAGACTTAACAAGGGTAAGCCTCCTCTACCTAGCATGAGATCGCCTTCATAGTCGCTAGCGAGGACTTGAGCCTCACTCACCAGAGGTTGTCCTTTAACTCATTGGCTCTCATCTCTAGCTAGTTGCCTAGCCGATCGTCGGCTGGAGGAAGGAGGATGGAAAGAAAAAAAAAAAAAAAAAGAAAAAGGAAAAGGAAAACAAAGAGAAAATAAATAAATAAATAAATAATTTTAAAAATATTAAAATATTATTAAAAGTTATATACATCAACATTAGTCATGTCATGTTAGCCGGCCAACGTTCACATCATAACATCTAGTCAAAATTAGCCAAAATAACTAAATTGGCATTAAATCAAAGATTTTGGGCTAAATTGACATTAATAAAAGATTTATGAACACCAAGTCAAAAGGTTCAAAATTGAATTATTTCCAATAAAATGTCTATAATTAAAATGGCATTAATGCAAAAGGTTTAAAACTTTTATGATACTTTTCCTCTAATCTCCAAAATATGCCATTTTGAATAATCAAGATGAAGTTATATTAATATATAATAGTATAAGTATTAATATTGCATGTGAAGATGCGCCTAGGACAATTGTGTACGGGGACTATTTTGCTTTAATTGTTTATTTTATTAATGGTGGTTTTACCGGTAGTACTTCAATCTTTTTGAAAGTCTTATCTCGTCGTATCAAAAAGATACTTGGGCGATTGCATGCAAATGTATACCTATTTAAAGGTGAGTTCGATCTTTAGCTTACGGACACCACCGACAGGACATTCGTGCTCTGTCCGTGCTAATTAACGCATTCTCTATCACAATCGTAATAGCTATTTCGGTCTTGCCAGACGTGATTATTGTAAGTCCGGAATCGAAAATGAAAACGACCGAGATGGAGTCCGGACTTCATTGCGGGACTCCGCATCCCCCAAATCTTGGTCTGAGCCATGGGGACTCGAAGTGCTTGTGGGCGGGTCGGGTTTGGACAATAGCATTTATTGAGAGAACCCAGTTTCGGTCTGATCTAGTTGGGCAACATTAAGGGCGTGAATGTATTTCTATTCATTAGACAAGTTTCTAAGCAAAAATGCGCATTTGATAATGACACATAATTTCTATTCCTGGAATGGAGATTTGTTTGATATCGACACAAAATTTCTTCCTCTTAGGTGACAGTAGCGACTAGGGGTGAGCAGCGATTTAGGGTCGACCCTAAACCAACCCTAGACCGGCCCAACCCTGCCGGTCCTAGTCCGGTTCCCAAGGGGACTAAGTCGGTCCTTGGTCCTGAAATTTCAAGACTAACACTGTAGGGGTTGGTCTTCGGTCTTAAAAGTTTTGGGTCGATCCAACCCTGGACCAACCCTGTATATTATATTATATTATTTATAATTCTTTTATATATTCATACCTAAGCAAAAAAATATATTATATTATATTGAGATGTTCTATCAATAGCACTAATAGTAATTTCAATTTAAAACTTTTGTTGAGTATTAATTATGTGTCGTTTGTTTTGTTTTCAAGTATTAGAAGTTCAAGTGAATTAACAAGATATGAAGTTATATATTCATGGTTTATATTAAGTATTTTGAACTTTTTATGGTCTAATTATATTTTACTAATGTATTTCAGCTATACTTTGCTTTTCAATTTGTGTCAAATGATAGAAATTTTTGAAGAGTAGAGTAGTACTATAGTTGCTATGGTGATTTGTTAGTCAAGTGGTGTGAAGCTCATTTTTTGGTTGAGTGAACTCTACATGATCAAATGCTAGTCAAGTTGTGTGAATCTCATCTTTTAATTAAGTGGACTCTATACAATCAAATGTTAGTCAAGTGGTGTGAAGCTCATTTTTTAATTGAGTGGACTCTACATGATTAAATGCAGGAAAATGCTTTTGCATATGGTGTTATGAATATTAAAGATAGATGATTACAAGAACTTTCCATTTTATCCCATATCTTGATGAACGGTTAATAGGTATGGAATTTATATTATTGTGTCATCTTAAATTTGCTAAATATGTATTAATGCCGCATTGTCGATGGATATGTAATTTGAATTTATAGGTTTGCTTTTTTAGGGAGTACAAAAAATAAGATAAAAAAATTATTGATCGGTCCTAAGTTGACCCTAGAATCGGACCAAACCCATTGGGTCGGTCCGGTCCTTGGTCCAAGGCTTAATATGGTCAGTCCTTAGTCCTAAAAATTGAGGACCGACATTGTACGGATTGGTCCTAGGGTTAGGGGTAGCCCGAACCAACCCAGACCATGCTCACCCCTAGTAGCGACCAACCACAGTCGACAAATAATGGACAACAATAGGTGGGCACTCGGCTAGTAAGGAGGGTAAGGGTGCGTTTGTTTGCGTTTCTGTTTAAAAATTGTTCCAGGGAACATAAATAGAAAAAAGTGTTTGTTCAGGAACAATTTCGAACAAAAAAACGTGTTTGGTAAACTTGTTGCGGAAACAAAAAATAAATAGAAACACGTGTGGTAAATTTGTATAATTTTTTTATTTCTTTTATTTTTTCTTTTTTCTTATTTTTCCTTTTTTTTCTTTTTTTTTTTTTTTTTTTTCTTCTTTTTGGCCGGTCGCCGGCCTCGGCCACGGCCGGCGGCCTCGCCCGGCACGGCGAGGCTCGCCGGCCCCGGCGAGGCCGAGCTCGCCCCGGCGGCGAGGCCGGGCTCGAGCTCGCCCGGCCAAGGCGAGGCCGAGCCCTCGCCCGGCTACGGCGAGGCTCGGCCTCGCCGGGGGCCGGCGGCCTCGCCCAGGCCGTCGGCCGGTCGCCGGCCATGGCCGAGGTCGGCGACCGGC
Source organism: Eucalyptus victrix (assembly GCA_016097545.1). NCBI lineage: Eukaryota > Viridiplantae > Streptophyta > Magnoliopsida > Myrtales > Myrtaceae > Eucalyptus > Eucalyptus victrix. Next base: position 33,656,568 of record CM027844.1, read on the forward strand.
GAAAGAAAAAAGAAAGAAAATAAGAAGAAAAAGAAGAAAAATTCAAAAGCGATATTTTCATTTCAATTCCAAAAATAAATAAGTAAAAAATTCCGATTTCTCATTTTTGTTCCCAACTTATTTTTGAATTAAAAATATATTCTAAAAGTAGAAAATGAAATTGCATCATCCAACGGATTTCTGTTTTAAATTTATTCTAAAAAAATAGTTTTAGTCAGAAATAAAAATGGTTATGATGCGCGTCATAAGAAATTCATAGAAAGGAAAATAATTTTGATGGGCGGGTTTGGACCTAAAACTTGGGCCTCATGTTATGAATATCTAGCATTGACTAAGCGGGCCAAGTCAATTGGGGCCCAAAATACATAATCTACATTGCACGGAATTCGGGCCCATCTAAAAGAAAAGTCTCCCTCCTTGTTCCTCACTTCAATTCGGTCGCGACAGAGAGAAAGAGAGAGACAGAGACAGAGACAGAGAGGCGATGGCTCGGCAAGCCGCCGCGAAGTTGATCGGCTCAATCGCGTCGGAGAAACCATCCTCTCTCCTAGGCTTGGCTCGGGGCTACGCGGCCGCCGCGGCGCCGCCGCAGCCGGCGGTGTTCGTGGACAAGAGCACCCGCGTGATATGCCAGGGCATCACCGGCAAGAACGGCACCTTCCACACCGAGCAGGCCATCGAGTATGGCACGAAAATGGTGACTCTCTCCTTCTCTCTCTCCCTTAAGCAGACGTAACGGCACGCTCGCGTGCGCTTTTTTTGTATTCGTTCTGATCTCGACGTGGTAGGAGAATGGTCAGCGCTTTCTTTTTTTTTTTCTCTATTTTTTTTTTTTTCCCGTTAGAAGTTGGTTTGATCTTCGGCGTAAGAAGCTCGATCTTATGCCGATGAGAACGCTTAATTTATACCTGGTGAATTAGGTCTCGATTGATAGGTATGGGGAGATCGGTCGGCGATCTGGGGTTAGGTCACTGTTGTTCTTCCGGGCCGCGAGGTGATTCGGCGGTGTTGTTCGGGGCTTGTTTTTTTATGGATCATGCGTCCGAAGAGTTGGAAATATGACACGGCTTGTAAGTCGCGATGGGGGATGGCTCTGCGTCTGTCTGCTAAAGCTCGTGAATTGGGTCTTCCTGGGGTATCTTAGCTACTTCATGCAGTTTCACTTTCTGATTTGTTTTAGTTGGGCTTTGTTGAATGCACATTTCAAATGCTATCGTTCTGTTCTGGTAATCTATGCATTTGGTCATACATATTGTAGCAGATTCAATTGTACTTTTGATTAATGGGAACTGTAAACATAAACTGGCTAGCACACTCAAGGTATGTTATATGTGGTGATTCTTGTTATCCAGTAATGGAAAATCCGATATTCAGGCAGAAGCAGAATTATCACTGGATATTCATTGGATGTTCGTGGTTACATGGAAGAGCCATGAGAGGATGCTTTTGGATATTGATATGCACGCTTGGTCATTCATTTGTCTTACCATGCTATTGAAGTTCGAATGCTTTTTAAATCTTTACTTTTGCTTACCTTGAATTTTGTTGGAGAAGGCTCTATTTTTCAGCTCATCTCACTTCCGTAGCAGATGGGGTGATGCAGCTATTTTATTGCCTGTGATTCTGGCTGCTTTTTAATTTTCATGGGATAAAATTGTATACAGGTGGGGGGTGTGACACCAAAGAAGGGTGGAACAGAACACTTGGGACTTCCTGTATTCAATTCAGTTGCTGAAGCGAAGGCTGAAACCAAGGCTAATGCTTCTGCTGTTTATGTTCCTCCACCATTTGCTGCCGCTGCTATCATGGAAGCATTGGAAGCTGAATTGGATCTTGTTGTATGTATTACAGAAGGGATTCCGCAACATGATATGGTAAGCTAAAGTTTACCTTACGTGACACTGCTCTTATGCAGCCATTAGGCAATTATTCCTGAGAGTTGTATTGGCAGCATAAAGTGTCTTGGTAATATTCTACATGTTTAAGTGATAATGTGTGGGGATTGGCTAACTCTTCCTGCTCATCTAGTAAATAATTCTCTTTAAAGGAAAAAACTGTAGAATAATCATTTGATTGAAGAAAGATTTTCCCAATGTTGAAATGATTGCTATTTTGTTCTTACAATAAAGTATTTACTCATGCAAATAAATATCAGAAGTGGTGGAATTAAACATCTTCACCCTTTGCTTGTCATAATTGTTAAAGCTAATGGTTTCCAATTTCAGGTGCGAGTCAAGGCTGCTATCAACAGCCAATCGAAAACTCGGTTGATCGGGCCAAACTGCCCTGGTATCATCAAGCCAGGTGAATGTAAAATTGGGATCATGCCTGGATACATTCACAAGCCTGGTCGTATAGGAATAGTTTCTCGATCCGGTACCTTGACTTATGAAGCAGTAAGTCTCTTTTTCTTTAACATCAACAGGTTGTCTTTTCATAAGTTGATACATTCCAAAGGAAGGATAGATGCTTTTGGTATGATATGACAAGGCGATACAATGCCATTTCTTTTTGAGTTCACGAAAGTGTAAATCTTTCTTTTTGGCCCCAAGGCACACAAAACTGCTACATAGGAACAGGTGCATGCACGAGCACTCACATTTCATGTGCATAACTTGAGCATTTTAGTGGAAGGATTAAAAGTAATATTTTTTGTTTATTAGATCCTCCTGCCATAAAGATGTTCTTCTCTTGTTCCCTTTGGCTCTTCTGATCGGGAGATTTTCTATGCAAATTGTTTGTTGGCATGGCAACTTATTAGAATTTTTTTGAGGGACCTCTACTATCATCCTTAGTACATTTTTGGTATTGCTAACGTAAAAAATTTGGCTAAATTCTATATTCAGTATCAGAAAAAAGATACTTGGGCCACTTTTAGCAAAGTATCTCAGCCAAATCACTTAAAACTGATTTAGTTTTGAAATCCTGATAGTGGGTCTTGGAGGACTTGATGTTTACAGTCCTTAACCTATTTTATTAATATTCTGAGGGAACAAAAAGGAAAATCTCTAGTCTGCTAGCCTTCCCTGGTTCAGCAAATCAAGTGGCAGTAAGCAGTTGCTCTGCTTTGTATTATTCTTACAGGGTTGTCCTGAGTTTTTTTCGAATGCCTGTGTTTCATGCACATTAAACTCAACGAAATTCCCTAGATTATGTGATTTTGAAGTGTTAAATGTGGTAGTTAAGAATTTGTCACTGAATCAGACACAACTCACTCAATAACTGATCAAGAGAAAAAGAGAGGTAACCCAAACTTATATAAAGAGAATCAAAATACATAGTAACCCTTATACTTTGTGTGTCCCACTTCCATTAGCCTGTCTAAGGATCTAAGCATTTCTTGTGGGATAACAAAAAAAATGTGGAGAAAATGAAGTTTTATTTACTTGTAGATGCATGACAAACTTCAGCTTACAAGATATTGAACCTTTGTAGGATCACAAACAAAAGATGAACTTTAATTTTCAAGTAATTAATAAAACTGGATAATATTTGAGAATAGAAACAATTATGTTATTTAATCCCATAAAATTAGTTCCTCAAGAAAGAGGACCAGATTCTTAAAATAAAGAACTGCAAGTTTTCTATTGAATTCTACTCAGAAAATAATCAAATGAAAAGAGAAGTGATGTTGTTCACCCTCAGAAAAAGCTAGATCCTTTAAATATCTTTCCATGATATGAGATCTCCTGTCCTTGTGCATTCTCATACTTTGCGTTGTTTAAACTACAATTATCTCTGAACTGCATTGAACTTCGAACTTCAAACTGTGTAAGAATCTCTGGCCATTACGTTGATCCTCACATTCTAGGCTTCTGCAACTATTGGTCCTTTCACTGTTTTGATTGGTGGTTGGTGAAGAAATAAGCAAATCCACAGTCATTGCCCTGATGGCTGGCTTGAACCATGTACACATTTAGGAGAGGTTTTGGTTTATTTTTGTGTGCAAGGGTGAATCCTGAAATCTTTGATCACCCCAGGCCACTGGCTTCTGAAAACCCTGCTGTAGGTTGAGTTCCACGTGTTTATGTAAAGGTGTTTGATTTCATTAGTCTCTCTGTACATCTTCATGTCAAGACAGATTGGCACAAAACTGATTCTGTTTATAACTCTTTGCAGGTTTTCCAGACAACTGCCGTTGGCCTGGGACAATCAACTTGTGTTGGCATTGGTGGCGATCCATTCAACGGGACAAATTTTGTTGATTGCATTAGGAGGTTTCTTGTAGACCCTCAGACAGAAGGTAGATCGCATGTCTTTCATAAATATAATTTTGAAGTTTCACTGAGTGGACTCGTCTTGCCCTTTGGTTGATTGGTTGATTTCATAAGAGTTCTTTTGAAGTTCCAAAAATCTTGAACTTAATGTTGGACATGCTGCTTGCATATATCTATCTACCATATAATGATTTGATTGCTCTACCTAAGTTGCCTTACTATTGTAACACCGGTAGCAGTTGTTAACTGATGAGAAAAAAGAATGCAATAGATTCGAAGGTAGTTACTCACCAAGTTATGCATGCTTCAGGGATTATTCTGATTGGAGAAATTGGCGGCACTGCAGAAGAGGATGCTGCTGCATTAATTAAGGTCAGAAATTATAGGTCAATTCCAACATAATATTTGCAGTTTGCTTACAAAATTTTGCAATCTAAAAATGTTATGTTGTCCCTATTATGGATTGCTTCATCAAATAGCTTTTACTGCTGTACATAGTATATCCCTATGTATACATGTGGGTCTTGTAATCTGGCCTTTTCTTCATTGCTTAATCAATTTCTTTTTTTTCTTTTTTTTTGTGGGCGTAAGGCATGAATTTCCACTTCTTCAATTTTAATGATATTGCTGAGCTGATTTCCCCTGTAGCTCCTAGAGCGTTCATTCAAAACTTCAACTTGCTTACCTATGTCCACATGACCAATTGGCTGCTAGCAGCAAGAAAGATAAATAGTTGGCATGTCATAATTATGAAATAGATCAAATTCGGTAGTAGGTTTCCACCTTTCTCACTTCTTAGTTTACTTTCTGGGACATTATGAAATTTCTCTCTGTATGTCATGATAGAGAACAGTCAAATGCTGCTGGAGGAAAATCATTGGCTCAGAAATTTTTTTTTTTACTGCCTGTGTTGCTTTCTTGAGCTTATGGACTTGGGTACTTCTTTACCATGGATACCTCATTAGAATGTTCTTCATGGAGTTAAAAATTTTCCATGTCTGGTTGCATTATTTCTAAATCGTGGTGTGAAAGTGGTAATTTGGCACATTTGTTTGCGTTTCCTGGAATGCAATATTGTACGGGTTTTTGTGAAATACAACTAAGATTTGAGACATCTGAAGGATAGTGGTTACTATTTCCAGAGTCTGCAGGTTACTTCTGCATGTCTAATTATTTCTAGTCTCTGTATCGACATCTTTACTTAATGTGATGTATCAAACAGGAAAGCAAGACAGAGAAGCCTGTTGTAGGATTTATTGCTGGACTGACTGCTCCCCCTGGGCGTCGTATGGGTCACGCTGGAGGTCATTTTTCTTTCTTTGTTGACCTCTAGATGCATTTCATGCTTATATTAACAGTGTTCATTTTATCTTTGTTGAACCAAAAAATTCAGTAGAATTGGCACTTTCTAAGTATTCAGGAATTATTCAGAGGAGAGCATGATGGGGGATAAGTCCTTTAGGAACTTAGCTAGCTTTTATGCAGACTAGCCAACATAATGTCATCCAGTGCTCACTTTATCTTGATTATCCATTTTCCCTCCAAGCATTCATCCAGACCTTCCTAGTTATCATTTATAATTATATGCCTGATTCTGTATCAATCTTGCTAGTTGAGCAAACTGTTTTCTTCCTCAGACTCTGCTCTCTGTAATTCTTACCCTGCCTTGAAGAGGGGCTTCTATATAGGTGAAACAGTGACAGCTAAATTGTCTAGGGGCAAGTTTGTCAAATATCCCGTGTTCACCGAGTCCCGGCATTCATGGAACTTTTTGATACTTACCTTCTCCTTATCAGATCCTTTAAACTGTCAGCTCTGTTCTTGCTTTACAGCTATTGTGTCCGGAGGGAAGGGCACTGCTCAAGACAAAATCAACACTCTAAGGGAAGCTGGTGTTACAGTGGTGGAGTCTCCCGCGAAAATTGGTGCGGCCATGTTTGAGGTTTTCAAGCAGAGAGGCCTTGTCGATTGATCCGGTTCACTCTCAGCATTTTGGCTTCATATAGTATTGCAGAATCTTAAACAAGGTCGATGCTCCATTTTTCTCTATTTAATCTGTGTCTTTGGAGATGTTTGTTCGTTTCATGCTTGGGGTTTTCCCTTTCACTAATGCAAATCATTGGATAAATAAACACTATAGACGAGCGAGGACTGACCAGTGTTGATACCCTAATGTTGTATTCATCAGTCATATTTTCCCCGTTCTCTATTGAGGGAGAAATTTATTCCTTAATACATCGGAAAGCAGGACGTTGGTCATTTTGTTTACTGATGTTTTCCTCCGTGTTCTTCTCCAATCCCCACTTTCTTTTTCCCTTGGTGAGTGAGATTCTTCTATATAGACGTGAAGCCGAGGGATTAGTATAAACTCATCATCAAAGCGAGCTTTAGGCTAAGTTTCATTCTGTCACCCTCAATCGTGGCGGATGATTCAGCTTCTAAAACACGCCACCGAGTTTGAGGTAACCGTCTCCAAGGATGTTTACAAAAGTAGGCACCCGAAGGATAGAACTAATGGGTTTTTGTTTTGCAAGACGATACTCTCCGAGCCGGTTTCAGTACAATCTCATTACCATGTTCTCGATGCTCATTATACTCCTTTGAATTATTATCATAGGAGACTCTCGTTGTTTGAACAATGCTCCACAAGTTGTTTGGCGACCGATATGCCGTGGGATCATCTTGAGATAAGGTAGACAAAGGGGACTTGGAAACGAATATGCCTTATTCTTTGCAAAATATTATCCGACGTCCTTATGTCAATTTTTTGGCCTTTTCCTTGTTAAGTAGCCATGCCACCGTCGGGTTCGGTGCATCATAATCGTTAGATCGTTATTTTTATGAGCTCGTAAAAATCAATAATTGTGATATCTGAGGCTCTGATGAATTCAACGCATGTTATAATTTTTCATAAGAGAAATGCTGTCACAAATCAATTGTGATGCAATAGAATTTTCGTAGATCTTGATTGCTCGTGTTATAACACATTTATTTTATATTTATAGTCAACTACTTCATGTTGAAAAGAATTATGCAAATTCAAATACATTATAAAAACCAAACTAGGGTCAATTTTGAATATTTTATAGATTTACGTTTACTTGTTCATTAAAATTTTAGAAGTCGAAAAGACTTTTTGTGTTAATGGTTTTTCATAAAATTTGATCCACATTTAATTTAAGTCCAAATCTCATATGCTTAAAAAAGGTGGAACATAAAAAACTACAAAGAGTTAAAGCTGGATTTGAGGAGGCCACGAAATTATGTATTTTCATTTTTGAAGCATATGCAGTAGATTATGGGCATTCATCTTTTGCTTTGAGAAATCGATTTAAAAGGAAAAAGAAAAAAACTGGAGAAATAAAATGATCCAGAAACTGGGAGGGCGGTGGGTCCCCCCATCCAAATGGATTTTTTTTTTTTTTTTTGATCGAATCCAATTGGATTTGAGGAGGCGGAAATCGCCCGCGTAGCCGTTGATCGAGAGAGACAGGGAGAGAGAGAGCGTACTCACCCCTGACCGGATAAGCGAGCGACCACGCTCGAAGAGAGAGAAAGAAGGGGAGAGATAGAGAGAGAGAGAGAGAGAGAAAGAGAGATGGCGATCATCGCACTGAAGCCATCCCTGGCCTCCTTCTTCACCGGCGGCGGCGCCACCCCTCGCCTCCTCCAGCCGCCGTCCTCCTCCTCCTCCCCTCGCCTCCTCACCAGAGCCTCCTCCTCCTCCTCCTCGTCCTCTTCGTCCTCCGCTTCTTCTTCTTCTTCCTCTTCGTCGGAGCAGTCGGCTTCGGCTCCCGTCGGTCGCAGGCAGTTCGCGACGCTCACTTCCCTGTCGCTGGCCGCTCCTCTCGTCGCTCGTCCGGCGGCGAGGGCGGACGACGACGGCCTCTCCGAGTGGGAGAGGGTGTACTTGCCGATCGACCCCGGCGTCGTCCTCCTCGACATCGCTTTCGTTCCCGACGACTCGAGCCACGGTACGGCGAAATGCTCCTCGGTTTTTGCGTCTGTTTCCGATTAGAATTGCTGCGTTTTCAGCCTCCGTGGTGCTCTGAAAATTTCTGTGGTGGAAATGTGCTTCCGATGGCGAGAGCGTTTTGGTTTGGAAGGCGTGTCAATCTAGTTTACCGGTTGGATTTGACGGCATTATTGCAATTGTGAAACTTCAGTGATAAGTTTCCTGCTGACAACAATTTTATGCAATGGAGGGAGTCCATTAGCCTATCGTGGAAAATATAAGGTGGTTTGGTCGTGACTGGAAATGTAAATGGGAATCTTGTCGAGAACAGCAGGAGCTAAAATCTGCTTCTAAATACTTTCCCTGTTTGATTTCTGTATACCTTTTATTGAATGATTAGGCAACTCGGGTGACGTATGAAGGAGCAGAATCATACTAGCTGCTCAATTTTATGCACTGATTGCCTTTGTTGCCTGATGTGATGCCTAGGTTTTCTTCTGGGGACCAGACAGACCCTTTTGGAAACAAAAGATGGTGGAAGCACTTGGGTTCCACGATCGATAGCTTCAGCAGAAGATGAGGATTTCAACTATAGGTTTAATTCCATTAGCTTCAAAGGAAAAGAAGGATGGATTGTTGGAAAGCCTGCCATTCTTTTGTACACCTCAGATGCCGGAGAAACCTGGGAGAGAATACCGTTGAGCTCTCAACTTCCTGGAGACATTGTACGAGCTCCTATTGTTTAAATTGCTCTTTTGGAGAGTCTGCTTTATGATCCACCTCCATGGGCAAGGTAGTGACATTGTTGTCAATCATGATGTCTAAACTCTAGGTATACATCAAGGCAACCGGAGAAAAGAGTGCTGAGATGGTGACGGACCAAGGGGCAATATATATCACATCGAACAAAGGCTATAACTGGAGGGCTGCAGTTCAAGAGACTGTTTCAGCCACCCTGAATAGGTCAGCTTGCACTCCGAAGATATCTTAGCGGTTGCTTTGCAAAGCCTTCTTTATTAAAATTAATGACATGTCAAAGCTTGTCCATATGGATGTAATATTCGCCTCCCCGGTATAAGTGAATGAGATTCTACTTAATTAGGATTATCATACCGCTTTAAGAGAAATGCTCAACTCTTGACTTAGATATGCTTGTTTTAACGTTTCAACTCTTTGAGAACTCTACCCTGCATGAAGAATGGATGACTTCATGGTCAGTGCAATTGCTTGAAAAAATTGCCATTGCTTACAGTATAGTAATAACTCTTTGAGAAATTAGATTTTCTCTCATTCTATCTATGTCATAAACTATTTTAGTTAATTAATTGATTAATTATAATACAGTTCTTATGCTGTGATTGCAACTATTTTTTTTTGGTTGGATAAGCTAGATGTTTCTATAAAATATGCCGTATGTGTATCAGTTCCTGCACAATCACATTCTTCTTTGCGAGATATTTTTATAAAATATTTTGTATGTGCATCAATTTCTCACAGTGTACATCAGTGTTTATTGGGTAGGAAAAGATATTATTGCTCAAAGTAGAGCCACGTGTATGGTTGTTATTGGAGAAATTCAAGGTTTTTCACTTCAAGCGAATTCCACTAGCTTGAAATTTCTGCCTCCTATAGATACTGTTCATTTGCAGTCATGATGAGTACTTTGGTTTGTAGCTGTTTTGAAGCAAAGCTTGTACTTACTTTGTTCTTTGAATGTGTCAAAAAATATTCTGGTCTATCAGGTTAACCTCTTTGGTGAAGAGGGTTACATAATTTTGTTGCATATGCAGAACAGTTTCCAGTGGGATCAGTGGTGCAAGTTACTATACTGGAACTTTTAACACAGTTAACCGGTCACCTGAGGGAAACTATGTTGCTGTCTCCAGCCGCGGTAATTTCTACCTGACTTGGGAGCCTGGGCAGGTACTTTTCTGTTTTTGTTTTTGTGTGAACATGCAAAAAACATACAGAAGTTGCTATGCCAAATTTACGATGGATGATGTCAATGAGACTATATTTAGCAATGCTTAACCGGATCCATAGGGGCAATCATTGGCCAAACACTTGTATGATCCTTTCTTTATAACCTAAAATTAAGGAATGTTCCTCTGAGAATGTTTGCTATGCTTGGTAAGTTTTTTATTGCAATCAATATCTCTCATCAGGATAAGTGAGTAGAAAGGTCTTCACTGACAGAAAATTGATTGCTCAGGATGCATGTGTGAGGTCCGCATCAGATGTAAAGATGTATATTAGCGTCCAATCCCTCTACTCTACAAAAACCCTCGGGAGTAGATAGACAACATTTCTGCCTCTCATTAAATTCATGATGCTTTCATGATTCGCACTTGTCATACATGTATCTCTCATCTTGGAACCCCTTGTACCTCTGTTAAGCACTGAAGTTGTTACCTATATGATGACCCATCCCTAATTATCGATCTCTTTTGCTGCCTAGTGAAAGTTTGATCAAAAGATTGATTGGGATAATAACAAGCTGATGGGGATTCCATTGTTGGTTGAGGAAGCATTCTGCTGGAAGTCATTGATCTAACTCTGAATTGTTAGAGACATTTAGCTTGAGATATGCTTACTGTATAGAGAATAGAGAGGTAGAGCAAGTTCCCCTTGGCCATTTGAAAACTGATAAGATGCCTTCAAATCTGGTCATATATATGGGTAAAATATAAGTGCTTAACTTCTCAGCACAGATTCATGATATGCCATCTGAATGGGTTTTAACTGGAAAAAAATGATATCTTGCTACCCTAGGCAGTATTCATGTATGTTTTGCTTAAGCTGGGATTTGAACCCAGCAAACACCCTGAAACACACCCCACCTTACAAACAGGACCAAATGCCTTTGGTCCAGTATATACGCAGGATATACGCAATGATACTGCAGGGGTGTTGAGCTTGAGAAATTTTTGGTTGGTGTAAACATCCAGCGAGGTTTATACTGATGCTTCACAGATTTGCTACTGGTATCTAGAAATGATATTGAGAAATGTATGAAGAAATGATTAATCCAGATTGGACAAACTAAAATTTCCGCAAATACTGTTTTATCCATGTAAAATCACTTCCTGAAGTTTCATTTAGTGTTACCTTGCACTTGCTAGTTAGTCATTACCCTCTAGAAAGTTAAAATCACATTTCTTTTCATTTGTCATTCATGGGGCAGCTCTGTGTCGTGTGCTTCATTGATTCCTATTAAACCTTGAGATCATTGCTTACTTCATTCCATTATTTTCAGCCATTTTGGCAACCCCATAATAGGGCAGTCGCAAGAAGAATTCAAAACATGGGATGGAGGGCAGATGGTGGTCTTTGGCTTCTTGCTCGTGGCGGTGGACTTTATCTCAGCAAAGGCACCGGAGTAAGTTAATGGAGTAATGTTATGGGCTCCAAATGAAATTATTTTGATTTCTTGGACTCTTGTACATCTAGCAAACTATTGAGTCTTTGGCATAGTGTAATGTTGGAGTATCAATTTAGTTGAGAGGAAAAAGAATGCTTGGTTTCTTCAACTTGATCTCATGTTTTCTCTCAGATCACGGAGGACTTTGAAGAGGTCTCTGTACAAAGTCGTGGTTTTGGAATTCTTGATGTTGGCTACCGTTCCCTGGTAATGTTATGCATTTTATTAGGGTCATCTTGCTGCATGGTTACATCTGTCCTTTACTGTGACGGGTCATGCCATGCCTAGGATGGTTCGATGATTTCTTTCTCTACATGTGTTAATGAAGTTACTTCTCATACACAAAGATCAAGCCTATTAAATTGCAAGATATGCTACATTGGACATGCATCATAGGACTTTACACATGAGTTGTCTAAGATGATGTTCATCCATCATTCTTCACATTCTCCAATTCATATAGCCACCTATAGTATGTATTAATATGCAATGCAACCAAATTGTCATAGTAAATATACAAGATTTTAACATTAAATTGCGTGTTCTATTAAGCAATATCAACATATTTTTGATTTATGACCACACATCAGCCTTTAATGTTGCCTGAACCAATGCCTGTTCCAGTTATTCAGTGTCTTTCTGGCACTCAAATAAACACACAAGTCTTGCAGTTATTTGAAATTTAAATGAAAGAAAATCTGTACTTGATCCTTACAAAAAAAAAAAAATCTGTACTTGAATGGAAATATATGAATTGGATGCTAATCTCATTCTACTATCTTATAAAAAGCTTAGGGATGAAATCTTTCTAGTTCCATTAAGAGTCACCTTTTAGCTTTTCCTTCTCCAGCTTTGTTGCTAACAAATATATTGTTAATCACAGTGTTGACATGAAATAACTTCTCGAACATACAAGTTTGGTGATTCATATTGCCACTCTGATTTCACTGTGATATTATTCAAATGTGGGAAGCTTTCTTGCATCAAATTGCTATTGAGGTTTTGTTATCAGAACTTTCAATCATTTGACCAATCAACAATGATCAATGAACAAGTTCAAATTTTCATTGGATAGAAATGAACTGTTGAGAAGCTCTTCAGAGTTGAATAATTAAAAGGAGAAGACAAGCATCAATATGTGCCTTTTCTATGTCGTTTATTAGAATGGTTTGGTCTTACAAATTTCCACCAAAGTGTATGATCTTCCTCATTCATCCATCATCATGTGCTGATCACATTACTGTTGCTGCAGGAAGAGGCTTGGGCAGCAGGGGGTAGTGGGATTCTATTGAGAACAAACAATGGTGGCAAGACATGGATCCGTGAAAAAGCTGCTGACAACATCGCTGCCAATCTTTATTCAGTAAAGTGAGTTTGTTATTTATCATATTTGAACCCCCCCCTCCCGCCCCCCCCCAAAAAAAAAAAAAAAAAAAAAAAAAAAAAAAAAAAAAAAAAAGTCAGATTCTGATTTGATCTCTCAAAATCTATTCCTCTTAATTTTCACACATTTCCAGTATGTTGGCTCTTCTGTGCTTTCCATTGGTAGTCCATCATTCCCTGTGCATGCTGTAAAATCTCATCAGAGATGAAGTTACTCTTTTAACTGCCTCCTTACATATTTTAATTCCTTATGACATGATTTTTGCTTTTCAGAAAGATTGCCCTGCAAGTTTGGCATATGATATTTCTCTTTTTCAGGTTCATAAATGACAAGAAGGGATTTGTGTTGGGTAATGATGGTGTACTCCTCCGGTATCTGGGATGAAGTTGTGTCTTCTAGGTGCTTTAAAGTTTGTGACGATTTTCTTTCTGAGCAGCCAATACACCATCTTCCTGTAAGTTTATAGATCAAGTTCTCTTTATTTGTATGTTGGATTGCCAATCTGATCGCATCCATGGGGCCAATTTGCTTCATGGTTGGATGACCATTCAAGAGAAGAGATTGAACAAACTTTCTTTTAGATGAACAGATACCCTTCACTTATGTCTGATTTCTGGTCGTACTAGCCAATTTTTATTCTTCAGGCCTGTATTGTATTGCATTATAAGCAGTTTTGTAATTCCATATCTCGCTGATATGCTCTTATACCCTTTATACCTTTTGATTACATTTACCCATCATTTAGTTCTCATCGTCATTTTGACAAGTTTGGTGAACATCACCTACTTCTACTTTAGTAACAGATCCCCTTGTGGCTGTTCTCGCCGATCTGGATAAACTACTCTGAAATGCATTATTGAGACATTGTGCTTGTGGGTTGAAGTGCCTTCCTCCTGAAGCCATCAAAATATCATGAGCATTGCCAGACTTAATCTGAATACTCGTATACTATTGTATTATATATAATTTCTGTTGCCCATGGGCATCAGCGGCGCTGGCTGGAGCACTTTGTCTGGTGCATGGTTCGAATCCCCACTGCCACAGAGTGCTGGACTCACCCGGTTTAGAGGTGGGCCCCTTCAGAGCCTCGTGAGTTTTACACGGCACAAACGGGGATGGTATGGGCTCCTAATGAGCGTTGGATATATATATTATTTTTCCCACTTCTAGATAAACGTGATTCATATGCAATATGCAGAAAATCTAAGTGGGAAACAAGTAAAGCTGAAAATAACTTGGATAAAACTTCTATATTGATGGGTCATTCGTTTGTTATTGTACAAATTTAAAGTCGATGCTCGCCTCTGTGTTCCTCATGCTGTATTTAACTTTATATTTGTTGTGAATTTTATGTGGCCGGACACGTAGTACAATTTTTACCACACTAGTGACTTAACATTTGTCATCATTTATTTATCATTGAATTTAAATTTTGAAAAATAAATGAAGAAAGTGTACCAAAAAGATGTTTTCTTAATTGAGTTTAAATTTGAAGAAAAGAATAAATTGAAGAAAGTACTGTAAATTATATTCTATAATCTTCTACTTTCTAAGTTTTATATATATTAGCTTTAAGTCTTAGAATACGGATTTTGAGCTAATTACAAGATGGTGCATAAATTTTTCAATGCACAGAAATTCTTTTGCAAGTGTAATTGTCCAATTAAATTTGGTTATGTATTCATGAGCAGGACATTAAACTCGAACAAAGATATTAGTCAATTGGATGAGCTGAATTCGTGAACTTCAATTTTGCACTATAACCTTTTTATCTATTTCATCTACAAAGCAAAAGCGAAATAAAAATTTGGAGTAAATGTGTCACGGTTAGCAAACTTCGAGATTTTTCACGTCACATAATAAAGTTCGGGGTAAATCGTCACGAGCAAAGTTGGAGGTTTTTGGTGGCTTTTTCCCATAAATAAATGAAGAGGAAGTGAACAAAGATGTTTTCTTAATTGAGTTTAAATTTGAAGAAAAGAATAAATTGAAGAAAGGACTGTAAATTAAATTCTATAATCTTCTGCTTTCTATGTTATAGATATATATATATTAGGTTTAAGTCTTAGAATACGGATTTTGAGCTAATTACAAGAAATTCTTTTGCAAGTCTAATTGTCCAATTAAATTTGGTTATGTATTCATGAGCAGGACATTAAACTCGAACGAAGATATTAGTCAATTGGATGAGCTGAATTCGTGAACTTCAATTTTGCACTATAACCTTTTTATCTATTTCATCTACAAAGCATATGCCTTTTTTTTTTTATAGATATTATAGTTTACTTAATACGATCGAATACAATACTTCCCTTCCCCTTCTTGCTTCCTCCTCTGGCCACGCCATCAACTCCTCCGCCGAAGCAATCGCCTCAAAGCTCTCCCTAGTGTTACCTGCACCGGCACGCCTCAGGTGGCTTTACTCTCTCTCTCTCTCTCTCTCTCTCTCTCTCATGAAAAAAAATGGTGTTTGTACGGTGGCGCTGATGCTGGTGGTGGCTTTCATGTAAGTTGCATTGCTCCGCATTTGGAGTTAATGGTGTTGTCGGCTGAGTTAGAGTTGGATGCGGTGGCGATAATACTGTCATGGCTGGCAACGATGCGGTGGTGTTGGTATTGGTCTTTTCCTGCGGTGGACCATGACGTCAATTCGCTTTGAAGGAAAAAACTGTTCTTTCTTTTTGGAGCATTTCGGAATTGATAGTATATTACAATATTAAATCATCGCATTTATTAATTAATTTAAATTTTTAAAATAGCCATTTATTAATTAATTTAAAATTTTAAAATAGATGGTAATTTTATAAAATCTATCATATAAAAACATTTTTGCAGATCAATCTATTATTTTTAAGAACATTAAATTTTCTTTTATTTAATATTTATTGCATATGAACATATTTACATAGGTGGGTAGGAGCCGAAAAGGAATTTGGTTGCCTTAACCTATCCATTGAGTCCTCGGAGCCTAATCCGGCCTACGCAAGTGAGCCTCCGAGCCTATGATCACCTGTAGATAATGCTGCTCATGGTGTTTTAAGTCTGATTGGTGGCGATAGGTGACGCAGCATTGACTTCTCATTTCTTTTTCTGAGGAAGGGAGAGAGAGGGTTGACGGTGCATGTTTGTGTGCATCATTTGCGTCATTTTGCGCGATTATAATCACAATATGTTTCCGATTAAAATGTGTCCAATTTGCATCGATTTCTAGTTAGGCTGTGTCGCGTCCGATTCAAAAAAATTTCATGATGAATTCATGTCTGATCAGATTTTTTAACTGTAGAATTGAAGATCTTATAAATAAATCAAACTTAACAGTTTATAAGATGGTGTGCTGATTTTGCAATATTATCTCACTCAATTTAAAAATAAATAAATAAAGAAGAAGAATTTCCTCATGAGTTATCCCGCAAAGGCCATTCTCTTATAACGCTACTTTTGTACTCATCAGTCCTTTATCCTAGTGTACTTTCACGTTCTCAAAGTCAAAGGGCCAATCCATTCGGATCATGGTTGGCACTTCATAGATCTGACCCGAAAGGAACATTCATATGCATTATGCCTTAGCATGACTGTCGACCTAAAAAATTTAAATCATTTTTAAAATGTTTTTAAGCATTAATTGAGCAACTAAACCGTTGAAACTTCTAGTAAGTGTAAATTTGGTAAATTTAATTGACAAGGGAAAATATTCACTCTTAAAAACATTAAAACTATTTTATGTGGAGAGAAAAAAAATTGCATGAAAAAAATTGTCACTTTTCTTTGATTACTTTAATAAAATATTTTTATTATTTTCAAAATTGGGTAAATGGCACAAATGTTTTCTGTGTATTGTGATTTATGAATTTTAACATATTATGCAATGTTAATTTATTTAATATGATTCTTAAAATTTTAATAAATATTCAATTTTATCTTTACATTGTATACAAAATATTGTGGTAAATTTTATGGGTCATATTAAACAAAATGAAAATTTCAAGAATGACATTACATACTAAGTCGAAATTCAATGATTATTTGTATCATAATCCTTTTAACTACTTTACAAGCAAATCATGGAAAATATTTTTCTCATAATATATTTACATAACTCCCTAATTTTATTTCATTTTATTTAATTAAAA
Source organism: Eucalyptus victrix (assembly GCA_016097545.1). Classification (NCBI taxonomy): domain Eukaryota; kingdom Viridiplantae; phylum Streptophyta; class Magnoliopsida; order Myrtales; family Myrtaceae; genus Eucalyptus; species Eucalyptus victrix. The sequence goes on from CM027844.1 coordinate 33,673,675, forward strand.
AAAGCATTCAAATGTATTTCGTTTTTCTCCCCCTAAATTGTAGGTGAAGGCACAGCTCTCCCCCTTATAGAGAGAGAGAGGGAGAGGAGGGAGAGCAGAGAGACCTCTCAATCTCTCGACATTTTCAGTTCAGCCCGCAATCCTTGGGACCAAAGTGCAAAACCAGAAGATACCATCTTCCTCCCCCCCCCCCCCCCCTTCTCTCTCTCTCTCTCTCTCCTCTCTCTGTTCCTTCCTTCCTCCCTCCCGATCTAGGGTTTCCATTTTCCCCCCTTCTTCCATCCAGATCGAACCCTCCAATTTCCGCGTCTCCGGTCTCGACATTGCGCCCCCCGCTCTCTCTCCGCAACGTTCGCGAAGCTCCGGAGGTCGTCGTATCGTTCGATCGCTTGTTCGATTCGTTTCCCTGATTCGCCATTGTGCTCTTTTTGGATGGTATCGGGGGATGGCGAAGGAGCGGCGGAACGGAAATCGCGCGGATCGCGACGAGTTCCTCTTCTCCTCCGTCAACGGCGGTAACGCCACGGATCGGATCGCCGGCAATGGCAATGGCAATGGAGGAGACGGCGGCGGCTTCTTCGGCGGCCGCGGGTATAGGGACGATTTGTACGGTGGAGACGGCGATTCGCCGGCTGTGAAGCTGTATCCGGTCTCGCCGGGATCGCCCTCGCGGCTGGCCTCGTCGTCGTCCTCCTCCGGTGCTAATTACATCGAACATCCGGTTTCCAAATTCGACACTCTTGCCGGGGTCGCCATCAGATACGGTGTCGAGGTACGGATGCTAACGTGCCTGCGCGTTCGTAATTGGAATGATATAAATGAGTGTCGGAAGGGACGATTCGTTGTTAGGTGGCACTTATGTGGGGGATTGTTGGATCAAGATACTTGAGCTTAGAGTTGATTCTGATTCTGATCCCAATTCCATTGGATTATGCAATGTGCTGAGAACACCTGATGTGCGGTTTTGTTATCGATTCTTCTATTACATTTCCCTGAAGTAGCGTATGAAGGGTGATCAACGGATGGAAATGTTCAGAAATATTGATCTTTCCATATTTATAATAAGAACGTGATTTTCTTATTGCCAAGTGAAAGAATAAAAAATAGCAGGGATATTCGAGAGGTGAGAACATGAATTTCGGTGATGAAATTATCGCTGGGACTAGCTTGAGTAAGATTAATGTTTCGATGGCCCTCCTGTCATTTCAATTGCTGATTTCACACGTATCATTTAAGACCTCAACAAAGAGCAGGCACGCTTGCAAGCCTGCACATATATTGTCCAGAATTTTCCGTCCTTAGTTTATGTGCATTATTGTCTCCCTTTCGATTTTCCTTCTGTTACCAGATGATGGTCACTTATGAAGGGAGCGCTTCTCCATTGATACCTTCAGGTGGCTGACATTAAACGATTGAATGGCCTAACCACAGATATTCAGATGTTTGCTCTCAAGTCACTTCAAATTCCTCTGCCAGGAAGGCATCCTCCCTCTACTACATGTTTGTCAAATGGTTCAGATACTCCCGGGTACATATTCCTTTATTTTCCTTATATTGCAGTTATTATAGTAGCTTGATATACATCACAGTATGGCTTATGCGGAGGTCCAGACCCTTTTCTGTTCTGTGTACAACTCACTGCAGCTAGAAGATAAAGTACTTTTTGCCAGCAACCAGAGATAATTCCGGAAGGCTAAACATTAGTTTAAGTTGTGGTTCTAGTTGCTGTTACAAGGGAACTTATGAGACAATTTTGCAAATGAAAGGCAAGGTGCAATTAAGCAATGTCCATACGGATCTTGTTCATATGACTGACCAGCCACAGTGTCAGATAGGTCTTTTCAAACAAAAACTTGTTGAATGGGTTTTTTACTACTATCATTATGTGGAACTCAATGTCAATGGCGTGTACCTAAACCATCTCATGATTACAAGATAGACAGGATCCAATAGTAATGTCGGTATCAGGTGTTTCATGGAAGAAGAAAGCCAGTTTTAGAATGAGAAAGGAGAAAAATCTGCTAAGAAATCCAAATGATCATATTTATTTTGTGGAATTGGGGCAGGCTAGATTTTGATTGGCATGACCCATTTGGTCCCAAATAAATTCCAACCTTTTTTACTGTATATGTCCAAAAACCTAGTTGCATGTATATGCCATGGAATATGTTGAGTTTGAGTGTTTAGCACATCCTAATTCTCCAAGCTTAGCCTATTTCATTACCAAGATTAAGGCCCTACCAAATTATCTTTCCAGGCAGTAAAGATAAGAGCTAACCTTTGGTTTTACGAGAGAAAAAAGTTAAAACTTTGGAGTAAAAATGGAAAAACTGAGATTTTGCCTTTAATATTAAGGGGAAACATCTTTTGAACTAAAATGATAGGTTGGCCATATCATCCATCTGCTGTTTCGCAATTCTCTAAGCTTGACCTATTTAATTGCAAATTAAGGACCTACCAAATATACTTTTCGGGCGCTGGTAAAGATTAGAGCTAATTTTTGTATTTACAAGGAAGAAAAGTTAATTTCCAGTAAAAAATGAAAAACTTGGAATTTTGCTTTTACATTAAAGAAAAACATTTTTCAAACTTAAATAGTCTGTTGGCCATATCATCTTTTTGATTGGAGTTTATTCCTTGCATATGTGTACTGTGGGAATAGTCATCACTCTTTTCTATCAGTAGCAACTGTTTTGATTTTTTAGATCAAGTCAAACAACATCATTCATGCTGCTTGGTTGCTTGTACAATACTATAGTTCGCATCTTTCTGGCTATACTTATTTCCACGGTAAATATGCGAGATGGTTCATGGGAGATGTTTTTGCTGGAATAACAAAAATTAGTTGACCACACCATGCTGCTTTTTTTGTTATTTATGCTTGGAGGTTTGAGGAAGGATCCTCTCAATAACCAACACCAAAGGAAAAAATGGGGAAAATTGTACTCCAGTAATTACCTCGAGACAAGGTTGGTCATTTTTTTGTGGAATAAGAGACAAGGAGGTTCACCACTCTGTTTACTTCAGTTTGGTGAAATTTCCTGCCATAAATTGCTTTGCATGCAAGTTTTTCACTGTCGTATCTTTCTCTTTTTCTACCCATTTTGCAGTCTGTACAATTAGTAAGGCCTCTGAGCATATTTAGATAGCACATAAAAATGTTAAGATTTTTAAATACAAGATCGATATTTAATTCGTATGCATGTTTCATTTTTCTATAAAACTAAAGAACTATATACATATAAACTGAGGGGCCATTAGTTCCAACAAGTCCAATGCTTAATTAATTTGTGGCACAAAGATCTTAAGGCAGGATAGTGATGCTTTAGATGGTTGTCAAAGTTTCAGATGTGATGCAGAGGTTATTTTACTTAGTCGATTAAGGATATGACTTGGCAGTGTCAGGTTGTCATCGCTGTGGTAAGGTCATGTCTGTGTTGTAAGGATGTTACTTGGATGCTTCTCTACTGAAGCTAAACTGAAGGGATTGGATTTGTTTCTATGATCAGAAATTAAAGTGTCCATTTACAGTTGTCAAGGGCATTGGTAATATCAAAATGGCAGTTACATTGTCTCCAACGGTTGTTTTGGTCTGTGCTGCGCAATGGTGACTTGATGACTAGCAGGGCTGACGTTCTAAGTGATGCTTCTGTGGGCTAATCAGCTGTTGACGCTCAAGTCTTTTGTGATTATATTAATTTTTATTCAAGAAACCATTGAGTTCATGACTTGATAATGTCTTTAGGTCTGATCTATCTGACGATTTTTAAGTTAAAGATGAAGAAAGCACTTACAGTATATCCACATAGGCCATTCAATTGTTTCAGTGAGGTTTCCATCCATTGGGCTATTGTGGACCATCGCTCAGTGATCTCATAACTCAAAATAGTTTATATCATACTCATCAAAGCTGTAGAAGAACCCTGAATCTGACCTAGCCACTGTACTTCACTCTGGGTTGATGGTTTGTCTTCACTGGAGGCACTTATTGCCTAATCTTCCAAAAACCATTAGTGTTGAATGCCATGTGATGCTGCTGCAAAAGTGTTATGTTATAAATTTTTTAAATCTTTGATGGATAATCTGATTAATCAATCAAATTGTATTTTTAAGAATTAGAATATGAAGTCTAGTGTTTGATGCCGGAAGTGTCCCTAATTGAAATGCGTCTTTGGATATTAGATGATCACTAAGGATGTAAACCCTTACTTTAGAGGGAACGAAATACTGGTAACACAGTTAGTTGCAACCAAAGTCACCAGCTAAATGTTTGTTCCATCCTGACTTATGACATTTGTTTATGTACGTTGCAAATCCGAAGAAGAATGCAAGTTGATTTCCCTTTTTGTGATACTCTATGTATAATTTTTTTTGGGATTGTGAATCTTGATACATAGGAATCACTGTCTAATTACTTTGTAATTTGTGCAGAAGGAGCAGCTTCGAGCTGACCCCACCTCGGCAGGGCCATCACAATCTTTTTGAGTCCTTCCACACCCTAAGGATGCAGACTCCTCAGCAGAGAGTTTCCCCTGCTATGAGTTCATTACAAGGATATTATGGACTCAAATCAGATGAGAAAGCCAGATCTGAAGGTTGTGAGATGGCAGTTTACAGAAAAGGAGGTTCTCATTATTTAGAGGATGGTCCATTTACCAAATCCTTGCCAACTTCTAACCCACCCTTAAGCCGTCATAGGAAGACCAGGAGTCTAGTTAACACTCTTCTTGATGAAAATGGTGAACTTGCCAAGGATGCAGCATTTGCAGAGGACAGAGAAGGTGAGTCTGAGAGATGGAATGATAAATTGATCAGAAGGCGTCAGAAGTCAGAAGCGGATTTTTTGTCCAAATCGAACATGCCTGAAATGTTGTTGGAGGATAATAGTGGTGGTGGGTTTTCAGCCACATCAAGTAAGGGCTTAGCTCTGAGATCCAAAGCTGCAAGCCGAACTTCTGTGGCCAGTGATGCAGAAGCAGGCAGTTTGAATCCTATACCTCTAGGATTAGGGGATTCGGTCATGGTCGATGGGTTTACTGTTGTGAGGAAGTCATCAAGCACATCAAATTTGCAGGATCAGGAAAGCAATAGTAGCTTGTCGTCCATCTGGCCCACATCTAACTGGAGTTTGAAGCCAGACTTTCAGGCACTTTCTACTGTGGCCAGAGCAAGACCCATATTTGATGGCTTGCCAAAACCTGGCCGAAGAAACAAAACCGCACTCGATTAATGGCTAATAGAGGTAAATAACTCACTTTCCTGGTTCAGATCCAATTTTTGCCACAGCTTTACGCACATAATGGTACATAGAAGGAGAGAGATAAGGATAAGAAGTTATACGATACATGTCAATCCTGCTTTGTGTTCAGAAGATAGTTGACATATGTATATTGCACCAAAATGTAGTTAGTTCATCAGGAGCATTAACTCTGGATTTATTTAGGTCTACTTTTGTTTCTATATTGAAGTTGAATTGGACACCATAATCTTATTGAACATCTACTGTTGTACGATGTTATGTTCAAAGTCAAGGGGGATGTTAGAGGTAAATTATGCCATGTTGATTGATGAAAAACCCAAGATCAGTGCTTTTTAACTTGGAGCGCTCCTGCTTTCTCGCTGTGTTCACTCTCAATACTGTAATTTCGCTTCCTGGGTACAAAGGTTAAGAAGCAAAAGTCAGCAAGATGTATGCTGAGAAAACATTTAGTGATGTTCATGAATCTTCCCACGTGCTGGTGATTCAATCAAATTTATGTGATCTGTGAAATTAATGGAAGTTGCATGCACGAGTCCCAGGCAGTATGGGACTACTTTGCACAATTCGTTTCTGCACATCGGTGTATATACAGTACTAGGGACGGTATGAAGTGGGGTAAATTTCTTTTCGGGCTGGACTTAAATTTCGTGAAATCTCAAGTAGTGAATTGTTAGGGACGTCGACTTACCAAACGGTTCTTAGACTTTTCAGCATTTGAGGAAATTCCTTGGTACTTGCTATGAGAATTTTTCCGAGAGACAATTAGAATAGTTGGTCGTTAACTTGCGTGAAATTAACCGATCAGTTAACAGTGTGGTAGAACTGACATTTAATATGGAAGTATTAAGGCAAAATCGAAGGCTCCCAAATTTTAGGAATAGAATTACAGCCAACGCTGTGATCGGAAGACGTTCATCCTGTCAAATTGCACAGTCGAGATTTGGTTTGGAAAAGGTGATTTGTGAAGGGAAAAACTAGACTTTTCGGTTTGATGCCAAAGATTGGATGAGGTGGTATTGTTTGAATAACATCAACACATACGTATTAAGGTAGAATCTTGGCATCGAAGGGCTTACCATCTAACTTTTTTCAGCTCAATTTGTGTTCTTCAACCAGAGAAGCAGTTGATTTGGCGATCTGAACTTTACTAGCTTTCCCTTCATAACAATGGAGGCAGACGCTTGAAGGGAATAAAAAAAGGTGGAAAGAAAAAAGGACAAAAGGAAAATAATCAAATCCCAGAAGCAGCTACCCCATCTTATAAGACCACTAAGAGCTAACAAGACTAATTACTTAAGAAACTAAAGAAACTGACTCGTATTCTGAGTACCACTAGCATTGCTTTAGACCGTCCATTCGACTAAAATTCATTTGGTCAGCTAACAGCAAATTGAAGAACAGATATCCCAAGGATTTCGGCCAAAAGCTTGCATTTGGTAGGCAACCAAACCTAGGGCTTAAAAACTGAAAAGGTTCAAGTTCTTCGTCTGCTTGTCATGCGCAAGTACTACTTCAATCCGAGGGAAGTAAAGCTAATTCGGATGATGACAAAATTCCAAAAAGAAATAAACCAAAAGGGAGAAAAAAGGCAACTACGCACATAACAAATATTAAATTTTTCCTAGTTATATAGAATCAAGACATGCACCCACCTGAAATGTTAAGAAGTTTCCTTAAAGCTTTATGACTTCAACTTTCAAACTGCCCATATAATTCCCAACTGCGTTAGTTCATAATCAGTTTAAGTGGACATTTTTGTCTGGACTGCAAGTAAACACCGCAGTTGCAGCATCACTCTCGGATCGTGGCATCATTGTAATAAAAGTAAAGGAAAAAAGAAGAATCGCCATACACAATGCCAAACAGACAAAAACAGCAATCAAGAAAAGGGTTTACTTAATTATGTTAAATAGACCATTCGATTATATAATAACAGAAATTAAAACTTAAAGAGAAGAAAAAAAATCAATCAAACTGCATTGGAGGAACTTAGCAAAGAAACGCCAAAGACGATTAGATCCCAATACCATTCATTACCCGTGTGCTGGGATGTAGATCCAAAGATGGGAGCAGTTATAGATGCATATTAATATCATAATTATCAGAATCTTTTAGAAAAAAGAATTGAGCATATTTCTAGGCGCACTTACTGCTGAAACTGCACAACTGAGGCGAAGTTATCAGCAGCGTTAAAAAGTCATACCTAGCAGAGAACTGAATCTTTTATCCATCATCTTTTCATCCAACAGGCTACGATTATCATTCTTTTAAATGGGATCATCCAAGCCATCCACAAACTGAACCAGAGTGAGGTTTGCCTCTTGTCATAGTTACATACGAGTCTATAGAACATGGAAAGGCAGGATGGGTGGTTTACCAGGATCAGATAGTAGGGTATCACCACGCAGTGGCATGGGAAAATGGCAAGAGGTGAAGGTCAGGCAACAAAATGTTGGCTGAAGAAGGCCAAGGAAACAAAATGGTCCAGTTCCATGAAACCATGTGGCAAAGAGGTTTAAGACTAGCAACGATATACATTTACATGAGCAATAATATCACCAAATTCCAAAGGAGAAGGGATACTCCAAAAAAGTCCATGAACTGGCTAAATCACATCCATGAGATGACTAAACGCATTTGAACAAATTCGATCATGAAAGCTTTTGTGGAAAAAATAAAAAGGAAAAGATCAATTGCCAACTATTCCTTTTCATTTCAAAAATTGTTTCTTGTACAATATACCTGCATAATTACAAGTATTGAGAACAAGATGTACTAACCAAAAAACATGGGCCTATACACGGATTTTCCCAGGATACATCTGGCAGGGAAGACTACAATATACACCATCCTGCAAGTCTCAAGATCCTTCAACACTGCATTTGAGTGGTTGAAGCAGTACCTCAATTTGAAGGAGTCCAAATTGTTTAAGTACCCGCAACACTGAGATTGCAAAACCAAAAACTAAGATCAAAATGTTTCCATGGGAATCTGTTTTTATGTGTACAAACAACTTGAGGGAAAATCAATCCAACTCATCCGATAGGAACTTCACAAACAACATGGTACTTATAAGCAAAAACATAAACAGTTATGGCAAGTGAACATCATTGAGCTAGACTGAATTGTGTTATTTTTTATCAACATCATCTGAAAGTCTAAAACAATAGACTGTAGTAAAATTCAAAAAAGAAAAAGAAAAAAGCATATTTTTTAAAGAGAGAAAGTTATGACCAAAGACTATGCTGGGCAGCCCAGTTGTCTAATTCTACTGCCACAGTATATGATGACTTTCATGGTGAGCCCTCAGCATTCAATTTCAAAAGTAGCCAAATAAGCAAGATAAAATGGTCTCCATTGAAAGCAATGTTAAGCTTCAGATGTTTGTCCAATTTTTTCTCCCAAATGATCTTTCATAGCCATTTCCTTTAACACTATCACAGAAAGAGAGAGAGAGAGAGAGGCTGGGTGGGATGGATGGAGGGAAGAGGAGGAGAAAGAAACTAATTCATCTTGGCAATGGAATAGAAAGACCACTTGCCTAATGGGACTACACAGGATAACTGTGGCAGATGCAGAAAGTCTACTTTCACGTTCTTAAGCTGGTCTCCACATATTAAGGGCAGATACGTTTGGTCTACTCTGCATTATGTTAGGACCATGACCTGCAAAATTAATAAATAAAACTGTCATTCTAGGAATCATTGGAGCCTGTGTAATAAACGTAACAAAAAATTCACTGGAAATCTTAATCCAGCTGTCCAAAATCATATCACCACCTGGGGCTGGTGGAGCAGCTGAATGATTGTTAGTTGATGAATGCTGAAAACCCACATTATTCATTGGTGGTCTTTCAAAATGAGGCCGAAAGTAACCTGCCATAGTAACACATATGAGTATAAAAACCTGCAGAATGTCTTCTCATTAAACAAACATGTATCTTAATTAACTTGCATTTTCCAGGAACCCAAGAGAAAAATTTTCAGCAAACTTTATTGGCAGGAAGCACATGGGAATGGGTACATTTGGAAGTGTGAAAATTGAGCATACACGTGAGCATCCAACCAAGTAGTCCACCAGCAGACAAAGGCAGTCAACTTAGGCATACCCAATCAAACATTCAACTTAAGAGAAAATCTTCCATTGCTATCTAGAGTCCACTCATTTCATCTCAACGTGCATGTATGGAGGACATTCCAGATTGTCTACACCGTTAACAATAAACAACCCAAAACTTGTTCAGAGAAGAGTCAAGAGGAATGGAGATTCGCTCCATCATTAGACATCTGGATGGAGAGATCTCCAAACTCACATTTCTACACTTTCATTCCTAAATTTCTCAATACCTAACAGTTGTTCTTACATTACTGGTGAACTTGAAAGACACCAAAAGTTTGGAATAGAACTAGTTAAATAATAACCCCCTTTGATTATGATAGCAGTAGAAACAATAGAAAAGAGGTTCGAAGGAAGACCAAGGAGAAGGAAACAAAAAGATTATACATACATCAGGCTAATTTCTATTCAAGCAAGATATATGCAGCCTAGATAATAGAGAAAATCTTACGAGGAAAGAAAGAAATCTTCCAGATAAAAAGAGAAACAAGAAGTTCATATTATACGAATCTTCGAGTGTCTAAAATTATCGTATGCAAAAGGAAAGAATACAGAGCATGAAGAAATTTAAACAATTGCGTGACACCAGTTCAAAAATATCAGGTGAAAATTTCATGCTAAAAGGGCTGCCCGATGTTTGGGTTCCCTTGATAGACATATTAAGTCCAAGAGCTCCTGGTGCACATGAAATAAGGATTCAAACACTTGCTAACATAACTGTAATTAAAAAGAGTTACTTGTCACGCAAACATGATGTGATGCAACAAAAACCATAGTCTACAAGTAAGTTGCACACAAAATTGTTTAGCACTACAAGAACACTAATAGACATATTAACAATAATCGTATAGTACCTTCTTGAGGATAAACTCCACCCGATCCTGAAGGACCTCTTACTCCATTTATCCAAGGACCGTTCTGATTATCGGCATTAAATTCGCCAGAGTTCATTCTCCATGGTTCATCAGCACCAAATCGCCTCCCACTATCAGAGGGCGGCAAAGCAAATTGGTGAGGGTATGGGTGCTGAGGATGTTGCTGAAGGGGTGGGTTTGCATATGAATAATGAGATGCCCCACTTTGAGGTGGCACAGCATGCAAGGGTCTTTGAGCATAAGGCCTACTTCCTTGTTGAAACTGTTGATTGGCTTGAGAAGCTTGAGGATTTAAATACGAATCACCATGCCCATAATCCGGCAGCCTTGAAACATTAAATCCAGAAGACTCTTGACAGCTGCCACCAGCCGAAGCAAAGTAAGATGATTGCTGTGCTGTTAAGTCACCCTTTGCAGAAGCATCATGAGGAAGGCCATGAGGATTATTTGCAGTCATTTGCACTGACTGGTTTCCCTGCAATATAGAAGTGTGAGCCTAAAGGCAAACTCTAATAGAACACTGAGAAATAACAGGATTGAGATAAACAACGCTTACAGTTGCGGGAGCACAGTATTCACGAGGAAGAGGTGGTTGATACGCCAAATGTGGTGAAGAATGGAATGATGATGGAAGTGACACAAGTGACTGAGATGGAAGTGAATGGTGAGGGGGCATTGGTGTTTGGGTTACCAATATAGGAGGAGGCCCTAAGGGAGGTGCTGGAGGAAGAGGTAACTGTGGCGGGAGAGATGGTTGAGATGGTGGTGGCGGAGGTGGCGGAGAGGGGGATAACGGCGGTGGAGGTGGTGGTGGAGGAAGCGGAAAAGGAGAAGATGGCAAAGGAGGTGGTGGAGGGGGAGAGTCAAGTGGCAATGGTGGCGAGCCCTCTGAAAGAGAGCTGAACTCAACAGAATTGTCGGGGCCAGATACTTGCAGCACGTCAGATCCAGGCTCTTGTGATTCCGTTTCAGCACCATGCTGGATCCAGGGTTTTTCTTCCCTAGGGGGCCCTGAAACATCCTCCATTTCAAGCTCACCATCCACGTCCTCCAAGATGCAATGTCTCCTGTCATTTGGAGTAACTTCAAATGTTCTTTGCTCTGCCGATCCAAGAGTCGACTCAACTGGTGATGCGTCAATTGTTTCTTTACAAGGAATACTAGGAAAATCTTCATGGTCTTCCTCCTCATCATCATCCTCAAATACATGAGACGGTAGAAAACCAGGCAACTGAAATGTAGCATTGCTGGTAGAAAAGCAAAAGTCAAATGATTTTTTGATAATAGAAGGTGAAGGTTAGAAAACCAAAAGACCCATAAAAACACTGCCATGGTAGCTCACAAACTTCAGAAGGAAAACAGCAGGTGTTACAACATTCTACAGGCATCGCAATCAAGCTATGAGATCAGGCACTCTACATGTGAAAGAAACGGTACATTCCAATAGAGTTCAACGAGCTATCAAAGAAACAGAAAAATAATTACCAAAAAATTAACGGTAACAAATCCTACATATTCCAAGAGTTCCAGTAGAGAGTATTGTATTGTCAAACATACAGAAACCCATATCCCCCAAATTACTAATGCAAAGCAATGTTCTGATGATTTTCAGCAATCAAAAGAAACTAGGTTTTATGACTTCCACGCGATCTTTAACACTCCATTCACACCTGAGTAATTGCTCAACAGATCACATGTCTATCCATATGGTGAAGGGTTCCTACAATGCAGGTAACACCCTGTAATCTGATTTATCAGTTGGAATCTGACCATAACCTTAATAAGCTTACCATAGCACTGACACTGTCAATGCAAGGTGACAAGGGATCCAAGGGTCAGAATCTAAATACTGCAGGATTTCATGGGGAAGAGGATGAGTGTGAGAAACTATGACTCTTGCAGTCAACTGTCCACAACCGACAGCGTGTTAACACACTTACGTAAGCAGCGTAAAGTAGTTAAGCTAGTGCCAAGAATAGACTGTAAACCTAACCACATTTAACTTCTTTTTCTTATATAGATAATTCAATAAAGAGGCACCAGAAGGGGATGGCCAGCCATTTACAAAGCTAACCACATTCAACTTATGTAAACAACTTCAGCTTCAGGAGAATAGAGACCATATGTCCTCTCCTTTTCCTAGGCTGAAATCATTTATGAATCATAAGAGGATCTTATGGCCAAATTATGTCACTTCAGAGTTATATGGGATTCTGCTAACTGAAACTACAAAACTGAATAAAAAGACTGCAAACCAAATAACTCATCATTGTCTAGAAATTAGTTATAACTATAGGCATTAGGCCAGACTGAAGAGGTAGGAGGCAAGGCTCCACCTTAACCAACATTATATACTTATGAGAAAGGAGAAGTTCAGAACAAGTGATGGTTCCCTCTTTTTCTAACTTCCTGACCAGAGTCAGGAAGAATGAAACCCACTAAGGAGAAGTAAAATCTCCACAGTCTGTGTGCCTATTACCAACTTCCTCGAGACTAAACAAACGATAGTTGAACCGATGCTGCATGTGCAGGTCTCAAAGTACAATGCAGATACAATAACAAAAGACAAGTAAAGCAGGAATGCCGAACTTTGACATAAGCAAGCCAATGCAGATGGGTAATATCAAGACTTATCCACAAGAACCTAAGCATCCGAATTGCTCATGACAAACCATGAGATTTCTCACGTTTTTGCTTAGCCTAGCTAGCTTATATTGAGAATTCCTGTGGACCATGTCATCCAAAGAGAACATAACCTTCATATGAACACACAAAACAGGGTAAAAAATAATCCTAAACATGAAGAAAGACAAGAAGGACATCACAAACCTCCCATATTCATCAACCATCATGCCTTCCATTTCCCTAATGGGATCGTCCACAGCACGTTCAGCACGAGAAGGACGTTTGTGTGAGGATACACTAGTTGTTTCATCATTGGAAACTCCAATGTCATCCATGTGCTGGCGAAGAATAGATTCAGGCAGAATTTTCCTCTCAAGCCATAACCGCAAAACCTATTAGGGAGAAAAGATTAACTTTGGGGGGAAAATGAAATTTTAAAGAAGAACTCCACTGAAAATAAACAAAAAAGAGAAAAACCTTGAGACATTGGCGGCGGTTTTCACGAGCAGCAGCTCCAGGTGGAGCAGCAGCTCCAAGAAGACGTGATAGAGCTGCTTGAACAGCAGGAATGTACGATGCTCCTGCAATACCTAAAGTTTGTACAAAACCACCGGATAAATACTCAATTGTCTTGCTGCTTCTGGAAATCCAGAGTCAATAAATGAAAAAATCTGGAGGCTAATCCTCAAATTAATAAGCTTGTTGTCGTCGGATTTTACCGACAAATGCATCATTTAGTGCTATAGCTTTTTGATCTTGTCTTCTTTTCTTTCTGTTTGGCTAGGAAAAATAGATTGAAATAAAAGGAACAATCACAAACTCTTTGGTCTCCACATTCTTGGTGGGGGAGAGAACAGGCACAAAAACTAGCCACTTTTGTCCGATCTGTTTAGGCTTTATCTATGCAATCATGCCTCTTACTCATTAGAAAGTCAAAAGCATTTTGGAGATATGCTATTTCGTGCTTTGAGAATTTAGGACCATTCTACCATCATTCAGCCAGACCAAATAAAGTTTTTAAGAAGCTCCTAATTTTTTATTTATAGAAAAAAAAAGGTTCCTACTTTATTTCATGCCATAACAGCCAAAACAAAGGCCTTACAAACCAAACACAACCCCCCCCTCTCTCTCTCTCTCTAAAACACCTCTTATCTCCCCACTGTTAGTCAAAACTTCAAAAAAAGGGAACGAGAACCAAAAAGAAAAAAAGGATTAGCGACATTTGTATGCTCATAGCTAATTAACTCACCCTTCTGGTTATGCGAACATTGAGTAATAGAGTCGACAAGAAAAAACAGGTCCACTCTTCTGTGGAAACTAGGCTCACTTTCCAATTTCCGAATAAGAAGTTCCACAACCTGCAAAAAATGATCAAACAAACAACAGTTCATAATTCGTTCATAACTCGAATGTGAGGACTTCCATGGTAAATCAGCAATAGAGCTATATATGTAACATCTTATTGCTCTTAAATAGAGGAGACTTAAAACACACATAAGTATCGCAAAGGCCAATGTTATGCATGCCAAACAACCTCTCGACATTAGACAATCTAAAAATAGAGATTTCCTTACATACCTAGCTTGACAAATCCTGGCATCTATAATAATAATATAGCATAACACCCGGAGGGTGGTAAACATGGACCTCCAATATTTTCATTCATATTGGCCATATAAAAAATGGTTTTCTCATCCCACACAATGACTGGAGACCAATAGTATAATACTAATTATTTCTCACAGTAACATTTAGAAAAAGACTGGAAAATCTTTCCTACCATTCAAAAAATTTTAAAAGTTTAAGTTTGTACATGGAGAAAGCTCACCCATGATAACAATTTAAGGCATCCAGAAATTCATGATATGAGCAGACAAATTGACCACTGTGCTTCAAATAGAAAACTAATGATGCCTACAATGTGAAAACACTGCTCGATCATATAAGTGGTGGAGAAGTTACAGACTTCAATTGAAGTTAACTCTTGTGCAAAAGCGAAAAGACTTTCCTCCGTAATTCTTCTTAAAACATGCTATATGGACCACTCCATAGTCCATAACTATAATGCCCTTTCTAAAACTAAGGAGTAAAATCCAAATGCTTGCTGAAAAATGTTTCTACAAATCCTTTTGACTCAAAAATGAGAAAGGAAAAGGTCAAGGATCCAGATATTCATATTCTAAGCATACAATGTGAAATTAACATATGCCCTTAATTATGCATTTTACATCTTTCCACTAAAGCAACAGTCTCAAGCCTCCGTCAAAACACACAACCTGCCTCCGAAAAACCAAAAATTATTATCAAAAGGACAAGCTCTACATAGAATCTCAGATTGCCTTAAAGCTGCACAACCCTGAGAACAACAGGTACCATTTCATTGACTTATTCTATCCTGATCTAAAGAAAATTGAGTAATCAAAGATCGTCAGATCTTGTGGGCATAATAGTAAGGATCAAATGAACATAACCAAACTAGAGCTTTTGTCACCTCAAAGTTTCTACTAAAAACTCAAAAAAAAAAAAAAAAAAAAATTAATAGTAGCTCCTAAAACCCAAAAATGAGTTTTTACGGTATTCAGTTCAATGGAAGTCTATCAATGAAAATTCAAGTCCCCAACACCAAAGTTTTAGACATATCAAATTATGCTCCATAAGCTAAGTTCAAATTGAGAATTCATCATGGTGGCGGTGCTTGACAATGAACACATAAATCCATTCAATTTGCTATGTTGTGATGCCACTGGGAATAAGTCTATGTATTCATTGTTGAACCGGCACCACAATGAATTATGAGTCTGGATTTTTTATTTTTTTTAACGGTAATATTTTTCATTAAAAAGGTAATTAAAGGACGCCAACCCCTGTACAACAGAGCAAGTTAAACTTTATAAGCAAACAGGCAGTAGTCAGACTAATAACCAAGCTGAAAATTCTTTGGTATCTTAACATATTATCAAGTAAGACACCAAAGGACACATCGCCACTTTCTTTTGCTTTCATAACACTAGAAAAATTATTACTTTTGAGAAAAAACATCACAAGAAGATGGAAGGAAAGCATATGCATATTGTCAACATTTCCACATGAAAGCCAATATTTTGCACGCGTGGTTTATAAATAGCAACTGATAAAGCTTTTCCACCAAAAGACATACCTCATGGGCAAATCCGAACTTGGCACAATCGATTGCAAGCCGAGTTGCACGTCCAATGCTTTCTTTAGTCCTTGATAAGGTCTCTATCATACCTTCAAAAGCATCGCGTGCAACAGCTGCATCAGTACCACCACTCAGTGAGCCTAAAGGATGCCTTTGTGCAGAACTAACTCTTCTATCTTCAGAATCTTCAGTGTCAATCTGATTCTGTGATCCATAAAGGGGAATACGAGTAGATGGAGAAGTCAAACTCTTCTGATGATTCAATCCCCCTGGTTCTGATGGTATCAAGCTGCTGGAGGCAGGCATAAAATGCTGAACAGAAGAGGGACTTGGGCTTGGTCCTTGCCCGTCGGGGTGAGAAAAAGTAGAAAAACTAGAGTTGGCAAAAGAGACAATTTGTGAATGAGCTTGTCTTCGTTTTGCCTGAGCAGCAGCAATCAGATGCTTCATAGACGTAGCAGACTCAGCAGTCCTGACATCGCTAAGCAAAGCAGAGTCATCAAATAATATGACCTTTAGTTACCCCTACAAGCAATGCAAAGTAGAGTTATCAATAAATTCTTACCTTTCATCCTGCAGACCATTCCACTCAGTGCCACTATCTGCCAGAGAGGATGAGTCACCTGTCCTCGTGTTTGTTCTGGGAGTACTCTTCAACCTTTCTGCAGAGGAAGTTGCTTTATTTCTCTGAGATGTAGGATGATTTTGGGAATTTTTTGACAAATCAGAGCTCCGCACTAAACTCTTATCCGGACCAGATGAAGCCTGTCTTTGTGTTCCATTATTAGCTAGCTTAACCGCATGTTTAGTAGGTTTCTGTTGCTCTAGCACTGGTTTGGTAACTGGAAGAATGCGGGGAGATTTCTTGGGAGATATTAAGTTTGCTTCAACATTCGGAAGTGATGTCTGCTCAAATTCTGATTTCATTGGACTACTAGAGACATGAGAAGATATTTCCCGTTTAGGTCTCTTCTCAGACGCATTTGGCTTATAAGGTGATAAAATCTTCTCATGTACCTCCAATATTTTCTTTTGTTTTCCATCTTCAACTCCAGCTACATTTTTAGCATTTTCCTGTGCCACATTGGAGCCCCCACGGCGTGCCTCGCTAACCTTAGTACTACCAAGATTCTTTGATGTAGCCATAACATTCTTGACAGATCCCCCGTGAACTGGAGTTTTGGGCTTTTCATCATCCCCTTCTTCAACAAGGCAAACAGCTCTTCGTTTCTTTTGTGTCCTGCTAAATGAATTTTCAATGCTTCTAGAAGGCACGTTATTTTTTATTAGTGAGCGATGCTTTTCCTCTTTTTCATCAATGCTTGAATTAGCAGAATCAGACATAGCTTCCAATGCCCTGCGACGCCGCTTTGTCAGAGGTAGGACAGTTTCATCACCAGAGCTGCCAGATCGTACAATACCAACTTCCCCTTTCGAGATTAAATCGCCTTCTCTTGCATGCAGTACAAACTTTTTATCCTCAGACTGTTTAATTGCTTTTTCACCATAAACATTAGGACTGGAAGTAGTTTTGTCGACGCTTTTTCTGAAATGTCCCTTGGCATCCAACCCCGTCTCTTCATGCTTCATATCTTTGTGAGGATGTAGAGCACCATTAAGCCCTGAAATAGGTTTTGTGAGTGCAACCACAACCTCCTTATTCCCCAATAGCACATCGTCATCCTCATCATCATCCTCAGAGTTTGTCTCTACATCTTCTTCGGCATCTGCTTCCTCAAAATTCTTGTCCATTTTTTTTGCCTTCCTCATAACAGGCACACCCAAGTCTAGTTTTCCAGCATCCGAGGAAAATCCTTCTCTAATGCCACCAGAGATCACTTTTCCTTTGGTTTGACCTTTAAGTTGCTCAAGATGACTTGCACCACCAGAGTAGCCAGCTTCCTTCATTGATGTCACAGGCGTGTGATTAATTTTACGTTCTTCGCTTGTTTTCTTCAATATGCTTGCTGTCCCACTAGCCCATTCTCCTTTATGCCCATTTGCCAATGCTCTGCATCCACCACCAAGCTGCTTTGTGCCACTAGCAGAATTTTGATTAGTGGAGCGAGAATTTTCATCTATATTCAACTTTAACTTCTCCTTTGACTGCAGGCCATCCTTTACCTTTACTTTTTCTTTCTTCCTACGGAATACCCTAGGAGATGAGTCACCATCATCATGCGATGATGTAATAGGCTTAACATCATGATGATCACCTTCATGTTGCTCAGGACGACAGGTCGCCAACTTTAAGCTCACACCAGAGCTGTCCCCATTGCCTGTTTCTTCAATGCTTCCATATCGATCGCATCTAATGCTTGCAGCAACCTCTGCCCCTTCCTGCTCTAAGCCATCATTAGCAGCAACTTCAAACCCCTGGTCAGATGCATCAGTGTCGCCCCTCATACTAGTTGACTGTTCTCTCTGTGACTCATCAAAAGCAGCACATATTTCCTTAACAGCTTGGGCAAAGTACTTGGCTGTTTTACCTTTGCATCGAGCCGCCAACTTGGTCTTTGTCTCACTAGTGAATAGTTGGATATCCGTAGGAGCAACAAAAGCTCTGTGACGCCAATAAATAAAAAGATGCCCAAATTACAAAATGGTATGTGAAGCTATACAATGAGTCGAGGTTGATTTATCAGATGAAATATGAATTATAAATCATTGGAAAGAAATAACACTGGTCAACTTTACCTGTACCATTTTTATTTTAAAAAACATAAAATTCTCAAACAGGTATTTTAAGAGCAATTTAGCTTGATAAAAACATATGCTAAAAAATCTAAGGGTTTATTTAACTGGGTGACCCAAATGCAACTCGTTAAGCCTGCTTTTCCAGCCAACATGGGATAAAATCACAATTGTTGCACCAGATTCCAAGTAAATGGCAAACGCAATGTAAGCATGGGAACTTTAAAAGTGATTGACCAACTTACAAGGACAAGTGCTTTCATATTAACTTTAGTAGGACAACAATCACATAATAATTACTAATACAAAGTATGACACATTTGTTATTGACACCGCCCAGTTTCAGTCCTATTATGCTCAAACACTAGGATTTAAAGAAGTAACTACCTTGTGAGAGCATTTCACAGGGTAGTTACCTATCCATTGATCCTGTATGTGTGTCCACACCGCAAAACAATCGAACTAACAATTACAAATCCAACTTCATTGCAAAAATATAAGTGGGTCACCAGATGCTAAAACATGAAGCAAATGTGGGCTTTCAAAAATCTGACCATTTGCATTTATTCAATAGACCTACTAAAGTTTTTTTTCCCCAAAGTGGGGTTGGGATCCAAAATCATAAATAACAAAAATGAAAAGCAAATGGCAAATGGAAAAGCCATCAAAGAGACCTGATGAGAAAATAAAACAGACTCTAGCCTATAAAGTATTCCTTTACTTTACATGTCCTTTCATCTTTGTACAGTATTCCTGCACCAACAGACTAGCCTGTAGAGGAACTGCATCCAAAAGAAGGCAGCTCTTCATTTGTATCTAAAGTGTAAAGATAAATTATGACTCACACTTTGATTTAATGGGTGACTTCACTCCTCAAGGCAAAAGCTCCTAATAATTACCAAGGCTAGAGCACAACCTTCTTTTTCTATGGTTCATCAAAAGATACTTTCTACAGAACAACAGAGATATACTTTAAAAAGAAACAATCGAAAGCATGGCATGAGGCAAAATGATAGAAGGAAGAGATTCTAATCAACAGATTGTCCCCTCATTCTTCTGTCAGTGTCTGCTTCTTCAAAGAAAAGGGGCATGAGGGACCACAAGTAGATGAACTAGGCCAGTCTATAAATAAATAAATAAAGCCTTTAAGGTTTAACCCCCCCCCCAAAAAAAAAAAAAAGACAGAGAGAGCTGCTCGCAGACACAATACTTAGTTACTGAATGAAAGGAAGAAAAGTATACACAAAACTCAATAAAGCCATTAAGCTAACTAAGACATAAATAAACAAGTAGTACAAGCAGCTCATAGAGCTTACATTTCTTGTGTTCCGAAAAAATACACAAAGTGCTTTTTGGGGTCAGGAGTCTGCTGCCAATCCTCTGGCTTGCCAATCTGAAGACGCAAAAGCAACTATCATTCACAGAGCAACCATCACACAAAAGATGCGCACCATATCCCACTGAGATGGTCAATATAATCAAGGTATCAATACAGCATCAAACTTTGAACGATAACCATCAACACAAAAAGCCACTTCGGATCTTACTGAATAGCCCGGATACAAACCTATATCACTAGTAAGCCGCAACGTAAAGCACGAAAAAAAGTGCTTGGATATGCCAATTCATTTTGGAAAAGCCAAATGGCAAAATTAAACCCCATTCGCCTCTATTTCCAACTAATCCAAAGAACCACATCAAGAAAGGTTCGCTTCCGAAGGGCCTGGCAGAAACAGTGCAAAATGCGAGCAAGTAAAAAAGCCAAAAAGACCAGCCTCACCAAACACAACGGCCGACGACCCATTCACTGCACAATATGAGCAGAATTAAATCAAACTAAACCATTTTCCGACCACGAGAAAGCAACAAAACGAAAAAAAAAAAAAAAAAAACACAAAAACTTGCGCTTGAACGCCCAAGCAGAAGTCCAAAAAGGCGAAACGATCGAAGGAATACCGAGCGAAAACCGAGACAAAAGCGCGAACCTTGGCAGGCCAGGCGGGGTGGCCCTTAACTTTGGCAAGAACGAGATCGCCCAAACTCAACTGACGCTTACTCTTCTCCTTGCTCGCTCCCCTCTTGCGTCCTCCAGCCATAGGCCGCTCGATTGCTCAGCCGAAACACCGGAATCGGAAACCCTAAAGCCCCTCCCAATCGAAGCCCGAGCCGATTCAACGCCGCGAGCCCGGCAGCGGAGAGGGGAAAGAGGGGAAAAAGCCTCGGGCGCTTCGCCGGAGACACCGCCAGCAGGTGGATTCCGGCGAGTGGTGGGCGGCTAGGTCATGGGCGGCGGAGGCCGGGGGAGGCGAGGGCTTCGCCGCATTCGCAATCGAAGCGAGGAACCGTAGGGGGGGAGGAGTGTTACAGAGAGATTGAGGCGGTTAGAGAGAGAGAGACAAGAGGAGAAGAAAGAGAGAAGATTTTCTGTGTTATGATGTGCAAGACACAGAGAGTTTTGGGAATTTGGCAAATGCAAGTGTGAACTTTTTTTGTGCAGATTTTGGATTTCTTTTTTACTTTTTTTATTTTTCTTTCCTTTTTGACCTCGCGTTAAAGGAAGTTTTTACCGCAATGGTGAAAACTGAAATCTCACGAGAATACGTGTAGATTTATGATGAATTCTGGGCTGGTAATCATCCAATACCATGTAATAATGGCACGTGATGTAATAACTCAATCAAAAAAGCGTTTTTAAAATAATGTATATTCCGTGTAAATATTTAGGGTTACTTCGTCTCATTTAATGTTTTTGAGATGAAAAATGCCCATAAATTGGCTAATGTTAAACTTCACGTGATTGGTTATTGTTGCCAAATTTAGAGACAATGCTGGCAGTGGGCAGAGAGTGGCGTTTGCTTATATTCACTAGCAAACATTTAGAATATCTTTGATAATGATTGAAATCACATTTCCTTAGAACTGATCTATGCTAATTTTGATAAATCAAAACGTATCCTTTATTTGAATAACTTTTTATTGAATTGGATTAGACTACCTCACAGATGTTAGAAAAATTAGAACAAAACAATGATCAACTCAATTTATGATTTTTTTCAATCATTGGTGCATTTTGTTACCCTACAAGTCGATTTGTCGTTTTCGTCAAATAGTTAACTGCTACACTTTTTATAACCATTTAATTTTTTTTTTTTTTGAGGGTTAAACATCGTTAACTTTAAGAGCTTCTTAGTTCTCCATTGTACTAAGAAAGTTATTAGCAAGCACCGTTTGTTTCTTCTTTAAATTTTCATTAACTCTATCTAACGAAATTGTGGTTGAATTGTATCTTGTCATTGCCATGCGACAATTGCCTCATAAATAGGATTTTAAAATTATGATGCCTTAAAACCGAGCAAAACAACTCTCTGAAAAGTGATTGTAAGTTAATTCAATAACATAGATGTTTCAATTATGAGGTATTGAGCTATTAGATATACACATTACAAAATTAGAGATTAGTATATAATGAAAGCCCTAAAATTTGTTACAAAAATCCTAGAACTTTCAAAATATGTAATAAATGGAATGACAATTTTTAAACCTTATTACACTTTTAATAAGTTGTAGGGCTTTTTTCTTTATTCCTTAAAATAATGACATCACTTTTCATAGCTAAAATTGCTGCAACCGCTTAAAAAAAATGTATCAAATAACTCTAATTTCGACTCTTTCAACTTCTCATGATGACTTCACTCTTGTTTTCATCCTTTTCACACCAAAATAAGAGAATAACATTACCATCTTTTTTGAAAAATCCAAAAGAAATAAGTTATTTTCAACAGGATACTTCTATGAAGATCCTTAATTGGTGTCAGAGCAATATATTTGAATTGATTTTTATTTTAATATTTTTCTTGATTTAAATATTACTCTCACATACTTTAATTACTTAATTCGAAATATCTAGACAATTTATTCATTGAATGCATTTATTTTACAAAAAATAAATATTTTAAAATTTTATTTTCTAAGTACAATTGCCTGCATTACTAATAAAAATGAATGAACTATTATTAGTCACAAAAATATTTAAATATAAATTACCATCAACAATGAAATTTGTTCATGAAAAATATTTACATAAATTATATAAATAACGAAAAATTGTTTACAAACATATGTAGATATAAATTACGATTGATAATGAGAATATTCTTAATTAGTTTATTATTTCCAATGATACCAGTGATTTTCTTTGTATGATTTCCTCTTGAGGTCATCTCGCGAATATAAGTTTAATTTCTAATATCCTCACAAATCACACGTGGTTTTCGCACAGAATCACCGCTCCTTTCTAATTATACGCAGGCGCGTCGAGAGAGAGAGAGAGAGGGGGGGGGAGTGATCGGAGGCGGCTCCGGAAGCCATGAGCGGCGGCCGTTCGTATCGCGACCGCTCGCCACGCGTCAAGGTCGGAGAGGCTTGGCTTCTACGGCTCGCCCACGAGGAAGAGCCTCGCTTCGGGCCTGGGATTCCGTGGAAATTGTCCGTACGCTAGCGAAACCCTCAACGGCTCGCTCGCTCGCTCTGACGTTCATCTCTATCCTTTTCCGTTTCGCACTGCAGTTACTTTTTTTTTTTTTTTTTAATGCCCGTTTTCCGCGGATTCATACACCTGTAGCTTTCGTTCCGTTGATTTTTTGGTCGTGTCCTGTGAAGTAGCTGCAGATCGAGAGCGGGCGTTTCTTTTTGGTCTCTGCTGTTTGGAACTCGTGATTTGAGAACATTAAATTGTAGATTGACCCACAAAAGGCGCTAAATCGCAGGGATATCAGCTTTGGTGCCGAGTTCAGGTAGTTCGTAGTGAATGGCGAATTTGATAGAGTGGGGAAAGAAATAAAGGGTAATTGGAACAACGTGGATTAGCGCGAAGTAGCGTCGTCACTGCAGTATCGGCTTGGTATGTTTCTTTGGATTATTTAGAGTGGAGCACGAGTAGTGGTTCGCTAGTCCTGTGTAGCTGGTCTTTCATGAACTTAAGTTGAATTCTGCAATTCAGCACTTCATTAATGTGGCCATCGGGTAGGTGTTACTGGAATGATACTTACTATGGCAAAATGTAATTGTCTCCTAATAAATCATGAGAATTGAAAAGGAATTTGCAGTGGTCTTATGCGCGAGTTTGATAAAAAACTCAGTTTTCTTTTGGATATGGAACCTGCCCAACAGGTTGAAGTGCCAAAGCTTTAGGTTTATTGGGATTTTTTCTTTGCTGTTCTTTGTTCTTCTGCTTGGCACTCTGCTATTGAGTTTTTGTAAGTTAAAAAGACTTAGATTGATCACTCACAAGAATGGCTGTTAAAATCAGGGCCTTGGTAGGATTGAAGAGATTGATCACTCGCAAGAATGGTTGTTAAAATCAGGTCCTTGTCAGGATTGATGAGTGTGAAGAATATCACTACATGATATCGTGTGAGATAAAAAATCAAAGAATGACTTTAAAGGTTCACGTCATATCCACACTAGAATTAGAAGAAAAGTCAGATATTTTATAATGTCAATTATCAAGTGATTCAAATCTGGAGACTAATATGTAAAATGATGGTAGGATCAGTATGATCAGGCTGCTACCAAGATATTTTCTTTTTTGATCTTAGGATTGGAACTATATAGCAAAATTAAAATCCCCCACAAGTTCAGAATTCTTAGTAGTGAAACTTAGCTTTATATTCGAAGGTTGTGATGAGAGTCATGAAGTGACTAAAAAACAGATAATAAGCATCTCTAAGGCAGGTGTACAAGCAACTCTAGATGCATGGACGTGAATCCTATCTGCTACCAATTCCCACAGGAGGGCATTTTGACAATTCTAAACCACTCACATTGAGAAATGGCTCTAATCGAGGGAAGCCCTGGAAACTTAAACTTGCTTCATTGACCTGATTGTTTCCTTGATGTTGTTGATTAATGATGCCTTGTTTGTTGGTTGTCCTTTAAGCAGGACTATGTAACTTTCATCAAGCTATATTTCGAGGTTCCGCATATGCTACATGTAATGATTACTGCCTTGTCCATCACGTTGTAAAAGTTCATCATAAACACGAAGATGCTCTTGCTATCACATTTGATACTGCAAACTTGAAGTTTTGTGTTGCTTATGCAAAAATTTTGAAACCGAAGGTCTACTTTCCTGTCTTCCAGCTCTGTTTATTTGTAGAAAGCCAATGCAGATGCATGCGAATTATTTTAACTGGAGTAAGTCTGGCAGCTAAGCTTAGAAGCGAGAAATCTGTTTGTTGGCTCTTACGTTGGTGCTCAAAGAAGTGGTACAACTCTTGATCCCAGAAATACTTGCTATATGACTGTCAGGCAGCTTCAGGAATCTTGCTGTCTGCGACTATTACTCGAAGTCATGTGGAAAAGAAGTATTTAGTAATTTCTCTGGTCGGTTTATTTTATGAAAAATGTAGGAATTCCATTTTCGGCTGAGCACTCAAGTAATTTTCTGGCCAGTTAACTTTATGCATATTCATATGGCTCAAAGATGTGGAAGCATATCCTGCTTGGCTAGTGCTTGGGATTATGGAAATCACATGGCTATTCAGTATGCCGAAGGAAGGAGATGAAACTGGCTTTGAATGCCTTTGGATAGGGAGGAATCTTGTTCTGCGTGATGATGTCTCTCCTCAAGTCAGTCGAGTTACTACTGCTCTAACATTCTCTGTAAGAGTTGCTTCTGAGTCGATGTTTTCTGAGGATTAAGAAGCAACCGTTACCATTTGTAATACAATAGCTGTTTAGAGGATTGAAGATACATATAGCTTGATTCTTGGTGGTTTTATCTTATCTTTTTCTTTTTTGGTTGTTGGGGATAGTTAGAAGCTTGGTTTTTGTGGAATAATCTTGTGTACTTCTTTCTTGAGACTATTAAATATTATGTTGATTCTGGGCTTGTGAGGACATTAGTCTTGATTTAGCCATGCTAAGCATTTGTATTGATTGACATGAACGAAGCTGCTCGGTTCCTCCCTTAGTTTATAGCTACGTTTGGTCGTTTGGATTTCTAATCAAAGAGGATTGGATAGGATAAGATATGAAATCCATGATTTTGTTATATCTTATCCATTGTTGGTGGTTGCAATAATAAAATTGGATATATTCATATCATATTATATATATTGTTTGGTATAAACACCTATGCGAATCACAAATTTTACAAATGGAGATAATAAAAAATTTTCACGACACTCTTATCTACTTTGTATTTTTTTTCTTTTTTATTTTAGTTTCCTCTATTTTTTAATTAATTTCTTTGTTTATTTCTTTCTTCCCATTCCATCATTCTCTAGCAAAATTTTATTAAATAGAAAATTGTTCTAATATATCTAAAATATTAAAACACCTAAAATACCTAATAAATATATGTTTATATATTGAATTTATATCATAAGATAGAATTAAATTCGAATGTATAAAAAAATAAGATTAAATTATAGAACCATATTTTTATTTTTTGTTATTTTGTATTTATTATATTAGAGTTCAAATATTATTTATATTGCAATATAATTTTAATTTGCTAATTTAAGAAATTTGTTTATTTGAGAGAAAAGAACTAAATCTTATCCACATTTCCCACTTCATCTATGGCATAATTTTATCCGGTTTATATCATTTTTATA
Source organism: Eucalyptus victrix (assembly GCA_016097545.1). Taxonomy (NCBI): domain Eukaryota; kingdom Viridiplantae; phylum Streptophyta; class Magnoliopsida; order Myrtales; family Myrtaceae; genus Eucalyptus; species Eucalyptus victrix. The sequence goes on from CM027844.1 coordinate 33,700,027, forward strand.
TCTTATTTTATTCTATCTTAAATAGGCATTAAATTTAGGATATGATAAATTTTATTTTATCCAGAATTTTATTTTGACCGCAAATGCAACCTAAATGTCTTAGAATTAGAAGTGGAGAATGGATCATTAACTTTTTTACTAGAAAAAGTTTAAAACATCAAAGCTCAATTTTATATGGGCTTTTGTGGGCTTACACCTGATTCATATTGGACCAATTTAGATTTTTGGTTCAAGCCCAAAATATAACTATGAAAATATAACTTCAACACGGCCTGCGTAGCTTCAAGCGAGGGACACCACCTCGCGGGCCATTGCTCGCGCATCGGTGGCAGGTCACTACCGTTCTTTGCTGCCGCCGCTCGTTTCTACCATTGCCTGTCAAATGAGCACTGCGGCCATCCTCTGTTCTCGGATTTGATGCCAACATCGACATGTTCTGCACGGGTCTATGCAGTCTGAGCGAGGAACCATGGGTGCTGGCGTTCCGGGCTCCATATGGCAGAGTGCGACTAGCCAGCAGTGGCGGCGTGCTGCTGGCGGCAATGGAGGGAGGGGCGGCGGGACTAAATGGGGATGAAGAGGAGGAGGAGGCTGACCTGGGGTTCCAGGAGCTGGTTCCAATCGGGAAGGAGAACAAGCCATTTTGGGCGCATGGGGTAGAGTTGCTGGGGTGCTCGTTGAAAACTGGTCCAGGCAAGCGAACTTGGAGTTCGTTGACGTGGGTCCTTTTCTTGATCCGTTTTGGCGCGTTGAAATATCTAAAGTTTTAAGTAAATCTTTTCAATCGGACATATATATTGGTCATAGACGTATCTTTAAAGTTGCGTATACTTTGCAAAATCAAACAAACTTACAACAATGAAACTATTATCCAATCCTTTTTGTTTTGTTTTAATTTTTTCAGATTTCCTTTTTGATTTTTTTTCGGCCTATTCTTTTTCTTGGTATTTATTTGGTCCATTTTCGTATTTTTCTTTCTTAATGTTACAAATTTTGACGAGTTTGAATATTTTAGATTTTTAAGTATTCTTAAATTTTTAGTGCTTACTTGTCTTTCCAAGCATAATCTTTTCCGTAAGCACCCTAATATAAAATTTTGTAATCATAACCCTACCACGTTCATAATTCGACCCCCTAATCAGTTCACAAAGGTGTTCTTTTTGTCAACATGACACTCACCCATGTCTCTATGTCACTGGTCTACCTCACAAAACCTAGTTCATGACCCAACTCAAGCTCTCTCATCAATTGGGCACGTCATTCCAAAGAGTTGCCCATTTTTCATAAGTAACAATTTTAGGAGAAAATTTAATAAGAATTTGAACTAGGATTGGGTTATACAATTTTTGACCCAATAGGACCTACCTGTTTAATGGATATATTCACAAGTCACATGCATTTGCATGTACTTTAATAAACAGTTGGGAGATTGGTTCCACTGGTTTCAATATTTTTTTATTTATATATTTTCAATGGCTTCCTATTTTCTTGGCTTAATTTAGGATTAAATTAGAAGATTTAATAGGCCCGAGAAGCACAAACTTGAAAGGGAAACGAACAAATCCCAATAGGTGGGATTTTTTTAATATCAAGAATGAAAAACAAACTGAATACCAAAATAGAGATAATTTTAAATAGAAAAATATTATATTTAATTAAAAAGAAATTATTAATATCATCAATTAAATTTTAAAGATAAAAATATTTAAATTATTGGCTTTACAACTATTAACAAAATTGTTCACAATGGGTTATTCATTCCTTTTGTTCAAATCAAATTACCCTAAAAGAACTCTCCAACAATCCAAAATCATTATGCATAAAAATAGATTAACTATAAAAAATGAATAATAAAATATGAAAAAATAAATTAAAGTAGTCGACCAAAAAAATCTAAAACATTCCAATTGATCATCACAAAAATAATATCCCTAAATCTTATCATTTTGACCACAGTAATAATAATAATAATAATAATAATATCCACGGTTTAAAAAACTATTTCAAAGGAAGCAGTCCTCTAAAACCTCGTATCGTAGAATGCGTCTCTCATTCGGGGTGGTCATCAAGCCCTGTCCGGCCATCAGTCCATTCCTCCACAGATTCCATTTTCCCCGAGCTCTGAGCGCCGCCAGACCGAAAGCCTCGCACGATCCAAGAAGCTCCGCCCCGATTCATCAGCGGCGGTGCATCTACGGAGAGACCGAAGGCGCGCGTCCCGAAGAGAGGCGGAGAGAGATGGCTGGAGCGTCGGAGGTGGTGGCGAAGGCGGAGAAGCTGATGGAGGAGCACATGAGAGGGAACGACTCGTCCCACGACGCCTGGCACGTGTTCAGGGTCAGGGACCTGGCTCTCTCCCTCGCCCGCGAGGAGGGCCTCGATGCCCACCCGGGTTCCATGGAAATCGTCCGTATGCTTGCTCACGCCTGATCTCTCTCTCCCTCTCTCTCTTCCGTTTCACTCCGCCTCTGCCGTTTTCGACTACCCTTTTATTTTTCCCGTCGGATTCGTTCTCTTCTGATGGTCTTTGTTGTGTTCGGTGAAGTTTCCGCAGAAACGAGGGCGACCCACCGCTTAATTGATCCTCTTGAATTTGCTTTGAGCGGCGTTGAATTCCTTTGTCTGTCTGGTTCTTTACAATCTGTGAATTGTGTTGCAGGTGGAGCTTGCTGCACTTCTTCATGATATCGGTCAGCAGCTCTCTCTCTCTCTCTCTCTCACACACACACACACTTGAAGACTGCATTTTTACACAATCATGAGTAGGATAACCGGTCTGACTTTGACATTCGTGCTCTTTTTCCAACTGGGGAGTTAAGGGGTTGAACTTAGAATGCTGTGGCTATACTTTTTTTTTAACAAAAAATGTGTTACAAGCAGTCCGCAGATGACTTGAAACTCTCCCCCTTTCCTTTACTAAATGCATTTACATGTCTGTTAATTATCCGAACGTAGATTGCCGGTCCTTTTGCATAAAGGTCCTTTGAACTAACTCCTGCACACGCACATAATTAACCGTGGCATTGCTTTCATGTGCTTAACGATCAAGTTTAGGATATTCCACAATTTATGTTGAGAAAGAACTTATTTTTAATAGTAGTTTCTCATTGCAGGTGACTACAAGTATCTAAGGTCTGGATTTACTTCTTGATCAGCCATAGAAGTAAGATTGCACAGTATTGTTTTGAGTGTAATTGTTCACTGAGAACCCGTCTTTGCATCATATGGATACGTAGTATGTTTGCTCATTATATGCATTTCATCCTCGAGTATTATCTTAAGCTTTGTCACATATGCAACTAAAGGAAAGGTATGGGCATGTTGCAATGCTTTTTGTTTGCTATGCTAATAAATTGTTGTTTCTTTTCTCTAATTCAGTGTTTCACTGTCATCATCTGTGTTTCTGTTTTTCCATGTAGAGATCCATCCGAGGAAAAGATTGTTGAGAATTTCCTTGAGGAACAAGGAGTGGAGGAAAGCAAGAAGATCATGATCTTAAAGATAGTAAGGGGAATGGGTAAGGGTTTCTTTTTCCTTCTCGATAGTTATATAAGAAGGGGAATGGGTGGTTTTTTTTTGGAGTTTTTGATTGCTCTACCTTTAGTTGACTGTGTCTTTGTCAATTCGACTCAGTACAATTATGTGTATGGTGCTTAAATATGTAAATTTTCTGCGCATGATGTTTTGTGGTATGTGCTAGGTGCACAGCATGAGACATAGACCTTTTATCTTATTAACCTTGGTTTGTGGAACGCCTTCTCTTTTGCTGGAAATGTCTTCATGAAGCTGTGAAATGGTTTATTACAACCTCAATATCAAATATTTATATCTGCAGATAGAAAAACAATTATTCCATTGGAGGAGGTTTCGTTGGTAATCACATTATGCAGGAGGAGATTGGACTGTAGTACCTGATTAATAGACCCCGCCCATTGATTTATGGTTGCTAACATGAATATGTTGTCCTTGTTATATAAACGTGTTCTTCAGTGACTTGTATAAGTGTAGGTGTGGCTGGACTTATGATTTGTGTGTAAGGATGCTATAGTAAATCTGGAGATACTTGTAATTAAATTCAGAGCCTTATTAGTTTTGTGTCATATATTTAACTCTGTTCAGAGGGAGAAGAAAAGCAATATTTATGGCTCATCAGATTATCCATATGGTTTACCAGCAGTTTAGCAGTCTAGTCACACTTAAATAGTTTATTTTCAAAGACCCTCTTCGATGGTCATATCATTCCATCAATTATTTTTTATTTAAACATCACTACGTCAAGATTATCCTTTTGTATCTTTGGAATTGGGAAGTCCACTAGAAATTACGTATCCCTTTATTGGTGTGAAAACTTATATGACAGATTCTGGCATGGTCAGGTTTCAAAAATGAGATTAAGGGGCTTGCAGGAACTGAAGTATTTCCAGAATTTGGGGTTGTGCAGGATGCTGATCGTCTTGATGCCATTGGGGCCATAGGTAATAATAAAGAAATCTTGAGTAGTATTTCCTTGATCTTACCTATTCATAATCCTTTGTCTAATTGAATTTTAGTGTTAGAAATTGAGAAATTCAGAAAGTTGAATGATGCCATGTGATGTTTACCGATATAAGCTAGTTGTGTGTCCTTCCTTGACTGGTTTTGTGAGCTGTTCTTTTTGCTCCATTCACTTCTCTGTCTGTGACTGAAAGAAAAAAAACACACCTTGTCATGAAAATTAATGCATATTTGTTGCCTTCTAACTGCATCTGTCCTTGTAATGGTTTTGAGATACTTTTGTATGACGCAAGGTCGTGTGCAGGAATAGCTCGTTGCTTCACTTTCGGGGGAAGCAGAAACAGAGTTCTCCACAATCCTGCCATCCAGCCACGATCTGTTCTTTCCCAGGAAAATTACATGAAAAAAGAGGAGCAGACTACCTTGAATCATTTTTATGAGAAACTTCTGAAGCTGAAAGATTTGATGAAAACAAAGGTAAAAAAGTTGGGTTTTCTGTATATAGGGACCTATCTTTTGTTGGTATTCATTTTTGTAGTTATTCCACATGCTTGCTCTTCCCAAAGGTTGCTACATTCTTTTAAGAGCTGATAGATGACCATTTAAAATATACCTTCTTTATGATTGTGTGGGGCTTTGAAACGCTTAGGCTGGACAAAGGAGAGCTGAGAAGCGGCACAAGTTTATGCTCGAGTATCTGGAAGAGTTCAACAAAGAGTGGGATGGGCAAGCCTAGATTGGGTAACTGATTCTCCTTGACAGAGTTCTTGGGTTTTAGGACATTAAGATGCATAGCATTTTTTATTCTTGAGGTTGGTCTTTGATGTTGTTACCATGGAACTGCAGGTGATATTGAAGAGGTACTATTACCATCACCATTTCCAATGGTTTAGCCCTTATGGATTACAATACCGAAATTTATCTAAAGTAGAGATCCATGGTTGAATCCAGTTTTAGCAAGTCAGTTGTTAATGCATTGTAATCATAAACATTTATCACCTACTAGCTTATTTAATTCTCTTACTAGTATGTTGCATTTGTTAGAATGTTGTTAGAATTCCGGTCAGAGTTGCCCATTTGATAACTGTTGCTATGTTTGCTATAACAAAAGATGGAATGCCATCTAGATTGCATTTCGTCGAAGATGAGACATTCTCTAAATGAGCTAGAGATCGATACCGAATCACGACTCACGAGCAGTATGGGTTTCGTAGGGATGTGAATGATTCTGTGCTGGATCATTTGCTTTTTTTTTTTTTTTTTGAAACCATTTCATCTTGATGATTATTTAGGTCTTTGAAGAGCAATTTTATACACACTTCAGACATAAATGGCTATGACGGGGAAAGCATTGCAAGAGACGGAAACGAAGATTATATTACGAGTATAATAGCGTGAGGAGTTGGGAGCTAGAGAAATAAGATGTTTGTAGTGTTGGTTTAGGGGTTAAGTCATTAGATACCGAAGATTCTAGAGTTAAATTATAAGCGGTGAAGACTAAAAATGCTACAATTCTTTGAATAACGTCCGTTTGTTGTCATCTGATTTAAAAACTTAGGTTTGTCATTGGTATGTCGAGTGATTAATTCATACCGCTTACATTTTTTCAATGGTATAGCAATTAGTTGGTGTTCGGACCAGCTCTTATTATATACCTCAACTAGTCCGCCCTTTCAGGTGGTCTTGAGAGTGCACTCCTACGCATGGTGCCATGTATTAGAGTTTTTACCATCAAAAAATTCCAACAAGATTTGAACCTCAAATTACAAGAAGAGGAGCACACTCTTTTGTCATCTATTGTCACTTAAGTCAACAACTCGTTGGTTCCACCAAAAAAAAAAAAAAAAAAAAAGCACCTTGTTGGTGTACAGATAAGCCGTCATAACCAAATCTTTCATATTTAGCTTTTGCAATTTCACAAATTAAAATAATTTAATCACACGAATATGTCGGTATCATATAATTAACTAGGACGGACACAGAGTTGAATTGCGTGTTCTATCAAAAAATTAGGACACTTGTAAATTAGGACACTTTTACAAGAACTGGACCATTAATACACACTTTTGCGGGAATAGATTCATTTGTATTTTTCATTATTTTAATTATCCAGATGTAATCTGCAATATCATTATTAAAAGTATATCCTTTCACTTTTGAATATTAATATATACAAAGTAGAAAAAGTAAGATGTTAATTTCTAGGGTTGGTGCAATTGATTGGTAGGTTAGGAGATTTCAACTTAGGAATTAGAGGTTATTTGTCGAATCAATAAAATTATAGTTGGGCATAATAGAAATCTTTCATTCCTATTTTTATGGCGTTTTAAGCTTGGGAGTGTTCCACGGATATCATAGATGTGAAAAGGGTACATTTTTATTTTGAGGTTGTCGATTCTTAGGAAAACTGGAAAATGCATCTTAAGCTGAAGTTCTCAATTAATTGCAAATTTTTCCATGAGAGAGAGAGAAGTGGTGCACTTAATGGAATAGAATAGGACTGAGGACAAAAAAAAAAAAAAACGGCCTTTTTCGGTTAAATTTTCACTGCTTGATATCAACGTATTCATATTAAGGCAAAGCGTAACTAAAATACTTCTAAATCCACAAATCATCAATAGCAATGCTTTCCACGGATGTTTCTTAACTGTTGAATGCCTTTGTTAGCTTTGTTTATTTTTTTTGGTCTAACCTTTGTTAGCTTTAAAAGAGAAATCTATGCGTCCCAGGATCACACAAGCCTGGGAGTATATATTCAATTGCTTGCGCCTTGATTAACCATGTGCATAAGGAAAAAAAAAAAGGCCGGCGTCCACGTTGGTAATTTCTAATCAAAATTGGATGGATGAACTCAATTGATAATAATGCAATATGTTTATGACTGAATTGATCCAATGAAAAGGTTTATAATTGAATTGTTTCTCTAATACAATATGTTTCGAATTTTTTTTGGTATTTTTCCCAAAATTCAAGAGGGAAAAAAGTTGACCTTTTGCTCAATTAGTCACATATCCCAAATGCCAAAATTCATGTCATTTTAAGATCTGAAAAGGGTTGGGTAAAGTTCAAAGTTCTAGGAATTGGGGCATCGGCTATATTTTCCTTTACCATTGAACGAAGGTTATTTCCCTTAATTAGGTCTTTGATTGGTATATCACAAATTATGAATATCATTCACATACAAACTCAATTAAAAAAAATTATGGGTGATGTCTACGTTTATAAAGCATCGACCAAATAACTAAAATATCGTCCTTAGGAGTTTCTACGTTAGATTTTTGGAAATAATTCAATCCTTGCTGGTACCGATGATTGAAAAAAAAACTGTAAATATGAGTATTAAAATTTTCTTTTGGTGTGACTGACATTAAAAAGATATGCATATCATATTCTAACCCCACCCCCCCCAAAAAAAAAAAAAAAGAAAAAGAAAAGAAGAAGTCGAGCATCCCATGTTTATTTTGAAATCTTTCCCCCCCTTCATTGTCATTGTTTTGGTGCGTCTGTTTTGATGCGATTGAGGATAAGATTTGATTTAAATGTTAAAATTGGAAAGGTATTTGAATTAGTTGAATTGATAACATGTTATTTCCTTTTAAATAATTAAATCGGATCTAAATTATAATCCAACTCGGAGTCCTTGCTGACCATTACTTAAACACTATCGGCCCACACATCCCTTTCCGATTCTGTCTTTCCACGTTTGCTCGAGCAAAGATCCTCTACTTCTAAAACCGACCCTGACCTGCCGGCTTGGTCTACGGCTTCCCAACGAACCCGCCGCAGCCCGCCCCGGAAGCACCGCACCGTGCTCAAATACCGGACATGGGGGTTGGTCGATGCTGTGCGGTATGCTTATACGTGGCGCTTCTTGCTGGACTCGCGGCCGCCAGTCTCGCACTTTTTTATCTCCAAGAGAAAAGAGATGCGACTTCTCGAGCGCGAGTTTTCGTGTCCGGCATGTCCCTCTCTTCCTTCGGCGTGACGCCGTCGTCTCGTCAATTGAACGGGACTTGGCACATCGATTTCTCGCTGCTACACAAGGGCCCGAAAGTCAAGTGTTTCCCGTGCGGTAGCGCCGCGGTCTCGGTGCGTTACAAAGGCACGTACCTGGCGGGGGCGAATCTTCACGCCTTCCGTGTGCCTGTGAATCATCTGATTCCACTGGAGGCGAAGGTCGATGCATCCCGAAGCGACGTGCCGGGTTGGCTCGCCCGCGATCTCATGGAAGCTAGGACACTTGGCGTTGTGGAGTTTGAGGTTCAGTTTGTCACTAAATATTACACATGGCATAATACTTATCTGTGCAGGGGTTTGAGGTTAGGGTTTTCGACGGGGAAAGAAGCTAAGCTTATCGGTGACGATCACGTGAGATGCCCGTTCATTGGTTAGAATAGAAGAAATCGACGAGAAGAAGTTTCTTTTAATGGCTAGATTTCATTATGTTTTCTTTTTCATGTTTCAATAACTTTTGATTGTTTTGTTCTAATTAGTTCCGGGATGAGCAAAGCATGTCATCAAGTCGCAGTGTTAAGCTAACCGGCATATTGGATAGAGATGTGAATGAGTCAAAAGTAGATTTTAGTTGAATCCGTGACGGTCTTTTAGTTAAGCAATGTAACCTTTTGCTTGATGTTATCGAATTTTTCAATAGTTTCACGTAACCATCCCACGCAATCAAGCCAATTTTTTCAGCAAATATACTATTAACGAAAGATAAAAAAGAAAAAGTTGATAAAGCTCAGACTTGCTCGACAACGAGTTGCACGGCTAATTGCATGTTTCAGACTGTTTGGTACTCTGTACAATTGGGCTCCTCCTGTTAGCTGCAATCTCCGCGGTGTTCGGATATTTCTCTCACGATTTAATTATGCTTCCGAAGTGAGAGTACCGAAGACAAGCCCCGCCAGAGTGGAGAGATTGGCTTGTCACCATGGCCTCTCGTCCAATCATCCTCGTTAATAAGGACGGTGACGAGGGAGTTGAGAAAGAGATGAAGTCGCAATGGGAGAGAAAGAAAGGGGATAGCCGCGCTTAGCGGCCAGAGGAGGGGTAGGGGTGATTGCGAGTGGCTTGAGATGGCAACTCGTGAGCGATGTTGGGTGACCGACGACACACGGGTGATGCGGGTCTGAGATCCAGTAGGGTGGAGGGGAGAAAGAAGATGTGGAAAGTAAATGGGTAAATCGAGAATACTAAAAATACTGAACCCGAAATCATATGTAGTTGTCTTGAGTTTTGAGTATTTTCAAATCTCAATTTAGGTCTTTGAAGAGCAACTTTATACACACTTCAGACATAAATGGCTATAACGGAAGCACAGCAAGAGACGGAAAAGGAGATTGTATTGCGAGTATAATAGCGTGAGAAGTTGGGAGCTAGAGAAATAAGATGTTTGTAGTGTTGGTTTAGGGGTTAAGTCGTTAGATACCGAAGATTCTAGACTTAAATTATAAGCAGTGAAGACTAAAAATGCTAAAATTCTTTGAATAATGTCCGTTTGTTGTCATCTGATTTAAAAACTTAGGTTTGTCATCGGTATGTCGAATAATTAAGTCATACCACTTACATTTTTTCATTGTTATAGCCATTAGTTGGTGTCCAGATCAACTCTTATTATATACCTCGACTAGTCTACCCTTTCAAGTGGTCTTGAGAGTGCACTCCTAAGCACGGTGCCATGTATTCGAGTTTTCACCGTAAAAAAATTCCAACAAGATTAGAACCTCAAATTACAAGAAGAGGAGCACACTCTTTTGTCATCTATTGTCATGTAAGTCAACAACTCGTTGGTTCCACCAAAAAAAAAAAAAAGCACCTTGTTGGTGGACAAATGTATAATTAAGCTGTCATAACCAAATCTTTCATATTTAGCTTTTCCAATTTCACAAATTAAAATAATTTAATCACACGAATATGCCGATACCATATAATTAACTAGGATGGACACATTGTCGAATTGAGTATTCTATCAAGAAATTAGGACACTTTTACAAGAACTGGACCAGTCATACACACTTTTGCAAGAATAAATTCATTTGTATTTTTCATTATTTTAATTATCCATATATAATCTATAATATCAATATTAAAAGTATATCCTTTCACTTTTAAATATTAATATATACAAAGTAGAAAAAGTCAGATGTTAATTTCTAGGGTTGGTGCAATTGATTGGTAGGATAGGAGATTTCAACTTAGGAATTAGAGGTCACTTGTCGAATTGATAAAATAATAATTGCGTATTATGGAAATCTTTCATTCTTATTTTCTTGGTGTTTTAAGCTTGAGAGTGTTCCACGGATCTCATTACTTTTATTTTGAGGTTGTCGATTCTTAGGAAAACTGGAAAATGCATCTTTAGCTGAAGTTCTCAATTAATCCCAAGTTTTTCCATATGAGAGAGAGAGAGAGAGAGAGAGAGAGAGAGAGAGAGAGAGAGAGAGAGAGAGAGAGAGAGAGAGAGAGAGGAAAAGTGGTGTACTTAACGGCCTTTTTCGGTTAAATTTTCACCGCTTGATATCAAGGTATTCATATTCAAGCAAAGCGTAACTAAAATACTTTTAGATCCACAAATCATCAATAGCAATGTTTTCCACGGATGTTTCTTAACTATTGAATGCCTTTGTTAGCTTTGTTTATTTTTTTTGGTCGAACCTTTGTTAGCTTTAAAAGAGAAACCCGTGTGTCCCAGCATCACACAAGCTTGGGAGTATATATTCAATTGCTTGCGCCTTGACTAGCCATGTGCATGAGAAAGAAAAAAAAGCCGGTCTCCATGTCGGCGATTTTTAATCAAAATTGGATGGATGAACTCAATTGATAATAATGCAATATGTTTGTGATTGAATTGATCCAATGAAAAGGTTTATGATTGAATTATTTTTCTAATACAATATGTTTCAAATTTTTTTTGGTATTTTTCCCAAAATTCAAGGGGAAAAAGTTGACCTTTTGCTCAATAAGTCACATATCCCAAATGCCAAAATTTGTGTCTTTTTAAGATCTAAAAAGGGTTGGGTAAAGTTCAAAGTTCTAGGAATTGGGGCATCGGTTATATATTCCTTCACCATTGGACGAAGGTTATTTCCCTTAATTAGGTCTTTGATTGGTATATCATAAGTTATGAATATCATTCACATATAAACTCGATTAAAAAAAAAAATTATGGGTGATGCCTATGTTTATAAATCATTGACCAAATGACTAAAATATCTTCCATAGAAATTTCTACGTTAGATTGTGAGAAATAAATCAATCATTGGTGGTACCAATGATTGAAAAAACTATAAATGTGAGTATTAACATTTTCTTTTGGTGTGACTAACATTAAAAGAATATGCATATTGTATTCTAACTCCCGCAAAAAAAGAAAAAAAGAAAAAGAAAAGAAGAAGTCGAGCATCTATGTTTATCTGGAAATCTTTTTCCCCCCTTCATTGTCATTGTTTTGGTGCGTCTATTTTGATGCGATTGAGGATAAGATTTGATTTAAATGTTAAAATTGGAAGGTTTTTTGAATTCGTTGAATTGACAACATGTCATTATCTTTTAAGTAATTAAATCGGATCTAAATTCTAATCCAATTCGGAGTCCTTGCTTACCATTACTTAAACACTATCGGCCCACACATCCCTTTCCGATTCTGTATTTCCACGTTTGCTCGAGCAAAGATCCTCTTCTTCTAAAACCGACCCTGACCCTGCCGGCTTGGTCTACGGCTTCCCTGTGAACCCGCCGCCGCCCGCCCGGAAACACCGCACCGTGCTCAAATACCAGACATGGGGGGTAGTCTATGCTGTGCGGTATGCTTTTGGGTGACGCTTCTTGCTGGACTCGCGGTCCTCGCATTTATTTTTCTCGAAGCAGTAAACTTTCCGACTTCTCCAGTGCGAGTTTTCGTGTCTGGCATGTCCCTCTCTTCCTTCCAGGTGACGCCGTCGTCTCATCAATTGAACGGGACTTGGCACATCGATTTCTCGCTGCTAAGCACGATAGGCGAGTCTTTCCCGTGCGACAGCGCCGCGGTCTTGGTGTATTACAAAGGCACGTACCTAGCGGGGGTGAATCTTCACGCCTTCCTTGTGCCTGGGAAGCATCCGATTCCACTGGAGGCGAACGTCGATGCATCCCGAAGCGACATGCCGGGTTGGCTCGCTCATGATCTCGCGGAAGCCAGGACACTTGGAGTTGTGGAGTTCGAGGTCCAGTTCGTCCCTAAATATGAGATATGGCATCTTACTTTCTTGTGCAGGGGCTTGAGGTTAGGGTTTTCAACGGCGGAAGAAGCTAAGCTCATTGGCGACGATCACGTGAGATGCTCGTTCATTGGTTAGGATAGAAAAAATCGAGGAGAAGTAGTTTCTCTTGATGGCTAGATTTCATTATGTTTTCTTTTTCATGTTTCAATAAATTTTGATTGTTTTTTCTAATTAGTTCCGGGATCAGCAAAGTATGTCATCAAGTCGCAATGTTAAGCTGACCTGCATTGTGGATGTGGATAGGGACGTGAACGAGTCAAAAGTAGATTTTAGTTGAATCCGTGACGGTCTTTTAGTTAAGCAATGTGATCTTTTACTTGATGTTATCGAATTTTTCAATAGTATCACGTGACAAACTCCATGCAATCAAGCCAATGTCTTCAGCAAATATACCATTAACGAAAGATAAAAAAAAGAAAATGTTGATAAAGCTTAGACTTGCTCGACAATGAGTTGCACAGCCAATTGCATGTTTCAGACTGTTTGGTGCTCTGTAAAATTAGGCTCCTCCTGTTAGCTGCAATCTCCGCGGTGTTCGGATATTTCGCTCACGATTTAATTATGCTTCTGAAGTGAGAGTACCGAAGTCAAGCCCCGCCAGAGTGGAGAGATTGGCTTGTCACCATGGCCTCTCGTCCAATCATCCTCGTTAATATGGATGGCGACGAGGGAGCCAAGAAAGAGATGAAGTCGCAATGGAAGAGAAAGAAAAGGGATAGCCACGCTCAGCGGCCGGAGGAGGCAACTCGCGGGCGATGTTGGGTGACCGACAACACACGAGTGATGCGGGTCTGAGATCCAGTCGGGTAGAGGGGAGAAAGAAGATGTGGAAAGTAAACGGGTAAATCGAGAATACTAATAATGCCGGTGAGGGCAAGTTTGGAAGACAAAAATCACTGAATTTCCAAACTAACATTCTAAAAATACTGGAAACCGAAATCATATGTAAGTTTTCTTGAGTTTTGAGTATTTTCAAATCTCAATTTGGAACCAAAAACCATTAAAATTGTTTTTTCATGGTGCCGAGACATTTGGAGACCCAAATTTAATTGAAAATGATGCGCCAAAAGTAGCCTTTGTCCCTAAATAGACCTTTAACCTTCACCATATGAAGAAGGTCAAAGAAATTGAAATAGCGGAAAAACACAATTATTTTGTATACAGATGATATCCGAGGCTGAAAGTTGTTTTTTATCAAGATCAAAAAATTTATTTAGTTAGTTATCAAGTAACCAAGTGTCATGTTAGGGTTCCTGATCAAATCCAAGAAAAGATAAAGGAGAGTTAGTTTTGTGCCCTATCTACATTCCTTGTTATTTTTTTTTTTTTGACAATACATTCCTTGTTATTGAGTCGGGATGTTTTTGACCCGCACGTTTATGCCGATGTTTCGGGAATCATAATTTCTACACACTATAACGTTCGCAAGGTCAAATTCTATAGATTTTTTTTTTTTTGTCAGAAAGATAGGTATTTCATTACTGGAAGGTAGCATTACATGGGAAACGCATATTACATCCAGAGGCGATAGCCTCTACAGCTACTAGACTTTGTAACGTAAAGGGAGGAAATATATTCCAATTGTGGGCCAAGTCAGATCGCCCATGGGCTTTGGCGGCCCAATCAGCAACTCCGTTTGCCTCTCTGCGGTAGTGTTGAAGACGCAAATTAGGGCACTGAGAGAGGAGGCTGTCGATTTCCGCAAAGAGGACTCGTTCTTCCCACGGCGGCATTCGTTTCTGTTGAAGGATGTCAAGCAAAGCCAAGCAGTCGCTCTCGATAATGATGTTCTCCTTGTGGATTCCCTGATGCAGCAGATGTTTCAGAGCGAGGGTAAGTGACTGAACCTCTGCCTGAAATGCGGAAGTTGCTGTGATTTCTTGTGTATAGACATCGGTAAGGATTCCTTGGTGATTTCTGCTGATACAGGCCATAGTGCCATGAGAAGTACCTAGAAAATGGGATGCATCTATGTTACATTTGAGGATTCCTCGTGGTGGAGGTGTCCAGATTTGTGGTGACGGGTGTGCAGAGAAGTCCCCTGTTCTGGAATGAGTAGTTCGCTGGTCGTGTTGGGAGGAAAGGGTCTGGATTCTCGCCTGTGTTAGGGCATCAGTAACAGCACGCACTAGGTCGGGACAAATGCGGCGGAAGATAAAGTTGTTGCGGGAGCACCAAATCTTCCACAGAACATGGGCGATCTGCTGTAAACCAGGTACGACTTTCGACTCTATTGCTCTTTCTATGATCCACGCATCTAGGTGAGTAATATTCTGAGGAGAGATTGTGATGTTGAGCTGCGAGTGATTCCATATCTCGGTAGTCCATGGACAAAAGAAAAATAAATGCTCCACCGTTTCAGGTAAGTTCTGTTTGCAAATTTCACATATGGGGTCAGGGGTAATATGCCGAGAGTAGAGCTGAGCTTTGGTAGGAAGAGCGTTGTGACATGCTGCCCACAGGAATTGACGGATCTTCGTAGCTGTGTTAAGTGTCCAAAGTTTACACCAAAGATTGGTGGGCGTTGATATGACGTTGATGCTTGGTGGTGTCTCTGCTTCGTTTTGCTGCATGCTAGAATCTGATAATTACTTTTAACTGTATACTGTCCATTCTTGGTGGCTGTCCAGATTAATAGATCATTGGCATGTAATGGTCTGATTGGGATTTTAAGAATTTCAGTCATAATGCTGCTATCAAATAGTTCTGAAATAAGGGGAACATTCCAGGTGTGGTGTACTTGGTCAATAAGACTTCCCACCAACTCTGGTTCATTTATTCTAGGTGGACCCCCAATGGTGCCGATTGGCAGCCATCGATGATTGCGTATATGAATATTGCTGCCATCCCCCATCGACCATCTTATCTTAGGTAAGATGGCATCCCTTCCACAGATAAGACTGCGCCAGCCCCAAGATGGTCTTGTACCATTCTCAACAAACAAAAATTCCTTGTTTTGGAAATAAAGACCCTTGAACAGTCTACACCATAACAGTTGAGGTTGTTGAAGAAGGCGCCAAGCCTGCTTACCAAGCAGGGCTTCATTAAAAGTGATCAAATCACGAAAACCTAATCCACCATTCAGCTTACTTGTTTTTAGTAATTCCCAGTTTTGCCAATGAACACCAGTCTTTCTTGTAGTATTCCGTCACCAAAAATTGGAGATTTTCTGTTCAATTTTGCGACATAAGGATATAGGAAGCTTAAACATTGACATAGCATAGTGCGGAATAGCCTGTATAACCGACTTGAGTAGGATCTCTTTGCCCCCCTTCGACAATAGAAGCTCTTTCCATCCCTCAAGTTTTGCATTCACCTTCCCTAAGATCCAACCAAACATGTCATGTTTAGATCTTCCCCAATCAGAAGGCATACCTAAGTATTTGCCGTATTTCTGCAAGACTGGTACTCGAAACTCAGCCGCTAGATTATGCTGAAGACTAAAGGGGCAGAATTTCGGAAAAAACATTCCGGATTTATTTCTATTAATTACTTGGCCAGTTGCTAGACAATACTGATTCAAAAGGTTTGCCAGATTTTGACATTCAGTAAGTGTACCTCTGAGGAAAAACACGGAATCATCAGCAAAGAAAAGATGTGACAGTGTAGGACAGAACCTGTTTAGTTGAATACCACGGAGGTTGCCCATATTGATGGCTTGATGGATAAGGGTGGATAATAGGTTTGTCACTAGAATGAAGATATAAGGCGATAGCGGGTCGCCCTGTCGTAGCCCCCTTGATGGTTGAAAATGTTGAGATTTAATCACGTAAGGCAATTTAATTTAATTTAATTTATTCCTTTAAAGGATATGTCACCGTACACATGTACTTTATTATGAGCCCTATCGGATCCTCGAAATTGTAGGGCGATCGTTTTCCACTATTTCAAGGAGCAATGACATGTGCAAAAAAAAAAAAAAAAAAAAAGAAGCAATGACATGAACTGATGGAAAGCATTAATTGGATAAAAGGGTGTTTCATTAGGCTATGTGGGTGGGTTAAATATCACGCGGACTTGTCTCACTTACGGTTTATTATATAGGGGTGAGGTTTATTTGGCTATGCTAGTGAGCTGGTAGCGTTCAGTAATGGAATTTTGCATCGGTCAGAAGGATATATAGCTAAGCTCCCGCTTTTGTTTTTAGGGTTTTACTTCACCAACACTCGACAGATATTCACGGGGCAGGCCTATCGTGTCAGGGTCATTCTTTTGATAGCAGGGGACTCATTTGTCACTTCCACTAATGCGTCCCGGACTTGTGAAGGAAAAGTCTCTATTGCCCGTATGTTCAGGACCCTTTCGGTCCCAGTTTGCCTCCATTCAAGGGCATTTTGGATTGTTTGCTCCCCGGGCGCAGAGAAACTGATTTTTTATTCATCCATCGCCTTGTACGAGTCCATTTGCGACTTATGCGAAACCGATTCTTTATTCATTGTTAAGGAACGGAGAGAATGGTTAGTTTACGTAATTCTTTACTGATAAAGAAACCTTGCGGTGCAAAAAAAAATATCTGGCTCTTTGAAGGTCCAACGAAATGATCATTTTCAAATTTTAGAAAGAAATGTTGATCGACAAAGTGTAATGTATTCATAATGTGTTAAATTTCATAAAATCCATTCATTACTATTACATTTGTTAAAACATAACCATATACGTAGATTTCTAACTTTTGGCCAGCCAACGTGCATTCATCACAGCCCGAGCCACTGCTTGTGCGCGATGGCGGAATTAAGTGTGAACTTTTTGTGCAGATTTTGGATTTCTTTTTCTTTTCTTTTTGACCTGAAGCAAAAGAATTTTTTACTGTAATGGTGAAAATTGAAATGTCATGAGAATACGTATAGATTTATGATGAATTCTAGGCTGATAATCATCTATTACCCTATAATAATAAGGTGATGTAATAAATTGTAATGAGTCAATTAAAAAAATCAGCATTTTTAAAATAATGTATATCCCGTGTAAATATTTAGGGTTGTTTTTGTTCTAGAGATGAAAGATGCCGCATGAGTCGACCGATGTTAAACTTTGCATGATTGGTTATTGCTACTAAATTTAGAGACAAGGCTGGCCATCAGTGAGCGGAGAGTGACGTTTACTTATATTTATTAAATCGTATTTCTTTAGAACTTATCTTTGCCAATTCTGGTAAATCGAAACGCATCCTTTATTCAAATAATTTTTTATTGAATTGAATCAGACAACCTCACAGACATTAGAAAAATTAAAACAAAAAAATCATCGGCTCAATTTATGATTTTATTCAATTATCGATGCATTTTGTTATCTCACGAGTCAGTTTGTTGTTTTCATCGAATAATTGATTACTACACTTTTTATAATCATTTAATATTTTTTTGGAGGGTCGAACATCATTTAACTTTAAGAGCTTCTTAGTTCTCCATTGTACCGAGAAAGTAATTAACAAGCACCATTTGTTTGTACTTTAAATTCCTATTAACTCTAACTAATAGAATTGTGGTTGAACCATAAATTGTCATTGCGGCAAGCCTCTGAATAGGTTTTAAATTTGCCAAAATATATTTTAAAATTATGATGCCTTAAAACTGAGCAAAACGACTCTCTGAAAGTGATTGTAAGTTGACTCCTAAACAAATACAATGACGACTAGGTTGGGCTAGTTTTTATTAGGTGTGTCTTACTTATGAGCTTAATAATCCAGTTCCTTTATTGGGATCCATCAGAGGTATTTCATATTATCCTTTCAAGGCAATTCAACAGCTAGACCGTCATGGTTTCCAAGGAAAAAAAGGGCAAAGGACAAGAGAATGGGACAAAAATATTGAAGCCATTAGTTCAACACTTGAGAACAAGCAGTATTGCTTAGAATAGCAATAGTTCCATTAGATTTAGACCACGTGTTAAAGTATGCTTTTGTTTCAATACTGTTTTCATTCGTAATATAATGGGACACGTCTCCATCTCTCCCATCACTTATAAGTTCTAGTGACGGTATGTCATTTTACTTCAATACATTTTAAATTTCGCAGAATATAAATGAAAGCCAAAAAAGAATGTGAATAATAACTTGTATTACAATTAAAAACGCAACAAAGAAAAAGAAAAAGGAACACCCTTTTACTTCCGGAGGGTAAACAAACTAGATCATAAAATAATGTATATTGAGCAAAGGGACTAAATAAGATTAATCATTTGAAGACATGATCCTCGAACTTGTCAATTCGCTATAGTCATTTCCAGAAAAGAAGTCAAGTAATTTTGCTGTGAGCAAAAAGTAGCTGATAAACAGAAAACATTGCCCTACTTTGACAAAGTGTAAAGATAACATTAAAGAAGAAAATTCACCAATAAACACATTGTCCACGATACATGGATGGTGGATGCTCTTGCCCCAAAAAAAAGAAAGAATAATATGGACTTTGTACAAAAATTAGATAATTTTCTTTTTCCAACCATTAGGTCTATCAATAAAGTTTAATCGATGTACTTTCTATTATGAAATGATTCATGCAATGCATCGGTATAATGGTAATATCATTATGAACTTGTATTATATATCAATTGTAACTTATAGATTAATTGTATTGAGTGATGAAATCGATATGATTAAGTTAATCCATTTATTATCATTTATGTATAGTTATGTTGTAATTATTAAGTGAAATTGTGAAAATACATAAATTTTATATGTAGTTTTTTTTATGAATGATATTGTGGATAAGATTAATGGCAACGAGGAAAAAAAAAAAAAAAAACTCACTAAAAACACATTGTCCAAGACATGATAAGTTAGAGGATCCCACAAACTAATTCATGTTAAAATATCTATCTCGAAAAAAGTCATGATCTACGATAAGTTTATAGTAAGTAATTTTTTTTTTTTTTTTTTTTATTTTTTTTTTTTTTTTGGTGAATGGTTTATCATCTAAGTTTAATACATGTATTTATAATCTAAATCATGCAAAGGATAATTAATTTTTCTAAAGTTATTTATGTTCATTTCTTTTGTTTTGTTGGGGTATCGGCCCACGAAGGTTGCAATCCCATTGACAGTATGTCAATTTCAATTTATAACGGTTTTCATTACATCTTGTGTTTCATGCATTTCGACTTTTTTTAATCCAAAACATTTTAAATCACTACGTATAAATGCTAACACAAACATTCAAATTTAATATTTTCATAATTTTTAAACTCTTTAGAATAAATTGAATTATAATTGAGAAAGCTATATAAAGAAGATGCTTTTTTACTTTCAAAGGGTAAACAAACTCGCTCGTAGAAAAACTATGTTGAGTAAAGGATTGTCCTTCTTTTGCATTGAGTTTAATACGAACTTTGAGAAGGTGTAATTGTTACACTTGATCTAAAAAACTAGTGTAAAAGACTGAAGACATTTAATGTGTAGTATATAAGGAATTGTTTGAAGTTGCTAGGAAAGGTGATTTGAGAGCCGTCAATCAAATACTTGATTGAGATTCTGAAGCAACGATGGCTAATGTTATAATCACAAGTGATTAACGGTATATTGCCCTAGATGTTGCGGTTATAGCTGGACAAGATGAGAAGGTTAAGAATTTGGTATAGGGCCATTTCATTTTGCATAGGGCCCTCAAAGTTGCCCTCAAGGGAGGGAAATTGAGAATAGTAAAGTTAATACTAGACAGGAACTCAACATTAGATACTGCCTCGTCGACTTTTCTTGAAAGTGCTATAATAGAAAAGGAGTTTCTTTGGTATTTAGTCAGCCTTTGGTATTTAGTCAACTTTATACAATCCCCACCATGATGATGCCATGAGGAACCTTATTTTTGTTGGCCATTCGAGTAGGATTTTTATACTCACAAATTTTGTCACATTTCATTCACTGTTAACTTGAATTAACTTTTCTTTTATTATGTAGGATTATATTTAGCTCTCAAATATCTCAGCCCAACGATGGCAATGGAAATTATTAATTAATTAGCAACTATGCCACATCTTTTCTATAGCGGAGCTAGGCTCAATTTGTGCGAAAGATTAATATACAAATGTAAGTACTTCTTGCACTTCTTTTGTTGAATTTGTACAACTTGAACAACTTATGGTGTTTACACTATTTGTTTCCATTTTAGTTATCTCTTTATGCTTGGTCAATACATCACTTAACAACTCCAAAAACACAAAGATGGCTCGAGGTACTTTTGTTAATTTGTTTAATGAATGGACTAATATGATAGAAAGCATATCATTCATGAATCTTATTGACAAAAAAAAAAAATTAGGGGCAAGGACTACATCTATCTATATAGATTAATATCTAAACCATCATGTATTATATGATATTGCATTTGCAAAGTCAGTCCAAAAGTCAAACTCAATGTCAAATTTTTAAGTAGAATTATTGAGAATTGTAGATTTAAATTTTAGGTCATGGAGTTGATTGTCCAAGTTTCTTGAACATATCTAACATAATTAAATTTAAACATGCATTTTTGCGTTTGTCATCAATTTTTAATTACTGAAATGATTCTTCTCTCCTCTTCATGGTGATGCAGTAGTTAAGCGGCTCAAGATATCATTCTGGAATCTTGCCTTAGGTACACGAAATGCCATGTCATACAGAAAAAGGACCTTATCTCATCTATTATTGAATTCTCTAAATTGGAAGTATAAAATGATAGTTTTAGTATATCCTTTTCGGATCATAATATTAATACGAATAGGCTCTCAACTATTATGTAATTATTTGATTTAATTCAATTAAAAATCTAAAGGATATGTATTCATCAAATGAATTTTTTAAAATCCTCATTTGAAAATAGATTTATTATGGGTCTTGAGTACCTAGAAATTGTGGAGTTCAAGTTAAAAGGTTTGTTTTCTTTGTGGATATTAATGATGCATACAATTTAGGAGATGGAATTAGTGTTTCACATATAGTTCTTGTACAAGAAAAACTTTTCAAATATATTATTTGAGGAATTATTGGGCCTTGTATGTTCTTTTTCTATGGTTATTTATGATAATTAGTGAGGGATTAGACAACGTGCTTACATTCGGGTTTTGTGTTTGGCGCGTTCTAGTCGAGTATAACTAAAAAGAGTAGAGTATAACAAAGACTTAAATCTTCTGAAGTGGCGTGATGGTCAAAATGCAAGCCAAGTAGGTACTAAGGGCTAATGTAAACCTAATATAAATTAATAGAATATACTTCGTAAATATCTAATTATGTAGATTTTTTTTTTTTCCTTTTGGGCTCTGGTAACATGCTGAGAAATGACTATAATAGTTGGTCCATCTAGGCCATCCATCTTAATGAATGGAAACACCATTCTTACATTCATGAAAGAAACTCAAAGTCATGCTGCAACAAAATAATGATTGTTCTTTGACACTAATTATGGTTAATATTACACCTTAAAAGTCTTATAAAATGAGTAGAAACATAACAAATTCGACCAATAATAGTATAGATCAATTTCAAATCTTCAAAGGATAGTAGAGGCTAGGCCTATAAGTGGATTCCCAAATTTCAGCAATTAGGCAATTGTGACCCATACGATAATAAAAGAAACCAAAAAACAATTGGGATAACTACCATGAGAGCAATGGACTAGGTAAATCCTAGCATCGAAGCAACCAAAGAACATTGAAGAAGAATCGAGCCCATCTTCATCTATCGTGGCAACGAGTGGAGGAAATCATATGCAGTGTGGTACGAAATTATTATTGACAAGAATATCACAGCCGTGCTGAAAGATAAGATTAGAGCTGTCGTAACTATCATAAATATAGTCTTATTCCTAGATATTGGAACCACAATAATGCTATTGTTGCTACCAGCTATAGAAAAAACCGCAGCAAAAATATCATCATGAGACTCGCAACGGCAGTATCAGCTGTTGATGCCATTTTCATCCATTGTCCCGCCCCTTTAAGCATATCTTTGCGAATTTTTAAGAAATTCTTCTCTGAATGCTTGTGTAGTTGGTAATAGAAATGTGATATTTTCCACTATTTTCAAAAAAATAGAAAGGAGGCCTATTAATATAAATGTAAAATCAACAAAATGAAACACAACTACGATGAACAGACATTAAACTATTGCAGCTCCCTCTGCAGAAAGATAGCCTCTCCAGTAGCATTCGCTTATAGACTTACTTGGGACAATTCTACTACAGAACTCATCAAGCTATGGTACTCCTCCGCACTTCTACTCAAATTTTGAATTAGCCGCAGTGTATTGAGTAATCTAAAGGAATCGATATCTCTTGCTTTCACTACTGCTTTCATTAGTTCTTTTGTTAATTTTTCCCGTCAAGTCAATTCTAAATAATATTTCAGGCATAACTTCAGGAGTTAGAAAATTTTAAAATTTGCGATATTAAGAACAATCCTTAAATTCAAAAGAAACTCTAGTATTTGATCCGTCATTGAATTTAGGAATTTATATATATATAAAGAGTTCTTTTCTTTTCTTGACATTGTGTGTTCACAAATTTTTGTTTTTGTTTTTTTTTTTATTTGATGCATGCCTCTAGATTTTCAAGCTATTTGATTCTTCAATCTTGAGAAAATTGCTTATTTGATATTATGTGCAACGGAAGATTGGAGAATTGAAGTTGATCAACAATTGCTCCATTGAATTGACAAATTTAGCTTTTGCCAACATGGAGACTTTTATTAAAACTCACCAAATACTGGAGTTTCTTTTGAATTCAAGGATTGTCCTTCATATCGCAAATTTTAAAATTTTCGAACTCCTGAAGTTATGCCTGAAATATTATCCAAAATTGACGTGGCAGGAAAATTTAACAGAAGAACTGATAAAAGCAATAGTGAAAGCAAGAGATGTCGATTCCTTTAGATTGCTCAATACACCACAACTAATTCAACATTTGAGTAAAAGTGCAGAGGAGTGCCACATCTTGATGAGTTTTGTAGTATAATTGTCCCAAGTAAGTCTACAAGCAAATGTTACCGGAGAGGCTTTCCTTCTGCAGAGAGATGTGCAGTGGTTTAAATTCTATTCACCGTAGTTGTATTTCCCTCTCTTGATTTTACTTTTATATTAAGAGGCCTCATTTCTATTTTTTTGAAGATAGTGAAAGACATCACATCTCCATTACCAACTACACAAGCAATTAGAGAAGAATTTCTTAAAAATTGCAAAGATATGCGGGTGGACAATGGATGAAGATGGCATCAACAGTTGGTATTGCTTTGTTGCAAATCTCATCGTGACAATACTTTTTGTTGCAATTTTTTTTATACTTGGAGGTAGCAACAACAACATTATTGTGATTCCAATCCTAGGATTAAAAGACCGTATTCATGATAGCCACAACATCTCTGATCTTATCTTTCAGCGTAGCTATGATATTCTTGTCAATAATAATTTCACGTCACCTGTAGATGATTTCCTCTACTCGTTGCCATGACAGATGATGATGGGCTGGATTCTTCTTTAATATTCTTTGGTTGCTTTGATGCTGGGATTTAGTTGATTCGTTGCTCTCATGATGGGCACTGAGTTTATCCCAATTGTTTTTTGGGTTCCTTTTATTGTCGTATGGGTCATAGCTCGCCTAATTGTTGAAATTTGGAAATCTACTTATAGCCCTAGCCTCTACTATCCTCTAAAGATTTGAAATTGATATCTACTATTATTGGACGAATTTGTTATGTTTTTGCTCATGTTTTAAGACTTTTGAGGTATAATATTGACCATAATTAGTGTCAAATAATTGTCACTATTTTGTTGCAGCATGACTTTGAGTTTCTTTCGTGAATATAAGAATGATGTTTCTATTCTTTGAGATGGATGGCCTTAATGGACCGACCATTATAGTCATTTTCGAGCGAGTTGCCAAAGCCTAGAAGGAGAAAATTATAACTTGTAGAATCGACATTTACGAAGTCTATTTTGTTAATCAATATTAGGTTTGCATTAACCCTTAATACCTACTTGGCTTGCATTTTGATGCCACTTTAGAATATTTAAATCTTTGTTATACTCTGTTCTTTTTTGTTATACTCGACTAGAATGCGCCAATGTCACGACCTACCCCTCGGGGGAGGGAATAGATTTAGGGGTATTGCCTAAAAATCGGGCCTACGGCCCATAATTAGGCATGAGCTCTCCCAAGTCCATACCTCGCACGACATTGAGATGTTCATAAGAATTTTGTAATAAGGAATCACCATTAGTCTATTGGGATCGGCTATAAATCAAAGGAGGCATGGAAATGTACCTAACTTCCTACGCAACGAAAGAATCTAGAGTCGGGGACTTGATTACACTAATTAACTAATTAGTGCCATTTTGGTATCTAATCTTGTTTATTTTAGGAAGAAATTTTGTCAAGCAATTTGGATTAATTTTAGACCAATCCACCAACACACGAGGTGATCATGCGATATGCAATCATTAAAATAACGGTTAGCAACCAAGAAAAGCATTTAAATAAATTGCATGGGAGAGTAACTATTAAATATTAAGGAAGAGATAACTATTAATCTTAACTAGACTAAAGGGAAGCTAAAATCAATATACCAATACTGCACAATCAAGGGAATTTTTTATATTTTTCGATTTTTTATAAAAATAAATGAATTTTCGAATTTTCCAAAAAAAACTGGATTTTTGCAATTTTTAATTTTAAAAAAATGTCGAATTTTTTAATGTTTTCTGAGAGTTTTTGAATTTTCGGAAATTTTTTTGAATTTTTATTATTTTTCGAAATTGTTAATTTTTTTGAAATTTTTTTAATATTTAATATTATTATATTCAAGAAAACGGGTTCAGACCGGGAAAACCGAATCCGGCCCACTGACCCAACCCAATCCTGAATCCAATGCTGTTGGATTAAAAAAAGAAATATTTTCATTTTTTAAATTTGTAATATTTATTTTTTTTCTTTTTTTTTTCTTTCTTTTGTCTTTTTTCTTTTTTTGGTAAAAGGTAATAAACTTTCTTTTGTCTTTTCCTCACTTCACTGCGTCCTTTTCCCTGCACCATCTGTTCAAGGGTCCTTCTCGAAGCCAACTTTTGCCATTTTATAGTTTTCTATTTTCTTGTTTTGTTTTTTTCCTTTTTTTATTCTTTATCCTTTTCTTTTCTCCTTTTTTTTTTTAATTCATCCCTTCCCTGCACCTTTTCCTTCTGTGACCCCTCCTTCCCGAAGCCACTTTTATCTTCTTTTCTCTATTTTTTTTTCACTTTCTGCCTTTTTTTCTTTTCATAATTTAAAAAAAAAAAAACTGCCTTCTTTCTCAGTGCACTCTCACGCCCGACTCTTCACCGAAGCCATGCTTCAACCCGGACCTTGCCCACACGACAACGCCGATTAGAGTAACCATCGTCCCTTTCGTTGCCGAACCACCGCCGTCCATCAATAGTCCATCACCACCGGTGCCGACCACCTACTCCGCCCACCGTTTCCAACGCCAAGAAGAACTTCATCCATTCGATAACACACGAATATTTCACCCAAACCATACAAAAACGCAGCGTAAGCAATGAATACTAACATGATTTAAGAGAGATAGAACAGGCACTAGTCGATTCCGAGTTAAAAAACACAAATTATATTTCGGCTCTCTTTGGGGCATTTTGTCAAACACTGGGTGTGCAGCAGCTAAAAGGGCCATATGGGCTCACACGAGGCTTGGATTCGGGCAAAGATCAACACGACATGCATAAGCAACACTCAAGACTGACTTAGAGAGAGTTTAACCAAACAGATGTCAGAACAGGTATCTTCAGCCACAACATACTGCTTAAAACGCATATCTCTTTCAGGCATTTCAACAGACAATTAGCATACATAAATGAATCCCAGTGGGCCCGGAGCTCGCGCGAACTGGTCGGCCGTGAGCTCCGGCCCGAGACCTCGAAAAGGAGAACATGGCAGCCTACCTGGTTCGGATGGCGAGCAACGAGCGTACTTCAGGCGACGGCGAAACGCTCTCTCAGTCTCACTCTCTCCCTCTGGCTCGCCCTCCACTCTCTCGAGCTCTCTCCCTATCTCTCTCCTGGACTCTCACTCCACTCTCTCGAGCTCTCTCCCTATCTCTCTCCTGGACTCTCACCGAAGAGCTCTCCCCTCTCTCTCTCCTGGACTCTCACCGAAGAGCTCTCCCCTCTCTCTCCTTCTCCGCTCCCTTTTTGAGGGCATCGGCCAGTGTTCTTTCATCACCAGCTCGCTGGTCAGTCTGGCCCCGACACGCGGATCGTGCTGCCCTCTGCCGCTCGCCATCCGTTCCCTTTCTCTGACTTGTACTCTTCTTTTTGCAGAGCGTGACCGGCATGAGGAGGAAGAAGACCAGCACGCGGGCTGGGCTTAGAGAAAAGTAAATGAAGCTAGGCTTGTCCCAAGCGCAAAGACATACGGAGGAGAGGAGAAAAGAGAAGGACCGGACCAAGTCCGGTCCGCGCTTCTTCTTTTTTAATATTCGATTTTTTTAAATTTTTTTTTTTTTTTACAATTTTAGATTTACTAATTAGTGATAGATATGTAGATGCTCCTAATGTCTATGCATAACAGATTCTAATGAAAACATACACGACACATTTTAGTGAAAGTTATTTATTTTACTCTTTACTTTTTTTTTCTTTTTCTTTTTTTTAGCGACTAATTCCTAATTTTGTATGCGGTCGAGTCACAAATAAAATGGTAAAGTTTAGGTATCAACAGTCAAACCCAAAACCCGAATGTAAGCATATTGTCCAATCCCTCACTAATTATCATAAATAACCATAGAAATAGAACATGCCCAATAATTCTTCAAATAATACATTTCAAAAGTTTTTCTTGTACAAGAACTATTCGTGAAACACTAATTCCACCTCCTAAATTATATGCATCATATTGACCAAAAAAATAAATTATATGCATCATTAATATCCATGAAGAAAACAAGCCTTTTAACTTGAACTCCACAATTCCTAGGTACTCAAGATCTGTAATATTGCAAGTGGGTTGCCGCTCCCCCCCCAAGTTGAATAAACAGATCTTTAGCCGAGTAAAAAATTCAACAGAACCTCAACCGAACAGATTAGATAGAAACTACACTTGCAACAAATTTTGATACCGACGATTCAAATCAAAATGCATAAGGATTGATGAACTAGGGCCGTGATATAAACGCATCGACGATTCAAATCAAAATGCATAAGAATTAATGGACTAGGGCCGTAATATGAATGCACCGTTTCAGTAGTAGCATATTGTTCCATGGAGCTAAGGTCCAAAATAGGGAAGAAAGATGTGTTTCCATGGTTTTACCACTCAGTCAATTCTGTTCCACTTAATCCCTATTTCATGGCTACATATTTTTCGGCTAAGTAATGAGAAATATTTCTACTTTGTTATATGAATCCAATTTTCATTTCATGCGGGAAAAGCTATATTTTTCTCAACAATGTCTTTGTTATTTGATCCAATAGCCTTCTGTTAGATATGAACATATTTGATAAATGCGATAACTCTCGGATTGAGTATTAGAATGGAAAAATGCATTAGATAATGAACTATTGGTTCTGAGCCATAGCCATCAAAAATTCGAAGTGCACACCTACCACCTATCAAAACAACATTTAATTCCCTTACCCATCCCCAACGAGGGCCGGAGTTCATCACGAGGTCAAATGGCTCGGATAAGGACCGGCTCCAAACAAAACCTACACATTGAGGAAATTTGTAGTATGCAATGCTCGCTTGCTCGAATGTTATACACAATTAGTGTCTTAAAAATTGAATTGTTTCAAATAAAATATAGTTAAATAGATACCCATGAACTCGATAAATTATAAGAGAAAGAAGAAAGAAAAGCTACACATGAGTTGATAATTTTCGATAGTAGCTTTTTGACTACAGTCATGGAGAGTAGGCAACAAAGAAAAGTGGATTAGATTCCTATGGAATTGTCTCTATAGCGTCTACGATCATACTTGGAATTTCAATCGCCATCTACCACCGAACCTCACTCTAAAAGTCAGGATCGTTGAGTTTGTTTGTTTGTTTGTCTTTTTTTTTTTTGGGGTGTATGAGTAGATTTGCTCAGGACTTGCAATGCTCACAGGAAACTTCAAGATTGAAACTTCAGATTTGACAACGGGGCGAAGATCGCTGACTTGGTCTCTCTTAGTTAAATAAAGAAATTAAGGGCTTGTTTTACTTTTTGATTAGTTAAAATTTTATGGCTTGTATATTTTAACTTTTACAAAAATCAAAGCACTGGAAACTTTTGCAAAATATAAAAATTACCACATAAATGGATATATATATATATATATGTATGTATGTATAATTTTTCATATTTATTCGAATTTTAATTAGTATTTTAACTTTTGACAGAAAAGTGAAAAAAAGTACTTTTTGCTTCTGCTTAAATTCAATTAGATCACTTCAACACACAACCAAACTAATGAAAAAAGTCTAATGACACTTCAGGTAGCAAAAACTTGCAACGAATGACTTAAATCTTGACATTCATAAATAAACCAATCAAATTTACAGAATCTGACATTGCAAACGCATATAATGCACATAAATTATGGCTCTTGAAACACCGGCTGTAAACGTGCAGTTAAAACACATTCTCTCTCTCTCTCTCTCTCTCTCTCTCTCTCTCAATCCGCTTCCAGCAAGTTGGGGACCTCGGGGCATTTACATCGTATTAAAATTGGCGCTTCATGCACTAAATAATCGTAGTACCCACACAACTCTAGGACCGCAACCTTATTCCATTTCGCTTTCGCTAGTTAGTAACTTTTCTAATAAAATATACTTAAAAGGAGTAGTAACCACCATGTGAGCGGAGTCTCGGTCCATTCCTTTTCCGTCCACCATTCTTGTTCTGTGGGTCGTGGACAGCTCCTCTTGAAAAAGCAACAGGGAAAATCGTGTGATCAGATTAGAGGTATTCTACCAGAATTCGAATGGCCCTGCGCACGTAAAGGCTCGGGAACGGTTGTTGGGTTGTCGCAAGGCACGGGAGAGGGCTGGTGTAGTCGGTGTGAAGACAAAGGCTTGGTTGGTTGGGCATGCTTGTGTCTTCTGATTGGAGCTGGTGGTCGGTTGACGAATGCTAGTGGGAGTCGTCTTCTCCGCCCAGGCCCTAGGTCTCTCCGTTATCGACCTTCAAAATAGCTACAAGAAAGACGAAAGCATGCTCACAAGGCCCAAAGTCCAAGGTTACCAAACAAACCGAAAATCTTTGGAGTCAAATAATATAAGCATAGATTTTCATTAACTCATCTTCTCCAGAACGATTTAAATTCTGAAAAAAAAAATATTTTCCATGAAATAAATGAATACGAAAAATGTTACATGTTTGAAATGTTTTTTTTCCAAAAAATGGTCATACTTTTCCAGTGTTTAGTTGAACGTGAAAAAGAATTGGAATTTTTTTTGGTAATTTGGAAGGAAAATCTAATCCTAAATACACACACATCATTTAAAATATAACTAAAAAATATCCATCTTAGCATCGGCCGTATTACGTAGGATAGCACGAAGGAGGTGTCCATGTCAACGATTTTAAGCTAATTTTTGCCAGATGAATTCAATTGGTTTACAATGCAAAAAAAGTTTAAGATTAGATCGATCAAATTATTCTTAAAAAAATTGTTTAAATTAAAAAGTTTAAAATTAAATTGGTATCAACTCAATAAATTTAAGATTTTTTAAATACTTTTCTATCTGCTTATGGTAAGATAAAGCATAAATTTAACTTAATGACCATACAAAAAAATTTCTCACTGTTTAAATTTTCGAATTGGTAAATAAAGATGTTTTTTTTTTTAAGGTTTTTAATTTTCTCATTGTCTAAATTTTAAAAGAAAAATTCTAAATAAGAATTTGAAATGAGGTCATTTTCTTAAATGAGGGTTCGAAGTGGATTTTGTCTTAAACAATGGCCTAAAGTGATCATTTTGTCTCAAATAAGGGTCTTAGCTAGACAGCCGAGTCGATTTTTTTGGCAACCAAAATAGGGTTATTTTTGTCATAAACATTTCCTTTTGTTTTTCTTTTTCGTCCTTCTTTTTCTTTCTTCTTTTGTCCAAGCCATTCCAGTACTGATCGCAGGGGCATCCTCTTTTAGTCCTCGCACGGACGTTCTCTCAGCACACCCTAGCTTCTCCCTCGCTGCGTCATCACCTCAAGCCCTAAAGCCATACATGTAACTCAAGAAACTCTAATCAAAACTAGTAGACTCTCACAAAATACGATAAGGTTAGAAATAAATCTCCAAATCATTTCGACTCAGGACATTCCACCCACGAAAAGCAACCTCCAAAACTCTAATTCCACCAACAAAACCTCCGCTACCGATCCAAAAAAAAAAATAAAAAAAAAAACCTCCACCAAGGAAACAGATCAAGAGTTCCTTAGGGTTCGGCTTGCGCTCGTAACTCGAAGAAACAGAGACGATTGGGGCTTACCGGAAAAACCAAACCAACAAACGAATCAGGGCTACGAAATCGCTGCCTTGCTTCATCTTTGATCGGATCTTCGACTCTCTCTCTCTCTCTCTCTCGGGGAGGATTAGAAAACATCTCACTTATTCTTTGTTTCTCGACCATTCTTTATTTCTCAATCGATGTTTTGGCTTAATCGAAGTGAAGATGATGCGCAAATTTCAGTTTCTAATCTGCAGTCATGGGGGTGCCTGCAAACTAGGGAACTCTCGGTTTGGGTCCGCCGCCGGCGACTACTCATGATCGTGTGTAGGTGACTGGGGTGGCAGATGGCCGTGGGTAGTCGTGGGGAGCAAAAGCTAAAGGTCCAGGAACTTGAGCTTGCGTTTTTCTCTCTGCTCTCAATCCTTCTTCAATTATTTATTTTTTGCAGAAAGTCTGTCCATGAGTATGTGCGTATCCTTGTGGGGATATCAATCAAGGTGGAGAGTAAGCAATAGATGGAATGATGCCGAAAACAAAGCCGTGTCTCTCCATTCACCTTTGCCCGAGCTGAATTTGAATGGTTTCAGAGGATTATGCATGAACTTTTTTCAATTTGGGCATTCTTCTGCAGAAATTCAAGAACCGATACGATGTAAGGTGAATAAAATAAAGGAAAAAGAAGCAAGAGAACCCTACCAATATCAACAACTTATTTTGCGAATTTGGTTAATTGGACCTTCGTGGCATTGAAGAAAGGATGAAGAAACGAAGCAATTTGAGAATCTGCTGGACATGGTGTCGGTCTCAGATTTCTTTTAGTCTTTATCCAAACTTTTTTATGGACAAAAACACCCTTGCTTCAATCATCGGAAAAATCAAGCGCTCCCCAGCCGGCGAGCTCAGGCCCTTATTTAACACAAAGTGATTATTTTAAGCTTTTATTTAAGACGAAATTCATTTCAAATCCTCATTTGAGAAAATGACCTCACTTCAAGCTCTTCTTTTGAATTTTCTCAATTTTAAATTTTCTAAGAATTTTTCTTCTAAGGGTTTTTCTAGGGAGGGAGGGAGGGGGAGAGAGAGGGAGAGAAGCTAGTTAATTTTTATGGGAACGTCGATGCATCCCGAAGCAATGTGCCGAGTTGGCTCGCCCATGATATCACCAAAGTCAGGAGACTTGGATTTGGGGAGTATGGGGTTGGTTAGTCACTAATTATGGCATATGGCATAAAACTTATTCGGGAGAATTACTGAAAAAGTTATAAATTTATTATAATTGTGTCAATTCAGTCCTATTTTTTTTTTTTTTTGCCAATTTAGTCATAAACCTTTTACAATTGTGTTAATTCAATCCATTTGACCAAAATTAGCTAGTCAACGCTAACGTGGATGCGGTCGTTCGGCGAACACCGACGCGGCATTTTTAAAATATTTTTTTGAATTTTGAATTTTTTTTTTGAATTTTTTGAATTCTTTCTTTCTTTCTTTCTTTCTTTTTTTTTTTTTTTTTTTTTTTTCCCCATATTCTCCTTCCCCCGGCCGAGGCGAGGGTTGACGAGGTAGCCGGCCGACTAGAGGCGAGGGTGGGCGAGGCCAAGCCTCGCTAGACCAATGGCGAGGCTCGCCCCCCCGGCGAGGCGATCGGCGAGGGCGAGCCTTATCGGATCCGGCGAGGGCCGAGCTCACTGGATATGGCAGGGCCTCACCCTCATTGGATTTGGTGGGGCGTGGCAAGGCCTTGCCCTTGCCCTCGCCCTCGCCCTCGCCCTCGCCGGTCCTCACCTTCGGCCGGTGGGGGTGAGCCTCACCAATGGCCAGCACCGACTGGCCAAAGGAATGAGAGGGTGGGAAAAAAAAAAAAGAATTAAAAATTTTTTAAAAATTTTATTTAAAAATTCGAATATATATAAAAAATTGCTACATCGGCGTTCGCCGGACCGGTTGTCCCCCGCCAACATCCACGTCGGCGATGGCCGGCCAATTTTGGTTTAATGGATTGAATTGGCACAATTATAAAATGTTTAAGACTAAATTAGCCAAAAAAAAGTTTAGGACTGAATTGGCACAATTGTAATAGGTTTATGACATTTTTGGTAATTTTCCCAACTTATTCGTGCGGGGGTTTGAGATTAGGGTTTTCAACGACGGAAGAAGCTAAGTTCATCGGCAACACTCATGTGAGATGCCCTTTAGCTGGTTAGAATAAATATATGAGAAGAAGTTTCTCTTGATGGTTAGATTTCATTCTATTTTCTTTTTTATGTTTCAATAAGTTTTGATTGTTTTTTCTAATTATTTCCTGGATGAACAAAGCATGTCATCAAGTCCCAGTGTTAGGTTAATCCGCATCCTGGATAGTTGTGAACGACTCGAAACTATTCCTGATTTGTAGATTTTACTTGAAGCTATGATGATCTTTTAGGTAAGCCATGTGATATTTTGCTCGATGTTTTCAAATTTTTCGATATCACGTGACCATCCATGCGATCAAGCCAATTGTTTCAGAAAATATACCTATAACGGAAGATAAAAGAAAAAGTTCATAATACTCAAACTTGCTCAATAACGAATTGATGGACAATTGCATGTTAGTCTAACCTCCATGACCTTGTGACAATAATACCAGTCAGGTGTCTTCGCCGTTGTCTCATCCGCTGAGTGGGACTTGGCGCTAGCAGGGACACGATAGTGCCGTCGTCTCGGCGCACAACAAAGATAGGAATGTGGTGGGTATGGAGCTTCACTCCTTTGCCAACTCCCCCAAGCGATAGTGCAAAAGAGTTGGACTTGCAGGGTTTGACACAGTCTAATGCTGATGGACCTAAAGGCAGTACTCATCTTTGTGAGGGTTTGAGGATAGGATTTTCCGGAAAGGTGATGGCTGGAGAAGTTAGGCTCGTCGGCTAGAGTTTCACACAAATTAATAGGGAAAATTACTAAAAAAGTCCTAAACCTTTTGTAATTTTACCAATTCAGTCATAAACTTTTTTGTAATTGAGCTTGGGATTATGAATTTCTCATGGCTATTTGGTATGTCAAATGAAGGAGATGAAACTTGCTTTGAATGCCTCCGTTTTTAATATTTGGGGAGGGAGGAACCTTGGTCTACGTGATGTTGTCTTACCTCAGGTCGGTCGAGTTACTGCTTCTGTTACGTTCCCTACAATAGTTGCTTTTGAGTCCATGTCTTCTGAGGATTAGTTAAGAAGCAATAGTTAGCATTTGAAGAACAAGAGCTGTGTGGAGAATCAGAGATACATATAGCTTGATTCTTGGTGGTTTTATCTTCTTTTTTTGTCGTCGGGAATACTTAGTTTATTTTTTGTGGAGTGATCTTGTGTAGTTCTTTCTTAAGACTGTAACTATTATGCTGTTTTTGGCCTCGTAAGGGCATTAGTCCTGATTTAGCCATGCTAATCATTTAAAAATGGTGGACATGAACGAAGCCGCTCGATTCCTCCCTCAGACAGTTTTTGATGGATAAACTGTAAATGTTTCAGAATTCGGAGTGGAGAAAGGACCATTACCTATTATACTGATAAAAAGTTTACAACATCAAAGCTCAACTTTATGTGGGTTTTTGTGGGTTTGCACCATATTTGTATTCGACCCATTTAGATTGTTGGTTCAAGCCCAAATGCCGCTCGTTGCTACCATTGCCCGTCAAATGAGCATCACGGCCATCCTTGTTCTCAGATTTGATGCCCACGTCGACGTGTTCCCTGCAAGTCTATACCGCCTTGAGCGAGGACCTGTGGGTGCCGGCGCGCGACAAGCCGGCCGCAGCAGCGCTGGTGCTGGCAGGTCAGAGGGAGGGGCGGAGGGACGTAATGGGTATGAAGAGGAGGCTAATCTCTCGAGGCGGGAAGGCGTATAAGCCATTTTGGACGCACTGCGGTAGACCTGTAGGAGTTGTCGCTGTATCTGAGTGTAGGCGGACGAAGTTGGAGTTCGATCTGACCCAAAAAAAAAAAAAAAAAGATGGAGTTCGTTGAAGCGGGTCCTTTTCTTGATCCGTTTTGGCCCAGTTGAAATATCTAAATAAGTTTTAAGTAAATATTTTTCAATTGGACAGAGAAATTTAGACGTATATTTTAAGTTGCGCATACTTTGCAAAATCAAACTAACTTAGAACAATGAAACTTTTATCCAATCTTTTTTGTTTTGTTTTAATTAGCCAAGTTTTCAGATTTCCTTTTCAAATTGTCTTTTCGGCCTATTCTTTTCGTTGGTATTTGGTCCATCTCCGTATTTTCTTTTTGAATTTTGCAAATTTTGACAATTCTGGGTATCTTTAGATTTTTGAGTATTTTCAAATCTTTAGTGCTTACTTTTTCTTTCCAAGCATATAATCTTTTTCTAATAACGCCAACATAAAAATTTGTAATCATAACCCGATCATGTTTATAATCCGACCCCCTAACCAATCCACATATAGGTGTGATGATGCTTACCCACGCCTCTATGTCAATTAGTGGTCTCATGAAATCCTAGTTCACGACCCGACTCAAGCTCTTTCATTGATTGGGCGAGCTAGTCCATTGAGTCGCTCTTCTTTTTAGAGGTAACAATTTAAGGAGATAAATTGATAAGAATTAGACCTTGGGCTAGTCGGACCATTTTCGATTTAACTAAACCTACTCATCCGATGGGTGCATTCACAAGTCCCATGCACTTGCATGTACTTTAATAAACAATTGGGAGATTGGTTCTATCCGTTTAATTTTTTTTTTTTTTTTGCTTCCCATGGTTTTCTATTTTCTTGGCTTAATTTAGGATTAGATTGGAGGATTTTATTCTTTATTTTTGGGTCGAAATTAGATAAGAGGATTTAAAAAGGCCTAGAAGGACTGTCTTGAAAAGGGAAACGAACAAATCCTAGTAAGTGGAATTTTTTGAATATATAGAATGAAAAAAAAAACAAATTTTAAACCAAAATAGAGATTAGTATAAATAGAAAATTATCATTAACTAAAAAAATCATTAATATCATTCGATAAGTTTTAAAGATTGAAAATTAATTAAATTATTGGCTTTACAGTTATTAATGAAATTGTTATGCAATGAGATGGCTCATCGTTCCTTTCGCTTAAATCAAAATGCCTAATAAAAATTCTCCAACGACCTAAAATCAAATATTGATTATGCATAAAAGCAGATGAATTACAAAAATGTTTAAAATATGAATAACAAATTAGTAGACGAAAAAATTACTCCATCGATTTGAATCTCATTGATGAATAAAATCACATAAGTTAAAGTGAATTTTTTTAATTAAAAAAAAGATATCTTCCGTCAAATTCCACGTAAACTTATTTTATGTGGAAATCATATCTTTAAATCTTTTCGTTAATCCGAGCATAATATCTATTATTTTAAAAGGAACATATGCATCTTCATCGTCTTCGGAAACCTTGTATCGTAGAATGCGTCTCGGGGGTCATTAGGTCCTATCCGGCGATCGGTGGATTCGACAAATTCCATTGTTCCCGAGCTCTGAGCACCAGACCGAAAGCATCGCGCTATTTAAGAGACTCCGCATCGATTCATCAGCGGCGGTGTATCTAAGTAGTACGTAGAGAGCAAAGGCGTGCGTCCCGGAGAGAGGCGGAAAGAGATGGGAGGGTCGGAGATGCGTGGCACGTGCTCAGGGTCAGAGACCTGGCCCTCGCCCTGCTGGCCCTCGCCCTGCTGGCCCTCGCCCTGGCCCTGGCCCTCGCCCGCTGTTTTCGACTCACTTTTTTTTTTTCCGTCGAATATGTTCTCTTCTGCTGGTCTCTGTTGTGTTCGGTAAAGTATCTGCAGAAACGAGAGCGACCCACCACCTAATTGAACCTCTTGAATTTGCTTTAAGTGGCGTTGAATTCCTGTCTCTGGTTCTTTACAATCTGTGGAATTATGTTGCTGTTGGAGCTTGCTGCACTTCTTCAAGATATAGGTCAGCAGCTCTCTCTCACTTGAGGACTGCATTTTTACGCAATCATGAGTAGGATTAACCTGCCTGAGTTTGACATTCATGCTCTTTTCCAACGGAGGAGTTAAGATGTTGACCTTCGAGGGCTGTAGTTATATATTTTTATTTTTATTTTTATTTTTATTTTTATTTTTTAAAATGAAAATCTGTTACCGCCAGTCTGGATATGACTTGAAACTCTCCCCCTTTACTAAATGCATTTACATGTCTGTTAATCGTCTGAACCTACGATTGCCAGTCCTTTTTCATAAAGTTCCTCTGGACTAACTCTTATGCATGCACATAATCAACAGTGACATACCTTTCGTGTGCTTAACCATCCCTTTTAGGATACTCCACAATTTATGTTGAGACAGAACTTTTTCTTAATATTAGTTTCTCATTGCAGGTGACTGCAAGTATCTAAGGTCTGGATTTTCTTCTTCATCAGCCGTAGAAGTAAGATTGCACGGTATTGTCTTGAGTGTAATAGTTCACTGAGAACCCCAGCCTTTGCATCATATGGATACATAGTCTGTCTGCTTATCAGATTGCAATTCATCCTTGAATATTATCTTAAGCTTCATCGCATATGCAACTAAAGGAAAGGCATGGGCATGTTGCAATGCTTTTTGTTTGCTATGCTAATAAATTGTCGTTTCTTTTCCCTAATTCAATGTTTCAGTGTCACCATCTGTATTTTTGTTTTTCCATTTAGAGATCCATCCGACGAAAAGATTGTCGAGAATTTCCTTGAGGAACAGGGAGTGGAGGAAAGCAAGAAGATCAAGATCTTAAAGATAGTAAGGGGAATGCGTAAGGGTTTCTTTTCCTACTCCACAACTAAATAAGAGGGGGAATGGGTGATTTTTTTTTTTTTTGAACTTTTTTGCTTGCTTTACCTTTAGTTGACTGTGTCTTTGTCAATTCAACTCAATTCAATTATGTGGATGACGATTGAGTACGTAAATTTTCCGAGCATGATGTTTTGTGGTATGTGCTATGCTTGCAGCAGGAGACATAGACCTTCTATCTTATCGACCTCGGTTTGGGGAATGCCTTCTCTTTTGCTGGAAATGTCACCATGAAGCTGTGAAATGGTTTGGAGGAGGTTTCATTGGTAATCACATCGTGACGGAAGAGATTGGACTGCAGTACCTAGATTAAGTAGACCTGGCCGGCCATTGATTTTTGGTTGCTAATGTGAATAGGTTGTCCTCATTATATAAACTGTTCTTTGGTGATTCATGTAAGTGTAGGTGTGGCTAAAATATGGTTTGTGTTTGTAGGTGCTATGGTAAATCTTGAGATACTTTTAATTAAAATCAGAGCCTTATTAGTTTTGTGTCGTATAATTCACTCTCTTCTAAGAGAGAAGAAAAGCAATATTTATCGTTCATCAGATTATTCATATGATTTACTAGCAGTTTAGCAGTCTAGTCACCCTTAAATAGATTATTTTCAGTGAAGCTCTTTGATGGCCATATCATTCTGTCAATTATTTTTTATTTAAACATCACTCTTTCAAGATTATCCTTTTGTATCTCTGGGATTCAGAAGTCCACTGGAAATTACATATCTGTTATGTTGGTGTGAGAACTTATATGACAGATTCTGGCATGGTCAGGTTTCAAAAATGAGATTAAGGGGCCTGCAGAAAATGAAGTATTTCCTGAATTTGGGGTCGTGCATGATGCTGATCACGTTGATGCCATTGGGGCCTTGGGTAATAATAAAGAAATCTTGAGTGTTATTTTCTTCATCTTACCTATGCAGAATCATTTGTCTAATTAAATTTTAGTGTTAGAAATTGAGAAATACTGAAAATTGAACGATGCCTGTGATGTTTACCCATATTAGCTAGTTGTGTGCCCTTCCTTGAGTGGTTTTGTGGGCTGTTCCTTTTGCTCCATTTACTTCTTTGTTTGTGACTGAAATAAAAAAAGCACACCTTGTCATGACAATTAATGCATATTTGTTGCCTTCTAACTGCATCTGTCCTTGTACTGTTTTTGAGATACTTTTTTATAACATGAGGTCGTGTGCAGGAATAGCTCATTGCTTCACGTTCGGGGGAAGCAGAAACAGAGTTCTCCACGGTCCTGCCATCCAGCCATGGTCAGATCTTTCCTAGGAACACTACATGAAGAGAGAGGAGCAGACTACCTTGAATCATTTTTATGAGAAACTTCTGAAGCTGAAGGATTTGATGAAAACAAAGGTAAAAAGGTTGGGCTTGTATATAGGACCTACCTTTGTTGATTTTTGATTTTGTAGTAATTCCACGTGCTTGCTCTTTCCAATGGTTACTACATTTTTCAGAGCTGATGGATGACCCTTTAAAATATACCTTCCTTCTGATTGTGTGGGGGTTTGAAACGCTCAGACTGGACAAAGGAGAGCTGAGAAGTGGCACAAGTTTATGCCCGAGTATCTGGAAGAGTTCTACAAAGAGTGGGATGGGCAAGTCTAGATTAGGTAACTGATTCTCTTTGACAGAGTTCTTGGATTCTATGACATTTAGATGCTTACTTTTCCAATTCTTGTGGGTTGGTCTTTGATCTTGTTACTGTGGAAATGCGGGTGATACTGACGAGGTATCATCCCAACTGAAGAGTATTATCACCATCGCCATTTCCAATGGTTTAGCCCTTACCGATTAAAACACCGAAATTTGTCTATAGTGAAGATCCATCGTTGAATCCAGTTTTAGCAATTCAGTTGTTGATGCATTGTAATCATAAACATATATCACCTCCTGGGTTATTTAATTCCCTTACTGGTTTGTTGCATTTGTTAGAACTTCGTTAAATTTCCAGTTGTGGTTGCCCATTTCAAAAATGTTGCCGTGTTTGTTAAAAGATGGAATGCCATCTAGATTGCATTCCGTTGAAGATGAGACATTCTCTAGATGAGCTAGAGATCGATATGGAATCACAAGCAGTATGGGTTTCATGGGGATGTGGATGATTCTGAGCTGGTTTTTTCCGAAGCTGTTTCATCCTGATGATTAATTAGGTCTATGAAGAGCAATTTTATACACACTTACAGACATAAATGGCTATAATGGGGAAAGCACTGCAAGAGTATAAGAAATAGGGAATGTAGTGCCAGTAAAATAACGTGAGAACTTGGGAGCTAAAGAAATAAGATGGCTGTAGTGTTGGTTTAGGGGTTAAGTAATAAGATACCGAAGATTCTAGACTTAAATTTTAAGTGGTGAAGACTGAAAATGCTAAAATTATTTGAATAAAATCCGTTTGTTCTCATCTTCGATTTCTTATTATTATGTCAAGTAATTAGTGCATACCACTAGCACTTTTTTTCATTGGGTATAGCAATTAGTTGGTGATCAGATCCAATTAGTTGGTGATCAGATCGGCTCTTAAACACGACAGGATATATTTGGGTTTTCACTACCAAAAAATTCCAACAATATTTGAAACTCAAATTACAAGAAGAGGAGCAAACTCTTATGTCATCTCCTACCATCTAAGCAAACACATTGTTGGTGAACGAATGGATAATTAAGTGGTCATGACCAAATCATTTATATTTAGCATTTGCAATCCTACAAATGAAATATATTAAATCACATAGATATGCCAAAACCATATAATTAGCAAGGACGGGCGCATAGTCGAATTGAGTTTTCTATCAAGAAGCAAGGACTGTTTTACAAGAACCAGACCATTAATATGCACTTTTGCAGGTATAGATTTATCCTCAGACTGATTAATTGCTTTTTCACCATAAACATTAGGACTGGAAGTAGTTTTGTCGACGCTTTTTCTGAAATGTCCCTTGGCATCCAACCCCGTCTCTTCATGCTTCATATCTTTGTGAGGATGTAGAGCGCCATTAAGCCCTGAAATAGGTTTTGTGAGCGCAAGCACAACCTCCTTATTCCCCAATAGCACATCCTCATCCTCATCCTCATCCTCATCCTCAGAGTTTGTCTCTACATCTTCTTCGGCATCTGCTTCCTCAAAATTCTTGTCCATTTTTTTAGCCTTCCTCATAACAGGCACACCCAAGTCTAGTTTTCCAGCATCTGAGGAAAATCCTTCTCTAATGCCACCAGAGATCATTTTTCCTTTGGTTTGACCTTTAAGTTGCTCAAGATGACTTGCACCACCAGAGTAGCCAGCTTCCTTCATTGATGTCACAGGAGTGTGATTAATTTTACGTTCTTCACTTGTTTTCTTCAATATGCTTGCTGTCCCACTAGCCCTTTCTCCTTTATGCCCATTTGCCAATGCTCTGCATCCACCACCAAGCTGCTTTGTGCCACTAGCAGAATTTTGATTAGTGGAGCGAGAATTTTCATCTATATTCAACTTTAACTTCTCCTTTGACTGCAGGCCATCCTTTACTTTTTCTTTCTTCCCACGGAATACCCTAGGAGATGAGTCACCATCATCATGCGATGATGTAAAAGGCTTAACATCATGATGATCACCTTCATGTTGCTCA
Source organism: Eucalyptus victrix (assembly GCA_016097545.1). Lineage (NCBI taxonomy): Eukaryota > Viridiplantae > Streptophyta > Magnoliopsida > Myrtales > Myrtaceae > Eucalyptus > Eucalyptus victrix. The sequence goes on from CM027844.1 coordinate 33,741,590, forward strand.
GGACGACAGGTAGCCAACTTTAAGCTCACACCAGAGATTGTCCCCATTGCCTGTTTCTTCAATGCTTCCATATCGATCACATCTAATACTTGCATCAACCTCTGCCCCTTCCTGCTCTAAGCCATCATTAGCAGCAACTTCAAACCCCTGGTCAGATGCATCAGTGTCGCCCCTCGTACTAGGTGACTGTTCTCTCTGGGACTCATCAAAAGCAGCACATATTTCCTTAACAGCTTGGGCAAAGTACTTGACTGTTTTACCTTTGCATCGAGCCACCAACTTGGTCTTTGTCTCACTAGTGAATAGTTAAATATCCGTAGGAGCAACAAAAGCTCTGTGACGCCAATAAATGAAAAGATGCCCAAATTACATAATGGTATGTGAAGCTATACAACGAGTCGAGGTTAATTTATCAGATGAAATATGAATTATAAAACATTGGAAAGAAATAACACTGGTCAACTTCACCTATACCATTTTTCTTTTAAAAAACATAAAAGTCTAAAATGGGTATTTTAAGAGCAATTTAGCTTGATAGAAACATATGCTAAAAAATCTAAGGGTTTATTTTGCTGGGTGACCCAAATGCAACTCGCAAAGCCTGCTTTTCCAGCCAACATGGGATAAAATCACAATTGTTGCACCAGATTCCAAGTAAATGCCAAACGCAATGTAAGCATGGGAGCTTTAAAAGTGATTGAACAACTTACAAGGACAAGTGCTTTCATATGAACTTTAGTAGGACAACGATGACATAATAATTTCTAATACAAAGTATGACACATTTGTTATTGACACTGCCCAGTTTCAGTCCTATTATGCTCAAACACTAGGATTCAAAGAAGTAACTACCTTGTGAGAGCATTTTCACAGGGTAGTTACCTATCCATTGATCTTGTAGGTGTGTCCACACCGCAAAACAATCGAACTAACAGTTACAAATCCAACTTCATTGCAAAAATATAAGTGGGTCACAGATGCTAAAACATGAAGCAAATGTGGGCTTTCAAAAATCTGACCGTTTGCATTTATTCAATAGACCTACTAAAGATCTTTTTTCCCCAAAGTGCGGTTGGGATCCAAAATCATAAATAACAAAAATGAAAAGCAAATGGCAAAGCCATCAAAGAGACCCGGTGAGAAAAGAAAACAGACACTAGCCTATAAAGTATTCCTTTACTTTACATGTCCTTTCATCTTTGTACAGTATTCCTGCATCAACAGACTGTAGCCTGTAGAGGAACTGCATCGAAAAGAAGGCAGCTCTTCATTTGTATCTAAAGTGTAAAGATAAATTATGACTCACACTTTGATTTAATGGGTGATTTCACTCCTCAAGGCGAAAGCTCATAATAATTACCAAGGCTAGAGTACAACCTCCTTTTTCTATGGTTCATCAAAAGATACTTTCTACAGAACAACAGAGATATACTTTAAAAAGAAAAAATCAAAAGCATGGCATGAGGCAAAATGATAGAAGTAAGAGATTCTACTCAACAGATTGTCCTCTCATTCTTCTGTGGGTGTCTGGTTCTTCAAAGAAAAGGGGCATGAGGGACCACGAGTAGATGAACTAGGCTAGTCTATAAATCAAAAAAACCTTTAAGGTTTACAAAAGAAAAAAAAAAAAAAAAAAAAGACAGAGAGAGCTGCTTGCAGACACAATACTTAGTTACTGAATGAAAGGAAGAAAAGTATACACAAAACTCAATAAAGCCATTAAGCTAACTACTCAGACATAAAAAAACAAGCAGTACAAGCAGCTCGTAGAGCTTACATTTCTTGTGTTCCAAAAAAATACACAAAGTGCTTCTTGGGGTCAGGAGTCTGCTGCCAATCCTCTGGCTTGCCAATCTGAAGACGCAAAAGCAACTATCATTCACAGAGCAACCATCACACAAAAGATGCGCACCATATCCCACTGAGATGGTCAATATAATCAAGGTATCAATACAGCATCAAACTTCGAACGATAACCATCAACACAAAAAGCCACTTCGGATCTTGCTGAATAGCCCGGATACAAACCTATATCACTAGTAAGCCGCATCGTAAAGCATGAAAAACAGTGCTTGGATATGCCAATTCATTTTGGAAAACCCAAAAGGCAAAATTAAACCCCATTCGCCTCTATTTCCAACTAATCCAAAGAACCACATCAAGAAAGGTTCGCTTCCGAAGGGCCTGGCAGAAACAGTGCAAAATGCGAGCAGGTAAAAAAGCCAAAAAGACCAGCCTCACCAGACATAACGGCCGACGACCCATTCACTGCACAACACGAGCAGAATTAAAGCGAACTATACCATTTTCCGACCACGAGAAAGCAACAAAACGGAAAGAAAAAGAAAACCCAAAACTTGCGCTTGAACGCCCAAGCAGAAGTCCAAAAAGGCGAAACGATCGAAGGAATACCGAGCGAAAACCGAGATGAAAGCGCGAACCTCGGCAGGCCAGGCGGGGTGGCCCTTAACTTTGGCAAGAACGAGATCGCCCAAACTCAACTGACGGTTATTCTTCTCCTTGCTCGCTCCCCTCTTGCGTCCTCCAGCCATAGGCCGCTCGATTCCTCAGCCGAAACACCGGAATCGGAAACCCTAAAGCCCCTCCCAATTGAAGCACGAGCCGATTCAACGCGGCGAGCCCGGAAGCGAAGAGGGGAAAGAGGGAAAAGCCTCGGGCGCTTCGCCGGAGACACCGCCGGCAGGTGGATTCCGGCGAGTGGTGGGCGGCTAGGTCATGGGCGGCGGAGGGCGGCGGAGGGCGGCGGAGGCGACGGCTCTGCCGCATTCGCAATCGAAGCGAGGAACCGTAGGGGGGGAAGAGCGTGACAGAGAGATTGAGGCGGTTAGAGAGAGAGAGAGAGAGAGAGAGAGAAGATTTTCTGTGTTATGATGTGCGCAAGACAGAGAGAGTTTTGGCAAATTGGCAAATGCAAGTGTGAACTTTTTGCGCAGATCTTGGATTTCTTTTTTATTTTTTTCTGTTTCTTTCCCTTTTGACCTCGAGTTAAAAGAAGTTTTTACTGCAATGGTGAAAACTGAAATGTCACGATAATATGTGTAGATTCATGATGAATTCTGGGTTGGTAATCATCTAATACCATGTAATAATGGCACGTGATGTAATAACTCGATCAAAAAAGTGTTTTTAAATTAATGTATATCCCGTGTAAATATTTAGGTCGCTTCGTCCTCATTTAATGTTTTTGAGATAAAAAATGCCCATAAATCGGCTAATGCTAAACTTTATTGTTGTCAAATTTAGAGACAAGTGTGGTGGTGAGCAGAGAGTGGTGTTTGCTTATATTCACTAGCAAACATTTAGAAGATCGCATTTCTTTAGAGTTGATTTATGCTAATTTCGACAAATTAGAACGCATTTGCTATTTGCATAATTTTTTATTGAATTGAATCGAGACTATCTCACAGACGTTAGAAAAATTAAAACAAAACAATCAACAGCTCAATTTATGATTTTCTTCAATCATTGGTGCATTTTGTTACCTCGTGAGTCGATTTGTCGTTTTCGTCGAATAGTTAATCGCTACACTTTTTATAACCATTTAATTGTTTTTTTTTGGAGGGTCGAACATCGTCAACTTTAAGAGCTTCTTAGTTCTCCTTTGTACCGAGAAAGTTATTAACAAGCACCGTTTGTTTTTTCTTTAAATTCCCATTAACTCTATCTAACGGAATTGTGGTTGAACTGTATCTTATCATTGCCGTGTGACAATTGCCTTATAAATAGGTTTTACATTTGTCAAAATATATTTTAAAAATTATGATGCCTCAAAACCGAGCAAAACAACTCTCTGAAAGTGATTGTAAGTTAATTCAATAACATAGGTGTTTCAAATATGAGGTATTGAGCTATTAGATATACACATTACAAAATTAGAGATTAATATATAATGAAAGCCCTAAAATTTGTTATAAAAATCCTAGAACTTTCAAAATATACAATGAATGGAAGGACAATTTTTTAAACTCAATTACATTTTTAATAAGTTGTAGGGCTTTTATTTTATTTTTTATCCCTTAAAACAATAACGTTGCTTTTCATAGCTAAAATTGCTGCAATCGCTTTATAAAATGTATCAAATAACTCTAATTTTGACTCTTTCAACTTCTCACGAGGACTTCACCCCTTTTTTCATCCTTTTACACCCAAATAAGAAAATAACATCACCATATTTGTTGAAAAATCCAAAAGAAATAAGTTATTTTCAACAAGAGACTTCTATGAAGATCCTCTTAATTGGTGTCGGAGCAATATATTTGAATTGATTTTCATTTTAATATTTTTCTTGATTTAAATAGTACTCTCGCATAATTTAATTTTTTAATCCAAAATATCTAGATAATGGATTTATTTTACGAAAAACAAATAATTTAAATTTTATTTTTCTAAATACAATTGCTTGCACTGCTAATAAAAATGAATGAACTATTATTAGTCACTAAAATATTTAAATATAAATTACCATCAGTAATGAAATTTGTTCATTAAAAATATTTATATAAATTATTATAAATAACTAAAATTTGTTTATAAAGATATTTAGATATAAATTATTATTGATAATGAGAATATTCTAAATTAGTTGATCATTTCAAATGATACCAATGATTTTCGTTTTATGATTTCCTCTTGAGCTCATCTCGTAAATATAAGTTTAATTTATAATATCCTCATAAATCACATAAGCTTTTCGCACAGAATGACCGCTCCTTTCTAATTGTACGCAGGCGTGTTGAGAGAAGATCGAGAGAGAGGAGAGATCGGAGACGGTGACGGAGGCGGCGGAGCCGCCGGAGGAAGCCACGAGCGGCGGCCGTTCGTATCGCGACCGCACGCCACGCGTCAAGGTCGCAGAGGCTTGGCTTCTTCGGCTCGCCCACGAGGGAGAGCCTCGCTTCGGGCCCGGGATTCCGTGGAAATTGTCCGTTCGCTAGCGAAACCCTCAACGGCTCGCTTGTTCGCTCTGACGTTCATCTCTATCCTTTTCCGTTTCGCCCTGCAGTTACTTTTTTTTTTTAATTATCCCCGTTTTCCTCGAATTCATACATCTGTAGCTTTCGTTCCGTTGATTTTTGGTCGTGTCCGGTGAAGTAGCTGCAGATCGAGAGCGGGCGTTTCTTTTCGGTTTCTGCTGTTTGGAACTCGTGATTTGAGAACATTAAATTATAGATTGACCCACAAAAGGCGCTAAATTGCAGGGATATGAGCTTTGGTGCTGAGTTCATGTAGTTCGTAGTGAATGGCGAATTTGATAGAGTGGGGAAAGAAAAAATGGGTAATTGGAACAATGTGGATTAGTGCGAAGTAGCGTCGTCACTGCAGTATTAGCTCGGTATGTTTCTTTGGAGTATCTAAAATGGGTAATTGGAACTATATAGCAAAATTAAAATCCCACACAAGTTCAGTATTCTTGATATTGAAACTTAGCTTTATATTCGAAGGTTGTGATGAGAGTCATGAAGCAACTAAAAAACAGATAATAAGCATCTCTAATGCAGGTGTACAAGCAACTCTAGATGCATGGACATGAATCCTATCTGCTACCAATTCCCACAGGAGGGCATTTTGACAATTCTAAACCACTCACGTTGAGAAATGGCTCTAATTGAGGGAAGGCCTAGAAACTTAAACTTTCTTCATTGACCTGATTGTTTCCTTGATGTCGTTGATCAAAGAAGCCTTGTTCGTTGGTTGTCCTTTAAGCAGCACTATGTAACTTTCGTCAAGCTATATTTCGAGGTTCCACACATGCTACATGTAATGATTACTGCCTTGTCCATCACATTGTTCATCATAAACATGAAGATGCTCTTGCTATCGCATTTGATACTGCAAACCTGAAGTTTCATGTTGCTTATGCAAAAATTTTGAAACCGAAGGTCCACTTTCCTGTCTTCAAGCTCTGTTTATTTGTTAGAAAGCCAATGCAGATGTATGCGAATTATTTTAACTGGAGTAAGTCTGGCAGCTAAGCTCAGAAGTGAGAAATCTGTTTGTTGGCTCTTATGTCGGTGCTCAAAGAGGTGGTACAACTCTTGATCCAAGAAATACTTGCTATGTGACTGTCAGGCAGCTTCAGGAATCTTGCTGTCTGCGACTATTACTCGAAGTCATGTGGAAAAGAAGTATTTAGTAATTTCTCTGGTCGGTTTATTTTATGAAAAATGTAGGAATTCCATTTTCACCTGAGCACTTAAGTAATTTTCTGGCCAGTTAACTTTATGCAAATTCATATGGCTCAAAGATGTGGAAGCATGTCCTGCTTGGCTAGTGCTTGGGATTATGGAAATCACATGGCTATTCAGTATGCCGAAGGAAGGAGATGAAACTGGCTTTGAATGCCTTTGGATAGGGAGGAATCTTATTCTGCGTGATGATGATGTCTCACCTCAAGTCGGTCGAGTTACTACTGCTCTAACATTCTCTGTAAGAGTTGCTTCTGAGTCCGTGTTTTCTGAGGATTAAGAAGCAACCGTTACCATTTGAAATACAATAGCTGTTTAGAGGATTGAAGATACACATGGCTTGATTCTTGGTGGTTTTATCTTTTCTTTTTTCTTTTTTTGGTTGTTGGGGATAGTTAGAAGCTTGGTTTTTGTGGAATAATCTTGTGTACTTCTTTCTTGAGACTATTAAATATTATGTTGATTCTGGGCTTGTGAGGGCATTAGTCCTGATTTAGCCATGCTAAGCATTTGTATTGATTGACATGAACGAAGCCGCTCGATTCCTCCCTTAGACGGTTTTTGATGGATATAATTCATAGCTACGTTTGGTTGTCCGGATTTCTAACCAGAGGGGATTGGATATGATAGGATAGGATAGGATAGGATATGAAATGCGGGATTTTGCTATATCCTATCCATTGTTGGTGATTGCAATAATAAAATTGAATATATTTACATCATATTATATATCTTGTTTGGTATAAACGCCTATGTGAATCACAAATTTCACAAACGGAGATAATAAAAATTTCTCATGACACTCTTATCTACTTTATTTTTTTCTCTTTTATTTTAGTTTCTTCTCTTTTTTAATTGTTTATTTCTTTCTTCCCATTCCATCATTCTCTAACAAAATTTTATTAAATAGAAAATTGTACTACTATATCTAAAATACTAAAACACCTAAAATATGTAATAAAGATATGTTTATATATTGAATTTATATCATAAGATAGAATTAAATTCGAATATATAAAAATTTAAATTAAATTATAAAACTGTATTTTTATTTTTGTTATTTTGAATTTCTTATATTAGAATTCAAATATTATTTATATTGCGATATAATTTTAATTTGCTAATTTAAGAAATTTGTTTTTTTGAGGAAAAAAACTAAATCTTATCCGTCTTTTTCACCTCATCTATGGAATAATTTTATCTTATTTATATCATTTTTCTATTTGATTTTATTCTATCTTAAACAGGCATTAAACATAAGATAGGATAAATTTTATTCCATCTAGAATTTTATTTTGACCCCCAAATACAGCCCAAATGTCTTAGAATTAGGAGTGGAGAATGGATCATTAACTTCTTTGCTAGAAAAAGTTCAAAACATCGAAGCTCAGGCCCTGTTTGGTTCAGCTTTGCAAATGGGCTTTGAGACTCTAAAGTCCCTTTGCCAAATGCAAACGTGTTTGGTTCGATTTTTTGGATGACTTTGGCATTATGCAATCACATCTCCAAATGATTCTAAAGGCCCTTAGTCCAAAGTACGTCCAGAAGTTCTTTGGGAACTTGCATTTTCGGAATGCAAGTTCCAGTTACTGTTCACTTTGTAGTTATTGTTCATTTGCGAGGAAAACCGCTGCACCGAGGCTGACGACCGCCGGCCAAGGGGGTCGCGTGCGCCGGTGATGCGCCAGCGACCACCGCCTGAGGGTCACTCGACCCTGGTGACAGTCGTTAGACCTCAGGTGACGCCTGGGTCGCGTGGCCTAGGCGACTGATGGCTTGAATTGTGCGACCCAAGCGAAGGTCAAGTGGCCAGATTTCAAAAAAAAAATGCAAATATTTTATTGTTTTTTTAATTTAATAAAAGTCATTTACAAATACAAATTTTACCAAACGGTATTTTGGCTAAAGTTGTATCTCAATGTAAATTTTACCAAACGATGTTTACATTTCGGAAACCCCATTCAGTCAAAGGTATTTGCATTTTTGCAAATGCATTCCCCAAAAGCCGAACCAAATGGGCCGTCAATTTTATATGGGCTTTCGTGGGCTTGCACCTAATTCATATTTGACCAATTTAGATTGTTGGTTCAAGCCCAAAATATAACTATGAAAATATAACTTCGACACAGCCTACGGAGCTTCAAGTGAGGGACACCACCTCGCGGCCGTTGATAGTGCATTGGTGGCAGGTCACTATCGTTCTTTGCTGCTGCCGCTCGTTTCTAACATTGGCTGTCAAATGAGCTCTGCGGCCATCCTCTGTTCTCGGATTTGATGTCAACGTCGACATGTTCCACGCAGGTCTATGCAGTCTGAGCAAGGAACCATGGGTGCTGGTGCTCTGGGCTCCACACGGCGGAGTGTGACTAGCCAGCAGCGGTGTGCTGCTATAGAAGTAAGATTGCACAGTATTGTTTTGAGTGTAATTGTTCACCGAGAACCCGTCTTTGCATCATATGGATACATAGTACGTTTGCTCATCATATGCATTTCATCCTTGAGTATTATCTTAAGCTTTGTCACATATGCAACTAAAGGAAAGGTATGGGCATGTTGCAATGCTTTTTGTTTGCTATTCTAATAAATTGATGTTTCTTTTCTCTAATTCAGTGTTTCACTGTCGCCATCCGTGTTTCTGTTTTTCCATGTAGAGATCCATCCGAGGAAAAGATTGTCGGGAATTTCCTTGAGGAACAGGGAATGGAGGAAAGTAAGAAGATCATGATCTTAAAGAAGGGGAATGGGTAAGGGTTTCTTTTTCCTTCTCGACAGTTATATAAGAAGGGGAATGGGTGATTTTTTTGGAGTTTTTGATTGCTCTACCTTTAGTTGACTGTGTCTTTGTCAATTCAACTCGGTACAATTATGTGTATGACGCTTAAATACGTAAATTTTCTGCGCATGATTTTTTGTGGTAAGTGCTATGCTCGCAGCATGAGACATAGACCTTTTATCTTATTAACCTTGGTTTGTGGAACGCCTTCTCTTTTGCTGGAAATGTCACCATGAAGCTGTGAAATGGTTTATTACAGCCTGAATATCAAATAGTTATATCTGCAGATAGAAAAACAATTATATCATTGGAGGAGGTTTCGTTGGTAATCACATCATACAGGAAGAGATTGGACTGTAGTACCTAGATTAATAGACCCTGCCCATTGATTTATGGTTGCTAATGTGGATATGCTGTCCTTATTACATAAACATGTTCTTCAGTGACTCGTATAAGTGTAGGGGTTTGTGTGTATGGGTGCTATAGTAAATCTGGAGATACTCGTAATTAAATTCAGAGCCTTATTAGTTTTGTGTTGTATTATTAACTCTGTTCAGAGAGAAGAAAAATGCAATATTTATGGCTCATCAGATTATTCATATGGTTTACCAGCAGTTTAGCAGTTTAGTCACACTTAAATAGTTTATTTTCAAAGACCCTCTTCGATGGTCATATCATTCCATCAATTATTTTTTATTTAAATGTCACTATGTCAAGATTATCCTTGTGTATCTTAGGAATTGGGAAGTCCACTAGAAATTACGTATCCATAATATTGGTGTGAAAACTTATATGACAGATTCTGGCATGGTCAGGTTTCAAAAATGAGATTAAGGGGCTTGCAGAAACTGAAGTATTTCCAGAATTTGGGGTCGTGCAGGATGCTGATCGTCTTGATGCCATTGGGGCCATAGGTAATAATAAAGAAATCTTGAGTAGTCTTTCCTTGATCTTAACTATTCAAAATCCTTTGTCTAATTGAATTTTAGTGTTAGAAATTCAGAAATTCAGAAAGTTGAATGATGCCATGTGATGTTTACCGATATAAGCTAGTCGTGTGTCCTTCCTTGACTGGTTTTCTGAGCTGTTCTTTTTGCTCCATTCACTTCTTTGTTTGTGACTGAAAGAAAAAAAGCACACCTCGTCATGAAAATTAATGCATATTTGTTGCCTTCTAACTGCATCTGTCCTTGTACTGGTTTTGAGATACTTTTGTATGACGTAAGGTCGTGTGCAGGAATAGCTCGTTGCTTCACTTTCGGGGGAAGCAGAAACCTAGTTCTCCACGATCCTGCCATCCAGCCACGATCTGTTCTTTCCCAGGAAAACTACATGAAAAAAGAGAAGCAGACTACCTTGAATCATTTTTATGAGAAACTTCTGAAGCTGAAAGATTTGATAAAACCAAAGGTAAAAAAGTTGGGTTTCCTGTATATAGGGACCTAACTTTTGTTGGCATTCGTTTTTGTAGTTATTCCACATGCTTGCTCTTCCCAATGGTTGCTAAATTCTTTTAAGAGCTGATAGATGACCATTTAAAATATACCTTCTTTCTGATTGTGTGGGGCTTTGAAACGCTTAGGCTGGACAAAGGAGAGCCGAGAAGCGGCACAAGTTCATGCTCGAGTATCTGGAAGAGTTCTACAAAGAGTGGGATGGGCAAGCCTAGATTGGGTAACTGATTCTCTTTGACAGAGTTCTTGGGTTTTTGGACATTAAGATGCATTGCATTTTTTATTCTTGAGGTTGGTCTTTGATGTTGTTACCATGGAAGTGCAGGTGATACTGGAGAGGTACTATTACCATCACCATTTCCAATGGTTTAGCCCTTATGGATTACAATACCGAAATTTATCTAAAGTAGAGATCCATGGTTGAATCCAGTTTTAGCAAGTCAGTTGATAATGCATTGTAATCATAAACATTTATCACCTACTAGCTTATTTAATTCTCTTACTAGTATGCTGCATTTCTTAGAATGTCGTTAGAATTCCGGTTATGGTTGCCCATTTCATAACTGTTGCTATGTTTGCTATAACAAAAGATGGAATGCCATCTAGATTGCATTTCGTCGAAGATGAGACATTCTCTAAATGAGCTAGCGATCAATACTGAATCACGACTCATGAGCAGTATGGGTTTCATAGGTATGTGAATGATTCTGTGCTGGTTCATTTGCTTTTTTTTCTTTTTCTCAAAACCGTTTCATCTTGATGATTATTTAGGTCTTTGAAGAGCAATTTTATACACACTCCAGACATAAATGGCTATAACGGGGAAAGCATTGCAAGAGACGGAAACGGAGATTGTATTGCGAGTATAATAGCGTGAGAAGTTGGGAGCTAGAGAAATAAGATGTTTGTAGTGTTGGTTTAGGGGTTAAGTCATTAGATACCGAAGATTCTAGACTTAAATTATAAGCATTGAAGACTAAAAATGCTAAAATTCTTTGAATAACGTCCGTTTGTTGTCATCTGATTTAAAAACTTAGGTTTGTCATTGGTATGTCGAGTAATTAATTCATACCGCTTACATTTTTTCAATGGTATAGCGATTAGTTGGTGTCCGGACCAGCTCTTATTATATACCTCGACTAGTCCGCCCTTTCAAGTGGTTGAGAGTGCACTCCTATGCATGGTGCGATGGATTCGAATTTTTACTATAAAAAAATTCCAACAAGATTTGAACCTCAAATTACAAGAAGAGGAGCACACTCTTTTGTCATCTATCGTCACGTAAGTCAACAACTCATTGGTTCCACCCAAAAAAAAGAAGCACCTTGTTGGTGGACTCTTGTTGAACCTCAAATTACAAGAAGCGGAGCGCACTCTTTTGTCATCTATTGTCATGTAAGTCAACATCTCGTTGGTTCCCCCCCAAAAAAAAAGCACCTTGGTGGTGGACAAATGTATAATTAAGCCGTCATAACCAAATCTTTCACATTTAGCTTTTGCAATTTCACAAATTAAAATAATTTAATCACACCAATATGCCGATACCATATAATTAGCTAGGATGGACACAAAGTCGAATTGCGTGTTCTATCAAGAAATTAGGACACTTTTACAAGAACTGGACCATTAATACACACTTTTGCAAGCATAGATTCATTTTGTATTTTTCATTATTTTAATTATTCAGATATAATCTGCAATATCAATATTAAAAGTATATCCTTTCACTTTTAAATATTAATATATATGATGTAGAAAAAGTAAGATGCTAATTTCTAGGGTGGTGCAATTGATTGGTACGTTAGGAGATTTCAACTTAGAAATCAAATGTCCATTTTCATCCTTGTTTTCATTGTATTCTAAGCTTGAAAGTGTTCCACGGATCCCATAGCTTTGTAAAGGGTACACTTTTATTTTGAGGTTGTCGATTATTAGGAAAACTGGAAAATGCATCTTTAGCAGAAGTTCTCAATTAATCGCAAGTTTTTCCATATGAATGAGAGAGAGAGAGAGAGAGAGAGAGAGAGAGAGAGAGAGAGAAAGTGGTGCACTTGACGGCCTTTTTTGGTTAAATTTTCATCGCTTGATATCAAGGTATTCATATTCAGGCAAACCATAACTAAAATACTTCTAGATCCACAAATCATCAATAGCAATGCTTTCCACGGATGTTTCTTAACTATTGAATGCCTTTGTTCGCAATGTTTTTTTTTTTTTTTTGGTCGAACCTTTGTTAGCTTTAAAAGAGAAACCTCAGTGTCCCAGCATCACACATGCTTGGGAGTATACATTCAATTGCTCGTGTCTTGGTTGGCCATTGGACGAAGGTTATTTCCCTTAATTAGGTCTTTGATTGGTATATCATAAGTTATGAATATCATTCACATATAAACTCAATTAAAAAAAAATTACAGGTGATGCCTATGTTTATAAAGCATCGACCAGGCGACTAAAATATCGTCCTTAGAAATTTCTATGTTAGATTGTGAGAAATAATTCAATCATTGGTGGTACCGATGATTGAAAAAACTATAAATGTGAGTATTAACATTTTATTTTGGTGTGACTAACATTAAAAGAATATGCATATCTTATTCTAACTCCCACAAAAAAAAAAGAAAAAAAAAAGAAAAAAAGAAGTCGAGCATCCCATGTGTATCTTCAAATCTTTTTTTCCCCTTAGTTGTCATTGTTTTGGTGCGTCTGTTTTGATGCGATTGAGGATAAGATTTGATTTAAATGTTAAAATTGGAAGGGTTCTTGAATTCGTTGAATTGACAACATGTCATTATCTTTTAAGTAATTAAATCGGATCTAAATTCTAATCCAAGTCGGAGTCCTTGCTTACCATTACTTATACACTATCGGCCCACACATCCGTTTCCGATTCTGTCTTTCCACGTTTGCTCGAGCAAAGATCCTCTACTTCTAAAACCGACCCTGACCCTGCCGGCTTGGTCTACGGCTTCCCAGTGAACCCGCCGCAGGCCACCCCGGAAGCACCGCACCGTGCTCAAATACTGGACATGGGGGGTGGTCTATGCTGTGTGGTATGCTTTTGGGTGATGCTTCTTGCTGGAATCGCGGTCTTTCTCGCATTTGTTTTTCTCGAAGCAAAAAGAGATCCGACTTCTCCAGTGCGAGTTTTTGTGTCCGACATGTCCCTCTCTTCCTTCGAGGTGACGCCGTCGTCTCGTCAATTGAACGGGACTTGGCACATCGATTTCTCGCTGCTATACAAGAGCATGACAGGCGAGTCTTTCCCATGCGACAGCGCCGCGGTCTTGGTGTATTACAAAGGCACGTACCTGGCGGGGGTGAATCTTCACGCCTTCCGTGTGCCTGGGAAGCATCCGATTCCACTGGAGGCGAACGTGGATGCATCCCGAAGCGACGTGCCGGGTTGGCTCGCCCATGATCTCGCAGAAGCCAGGACACTTGGAGTTGTGGAGTTCGAGGTCCAGTTTGTTGCTAAATATGACATATGGCATATTACTTATTTGTGCAAGGGCTTGAGGTTAGGGTTTTCGACGGCGGAAGAAGCTAAGCTCATTGGCGACGATCGCGTGAGATGCCCATTCATTGGTTAGGATAGAAAAAATCGAGGAGAAGTAGTTTCTCTTGATGGCTAGATTTCATTATGTTTTCTTTTTCATGTTTCAATAAATTTTGATTGTTTTGTTCTAATTAGTTCCGGGATGAGCAAAGCATGTCATCAAGTCGCAGTGTTAAGCTGACCTGCATCGTGGATGTGGATAGGGATGTGAACGAGTCAAAAGTAGATTTTAGTTGAATCCGTGACGGTCTTTTAGTTAAGCAATGTGATCTTTTACTTGATGTTATCAAATTTTTCAATAGTATCACGTGACCAACTCCATGCAATCAAGCCAATTTTTTCAGCAAATATACCATTAACGAAAGATAAAAAAGAAAAAGTTGATAAAGCTTAGACTTGCTCGACAATGAGTTGCACAGCCAATTGCATGTTTCAGACTGTTTGGTGCTCTGTAAAATTAGGCTCCTCCTGTTAGCTGCAATCTCCGTGGTGTTCGGATATTTCGCTCACGATTTAATTATGCTTCTGAAGTGAGAGTACCGAAGTCAAGCCCCGCCAGAGTGGAGAGATTGGCTTGTCACCATGGCCTCTCGTCCAATTATCCTTGTTAATATGGATGGCGACAAGGGAGCCGAGAAAGAGATGAAGTCGCAATGGAAGAGAAAGAAAAGGGATAGCCGCGCTCAGCGGCCGGAGGAGGCAACTCGCGGGCGATGTTGGGTGACCGACAACACACGAGTGATGCGGGTCTGAGATCCAGTCGGGTAGAGGGGAGAAAGAAGATGTGGAAAGTAAACGGGTAAATCGAGAATACTAATAATGCCGGTGAGGGCAAGTTTGGAAGACAAAAATCATTGAATTTCCAAACTAACATTCTAAAAATACTGGAAACCGAAATCATATGTAAGTTTTCTTGAGTTTTGAGTATTTTCAAATCTCAATTTGGAACCAAAAACCATTAAAATTGTTTTGTCAAACACCAAGATTTGGTGCCGAGACATTTCGAGACCCAAACTTAATTGAAAATGATGCGCCAAAAGTAGCCTTTGTCCCTAAATAGACCTTTAACCTTCACCATATGAAGAAGGTCAAAGAAATTGAAATAGCGGAAAAACACAATTTTGTATACAGATGATATCCGAGGCTGGAAGTTTTTTTTTTTTATCAAGATCAAAACTTTTATTTAGTTAGTTATCAAGTAACCAAGTGTCATGTTAGGGTTCCTGATCAAATCCAAGAAAAGATAGAGGAGAGTTAGTTTTGTGCCCTATCTGCATTCCTTGTTATTGAGTCGGGATGTTTTTGACCCGCACGTTTACGGCCGATGTTTCAAGAATCATAATTTCTATATACTATAACGTTCGCAAGGTCAAATTCTATAGATTCGACAGGTTTATTTATAAATATTGAGATTTAATCACGTCAGGCAATTTAATTTAATTTAATTTATTCCTTTAAAGGATATGTCACCGTACACATGTACTTTATTATGAGCCCTATCGGATCCTCGAAATTGTAGGGCGATCGTTTTCCACTATTTCAAGGAGCAATGACATGGGCAAAAAAAAAAAAAAGGAGCAATGACATGAACTGATGGAAAGCATTAATTGGATAAAAGGGTGTTTCATTAGGCTATGTGGGTGGGTTAAATATCACGCGGACTTGTCTCACGTACGGTTTATTATATAGAGGGTGAGGTTTATTTGGCTATGCTAGTGAGCTGCTAGCGTTCAGTAATGGAATTTTGCATCGGTCAGAAGGATATATAGCTAAGCTCCCGCTTTTATTTTTAGGGTTTTACTTCACCAACACTCGACAGATATTCACGGTGCAGGCCTATCGTGTCAGGGTCATTCTTCTGATAGCAGGGGACTCATTTGTCACTTCCACTAATGCGTCCCGGACTTGTGAAGGAAAAGTCTCTATTGCCCGTATGTTCAGGACCCTTTTGGTCCCAGTTTGCCTATTCAAGGGCATTTTGGATTGTTTGCTCCCCGGGCGCAGAGAAACTGATTTTTTATTCATCCATCGCCTTGTACGAGTCCACTTGCGATTTATGCGAAACCGATTCTTTATTCATTGTTAAGGAACGGAGAGCATGGTTAGTTTACATAATTCTTTACTGATAAAGAAACCTTGCGGTGCAAAAAGAATATCTGGCTCTTTGAAGGTCCAACGAAATGATCATTTTCAAATTTGAGAAAGAAATGTTGATCGACAAAGTGTAATGTATTCATAATGTGTTAAATTTCATAAAATCCATTCATTACTATTACATTTGTTAAAACATAACCATATACGTAGATTTCTAACTTTTGGCCAGCCAATGTGCATTCATCACAGCCCGAGCCACTGCTTGTGTGCGATGGCGGAATTAAGTGTGAACTTTTTGTGCAGATTTTGGATTTCTTTTTCTTTTCTTTTTGACCTGAAGCAAAAGAATTTTTTACTGTAATGGTGAAAATTGAAATGTCATGAGAATACGTATAGATTTATGATGAATTCTAGGCTGATAATCATCTAGTACCCTATAATAATAAGGTGATGTAATAAATTGTAATGAGTCAATTAAAAAAATCAGCATTTTTAAAATAATGTATATCCCGTGTAAATATTTAGGGTTGTTTTTGTTCTAGAGATGAAAGATGCCGCATGAGTCGACCGATGTTAAACTTTGCATGATTGGTTATTGCTACTAAATTTAGAGACAAGGCTGGCCATCAGTGAGCGGAGAGTGACGTTTACTTATATTTATTAAATCGTATTTCTTTAGAACTTATCTTTGCCAATTCTGGTAAATCGAAACGCATCCGTTATTCAAATAATTTTTTATTGAATTGAATCAGACAACCTCACAGACATTAGAAAAATTAAAACAAAAAAATCATCGGCTCAATTTATGATTTTATTCAATTATCGATGCATTTTGTTATCTCACGAGTCAGTTTGTTGTTTTCATCGAATAATTGATTACTACACTTTTTATAATCATTTAATATTTTTTTGGAGGGTCGAACATCATTTAACTTTAAGAGCTTCTTAGTTCTCCATTGTACCGAGAAAGTAATTAACAAGCACCATTTGTTTGTACTTTAAATTCCTATTAACTCTAACTAATAGAATTGTGGTTGAACCATAAATTGTCATTGCGGCAAGCCTCTGAATAGGTTTTAAATTTGCCAAAATATATTTTAAAATTATGATGCCTTAAAACTGAGCAAAATGACTCTCTGAAAGTGATTGTAAGTTAACTCCTAAACAAATACAATGACGACTAGGTTGGGCTAGTTTTTATTAGGTGTGTCTTACTTATGAGCTTAATAATCCAGTTCCTTTATTGGGATCCATCAGAGGTATTTCATATTATCCTTTCAAGGCAATTCAACAGCTAGACCGTCATGGTTTCCAAGGAAAAAAAGGGCAAAGGACAAGAGAATGGGACAAACATATTGAAGCCATTAGTTCAACACTTGAGAACAAGCAGTATTGCTTAGAATAGCAATAGTTCCATTAGATTTAGACCACGTGTTAAAGTATGCTTTTGTTTCAATACTGTTTTCATTCGTAATATAATGGGACACGTCTCCATCTCTCCCATCACTTATAAGTTCTAGTGACGGTATGTCATTTTACTTCAATACATTTTAAATTTCGCAGAATATAAATGAAAGCCAAAAAAGAATGTGAATAATAACTTGTATTACAATTAAAAACGCAACAAAGAAAAAGAAAAAGGAACACCCTTTTACTTCCGGAGGGTAAACAAACTAGATCATAAAATAATGTATATTGAGCAAAGGGACTAAATAAGATTAATCATTTGAAGACATGATCCTCGAACTTGTCAATTCGCTATAGTCATTTCCAGAAAAGAAGTCAAGTAATTTTGCTGTGAGCAAAAAGTAGCTGATAAACAGAAAACATTGCCCTACTTTGACAAAGTGTAAAGATAACATTAAAGAAGAAAATTCACCAATAAACACATTGTCCACGATACATGGATGGTGGATGCTCTTGCCCCAAAAAAAAAGAAAGAATAATATGGACTTTGTACAAAAATTAGATAATTTTCTTTTTCCAACCATTAGGTCTATCAATAAAGTTTAATCGATGTACTTTCTATTATGAAATGATTCATGCAATGCATCGGTATAATGGTAATATCATTATGAACTTGTATTATATATCAATTGTAACTTATAGATTAATTGTATTGAGTGATGAAATCGATATGATTAAGTTAATCCATTTATTATCATTTATGTATAGTTATGTTGTAATTATTAAGTGAAATTGTGAAAATACATCAATTTTATATGTAGTTTTTTTTATGAATGATATTGTGGATAAGATTAATGGCAACGAGAAAAAAAAAAAAAAAAACTCACTAAAAACACATTGTCCAAGACATGATAAGTTAGAGGATCCCACAAACTAATTCATGTTAAAATATCTATCTCGAAAAAAGTCATGATCTACGATAAGTTTATAGTAAGTAATTTTTTTATTTTTTTATTTATTATTATTATTTTTTTGTGAATGGTTTATCATCTAAGTTTAATACATGTATATATAATCTAAATCATGCAAAGGATAATTAATTTTTCTAAAGTTATTTATGTTCATTTCTTTTGTTTTGTTGGGGTATCAGCCCACGAAGGTTGCAATCCCACTGACAGTATGTCAATTTCAATTTATAACGGTTTTCATTACATCTTGTGTTTCATGCATTTTGACTTTTTTTAATCCAAAACATTTTAAATCACTACGTATAAATGCTAACACAAACATTCAAATTTAATATTTTCTTAATTTTTAAACTCTTTAGAATAAATTGAATTATAATTGAGAAAGCTATATAAAGAAGATGCTTTTTTACTTTCAAAGGGTAAACAAACTCGCTCGTAGAAAAACTATGTTGAGTAAAGGATTGTCCTTCTTTTCCATTGAGTTTAATACGAACTTTGAGAAGGTGTAATTGTTACACTTGATCTGAAAAACTAGTGTAAAAGACTGAAGACATTTAATGTGTAGTATATAAGGAATTGTTTGAAGTTGCTAGGAAAGGTGATTTGAGAGCCGTCAATCAAATACTTGATTGAGATTCTGAAGCAACGATGGCTAATGTTATAATCACAAGTGATTAACGGTATATTGCCTTAGATGTTGCGGTTATAGCTGGACAAGATGAGAAGGTTAAGAATTTGGTATAGGGCCATTTCATTTTGCATAGGGCCCTCAAAGTTGCCCTCAAGGGAGGGAAATTGAGAATAGTAAAGTTAATACTAGACAGGAACTCAGCATTAGATACTGCCTCGTCGACTTTTCTTGAAAGTGCTACAATAGAAAAGGAGTTTCTTTGGTATTTAGTCAGCCTTTGGTATTTAGTCAACTTTATACAATCCCCACCATGATGATGCCATGAGGAACCTTATTTTTGCTGACCATTCGAGTAGGATTTTTATACTCACAAATTTTGTCACATTTCATTCACTGTTAACTTGAATTAACTTTTCTTTTATTATGTAGGATTATATTTAGCTCTCAAATATCTCAGCCCAACGATGGCAATGGAAATTATTAATTAATTAGCAACTATGCCACATCTTTTCTATAGCGGAGCTAGGCTCAATTTGTGCGAAAGATTAATATACAAATGTAAGTACTTCTTGCACTTCTTTTGTTGAATTTGTACAACTTGAGCAACTTATGGTGTTTACACTATTTGTTTCCATTTTAGTTATCTCTTTATGCTTGGTCAATACATCACTTAACAACTCCGAAAACACAAAGATGGCTCGAGGTACTTTTGTTAATTTGTTTAATGAATGGACTAATATGATAGAAAGCATATCATTCATGAATCTTATTGACAAAAAAAAAAATTAGGGGCAAGGACTACATCTATCTATATAGATTAATATCTAAACCATCATGTATTATATGATATTGCATTTGCAAAGTCAGTCCAAAAGTCAAACTCAATGTCAAATTTTTAAGTAGAATTATTGAGAATTGTAGATTTAAATTTTAGGTCATGGAGTTGATTGTCCAAGTTTCTTGAACATATCTAACATAATTAAATTTAAACATGCATTTTTGCATTTGTCATCAATTTTTAATTACTGAAATGATTCTTCTCTCCTCTTCATGGTGATGCAAAGTAGTTAAGCGGCTCAAGATATCATTCGGAATCTTGCCTTAGGTACACGAAATGCCATGTCATACAGAAAAAGGACCTTATCTCATCTATTATTGAATTCTCTAAATTGGAAGTATAAAATGATAGTTTTAGTATATCCTTTTGGGATCATAATATTAATACGAATAGGCTCTCAACTATTATGTAATTATTTGATTTAATTCAATTAAAAATCTAAAGGATATGTATTCATCAAATGAATTTTTTAAAATACTCATTTGAAAATAGATTTATTATGGGTCTTGAGTACCTAGAAATTGTGGAGTTCAAGTTAAAAGGTTTGTTTTCTTTGTGGATATTAATGATGCATACAATTTAGGAGATGGAATTAGTGTTTCACAGATAGTTCTTGTACAAGAAAAACTTTTCAAATATATTATTTGAGGAATTATTGGGCCTTGTATGTTCTTTTTCTATGGTTATTTATGATAATTAGTGAGGGATTAGACAACGTGCTTACATTCAGGTTTTGTGTTTGGCGCGTTCTAGTCGAGTATAACTAAAAAGAGCAGAGTATAACAAAGACTTAAATCTTCTGAAGTGGCGTGACGGTCAAAATGCAAGCCAAGTAGGTACTAAGGGCTAATGTAAACCTAATATAAATTAATAGAATATACTTCGTAAATATCTAATTATGTAGATTTTTTTTTCCTTTTGGGCTACGGTAACATCTTTGAGAAATGACTATAATAGTTGGTCCATCTAGGCCATCCATCTTAATGAATGGAAACACCATTCTTACATTCATGAAAGAAACTCAAAGTCATGCGCAACAAAATAATGATTGTTCTTTGACACTAATTATGGTTAATATTACACCTTAAAAGTCTTATAAAATGAGTAGAAACATAACAAATTCGACCAATAATAGTATAGATCAATTTCAAATCTTCAAAGGATAGTAGAGGCTAGGCCTATAAGTGGATTCCCAAATTTCAGCAATTAGGCAATTGTGACCCATACGATAATAAAAGAAACCAAAAAACAATTGGGATAACTACCATGAGAGCAATGGACTAGGTAAATCCTAGCATCGAAGCAACCAAAGAACATTGAAGAAGAATCGAGCCCATCTTCATCTGTCATGGCAACGAGTGGAGGAAATCATATGCAGTGTGGTACGAAATTAATATTGACAAGAATATCACAGCCGTGCTGAAAGATAAGATTAGAGCTATTGTAACTATCATAAATATA
This sequence comes from Eucalyptus victrix, assembly GCA_016097545.1. Lineage (NCBI taxonomy): Eukaryota > Viridiplantae > Streptophyta > Magnoliopsida > Myrtales > Myrtaceae > Eucalyptus > Eucalyptus victrix. The sequence goes on from CM027844.1 coordinate 33,762,978, forward strand.
GTCTTATTCCTAGATATTGGAACCACAATAATGCTATTGTTGCTACCAGCTATAGAAAAAACCGTAGCAAAAATATCATCATGATGAGACTCGCAACGGCAGTATCAGCTGTTGATGCCATTTTCATCCATTGTCCCGCCCCTTTAAGCATATCTTTGCGAATTTTTAAGAAATTCTTCTCTGGATGCTTGTGTAGTTGGTAATAGAAATGTGATATTTTCCACTATTTTCAAAAAAATAGAAAGGAGGCCTATTAATATAAATGTAAAATCAACAGAATGAAACACAACTACGATGAACAGACATTAAACTATTGCAGCTCCCTCTGCAGAAAGATAGCCTCTCCAGTAGCATTTGCTTATAGACTTACTTGGGACAATTCTACTACGAACTCATCAAGCTATGGTACTCCTCCGCACTTCTACTCAAATTTTGAATTAGCCCGCGGTGTATTGAGTAATCTAAAGGAATCGATATCTCTTGCTTTCACTATGCTTTCATTAGTTCTTTTGTTAATTTTTCCGCCAAGTCAATTCTAAATAATATTTCGAGCATAACTTCGGGAGTTAGAAAATTTTAAAATTTGCGATATTAAGAACAATCCTTAAATTCAAAAGAAACTCTAGTATTTGATCCGTCATTGAATTTAGGAATTTATATATATATATATATATATATATATATATATATATATATATATATATATATATATATATATATAAAGAGTTCTTTTCTTTTCTTGACATTGTGTGTTCACAAATTTTTGTTTTTGTTTTTTTTTTATTTGATGCATGCCTTTAGATTTTCAAGCTATTTGATTCTTCAATCTTGAGAAAATTGCTTATTTGATATTATGTGTAACGGAAGATTGGAGAATTGAAGTTGATCAACAATTGCTTCATTGAATTGACAAATTTAGCTTTTGCCAACATGGAGACTTTTATTAAAACTCACCAAATACTGGAGTTTCTTTTGAATTCAAGGATTGTCCTTCATATCGCAAATTTTAAAATTTTCGAACTCCCGAAGTTATGCCTGAAATATTATCCAAAATTGACGTGGCAGGAAAATTTAACGAGAAAGAACCGATAAAAGCAATAGTGAAAGCAAGAGATGTCGATTCCTTTAGATTGCTCAATACACCACAGCTAATTCAACATTTGAGTAAAAGTGTAGAGGAGTGCCACAGCTTGATGAGTTTTATAGTATAATTGTCCCAAGTAAGTCTACAAGCAAATGTTACCGGAGAGGCTTTCCTTCTGCAGAGAGATGTGCAGTGGTTTAAATTCTATTCACCGTAGTTGTATTTCCCTCTCTTGATTTTACTTTTATATTAAGAGGCCTCATTTCTATTTTTCTGAAGATAGTGAAAGATATCACATCTCCATTACCAACTACACAAGCAATTAGAGAAGAATTTCTTAAAAATTGCAAAGATATGCGGGTGGACAATGGATGAAGATGGCATCAACAGATGGTATTGCTGTTGCAAGTCTCATCGTGACAATACTTTTTGTTGCAATTTTTTTTATACTTGGAGGTAGCAACAACAACATTATTGTGATTCCAATCCTAGGATTAAAAGACCGTATTCATGATAGCCACAACATCTCTGATCTTATCTTTCAGCGCAGCTATGATATTCTTGTCAATAATAATTTCACGTCACCTGTAGATGATTTCCTCTACTCGTTGCCATGACAGATGATGATGGGCTGGATTCTTCTTTAATATTCTTTGGTTGCTTTGATGCTTGGATTTAGTTGATTCGTTGCTCTCATGATGGGCACTGAGTTTATCCCAATTGTTTTTTGGGTTCCTTTTATTGTCGTATGGGTCATAGCTCGCCTAATTGTTGAAATTTGGAAATCTACTTATAGCCCTAGCCTCTACTATCCTCTGAAGATTTGAAATTGATATCTACTATTATTGGACGAATTTGTTATGTTTTTGCTCATGTTTTAAGACTTTTGAGGTATAATATTGACCATAATTAGTGTCAAATAATTGTCACTATTTTGTTGCAACATGACTTTGAGTTTCTTTCGTGAATATAAGAATGGTGTTTCTATTCTTTGAGATGGATGGCCTTAATGGACCGACCATTATAGTCATTTATGAGCAGAGTTGCCAAAGCCTAGAAGGAGAAAATTATAACTTGTAGAATCAGACATTTACGAAGTCTATTTTGTTAATCAATATTAGGTTTGCATTAGCCCTTAATACCTACTTGGCTTGCATTTTGATGCCACTTTAGAAGATTTAAATCTTTGTTATACTCTGTTCTTTTTTGTTATACTCGACTAGAATGCGCCAATGTCACGACCTACCCCTCGGGGGAGGGAATAGATTAGGGGTATTGCCTAAAAATCGGGCCTACGGCCCATAATTAGGCATGAGCTCTCCCAAGTCCATACCTCGCATGACATTGAGATGTTCATAAGAATTTTGTAATAAGGAATCACCATTAGTCTATTGGGATCGGCTATAAATCAAAGGAGGCATGGAAATGTACCTAACTTCCTACGCAACGAAAGAATCTAGAGTCGGGGACTTGATAACACTAATTAACTAATTAGTGCCATTTTGGTATCTAATCTTGTTCATTTTAGGAAGAAATTTTGTCAAGCAATTTGGATTAATTTTAGACCAATCCACCAACACACGAGGTGATCATGCGATATGCAATCATTAAAATAACAGTTAGCAACCAAGAAAAGCATTTAAATAAATTGCATGGGAGAGTAACTATTAAATATTAAGGAAGAGATAACTATTAATCTTAACTAGACTAAAGGGAAGCTAAAATCAATATACCAATATTGCACAATCAAGGGAATTTTTTATATTTTTCGATTTTTTATAAAAATAAATGAATTTTCGAATTTTCCAAAAAAAACTGGATTTTTGCAATTTTTAATTTTAAAAAAATGTCGAATTTTTTAATGTTTTCTGAGTTTTTGAATTTTCGGAATTTTTTTTGAATTTTTATTATTTTTCGAAATTGTTAATTTTTTTGAAATTTCTTTAATATTTAATATTATTATATTCAAGAAAACGGGTTCAGACCGGGAAAACCCAATCCGGCCCACTGACCCAACCCAATCCTGAATCCAATGCTGTTGGATTAAAAACAGAAATATTTTCATTTTTTAAATTTGTAATATTTATTTTTCTTTTCTTTCTTTTGTCTTTTTTTTTTTTTTGGTAAAAGGTAATAAACTTTCTTTTGTCTTTTCCTCACTTCACTGCGTCCTTTTCCCTGCACCATCTGTTCAAGGGTCCTTCTCGAAGCCAACTTTTGCCATTTTATAGTTTTCTATTTTCTTGTTTTGTTTTTTTCCTTTTTTTATTCTTTATCCTTTTCTTTTCTCCTTTTCTTTTTTAATTCATCCCTTCCCTGCACCTTTTCCTTCTGTGACCCCTCCTTCCCGAAGCCACTTTTATCTTCTTTTCTCTATTTTTTTTTTTTCACTTTCTGCCTTTTTTTTCTTTTCATAATTTAAAAAAAAAAAAAAACTGCCTTCTTTCTCAATGCACTCTCACGCCCGACTCTTCACCGAAGCCATGCTTCAACCCGGACCTTGCCCACACGACAACGCCGATTAGAGTAACCATCGTCCCTTTCGTTGCCGAACCACCGCCGCCCATCAATAGTCCATCACCACCGGTGCCGACCACCTACTCCGCCCACCGTTTCCAACGCCAAGAAGAACTTCATCCATTCGATAACACACGAATATTTCACCCAAACCATACAAAAACGCAGCGTAAGCAATGAATACTAACATGATTTAAGAGGGATAGAACAGGCACCAGTCGATTCCGAGTTAAAAAACACAAATTATATTTCGGCTCTCTTTGGGGCATTTTGTCAAACACTGGGTGTGCAGCAGCTAAAAGGGCCATATGGGCTCACACGAGGCTTGGATTCGGGCAAAGATCAACACGACATGCATAAGCAACACTCAAGACTGACTTAGAGAGAGTTTAACCAAACAGATGTGAATGCAGAACAGGTATCTTCAGCCACAACATACTGCTTAAAACGCATATCTCTTTCAGGCATTTCAACAAACAATTAGCATACATAAATGAATCCCAGTGGGCCCGGAGCTCGCGCGAACTGGTCGGCCGTGAGCTCCGGCCCGAGACCTCGAAAAGGAGAACATGGCTTAGGGAAGCCTACCTGGTTCGGATGGCGAGCAACGAGCGTACTTCAGGCGACGGCGAAACGCTCTCTCAGTCTCACTCTCTCCCTCTGGCTCGCCCTCCACTCTCTCTAGCTCTCTCCCTATCTCTCTCCTGGACTCTCACCGAAGAGCTCTCCCCTCTCTCTCCTTCTCCGCTCCCTTTTTGAGGGCATCGGCCAGTGTTCTTCCATCACCAGCTCGCTGGTCAGTCTGGCCCCGACACGCGGATCGTGCTGCCCTCTGCCGCTCGCCATCCGTTCCCTTTCTCTGACTTGTACTCTTCTTTTTGCAGAGCGTGACCGGCATGAGGAGGAAGAAGACCAGCACGCGGGCTGGGCTTAGAGAAGCTGGGCTTAGAGAAAAGTAAATGAAGCTAGGCTTGTCCCAAGCGCAAAGACATACGGAGGAGAGGAGAAAAGAGAAGGACCGGACCAAGTCCGGTCCGCGCTTCTTCTTTTTTAATATTCGATTATTTAAAAAATATATATATATTTTTTACAATTTTAGATTTACTAATTAGTGATAGATATGTAGATGCTCCTAATGTCTATGCATAACAGATTCTAATGAAAACATACACGATGCATTTTAGTGAAAGTTATTTATTTTACTCTTTACTTTTTCTTTTTCTTTTTTTTAGCGACTAATTCCTAATTTTGTATGCGGTCGAGTCACAAATAAAATGGTAAAGTTTAGGTATCAACAGTCAAACCCAAAACCCGAATGTAAGCATATTGTCCAATCCCTCACTAATTATCATAAATAACCATAGAAATAGAACATGCCCAATAATTCTTCGATAATACATTTCAAAAGTTTTTCTTGTACAAGAACTATTCGTGAAACACTAATTCCACCTCCTAAATTATATGCATCATATTGACCAAAAAAATAAATTATATGCATCATTAATATCCATGAAGAAAACAAGCCTTTTAACTTGAACTCCACAATTCCTAGGTACTCAAGATCTGTAATATTGCAAGTGGGTTGCCGCTCCCCCCCCAAGTTGAATAAACAGATCTTTAGCCAAGTAAAAAATTCAACAGAACCTCAACCGAACAAATTAGATAGAAACTACACTTGCAACAAATTTTGATACCGACGATTCAAATCAAAATGCGTAAGGATTGATGAACTAGGGCCGTGATATAAACACATCGACGATTCAAATCAAAATGCATAAGAATTAATGGACTAGGGCCGTAATATGAATGCACCGTTTCAGTAGTAGCATATTGTTCCATGGAGCTAAGGTCCAAAATAGGGAAGAAAGATGTGTTTCCATGGTTTTACCACTCAGTCAATTCTGTTCCACTTAATCCCTATTTCATGGCTACATATTTTTCTGGCTAAGTAATGAGAAATTTTTCTACTGTTATATGAATCCAATTTTCATTTCATGCGGGAAAAGCTATATTTTTCTCAACAATGTCTTTGTTATTTGATCCAATAGCCTTCTGTTAGATATGAACATATTTGATAAATACTGATAACTCTCGGATTGAGTATTAGAATGGAAAAATGCATTAGATAATGAACTATTGGTTCTAAGCCATAGCCATCAAAAATTCGAAGTGCACACCTACCACCTATCAAAACAATATGTAATTCCCTTACCCATCCCCAACGAGGGCCAGAGTTCATCACTGAGGTCAAATGGCTCGGATAAGGACCGGCTCCAAACAAAACCTACACATTGAGGAAATTTGTAGTATGCAATGCTCACTTGCTCGAATGTTATACACAATTAGTGTCTTAAAAATTGAATTGTTTCAAATAAAATATACTTAAATAGATACCCATGAACTCGATAAATTATAAGAGAAAGAAGAAAGAAAAGCTACACATGAGTTGATAATTTTCGATAGTAGCTTTTTGACTACAGTCATGGAGAGTAGGCAATAAAGAAAAGTGGATAAGATTCCTATGGAATTGTCTCTATAGCCTCTACGATCATACGTGGAATTTCAATCGCCATCTACCACCGAACCTCACTCTAAAAGTCAGGATCGTTGAGTTTGTTTGTTTGTTTGTCTATTTTTTTTTTTTTTTTGGGTGTATGAGTAGATTTGCTCAGGACTTGCAATGCTCACAGGAAACTTCAAGATTGAAACTTCAGATTTGACAACGGGGCGAAGATCGCTGACTTGGTCTCTCTTAGTTAAATAAAGAAATTAAGGGCTTGTTTTACTTTTTGATTAGTTAAAATTTTATGGCTTGTATATTTTAACTTTTACAAAAATCAAAGCACTGGAAACTTTTGCAAAATATAAAAATTACCACATAAATGGATATATATATATGTATGTATGTATAATTTTTCATATTTATTCGAATTTTAATTAGTATTTTAACTTTTGACAGAAAAGTGAAAAAAAGTACTTTTTGCTTCTGCTTAAATTCAGTTAGATCACTTCAACACACAACCAAACTAATGAAAAAAGTCTAATGACACTTCAGGTAGCAAAAACTTGCAACGAATGACTTAAATCTTGACATTCATAAATAAACCAATCAAATTTGTAGAATCTGACATTGCAAACGCATATAATGCACATAAATTATGGCTCCTGAAACACCGGCTGTAAACGTTCAGTTAAAACACATTCCCTCTCCCTCTCTCTCTCTCTCTCTCTCTCTCAATCCGCTTCCAGCAAGTTGGGGACCTCGGGGCATTTACATCGTATTAAAATTGGCGCTTCATGCACTAAATAATCGTAGTACCCACACAACTCTAGGACCGCAACCTTATTCCATTTCGCTTTCGTCGCTAGTTAGTAACTTTTCTAACAAAATATACTTAAAAGGAGTAGTAACCACCATGTGAGCGGAGTCTCGGTCCATTCCTTTTCCGTCCACCATTCTTGTTCTGTGGGTCGTGGACAGCTCCTCTTGAAAAAGCAACAGGGAAAATCGTGTGATCAGATTAGAGGTATTCTACCAGAATTCGAATGGCCCTGCGCACGTAAAGGCTCGGGGACGGTTGTTGGGTTGTCGCAAGGCACGGGAAAGGGCTGGTGTAGTCGGTGTGAAGACAAAGGCTTTGGTTGGTTGGGTATGCTTGTGTCTTCTGATTGGAGCTGGTGGTCGGTTGACGAATGCTAGTGGGAGTCGCCTTCTCCGCACAGGCCCTAGGTCTCTCCTTTTTTGACCTTTGAAATAGCTACAGGAGAGACGAAAGCATGCTTACAAGGCCCAAAGTCCAAGGTTACCAAACAAACCGAAAATCTTTGGAGTCAAATAATATAAGCATAGATTTTCATTAACTCATCTTTTCCAAAACGATCTAAATTCTGAAAAAGAAAAATATTTTCCATGAAATAAATGAATACGAAAAATGTTACATGTTTGAAATTTTTTTCCAAAAAATGGTCATACTTTTCCAGTGTTTAGTTGAAACGTGAAAAAGAATTGGAATTTTTTTTTGGTAATTTGGAAGGAAAATCTAATCCTAAATACACACACATCATTTAAAATATAACTAAAAAATATCCATCTAAGCATCGGCCGTATTACGTAGGATAACGGTGTCCATGTCAACGATTTTAAGCTAAATTTTGCCGGATGAATTCAATTGGTTTACAATGCAAAAAAGTTTAAGATTAGATCGATCAAATTATTCTTAAAAAAATTGTTTAAATTAAAAAGTTTAAAATTAAATTGGTATCAACTCAATAAATTTAAGATTTTTTAAATACTTTTATCTGCTTATGGTAAGATAAAGCATAAATTTAACTTAATGACCATACAAAAAAATTTCTCACTGTTTAAATTTTCGAATTGGTAAATAAAGATGTTTTTTTATGGTTTTTTTTTTTGGTAAAGTTTTTTTTATGGTTTTTAATTTTCTCATTGTCTAAATTTTAAAAGAAAAATTCTAAATAAGAATTTGAAATGAGGTCAGTTTCTTAAATGAGGGTTCGAAGTGGATTTTGTCTTAAACAATGGCCTAAAGTGATCATTTTGTTTCAAATAAGGGTCTTAGCTAGACAGCCGAGTCGATTTTTTTGGCAACCAAAATAGGGTTATTTTTGTCATAAACATTTCCTTTTGTTTTTCTTTTTCGTCCTTCTTTTTCTTTCTTCTTTTGTCCAAGCCATTCCAGTACTGATCGCAGGGGCATCCTCTTTTAGTCCTCGCACGGACGTTCTCTCAGCACACCCTAGCTTATCCCTCGCTGCGTCATCATCTCAAGCCCTAAAGCCATACATGTAACTCAACAAACTCTAATAAAACTAGTAAACTCTCACAAAATACAACAAGGTTAGAAACAAATCTCCAAATCATTTCGACTCAGGACATTCCACCTACGAAAAGCAACCTCCAAAACTCTAATTCCACCAACAAAACCTCCGCTACCGACCCAAAAAAAAAAAAAAAAAAAAACCTCCACCAAGGAAACAGATCAAGAGTTCCTTAGGGTTCGGCTTGCGCTCGTAACTCGAAGAAACAGAGACGATTGGGGCTTACCGGAAAAACCAAACCAACAAGCGAATCAGGGCTACGAAATCGCTGCCTTGCTTCAGCTTTGATCGGATCTTCGACTCTCTCTCTCTCTCTCTCTCTCTCTCTCTCGGGGAGGATTAGAAAACATCTCACTTATTCTTTGTTTCTCGACCATTTTGTTTCTCGACCATTCTTTATTTCTCAATCGATGTTTTGGCTTAATCGAAGTGAAGATGATGCGCAAATTTCAGTTTCTAATCTGCAGTCATGGGGGTGCCTGCAAACTAGGGAACTCTCGGTTTGGGTCCGCCGCCGGCGACTACTCATGATCGTGTGTAGGTGACTGGGGTGGCAGATGGCCGTGGGTAGTCGTGGGGAGCAAAAGCTAAAGGTCCAGGAACTTGAGCTTGCGTTTTTCTCTCTGCTCTCAATCCTTCTTCAATTATTTATTTTTTGCAGAAAGTCTGTCCATGAGTATGTGCGTATCCTTGTGGGGATATCAATCAAGGTGGAGAGTAAGCAATAGATGGAATGATGCCGAAAACAAAGCCGTGTCTCTCCATTCACCTTTGCCCGAGCTGAATTTGAATGGTTTCAGAGGATTATGCATGAACTTTTTTCAATTTGGGCATTCTTCTGCAGAAATTCAAGAACCGATACGATGTAAGGTGAATAAAATAAAGGAAAAAGAAGCAAGAGAACCCTACCAATATCAACAACTTATTTTGCGAATTTGGTTAATTGGACCTTCGTGGCATTGAAGAAAGGATGAAGAAACGAAGCAATTTGAGAATCTGCTGGACATGGTGTCGGTCTCAGATTTCTTTTAGTCTTTTTATTTTTAGTCTTTATCCAAACTTTTTTATGGACGAAAACACCCTTGTTTCAATCATTGGAAAAATCAAGCACTCACCGGCCGGGCCCTTATTTAACACAAAGTGACTATTTTAAGTTCTTATTTAAGACGAAATTCACTTCAAACCCTCATTTGAGAAAATGACCTCCTTCAAGCTCTTCTTTTGAATTTTCTCAATTTTAAAGTTTCTAAGAATTTTTCTTCTAAGGGTTTTTCTGGAGAGGGAGGGAGGGAGAGAAGCTGGTTAGTTTTTCTGGGAACATTGATGCATTCCGAAGCAACGTGCTGGGTTGGCTCGCCCACGATATCACCAAAGTCAGGAGACTTGGGCTTGGGGAGTTCGGGGTTTGGTTAGTCGCTAATTATGGCATACGACATAAAATTTATTCGGGAAGAATTACCAAAAAAGTCATAAAATTATTGTAATTGTATCAATTCAGTTTTAATATTTTTTGCCAATTTAGTTCTAAATCTTTTACAATTGTGTTAATTCAATCCATCTGACCACAATTGGCTGGTCAACGCTAATGTGGACGCCAGCTGTCCAACGAACGCTGACGCGACATTTTTAAAAATATATATATTTTTAATTTTGAATTTTTTTTTGAATTTTTGAATTTTTTTTTTCCATTTTTTCCCCCATATTCTCCTTCCCCTGGCCAGCCAGAGGCGAGGGTTGACGAGGTTAGCCTCGCCGACTAGAGGCAAGGGCTGGCGAGGGTGAGGCCAAGCCTTGCTAGATCCAGCAGGGCCTTGCCCAGCCAAGGCGAGGGTCAATCTCACCATCGGGTGAGGCCTTATCGGATCTGGTGAGAGCCAAGCTCGTTGGATCTGGTGAGGCCTCACCCTCGTCGAATTTGGCGGGGCATGGCGGGGCCTCGCCCTTGCCCTCGTCGGCCCTCACCTTTGGCTAGTGGGGGTGAGCCTCGCCAATACCTAGCGCTAGCCGGCCAGAGGAATGAGAGGGTGGGAAAAAAATGAAAAAAAGAATTAAAAAATTAAAAATATATATTTGAAAATTCGAAATATATATATTTTAAAATTGCCACATCAGCATTCGCCAACCAGTTGTCCCCGCTAGCGTCTACGTCAATGATGGCGAGCCAATTTTGGACGGATGGACTGAATTGACACAATTATAAAATGTTTATAACTAAATTGGCCAAAAAAAAAGTCTAGGACTGAATTGGCACAATTGCAATAGGTTTAGGATATTTTTGGTAATTTTCCTAACTTATTCATGCGGGGGTTTGAGATTAGGGTTTTTGACGATGGAAGAAGCTAAGTTCATCGGCACTCATGTGAGATGCCCTTTAATTGGTTAGAAGAAATAAATGAGAAGAAGTTTCTCTTGATGGCTAGATTTCATTCTATTTTCTTTTTTATGTTTCAATAAGTTTTGATTGTTTTTTCTAATTATTTCCTGGATGAACAAAGCATGTAATCAAGTCGCAGTGTTAGGTTAATCCGCATCCGATAGGTTGTGAATGAGTCGAAACTATTCTTGACTCGTAGATTTTACTTGAAGCTGTGATGATCTTTTAGGTAAGCCATGTGATATTTTGCTTTATGTTTACAAATTTTTCGATATCACGTGACCATCCATGCGATCAAGCCAATTGTTTCAGAAAATATACCTATAACGGAAGATAAAAGAAAAAGTTCATAATACTCAAACTTGCTCAATAACGAATTGATGGACAATTGCATATTACTCTAACCTTCGTGACCTTGTGACAATAATACCGGTCAGGTGTCTTCGCCGTTGTCTCATCCGCTGAGTGGGACTTGGCGCTAGCAGGGACATGACAGCCCCGTCGTCTCGGCGCACAACAAAGATAGGAATGTGGTGGGTATGGAGCTTCGCTCCTTCGCCATCTCCCCCAAGCGTTAGTGCAAAAGAGTTGGACTTGCAGGGTTTGACACAGTCTAATGCTGCTGGACCTAAAGGCAGTACTCATCTCTGTGAGGGTTTGAGGATAGGATTTTCTGGAAAGGTGATGGCTGGAGAAGTTAGGCTCGTCGGCTAGAGTTTCACACAAATTAATAGGGAAAATTATTAAAAAAGTCCTAAACCTTTTCTAATTTTACCAATTCAGTCATAAACCTTTTTGTAATTGCGCTTGGGATTATGAATTTCTCATGGCTATTCGGTATGTCAAATGAAGGAGATGAAACTTGCTTTGAATGCCTCCGTTTTTAATATTTGGGGAGGGAGGAACCTTACGTGATGTTGTCTTACCTCAGGTCGGTCGAGTTACTGCTTCTGTTACGTTCCCTATAAGAGTTGCTTTTGAGTCCATGTCTTCTGAGGATTAGTTAAGAAGCAATAGTTAGCATTTGAAGAACAAGAGCTGTGTGGAGAATCAGAGATACATATAGCTTGATTCTTGGTGGTTTTATCTTCTTTTTTGTTGTCGGGAATACTTAGTTTATTTTTTGTGGAGTGATCTTGTGTAGTTCTTTCTTAAGACTGTAACTATTATGCTGTTTTTGGCCTCGTAAGGGCATTAGTCCTGATTTAGCCATGCTAATCATTTAAAAATGGTGGACATGAACGAAGCCGCTCGATTCCTCCCTCATACAGTTTTTGATGGATAAACTGTAAATGTTTCAGAATTCGGAGTGGAGAAAGGACCATTACCTATTATACTGATAAAAAGTTTACAACATCAAAGCTCAACTTTATGTGGGTTTTTGTGGGTTTGCACCATATTTGTATTCGACCCATTTAGATTGTTGGTTCAAGCCCAAATGCCGCTCGTTGCTACCATTGCCCGTCAAATGAGCATCACGGCCATCCTTGTTCTCAGATTTGATGCCCACGTCGACGTGTTCCCTGCAAGTCTATACCGCCTTGAGCAAGGACCTGTGGGTGCCGGCGCGCGACAAGCCGGCCGCAGCAGCGCTGGTGCTGGCAGGTCAGAGGGAGGGGCGGAGGGACGTAATGGGTATGAAGAGGAGGCTAATCTCTCGAAGCGGGAAGGCGTATAAGCCATTTTGGACGCACTGCGGTAGACCTGTAGGAGTTGTCGCTGTAGCTGAGTGTAGGCGGACGAAGTTGGAGTTCGTTGAAGCGGGTCCTTTTCTTGATCCGTTTTGGCCCGGCTGAAATATCTAAATAAGTTTTAAGTGAATCTTTTTCAACTGGGCAGAAAAAATTAGACGTATATTTTAAGTTGCGCATACTTTGCAAAATCAAACTAACTTAAAACAATGAAACTTTTATCCGATCTTTTCTGTTTTGTTTTAATTTGACAAATTTTCAGATTTCCTTTTTAAATTGCCTTTTCGGCCTATTCTTTTTGTTGGTATTTGGTCCATCTCCGTATTTTCTTTTTGAATTTTGTAAATTTTGACAATTCTGGGTATCTTTAGATTTTTGAGTATTTTCAAATCTTTAGTGCTTACTTTTTCTTTCCAAGCATAATCTTTTCCTAATAACGCCAACATAGAAATTTGTAATCATAACCCGATCACGTTTATAATTCGACCCCCTAACCAATTCACATATAGGTGCGATGATGCTTACCCACGTCTATACGTCAATTATTGGTCTCATGAAATCCCAGTTCACAACCTAATTCAAGCTCTTTCATTGATTGGGCAAGCTAGTCCATTGAGTTGCTCTTCTTTTTAAAGTTAACAATCTAAGGAGAAAAGTTGATAAGAATTAGACCTTAGGCTAGTCGGACCATTTTCGACCTAACTGAACCTACTCGTTCGATGGGTCCATTCACAAGTCCCACGCACTTGCATGTACTTTAATAAACAATTGGGAGATTGGTTCTACCCGTTTAATTTTTTTTTCTTCCCATGGTTTTCTATTTTCTTGGCTTAAATTAGATTGGAGGATTTTTATTTGTCGAAATTAGATAAGCGGATTTAAAAAGGCCCAGAAGGACTGCCTTGAAAGGGAAACGAACAAATCCTAGTAAGTGGAATTTTTTGAAAATATAGAATGAAAAAAAAAACAAATTTTAAACCAAAATAGAGATTAGTATAAATAGAAAATTATCATTAACTAAAAAAACATTAATATCATTCGATAGGTTTTAAAGATTGAAAATTGATTAAATTATTGGCTTTACAGTTATCAATGAAATCGTTATGCAGTGAGATGGCTCATCGTTCCTTTCGCTTAAATCAAAATGCCTAATAAAAATTCTCCAACGACCTAAAATCAAAATATCGATTATGCATACAAGTAGGTGAATTACAAAAATGTTCAAAATATGAATAACAAATTAGTAGACGAAAAAAATTACTCCATCAATTTGAATCTCATTGATGAATAAAATCACACAAGTTAAAGAGAATTTTTCTATTAAAAAAAAGATATCTTCCGTCAAATTCCATGTAAACTTATTTTATTTGGAAATCATATCTTTAAATCTTTTCGTTAATCCGAGCATAATTTCTATTATTTTAAAAGGAACACATGCATCTTCATCGTCTTCGGAAACCTTGTATCGTAGAATACGTCTCGGGGTCATTAAGTCCTATCCAGCGATCGGTGGATTCGACAAATTCCATTTTTCCCGAGCTCTGAGCACCAGACCGAAAGCTTCGCACGATTTAAGAGACTCCGCATCGATTCATCAGCGGCGGTGTATCTAAGTAGTACGGAGAGAGCAAAGGCGTGCGTCCCGGAGAGAGGCGGAGAGAGATGGGAGGGTCGGACATGCCTGGCACGTGTTCAGGGTCAGAGACCTGGCGCAGGCCTCGATTCCCACCCGGGTTCCATGGAAATCGTCCGTACGCTTACGCCTGATCTCTCTCTCTCTCTCTCTCTCTCTCGTTTCCTCCGCGTCCGCTGTTTTCGACCCACTTTTCTTTTCCGTCGAATATGTTCACTTCTGCTGGTCTCTGTTGTTGGAATTTTGTTTGTTAAAATAAAATGAGTGCTTTTTACTTTATCCTTCACAAAAAAAGATAGGAGCAAGTGTGTCAGTTTAAATATATGAATTTTTCTTTTTGTAGTTAAATGAATGATTGGGTGAGGTTAGACCCCACCATACCCACGTGCGGATGCGCAAATAATTACACGATTATTTGACGCGATTAGCACTTTGCACACCTGCGCGCCCGCGGTTTAATTAGCATTAATCCCTTGCTATTTATTTTTTATTTTTTAGTTCAAATGTTGCCTTTTAATTTGAGAATTCCGGAAATGAAATATAAATAAAAATTCGAAATTCTATTAAAAAAATTATTCCGAATTTTGTTTGTGTCTTTTCAAGACAATATTTGGAAAATTACTTATTCGGTTTTTAACTTTCCCGAAGGGTTGCAATTGTTCATTTTTCGACTTCTCTCGAAGAATCGCATTTGTTTATCCGAACAATTTAAGAATTCCGGAAATGAAATATAAATGAAAATTCGAAATTCTATTAAAAAAATTATTCCGAATTTTGTTTGTATCTTTTCAAGACAACATTTGGAAAATTACTTATTCGGTTTTTAACTTTCCCGAAGGGTTGCAATTTTTCGTTTTTCGACTTCTCTCGAAGAGTCGCATTTGTTTATCCGAACAATTTTCTAAAGACGTGTTTGTTCGCAATTTTCACGAAGAGTTGCAAGACTGTTTCATATATATACTTGTCATTTTTCGGAAAAAAAAAGTGTGGTCATTTTCGAGTCTTCTTTCTGAAAAACAGTAGCTAATTTTTCGATTGTTTCTTAGAGAGACCCGGAGAAATGCTAGAATTGCTATTTAGTATTCTCATCCGAGACTTTGTTGTATTCTGGAGGATTTTTGCCGGTGACCATTAGCAACGTTGTGGGGCAAATAAATCCTTAAAGAAAGTGATATCACGCTTCAAAGTTCGAGTCGTTTTACTCGATTCGATTTCATTGTTCAACTTATTTCGAAGCAATATCTTCCCAACAATTTTAATGATTTATTTTGCTACAATGGAGTCGGAGACGATTAAAGTTATGAATCAAGATATGGTCAAACTGGACTGGTTCGAAGGGAACAATTTTGCTCGTTGGAGAGACAAGATGATGTTCTTACTCACTGCTCTGAAGATTTCCTACATATTGGATCCTAACTTGGTGCCTATAGAAGATCCTAAGCCTATTTTCGATGGAGGAGAGCCAAGTGCGGAAGCCATTGAGAGGGTTAATAAGGAAAAGAAAAACGTGTGGAGGATGAATTACTTTGTTGAGGACACATTCTGAACATACTCTCCGATCGCCTGTACGACTTATTCACTGAAATGAAGTTGGCCAGAGAAATTTGGAATGCACTGGAATTCAAGTACAAAGCGGAGGAGAAAGGTACTAACAAATATCTAATTGCAAAGTATTTTGATTTCAGGTTTATTGATACTAAGCTCTTGTTGGAACAAGTCCATAAATTGCAAGTGATTATACATAAAATTCGTGCTCTCAAGATTGATATTCCAGAAGCTTTTCAAGTTGGAGCAATTATTGCAAAATTGTCTCCAAGTTGGAAAGACTATGGAAAAAGGCTGATTCACAAGTCGGAGGACTTTACTTTGGAGCAAATACAGAAACATCTTCGCATTAAGGAAGAGTCACGTTTACGTGATAATTCTGTTTTGTACAATTCCAAGGTGAATTTTGTGAATAAAAAACGGAAACTCGGCCAGAACTTCAAAGTAAAAAGTGGGGGGCAAAAATTAAAGAGAACACAAAAGAAGTAAAAGGATTGCTGTTTTGTTTGTGGCAAACAGGGACACTACGCCAAGGATTGCATTCACCGCAAGAGCATTTCAAAGGACAAGAACGTTCCGGTAGTAAGAGCAGATGTAAATCTGGTTGAAGAAAATTATGTAGCCATGATTTCAAACATGTTTTCGAACATGGAAATTTCTGAAATCAATGATGCGATGGCTATGGTTTTTGAAATTAATTCTACCACTGTCAATCCGGTTGGTGGATAGATTCTGGAGCAACAGTCCATGTGTGCAAGGTCAAGTACATGTTCAAGCAATTTGAAGAAATTGTTGACTCAAATGTTCAAGAGGTCCTGATGGCGAATAATGCTCTTGCAAAGGTTGCTGGAAAAGGCACGGTGGAGATAGACTTCACTTTTGGAAAGAAGATAACTCTTCTTAATGTGTTATTTATACCCGAAATTAGGAATAACCTAGTTTCTATTGATTTACTTTGTAAGAGGGGGTTTCGGGTTTTGTTTGAATCCGACAAGGTTATCCTCTCGAAAAATGGGCTATTTGTTGGGAAGGGTTATGCCAATGATGGCATGTATCAACTGAGTATCAATAATAATATTTCTAGTTCTGTTTATATTATTGAGTCTTCAATTTTATGGCATAGAAGGTTGGCATATATAAATATTCGTTATTTGAAGAACATGAGAAAATTAAACTTGATAAATTTTAATGGCGAATTTGATAAATATGAAATATGTGCTAAGTCAAAACTTACTCAGAAGCCATTTTCTAGTGTTAAAAGAAATTCGAATTTATTGAATTCATAGTGATATATGTGAATTTAATGGTATGCTAACACGTGGAGGTAAAAGGTATTTTATTACATTTGTGAATGATTGTAGTAGGTTATTATATGTTTATCTCATGAGATCAAAGGATGAAGCATTTATCATGTTTAAGAAATATAAAGCTGAAGTAAAGAATCAATTAAAAAAGAAAATCAAAGTTCTACGATCAGATAGAGGTGGAGAATATTTCTTAAATGAATTGTCTTCATTTTATGAAGAACATGGTATTATTCATCAAGCTTCAGCACCATATACTCCACAACAAAATGATTTAGCTGAAATAAAAAATTGATTTCTTGGAGAAATGGTTAATTATATGCTTTCAAATTCAAAGCTACCAATTAATCTTTGGGGAGAAGCATTACTTACTACATGCTATATTCATAATAGAATACCTTCTAAGAAAAATGACATAACCCTTTATGAAATATGAAAATGTAGAAAGCCAAATTTGTCATATCTTAAAGTGTGGGGGTGTTTAGCGTACTACCGAGCTCCAGATCTTAAGAGAACAAAGCTTGGTCCTAGAGCTATCAAAGTATTTTTGTAGGGTATGCTGAAAATAGTAAAACTTATAGGCTTCTTGATTTAGAGTCTAATGTCATAGTAGAATCGAGAGACATCAAATTCTTTGAGAATAAATGTTTTACAAGTTCTGAAATGATTGAAAATAATTCAAGATCTATGGAAACTCAAAGTGATTTTCAAGAGAAAGAAACGAATTCTAAAGACATGATTGAATTGAGGAGAAGTACTAGAGCTAGGAACATAAAAGACTTAGGTCTTAATTTTATTACTCATGTTTTTCTTATTGAAGGAGATGGAGATAATAATGTGGTAAATAAATACCCTTTAGTGTTAAATTTAGAAGATGATCTTGGAAGCTTTGATGATGCTATGTCTTCTAGAGATGCTTCTTTTTGGAAAGAAGCTGTGAATGATGAAATAGACTCAATTATGTCCAATAATACTTGGGTATTAGTAGATTTACTGAAATGATCAAAACCTATTGGATGCAAATGGGTTTTTAAAAGAAAATATCATTCTGATGGTTCTATTCAAGCTTTTAAAGCTAGGCTTGTAGTTAAGGGATATAGACAAAAAGAAGGAATATATTATTTTGATACATATGCTCCTGTTGCACGTATAACTTCCATTCGAGTTCTTTTTGCTCTAACTTCCATTTATGATCTTTGTGTTCATCAAATGGATGTTAAAACTGTTTTCTTAAATGGAGACTTAAATGAGTAGATTTACATGGAACAATTAGAGGGTTTTGTTTTTCTTGGAAATGAAAGAAAAGTATGTAAATTGATTAAGTCTCTTTATAGACTTAAGCAAGCTCCTAAGCAATGGCATGAAAAGTTTAATTCGGTCATATTGTCAAATGGTTTCATCAATAATAGTGCCGATAAGTGTATATACTCTGAATTCACTAAAGACTATGGTGTCTTAGTGTGCTTGTATGTTGATGATATGCTTATCTTTGGAACGAATATGACTAGAGTTAATGAAACTAAGAAGTATCTAACTTCCATGTTTAAAATGAAGGATTTTGGTGAAGTAAATACTATTTTAGGTATTAAAGTTAAGAAAAATAGTGGGGGTTATTTTTTAAGCCAATGTAGTTATGTTGAAAAATTATTAAATAAATTTCAACATCTCGATTTTAAAGAAATAAGTACTTCATTTGATTCTAGTATTAAATTAAATTATAATACTGATAGAGTGGTGGCACAACTAGAATATGCAGGTGCTATAGGGTCTTTAATGTATGCGATGCATTGTACTAGACTCGATATTGCTTATTCTGTATGCAAGTTGAGTATGTATACTAGTAATCCAAGTACAGAACATTGGAGAGCTATTACTAGAATTTTTGGTTATCTTAAGAGAACTAAAAATTTATGATTGTTCTACAATAATTATCTAGCTGTATTAGAAGGATACACTGATGCTAGTTGGATTACAAGTGTGAGAGATGAGCGTTCCACTTCTGGATGGATCTTCACACTAACTGGAGGTGCTGTATCTTGGGCGAGCAAGAAACAGACATGTATAACTCACTCAACAATGGAATATGAATTTATTATTTTGGCAGCAGCTGGGAAAGAGGCTGAATGGATTAGAAATTTGTTGTTGGATATCAAATTATGGCGTAGTCCTATGCCTCATATTTCTATCCACTGTGATAGCCAGGCCACTTTGGCAAGAGCTTATAGTAGCACATATAATGGTAAGTCTAGACACATTAGTGTAAAACATGAATATGTGAGACAATTGATTAAAGATGGTACCATAACAATTGTTTATGTGAGATCAAGTAAAAATCTTGTCGATCCTTTAACGAAGGCTTTACCAAGACATATGGTAATAACGACCTCACAAGAAATGGGGCTGAATCCCTTTAATTGAAATTACAAATAATGGTAACCCGACCTTTTTCTAGAATATCACTAGTTACAAGGTTTAATGGGTAAGAACAAGTTATTGAATGTGATTGTTTGATACTGACGTAGCCCTGATATGAGAAGTCAGTATCATCTGTTACGTTTTGAAGGCTGAATTGAATTCTTAATGAAGTATGATACAAGTTTGTAATGTGTTGATAGTAACAGAAACACATGGTAAATACTTCACCTATATGAGCTTAGAAGTGGTGCCACTTCTTATGAAAATAAAGGTTGCTTTCTAGAGAGCTCATAAAACAGGATCAAGTACAAGGCCATAATAGTGCGGAGTAATATAGAAAGTCTCTTTGAAATAAGAGGTTAGTGTATGTGTGGTATGTCCGGTTCTATTACATAAAAGTACAAGTTTAAAACTGAGCTACTTGTCACTTTGATAAAGCTTTAATATATTTGCACTAAGTAAATGTTTAACTCGAAAGAGACCTTTATGTATGTATATTAATCTTACTGAAACTTTAGCCGTATGGTTCTTAAAATTTTATTTTGAAATCTTTGTTTTACAAATAAAGTGGAGGATTGTTGGAATTTTGTTTGTTAAAACAAAATGAATGCTTTTTACTTTGTCCCACATAGAGAAGGTAGGAGCAAGTGGGTCAATTTAAATATGTGGATTTTCTTTTTTGTAGTTAAAGGAATGATTGGGTGGGGCTAGACCCCACCATACCCGCGTGCAGATGCGCGATTTTGGCGCGATTATTTGGCGCACTTAGCACTTAGCATTAATCCCTTACTATTTATTTATTATTTTTTAATTCAAAGGTTGCCTTTTAATTTGAGAATTTTCGGAAATGAAATATAAAATGAAAATTCGAAATTTTATTAAAAAAATTATTCCGAATTTTGTTTGTGTCTTTTCAAAACAACCATTGGAAAATTACTTATTCGGTTTTTAACTTTCCCGAAGGATTACAATTGTTTGTTTTTCGACTTCTTTCGAAGAGTCGCATTTGTTTATCGGAACAATTTTCTAAAGACGTGTTTGTTTGCAATTTTCACGAAGAGTTGCAAGACTGTTTCATATATATACTTGTCATTTTTCGGAAAGAAAAGTGTAGTCATTTTTTATTCTTTTTTCTGAAAAACAGAAGCCAATTTTTCGATTGTTTCTTAAAGAGACCCTGGAGATACTAGAATTGCTATTTAGTATTCTCATCATAAACTTTGTTGTATCCTGGAGAATTTTTGCGGGTGACCATTAGGAACGTTGTGGGGCAAATAAATCCTTAAAGAAAGTGATATTACGCCTCAAAGTCCGAGTCGTTTTACTCGATCCGATTTCATTGTTCAACCCATTTCGAAGCAATATCTTCCCAACATCTATTGTGTTCGATAAAGTATCTACAGAAGCGAGAGCGACCCACCACCTAATTGATCCTCTTGAATTTGCTTTAAGTGGCGTTGAATTCCTGTCTCTAGTTCTTTACAATCTGTGGAATTATGTTGCTGGTGGAGCTTGCTGCACTTCTTCATGATATAGGTCAGCAGCTCTTTCTCACTTGAGGACTGCATTTTTACGCAATCATGAGTAGGATAACCTGTCTGAGTTTGACATTCATGCTTTTTTCCAACGGAGGAGTTAAGGTATTGACCTTCGAGGGCTATTTATATATATATAAATTATTTTTTTTAAATGAAAATCTGTTACAAGCAGTCTAGATATGACTTGAAACTCTCCCCCTTTTCCTTTACTAAATGCATTTACATGTTTGTTAATCATCTGAACCTACGATTGCCAATCCTTTTTCATAAATTTCCTCTGGACTAACTCTTATGCATGCACATAATCAACAGTGACATGCCTTTCGTGTGCTTAACCATGCCTTTCAGGATACTTTACAATCTATGTTGAGACGGAACTTTTTCTTAATAATAGTTTCTCATTGCAGGTGACTGCAAGTATCTTAGGTCTGGATTTTCTTCTTCATCAGCCGTAGAAGTAAGATTGCACTGCGTGTTGTCTTGAGTGTAATTGTTCACTGAGAACCCCAGTCTTTGCATCATATGGATACATAGTATGTTTGCTTATCAGATTGCAATTCATCCTTGAGTTTATCTTAAGCTTCGTCGTATATGCAACTAAAGGAAAGGCATGGGCATGTTGCAATGCTTTTTGTTTGCTATACTAATAAATTGTTGTTTCTTTTCTCTAATTCAGTTTTTCAGTGTCACCATCTGTATTTCTATTTTTCCATGTAGGGATCCATCTGAGGAAAAGATTGTTGAGAATTTCCTTGAGGAACACAGAGTGGAGGAAAGCAAGAAGATGAAGATCTTAAAGATAGTAAGGGGAATGGGTAAGGGTTTCTTTTTCCTACTCCACAACTAAATAATAGGGGGAATGGGTGATTTTTTTTTTTTTGAAATTTTTTTCTTGCTTTATCTTTAGTTGACTGTGTCTTTGTCAATTCGACTCAATTCAATTATGTGGATGACGATTGAGTATGTAATTTTCCAAGCATGATGTTTTGTGGTATGTGCTGTGCTCGCAGCATGAGACATAGACATTTTATCTTATCGACCTTGGTTTGGGGAATGCCTTCTCTTTTGCTGGACATGTCATCATGAAGCTGTGAAATGGTTTGGAGGAGATTTCATTCATAATCACATCGTGATGGAAGAGATCGGACTGCAGTACCTAGATTAATAGACCGGGCCGCCCATTGATTTGTGGTTACTAATGTGAATAGGTTGTCCTCATTATATGTAATATTTGAGATTTTTTATTAGGTTAAAGAAAAGGTGGTAGGACCCACTTTAAATAAAGAAATAAAAAGAAAACAATAAGGAGAAGAGATAAAAAGAAAAGGAAAGCCCACGTTCGGGCAGCAGAAGAAAAGAGGAAAGAAGAAGAAGAAGAAGAAAGAAAGAAAGAAGAAAGAGAAGAAAGAAGAGAGGGGGCTTTGTGAGTTCGCGCCGTAAGCAACTCACCAAGCTTATTTACAAAGCCCGGGAAGTGATCGCACCTTTTGTTCTTCCAATCGGAGTAGCTTCAGAGTTAGGGTTTGAAATTCGGAATTTAGGAAAATCGAGCGGCGAAGTCCAATTTTGGAGTCGTTGAGCCGTGTATTTTTGCAAGAATGATAGTTTAGGGTATTGTAGAGCCGTGGGATTTTACGGATCGTGATTTGAGCTTATGGTTTGTCCGAAACAAAATTTCGAAATTTCCCGTGCGCAGTGACCAGTACACGAACAGCAGCTTTGGGCCCGTATTTTGTCATTTTTCGGCTTGATTTTGGGACGGCCAAGTTGGGATTCTTGTAGTATGTTTGAAGGGCTTTCTATTAATTATAAGTATGTTCGGATTGGGGTTCAGAGGAGAAAGTTAAGGCTCGATCGAGTTTTACGCTTAAACTCCGTGTTGCAAATGGCTTGAATAATTGCTTTGGTCATGCGATTTATTAGTGCATAGGAATCGTTTTGTTAACGTTTAGACATATTATAGCTGTTTCATGGTTGACGTAGTGTGTTACCCAAAATTAATGTTGTTTCTCGCTTATTTGATAGGACCACAAAATCGAAGGATCAAATAACGTGAGTTATTTGATTTTGGGGCATCCCCAGGTGAGTAGTACTAGTGTCTCCTTTGGTTTTATGAAACTCATGTACTAAGGTAAGATTAATCGATATATACTCGTGTAAGGAAGTGAGGACCTATTTGTTGTATAATGATGGATATGGTGCTCGGTAATTTTTGAGTTAATGTGGGATGATTTGACAAACCTCTCTTGAAGGGTTATGCATGTTGTTTTGGTACAACTGATTTATGTGGTTATGTGATGATTATTGAAATATGATATGTGTTGTGTTAAAGAAATCAAATGTGTTGTGAACAAGTAAAGGACTAAGTGATACACGAATCATATGAGTCACCTCTAGGGCCTTGTAGTCAAGGGCTAAGTGCTACATGGTGACTTGAGTCACATGGGAGCCACCTCTGGGGCCTTGCACTACCGACATGCATAGTAAGGGACTAAGTGCTACACGATAGCGTAACTTCGTGGGAGCCACCTCTAGGGCCTTGTACTATCGCTATATGCGGTCAAGGGCTAAGTGCTATACGATAACGCAATTTCGTGGGAGTCACCTCTAGGGCCTTGAGTTTAGATATTGACCGGGAAATGAACCATTGATATGAGATAGGATGAGCCCAATTATCGAACAAAATTGGTGATGCTGATTTTGTTATTATGGACGAATGAGAAATTTTGCTATTTGATATAGCTAGGTTGAGGTAACATATAACGCATTTTGTTTATCATATTTTTGTTTGACAATAATGAGTCATGTCTTGAGTTTTAAAGATGGATGTGGAAGTTTGATATGCTTTTATGGTACGTACTACTCATTGAGCTTGTGGTTGTTCACCCCTCTATTTCCAAACCTTTTCAGGTCCTTTGGTTAGCAGCTAGTAGGTCAAAGAGTTATATCGATGGGGACCTTTGGAGGTAGACTTTTGGTATGGTTTGAGGTTACGTTCTTCAGGTGGAAGGACGGCCGTGTTACCCCCATCCTTGTAGGATTTTGGGGTGTGACATCTTGTGGTATCAGAGCTTAGGTTATGATTTTTTGGTGTAGATTTTATGGGACGTGGTGAGATTGTGTGTTAGTTTATAATGCTTTAGTCCTTTGTTAGGTACTAGGATGTATGTTTTATTTTGGGTTCAAGTGATCAACGAGTCGCATGCTTTATTTTTAAGGGACGATGAAAGTAAGTGAGTTATTACTTTTGATATCGGAAATGTATCTTAAGGTCCATGAGGTTCGATTGTGAAAGTTTTATTGGCATTAAAGAAACAATGACCATTACTCATGGTTGTTAAGGACGTTGAAAGTTATGACTAGCAAACGCTATTTTCATTACCTGTGTAAGAACAATGCCCCGTTAGGGTTGCGTCCTCAGTTTCTTGGTGGTGGAGTTGGTTTAGTCCGTAGAAGTTCAATTTCCTTCTTTTGTTCATGGGAGGAAATTGAGCTATTTGTCATTGGTATGCCAGATACCTATGCCTTACTTCAAGTTGTGTCAATATATTACCAACTGCCTCTTGTTCTACTTGGATAGAAAGCAAGAGCTTTTCGGGTTGTCTTTTCAGTTTTAACTATTTCTCTGCTATGACGAACATGATATTGCCGTTTATACCTGTTTGGTAGGTTTGGATGAAATAAGTGATATCGCAAAGTTCAATTTTAGCTATTCAGATGATGGGGTAAAGTGTTGGAAGTTGTAGAAGGCTATTTAAAACTTCTTGTGCCACACAAAGTTGTACAAAAAAAAAAAAAAAAATGGATGATCGAGTATCTTTAAATATCTGCACTTCCATTGTAGTCCAGGCTACTTCCCAAATTGCTAAGATAACGTTTGAGTCCGCATCAGACCTTCTTATGTTCCTATCTTATCTTGTTCACCTAAGCGGACAGATCAATATGTCCAGGATGATGTATCTAGAATCCGTTTGGAGTTGGTTCCAATGATTCAAGAAATTATTGCTGAATGACTGATTATTCATTTCTTTGCTGCTACGCCGTCTGAATCTTATGCGGTTAAAGATTTCAGTAGTCAACTGTCATCACTAAAGATTGATAGCAGCTCGGATAGGGGCTCATGGAAGGAAAAGCTTGGCAGAAATGACTTTGTCTTGGCCTTTATACTTTTGTTAAGTAGTTATAGCTTTTCTGAAGGTCTTGATATATCTCTTCCTGATCCTCAAGTTGTTACGAGTATTGTAAGGAGATTTACGGGCTGGATGATATGGGGCATGAATGGAGATGATTCTTCTGCTTTCTTGAGTCATTCTATTGAGCTTGCTTTAATATTGATTAGACGTGGGCAGTATAAAGCTGCTGAGCTTCTTCTTAGCATAGTGGAAGCCCATTCCCGAAAGAAATATAGTTCTACCAGTCTGTAGGATGCAAGTGGCGATTGAGCTTCATTTGGAAAAAGTGCAGCCCAAGCCCTGCAGAAACTATCTCCAGAAACTGGACTACCACCGCTTAGTTTCTCTGACTCTGTGTCACCTGCTGCCTAGAAGCTTCATTGCTATCAATGAGTCATGCTGATTTTCGAGCAACATAACATTAGTGAAGGTGCTTGTCAATTTTCTTTTGCCGCACTTGAGCAAGTAGATGGAGCTCTCAATCAAAGAATCAATGGTTATGATGGGGACACATTAAATGAATCAGCGACAACTATTAGCAGACGGCTTTGGGCAAATGTGTTCAAGTTCACATTGGATCTTAATCACTTCTATGATGCATATTGTGCTATTATCTCAAATCCTGACGAGGAGAACAAACACATCTGCTTGAGGCGTTTCATAAATGTTCTTTTTGAGCATGGTGCATTGAAGATTCTATCTAATGGTCAACTACCATTCATTGGTTTAATGGAAAGGGTTGAGCATGAGCTCTTTTAGAAGGTAGAGCAATTGGATATTCTAATGAGGCAAAATCCATACAAGCTTCTTTATTCTTTTGAGATGCATAGGCATAATTTGCGAAAAGCAACAGTGAGTTATATGTATCGATATACAACTCGTTTGAGGACTGAAACCAGTTCAAGAGATAATTAGCAGTCTCTTCTCTCATTACAAGAAAAGTTGAATGGGCTTTCTGCTGCTATCAATGCACTGCATCTTGTTCACCTGGCACATGCTTGGATTGAACCGCCATCTGAAGATATCTCATTTGAGCACGAGCCTTATCAGAGTAGAAAGGCTAGAAAGGCAGTTGAACCACAGACTGCTACTAAGTCCATCCAGCCCCAATATTATCCTTATCTTGACATTGAGAAACGTGAGAGAGAGTTTGTGATGACATCAGCTGAATATTTGCTTTCACTTAGCAATGTCAAATGGTCATATTTAGGAGATCCTGTTGCCCCTTCAGAATTGGTCGATACCTTGGTCCAAACAAATTTGTATGATATGGCTTTTATTGTTCTCTTGAAATTTTGGAAGAATTCAGGCCTAAAAAGGGAATTGGAGAGAGTTTTCTCTACTATGTCATTGAAGTGTTGTCCCAATGCTGTTGGTTCACCGGTCGCCGGGAAAGATCTCAAAAGACAAGGTTTATTGCTGACATCAACAATAAATGAAGCAGCTGTGCCTGGTTTGTCTGATATGGGTAGTCGAACTCCACAATACACGGGCAATTCTCACTGGGAAAATCTTGAGCTTTATCTGGGAAGGTATGAGGACTTTCATGCCAGATTGCCTATTGTCGTTGCTGAAACTCTTCCTCGTACAGATTCTCAAATTGAACTCCCCCTTTGGTTAGTGGGTATGTTCAAGGGCAATAGAAAGGACACGAGCTAGGATATGGCTGGAAATGAATCAAACCCAACATCTTTGTCTCAGTTATTTGTTGATTACGGAAGATACACAGAGGCTACACATTTGTTGCTGGAGTACATCGAATCACCGGCATCAGCGAGGCCTGCACATGTCATTCACTGCAAAAGGCCATCCGCTATGTGGTTCCCATACACAACAGTGGAGCGAAAAGTGTGAGGTCAGATTGGCTCATGAAGTACACTATAAAGCACGATGAAATTGAAAATGGGGTTGAAGATAAGAAGAAAACTCGATGAGTTTCAACTAGACCATGATGGTTTCTACGTGTTATTGTCAACCCTATATGCTTCCAAAGGAAATTCAGATAATGTGCTTGAGATTAGAGGAATTATGGAGTAGTAAGACTATTAAAAAATAAAAAAAATCCCAAGTTGTAGCAAGATTGAAGCATGGAGTAATTCATGAATTTCTGGTTGAGGATGAGACACATCCTCAACGAAAAGATACTGAGAATATATGTGAAGATCTAATAGCAGGAAGCTATTTGGGAGTTTAAAAAGGAAAGACACGGATATTTTCATAAGTTTGTTGATGTATTTCTAAATTTCGAGGACGAAATTTTTATAAGGATGGTAGAATGTAATATTTGAGATTTTTTATTAGGTTAAAGAAAAGGTGGTAGGACCCACTTTAAATAAAGAAATAAAAAGAAAACAAAAAGGAGAAGAGATAAAAAGAAAAGGAAAGCCCACGTTCGGGCAGCAGAAGAAAAGAGGAAAGAAGAAGAAGAAGAAAGAAAGAAGAAAGAGAAGAAAGAAGAGAGGGGGCTTTGTGTGTTCACGCCGTAGGCAACTCACCAAGCTTATTTACAAAGCCCGGGAAGTGATCGCACCTTTTGTTCTTCCAATCGGAGTAGCTTCAGAGTTAGGGTTTGAAATTCAGAATTTGTGAAAATCGAGCGGCGAAGTCCGATTTTGGAGTCGTTGAGCCGTGTATTTTTGCAAGAATGATAGTTTAGGGTATTGTAGAGCCGTGAGATTTTACAGATCGTGATTTGAGCTTATGGTTTGTCCGGAACAAAATTTCGAAGTTTCCTGTGCGCAGTGACCAGTACACGAACAGCAGCTTTAGGCCCGTATTTTGTCATTTTTCGACTTGATTTTGGGACGGCCAAGTTGGGATTCTTGTAGTATGTTTGAAGGGCTTTTTATTAATTATAAGTATGTTCAGATTGGGGTTCGGAGGAGAAAGTTAAGGCTCGATCGAGTTTTGCGCTTAAACTCCGTATTGCAAATGACTTGAATAATCACTTTGGTCATGCGATTTATTAGCACATAGGAATCGTTTTGTTAACGTTTAGACATATTATAGCTGTTTCATGGTCGACGTAGTGTGTTACCCAAAATTAATGTTGTTTCTCGCTTATTTGATAGGACCGCGAAATCGAAGGATCAAATAACGTGAGTTATTTGATTTTGGGGCATCCCCAAGTGAGTAGTACTAGTGTCTCCTTTGGTTTTATGAAACTCATGTACTAAGGTAAGATTAATCGATATATACTCGTGTAAGGAAGTGAGGACCTATTTGTTGTATAACGATGGATATGGTGCTCGGTAATTTTTGAGTTATTGTGGGATGATTCGACAAACCTCTCTTGAAGGGTTATGCATGTTGTTTTGGTACAACTGATTTATGTGGTTATGTGATGATTATTGAAACATGATATGTGTTGTGTTAAAGAAATCAAATGTGTTGTGAACAAGTAAAGGACTACGTGCTACACAAATCATGTGAGTCACCTCTAGGGTCTTGTAGTCAAGGGCTAAGTGCTACATGGTGACTTGAGTCACATGGGAGCCACCTCTGGGGCCTTGCACTACCGACATGCATAGTAAGGGACTAAGTGCTACATGATAACGTAACTTCGTGGGAGCTACCTCTAGGGCCTTGTACTATCGCTATATGCGGTCAAGGGCTAAGTGCTACACAATAACGCAATTTTGTGGGATACACCTCTAGGGCCTTGAGTTTGGATATTGACCGGGAAATGAACCATTGATATGAGATAGGATGAGCCCAATTATCGAACAAAATTGGTGATGCTGATTTTTTTATTATGGACGAATGAGAAATTTTGCTATTTGATATAGCTAGGTTGAGGTAACATATAACGCATTTTGTTTATCATATTTTTGTTTGACGATAATGAGTCATGTCTTGAGTTTTAAAGATGGATGTGGAAGTTTGATATGCTTTTATGGTACGTACTACTCATTGAGCTTGTGGTTGCTCACTCCTCTATTTCCAAACCTTTTCAGGTCCTTTGGTTAGCAGCTAGTAGGTCAAAGAGTTATATCGATGGGGACCTTTGGAGGTAGACTTTTGGTATGGTTTGAGGCTGCATTCTTCAGGTGGAAGGACGGCCGTGTTACCCCCCATCCTTGTAGGATTTTGGGGCGTGACATTATATAAACATGTTCTTTGGTGATTCATGTAAGTGTAGGTGTGGCGAAAATATGGTTTGTGTTTGTAGGTGCTATAGTAAATCTTGAGATACTTTTAATTAAAATCAGAGCCTTATTAGTTTTGTGTTGTATAATTCACTCTGTTCTGAGAGAAAAGAAAAGCAATATTTATCGTTCATCAGATTATTCATATGATTTACCAGCAGTTTAGCAGTCTAGTCACACTTAAATAGATTATTTTTGAAGAAGCTCTTTGATGGTCATATCATTCTGTCAATTATTTTTTATTTAAACATCACTCTTTCAAGATTATCCTTTTGTATCTTTGGGATTCATAAGTCCACTAGAAATTACATATCTGTTACGTTGGCGTGAGAACTTATATGACAGATTCTGGCATGGTCAGGTTTCAAAAATGAGATTAAGGGGCCTGCAGAAAATGAAGTATTTCCTGAATTTGGGGTTGTGCATGATGCTGATTGCCTTGATGCCATTGGGGCCTTAGGTAATAATAAAGAAATCTTGAGTTTTATTTTCTCTATCTTACCTATGCAGAATCATTTCTCTAATTAAATTTTAGTGTTAGAAGTTGAGAAATACTGAAAATTGAATGATGCCTGTGATGTTTACCCATATTAGCTAGTTGTGTGCCCTTCCCTAAGTGGTTTTGTGGGCTGTTCTTTTTGCTCCATTTACTTCTTTGTTTGTGACTGAAAGAAAATAAGCACACCTTGTCATGAAAATTAATGCGTATTTGTTGCCTTCTAACTGCATCTGTCCTTGTACTGTTTTTGAGATACTTTTTTATGACATGAGGTTGTGTGCAGGAATAGCTCATTGCTTCACATTCGGGGGAAGCAGAAACAGAGTTCTCCACGATCCTGCCATCCAGCCACAGTCAGATCTTTCCTAGGAACACTACATGAAGAGAGAGGAGCAGACTACCTTGAATCATTTTTATGAGAAACTTCTGAAGCTGAAGGATTTGATGAAAACAAAGGTAAAAAGTTGGGCTTGTATATAGGACCTACCTTCGTTGATTTTCGATTTTGTAGTAATTCCACTTGCTTGCTCTTTCCAATGGTTACTACATTTTTCAGAGCTGATAGATGACCCTTTAAAATATACCTTCCTTCTGATTGTGTGGGGGTTTGAAACGCTCATGCTGGACAAAGGAGAGCTGAGAAGTGGCACAAGTTTATGCTCGAGTATCTGGAAGAGTTCTACAAAGGGTGGGATGGGCGAGTCTAGAGTAGGTACCTGATTCTCTTTGACAGAGTTCTTAAATTCTAGGACATTTAGATGCTTACTTTTCCGATTCTTGTGGGTTGGTCTTTTATCTTGTTACTGTGGAACAGCGGGTAATACTGACGAGGTATCATCCCAACTGAAGAGTATTATCACCATCACCATTTCCAATGGTTTAGCCCTTCCCGATTACAATACCAAAATTTCTCTATAGTGAAGATCCATCGTTGAATCCAGTTTTAGCATGTCAGTTGTTGATGCATTGTAATCATAAACATATATCACCTCCTGGGTTATTTAATTCCCTTATTGGTTTGTTGCATTTGTTAGAACTTCGTTAAATTTCCAGTTGTGGTTGCCCATTTCAAAAATGTTGCCGTGTTTGTTAAAAGATGGAATGCCATCTAGATTGCATTCCGTTGAAGATGAGACATTCTCTAGATGAGCTAGAGATCGATACGGAATCACGAGCAGCATGGGTTTCATGGGGATGTGGATGATTCTGAGCTGGTTTTTTCCGAAGCCGTTTCATCTTGATGATTAACTAGGTCTATGAAGAGCAATTTTATATACACTTCAGACATAAATGGCTATAATGGGGAAAGCACTGCAAGAATATATGAAATGGGGAATGTAGTGCAAGTAAAATAACGTGAGAACTTGGGAGCTAAGGAAATAAGATGGTTGTAGTGTTGTTTTAGGGGTTAAGTAATAAGATACCAAGATTCTAGACTTAAATTTTAAGGGGTGAAGACTGAAAATGCTAAAATTATTTGAATAGGATATATTTGGGTTTTCACTACCAAAAAATTCCAACAATATGTGAACCTCAAATTACAATAAGAGGAGCAAACTCTTTTGTATCTGTTACCATCTAAGCGAACACATTGTTGGTGAACAAATGGATAATTAAGCGGTCGTGACCAAATCATTTATATTTGGCATTTGCAATCCTACAAATGAAATATATATATATATATATATATATATATATATATATATATATATATATATATATATATATATATATACATATATATATCACATAGATATGCCAAAACCATATAATTAGCAAGGACGGGCACATAGTCGAATTGAGTTTTCTATCAAGAAGCAAGGACTGTTTTACAAGAACCAGACCATTAATATGCACTTTTGCAGGAATAGATTTATGTATATTTTCATTATTTGAATTATCCACACTGATGCGCTTATTTAAGAGCTCGAGGATTCCTTTAAATTGTAATCTGGATATGAATGAGTTGCAGCATCATGCTGGACTTTGAAGCTTAGTTAATAAGCTTACCAGTTATTTCTCTGAAGAATGAGAAGGACGGAGAGCTGACCCAATTGGCTCGAGGAAATTCCGCAGCTAAAATCTTGGCATGTATATTCTTTTCTTGAAAACAATGAAGCGGTGTATCAATCACTCGCGTGCACTTTTAAAGACCGACATAAGAGCCAGCAAATGGATTTCTCGCTTCCGAGCTTAGCTGCAGTACTTACTCCAGGAAAAATAACTCACATGCATCTGCATTTGTATTTGCATGTGCTCCCTAACAAATAAAACAACAGTTAGAGCTGGAAGGCACGAAAGTGAAACTTTAGATTCAAAATTTTTTCATATGCAATGAAATTTCAATTGTGCAGGCATCAAATGCGGCGGCAGCAAGAGCATCTTCATGTTTCATGATGAACTTTTGCAATGTGATGGACAAGGTGGTAATTACAAGAGCCAATTCACTGTACCACTATGGCTCGAAATTTTTCCATTTTTCATGTTGGCATAAAATAAAAATAGAGTATTGACTTGACAATACTAATCATCAATAGTAATTGATGTTGTGATGCTTGAATTTTGACTCAGTCAACATTGACTAGTAAAAGAAAGTAAAGTTGACTCTCTTTATAAAGAAAAGGAGCACGCATTCAAAAAAGAGAAATAAGAAAAAAACAAAAGAGAGATGTGAAGGTGGGGGGGGGAAAAAAAAAAAAAAAAGAAAGCAAAAGGAATATACACCACAAGGGTCTCGCTAAACTAGATTAACCTTGTTTTACAATGCCCGATAAAGATTTAAGCCATTTATTTATCTAATTGGAGAAATTTTCAAAACTAAGCTCTAATTTTGGATCTTTGTGAATTTTAAGCTGGTGGATTATTGTTAAGCCGAGAAATCATGGAGTATTGATAATTTTAGGTGTTGCAGAACTATAGAATTTTACATGACTCGATTTAAGCTTATAGTTTGCCCAAAATGAATTTCAAAATTATGTATGTGTGCTAAAAAATCAGTGAATTTCCTAGTTTAACGATGGTTTTGGCCTATCTTCAGTGGGCAAAGCTTAGGGTATCTACCTATCTCAAAAGAGTTTTCGTTTGATAGAAAATTTGCTAGAATTAGCACGTATGAGAGAATTAATAAATAGAATAAAAAGAAAAGAGTTCGATGGAGGGTTGTCATGCAAACAAGTCCAATATGCAAGCTAGGTGTAGCGAACATTAGTGAACGACTACTATGACGAACCCTTCATTGTTGTGTAGAAGTCGATTGGTTGATGAATAATCATCGTTTAGAATCGTTAGTTAAGATAGTGTTTCACTTGGTTTTGACATCAAATTTTGTTTAATTGATAGGATTATGAAATTATTTATTTTGCTTTGAGCATTCCTAGGTAAGTGGTGTTGAACTCTTTTATGATTTTATAAAAACGTTGAACTCTTTTATGATTTTATAAAAACTATGTCTTTAAATAATAGTATATCTCTCTCTCTCTCTCTCTATTTATTGAGCTAAGGAGCATATTTGTTGTATAAAGGCGGATCAAGTGTTTATTGCTTTTTAGTTATTGAAATGTGATTTGATAAACCTTCCTTAATAGGTTATGTGTACTATTTTGTGAATAAATTACTTTTGAAAAAATTTAAGATATACTTTACAAAAAGGGATTATGATTCATGAATTGAGCTGCAAACGATTATATGCTTTGGAATGCGATATAGATTCATAATTGATTTTGTAGATTTTGGAGGATGATGTTGTGGGTTTGTGTTGGTGTTCAGTGAGCCCGTTTAAGGGGTTTGTGAATATGCATACTAGTTTTAAAATATTCTTATGAGTTGGCCACTAGCAATATAGGTAGAAACCTAGTCAAGGGATGATGTTTCATTTACTTTACTTTATTTTTCCTTTCTTTCCTTTCTCATGCCACCAATTATGCTCTTCTCTAGATGTTAATCCAATGTCCCCCATGGCCACAGCATTTACAAGAGTCCATTCACTGTGCCTTTATGGCTTGAAATTTTTCCGTTCTTCATGTTCGCATTAAATAAAAATAGAGTATTGACTTGACAATACTAACAATAATTGTTGTTGTGATGGTTGGATTTTGACTCAGTCAACATTGACTAGTAAAAAAATGTAAAGTGGATTCCCTTTATAAAGAAAAGGAGTGCGCGTTCAAAAAGAGAAATAAAGAAGAAAAGAGAGATGGAGAGGTGTGAATGAAAGGAAAAAGGAAAAAAAGGAAAGGAAAAGGAGTACATAGCACGAGAGTCTCGCTAAGCTAAATTAACTTTATTTCACAATGCCCGATAATGATTTAAGCCTTCTGTCAATCTAATTAAAGAAATTTTCGAAACCGAGCCCTAATTTTGGATCCTTGTGAACTTCAAGCCGGTAGGTTAAATCTATGAGTTGTTAAGCTAAGAAATTATAGAGTATTGATAGTTTCAAATGTTGTAGAACTATAGAATTTTACATAATTCGATTTAGACTTATACCCTAAACTTATAGCTTCGGAACTATTCACCAGAGATTTGAGCATCATCAGGTTAATTATCGAGATGCGCCTGTTGCCTCGCCATTAGATCTACCAGACTAGAATGCTTTTTGAAATAATTGATGTTTAATTGATAGGTTACGAAATCATTGACTTAAATAGTTAAGTTATTTTGCTTTGAGCATTCCTAGGTAAGTGGTGTTGAATTCTTTTATGATTTTACAAAAACTATGTCTTAAAATAATAGTAACTCTCTCTCTCTCTCTCTCTCTCTCTCTCTATTGAACTAAGGAGCATATTTTCTGTATAAAGCCGGATCAAGTGTTTATTGCTTTTTAGTTATTGAAATGTGATTTGATAAACCTTCCTTAATAGGTTATGTGTACTATTTTGTGAATAAATTACTTTTGAAAAAATTTAAGATATACTTTACAAAAAGGGATTATGATTCATGAATTGAGCTGCAAAAGATTATATGCTTTGGAATGCGATATAGATTCATAATTGATTTTGTAGATTCAGTGTCTCTGTGAGCTCGTTTGAGGGATTTGTGAGTATATGTACTAGTTTTAGGATATTCTTATGAGTTGGCGAGCGAGATAAGTAGAAACCTAACCAAAGGATGATGTTTTTTTTACTTTACTTTCTTTTTCCTTTCTTTGCTTTCTCGTGCTACCAATCATGCTCTTCTCTAGATGTTAATCCAATGCCCCCATAGCCACGGCATTTACAATATTCTATTCACTGTGCCACTATGATTTGAAATTTTTTCGTTCTTCATGTTCACATTAAATAAAAATAAAGTATTGACTTGACTATATTAATAGTAATTAAACAATAATTGATGTTGTGATGTTGGATCTTGATTCAGTCAACATTGATTAGTAAAAAAATGTAAAGTGGATTCCCTTTATAAAGAAAAGGAGTGCGCGTTCAAAAAGAGAAATAAAGAAGAAAAGAGAGATGGAGAGGTGTGAATGAAAGGACAAAGGAAAAAAAGGAAAGGAACAGGAGTACATAGCACAAGAGTCTCGCTAAGCTAAATTAACTTTATTTCACAATGCCCGATAATGATTTAAGCCTTCTGTCAATCTAATTAAAGAAATTTTCGAAACCGAGCCCTAATTTTGGATCCTTGTGAACTTTGAGCCAGTGGGTTAAATCTGTGAGTTGTTAAGCTAAGAAATTATAGAGTATTGATAGTTTCAAATGTTGTAGAATTATAGAATTTTACATAATTCGATTTAGACTTATACCCTAAACTTATAGCTTTGGAACTATTCACCAGAGATTTGAGCATCATTGGGTTAATTATCGAGATGCGCCTATTGCCCCGCCGTTAGATCTACCAAACTAGAATGCTTTTTGAAATAATTGATGTTTAATTGATAGGTTACGAAATCATTGACTTAAATAGTTAAGTTATTTTGCTTTGAGCATTCCTAGGTAAGTGGTGTTGAATTCTTTTATGATTTTACAAAAACTATGTCTTAAAATAATATTAACTCTCTCTCTCTCTCTATTGAACTAAGGAGCATATTTGTTATATAAAGCTGGATCAAATGTTTACTGCTTTTTAGTTATTAAGAGGTGGTTTGATAAACCTTTCTTAATAGGTTATATGTGCCATTTTGTGAATAAATTACTTTTGAAAAAATGTAAGTTGTACTTTACAAGAAGGGATTATGATCCATGAATTGAGCTGCAAAAGATTATATGTTTTGGAATGCAATATAAATTCATAATTGATTTTATAGATTAGTGTCTCGTGAGCTCGTTTGAGGGATTTGTGAGTATATGTACTAGTTTTAGGATATTCTTATGAGTTGGCGAGCGAGATAAGTAGAAACCTAACCAAAGAATGATGTTTTCTTTACTTTACTTTCTTTTTCCTTTCTTTGCTTTCTCGTGCTACCAATCATGCTCTTCTCTAGATGTTAATCCAATGCCCCCATAGCCACGGCATTTACAATATTCAATTCATTGTGCCACTATGATTTGAAATTTTTTTCGTTCTTCATGTTCACATTAAATAAAAATAAAGTATTGACTTGACTATATTAATAGTAATTAAACAATAATTGATGTTGTGATGTTGGATCTTGATTCAGTCAACATTGATTAGTAAAAAAATGTAAAATGGATTCCCTTTATAAAGAAAAGGAGTGCGCGTTCAAAAAGAGAAATAAAGAAGAAAAGAGAGAAGGAGAGGTGTGAATGAAAGGAAAAAACAAAAAAAAAGGGAAAGGAAAAGGAGTACATAGCACGAGAGTCTCGCAATGATTTAAGCCTTTTGTCAATCTAATTAAAGAAACTTTCAAAACCAAGCCCTAATTTTGGATCCTTGTGAACTTTAAGCCGGTGGGATAAATCTCTGAGTTGTTAAGCTGAGAAATTATAGAGTATTGATAATTTCGAATGTTGTAGAACTATAGAATTTTACATAATTCGATTTAGACTTATACCCTAAACTTATAGCTTCGGAACTATTCACCAGAGATTTGAGCATCATCGGGTTAATTATCGAGATGCGCTTGTTGCCCCGCCATTAGATCTACCAAACTAGAATGCTTTTCCACAGTCCATGGATGAGCACTAGTAGCCGCGCCACCAACTCAGCTTTAGCTCTAGAAAAATTAGCTTTCTTGCAACGATTTATCATGTTTCCTAAAGAGATTCAGGATGAGCAATAACGCGGGAAAAGAAAGAAAAGAATAAATAAAAAAGAAAAAAATCAGAAAATTCACAAAAATAATCAAAATCACGTTGTGTCAAATATAAAAAAATCAGTTTGTTTAGGTCAGATCACTAGTTATGTCACTTAAGATGGTCTAAGATTAATGGACTGATATGTCAACATCTTCAGATGAAAATTAGTTAGAAGGAAAACATTGAAATATCCAAAAAAGAGTTTATATTGAAAGATTTAAAATTACATTGAAATTCGGTTATTCATGAATAAATCGGTAATTTTCCCAATCTCGTTTGGTCTTCCATTCCCTTGCTCTTTCCTAGCTCTTTCCTAATTCCCAATGATTAAAACCGGTTCATCTTCAATATTCAACTATCCACGTGAACTTCTATTGATCGATTCAATCTCGATCCTCTCAAACATCAAACAGTAGGATGAAGAACATGAAACCACTACCTCTTTTATTCCTCTTCATGTCTGTCCAGCTCGAAGTGCTCACGGTCTTAGTCACCGGTAACAACATCGGCGTATACTCGCCGATTAATGATATCGCCGTCAACTGCGGCTCCTCCAGCAACTCCTCTATGTCTGAGCGGACTTGGATCGGAGACGCAGAGGATGGTTCGACCTACTCTCCAATTGATGAATCTCATTCTTCTATCATTGCAAGTGCAAGAGGTTCACCTTCGTCTGGCCACAACCTCGTCATATACGAGACTGCTCGTCTCTCCC
The DNA here is from genome assembly GCA_016097545.1 of Eucalyptus victrix. Lineage (NCBI taxonomy): Eukaryota > Viridiplantae > Streptophyta > Magnoliopsida > Myrtales > Myrtaceae > Eucalyptus > Eucalyptus victrix. The sequence continues at coordinate 33,800,645 of CM027844.1, forward strand.
CCTCCGAATTCGTCTACACCTTCCACCTCACCGCGGGGCCCAAATTTGTTCTCCTCCACTTCTTCCCCTCGGATTACCTCAACTTCAGCCGTGCCGATTCATTCTTCTCGGTCAGGGCCAACGGCTACACTCTGCTCCGCAACTTCAGCGCTTCCCTCTTTTCCGATCATACCGGCTTAACGAGCTTCCACAAAGAGTTCTGCTTAACTGTCGGAGCTGACCAGATATTGAACGTTACGTTTGCTCCCACTCCTGGTAATTCAGACGCGTATGCTTTCGTGAATGGAATAGAAGTCATTTCCATGCCCGAAAGTCTCTACTACAACTCCGTCATCGACTCAAACGAGGGAATCAAGTTGGCAGGTCAGGTGACGCCGTACACCTTCGGTACTGCTGATGCTCTCGAAGCGGTGAAGCGCTTGAACATCGGAGGACAGTTTATTGGCTCAGCTGGTGACACGGGAATGTACAGGACCTGGGACGCAGATGATGTCTATGTGACTAGTTCGAACATCGGAGTTTTACCTGTTAACACAACTATCCAACTCAATTACAGTGACCAAGTGCCAAATTATACGGCTCCAGATAGCGTATACACAACGGCAAGGACTATGGGAACGGACAAAAGAATCAATCTGAGCTACAACCTCACGTGGTCCGTCGAGGTGGATACGAACTTCTACTACTTGGTCCGGTTACACTTTTGCGAATTCCAGATAGAGATAAATAAGTCCTCAGATAGGGTTTTCAAGATTTTCATAGATTCACAACTGGTCGAGGGTCGTGCGGATGTCATTAGTTGGAGCGGGAAGGGCATGCCCGTCTATAGAGATTATGCGGTAGCCCTGCATCACAGCCAAAAGAAAAGAACCAACCTCTCGGTCGCGATGGGCGCGCTTCCAGATGGTTCTACTGTTTACTCTGATAGCATCTTGAATGGCCTCGAGATATTCAAGATCAACGATCCAGACCGGAATCTCGCAGGGCTGAACCCAGATCTAGTCACAGATAAACAGCCAGTGCCTCTGCCGGCAAGCAAAGCGTCATCGAACCTCGGCAAAGCAACAAAGATTGCCATCGTTGCTGGCGTAGCTTCGGGCTTCACCGTGCTCTCTCTCCTGGCTTTCTTCATTTACTGGCGACAAAACAGAGGGAAGGATTCGGCCTCGAACGATGGCACCTCATGGTGGGGCCCGGTTTCTACTGCGACAACCAAGTCGACGACAACCCAGGTGTCGTCCCTGCCATCAGATCTGTGCCGCCACTTCTCGCTGGCCGAGATCAGAGCGGCCTCGAACAACTTCGACCAGGTTTTTATTATTGGTGTGGGTGGGTTTGGCAACGTGTACAGGGGCTATGTTGACGGGGGCACCACCCAAGTGGCGATCAAGCGGCTGAACCCGCGGTCGCAGCAGGGCCTCCACGAGTTCATGACCGAGATCGAGATGCTCTCGCAGCTTCGGCACCTCCACCTGGTCTCTCTGATCGGGTTCTGCAACGACGCGGGAGAGATGATATTGGTGTATGACTACATGGCGCGCGGGACTTTACGTGACCATCTCTACAACACCGATAATCCCCCCCTCCCCTGGAAGCAGCGCCTCCAGATCTGCACGGCAGCCGCGCGTGGGCTGCAATACCTCCACACCGGTGCCAAGCACACCATCATACACCGCGACATGAAGACAACCAACATCCTACTCGACGACGAGTGGGTTGCCAAGGTGTCCGACTTTGGGCTCTCGAGGTTCGGGCCCACAAGTGTGTCCAGGACGCACGTCAGCACTAACGTGAAGGGCACCTTCGGGTACCTAGACCCGGAGTACTGTAAGCGCCAGCAGCTGACTGACAAGTCCGATGTCTATTCCTTCGGTGTGGTGCTATTCGAGGTGCTGTGTGCAAGGCCCGTCGTGAACCGAACGGCCCCGAAGGAGCAGATCAGCCTGGTCGCATGGGCTCAGAGTTGCTGCAAGAGCGGGGCTGTCGAGGAGATCCTGGACCCGCACTTGAGGGGGGCAATCGCCCCCGAGTGTCTCGACAGGTTCTGCGAGATTGCCATGAGCTGCTTGCAGGAAGAGGGTCCCAAGCGGCCATCCATGAATGACATTGTGTGGGGCCTCGAGTTCGCACTACAGCTGCAGGTAAGCGCAGAGCAGGAGGTGATAGACCATGTGGGTGCGTCCGTGCACAATGCCGATGACACCGACGATGACGCGGTTCCGATTGGAGGCAATTCGATGAGCCGCAGCGATGAGGTGTTCATGTAACAGCCAAAAATTTCCCATATTCGATAGTAATATTTAGGATTAATTTTCATAATTTGATCATTAGAATACCAAGGCAGTATAATTAAGTTGATAGAATTCGATGTGTATGTTCCAAGGCAGTATAATTAAGTTGATAGAATTCGAAGTGTATGTTAGTGGTGTCGAATTGTCAATTCACTGCCAAATATTGATAGAATAAGTTTGGCATGTTTCGATTTTTATATTTAGAGATATTTAAATTTTAAATTTATTATATTGAGATTGTCCCAATATTTATATCCTTCATTTATGATTTAGTGGAAAATGTTTTGAGACTCGTGCATGTTCAGGACGAAAATATTTTCAAATTATTAGTTGTTTATAATGAAAATATTTTCAAAATCAAATGTTCATAACAAAAATAGATTTCCCAAATCTCTATCTTATGAGCCACTCCTCTTTTCCTTACTAAATATTTTAAACTCAGGCTTTATTTTGAAACATTGAACTTCGAAGTTTTGATATCATTCACGACATCATCAATGTTAACTTTGTTCCATTAATGCAATTGGTGAACCACACCTTTACTAATGAGAAAGGCTCATCTTCATTCTTATCAAAATATCTTCTAGTATCCAAATTTTATTGGACCATTTATATCCTAGCTAGCTTCATAGGGACATTTGAAGTTCATGCATTGGGACACTTACTTTTTAATTAAAGTTTAAATTTTCTTTAACCTTGATTTAATTATTACTCCTTCTTGATAACTATTGAGGACTCTTTGAAAAAAATTTCTTTTGCCCTGATTACATGAGCAAAAACGCTACCAAGTTTTCATTTTTTAAAAGGAGAGGTTTCTTTTCGTCAACTTCAACCACTAGACCGACTCTTTCCTTGCTTTCATTTTCAAGAACCTACAACACTGGAATTGATCGAAATTCTATTTCAATCTTTAGAGTTTGAAATAGGTAAATTGCCATGACCTCCCGAAGCGGGTGAAACCACTTAGGGATTTGGCTAATGAATAATTACTCGAGCTATCCAAAATCCATATTAATTCGCAACCTAGAATTCATGTTCTTAACATGCAAATCATTTTCAATGTGAAGTCGCTACTAATCAATTTATAGTAGGTTAATTGGAAACCCAAACAAAGTATCGAGAGAAATATTTTATTTCTACGAACCAGATATTATAGATACAATAATTTGGTTACACTAGATTTTTTTAATGTCATTTTAGTACCGTTCTTTTTAACTAAATTCTCTAATACCCCTTTAATAAAGTTATTTTCATGAAAAAGATATTTAGCAAATAATTTGAATCCATTTTATTACTCAATAATATGTGAGGTGGTCATATGAGTACACAAAGCACAAACTTGTCATATTATAAAGAAAATTGCGAAAAATAAAATTGAGAATTTTTAGTATATTTTACCATGGTGCAATAATGAAGAATATATAAAGTCCATTGATTAAGCATTCTAAGATAACATATTACTTAGGATATGCATAATTAGACGGAGATACGTGTGTAGTTTTATAAGAAATGGAGCTTTGATAAAATTATTATATTTTCATATATAAAATAATATCCCAATTATCCACTGCTGCGATTCTCAATCTCCGGTGCATGATTGTAGACTGTACAGTCGTTTGATCTATCCTCTTTATTGCAGACGGTACAGTCGTTTGATCTTATCCTCTTTATTGCAGACAGTACGGTGGTTTTCAGGCAAAGAGAGAGGATCGGTTTAGAAAGTAGGAAAAGGGTTCATAAAAATACTCAAGCCTCTCCCTGGCGGGCACCACGTGGCACAGGCACTCTCTCTCAACATTTCCTTGATCGGACGCTTGAGTAGATTTTTCAAACGATTCCGCACGACTTCGGGGGACTTTTCAAGAATTTGTGCTGGGGCATCGGCTGAAGCTGCTCGAAATTCGTTTTTTTTTTTTTTTTGCATGTAGTTCGTGTTTGGAGTTCTGACCCTGACGTGAACGCTTAAGCTAGAGTTTTGTCGAAGCATGGCAAATTGATGCCCGCAAGTTTATTCGTGTTGCATTTCGTTAAGTGGTGATTTCTTGTGGATTCTTCTTGTGCCATTTTGAATCGACAATGACTCTTGGGTATGCGCATAAGCCACCTCTTCCTATACACCCAGGCGGCTGTTGCACGATTTTGTGAAATTCGGCTTTTCTTTTGAAAAAAATATTTTTTTATTTGTTTTTCGCAGTAGCTTGTAGTAGGCTTATTAAGAACCACGCATTGTCAGTATGATTAGCTTGGTAGTATTCTTTGCGTGTTGGTAATTTTTTTTAGTGCAATTTGCAGGGTGTTGTTGACACTTCAATTTTGTCTCTTTATCCATGTTATAATTGTATAAAAAATTATGGATTAATTTATAATTCTTAAAAAAATAGTTTTTATATTAATTACATAGCATGTAGGTATCAGGATCATTTGCATTAATAGTAATAGGATTTATAATAAAAAAAAACTAAAGAAAGGAAAAATAAAAAGTAAAAAACTAATTAATTCAAAAATTTTACTTAAAAAAGAAAATGCCAAAAAAACGAAGCGGGGTCGGGCTTCCCCGGCCTTTTTTTTTTTTAATTATCGCCTGGGCCCGGTCCTGACTCTTTCTTTTCTCTTTTTCCATTTCCCGCCTGGGCCCGGCCCATCCTTCCCTCCTCCGATGTCCTCCTCTCTTTCCTTCGCCCTGTTTTCCCTTCACGCGATTGGAATGACGCTGGTACGGGAGGAACAGTATAGACAGCAACAGAGGCAGGGCAGGGAGAGAGGGGCGTGATTTCCGGGTCAGGGCCAGGCCGGCAGGGCAGCTGGCGGTGACAGAAGCCATGTGCCCCTGCCGATGGCCGTTAAAGGAGAGGAGCGAGGGGGAGCGAGGGGGGGAAGGGAGATCTCGGTTGGTCGGCCGGGAAGTGCAAAACGTAAGTTGAAGTTCTGGGAATCAGGGTAGCAGCGTCAAAGGCAGTCTGTAGACAAAGGAGGAGAAATTAAGTTAGCAAAAGTGGGCTTATTTTTAATAACAGAGGGAGATGGGATTGGATTAAGTGGGCTTAGTTTAGTTAATGAAGTTCGGCCTTGATTAGGCTTGATGGATCTCGGGCTTAAGAAGGTTTTATGATTTTGGGTTTTGCTTGGGCTTTAAAGGAATCGGACTGGAAGTCTTAGATGTGCTTGGGCTTTAAAGGAATCGGACTGGAAGTCTTAGAAGTTCTTGGGCTTAGTGCATTTAGTTTGAACAAAATGGGCCTGATGAGTTTCCTTTTCGAAACGGGCAAATTTGTAATAAGCCCAGGCATGCCCCCACGGCCCAAGCTGGCGAGTGTAGGTTTAGTTCATTTTCGGGCTAGGCCTATGGCCCAGCCCAGTGTCTCCATTTTTGGATTAAAAAATTGATTTAAAAAATTCATATATTTTTTTGAAAAAAATTAAAAATTAAAAATTAAAATAAAATAAAATTTTGAAATTTTTTGAAATTTTTTTTTACAAAATTAAGCTTAAAAATTTGTTTTTGAGCAGTTTTCTCGTAAAAATGTGTGAAAGTCCTTGATTAAAAAAAAATTGAACAAGTTCATAGGATTTACAATACGGTGTTGTTTGTTGTTAGAGACACTAGTTTGCTATATTTGTGCATTTCCATTTCAATTATTACTTGATTTTGTGCACTTTCAATATGTTAATTGTTGTTTACCCTTTTTAGCTCTAAGCATTAGATTCTTTTTTTTTCTTGCAATTTGTTTAATACTTCCTTGGTCGTTGATTACTATTTTAAAGATTGTGCACCCGTATGATCGTTTTATTGCTTAACAAACATTTTCGTCAATTGAATAAAATTAGGTATTGAAAAGACACTACTTCATTAATTAGTGTAATCAAATATCTCAATATCGCGCGGGGTACAGGATTTGGTTGATATTGAACTTGCGTCAAACAATAAGATATTAATTGTTCCTTGAAGACATTTTAAATGCTTGTATGTAAAGGGCACTTTGTATTAGGATTACAATGACACATCACAAAAACAGTTTTTTTTTTCCTGCCTGTCTCACTTATAATTTTCATTTAAAATATATTTGTGTTTCATGCATTTCTACTCTTTTTTATTTTTGTAAATTAGAAACATTTTAAATATCATATTAATGCTGATACAAACGTCCAAATATAATCTTTTCATAATTTTTAAAATTTTAATAATAAATTGAATTACAATTGAGAAAGCTAAAAAAAAAAAAAACTATTTTCACTTTCATAGGTTTAACAAACTCGCTCATAGAAAAAAAAGAAAAAAAAAAAAAAAAAAAAGAAAAAGAAATATATATATATATATATATATATATATATATATATATATATATATATATATATATATATATATATATATATAAGTTAGAGTAAAGGATTACCCCTTCTTTTGCATTGTGTTTAATCCAAACTTGGAAAAGGTGCCATTATTACACTTGACTTGAAAAACAATTGTGAAATACTAAGAACATTTAATGTGCATTTTTTTGTAGCCATGGTTACAGCTAATATTATGACCGTGAGTATCGACCCCATACTACTTGCGGCGTTGCAGTTATGGCTGCATAAGATGAATTAGATGAGAAATGGTTAGACGCATTCCTTCAGAAGATGAGAATTTCATTCTGCTTGAGGCCCTCGACGCTGCAGTCAAGGAAGGGAGAAGGAAGGGAGAATGAGGATGGTAAAGACATTAGTAGATTACTCACCGCTGTGTGGACTGCTATTGAGAGTGCTCCTATAGAAAGGGAGCTTCTTTGATACTCAGCCAACGTTACACCATTCGTTCCATCTGTTTGTATCATAAGGAGAGCCTTGTTTTGGCTGGCCAGTCAGGTAGGATTTCATATTCACTAATCTCATCTCATTTCATTCACTATTAATTTGAATTAACTTTTTTTTTTTTTTTTTAATTCTCATAATCCAAATGACAGGGTTATATTTAACTCGTCGATACACACCCAACCATGTCCATGGTAATTATTAGTTATGGCGCCTCTCTTCTATAATGGAGTTAAACATAGTTTTTGGGGAAGATATATTTATAAATGTAGCTATTTATTGCACTTTCCTTGTTAAATATGTATACGTTGAATAACTTAGGGTGTCTAGTTTATTTGTTTCCATTTTTGGTATCCCTCTATGCTTGGTCAATATATCATTTAAAAAATTCGAAGACATGAAAATGTCTGGAGGTTCTTCTGTAAATCTGTTTAATAGATGCACTAATACAATAGGAAGTATATCATTCACGAATTTTATTGATGAAAACCTGGGGTAAAGACCACATACATTTGCACACATTAATATTTAAACTATGATGTATTTTGCAGATTAATATCTAACATAATATTTGTAAAATTAATCGAGAAGTGGAGCTTAATATCAAATTAACAAGTAGAATTATTAAGAATTGTAGATATGGATTTCAAGTCATGGTTGATTGGTCCAAGTTGTTCTCTAACATATTCTAATGTAATTAAATTTAAGTATACATCTTTTTGTTTGTCACCAATTTCTAATTGCTGACATGATTCGTCTCTCCTTTTCGGGCTGGTGGTGGCAATTTTAAGATATCACTCTGGAATCTTGCTACAAAATTAGGTATGAAACTGTTATCTCATATAGCGAAAAAATGATCTTATTCATCTTATTGATAGAGATCTCTAAATTGAAAGTGTATATGATAATTTCAATATATCCCTATGAGATCATATTATTACAATAAATAGGTTCTCGATTTGGATATTACGATACGATTTGAATTAATTGAAAATTCAAAGTCTAAAGAATATGTATTCATTAAGCGGATGTTCCATAAACTCAAGCGAAATAGATCTATGGATCCGTCACTGAATTTACGCATTAAAAAAAAGAGGTTTTTTTTTCCTCTTAAGATTATGCGTCATCATCGATTAAATGCCTCTGTTCTCTTATACATGCCTTTTAATATTCAAGTAATTTGAAGTTTGTCTTCTCTATTAATATATTGAGTTTATCATTTCCTTCTCAACTACTATTACTTAAGAAGATACGCAAATTTGAAAGTCTCAACCTTTTGATTCTTCAATTTTGGGAAAATTGCTTATTTGATGTTACGTGTAGGATTTTTCATCAAAAGAATTTGAGAATCCAAGTTGATGCACAATTGCTTGCTTGAGTTGGCATATCTAGCTCTTAGAGATGAAGACTCATGTGACAACTCTCAAAATACTTCAGTTTCTATATGCTGCAGAACTTTTGCATTTGGGAAGTTATGTTTAAAGCATCATCCAAAGTTGATGTGGGAAGTAAATTTCATAAAAAAAATTAATAAAAGTAATTGTGAAAGCATGAGATATTGATTCATTTAGACAACTGAATATACCCAAGCTAATTTGATATTTGTGCATCCGTGCGGAGAAGCACCATATCCCGATGGATTCAGTAATAAAAATGCCACAAGGAAATCTATAGGTAGATGTTTGTGCTGTGGTGCTCCTCCACACAGTTACACAAGTATCGAATTACCTTGGTGTATCCAATTGTGTAAATGAATCAACATCTCATGCTTTCGCAACTGCTTTTATTAATCCTTTTGTAAAATTTCCTCCCACATCAATGCTGAGTGATGCTTTCGACATACTTCGCAAGTTCAGTAAAAACTAGATTTGCCAACTGAAGCAAGCAATTGTGGATCAACTTGAATTCTCCAATCCTTTTAATGAAAGAAAGTTACTGCACCTAACATCAAATATGCAATTTTCTCAAAAGTGAAGAATCAAAAGGTTGGGGCTTTCACATTTACGCTTTCTTCTTAGGTATATATAATAGTTGAGATGAAAATGATAAATTTAAGATATTAATAGAGAATGCAAACTTCATTTAGCTTGAAAATCAATACAGAGAATAGAATATTTGTCACTAAACACGCACACTGTTAAGTGAAAAAAGAACCTCTTTTTTTTTTTTTTTTATTGCATAAATTCAGTGATGAATCCATCGATTTATTTTAGGAAGAGATTTTAAAAAGTTCACTTCATGAATACATATCCTTTAGACTTTGAATTGAATTAAATCAGATTGTACCACAATATCCGAATCAAGAGTCTATTCATATTAATACTATAATTTCAAAGGGATATACTGAAATTATCATTTTAGACTTTTTCTTTCAATGGATGCAATAATATTCTTTTTCACTATATGACATGGTAGTTTCATATATTTGATTTTGTGGCAAGATTCCAGGGTGATATCTTGAATTGCTTAAATGCTGCCTCCACGAAGAGGGTAGAATAATTATGTTAGCAACTAGAAATGGTTGATGAATTAAAAGGCGCATCTTTAAATTTAATTATGTTCAAATATGTTAGTAAACAACTTGGACCAATCAACTTGACCTCAAATCCATATGTACAATGCGCAAAAATTCTACTTGGCAATTTGGTATTGAGTTCGACTTCTCGGTTAAATTTATAAATGTTATGTCAAATATTACCGTGACATAAATCATGGTTTAAATAGTAATTTACACACATAGATGTAGTCCTCGTCCCTAAGGTTTTTCGTCGGGAAAAGTACCAAAAAAGTCATAAACCAATTGCATTAGTACCAATTCAGTCATAAACTTTTCAATTGGACCAATTCAGTCCTAAACCTTTTAATATTGATATCAATTCAGTCCACCGGCCAATTTTGGTCGGTCGGGCGCCGACGTGGCAATTTTTATGATATTTTAATGATATTTTAATTAATTTTTATTAATTTTTTTCTTTTTCATTTTCTTTTCTACTTTCTTCTTCGCTATTGCCAACGAGCCTCCGGTGAGGCTCTCCTAGAGCTGCGGTGAGGCGGCTTCGCCCGGATCTGGGTGAGGCTAGCCTCGCCTGCGGCTGGCAAGGCCATGGCGGCCATCGCCAGGGCGGAGGCGAGGGCCGCGAAGCCCTCGCCAGCCGCCGGCGAGGGTCGCGACCCTCGCTTGGCCTTGCCCAGGGTTGCGGGCGAGGCCAACCTCGAAAGAAGGAGAGGAGGGTGTTGGGGTAGCGGGCTAGGGTTTCGGAGGCGAAGATCGGGCGGAGGAGTGGCGGCATGAGTCGTGGGAGGTGGGGGACCAGGGCCTCGAATTGGGATTTCGTGGAGGTGAGGGCGGTGGTGACGAGGTCGAGAAGCTCCGGGGTCGACAACGGAGGAGGCGCCAGGGACTCAGCGGCAAGGCCAGGGCGAGGTCGAGCAAGGGTTGCGACCCTCGTCGGCATCTGGCGAGGGCTTTGCGGCCCTCGCCTCTGCCCTGGCGATGGCCGCCATGGCCTCGCCAGCGGCTCTAGGAGAGGCCGGGTGAGGGCTTTGCAGCCCTTGCCCAGTGGCCAGCGAGCCTCATTGGAGGCTCGCTGGCAACCACGAAGAAGAAAGCAGAAAAGAAAAGGAAAAAGAAAAGAAAAAAGGAAAAAAATTATTGAAAATAAAAAAAAATTCAAAAAAATCATAAAAATTGCCACGTCGAGTCCGGCTACCGATCGACGTCCATGTCAGCGCCGGCCGGCTAAAATTGGCCGGATGGACTAATATGATACCGATATTAAGAGGTTTAGGACTGAATTGGTCCAATTGAAAAGTTTAGAATTGAATTTGTACCAATGCAATAAATTTAAGACTTTTTTGGTACTTTTCCCGTTTTTCGTCAATAAGATTTGTGAACGATATGGTTTTTGTCATACTAGTGCATCCATTAAACAAATTAACATAATAACCTCCGGACATCTCTTCGAATTTGTCATATGATGTATCGACCAAGAATTGAGGAGTACGTACAAATGGAAACAAACAGGGTGGATGCCATGAGTTACTTAAATTGTACCTATTTAACAAAAGAAGTGCAAGAAGTACCTACGTTTATAAATAAATCTTTCACAAAAATCAAGTTTAACTCTACTATAGAAATGATGCATCATAACTAATAATTTCCATGGACATTGTTAGGCTGGGTATCGACAAGCTAAATATAAATATATGTCTTTTAGAATACAAAAATAAAATATATAAAAAAGTTAATTTAACTTAACAGCAAAGGAAATGAGATAAATTAAGTAGGTACAAAATTCTGCTCAAATGGCCAGCCAAAAAAATAAGATTTCTCATGATATAAACAGATGGGCTAGATGGTATAAGGTTGGCTAAGTACCAAAGAAACTCCTTTTTCTATGGGAGCACTTTCAATAGCAGTCAATAGATAGTGGTAATTGATTTTTCAATAAGGACTCCCTATCTACTAATGCCTTCACCATTTTCATTTACCCTCCCTTGACAATAGTGTCCAGGACTTCAACTACAATGAAATTGCCATCTTCTTCAGGGATGCGTTTGACCAAATTCTCAACTAATTTATCTTGTGCAAATATAACCGAAACGTCGAGAGTAGTAAAGTGTTGGCCTCTCGCGATCATAATATTAGCCATCATTTGTTTGAAAAATGAGGCCACAAATGTTTACTGTTAGCACAAACACGCACTTGAAGAAGGAGGACGTGAGGAATGATGAGGCGTTATGGCGCTCTCTCTCTACGGTGGAGGGTTATACTAGGCAGTGATAGGTAATTCTTATACCGCTGTTCTGAACTTTTTCCTTATATCTGTGCACGGTTCACACCATTTTGCGAAATGGCTATCGTCAAGTTGGAGAGAGTTTATTTTTTATTTTCTTTGGTTCCGGTGAGTGAGTTAACGGTCGCCAGAGTTCACGGTCGGTAGTTCAGCGGTGGGTTGTGGTTCGGGAAGGGAGCTCAGTGCTTGTCCAGAAACTCTTTCGTGACCACCCAAGGAGAGTCGGGAATAACTTCATCTACCCATCTGACTAAACAAATAGATCAACAAGTAAATCGTTTGTGCTTCCTTCTTTAATACAAATATAAACGAATAGCCGAGGTAGCAGGCTGCTAAAAAATCTTCTTTCTCTTCACCCCATCTTTCGGCTTCATCATCGAGGGGATTGACAGAAGCGAAACGAGCTTCGAGACAAAAAACCAAAAAAGAAAAAGAAAAAAGAAGGGGATCCAAGAGTCTTCGGGCGAACAGACGGTGCGTGGGGAAGAAGACCGGGGAAGGAATACTAGAGAACAAGCAGTTTCGCTCAGAATAGCAGTGGCTTCGTTAGATTTATAGACAATGTGTTAAAAGATGCTTTATATTTCGGTACCATTTTCATTTGTAATAGAATATTATAAAACCTTTCGTATGTTGATCAATGGAAAATGTTTGTCAAATCTTTCGATGGATCAAATACCGAATCAATTACCATGGATTACTCCTTTTTATATGATATATTCTCTTACAAAGATTTATTGACGAGTTTTATTCTATGAGACTAGGCTTTTAGAAAAATCCTTGTCTCTATTTGATTATGAAAGATGATATCATCAAAATGATTGCATTTGTTTTCTCTCCCAATTAACGGAATGTCTTATAACAAGTGCTTTGGTAATGAAGGTGTCCCAGGATAACAAAGGATTCAAATAGAGATGAGTTCAGATCACATATCATGGGACACATCTCCATCTCTCCCAGTACTTATAAGTTCTAGTGACGGTATGTCATTTTCAACTTTTGATTTTTCGTTTTTTCATAAATCTTGGGTTTCATGCATTTCTGTTTTATTTTTTTTTTTTTACTTCGATACATTTTAAATTTCGCAGAGTATGAATGAAAGCCAAAAAAGAATGTGAATAATAACTTGTATAATAATTAAAAACGCCAAAAAAAAAAAAGGAACACCCTTTTACTTCCGGAGGGTAAACAAACTAGCTCATAAAAAAAATGTATATTGAGTAAAGGGACTACATAAGATTAATCCTTTGAAGACATGATCCTCGAACTTGTCAATTCACTGTAGTCATTTCCAGAAAAGAAGTCAAGTAATTCCTCTGTGAGCAAAAAGTAGCTGATAAACAGAAAACGTTGCCCTACTTTGACAAAGTGTAAAGATAACATTAAATAAGAAAATTCACCAGTAAACACATTGTCCACGATACATAGTGGATGCTCTTGCCCCCCAAAAAAGAAAGAATAATATGGACTTCATATAAAAATTAGATAATTTCCTTTTTCCAACCATTAGGTCTATCAATAAAGTTTAATCGATGTACTTTCTATTAAGAAAAGATCCATGCAATGCATCGGTATAATAGTAATATCGATATGAACTTGTATTATATATCAATTGTAACTTATAGATTAATTGTATTGAGTGATGAAATCAATATGATTAAGTTAATCCATTTATTATCATTTACGTATACTTATGTTGTAAATATTAAGTGAAATTGTGAAAATACATCAATTTTATATGTATTTTTTTTTCTTATGAATGATATTGTGCATAAGACTAATGGCAATGAGAAACAAAAACTCACTAAAAACATATTGTCCAAGATATGATAAGTTAGAGGATCCTACAAACTAATTCATGTTATAATATTTATCTCGAAAAACTCATCATCTACGATAAGTTTTTTTTTTGGTAAGGATCATCTACAGTAAGTTTATTGTAAGTAATTTTTTTTTTTTTTTTTTGTGAATGGTTTATCATCTAAGTTTAATACATGTATAGATAATCTAAATCATGCAAAGGATAATTAATTTTTCTAAAGTTATTTATGTTCATTTCTTTTGTTTTTTTGGGTATTAAAAATATTTCCTTGGAGATCTCGACGGAACAGCCCACAAAGGTTGCAATCCCACTAATAGTATGTCAATTTCAATTTATAACAGTCTTCATTGCATCTTGTGTTTCATGCGTTTCGACTTTTTTTAATCCAAAATATTTTAAATCACTACATATAAATATTGACACAAGCATTCAAATTTAATCTTTTCATAATTTCTAAATTCTTAAGAATAAATTGAATTATAATTGAGAAAGCTATATAAAAAAGATGCTTTTTTACTTAAACAAACTCGCTCGTAGAAAAACTATGTTGAGTAAAGGATTGTCATTCTTTTGCATTGAGTTTAATATGAACTTTGAAAAGGTGCAATTGTTACACTTGACCTGAAAAACTAGTGCAAAAGACTAAAGACATTTAATGTGTAACTTTTGCATCTATGGCAACAAGGTGTGTGAATGTAGTATATAAGGAATTGTTTGAAATTGCCAGGAAAGATTATTTGAGAGCTATCAATCATATACTTGATCAAGATTTTGAAGCAGCAATGGCTAACATTATAATTACAAGTGATCAATAGTATACTGCCCTAGATGTTACGGTTATAGCCAGACAAGATGAGATGGTTGAGAATTTGGTATATCGCATCCCTGAAGAAGATTACCATTTCATTTTGCATAGGGCCCTCAAAGTTGCCCTCAAGGGAGGGAAATTGAGAATAATAAAGGCAATAATGGACAGAAACTCAACATTAGATACTGCCCCATTGACTTATCTTGAAAGTGCTAAAATAGAAAATGAGTTTCTTTATACAATCCCCACCATTTGATGATGCCATGAGAACCTTATTTTTGCTGGCCATTCGGGTAGGATTTTTATACTCACAAATTTTGTCACATTTCATTCACCATTAACTTGAATTAACTTTTCTTTTATTCTCGTGTTTTAAAAGATGTAGGATTAGACTTAGCTCTCAAACATCTCAGCCCAACGATGGCAATGGAAATTATAAATCAGTTAGCAATTATGCCACATCTTTACTACAGCAAATCTAGGCTCAATTTGTGTGAAATATTAATATACAAATGTAAGTACTTCTTGTGCTTCTTTTGTTGAATTTGTACAACTTGAGAAACTTATGGTGTTTACACTAGTTGTTTCCATTTTAGGCATCCCTTTATGCTTGGTCAATACATCACTTGACAACTCCGGAAACACAAAGATGGCTCGAGGTGCTTTTGTTAATTTGTTTAATGAATGGACTAATATGATAGAAAGCATATCATTCATGAATCTTATTGACAAAAAAAAAAAAAAATAGGGGCAAGGATTACATCTATTTATACAGATTAATATCTAAATCATAATGTATTATTTGATATAGCATTTGCAAAGTCAATCCAAAAGTCAAACTCAATGTCAAATTGCCAAGTAGAATTATTGAGAATTGTAGATTTGGATTTCAGGTCATGGAGTTTGATTGGTCCAAGTTTCTCTAACATATCTAACATAATTAAATTTAAACATGCATTTTTGCGTCCGTCATTAATTTTTAAGCGCTGAAATGATTCTTCTCTCCTCTTCATGGTGATGTAGTAGTTAAGTGGCTCAAGATATCATTATGGAATCTTGCTTTAGGTACACAAAATGCCATGTCATATACAGAAAAATAACCTTATCTCATCTATCATTGAATTCTCTAAATTGGAAGTATAAAATGATAGTTTTAGTATATCCTTTTGAGAACATAGTATTAATATGAATAGGCTCTCAACTATTATGTAATTATTTAATTTAATTCAATTAAAAATCTAAAGGACATGTATTCATCAAATGAATTTTTTAAAATATTCATTTGAAAATAGATTTATTACGAGGTCTTGAGTACCCAGGAATTGTGGAGTTCAAGTTAAAAGACTTGTTTTCTTTGCGGATATTAATGATGCATATAATTTAGGAGGTGAAATTAGTGTTTTACGGATAGTTTTGTACAAGAAACACTTTTAAAATATATTATTTGAGGACTTATTAGGCATTGTATGTTCTTTTTCTAATGGTTACTTATGATAATTAATGAGGGATTGGACAACATGCTTACATTCGGGTTTTGGGTTTGGCGTGTTCTAGTTGAGTATAACCAAAAAGAGTAGAATATAACAAAGACTTAAATCTTCTGAATTGGCGTTACGGTCAAAATGCAAGTCAAATAGATACTAAGGGTTAATGCAAACCTAATATTGATTAAGAGAATCGACTTCATAAATGTTTGATTCTGTAGGTTATCTTTTTCTCATTCTAGGCTTTCGCAATTGAACATGCTTAGAAATGACTATAATGGTTGGTCCATCGAGGTCATCCATCTCAATGAATGGAAACACCATTCTTACATTCACGAAAGAAACTCAAAGTCATACCGCAACAAAATAATGACTGTTCTTTGACACTAATTATGGTCAATATTACACCTCAAAAGTCTTAAAATATGAGCAAAAACATAATAAGTCCATCCAATAATTGTAGCTATCAATTTCAAATCTTCAGAGGATAGGCCTATAAGTGGGTTCCAAATTTCAGCAATTAGACAAGTTGTTACCCATAATACAATAAAAGAAACCACCAAAACAATTGGGATAAACTTGATGCCCACCATGAGAACAATAAACTAGCTAAATCCCAGCATCGAAGCAACCAAAGAACATTGAAGAAGAATCAAGCCCATCATCATTTATGGTAGCAACGAGTGGAGGAAATCATATGTAGTGTGACGCGAAATTATTATTGACAAGAATATCACAGCCACACTGAAAGATAAGATCAAAGTTGTCGTGGCTATCATCAATATGGTCTTATTCCTAGGGATTGGAATCACAATAATGCTATTGTTGCTGCCTCCAAGTATAGAGAAAACCATAGCAAAAAAGTATCGTCACAATGAGACTCGCAATAGCAGTATTAGCTGTTGATGATGTCTTTATCAATTGTCCCGCCCCTTTAAGTATATCTTTCCGATTTTTAAAAAATTCTTCTCTGAATGCCTGTCTAGTTGATAATGGAGATATGATATCTTCCATTATCTTCAAAGGAGGCATATTATTATAAATATAAAATCAAGAGAATGAAACATAACTACGATAAACAGAACTTAAACTACTATAACTTCCTCTACAGAAGGAGAGTCTCTCCAATAACATTTGCTTGTAGACTTACTTAAGATAATTTTACTGCAGAACTCATCAAGCTGTGATGCTCCACTGCACTTTTACTCAAGTGTTGAATTAGCTACGGTGTATTGAGAAATCTAAAGGAATTGACATCTCTTGCTTTCATTACTGCTTTTATCAGTTCTTCTGTTAAATTTTCCTACCAACTCAATTCTAGATAATATTTCAAGCATAACTTTAGGAGTTTGAAAATTTTAAAATCTGTGATATTAAGGACAATCCTTGAATTAAAAAGAAACTCCACTATTTGATCCGTCATTGAATTTAGGCATTTATTAAAAAAAAAAAAAAAGGAGTGCTTTTCTTTTCTTGACATTATGTGTGTTCACGATTTTTTTTTTTTTTTTAAATGCATGCCTTTGGAATTTGAAGCTATTTGATTCTTCAATCTTGAGAAAAGTGCTTATCTGATATTATGTGCAACGAGTTGCATAAAAAAGATTGGAGAATTGAAGTTGATCAATAATTGCTCCCTTAAATTGGCAGATTTAGCTTTTGCCAACATTGAGACTTTTATGAAAACTCACCAAATTCTAGAGTTCCTTTTAAATTCAAGGATTATCCTCTATATCGCAGATTTTAAAATTTTCGAACTCCTAAAATTATGACTAAAAAATTAGCCAGAATTGACGTGGTAGGAAAATTTAACAGAAGAACTAATAAAAGCAATAGTGAAAGCAAGAGATATCAATTCCTTTAGATTGCTCAATACACCGCAGCTAATTCAATATTTGAGTAAAAGTATGGAGGAACGCCACAACTTTGATGAGTTTGTAGTAGAATTATCCCAAGTAAGTCTACAAGCAAATGTTACTAGAATGGCTCTCCTTCTGTAGAGGGAGCTACAGTGGTTTAAGGTATGTTCACCGTAGTTGTGTTTCAATATCATTTTACATTTATATGAATAGGCCTCATTTCTATTTTTCTGAAGATAGTGGAAGATATCACATCTCCATTACCAACTACACAAGCGTTCAGAGAAGAATTTAAAAATCGTAAAGATATGTTTAAAGGAGCGGGACAATTAATGAAGGCAGCATCAACAACTGGTACTGTCGTTTTGAGTCTCATCGTAACAATACTTTTTGTTGTGGTTTTTTCTATACCTGGAGGCAGCAACATCATTATTGTGATTACAATTTCTAAGAATAAGACCGTATTCATGATAGCCACGGCAGCTCTGATCTTATCTTTCAATGTAGCTATGATATTCTTGTCAATAATAATTTCACGCCACACTGCATATGATTTCCTCCACTTGTTGCCATGACAGATGATGATGGGCTTGATTCTTCTTCAATGTTCTTTGGTTGCTTAGATGTTAGGATTAGCTGGTCTATTGCTCTCATGGTGGGCACTAAGTTTATCCCAATTATTTTGGTTGTTCCTTTTATTGTCATATGGGTCACAGCTCACCTAATTGTTCAAATTTGGGAATCCACTTATAAACCTAGCCTCTACTATCCTTTGAAGATTGACCATAATTAGTGTCAAAGAACGGTCATTATTTTGTTGTAGCATAACTTTGAGTTTCTCACGTGAATGTAAAATGGTGTTTCCATTCATTGAGATGAATAGCCTTGATGGATCGACCATTATAGTCATTTCTAAGCCTGTTTAGTTGCCAAAGTCTAGAAGGAGAAAAAGATAACCTGTAGAATCAGACATTTACGAAGTTATTCTATTAATCAATATTAGGTTTGCATTAGCCTTAGTACCTACTTTGCTTGCATTTTGACCGTTACGCCACTTCAGAAGATTTAACTTTGCTCTTTTTGGTTATACTCAACTAGATTGTGCCAATGTTACGACCTACCCTTCGAGGGGAGAGAATATGTTTATGTTTAGGGTATTGTCTAAAGATCGGGCCTAGGGTCTATGATTAGACACAAGCTCTTCCAAGGTTATATACCTCGCACGACATTGAGATATTCATAAGAATTTTGTAATAAGGAGTTACCAGGGGTTGGCTAGAAATCAAGGGAGGCATGAGAGTATTACTCACTTCCTACGCAATCAGAGAATCTAGAGTTGAGAACTTGATTACACTAATTAACTAATTAGTGCCCCTTAATCTTGTTCATTTTAGAAAGAAATTTTGTCAAGCAGTTTGGATTAATTTTAGACAAATCCACTAACACACGAGGTGATCATGTGGGTACGCGATCATTAAAATAACAGTAAGCAACCAAGAAAAGCATTTAAATAAATTGCATAGGAAAGCAAATATTTAACATTAAGGAAGAGGTAACTATTAATCTTAACTAGACTAAAAGAAAGCCAAAATCAATATACCAATATTGTACAATCAAGGGCATTTGTCCCTACGGACAATTGAAACCCTAAGGTAAAACCCTAAAGGCTTAGTCAAACTTGGGCATAATTTCAAATTGAAGAGCTTCCTATTTTTAAGAGAAAATTACTCCAAAGATTAATTTTAACCTTTTCGAGGAAATTTAATTTTTTTTAAGAATTTTTTTGGATTATTTATAAAAAAAATGAATTTTCGAATTTTCCCAAAAAAAAATTGGATTTTTGCAATTTTTGATTTTTTATATAAAAAATGTCAAATTTTTAATACTTTTGAGTTTCTGAATTTTGGAAATTTTTTTTGAATTTTTATTATTTTTCGAAATTTTTTATTTTTTTAAAATTTTTTTGAAAATTTTTTTTTTAATTTTTAATATTTAATATTATTATATTCAGGAAAATAGGTTCAAACCGAGTAAACCCAATCCGACCCATTGACCCAACCCAAACCCGAATCCAGCATTATTGAATTAAAAAATAAAAATAAAAATTTTCATATTTGTCAATGATCTATCAATTTGTGTTTTTTTCATAGTATTAATCCAATGAAATAGAATTAATGATGGGTAAATTTAGCATAAATGTAGAAGTTTGGGTCTTTAGTTGTCAAAAAATTAATTTGGGATAAATTTCTCACAGGTATATCAGTTTGAAGCTTTTAGTGGTTAAAAATTTAATTTGAAATAAATTTATCACAAATATATTAATATAAAATTGTTCATAATATTAATAATTTTCTTTCGGTTTGGCCAAAGTCTATAATGCATGTTTGGTCAAATTGGTGGTGGAACTTCTTGGGAGTTGGGACTTTCATAGCCTTTCTTTTCTTTTCTTTTCTTTTATTTTAAGAGAAAAAGTTATAAAAAAATCCCAAACTTTATCAATTATAACAAATTTACCCTCAAACTCTTTTTGTGACATAGAAAAACTCTAAATTTTTATTTGTGTGACACATTTACTATAAACATTTTTCTATGACACCAAAAACTCCAAACTTATATTTGCCTAATACATTTATTCCAAACTTTTCTTTCGTAACACTAAAAATCTCAAACTTTTTTTATTACACCAATTTTTTGGAGTGAATGTGTCACAATGATACAAACTTAGGGTTAAAATTCGAAGTAAATGTGTTTACACTATATAAGTTTGAGATAAATATATCACATAGGTACAAATTTGGTTTTTTAACGTCACAAAAAAGTTTAAGGTAAATGTGTCGCAACTGATAAAATTTAGGTTTTTGATGGTTTTTACCTCTCTTTTTTTTTTTTTTTTTTTTTTTTTTTTAATGTTGAGAGATGTGTTTGTCTTTTTCGTTTGGACATATCTTGTCTTGAACTTGTATTTTAATCATAGCCCTTAATTAATTCTCCAATTGCGAAAAAAGAAAGGAAAAGAAATGCAGACACATATTTTCGTGACCTACCCCTCGGGGGGAAGGGAGTAGATTTAGGGGTATTGCTTAAAGAATGGACCTAAGGCTCATGATTATGCATGGGCTCTCTTAAGCCCATACCTTACATGACATTAAGGTATTTTAAGAACTTCACAATAAAAAGTCGTCACTAGCCTATTGAGGTTGGCTAGAACCTAAGTGATGCATGGGAGTGTACCCCACTTCTTACGCAACTATAATATCTAGGGTCGAAGACTTGATTACATTAATTAATCAATTAGTGCTCTTTCGGTACCTAATCTTATTCATTTTAAGAAAAAGTTTTTGTCAGGCGGTTTGGAATACCTATCATTAACATGTGAGATAATCATGCGGTACATAATCATTAAAATGACAAAGAGCAACCAAGCTCATACAACTTAGCAATCACAAACGTAATTAAACATGTAAATTAAAACATGTGATATAATCAATGTGTAAGCAAATAAATGTCTAATTACACTAAGAAGGCAAGACATGACAATTCCCAACCAAACCCTACATTTTTTAGATTTTTGAAATTTTTATTTTTTTTTTAAAAAATAAAATAAAAATAAATATTTTTAATTTTATTTTAAAAAAATTAATAAAAAGATCGAATTTTTTAATGCTTTCTGAGTTTTTCAATTTTCGGAAATATTTTTGAATTTTTATTTTTTTCGAAATTTTTTTTTTATTTTTTTTTTTTTTTTATTTTAATATATTTTTAATATTTATTATTATTATATACGAGAAAATGGGTTCGGATAGGGTAAATCCGATCCGGCTACTGACCCAACCCAGATTTGACCCTATCGGATTGAAAAAGAAAATAATATTTTAATTTTAATGTTTTTTCAGTTTTAAAATAATTCTTCTGTTTTTTTTTTTTTTTTTTTTTTTTGCTCTTCTATGTTTTGTCTTTTTCCCTGCACTATCTTCTCATCCACGCCGCCTTCACCGAACGTCTGCCTCCCACGTCTTTTCCACCTTTCTATTTTTTGTTTTTGTTTTTGTTTTTTTTCATTTCTTTTCGCTACACTTTTTATTTCTTGTTTTTCTTTAAAGCTTTTTTTCTAGGTCGTCTTCTTCCCTGGTCTTCTTCACGAAGTGCCTTCTCTGCCCGAAGCTTCCTCATTCTGCACCATGCACAACGCCGGCCGGATTAAGCGGCGTTGACCGCCGGACCAACACCGTCCACCTGTCATCTCCCTCGACCGACGTTGGCTACCGCCGACCACATATTCCGACGACCACTAACTCATTCTCCGGCGCAACGAAAGACTTCGTCGATTCGAATACACGCAAATGTTTCGCATAAACCAAACGAAAATACAATGAACACAGGCAAAGCAACAAGAATTCGGCACATGGGGGCAAAAATGAGTCGGTCTTGCGTTAAAACACAGGCTATTCTTCGGTTTTCTGTAAGGCATTTTGTCGAACAGATGGTATGCACCAATGAAACGAGAAGGTTTTGCCTCGATCTAAACTCAACTCGAGCTTACGTAGCAGCATGCACAGAAACATCAATGGAGGCTGCACGGGACCGAAGCTCGCGTGAACTGGTCACCCGCGAGTTCCGGTCCGGCGCCTACAAAAATGGAGCATACATTAGCGGAGAAGACCTACCTGGTTTGGTTCGGTGGGGATGCCGCGGTGGATGGTGGCTGATGGACGGGCCACCGACGATGGTGGATCACTCCCTCAAGCTCCAGCTCTCTCAGTTTGCTCTCTGTCTCTCTCTCCCTTGGACTCTCCCTCGGCCCTCCCTCTCGGCCCCCCTGCTCTCGGTTCTCCTTTCCCCCACTTTCTGCTCCAGTCGTGCCGTCTGCTTTTTTGCTCTCCTCCTCCTGCTCGCGTGCTTCGCTTGAACCAGCTGGTGCGCGAGGTCCCCCCTCTCTACTCGCTCATCCTCTCCCTCTTTTGAGGGCCACCGACCAGCGCGCATGGCTTCTGTCATCGCCAGCTTGCTGGTCGGCCTAGCCCCGACCTGCATGCAGATCACGCTGCCCTCCCCGCTCGCGATCCTCTGCCCCGCTGGTTTGTACCCTCCTTTTCTGCCAAAGTCAGACTGGCGTGAGGGCGTGAGGAAGAGAGGAAAGAGAGAGGGGCCGGGCTTGGGGAGAAAAGTGAGGTTGGGCTTGGGCTCAGGTGAAAAAAAATGATCCAGAGGAGAGTAGAACAGGAAAGGACCGGGTCTAGCCCGGTCCACTCTTTTTTTTTTTTTTTTTAAATTTCGATGTTTTTTTTTCTTTTTTTTTTTCACTTCTTTTTTTAGTGACTAATTCCTATTTTGTATGCAATTGAGTCATAAATAAAATAGTAAAATTAACTATTCGTCGTTTTTATTATTATTTATTTAAAAGCACTTTCCTTTCATCGAATATATAAATGTGTAATTCAATTAATTATTACATATCACATTGGTTAATTATGTGATGCTTACTTGCTATTTGATCAAGTGAAATGCATTATATGATATAAAGGGTTGATTATGCTTATTTGACGAGATTGGACATAAAGATGAGCATTGGGGACTAGAGAGGATGATAGTGATTAAAATTTCCCAATCAAGAAAATAAAGTAAAGATGCCGAATTCACGCCATAGAAGGATGGGGGTAAATTGGTGAAAATTTGATTATCTATACCGATCATCAAAGTACCAACTACAACATCAAAGCTGAGGAAAATTGACCATTGTAACTTGAAATCAAGCCAGTAGATAATGATGCATAATCATTGAAATAGATGTAGTTCAAATTCGATGTTTTCATTAGTTAAAAGAAAAAAGGTTTAATGTCATGAAAAAATCCGTCATGGTTTAAAAAATGAGGCCCCAAATGTTTACCGTTAGCACGAGCACGCACTTGAAGAAGGAGGAGGAGGTGAAGAATGATGAGCGTTATGGCGCTCTCTCTCTCTCTTGGGGGGAGGAGGTGAAGAATAATTTTTATACTGCTGTTCTGAACATTTTCCTTATATCTGTGCACGGTTCACACCATTTTGATTATGTTTGGTGGTATGTGCCCCGCTTCGAAGGGCATGTATGTGCCAAATCCCTGCTTCTGTGGTCCACCGAGGAACAAGTCTCCATCCTCTACTAGATTTTTTTTTTAATTGCCTTTCTTTTTCATAAATTTCTATACCAAAAGTACCTTAATTCTCAGAAATTTTCAGAAGAGGATTTGACAAAATGGTCAGGCTTCATAAATCTTCGATCCGACTTCCATTGCTACAACGAGACGGATTGCAAAATCCTCCAATTGAAACACATATCATCACACTTTGACTCATCATGAGACTATGGAGATATAGCAATCATTATGGGTCTATAGTCATATGAAAAACGTTTGTCAATTTATCAAACATAATACCCATAACTTTCTAAGAATGTTTACTTATAGTAGATACCGGTAGTTTGACAAAAATGATGAGAGATTTAAGTCTCAACTTGTTCATTATCGTAAACAAAAACCCAATGAGAACTTTTTCCATGTGTGTGATCTTGAAACTCTACCATGACAGTTAGGCCCTAGGGTTATCAAGCCTATATAGCCTCAAGAAAATTGTAATTGCTTGCTTGTATTTTCCTCACATATACAAATATTTATATAAGGTATTGCTTAACAGAAAAGCAAAAGAAAAGATCTACCAACTATCTCTAACTAATTATAACTAATATACCAAATATTATACTAACTAAAAATAAATAATAAATCCTAATTAATGATAAGAGATACACCAAATAATGGAATATATATCTTAACAAATCTTCCATAATAAGTCTTAAACTGTCCAAGGGATAAATTCAACTCAAAGGCGATCCATAAATTTTCATGAGTGACGTTAATAATTCATGGCCGTGAATTCCTTTAATAGGTCTCAGACAAGTAAGATTTTTTTTTTTTTTTGGTCAAAGACAGGTAAGAAATTTAATTGACAGAATTTTCAGGTAAATTTGTGTAAAGTAAAAAAAAAAAATTAAAATGTTAACACGTGCGACATAGCAAAGTTGCGTTAGAGAAGAAAAACGAAAATCAAGAAACGAAAAGGAAAAAGGTTTTGGGGGGTTTAAGCTCCGTCGAAGCTTGGGAGGCACCGGCGCAAACGCATCGCGACGCTGCTCTTCGATTCGAGTTTGCGGGCGAGGAGAGTGAGAACCAAGAACCAGGGAGGTTCCACCCTCTTCCCATGGCGTTCCTGTTTCAGAAATTTCAAGAGGTAGTCTCTCTCTCTCTGTGATCTGCGTTTGAGTGGATTTTTCAAACGAGTCCCACACGAACTCGGGTCTTTTCAAGAATTCGTGCGAGGCAGTAGCTGGAGCTGCTGAAAATTTTTTGGACCCGTAATTTGTGTTTGGAGTTCCGGCATTTTGCGTGAATGCCCATTTCGTTGACTGGTGCATTCCTATCGATTCTTCTTGTGTCATTTCGAATCGGCGATGACTCTTGGGTATGCGCAATTATTATGCCATCGCAGGCCGTGAAAACTCTCGCGAAGAATCCCATGTTTGCGAAAGATCCGAGGCAGCTCCAATTGGAAGCAGATGTAAATCGCCTGTTCCTATACACCAGGTGACCCTCGTGTGATTCTGTGAAATTAGGCTTTCTTTCATTTGTTTTCCGGAAGTTGCGGCTTAGTGGGCTTATCGACTGTCCGGCACTTTTGGGCATTGCATTTTTTGTATAATAAGCTTGGCAGTATTGTTTGTATGTTCATAATTTTGTTGTCTTTAGTGCAATGTTCAAGGGTGCTTCTATAATTCCCTGAGGAACTGGTCCTTGGGTGGGTTGGTTGGCATTGAACTTGGATCACAAACGATAAGATCTTGACTGTTTGTTGAAGACATTTAAATGCTTATATGTAAAGGCACTTTGTATTGAGATTACAATGCACAGAGCACAAATATCATTTGGCTGCTAGTGCCATTTGTCATTGCATTTATATGCAATTTCGTCATTCCTGGGAGATTTCTGCCATTGCTGATTAGTCCTTCCTCTTTTTTAAACAAGAATGTTTCAAAAGGAGAACTTATTGCATTTGAGGGGAATTTCACATTTGTTGAATTTAGTGAAATTTGTTGGCTATATATGCATTACTGGTCATTTAAGGTTCTTAGATTTAAATGTTGAATGACGTCAATCTTCAATCGTAATGGTTTCTTGCTGCCATTTAGTTGTCCTCCATGTTTGCCGTATGATTTCTTTTACTTTCTGTATGATTTTTTTGTGCTATGAAATAACTTGGTAATCTTCCTCAATAAGGATAACTGCCAGCATCCAGATGCTTGTGACTTACAGAAAAAACTCTCTCTTACAGCTACAACCGTTTAGGTGGGGCTGCTCAAGAGTCAGATGCAGAGGAGATTATTCAGATGGCCAGTAAAGCTTCTGTTGCTGATCAACAAAAGCAAGTCCAAGAAAATGTCCATTCTCAACTTAAGTCTTTTTGCACATTCATGGATGAGATTCTGCTTCCTGGTGTTAATAAGACAAATACTGCTCCAGCAGTTGATTCTCCAGTATCAAGTAAAGCTTATCATCGCAGTGGCCTTAGTTTTGCTGTTGGTGGAAGTGGATCAACTCAGAGAAGATCTGGTGAGTTCTTTAGTACTAATTTCTCAACCTTTTCCATGAAAGCAAGCATCATGTTTCCATTAATTAAGATGGATGGCCTTGATGGGCTGACCATTATAGTCATTGCTGAGCATGTTCAGTTGCTGGAACCCTTAATCTGCAAGATCAGACATTTATGAAGTCTATTCTGTTATTCGATAGGTTTGCATTAGTCCTCAGCACTTACTTGGCTTGCATTTTGACTGTTACTGATCTCCCTCATTTCAGCGAGGAGACTTGGGCTTGTTGGTAGGGATAAGGCATACATGATATGTGATGTGAACAACATTAGCAATAAGGTTGGGCTTCTTCCTGAAGTGGAATTGTAGTTGCATCATATGCTAAATATGAGAACTTAAGCATTTTCTATGCAGAAGTTCTCAGTTCAGTGCTTTCAATGTGCTTCAAAGGGATTTTTAATCAACTTTCTTGGTATAGGGTGAAATTTGAGATTTACTTGTTTTTGGTCAGTGCAGGTGAGGATTTTTTAGTCAAATTCGCACTTGCTGTTAGATTTAAAGTAGTCAAAGAAGTGCCCAGGTTTTATGATCTGATTCTGCTAGATTTGGAAAAACATACGCGCAATCTTTTAGTTTGTTGAAGTGGTAGTAGGAACAACATTTGCTCAAACATTTGCACACTTTTTCACTAGTATATGGATAAAACTTATTCTGTATTGTTAGCATTTCAGTGCTTTAGTCTCTGATGTAACAAAGGCAGGAGATTCAGAAGGGAAGAAGTATTGAGTATGTGTTTTTGAAGACATAAGATTGGTTGAATCACAAGATTTTGAATCATGTCTGCAGAGGAGTTTTACATTCTGGCAACAAATGTTTGGAACTAGGAAACATCAACCCTTGTATAAGCTTGAATAAAAAACTAATTTTTCCTTCTTTTGTTGTTGCATGATGTTTTGGTTCAAATGAAATATTCGGTGGATCAAGAAGGTCAAAGCTTCCTAAAAGGACTATCACAAGTGTGTATTTTTTTTTTTTTTGGTCAGTGCAAGTTCTAGTTATGTATAGCGCTTTCTCTTTCTTTATGTGCCATGGATTTTTCACATGCTCAATGTTAAGGTGCAACACAAACTTTTTGTGAATCAATTAATACCAAAGCTTCTTAACAGCATTATCCAATTGTCCAGCCAGTATGGTGCTGTCTCTATTTCTCAAAAAGCCATATGGTCCATGTATCTTGCAAAATGCTCAGAGTATGTAACTTGTCAGTGGGACAATCACAAGATTGCAGAGAACTAGTGGAACGCATATAAATCTGTGCATTCAAATGTGGTTTCCTGCTTTCTCTAGTGAAAATTTGCTGTGAAATCTGCCATGGAACCAAGTCCTTCAAAAATCTGGCTATTGCTGTTGGCCCAGCTGCTCTGTTCCATGATCATTTTCCATAGGGAATTATTATTCTCCTACTTAAAGAATAATATTTATGAGATGAGGACAGGAGCTTATTCTTGCTGCTCAACTTCATTCCTTTCATACGGATTTAGGAGCAACAGCCATACCACAGTTGGCTATGTAATGATTTGCTTGGGGGATTTTCTCCAGTGTTCATAAATGTGGGATTGGGTTTTATTTAGATATGGGAGAATGTATAGCACAGATGGTTCATGTTGGGGCATGACTTTTGAGTTTATCTTATATCTACCTGTTTTTTAACATTAGACAGAATATATCTGGCATTGGCATCTCCTCTGGGTTTTGCTTCCCCTCCCCCCTTCTTTCTGGAAACAGGGTGAATCATAATGTATCTGAGTACTTAATATCATTCTTTTCAGGACAGCCATAACTGAGACAAGGCCATTGACATGCACTGAAGTCTCTCAAAGATTGAAGGATTTTATGGGCTACACCCTTGCTGTTAAACCATCTCTAATTCCACATAAGGATGCCGGTCAAGGTTTATTTGTAGATGGTGAGGCTCAAGTCGGTACTGTGGTAGCCTTGTACCCTGGGGTCATATATTCCCCTGCACATTACCGTTATATTCCTGGATATCCTCGGGTTGATGCGCAGAACCCGTATTTAATCACTAGGTATGATGGCACTGTGATAAATGCTCAGCCTTGGGGTGTAGGTGGCAATGCCCGAGAAGTGTGGGATGGCTCTAATGCAATGCATATCAACCCTAATATGCAAAACAATGAAAGTGCATCTGACCGGGTTTGGAAGATCCTTAGTAAGCCCTTGGAAGGAAGACAAGGGGGAAATTATGTGGATGTGTTGGAGCGTAGAAATCCACTAGCTTTGGCTCATTTTGCTAATCACCCTGCAAAGGGCATGGATCCAAATGTCATGATTTGTCCTTACGACTTTCCTCTAACTGAGGAGAACATGAGGGCTTACATTCCAAATATATTCTTTGGAAGGGGAGAAGAAGTGAAAATGAGAAGATTTGGCAGTTTTTGGTTCAAGTGGGGGAGTTTAGGAAATAGCGGGGCAGAGGTTCCTGCTTTGAAGACAATAGTTCTGGTGGCTACTCGGGCACTGCATGATGAAGAAGTGCTCCTAAACTACCGTCTGAGTAACTTGAAGCGACGACCAGCATGGTATGCTCCAGTTGATGAAGAGGAAGAACGAAGAAGGTGGAGCTAGGCTGGTGAGTGTTGGGAGATGGGCATTGCCTGGTCTCTGTACTACAGAATTTTGTTACTCCTTAGGATTGTAATGTGAGTTCATGCTACTTTTTCATCGAACATTTCAGGGATCATATACCTCAGCTTCAAAGCTGCGGTGGTCGACATTTCTTTAGTTGCTGAATTCTAGCTTCTCATGAAGCAAAAGGTACCAGTTCCACAAGTTCATCACCTTTGAGGATAGGCGAACTGTTGCTGAATTTGATGTTACTTTTGTTGTGCTTTAGAAAGATTAGGGAATTAAAAGATAATTGCTGTATGAATAATTTATGGTCGTCATTCTTTTTGGTGATACTAGGGACATTCTAATGCAAGCAACTTTAAAATGTTATTCATTTGATCCTTCTCATGGACCAAGTTGGAATGGTAAAGAATTTAATACTTGCAAAGTCTTGCTCCTTGGATGCCCCTGGCTCTCCAGAGATGACTTGTAATCTCATGTAAGCTATGGAGGTACACTGAGCATAACAAGTACGTGATGGTGCAAATCTGTTTGTTAATTCATCGATCATGATAGTGATAATGATAAATCTGTGAGAATGGTTAGTCATAATTGGCATTGTTATCTTAGTTGACAGATGATGATGAAGGGACTTCACCTTTTTTTCTGGTCGGTAGATGAAAGGATTTCCCTTAGCACAGGGTTAAAACTTTAAATCTCAACTTGTTCGTCATCGTTATTTATGCACTTCTCCATGTACTTGAAGTGCCCTCCGCACAGTCCTCCTGTTGATTTGCCTTACGGACCCAAAACATAAATAAATCATTTTTTCCCCATGAACAGGCGCACGAATCCCTGCATACTCATCTTCAGCTTCGACAATCAGCCGCTAGTCACCGAAAATTTAGGCTAGGATGTGATTCTGACTTGTCAACTCAATTGACCTATTGAGAGACATCACGATTGTTCTTATCATTTCCTTTGCATTGCTGTGTTATATACAACGTTATTTTTGTTCATTCCAATATTTAGTGTGAAATATAGAAGAATGTTTATTGTATTTTGAAGATAGCCACCTATCGCACCAAGTTTCGCATTTCGAGAGGCGAAATTATCTTTAAGGACAATGCTTGCGCTTGCACGCCTTAAACGAGTTTATTTATTTTCATTAGCTTTTTTCAATACATGCATCCGTGATCAAAAAAAGTCAATTCTGTCCATAAGTGCGTTCAATTGATTCACGAACCGATGATTAACTTTCGAAGCCTCCATATTCGGGTATAAAAAGAACATGATGAGAACCAAAGTTTTGCACATCTCATTCGGAAAGGAACTTCAGAAAATGGGCCACTCAGCCATAGTTTTGTGCCTCTGTCTGTCTCCTGGCGTCCACCTCCTCTCCCTCGTGGGAATGACTCGACCCCGAGATTGATTAATTAATTAATTAATGTGGTATATGGTTTTTCCCCTCCTTTTCAGGGCGCTATGCACCCCAACTCGCCGGGGTAGTTTACAAAGAGAAACGAAAATCATTTGAAGACAATTTATAAATCTTAAAGACGTCATGCGTGCCCAAATTCTCAACTAAACTCGATCTTACTTGATGGGTTTTTTGTGTTATGCCCATTAATACAAAAAATGAAGAAATTAATTGTGAAATTTCCGAACATGCAGGTGGGAAATCCGTACCTGCAATTCAGAATGGATTTCATTGATTGATTACGCGTGGGGACATGCCCTGATTTGGGACGATGCCTATAACTCAATCAAGGCCAAATGCAACTTCAATAGCGAAAATCTGAACGAAGATAGTTGTTTTTTACTAGATGAGTACAACAATTATAAGGGATGATCGACATGTATGATTCATACTCCCCGACTTGTTCGCCCGATCTGCCCTTTGCTGGCCATCTCTTCATTAAACGTGCGAGCCAAAGCGGACGCAGCTAATTATTATTTGGTAAGAGCCTTTTCTTCATTAATTTTTTCGTCCCACTTTTTTTTTTTTTTTTTAGTTTAGCTTTTCTATTTCCCGCGATGATTTAGCTTAATTTATTGACTAATCTCTCTTGATCCGACAAAAACTCTTGCGCAAGATACTGGCAGGCTACAATTCATGCATGGAGAACCACGCCACGGCTTACTTTAACCTTATCGGCATGCAACTTGCTTTGCACACAAACATCATCCGAATCCCTCGACCACGGAGTCTTTGCAAGTGAATGAAATAATGATTTTATGATTTTCTTGAATACAAGGTCATTATAAATATATTAATTTTTCCTAATCTTGGGTCAAATATTAATTAAGCTTGGAGGTGAGCCATTCTCCGAAAGACTCGCCTTATTAAGTCCTCCCAATACTGAAGAAACTCATTGGTGGAGGTATTCGTTTGTGGGTCTATAGATATTGCTAAAACTTATTAGTAACGTTTTTGTTTCTCTCAATCTTTATTCTTTTATTTTCGGGAACAAAGAAATAATAGAAAGCCGTTTGATAATATCAACTGACCAATTCCAAGCCGTGCCCCTTTGAGATTTGACTTTTGTTTTTTTTATTTTGTGCTGATGACGATGTCGGTGATGTGTGACTGTTTCAATCTCAGCTGACTAAAGTTCACGGTTATGATATTAAATAAAATATCTCGTCTATTCAGTATTTCTAATTACAGAAAATTAGGCTTACAATAGATGAGGGATCTGGAGATCGGGACGTGATCAGGATCGAATTTCGAAATAAGAGGAGTCAAGAGCAGAAATCTTCTTCATTTCACGTCTCGGAGTGGTAACATTACTTGCCTAAGCTGCTGCATGTGATACATTTAGTTCTTAGCCGGTGATTGTTAATTTTGAATATTCAAGTAACTCTAACGAAACCTGCAAAAAATATCTCGATGATGTATGTTTAGGGGTGATATTTATAAATTTAATACTCTATATAGTCGAGAAAGGGATTCACATTTCACACTCGAGCTGTCGTTGAATTCGAATATCTTTTGATGCTACGGCAAATGACGTCAGGCATGATCTTCTCCTCTCGCCTCGTTAGTTGGGCTCCTACTTTACAAATAAAAATAAAAATTGAAAAAAGGGGATGGTACAAAAAGAGTAAGACAGACATATAACATAATTGGGTGATTTTCAACGAACAATATGAGTTCGTCGCATCATTAAAAAGTTTAGACTTTTTCCATTTTAATATATTAACTATTTGAACTTAATCTTAATACACTTAACCTTGTTTCATTCCATTGCAAATGCTCAAAGTGGACTCTTTTAAAGGATGGCACGTCGATGA
Source organism: Eucalyptus victrix (assembly GCA_016097545.1). Lineage (NCBI taxonomy): Eukaryota > Viridiplantae > Streptophyta > Magnoliopsida > Myrtales > Myrtaceae > Eucalyptus > Eucalyptus victrix. Next base: position 33,833,032 of record CM027844.1, read on the forward strand.
GTGGTGGTAGGCCCAAGGATCGGCTTAGGCACCCTAAGCACCACATCGCCCAAATTCGAGCACCCTTATCGCTCTTTCAATTTGAATAAATTGAGTGCCCTCTTCTCTCTCTCTCTCTCTCGTTCTCGATTTGATTCAATGTACTGCTGCATTGCTCTCTTCAACCGGATTGACTCAAGAACCCTAGCTCCTAATCCCCTAAATTAATCAAATCGAGTGGGCTCTCTCACTCTTTCTGATTGAATTAAGTGCCTCGGGATGAAAGTAACTGCCTTTTTGCCTCTCTCTCTGATTGAATCAAGTGCCTTGCGACGAAAGTAACAACCTTTTTGCCGAAATGCTGCACATGTGATTGCACCCCATATTCATTAACACAAGGGTTTGAACGAGATGACAACACACATGTAGATAATCCTTTAACGAGCATAAGTTGTGTTTTGGCAACAAGGTGATTTTGATGTATATCGTGTACCAAAGTTTGTCCAAACGATTTCAATCAAAGCCATTGACTCAACTGAAGATGTTTTTCACGGTTCTCTCCTCTCTTTTTGATTGAATCAAGTGTCTTGGGACAAAAGTAACTGCCGCACCCATATTCATTAACATAAGGATTTGAACGAGACAACAACACATGTGTAGATCATCTTTTAATGAGTATAAGCTATGTTATGGCAACAATGTGATTTTGATGTATATGCATGTATCAAAGTCTATTGAAATGATTTCAATTAAAGCCAATGACTCGACTAAAATGTTTTTGTGGTTCTCTCTCTGTGATTGAATCCAGTGCCTTGGGACAAAAATAATTGTCTTTTTGCTAGAAATGCCACACATGTGGTTGCACCCATATCCATTCACATAAGGATTTGAACGAGATGACGTGCAGATCATCCTTTAAAAAGCATAAGCTATGTTTTGGCAACAGTGTGATTTTAAGTATATGCATGTACCAAAGTCTGTCCAAATGATTTTGATCAAAGCCATTGGCTTGACCTAAGATGTTTTCCGCGGTTCTCTCTCTCTCTCTGATTGAATCAAGTGCCTTGGCATGAAAGTAGCTACATAAATGCCGTATATAAGGGTTGCACCCATATTCGTTAACACAAGGAAAGGAGCATAAAGCTTCGTTCTAGCAACGATGTGATTTTGATGTATATGCAAGTACCAATGTCTATCCAAATGATTTTGATCAAATGCCATTGACTCGACCGAAGATATTTTCCGCAGCTCTCTCTCTCTCTCTCTCTCTATGATTAGTGCCTTGAAACAAAAGTAGCTACCTTCTAAAAATGCCACATATGTGGTTGCACCCATATTCATTAACACTAGGGATTATAACGAGATGACAACACGCATGAAGATCATCCTTTAACGAGCATAAGCTATGTTCTGGTAACAATGTGATTTTTTGATGTATATGTATGTACAAAAGTCTGTCCAAATGCTTTCGATCAAAGCCATTGACTCGACTGAAAATGTTTTCCGCAGTTCTCTCTTTGTGATGGAATCAAGTGCCTTGGGATGAAGTAGCTGCCTTTTTGCTGGAAATGCCGCACAGTGGCTGCTCCCATATTTATTAGTGCAAGGATTTGAACGAGATGACAACACATGTGCAAATCATCCTTTAACGAGCATAAGCTAAGTTCGGGCAACAATGTAATTTTGATGTATATGTATGTACCAGAATTTGTCCAAAGAATTGCTAGCTTAACGGCACCGTTCCTCTTAAAAAGAGACGGTGCCTTGCCAGCCTTTCAATTTTCCAAGGGAACCGGTTAAATTGTTTAGCCGGTTTCCTTCGAAAATTTGGAAGGAAAATATCCCTTAATGGGATGACAGGGAGATTCCTTATGTGATAAAAATAAAAATAAAAATAAAGTGCTAAAAGTGAAGAAAATTAATAAAATACTTATAATAATAAAAATTTTATGATTCGTAACTATTCTTATGATCACCGACCATGATCAAGAGCTCAAATCAAGCAATTATGGTCTCAAACTTAAATGATGGCACCATCACATTTGAGGCATCCATTTTGTCTTGTCTTATATGGGCAACTGGAGTAGAAAATCATGGTTTTGTATTTGTGTAATATTTAAAGAAACAACTTGAATGACATTGTTGAAGAAAGAAAATCCAAGAGGTAATTGTTTGCAAGTTTTAGATAGTGGAATATTATTCCAAAATAAAATAAATTATATTTAATATATTAATGAAGAATACTAAATACCCAATTTGCACAAAATGTAGATATATTGGACTTCCATTTTTTTTTTTTTTTTTTTTTGAAGTTTTTTTTTTAAACAGTTAGCCATGAACTTGATTTGCTAGTGGCGTCACTTCATTACCCTAATACAGTTGTCATGGAATATTAAGACAGGTGCCACATTAAAACAACATAAATGAAGAAAAAAATTAAGAAATAGAGAGAGGGGAGTTTCATCACAGCTAGTATGGGCTCAAGCGCCGGCTTTCGGCAACCATAAATGTTCAAGCTTAAATTTGTGGACTACATAGCCGCTTGAGCTCATAGCCATAACTGCTTAATTTGAGCACGTAACAGCCATGGGCTTGAGTTGCGAAGCTCACAGCAATCATGTCCTATAGATCTTTTTGAGCCATGAAGCTTGAGACCATGACCGCTTAATTTGAGCTTTTGATTATGGTCACTCAATTGGTGACCGTAAAAATAATTATGAATCATAAAATTTGTATCATAATAGATATTTTATTGGTTTTCTTCACTTTTAGCCCTTTATTTTATTTTTATCATATGAGGAATCTCCCCATCATCCCATTGAGAGATATTTGGAATGGGATATTTTCCTTCCTCTGAGGGACTCCTCTGTCGAAGAAGAAAAGGGTCCCACCCACACTTTGTTTGACATTCATTTCGACAAAGATAGCAAGCACAATTTTTAACCCTTAAAATAGATCTTTAATTCGGTTCCCTAAAAGGCAAAATCACTATCAAGGCGTGCATCCATGATTAAAATCATAGTAAAATTCCGAACCTGTCGATCTCGTTGGTGGACCCCATTGACTCACAATCCATGCCTGATGAACCACGCCACGGCTTATTTTAACCTTCCCTACGTGCAACTCAGCCTTGCACGCGAACGTCGCCCTAATCTCTCAAATGTGAAGTCTTTGCAGGTGAATGAAATAATAATTTGTTGATTTTTCTTGAATACGAAGCTGTTATAAGTATATCAATTTTTGCTAATTTTGGGTCAAAAGTTAATTAAAGGTAGGAGGCGAACCTTTCTTCGAAGGACTCGCCTTCTAGAGTCCTCCCGGTGGGGGTATACGCTTGCGGACCATCCGGATTCGATTAATTAATTAATTAATTAAATTCGATTTACATGTTACCACATTAAGTTTGTTTTTTTTTTTGGTTGATTCAGTGGAGACACAAACGAGAGGATCCCGATGATGTCAACTTGGTATATGCTGGACAAACTCGGCATGAAGATCACGGAGAACTAGACACCACGGTAAAATGGTAGAGAGGTAATTTCCTCATTAGTCTCTAAATTATGATAATCCAACCTGCTGCATCCTTTTAATTTTTTTAATCACGCCATAAATGGAGACAAATTCAATGCGAAGGTGGCCTAATGGATAAATCAATATTTGGAATTTAAGAATTTTTTTGTGCCTGCAAGCTTTTTTTTTTAAAGAAAATTCCAAATAAGAGCCTAAATTGCCGTCATTAATGATGATATCAATAGTCGAACCTCTGTTCAAGCCTTCAAGGGATTGCTTTTTAGTTGTGAACTACCCAGAAATTTGGATTAGAACATAGAGAAGCTCAAAGATGCCAGAGTAACATCTCTAACTTAGTAGAATTGCATTTCTCATAGGAGCCTATTAGGTTCGAGAAGAAGAAGTGTTTAGAGAGACATTGAGAGAATTTGCATAAGCACACACTTTACTTCAAGGGACTCTGCCCAAAATATTTTTGAAAAGAAACAAAGACCAAGCTCACAGGTCTTAGAACACACAGAGGCCCCGAGATTCCCGATTGGGAATTATTCCATGTGATATGAATAGAGATTGTGAACAATGATTTCCTTATCCTATTGTTACAGTACTTTGTTACAATGACCTGTGCTATAATAATTTTCATTACAAGTCTATCTGTCATCCTAAGAGTTATAGTGATAGTTTGAATTATCAAAGCTATATCTTGCAAGCCATTTTTCCTCGTAACGTTGCTCCATTCCAATGTCATTAGGAGGACTGTTGGTACTATGAGAGGATCCATTTTGTGAGATCAAGGTCCCACATACTTTGACTACTTGAGGCAAGTTCTTCTTCATGAATCCAGGAGAGTCCTGGAGTGTTGGTAAGCATGATTGGCTACGGCTAATTCGCTATTTGGGCATAACAGGAGACTATGCTTGGGTCCATTCCGAGAGATAAGGAAAAATGTCCTTGATCATAGGGATCTTAAGAGAGAGGACTTCTCCATTGAGCATAGGATGCTTGAGCATAGGACTCCTGAGAGAATTGTGCGGGATCATCCATGTTTGTCATTTCTTTTTCTTATGATGGAGGTGTCCTTGCTTGATTCTGAGCTTACTTGAATTCCTTAAGTGCTTGTGTGGCTTCAGGTACAAGACTATAGTGGTCCCATAGAATAAGTGTAAAGTAGTCCCATACTTCTTCATGAATGATCCAGTTTTCTTGGCATAGGATTCTATGCAATTCTTTGTAATTGTATTCGATAGATCCGACATAATTAGGAAATGATACGTAGGTACAAGCTTCTTAAAGATGTGATTGAGGCTTGTAGGTGGTGGCTCCTACTCCTTCTGGCGTATTGGTGAGAGTACCATTATATTGGACACAAGTCGTATGTGTTTCTAGTTCTAGCCGGAGGGCAGCTCTCATTTCTTGTAGAAAGAGGCATTTCCAGTAAGTATGTACCAAGATAAAACCAATTAAGCATAGTCAGAAGGTTCTTGTCACTTTCACTCCCCTTTTTATGTCAAAACGCGATTAGTTTGGTTAACTTGACAATGAATTTTCTAGTAAGGAACTCAACAACTATTAAGTACTTATTAGTTAGGTATCAAAACAATCATCAAAGCTGGTAAGAGAAATTGTATTCTTTCCAGATTAATGGATGAATAAATAGGTATTTGGAATTTAATCCAAAAGGATAAAGAATTGAGCCTCAATGGAATTTGAATATATCGGTATGGCATTGTCACATGAGATTATCAAGATTTTCAGTTAGGCTATCATTTGGATATGTTTAATGATTTCTTGAGGATATTCTAGATTTGGCCAATCTTGCATTTTTTCAATCTTGTAATTTTCCTATTGAGGAAAAGCATGCTTGAAAATATACATGTTGATATCTCGCCGGTATCTTTGGTCGGAGAGAAAATCAGCAAAAACATTTTTTTCTTTCCTGCAATGTGTTTAGTTTCAAAACAATATTTTGAAAACCATTCAACTCATCGAAGCAGCTAAGAGTGGGAAATATGCTTTTATTTGAATTTAGTCATATGGGGGAAAGATGCCATATTTAATTCTATCAAGAAATGATGGCCAATAAGATGGAATTCAAACTTTTTTATCACATTCTTTATTGCCAATATTTCTTTGAAAGTATAATGATAATACATTTTAGTTTGGGAAAACTTTCCACTTTTGTAAGCGCAAATGTTTTGCTTACCTTTTTACCAAAAAAAAAAAAAATTGTTTTGCTTACCTTCAACTTCTTTAGTTTGGATATGTTTAATGATTTCCTGAGGATATTCTAGATTTGGCCAATCTCGCATTTTTCCAATCTTGTAATTTTCCTATCAAGGAAAAGCATGCTTGAAAATGTACATGTTGATATCTGCTGGTATCTTTGGTCTAGAGAGAAAATCAGCAAACACATTTTTCTTTCCTGCAATATGCTTGGTTTTAAAACAATATTTTGAAAACCATTCAACCCATCGAAGCAGTTGAGAGTGGGAAATATGCTTTTATTTGAATTTAGTCATATGGGGGAAAGATGCCATATCTAATTTTATCGGAAATGATGGCCAATAAGATGAAATTCAAAATTTTTTTATCACATTCTTTATTGACAATATTTCCTTGAAAGTAGAATGATAATACATTTTAGTTTGGGAAAGCTTTCCACTTTTGTATGCGCAAATGTTTTGCTTACCTTTTTTTACCAAAAAAAAAAAAAAAAAATTGTTTTGCTTACCTTCAACTTCTTTAAACAAAGATGGTTGCCAAAAAAAAAAAAAAAATTGTTTCACTTTCATCAAACTTTTTAAACATGGCTGCCCAGTATTCGTCACTAGCATCAATCTGGAGAATTCGCTTCCTAATGGATGGTATTTGTAATAGAGGAAGATTCTGCATTACTTCTTTTAGCTCTACAACTACTTTGGTTTGAGCTTTACTCTAAGACGGAGGATTTTTCTTCAGCATCAATTGTAATGGAAGTAGTTTTGCAATATAGCCTTTTGGAATAAGGACGGGGTTACTATGAGGCCAAAAGGGAGAACTTTCCATTAAAAATATTAATTTGGAATACAAAATCCTATCTTGGGTTTGTCTTAAGAATGAATACCTAGTTGCCAAAATCTAGCTTTGAGATTAAATTTGGAGTAAATATGGGCTTTGGATAATCCAGTAAAAAGGAAATTTGAGAGAGTAAAGGAAACTTGTCATCTTGAAGGAAGATGTTGAGGGTCTGATAATTAATTAACAATCACATCTTTCATCGATTCTGTTCGACTCGTTTATTAACATAAAAAGCTTCGTAGGCCCATTGAGAATTTAAGATTTCAATAAGGCCTTGCTGCAACAGCTCTAAGCATTCCTTCTAAATAGCAGTAAGATGTTTTGCAGCAGCTCGTTTATGTAACTTGTCTTGGTGAGATTTATGTCTTACTTTTTTTAAAGGAAAGCAAACAAAAAACTTCAAATTTTTCCACAAAGGATGGGGACACTTTGAGAGAAGTAAGAGTGAGATTCCGAACAAGATTCTAACAGTTTTTGCATAATTGAATCCAGTAAACTCATTTGGATGGAGAAGAGCCATTGGATATTGACAAATTTAGATAATTGATCATTATATTGAGGCCTTTTCCAGGAATGATTTGGAATTGAGGAATTTGAGTCATAACATTCCAACCTATGATCAAATCTTTATTGGGGAGACTAAATCCAAAGATTTTAATAGTTATAAAACACTGAGGGAAACACTGGATAGTTACTGGTGTAGTTTGCATATTTATAGAAAATGTATCTCTTGGAACATAATCGAAATACCGAACATAGGAAGTCAAGAATTCTTCATGAAAACCCTTTGTGTCTAAAAATTGAACAACTGATACTAGTATTTATAAGAGTAATGACTGTGATTGGTTTAGCAAACTTTGATATGAGGAATTTTATAGAAAAATGAGGACAATGGACTTGACTAAAATATATACTAGGGTCTTTTTCTGAAGAAGTGAGGGATATATGAAAAAAAATCTTTAGAGTCAAAATCAGAATCGATTTCATTAGGGGCTTGATAATAAGGAATGATACAAGGAGTCTACTTATATGGATCTTCATTAATAGAAAAAACAATGACTCACCATCATCATTTTCAAGTGAAATAGTAGTTTCAATTTCAATGTGGTGTATCAAGGGGCGCTAACATTTTTTTTTTATTGTTTGAGGGGAATTTTTAGCGAAATGACTCTTTTCGTTGCCAATGAAGTATCGAGTTGATTTCTTATGGTTTGAGCAATCTTTCCTTCTTTGCAGGAATCGTCATTTTTTCTTTCTTTGGAATTACTTTGATCCATGCTTGGACGTTTCCACCCAATATTTTTTAAAATGCCTTTTCTTTCTGAAAGGTTTTCCACAAGAACCATCACAATCTTTTTTAGAACATTTGATCTTCAAATGTTGGTGCGAGCAAGCACCATCAAACTCTCGATTGTCTCTAATGTAGGTTTTCGTCATTTGGCATATAAGGCACTAGTCATCAAGGCGGAGATGGACTTCTTGTTGTATTTCTCCAAAGGGAATATCCACAATTCTCCTTTATTTGTTAAGGAAGGATCTCTCCACTTGTTGGGAAAGTTCTCTAGGAATAGAAACTAGAAAAGCTTGTTTTAAATTTGCATCAACCCTAAGGCCATAGAAGAGTTTGAATATTTCTCGATAATACTTATCGAGATGTCTTTTCTAGAGAGAACAACATTTTCTTTCAAAATATCTCTTCCTTTGAATTTAATAAGATTGGTGGTTTTCCTATGAAAAAGTGGTAGATGGTTGTCATGACTTAAGCAAAGTATACTAAAAGCAGGAATTGAACTTAGTCATTTTCTAGGATTGATTTCCATCTATGATTACGGCTTCTGATAAACCTCGTAACAAATTTGAGGAGGACCTCATACTTGCCATGATTTGTGAGGTTTCGAGTGCTTAGCCAAGAATGAAATTCTTCAAATCATTTTGGCCATTTCAAATAAGGAATATCATCAACAGTAAAAAAACTGTTTGGAAGAGGAAGTTGGATTCTAAGATGGGCTATTTGGTTGGATCAACTTTGATTAGAGCTGGCAAAATGGGTCATAAACCCATATTATGACCCATTTTTAGTTAAATGAGTCATATATGAGTTAAGTGAAAGTTAAATATGGGTCGAAAATGAGTTAAGTGAAAGTTAAATATGGGTTAGAAATGAGTCTCGAGAAAATAAAACACAAAAAGAAATGGGTTTAAATAGGTTGTTAGGAAACCCACTTTAAAGTTTAAACACATGGCCTTTTTTTTAACTTTATAAAAATGTTTTTTAATAAAAAAAGAAATTATAATTATTTTCTATATTTCAATTTTTTTTCTTTTTCTTCCTTCTTTAGCCGACGGCCGGTAGGGCGACGGCCGATCACCGATCGATCGGCAACGGAGCTAGGCGAGGCTCAAGCTCGCTGGTAGGTTGCCAACGATTGAGCCTTGCTAGCTTGCTGGCGAGTTCGAGTCTCACCAAATCCAGTGAGGCTCCCGACGAGGCTCGAGCTCGTCGGCATCGAGCGAGGCTAAAGCCCTGCCCGGCATCGACAAGCTCGAGTCTCGCCAGATCTGACAAGGCTTGAGCCTCGCTAGTCGTTAGTGAGGCTGAGCCTCGTCGGATTTGGCGAGACTTAAGCTCGCCGGCATTGGGTGAGGCTCGATCTCGCTGATCGGTGAGGCCGAGGCCCCTCCCGATGCCAGCAAGCTTGAGCCTTGCTAGTCATTGGTGAGGTCGAGCCTTGCCAGATCTGGCGAGACTCAAGCTCGCCGGCGTCAAGTGGGGCCTCGGCCTCGCCGGATCAGCAAGATCGAGCTCCGCCCGACGTTGGCGAGCTTGATCTCGCTTGTGGTCGGTTGCCAGCCGTTGTTGTGGCCGGCGGCTAGCCAAAGAAGTAGGAAAAAAAAAAAAAAGAGAAAAAGAGAAAAAAATTAATAAAAATTAAAAATAATTAAAAATTATATTTAAAAATTAAAAATTCGATTTTTTAAAAAATATTTTAAAAGAATTATAAAAAATTTCCATTAAATTTGTATTGCATAAAAATTGTTAAAAATTTTGTATTGCATAAAAGTGTTTTAACAATACCTTTTTTTTATAAAAAAAAATCATAGAAATGAGTTTTTTTTTTTTTTTTTTTTAGATTTAGTTAAAAATTTTTCATGTTATAGTTTTTCGTTATTCAATGGTATGTTCACTTCAAATAAGAGAAGCATGTGCATAGTCTAATTTTTTTTATAAATATTTCAATTTATAGGTTTTTTTTGAAGTTTTTTTATTTACTATTTTTAATTTAATTTGAAGTTTTAATCTAATTAGCATATAGTAGAAGTGGGTTTTCTTAGAGTATTAATAGGTTTTAGCAATACGAGTCAGGTCGGGTATGGGTCGGATATGGGTCATTAGATTTACACTACAAGAATATTGGTCAAAACATGTTAAATGAGTCAAATATGGGTTGACCCATTTTCTACCTGACCCACTCATTTGCCACCCTACCTCTGATTCATAAGAATTTGAATTTATCTCTAGAGGATTAACCATGAATATTGAATAGGTGGCTAATATAATAGAAAATAATTCAAAAGTAGGAATTGAAAAAGAACAGGAGGATGAAAGGGATATCGAATTTGGTTATGAATCTAAATCGATCAGAAGAATCAATTCTAAAGGAGGCTGAATCTAGTCTTTCAAGACGGTAGGATCAAGTTATTTTTTCTCCTGATTGCTCATATCTCTTAGGAATAATTCAAATGGATTGGATAACATCATTTGATCTGGCTTCTCCTTTGTGGAAGTCAAAGATTCTTTAGGTCTTTTCCTTCCCCTTTTCTTTTCTTAGCTGATCAAATTCTCTAAGTCGGTTTCACATTTCTACCATATTGGTTTTGTCTATTCTAGTAGAGGTTTCTACGAGAACAGTAAAAATCGAAGTATGTTGTGGTGGTAGAAGAGAATACTCTGCTCGTGGCAAGGTCGGGAATGGATTAGAAGGCTTGAATTTCCCTTCTTCAAGAAGTTGGATCTGCCTTTTGAGTTTCTCTATCTCAACCTTTGGACTTTCAAGAACCCAAATGTTGTCCCAATTCTAGGGCATGAAGCCGTTTTTGGAAGTCCACAAGCATCTTTTTGGTAGTCTCATCAAATCTTTTGAGATTTTTCTACTTCAACTACTTTGGAGTCAATTATTTTGAAAGTATTTTGGGGCTTCAAATCCTCACTTTCTCAAGGGGGATTGGGGTGGGGATGATTTCATTTCAGAAGTGGGTTTCGACTTCCACGCCCTGTAAGGAGGCATGAACGAAAGTCTGAGAGTGAATGTTAGAATAGGATTAGAGTAGGACCGAAAAAAAAAAAGAAAAAAAAATAGGAGTTCTCTTTTACCTTCCATGTTCATCCATATCGGTTGGCACATATAATTTTGGGACATGACAATATCTTTGCCATGAATCAGTAAATTCTTCAGTAATTGGGAAAGAAAGTTTAGAGACTTCTCAACCAAGAGGGGGAAAATTTGCATCATAGAACATGGAGATGGAAGGATTATCATTTTTCTACTTTTGTTGGTTGAGTGGTGTCTCATTTGGGAGTTCTAGTGAGTATTAATGCTTTTTTGCCCATTTTCGGATTGACTTGTAGAATGGGAAAATGGCTGGTTTTTTATGAGGAGGTGAGGGAGGTGGTGTAGGTGGTAGAGCTAGTGGAACGGAGGGTGATGATGCCTATGCCAGTGGTGCGAGATGGAGCATAAGAAACCATGAATTGGAACTTATCACTTTCATTGAGGGTGTCGATAAAGGGGCCTCCGTTCAAATATCTTTGATATACACCATCTCTTGATTTTTGGAGTTTTCGCTTGGGTTTTGTAATTGGGGCCACTTCATCAAGAGAGTTTGTACAATAAGAACATTAACAAAAAGTATCCTAAAAGCAATGACTATTGATCATTGTAGTAATGGACATGATTTCCGTTATTCTATAAGTATTTGATAAGCTTCTTTGGATCTAGTTCAGAGATTGATTCTAGAACGCAATGTTCAATCATAAACAAAGTTTGTAAGATGGAAGGGTTTTCTTCATTTTCTTTGCCGAATTTGATAGCAATAGTTGTGACATCCCGATTTTCCGAGTCTATTTTCAATTAATTGAGACGGGCATTTCGTTGGCACGCATATAGTTCTTTTCCTTGAGTTGGCCACTCATGTGGAAACTAGCCTATCGGGTGAAGCTATTAAGAGTTTCTAATGCATCAGACTCGAGAATTTGACCAGGAAGCGATCTTTCGACCGAGCTAATCTGCAATGGTCATTACGACACAAATAAAAATCGATTAAAGACCGGAGATAGGTTGACTCGAAAGATGCATGTGATTGAGTGTGGGTGATTCCACCGGATTGCATAATTCTTGGCGATCGACACTGGACCGACTTTTCTATCGATTGGGTACCCTGTGTTCGTATTTGAAACCTTGAGATTATGCCGACAACCGTAAGTCGCCAATGTTTCAAAGATGTACATTGTGGCTTGAGGTGATCAACCACAGGTCAAATGCATGAAAATTTCTAAAGGCTACCCGGTAGGTTGGGCCGGCTAGTATCGTGCCAAAGTGAAATTAACCGTGGAATTGAAATCGAATTCAGAAATTGGAAGTCTGGGTGTGTCACAAATCATTTCAAGATCATTGAATCATCTTTGGAAGATTTTTCATGCAAGCCGAGCTTTTCAGCAAAATAATCAAGAAATGGCTAATTTGACTCGAGAAATTAGTAAGCCGCTTTTGGTCGCGCTTTTGGGACTTAAGTTGGTTTTATGGACAAGTGAAGATGTGAATTAAAGTGTGGTGACATTTGATTAATTTTATGGACTTCAATTTGATTCAATTGGAAGAGAATCAAGTGAAATTGGAGAATTGGTTGTACAAAAATTGGACCCCGCGGAAAATGGAAGTGAACCCATTGGAAGAGGTTATGGGGAGGGATTTGAAGTTAGTGGAGTATGACATCATGGATGATGTCATGGTGGGCCATTTTGTGGGATTAAAGAAAGGCAAAAAGAAAAGAAATTGGCCCCCCACTCCTTCTCTCTCCTCCCTCTCTTCTTCCTCTCTCTCGTTGCCTCTCTCCTCCATCTCCTTTGTGCGAAAATGGGAAGAAAATTGCAGAGGAAGAAGCCGAAGCAACCCCTCACCGTCCGCCTCCTTCCCCGCTCGCACGCCGTTGTCGCCGCCGCCGCCGTGCGTCCATCCCGCGCCACCCGCGCGCGCTCGCCGGCTCGCCGATCCGCTCGCGTCTCCTCTCCGCCTCAGCTCGCGTCGCAGCTGCTGCACCAGCTCGTGCCGGAGCCGTTCGGCCACCTCCGGCCGCCGTTCGGGTCCCGCCTTGGTCCGGTTCGACCCCCCAACCTTCCCCGATCCTTCCCCATCTCATCCAAGCTCCGGATCTACCCTTCCTCGGCCTCAAACCGCCATGGACAGCAGCCAAGAAAAATGGGTATGCAGCGGACATTTGGCCCGTTTTGGCCGCCTTCCCGAGCCCGGATGCTCGGCCCGCTTTGAGGAAAGTCGATCCTCGCGTCGTCCCCGTCGTTTTGGTTCGCTCGGCTCGTTAATCCGGTGAGTTTAACTCACTAAATCTTGATTAGAGGGTTAATGATGCCCTAAGTGTGCTTAGTCTAAGTTAAGTAAGATTAGGTTGGTAGATTAGTTTATTTAAATATGGATTATATTAAGTTGTTTAATTAAAGTTAAACATGTTTAGTTTAAGGGTTAAGTAGGTTTATTTTTAAAATAAACCTTGATGCGACATAAAGGAATTCACTTTTGATTTATTTAAACATTTCGAAATTATTTAATAATTTAATATTATACCATTATTCGAAATTATTAAAATATGATTATTTTATTATTTTCGGAATAAATTTAATTATTTATTAAATTCCGAAAATTTTGTCGGGACCCTAAATTCTCGAATTTCGTGCCGGTCGCTGCTTGTGTATTCAGATTTGGAAATTGATGGTCGGATATTATAAGTTGAATGTGGATTGCGAAAAATATGGATATTATTATTTAATTAATTTTCGGAATAAATTTAATTATTTATTAAAATTCGAAAATTTCGTCGGGACCTTATACTCTCAGAATTTCGTGCCGATCGCTGCTGTGCATGTAGAATTTGAAATTGATGATTGGTTGTGGAGAATTGAGTGTGATTGCGATTTATGAGAATTCTTTAGAAAACCCTAAGTGTGGGAATTGATGGGAGATTGGCCGTGCTTAACCACCTATTAGAGGTCGTGCCTAGTGAGGCCGTGATAAACCACCGATTGGAGGTCGTGCCTAGTAAGGCCGTGATAAACCACCTATGAGAGGTCGTGCCTAATAGGGCCGCGATAAACCACCTAAGAGAGGTCGTGCCTAATGGGGCCGTGATTGACCACCTATTAGAGGTCGTGCCTAGTGAGGCCGTGATGGACCACCTATGAGAGGTCGTGCCCAGTGAGGCCGGGATGGACCACTTATGAGAGGTCGTGCCCAGTGAGGCCGTGATGGACCACCTAATTAAAGGTCGTGCCGAGTGGGGCCGTGATTGCCACTGGTTATTAAGCCTTCCTATAGGGTCGAGATTGGAAGTAGTAATTGATTCACTTGAATGACATGTAATCGACCAAGTCGATTGATCGCTGAGACGATCCCCATGATTGAGCTGTGCTGATGATGTGATTGTATCTCCGTTGTTGAGTTATTAGAATTGCGCGTGGTTGAATTATATAAACTGTGCTAACCTGCAGATGAAGGCTAATGCGAGGTAAGTCTTCTGTGTGATGTGGCTAGGCCACCTGGGGCGTATTTTCTTTCTAATAGGGGTTTAGGGGGTTGAACTTGTTTGAGACATCGTCTCATCCCGGTTGTGGGATTAAAATTTCAGGTCCCCGATGGACGGAGTGACCAGATAGCTTTGGTTGGCCTTGAGGAGTTGCGAGAGGTGAAGTCATAAGATTGGAGAACGTGTCCGACTTGTAGGTCGTAGGACAGTTCCTTTTTAAGAGCCGGTCTTTTGTAGACTTTTGGCCGTGCAGGCTTCGTCTCGTAATTCCCGTTGAATTATGAAATTGATATGTGGTGGTTTTGCTTCCGCTTTTCTATCCCGTATTTTATTGTCGGGGTTTTATAATACGTTCCGCTTGCGCAATATTAAATGAATGGGGTCGGCGACACTACCCGGGAATGTCGCATTCGAATGACCATGGTGGGATGTTGGCGCGCTCGAGGTTCGGGGCGTGACAATAGTGCCATCTCTTTTCCTCACAAATTTAGAATTCTAGGACTGGAGAGACTTATTATTCTGGTGTAGCTTCTCATAATTGGTAATCCAAGTCTCTAGAAGAAGCTTGACCAACTTTTCTTTGGAAATCTGCCTGGGAATATGAATGCAGGATGCCTGAACATTTTGCATGGAGATAAACAATGTATCTTCATTTCCATTTGGAAATTTAGATCAAGGGCATGATTCTGCACTTGATAGATCATCTGGTGGTGCAAGGTCGTTGCAATGGAATCATTAGTTTGGGATGCTCCAATAAGCTGAATTTAAAGAAAGCAACTGAGGATTTTAAACAACAATATTGAAATTTTGATACAAGGTTATAAAAACTATTCCAGCGTTTAAAGTAGTTTGGATAATGCCAATATAAGCATGCTGGTATTATAGAAATCGAGTGTCCAATGGGGCCATCCTAGCCATAACTAGCAAGCCTCTTTGGCCATGGAAAGTGAGTGCAAGACGAATAGCTCCACCATAGATATTAAAATGTATCCCTATTGGGTCCACTGTCTGGGAAATTTTGGAGGGATATGGAGATGAACAAAATACTCATTTTCAGCAACTGGAAGGGATGCTGGTCAAACTTGGAGGACATGAAGTGAACATTATTTCAAATGAGGGCTTTAAGTGATCTTGTCAATATTAAATAAGGGCTTAACTCACTCGCTTATAAGGGCATTTTCGTCCTTTATTTTGTGAATTGTTTTCCTTATTTTCATTTTCTATATTGGATGAAAAGATAAATTTAAAAAAAAATGGAAGGGGAAGGAAAAACCGTGAGAGCTCTATCAACCTCAAAATCACACTATTGCCAGAACATAGTTTATGCTCATTAAAGAATGGTTTGCATGCGTGTTATCATCTCATTCTAATATTTGTGTTAATGAATATGGTGCAACTAAATGTGCGGCATTTCCAGCAAAAAAGGTTGCTAATTTTCATCCCAAGCCACTTGATTCAATTAGATCGAGAGAGCAAGCAAGGGAGAGATACAAGTCGCTTGATTTAATCGATTTAGAGCATTTGGAGCTATGTTCTTAAGCCAATTTTGTTTGAGAGAGCAATGCAGCGGGGCATAAAATCGGAGGGAGAGAGAGAGAGAGAGAGAGAGAATCAAAGTGAGAGAGCAATAAGGGTGCTCGATTTTGGGTGATTCAGTGCTTAGGGTTCAGGAGCCTATCCCCAGCCTACCTTCACTCATTGATAGGCCACTCTTTAGTAGTGGGCACTTGGGGCATTTGTAACAAAATGAAATAATGTGAAGGTTCTATTCATTTTGTGAAAAAATGTGGCATTTCTAGATAAAATTTTCCAAGAAGTAATTTTTCAAGAAAATAACGATATTTTCCATTATTAAGTTGAAACTTGAAAATAGACTAGAAAATATTTCCCGCCATTCAATATGGAAAATTTCAATTTGATTTTCCTCAATGTGCTCATTTTAATAAATTTTTTATTTTCTTTCTCCTTTTTATTATTTTTGGTAAAAATTTGATTTTTTATTTTTAAATTTCTTTCTACTTTTTTTATTTTTCTTTTTTCTTTTCCTCCTTCTTCATCTTCGGTCATTGCTGTCCATAGCGATAGCTGTCAAACCATGAGCCCACTGGCCTTGAAAAAGCTTGCTTATGGCTGGTTGCCAACTATTGTTGTGGCCAGCTGAGAAGGAAGGAAAACAAAAAGAAATAAAAAAAGGAAAGAAAAAGAATAAAAATTTGAATTTTTTTTTAAAAAGAAAAAAAGAAAGAAGTGAACTAGTAGTGGTGTGAGATAAGAGAAAGCGAGTGAGAAAAATATTTTCCTTTACTTGAAAAGTGGATAACATTTTTCCTTCTTTTAGAAAACTTTTTTTCTATTGATGGAAAATGTTTTCTTTTTATCAATTTATTTTCTGTGGAATGAACACCAAAAATTCAGAATTTATTTTCTAGAAGTTATTTTTCATGGAATGAACGAAGGATTAAGTTCAAATAGGACCAAAAATACCTTACTTACATATCATTAGAAAATGCATTAACATAAACACGGTAGAAGAAGAGGTCGATATATTAAAGTAATGGGGAAAATGGATATCTTTGAATGATGCAACGGATTAAGTGTTAAATATCACCCATCTATTTTATATGTTTATTTGTTATTATACGTAACACGTAGAAGAAGTACCATCTAGTTTATTTTTTCAATTATATTTGATTTGTATTTCCCATTAGAAGCCCAAATACAAAGCAAGGAGAGAAGAAGATCATACCTCACATCATTTGCGTTAAGCATCAAAAGACATTTGAATTTAGGCTCCCTCGTTTCACTTAAAATAACTTTTAGGAAAATGTTTTATGGATTTTCTGGCATTCATAAAAAAATAAATTGATCAGGAAATTTTTTTTTTATATAAATCGAAAAAAGTCTTTTAAAATGGGGAAAATATTTTCCACCTTTTGAAAATTGAAGATATTTTCCTCACTTACTCTCTTTTATCTCACACCCTTGTTAGCCACATTTTATTTCTTATTTCTTTTTTTTAAATTGATTTTTTTTTTTTTTATGTTTTCTCTCTTTCTTCTTTTGCAGGAGACCTCCAACTCACTGTTCACAAGATCAGCAAGCTTGAGGTGGTCGCTCACCAAATTGGCAAGCCAGCCTAACTTGTCGATCTGGCAAGGCCCAAGGCCTCAAAGTGGTCGCTTGCTAGATCGGCTAGCTCAAGGTGACCGTTCGCTAGGTTGGTGAGGCTTAAAGATCGCTCGATTGACGAGCGCCAGCCTTTGGCGCACCAATTTGGCAAGCCTCAAGCTCACCTTTGGTCGGTTGCCGGTAGTTGGCCATTGCTGTGGCCGACGGTCAAATGAAGAAGAAGAAGATGGAAAAGAAAAAATAAAAGAAGAAGATAAAAAGAAAAAGTAGAAAGAAAAATTAAAATTTTAAAAATAAAAATTCAATTAAAAAAATAAAAATATTTATTAAAAGGATAAGAAATCAAGTCGAATTTTCCTTACCAAACATCAAAAAACATTTTCTAACTTATTTTCAAGTTTTAGCCGAATACAAAAAAATATTGTCATTTCCTTGGAATTTCCAGAAATTCCACATTTTCCTTAAAATGAATGTATCCTTAATAATAGTTACATACATCATCGACATCATTCACCACATTAGCTGGGATATCCTTGTACATATTCCTGGAGATTGTTAATTATCTCATGAAGTATTGACTTTGCCTATTTTAAAATTTGACCCCAATCATGTCCCGAACCCCAAATCCCAATTCCTCCGTAGCACTCGATAGATGAAATGAGAGATTTCATTTATATCAAAAGCGCGAACTGGTCAGCTGAGCTTGAGAGGGCCACAAATCACGGACACTGTCTTCAGCACAAAAGTCAACCCCTCACCGCAAAAGGGCATGGAGGGGATCGGAATAGCCGGCGATGTGAGCCGATTCTGGAGCTCAAGACTCGAGGATATTCGAGGACCAGGGGATTAAATACCACCTGCTGCCTCAGTATGTCAACCTCAGCAACGCCGGGTCGCCACCGCCATCATGCCCTTTTGTAACGTTGAGGGTTGACTTTTGTGCTGAAAACAATGTCAGTGATTTGTGGCCGTCTCAAGCTCAGCCGACTTGTTCACGTTTATGATATAAATAAAATCTCTCTTTCATCTATTGAGTTTTAATTATAGAAAATTAGGTTTACGGAGGACTTGGGATTTGGGATTTGAGATGTGATCGGTCGAATTATAAAATAGGAGAAGTCAACGGTTCTTGAGATAATTGACTATTCTAAGGAATTTGTGTAAGGATATCCTAACCGATGATGATAAATTTATATGGTGAATGATATAGATAACCTATGTAATTGTTATCAAGGCACTATTCGTTTAACAAAAAATGTAGCATTTCTGAAAAATGTTTTTCATGAACCCATTTTGCAAGAAAATATCAATATTTTCGGTGTTCACCAAAATTTGAAAATAATCTGGAAAATATTTCCGTTGTTCAATATGAAAAATTTAACTTGATGTTCCTATCCTTTTAATGATATATTTTTTATATTTTTTAAATCGAATTCTTTATTTTTTAATACTTCTTTCTATTTTTTTTTTTTTTTTTTTTTTCCTTTTCCATAACAAATTGGCAATCAGCAACTTGCTAAAGGCAAGGTCACGGCTTGTTAGATTTCGGCTCACCACTTGCCAAATTAGTGAGCCAGAGGCTAGCACTCACCGATCGCGAGCCTTGAGCCTCACTGATCTAGCAAGTGGTCACCTCGAGCTCACTGATTTGGCGAGCGACTACCTCGAGCCTCGAGCTTTGCTAGATTGACAAGCTAGATGCTCAAGCTCGCCAATTTGGCAAGCGGCAAGTAGTGAGCTCAAGCTCATCTATGGCCGGCAACCGGCCTTGATAGTAGGGGAAAAAAAAGAAGAAAATGAGAAAAAAGAAAAAATCAAATTTTTAATAAAGAAAAAAAGAAAGAAAATGGGGCTAGAAGGGCGTGAAATAAGAAAGAGTGAGTGAGGAAAATGTTTTTTATTTTTCAAAAAGCAAAAAATATTTTTCCCTATTTTAGAATACTTTTTTCCGTTCATGAAAAATGTTTTCTCCGACCACTTCATTTTCTAGTGAAACAAATGCCAAAAAATTCGGAAAACGTTTTTCCAAAAGTTATTTTTCACGAAACGACTAGAGTCTAAATTCGAATGTCTTTTGAAGCTAAATGCAAATGACGTGAGGCATGCTCTTCTTCTCTTCTTGCCTCAGCTGACTAGTTCACGCTTATGATATAAATAAAATCTCTCTTTCATCTATTGAGTGCTTTTAATTATAGAAAATTAGGTTTACCGTGGATGAGGGATTTGGGGTTCGGGACGTGATCGGGGTTGAATTTTGAAATAGGGGAAGTCAATAGTCCCTAAGATAATTAACCGTCCCAAAGAATTTGTATAAGAATATCCCAGCCGATGATGATATCTTTATTTGGTGATGATGTCACGATATTACATGCTTGCGCCGCAGCATGTATTTTATTCTCCTCTTAGCCAATGATTGTTAATTTCAATATTTGACTAACTCTTATTGAAATCGGCAAAAGGTATGTCAATAATGCATGTAACCATTATTAAGGCTCCGCTCGTTTCACCGAAAAGTGTGGCGTTTCTGAAAAGTATTTTCTAAGAAAATAACAATATTTTCTAGTATTTAGTTGAGACTTAAAAACGAGTTAGAAAATATTTTCTATTGTTTAGTAAGGAAAATTCAACATGATATTCCTATCCTTTTAATAGTTTTTTAAAAAAAATCGGATTTTAATTTTTTTAAATTCTCTTTTCACTTTTTTTTTTTTTTTCTTTCCCATCTTCTTCTTCTTCTTCTTCTTCTTCTTCATTCAACCACCGACCAAAGGCAAGCTCGAGCTCGCCTGAGGCTAGTGAGCACACAGTCACCTCAAGCTCGCCCACCTAGCAAGCGGCCACCTCAAGCTTGCCAATCTAGCGAATGGTGAGCTGCAAGCTTGAGTTCACCTGTGGCCGGCAATCGGCCTTGATATAAGAAAAAAAAGAAGAAAAAGAGAAAAAAAATCCAATCTTTTAAAAAAGAAAAAAGAAAGAAAAGAAAATGGGGCTAGCAAGAGTGTGAGACAAGAGAGAGTGAGTGAGGAAAATATTTTCTATTTTTCAAAAAGAGGAAAACATTTTCCTCTATTTTAGAAGACTTTTGTTAATTAATGTTTTCCTTGACCAATTCATTTTTCCTAAAACAAATGCCGGAAAATATGGAAAATGTCTTTCCAGAAGTTATTTTCTGCACAAAAAAGAAGAAGTCAAAATTCGTATGTCTTTTGATGCCAAATGTCAATGACGTGAGGCATGATCTTCTTCTCTTCTCGCCTCATATTTGGGCTTCTAATGGGAAATACAAATTATATAAAATTGAAAAAATATAGTAGATGTTATTTATCCTACATGTTGCGCATAATAACCAATAAACATATTAAATAGATAAGTCATATTTAAAACTCAATAAGAGTTTGTCGCATCATTTAGAAATATCCATTTTTTTCCATAACTTTAACATATCGAGTTTATGAACTTAATCTTTCGTTCATTTCGCGAAAAACAATTTGCAGGAAAACGTTTTTCGGATTTTTTGGTGTTCATTTTATGGAAAATGAACTAATCAAGAAAAATATTTTCCATCAACAGAAAAAGGTTTTCTAAAATAAGGGACAATGTTTTTCATTTTTCAAGTAAATGAAAACATTTTCCTCACTCATTTTCTCTTATTTCACACCCTTGTTAGTCCCAACTTCTTCTTCTTCTTCTTCTTTTCTTTTTGTTTTCCTTCTTTTTTAGCTGGTGAACAACCACGAGCGAGCAAGACCCTTTGGCAAGGCTCAAGGTTGGTGAGCCTTTTTTAGGCCAATGAGCTCGAGGTTCATCGAAATTTGGTGAGGCTTGAGCTCGCTAGCCATCGCCATGGCCGACGATTAACCGAAGAAGGAGGAAATTGAAAAAATTAAATGATAAATAAAAAGTAGAAAGAAAATAAAATTAATAAAAATAAGAAAAAATTGACTTTTAAAAAAAATAAGAAAATTTTGATTTTTAGAAAAAAATAAGAAAAAGGAAAAAGAAAATAGAAAATTTATTAAAATGAGTGCACGGAGGAAAATCAAATCACATTTTCCATACCGAACAAGAAAATATCTTTTAGTCCATTTTCAAGTTTTAGCTGAGTTTCGGAAAATTTTGTTATTTTCTCGGAAAATGATTTCTTGGAAAACATTCTCCAAAAATGCCACATTTTCTGTGAAATTAACATAACCTTAACATTATTTCATTCCGTTACAAATGCCCTAAATGCCCACTACTAAAGGATGGCAAAGTGCTTAACATAATCAAGTTTTATCAGAAGAGTGTTCGGCCACGGAATTAGACTTTCCGGGCTTATATTCCAGCGCATAATCAAACTCGGCCAGGAAGTCTTGTCACGGGTCGATCAATTTCGGTCGATCAAACACCGCGCGGCCTTAGGATCGGTGATCCCAAGTCAGCCTTACACACACGCTCGCTCGAACACAAGAACCGAATGGGCAAAGAGAGTGTATATTGCTTGTGAACGAACTGATTACAAGGTGGGAGAGGGATCCCTATTTATACATGAGCGGGTCGAATCTCGACCGTGGATCGTCCCTCCGATCCAACGGTCCATTTTGAATCCGTATCATCATTACAAGCTATACAACAGGCTACTCGAAGGCTACTCGATGGTCTGTACACGACAGGCCCTTGGGAAGCCCATGGGTCGCGCGCATCAGGTCTTGGGCAAACCATGGGCGGGTGTCGAAGCAAGATCGGGGTTGCGAGTCCGTCGACACGCGAACGGCCTGAACCGTCACGGCTGCTCGAACACCGCTCGGGGTCGCTCATGGGCTGCGCATGGGCCTTCCGCTCGTTCTGCTCATGGGTCGTCCGTGGGCTGTTTTCGGGCAGCCCCTTGTACGTGACACGGCCCCTCACGGACGATCTTGGATCATGCTTCTATCCGTGGGCCGTGTCATTCTCCCCCACCTAATCTGGCGACGCCCTCGTCGCGTCCGTGGCATGGTAGGCTTCAATGTGTCCCTTGAATTCCCACAGAGCCTCGGAGGGTTCCCAGCTTGCTTCACTCTCGGGAAGGCCTCTCCACTGGACGAGGTATTCCTTCCTTGGTGCCCGATATTTCTTCCGTATGATCGATCGGCCATGATACACTCAACTTCCCGATCATAGGAGGTCTTCACCCCAAGGGGTGCTCGCTGCGATGTGCCCCGATCCGGATCATCCTCGTCCATATGAAACGGTTTTAACATGCTCACATGGAACACGGGGTGGAGCCTGAACTTGGACGGTATGTCCAGCTTGTATGCCACCTTTCCGATCCGTTGTATCACTCGAAAGGGGCCTTCATAGCGACGGATCAGCCCTTTGTTTACGTTTCTGTACCGAAGGACGAGATGCAACTTGACTAGCACCAAGTCCCCGACCTGAAACTCCATATGCCGTCGCTTTCTGTCAGCCCATTTCTTCGTGCGTTTCGCGGCCCTATCCGACACGCCCGGCCAAGTCCACGTGCTCACCCCACTCCTTAGCGAGTTTGTAAGCGGCCGGGCTACTTCCTCGATACCCCGAGGCGATTGCGCTTGGCGTGAGCGGCCGCGCCCGATCACAATTTCGAACGGGCTTTGATTCGTAGACTCGCTCCGCTGTAAGTTGTAAGAGAATTGGGCCACGTCAATCAGCCGTGCCCAGTTCGCTTGCGTATTGCTCACATAGTGCCGAAGGTAGATCTCCAGCAATCCATTCACTCGCTCGGTTTGTCCGTCGGTCTGCGGATGCATGCTGGTGGAGAGATTGAGACTCGTCCGCAGCAACTTGAAGAGCTCGGTCCAAAGCCGTCCGGTGAACCGAGGGTCGCGATCACTCACGATCGTGCGTGGAACGCCCCAATACTTGACGACGTGCTTGAGGAATAGCTTGGCGGCTTCCTCGGCTGGGCATTCCATTGTTGTTGGCACGAACGTCGCATATTTGGAGAGGCGATCTACTACAACCATGAGCGCCCGACACCCTTCGGATTTGGGCAAATTCACGATGAAGTC
Source organism: Eucalyptus victrix (assembly GCA_016097545.1). Taxonomy (NCBI): domain Eukaryota; kingdom Viridiplantae; phylum Streptophyta; class Magnoliopsida; order Myrtales; family Myrtaceae; genus Eucalyptus; species Eucalyptus victrix. The sequence continues at coordinate 33,856,524 of CM027844.1, forward strand.
CATGGAGACACTCTCCCATGGACGTTCCGGGATAGGCAATGGTTCGAGGAGCCCTGCAGGGGACCGTTGCTCTATTTTGTCTTGTTGGCAGACAAGACACGTCCGCACGTACGTTTCCACATCATCCCGCATGTGCGGCCAGTAGTATTGATCTTCAACAAGCGCCATAGTGCGGTGGATTCCCGGATGTCCCGCCCATTTGGAGTCGTGGCATTCTTTTAGGACTTCCTTCCGAAGTTTCCCGTGGAGCGGCACATAGAGTCGCCGTCCTTTGGTGTAGAGGAGATCATCCTCGAGCCAAAATCTCCTCGTCAAGCCCTCTTGGGCGTATCGAAGGAGGGCTTGGGCTGTTTGATCATGTTTCAGCCCCTCCTTGATACGATCTACCCATGGACAATCGGGTCGACTCACCACACTGGCCAATTTGAACTTCCTGCTTAAGGCGTCGGCCACGGAATTAGACTTTCCGGGCTTATATTCCAGCGCATAATCAAACTCGGCCAGGAAGTCTTGCCACCGAGCTTGTTTTGGGCTGAGCTTCTTCTGAGTTTGGAAGTAGCTCGTAGCCACATTATCGGTTCTTACGACGAACCGAGACCCCAAGAGATAGTGCCTCCATGTGCGGAGGCAGTGTACCACCGCGATCATTTCCTTCTCTTGGACCGTGTACCGTCGCTCCGCATCATTCAACTTTCGGGACTCGAAGGCCACCGGATGACCTTCCTGCATCAAGACACCACCGATGGCAAAATCAGAAGCATCGGTCTCTACCTCATATGATTTGGTGTAGTCGGGCAGCATAAGAACCGGCTCCTTGGTCATGGCCTGCTTCAACCGCTCGAATGTCTCTTGACACCGATCCGTCCACTCCCACGGCCTTTCTTTCTTTAGCATGTCCGTGAGTGGCACGGTGAGACGCGAATACTCTCGGATGAAGCGCCGATAGTAGTTCGTGAGACCGAGAAAGGATCTCAGCTCCGTCACCTTGGTCGGTGACTCCCAATCAACAATGGCACGGATCTTGGCTGGATCCATGTGCACACGTCCTCCCCCAACGATGTGGCCGAGGAACGGGATCTCTTTTTGTGCAAACGCACATTTCTCTTGCTTCACATACAAGTCGTTCTCTCGGAGGGTCCGAAAAACTTGACTCAAATGTTCGACATGATCCTCAAGCGTCCGGCTATATATTACTATATCATCAAGATAAACTACAACAAACCGATCAAGGAACGGATGCAGTACCTTGTTCATGAGTGTGCAGAACGTAGCCGGTGCGTTGGTCAAGCCAAATGGCATGACGAGGAACTCGTATGATCCATAGCGGGTCACACATGCTGTCTTAGACTCATCCCCCTCGGCAATCCGCACTTGATAGTATCCCGATCGAAGGTCGAGCTTGGAGAACCATCGGGCTTCTCCGAGCTGATCGAACAAGTCCGCAATGAGGGGAATCGGGTACTTATTCTTGACGGTCAGCTTGTTCAGTGCCCGATAGTCAATACACATACGGAGGGACCCATCGTGCTTCTTTTGGAACAAGACCGGGGCACCGAACGGGGCCTTGGATGGCCGAACATATCCAGCATCCAGCAGCTCCTTGAGCTGTTTCCTCAACTCCTCCAACTCGGGTGGAGCCATGCGATAGGGAGCCATGGCCGGTGGTCGAGCGTCGGGCACCAGTTCAATCCGATGGTCGACCTCTCTCCGAGGAGGCAGCCTTTTGGGCAGCTCGGGCGGCATCACATCTTGGAAGGCATCAAGGACTCGGGATACTTCTTTCGGTACCGAGCCTTCCCCCACGCCCTCCTCCTTCAATGCCGCCAAGAAGGTCACCTCGCCTTTCTTCAGCCCTTTAGATAGCTGCATGGCCGATAGCATCTTTCGATCGCGCCCCGATTCGCGGTAGATCGGGACCATGCATTGGCACCGTTTGTCGAAGATGCATATGCAGTCCGCGAAGGGCATGACACCCGCATTGATCCGGTCGAGGAATCCCAAGCCAAGTACGAAGTCATAATCGTCAAGGGGAATTACCTCGATATCTTCCTTGCTGGTCCAAGGGCCTAGGTGAAACTCCACGCCCCTGGCCATGCCGCTGGTCGGGACTTCTCTGGAATTCACCGTCTTGAGCCAACCGGACTCATTCGCCTCGACCGGAAGACGCAGCTTCTTCGCGGCCTCTTTGGATATGAACAGATCGGACGCCCCGGTATCCACAAGTGCGCTCATCGTGGTACCTCCGATCTTCACATCTACAAACATCATTCCTTTCGATTCTTTGGCCTTCTTGGCCTTGATCGTTCCAAGGATCCGCAACGATCCTAACCGCGCCTCCTCCCGCGGCTTGTCCTCCTTGCACAAGGCCGCCAGTTTTCCTCTCTTCGGGCAATCCCGAGCCATATGGGGACCGTCGCAAAAGAAGCACTTGTAGGTGCGTACCTTGCGCTGGTATCCTCCATGGCTGGACTCGGGTTGATTCCTATGAGGAGTCGGATGTGGCCTGCCAGCATTTGGTCGAGGGAACCGGCCTCGATCTCCCCCACCAGTGGCCTTTTCTCTCGGTCGAAAGTCGGGCTTGGTGGCGGTTGCTGGCCTATATTCAACAAGGGACTCGGCCACCGAAGTGGCTGTGGTGAGGTCCGTTGCATTGCATCGTTTGAGCTCCTGCTTGACCCAAGGTTTGAGTCCGCCCATGAACTGGTGGAACGCCTCCGTCTCGGTCATGGACGGGATTTGGAGCAGTAGCTCCGAGAACCGCTTCACATAATCACGAACTCCGCCCTTCTGCTCTAGGCGCTTTAGTTCACCTCGGGCTTCTTCCTCCGCATAAGCGGGGTAGTAGGTTCGCCGAAATTCCTCAACGAACCGAGCCCATGTCACGATAGGATCACCATTCCTACCATCCGACCGACGTCTCCACCATAGCAGCGCATCATCAGCTAAATACATGGCTGCGGTGTTTACCCGGATCACGTCGTCGGTCGTCCCCATGGTCTGGAAGTATCGTTCCATGTACCACAGGAAGTTGTCCACGTCCTTTGCCACCCGAGAGCCCTTGAACTCCTTTGGTTTGGGCGCATCGGCACGGGACTGCACGGTGATCACCCCGTTCACGCGTGCTGCTTCAAGCTCCACGAGCTTGCCTTTCATTTCCGCCATTTCCGCTCGCATGGCCGCCATTGCGGCCTCCCAGGTCTCATCCCGCTGCTGCAACTCGTGCATGAAGGATCCTTGCACCTCCGCACGGAGCTCTCCCATGATCAAAGCTGTTCGCGAATCTTCAGTCACTTGCGCTCTCCCTGACAAGTGTGGCATTCCAAGCCAACTGCACTACTTTGGCAGCACTTCCTTTCGCCTACTAAGCACTTTGTTTCGCTTGTTCTGTCACTTCCTGACACTCTTCTGATAAAACTTGATAATCGTCTTCTTCAATCTCCATAGAGGGGGTAACTGATGCTTGATATTCTCTCTCGCTTATGCTAGAGCTCTCTCTCGCGATTTGCTCGAGTTCTTCCCTGGATTTTCTTTTCCGATTCTCTCTGTACACACTCTCCTTTCTTCTTCATCTGCCATCGCTTCTCCACTTCTTCAACTGGTTCTCGTCTCTGGGACAACCGGTGATGCTCTTGTTTCATTTCGATGATCCTTTCCTTTGCATGTCGCCGATCATGGACATGCAACCTCTGAATAACTGCGTTCTCATCTGGGTATAACTCTGGATTACGTTTTCTAGCCACTCTATACCTTCATGGCTTCAGAAGATACCGACGACTCTTCTCGTATTGCTTCTCTCTGCCACCGACTTGGACGACTTTGTTCAGACCGAGAACTTGAAGTCTGGGAAGATCTACAAGGAACTGAAAATATCAGAGAGTGTCGCCTCATTTTGGTTGGTAATATCTACACAAACCCTTCTATAAATGTACCTGCTTTCCAGATTGCAATGAAGAAAGCTTGGCGTGTAGACTATCTGGACATCTCTTCCAGCGATGATGGCATCTACATTATTAAATTTCGAACTGAGATTGAAAAAAGACGTGCATTAGATGGAACCCCCTGGTTATTCTCTGGTCATTTAGTTAATCTACAACCTTGGAAACCCAATACCCCTCTACATTGTTACGATTTTTCCAAATGCCCTTTCTAGGTGCATGTAATAGGGTTACCTTTGGAATGGAACACTCCAACACTTCTGAGTAGGGCAGTTCAGCAGATGGGTCGAGTGATTGAAGTAAAACAGGACACTTCTGGAAGAATTCGCCTTGAAATTGATCTGCAACAACCTTTAAAATCGGAAAACTTATTAGCATTGCGGCAAACCTCTCTCGGCTTGATTTTCGGTATGAAAGACTATCCCACTATTGTTACTCTTGTGGGAAATTAGGCCATTATGCGGCATCATGCAAGGATTACCCTTATGATGAATCTCAATTCGAGGGACGTGATACAATGGTATATGGACCGTGGCTACGGGCAGAAATAAAACAACATAGTCCCTATTGGGATGCCTTTTATACTCCTTCCTCTAATTCCGAACCTATGGAAGAGACTATCCCTAAAACTCCACCTCCGACACACCCCATTCTGCCAGCATTACCTCCAATCACACCTGCTCCTGAGCCTTCTATCCCATCCAAGGTTATCTCTCCTATCCCTACTAATTCAGCCCCTATCACCACTGATTTGGTTCCTGCAGATGCCAAGTTAAAAAGCATCCAGAGTTCTTCCCTCGTTTCTACTCCACAGAAAAAACAAAAGACTCCACGTTCCCAAACGGGAGGTGGTTCCAAGCAAGAAACCTAAACGCTACTCACCTTATGAGATTCGACCAAATCCATCTTTCGCACTAGATGAATCCCACTTACTTGAAACTCCTGTCTTTCAAGCGACAGATCCCTCTACCTGGGCTTTGGTGGCTGGCCCTCAACAGCCCCCATGGTCTAAATGAAAATCCTAAGTTGGAATTGTCAAGGGTTGGGCACTCCCCTGACAATTCAATCTCTAAAGGCTATGATAGCCTCTGAAAGGCCCGACCTAGTGTTTTTAATGGAAACCAAGAATGCAGATTTAGTTTTAAAGAACTTACAGCGACGTTGCCGTTTTGACCACTCCTTTTTGAGGGCTCCTACCGGTTGTTCGGGAGGCCTTGCTCTATTCGGAATGACCTTTTTGACATCTCTATTCGTCCTCCGGTCAGAATTTTATTAATATTTCAGTTATGGATAATAGACTATGTACCTCCATGCAAGTTACCCGTTTGTATGCCCTCGCTTCTTTCTCTCGCAAGACAGGAATTTTGGAATACGCTTCGATCGCTTCATGCTTCTACTACCCTTCCATGGGTGTGTATCGGGGATTTCAATGACTTCCTTTACCCTTGGGAGAAGAGGGGTAAAAGACCAGCTAACTATACCAGGATGGAAGCATTTCGGAAGACTCTTGATGATTGTGCTTTAATTGAACTTGATAGCAAAGGCTGTGAGTATACCTGGTCCAACAACCGGGAAGGAAATGAGTTAGTAAAAGAGAAACTCGATCATGCTTTCTGCTCAATGGATTGGAGCATTACCTACCCATCATCCATGGTATTTGCTCTCCCATCAATTGGATCGGATCACGCCCACCGGTGTTGGATACTCATTATCAAACTGTCAAGCCAAAAAAGAAATTCCATTATGAAGCTTTGGAGACAACATAGTGAATATACAACAGCTTGTTCAATCAAGTATGGGAACGGGCTCACTCTTCTTTACCATCTAAACGCAAGCCGTATCTCACAAGTTATCAAGCTGGAGTCGAGCTCGTTTCACTAATGCTAGGCAGCAAATTCAGTGTCTTCAGCAACAGCTTCAGACTATTACAAATCGCAACCATTATCAGTTGGGAGACAGGGAATTAGCAGCTTCAATTAGAATGGAAATTCAGCAAATGTGGAATCAGGAAGAGCAATTCTGGGCCATGCGTTCTAGGCTTAACTGGTTAACATGGGGAGACAAGAATTCTAAATTTTTTCATGCTTGCACTGTTCAAAGGCGGCAACGAAACAGAATAACTATGTTAAGAGATGACAACCAGAATCGCGGCGAGAGCCGTAAAGGCTTCAACAAATAACTATGGCTTATTTTACTGGACTTTATCAATCAGTGGGACATCGGGACTTTCATCCCTTCCTAGTAAAATGTCCACGGATTATTACTCCTCAGATTAATACTTCTCTGATAAGTCCAGTTACAGAAGCAGAAGTATATGAAGCTACCTTTCAATTGGGAGCATCGAAAGCTCCTGGTCCAGATGGCCTCCCTGGTCTGTTTTACAGGCACCACTGGAACATCATCAAAGAAACAATTATCAAAACAGTGCAAGACTTCTTTGACACAGGTCACATGCCTCCGAATTTAAATAGAACAATTTTAACCCTGGTTCCTAAAGTTCATCATCCTGAAAGCATTGATCAATTTAGGCCTATTAGTCTCTGTAATTTTGCATACAAGATTATCTCCAAAGTCATGGCTAATAGATTGAAGTGTTGGCTCCCTATCATAATTAATCCAGAACAAGCAGCTTTTGTTAGTGGCAGACAGATTCAGGATAACATCCTGGTGGTTCAGGAGGTCTTACACCAGTTTAAGATCCGATCCAAATCTACAACAAAATTTAATCTCATCCTCAAGACAGACATGCAGAAAGCTTATGATCGTGTTGAATGGGATTTTCTTGGTGCTTATTTAAATCAGTTGGGTTTCACGGATAAATGGGTAAAACTCCTCATGGCATGCATCACAACTGTTTCCTATACTATTCGGTTCAATGGAGAATTGTTACCATCTTTTAAACCTTCTAGAGGACTTCGCCAAGGTGACCCCCTATCCCCTTACATCTTTATCTTAATGGCCAATGCGTTATCAACGGTTATTCACCAGGCTATCAGTTTAGGACACTTACGGGGATCCAATTTAATCGTGCTTGCCCACAGCTCTCCCATTTACTTTTTGCCGATGATGCTGTCTTTTTCCTTAAAGCTTCTATATCCGAATGTCAAAACTTCTCGACCTATTAAACCGTATTGCCATGCCACCGGTCGACTCTCAACAGAATAAATCAGCAATATTTTTCAGTCCGAATTGCCCACTACAGCTACTGGGGATAACTTACAACGGAACTGAGAATACCTGTGGTGCGAAGATATGGTAAGTACTTGGGCATTCCATCAGATTGGGGGCGATCTAAACGGGAGATGTTTTCTTGGATCCTGGCGAAATTGAATGCGAAATTAGCTGGTTGGAAGGAAAATTTCTTATCTAAAGGGGGAAAGGAGGTTTTATTAAAAGCAGTTGTTCAAGCCTTACCTCAGTATGCAATGTCTCTATTCATGCTCCCCCTTTCTCTCTGTAGACAAATGGAACAAAAGATGTCAGCATTCTGGTGGAGCAAAAATCACAGTGACTCTGGTATACATTGGATGAAATGGTCACAGATAAAACAATCGAAAACAGACGGGGGTATGGGCTTCAGAGATCTTATGTCATTTAATCTAGCGATGTTAGGTAAACAAGCGTGGCGTTTATTACAGCAACCCAAGGCAATATGGAGTCAGTTGTTTCAGGGTTTATATTTTAGAAGGTCTTCTTTTCAGTATGCTAATACAGGATATAGACCATCATGGGCGTGGCGTAGTCTTATAAAGGGCAGGGATGCTATTCTTCCTAATACTAGGTGGATGGTGAAGGATGGTTCGCAAATTGATATCCGGAAAGATTTTTGGTTGTCAATTGGGCAACTAGGAGGACGTGCTGCTGCAGGAGAACCCATTAAAGTTGCTGAACTTATTGATTTATCTACGGCAACGTGGAAACAGGATATTATATCTCATTTCTTCCCTGAACAGGTTAGCACAGCAATATTACACACCCCTATAAATCCTTCCCTTTGTTCTGATCAATTGATTTGGACTGCCACATCCTCTGGGTTATATACGTTAAAAGTTGCTATTATTTCTTATTAGCCCAAAGAACAACTCCCCCTACCAATGCTTCATCATCTTATCAGCCTCCCCATCAACTCTGGAAAAAAATCTGGCATTTGGAAGTTGCTCCAAAAATTCGGGTTTTCTTATGGTTAGCATGTAAAAATGCCCTCGCTACTAAAGCTAATCTCTACTCGAGACACATCATTCCAAGCCCTTATCGCACCCTCTCGTGATCAGCATACTCCCGAGACCGTTGAACACCTATTTTTTTACCGTGATCGGACACGTATGATTTGGGAGAATGAAAAAATCAGGATCCACATTTCCCTTACCTCAATCCGGCGATTGGATGCCTGGTTGGTGACCCGTGCAACCCATTGTCTTTCTTCCCCCAGCTTTGAAGAGATTGCTAATATTCTATGGGAGATCTGGCGCCAACGAAATAATGCCACTTTCAGACAGCAAACTCCAAATCCGATCCAAGCTGTGGACAATGCTCTTGCCCAGTATAGGATCTTCAACAGTATTCAACCCCCAAAACCTAGGGTTTCACAGAAATCGATTAGTACTGATCATCGCTGGAAAGCACCTGATCAAGACTCCATCAAATGCAACATCGATGGGTCTTTCATTCCAGGTAATCCCCAAGGAGCCATCGCATGTATTTTCAGAAATTCCAAAGGCCAGCTTACCGATGTGTTTACCTGTTCTGTCTTGGCTCGATCGGCGTTTCAAACAGATCCTTGCCATGATCCGAGCTCTTCAAAGCACCTTATCAAGCGGAGGCATCAGCACCATCGAGTTTTGCTTGAATCGGACTGCCTTTCCTTGGTGGAAATCCTCCGAAATAACCAGCCGCATCCATGGCGGGAGCGACACTTTCTTACCGTTCTCCAAGACCTCGCTTTCCCAGTGCCCTAATGTCTCCGTTCAGCACATCTCTCGCGAAGCCAACCTCGCGGCCGATCGGGCCGCCAAAGCCCATCGGGCAAATGGATCTACTTCTAACCGGCTTGTCTTTCCTCCCGTTGATTTCCGAACATTATCCTTACCGATGCTGTACTAGCGGGTTGTATGAATATTTTCGTATAATATATTACTTTTTCCGACCAAAAAAAAAGGATGGCTTGTCAACGAGTGGAGATAGGCCGAGGATTGGCTGACGAACCCTAAGCATTGAATCGCCTAAACTTGAGCACCCTTATCCCTCTCTCAATTCGATTCAATTGGGCACCCTCCTCTCTCTCTCTCTCTCTCTCTCTCTCTCTCTCTCTCTCTCTCCGATTCTATGCCCCTCTGCATTGCTCTCTTTGACTGGATTGGCTCAAGAACCCTAGCTCCAAATCCCCTTAATTGAATAGAGCGCCTTGTATCTCTCTTGCTCGCTCGCTCTCTCGATCCGATTGAATCAAGTGCCTCGGGATGAAAGGTAGCTGCCTTTTTGCTATAAATGCCGCATGGGTAATTGCACCATATTCATTAACACATGGATTAGAATGAGATGATAATACATGTGCAGATCATCATTTAACCAGCATAAGCTATGTTGTTGCAATAATGTGATTTTGATTTATATGCATGTACCAAAGTCTGTCCAAATGATTTCGGTCAAAGCCATTGGCTCAACCGAAGATCTTTTCCGCTGTTCCAAACCGCATTGATTGAAAGGATGCTTCTGTTGAAGGACTCCCTCCAAGAAGAAAGGGCCCAGCTCCACTTTCTTCGGCTTTCATTTCGACGGACGGCAAGCACAATTTTCAACCATAGAAAAAGATCTTAATTCCGTTCCCCAAAAGGCAAAGTCACTTTCAAGGCGTGCATTCATTATCAAATTCCCCAAAAGGAAAAATCACTTTCAAGGCGGGCATCCATAATCAAAATCATAGTAAATTCCAAACCTGTATGATCTCAATTGTGTACTCAATTGACATGCAACGATGAATAACTTTATAATTCTAGTATTTGGAATTTATTTTCCCTTTCAAATTATGCTAAAATCACGCACAAGATTTCGCAAACGGGCTGAACTAAACTTCTTTTCCTACGTGAGACCGAGGTAAATGATGCGCACTTCATTCAAGTTCTTTTGCAGTCTATCTTTTTACACCGATAAAGGTCATATCAAAATGAACCCCGACCATGTTTCGTCGAATTCTCTTTTGAAAGTATCTTAATATTTATATATTCTTGGAATTGAAATAGTTAAGAATAATAATGTGGGAGACAGATTTGTGAAATTTCTGTATAATTCGATATATTCATAATGAAGATTATATCGACTTATTTATGGACTATATGAGATGACTACTGAATGTGACATATTAATCAATGATATACACTATCAAATGAAATATATACATAATCTCAACAGATATTTATAATCTAGTAGATCTCCTAATATCACTAACGACTTTGGGAAAAAAAAAAAAAAAAAGCCTAATAGAGGAACGCGAGGAAAGAGATTTGTTCCTTGGTGGACCATAGAAGCGTCGTCTCTCATTTGGCACATGTATGCCCTATAAACTACCAAACACAAGCATAATGACGTGAACTGTCCAAAGATATAAGGAAAAAAAGTTCAGAACAGGGGTATAACCCACGAATCTTATCTGTCATCGCCTTGTATAAAACCCCCCAGCCCACGCACACGCACTCGAAGAGAGAAAGTAGCGAGAGAGAGAGAGAGAGAGAGAGAGAGAGAGAGAGAGAGAGAGAGAGATGACGGGTCACCATTGTTCATCTTCTTCAAGTCCATCAATGCTCTCGCTCAAGTGCCTGCTCATGCTGACAGCAACGTTCATGGCCTCGTCCCTACCCTCCGGCATGGCGAATTGGGCCAGCGAGCAAGAGGCAGACCGGGTGTACCGGCTCCCCGGCCAACCGGATGTGAAGTTCAAGCAATACGCAGGGTACGTGACGGTCAACGAGACGCACGGGCGAGCCTTGTTCTATTGGTTCTTCGAAGCCACCGAGAAGCCCCAGGACAAGCCTCTCCTACTTTGGCTCAATGGAGGTACTGTCTCTCTCTCCTTGTTGCATTCTCGGAGATCATCTTCCTGGTCCCCTTTTGTCTCGCAATCTATGTGGTCCATAAAGATATATTTTTCTTCTTTTCGTGATATTCGTTTCCTTTCATTTTTTTGCCTATTTGATTTCGCAATTATGTCGGTCTTCTTCGGTGACTTACGCCGTGGATTTTTACACCCGGCTGTACCCAAGATATCCCGACGGTAACTTGATCTGTGATTCTCCCGGGCGCACGTGACGGTTATGTGAATTTTTTAGCTGTATAATTCACGGCATTAAAGCTTCCGAATATCTTATCTTGAGATATCACCATCGATATGAGATATCACCATCTCGGACAGCATAGTACGCTCTTGACTTCTCTTCAAAAGATATTTTCTTACCCTACAGCGTATGTAGCCTTTGAATGGAATATTCAAAACTCATTAGGTCTGCCGTCGCAATCATAGAACCCTTCAGTTCAAGCGCAAAAATTTGTTGACTCCTCCTATTGACCAATGGATTTTCGCTACAATGCAAACATGATTCAAGGAATTATTGGCAAATAATTTAGGATTTTGAGGGAATAATAAAAAAAGGGTTAATATCATGAAAAACCCCAAACTGGTACACTTGTGACGCATTTACCCCAAATTATTTTTTTGACCACAAAAAATCCCAAACCAAGATATCTTTTGACAAATTTACCCCAATTTGGTATATTTGTGACAAATTTACCCTCCGTTAGTTTTGGTTAAATTTTATTGTCAAATTATTAAATTAAATGACACGTAACAGCTTAACTTGTATAATTTTATGTTCCGTTTGTTACAATTGAAAACTTTTGTGATTTTTTTGTGATATTAATCCAATTTAGCGGAGGGTATATTTGTCACAAATTTACTAGTTTAGGGTTTTTTGTGGTTGAATAAATTAGTTTTGGATAAATTTATCATAAATGTATCAGTTTAAGGGTTTTTTTTATAATTAGTCGGGGTAAATTTGTCATGTAGATACCGGTTTGGGGTTTTTGAGGTATTAGTCCTAAAAAAAAAAATATAAAACGACCGGGAGTGAACGGACAATATCTTCCTCTTTTGGACAGTTACATTGGTTGTCCTTTCCCCTAAATATCATACTTTTTTCGCTATTTTTCTGTTTATTTGGATGATAATATTCTTTTTTTTTTCCCTTGGGCCATGTTTGGATCGTGATATTCAACAAACATAATTTATTTTCACTATTTTTCTATATAACCGGCCGTCTAACAACCTCCATCACTTGTTCTTTCCGAGGGTGTCTTATCCCAAGAACATACAACAAAGAAACCCTATTCTTGTTTGATTATGTTGTTATTTTCCTGTCAATATTTTTGACCCGTTATATAAAACTATGCCATAAGACAACAGGGTTTGGTTAGGTTGCAACGCAATGATATATTCTTGGTTTTGTTTCTACGTCAATGTATTGAAATTCAAGAAATAAAAACCTAAAAAGACGATAGGCCCACATGAAAAAGAATATCCCTAATAATGAATTCTTGAAAATGAAGTTGCGTAGCATTATTGTAGCGCTTCCAAGCTCAACCAAACTGGCTTTTTGTCATCATTCTTGGGCGCCCACCTTTTTGTCTTCTACTCCAAGCTTTCAATCGATTGCTTCTGATTGACACTTACAGGAGTTGAATATGCTTTTGTTTTTTCTTTTTTCCCAATTGGATTAAAGAAATATGCAAAAGAAGAAATCTTGGGAAAGGATAAGAATAAATTTTTCAACACTTCTAGGGAAAACATAATTACAGGGTAGGTACCGATGACAAGATTTAGATGATTAGTCATATGAAAATGCAAGGCAAGGTCGTTGTAGACATTTCCAACTTTTGATCATGTGTTTTTGACCATAATATTTGGCTAATATTAGTTTATGGTAGAAAGATACCTTGATTGCTCTAGCAGAAACTAATGTTGTGTCTCTTTGGTCAAATCTATGATTGGAGTCAAAATTTATATTCAAGCTGGTGAATTTAAATATCAAGTGATCATGATTCCGGTTTTCCAATCGGATATAATTAATTACTGTGTCTTTATATATGCCATGTTTATTTTCACTTGAACAATTAGTTTTATAAATACCCTTAAGAAAACGAGAGTACAAAATAAGTATCTACTTCCATAGAGCTTATTCTTTTTGGGCTATGGCCACGCCATGCATAACTAATTTAAGGAATTGTCATAGCCACAAAATCAACTATGGTTAACGTTCACCAAGGATTTCTCCCAGCAAGATTTTCTAAAATTGTTTCTTACATTAATTATATGTTTCTATATCTGGAAAATCACAGGTCCTGGCTGTTCATCGATTGGTTATGGACAGTCAGAGGAATTAGGGCCTTTCTTCCCTCAGAAGGACCAGCCAAAGCTGAAGTTCAATCGTTACACTTGGAACAAAGGTAAAGCAATATAAGCGCATATATATATATATTGAATTACTAATTTATCATAATTACCAAATTCAGAAAATTCATGTCTATTAAACTAGACACCAAAGCTACTAACTCTTCTTTTCCTTTCCAGCTGCAAATCTGTTATTTGTAGAATCACCAGTCGGGGTTGGATTTTCCTACACCAACACAAGTAGCGACATCAGTCAGCTCGGAGACACCATCACGGGTACAAATATTTTTAATCCGAAATCATTTATGAGTCGATAATTTCGAAATAATTTTGACACTTTTATATCATAATGTTCTTTCCTTCTTTCTTTCTTTTAATTATAATTTATAGCTCAGGACTCGTACGTGTTTCTGGTGAACTGGTTTAGAAGATTTCCACAGTTCAAGTCCCACGATTTCTACCTTGCAGGAGAGAGCTATGCAGGTAATCAGAAATTGAATGTGGGAGAAAAAAGAAAATCAACGAAAAATATTCGAGATTAACATGCTTAAATCATCTGATTAACATATGTAAATGACTCTTTTATCTTCAAATCTCCAGGACACTATGTTCCACAGCTTTCAGAGCTTATTCTCGACAACAATAAGAAGCTCTCAAAGGAAGACTACATTAATTTGAAGGGTCTAATGGTTAAGTTCTCTCCGATCAATCTCTTTTGAAAGGCTCGTAATAGGCCTTTGGAGAGGAATATAATTGGCGCTTAATCCCGATGACGCGCTTTGCAGATCGGTAATGCATTACTAGACGACGACACAGACCAGAGGGGGATGATCGACTATGCGTGGGATCATGCGGTCATATCCGATCGCCTGTATCACGACATCAAGGCGACGTGCAATTTTAGCCAGGAGGATTTGACCTCAGACTGCAGCGTGAACCTTAGCAAGTACTTCGCTGTTTACCGGATCATCGACATGTACAGCTTATATGTTTCCAAATGCGTGAATAGTAACTTCAGCAGCACCCGCCAACTTCCGGTCATCGATGGAGTCATCGTGCCCCGATTGCTCTCCAAATTTGTGAGTTCACATTTAGTCACACTTTGACATCTATGTGACGAAACATATACATTATAGGAGTGCCTGTCTGGTGTGATGTATAGGCCGGATGGCACAAGAGGCCAGCGGGTTACGACCCGTGCGCATCGGACTACACTGAGGTGTATTTCAACAGACCAGACGTTCAAGAAGCGCTTCACGCGAATGTCACCAAGATCCCATATCCATGGACTCACTGCAGGTTAGATCATCTTCTTCAAGTCTGGTTAGATTTATCTCGAACCCTAGTCCTTGTACGTAGAATGCTCTCACATCTCAGCAATACAGTCATCATATCAGGACAATTTCGATCCGTTTATGGTCTCTGTCGTAAGATAACCTATTTAGGGACAAGTAACAAATTGAACATCGACGATTTCCATCGTCGCAGCAGCAATCAGGATCAAGAAATCTTCTCTTTGTGCATTTGCAGCAATAACATCTCCTTTTGGAGCGACGCGCCAGCATCGATCCTTCCCATAATCCGGAAGCTCATACAAGGAGGCTTGCGCGTGTGGGTGTATAGGTAATCCGAACCCGCGATCTTCGATCGATTCTTGCTAGTAAAATTCGTTTTGGAGAGCTCAATTTGCTCATGGTTAATTCGGTGATGAATCTGTCTTTAATAGCGGAGACACCGATGGGAGAATCCCGGTGACTTCAACACGATACACGTTGAGAAAACTTGGCCTTGATATTGTTCAGGATTGGACACCGTGGTACAACTATCAACAGGTAATCCTCGATTTGTTTCTATTAATTTATTTATGAGAGGTTTAGGTAACCATTTGCAGTCCAAAACGATAAGAAGGTTATTATTTGAACCAAGTTTTATTAATAAATCAAATTAATAATGCATTGAAAGAAAGAATAGTTTCTTTTACGCCGCATCTCATATGAAGAATTTGTTGATTCCATTTGTCTCATATATATAATATATAATATACCTTTTTTTTTTTTGATTATGGTCTTATTCAATTTAAGGCAGATGAGATCGATTTATTGGGAATTTGATTGATCTTTCAGGTGGGCGGATGGACGGTAGAGTATGACGGGTTGACCTTTGTGACTGTGAGAGCTGCGGGTCACCAAGTCCCAACTTTTGCTCCCAAGAGAGCTCTTCAATTGGTCAAGCACTTCTTGGCCAATGAGACATTGCCATCTGCACCATTCTAGAAAGCCTATCTTTTTTATTTTTACTTCATTGTTGCATTCGAATTTGGCCTTTTTTTTTTTTTTTTTTTGCTTTTTACTTGTTTCTTACACTAGAAGTAAATAAAGCAAAGTTCAATAGGCTCGATTCAAGGTCAAAAGTTTGTCACCGGGTCATTCACAAAGATCACGGCAGTCGAGACAAAAGTGCTCCCTTTTCCACTTTGTACATCACTGAGTTGATTTGTGGCGACTGAATCTTGAGGAATTTGGCAAGCTTGAAGGTTTAAAATACTTGGGCGTAGCTCTTTTTAGAGCATTTTTATTTTCGACTTGATGACGATTAATTATCTGTTGTGATAAATTTTGAAACAAATATTGACATTATTTCTTTTCGCATTTGCACTATGCGCTACTAATATATATCATTAATGGATCAGCTTGCAATATTGAAACCAAACCCTCAAGTCATATTATCTTCCATTTTTTTATTTCAAAATTGAAACTAAAACTAGGACTAGGAGTACATGCTTCACAAGTATGGTGAAAACAAGGGATATTGGTATACTGACTTGATTTATTTTTCAAATACGTGAAAAGAAAACTCTACTCTAACATTTTGAAAGTCAAAAGAAGAACGTGGAAATCATGGATGTCACAAGATACCTATGGTTGATAAGGAACATTAACATGATTCATCTCTAACTCTAGTACTCAACGAACAAAAAGGGAAAAATGATTAAAGAAGAAAACAGATTAATGTGAAATTGAATCAACCTTGTAAACATATTGAATTGGTTCTCGATTCAATTCCTACTATAATTTGGTTTGCTTTTTCTTGAATTGAATGTATGCAATATTGTTCGATTCGAATGCTAAATTGAACAAGATCGCATGGTGCTCACCCTCATTTATGGCGTCCCTTTGGTTACATAAGCAAGATATTTTAAAATGAGGCAATCTACCCATCTATGGTGTGGTAGTACTATACACTTGGTCGGTTTTTTCTCTTTTTTAGATTTGAAGAGTTGATTTTCCTATTGCAATTAGGAAAGAGAAAACGAAAATCAAGATATAAGTTCTTAGATGCTTATTGAAAATACCCCCACACTTTTTATATGGAATTATATTTCACTCTTAAATTGAGCGAGTCCCATATATATGTGTGTATGTATATTTTCTTTTCGGCCAGAAAGTCTCACGTCTGATTTACTAAACAAGATTTCATAGATGAATTTTACCATATTTACCTTACAATAGTCCTCATCGTGTCCTTTTCTGTCTTTCCAGCATCTAATTTAAGGGTAATTTAGGGATTTCGAGCAAGCGAGACGAAACCCACTTTGGGCTTAAATTTATATACACACAATGCATTTTAAGTCGGTAGGCCGAACCGAGTGAGCTCAGCGGGGTCGGGTCCGACCCGGTCCATTCACCAAATTTTTAAACACGGGCCGACTCGAACCGAGCTGGCTATAAATCGGAAAATCAGAAACCCTAGACGCCTTCCCTCAGCACGAGAGATTTCGCTGCTTCAGTTGGCCAGAGCAGAGCAGAACCGGCGGCAACAATGGTGAGCGACTTCTCCCCAACCTAACCCACCTCTTCCTTTGATGTTTCTTGCTTTCTCGCTCGTGCGTCGCTCGTTTCTCGTGAACGAAAGCTCTCGATTTTGAGCGGCAAGATTGCATCTTTTTCCTTGTTGAATTGTCGGCGAAACGCGAGCGCGAACCGAATCTAGAGCGGTAGATTGCGGTTTTGAGTTTCGGAAATGATGCCAACCTCTTGCTGAAATTTTTTTGCTTCTTTATAGCTTGCGGATTCGAGGGTTATGTTGTGATGCTTATCTGAAGGGCGAGTTCGACGTTTATTCTTAATTTTTATGCTGGTGGTTTCGATTCTGTTTATGTTGCTCCTTGTACGCTGATCTTGGTCGTGATGTTTCGGGATCTGATTCGGACTGTATATGTTATAAGAGTTACTTTGCAAAATTGTATGGTAATTGGATAAATATGGTGATCCTGTAAGGTTGCTTTGATTATTCTACTAAGTCCTTTTCTTTCTTGGCTGTATGAGCTTGTCATACAGTGCCTTGTTCATGAATTTGCTGGTGAATGGTTGTGTCTTCGTCTTCTTTCATATTAGATTTTGCGCAGAAGTACTGTTCTTCAAAGCGGCACTGTGCTAAAACACTTTCTTTCATTTGTGGATTGGTGAAACGATACTTGAAAATATATTGTCGAGACATGTATTCTTTGAAACGAGCGAGATTTGTGCTCAGGGATAATTTGGAAACGGGGGTTCAAATGAGCGGCATGATTACCTAATGCTAGTTTCTTCTCCTTTCTTGGGGTTTTGTCATGGGAGAGATCTCCTCGCTTCTGTATGCTGATCCATATTGTCTTGTTTTATTCTGTTTGCTCATCCATCATGTGAAATTCAGGTGAATGTTCCGAAGACAAAGAAGACATATTGCAAGAGCAAGGACTGCAGAAAGCACACCCTGCACAAGGTGACGCAGTACAAGAAGGGAAAGGATAGCCTTGCTGCCCAGGGAAAGAGGCGGTATGACAGGAAGCAGTCGGGTTATGGTGGTCAGACCAAACCCGTCTTCCACAAAAAGGTGAGAAATGATTAGCATTTGAATTTGTTATTCGACTTGCTCTGATCATTTGCTTGAAAAAAGAAATGGAAGTATTGTCATATTGAACTATTTATTTTTTAGATATACAGCATTGACAGCATAAGGGTAGTAGGGCTGTGTCAAACTTTTGTTTAGTCTCAGTGGAAATTGAAAGTATATGATATGTGTTTATTGATAGGCCAAAACTACCAAGAAGATTGTGTTGAGGCTTCAGTGCCAGGGTTGCAAGCATGTGTCTCAGCACCCCATCAAGGTTTGTATTTTTGTGTACTCAAGCAATGTTCAAACGTGTTTTGTCTATTTCTGAAAATTCTCTTGTGAATTTGTCTAAATCTCTGGTGGTGTTTGCTGCTTTAACCTGCAGAGATGCAAGCATTTCGAGATTGGTGGAGATAAGAAGGGCAAGGGCACTTCACTTTTCTAGATGATTTCTCTAGTCTTCTGGTTCTCTGGATCTTTCAAAGACCTTTTAGCATCTGAATTTTTGTATTTTTTCTTCCTTTTTGGCCTTCCAAGATGATGTTACTGGTTATCTGAATTTGCGAGATGATTTATGTGATAGTGATTAATTTTGACTGGGATATCTTTTCAAAGACTTCGACCCCAATAGGCATGTTCTGTTTTTATGGGGATGTTGTAGCAGTTTGAGTGGCGTAGATGAGACTCCCAGGAATCATTTCACGTTTGGAAAGTATAGGCTATATAATAGAGACACTGCAGGCATCGGTTGTGGTTTGTGAAAATCTAGATCTTGAGACTAAGCACGAGAGCTGATGAACTTTATGTTGAATGAAATTGAAGCTACGTTTCATTATGGAACGAAGCATTCTAGATGTGGCTCATTGATAATCTTAAGTGTGTGCTAGATGCATAAATAGAGTATGACACAACGAGCCGAATTTGAAAAAATTTGGTGAGGATCGATTCATTCGTCAATCCACTTGTCAAACTTTGAACTCATGCTGATCGCTTAGCAACTGGAGTCAACAGGGGGATTACTTGGATTTTGTGAGCGGGGGGCATAGTAGTTATGGAACTGCAGACCGTTCGGTCGTGAGCACTCTCTCTGTTATGGGCATGGCGTTTACAGTGCCATTCAAACCTAGAACGAAGAGGAATTCACATGAATGTTCTTTCCGCTTCATTCCGCTCTTCTACGAGCCAAAGACGATGTAGATTTGCAACAAAGAGAGCTGCATTTGACTCTTTTTCAAACCAATTTGTCTTCGTTACAGCGCTGTTCCTGATTTGGTGGATGTGACCAGGCTAAAATATCACAGCTCGGCCGCCTCGGCGTCATGGTCCTGATCGTCATTGCCATTGTCTTCGGAGGTTGTGGGTGTGGCGTATAGCATATGACGATATCTATGTTATATCTTTAAATCTTATAAGTACTATTGTTCTTTTATCCAATCTTACCTTATCATATCTAAAAAAGTCTAAATTAGGGATGAACATCGATTTATGGTCAATCTTGGACTAATCCTACATAAGCCCAATCATGTTGGTTCTGGTCCGGTTCTCAAGGAGATTAAGTCAATCCCTAATCCTAAGATCTCCGGATTAGTACTATATAGGTTGGTCTTTGGATCTAGGAGTTTAGGATTGGTTGAATGCGGATCAACCCTAGTATATCTAAAATATTATATATAATAATAATGTTTTTGCATATAATATTACGAGTATTGTTGATAAATGATTACAAGAACTTCTTGTCTTGTCCCATATCTCTAAGCACGGTCTTAATTATTTTTATGGTTTCTTGCTTTTAGCAGGTTTGAAGTTTTTACTATTGTCTTATCTTAAATTTGTTGAATATATATTAGTATTTATAGTTTGATTGTATAATGCCGCATTGTCGATGTATATATAATTTGAAATGGTAGGTTTGTCCTTTTAGAGATTACAAACAATGAAACAAAAAAATTATCATGGGTTGACTTTGGAACCGAACCGAGTCCTTCGGGTAGGTTTGGTCCTCGGCCTAAGGCTCAATTGGATCGATTTTCGGTTCCAAAAATTGAAGATTCACACTGTGCGAGTTAGTCTTAAAATTAGGAGGGTGGATTGACCCAACTCAAATCCTGCTTACCCCTAATCTAAACTACCGTATGTAGCTTAATATTTTATGCTCGGTATAAAAGAATCCTTCAATATTTCGGACAGAAGTAACAATGTAGGAAAGTGGAGAGGGTGGAGTTTTGGAAAATGCCAAATGTGCTGAAATTATTGGGTGATGTGACATGTTTTAGTTAATTGAAGAAATAGCACAACTGCATTGAACCATTAGCTTTTTAGGATTTGTTGGGTAACCATTTTTATTTTATTGAGAGATAGTTTTTTCTAATTTTGTTTCCTAACCGAGTTTCCGAACATTCAAAAGTGTTTAGTAACTACATAAAAGTTCTATTCTTGGAATAAAAATATGTTTAGTACGATCTTCAATTTTTTTTTTGACTTAATTTTTTTTTAAATTTTTAATAATTTTATTACTTTTTTTCTTTTTCCTCTTTTTCTTCTTCCTTTAGCCGATCATTGGCCCTTTGTGAGGCCAAACTCTCCTAGCCATTAGCAAGGTTCAACCTTGCCATGGCTGGGTGACATGGACCTTGTGGAAGGCTTGGTCTTGTCGAGGGTTGACAATCTAAATGAAGAAGAATAAGAAAAGAGAAAAAAAAAATAAAAGGCTTTGATTCTAAAATGGGCTTTGCTAACATAATAGTCCTTGAAATACTATGAAAACGACATTCTATTGTGAGCCAAATTCTTGAAAAAGTAGATCTCACAACAATTTATGATTATTTATGAATAGTTTTATTATGATTTATAATATATTGTTATTCTCATAGTACATTAAAAATTGTTATGCAATCATTTATCTTCTAAAATTGTTCTTGGGAACAAAAAGTAACATTTTTTACTTCTTGATTCTATTTCTAGAATAAATTTAACCCGAAAACAAAAAAGTCAAATATTTCAAGGAATAAAAGAATAGAATCGGAGATTGTTTGGTACGTTACCGAGAAAGCCCTTAAAATAGCCATCATTTAGTGGAAAAACTTCCTTAAAATAGCCATCATTTAGTGGAAAAACTTTTGCAAGAAATCTTGGGGGGATATACCATTGCTCATGGCTTATGGGTGCTTGATTAGATCACGCGTCATGCGACATAAAACTCCGTCCGCTACCTCAACAACTTGTTTCATTAAATAAGAAAAAAAAAGAAGAAGAAGGAAAGAGAGCCTTTATATATCCATCTGAAAATTCATCCTAAATCCGGCCATAATGTTATATACAATACAAATAAACTGAAAATGTCCGATCGCAATTAAGTAGGAAAAATAGTGACAATAATTAATCAGTTCTTCATTGAGTTTGCTCCGTACACTTCAATAAACTCACATTACATATTTACTATGTTACACGATCAAACTACTCCAGCGATATCATTAATCACAATGTCTGCTGAAAATTAAAATATGTCTTTCGTGCCCAAAGGCTCGAATTATTTGCAAAACAAACGAAGAGCGAGAACCACCATGCAAAAAACATCTCCAAATAATAATCATGACCTAAAAGAGCCATAAATTAAATGTTTGGCTGTGCCGCATCAGCTAAAAGAGACGATCTATATTATACGCGTACAAAGACCTTATTATTCTTTCCCTAACCTAATCTAGAATCCAACGGTAACGCTAACAATACAATCTAGAGGCTTAAACTAGGCACATGCATAACCATGTGCTCGTCTGGTTCATGCGTAATTAAGGTTTTACGCAAGCCTGCGAGTATACTGGCACCAGCGATTGTAGGAGGCCTGGAGGTTTGGCCAGTCCGAGGAGGAGACGGTGAACTCCTGGAACCAGTTCGTGAGGATCACTTCTTGGTCGAAAGCGGGCAGGCTCGAGATCACCTCGTCCATCGCCCGCTCGGCCTCGACCTTCTCAAGGCCTGTCATGACGGGGTAGGCGAGGCCGTTGCTCCCGTGGCAGCAAAGCGGGAGCCAGAGGGTGAGGAGCCCGAACTTCACCTCGCTCGATATGAATGCACTCTCCTGCCGGAGCTCGCCGGACAAAATAGCTGCATAAAGAAAGAGTGTATATCAGTAGTTGAAATATTTTCTCGCACAGACGAAGCTAACTTCTAAAGAATATGATGAGACACTTTATTTATATATAAAACTGAGCCAAACTACTTATGCTATCTTAGATATAATTCAATTTTTGTATACTATAAACTAGACTGATACTAAACTAAACTTAAAAAAGACCATTACCAAAGATCTTGATGATGAAGCCTTGGACTCTAGGGTTAGCACCAAGACAAAGAGAAGCCAATCCTGAGGCAAAGCTCCATTGCTCCAACACTTCCTCCAAAGATCCAAACTCCCTGAGCTTGTTAGTTATCCAGAGCAGCTCCTGCGCCAGCTTCTCCGCTGCCATCTCCCCTTCGTCCATGCCAGTGGCTCCTGTGAGTTGCCTGCTGCCATGCCATGGAAGCGTGCCATTCTTCATGTACCGGACCACAGCGCCAACACACACGTTGACCCCCTTGAGATAGGAGTTGATGTAGGAGCCCATAGGGAGTGCACGGATAATGCTTGCTGGAAACACGCCCGAGTTGTTACCCTTTAATTGGGTTTGCTGGAGGGAGCTGTAGAGGAGGCTCGAGGTGTGCGAGAATGCCGAAGCTAGGGCCATCCGATTGATCTCCAGGAGGTCTTCGTGTCCCTCCCTCGCGTTCTCCTCCAGGATCCTATCGGCCATGGACATTGCGAACTGGTACTTCCTCGACGAGGCGGGGATGTCGTTCAACAGCGCCAAGATCTATTACCAGAGAAATCGGATGATCAGTTAATGGTAGCGCAAACCTGCCTTATAATTATCATTTCTGTGATGAATTACAGTAAGTTTTGAGCATTAAAATACATGGTGTCGCGGACTAAATTCACGTTTAACTTACGAATCTCTTAGATTATCTTCTAAAACGACACACTAATCATTCTTTAATAAACTTGACATCTTTCTGATTAACTAATCATGAGAGGAAAACCAAAAAGCGAATGTCGTCCTATTTATTGTTGAAATAGAAACGGAAATATGCTGTGGTAAGAAGTTCTTCATTTTATTATAAAAAAAACTTGATCAAACAAGCTTCCATTGATCAGATGAGGTCAATTAAGTTCGATGATCATTACGACAAACGACAAAGTATATTAGAGAAGGACAAATAAGGGAAAAATAAAAGGAAAAGGAAAGCAAAAAGGGACAAAAAAAATGTGTTTTTCTTTATCTGGTGTGGTGTTATTCGACGGTTACGTGGCAAAGCCGGTGGAACGAAAGCTTGCATGTGAAGCATTTGTTCCCCGAAGTGCGATGTTTGCCGCCACGACGGATCTTACCGCCATAAATGCTGGCGAAAAACTAAGAAGCTCAGGAACGACAGGCAAAATGACAAAGAACTCCACATAAAATAAGAAACAAAACGAGCCGAACCGAACAGCAGTGGGAAATTTCACAGCTGCCGGATTTCTCCACCAATCAAAACTCGCGTCACCGAAAGCTGTCGAGCCTCCTTGGGAACTTCCAGGTTTCGAAAACTTAGCTCTAACGAAATCGAACACAGACCCATTTTCGTTTTGTGGGCTTATAATCTTAACCTTCCCTGCAAGAACCTGCATCATCTAGGGTTTGTGCGACCTCCCTTTATGGCGAAAGCATTCAGCTCTTATAAGTAGCTATTACGGGGGTGAAGCCGTCGGTGGATGTCCTAGAATAGGGCAACACGATCGTGTAGTGACTGGAAATAAGGGTTGGAATCAGAAAACGATGTAAGGAAGAAGAAGGAGAAGAAGGACAGCAGCAATTATAATATAATAGAAGAGGGTGATGATATGGCTGTGAACAGTTATAAGCATGTGCTGTATAGGAACTTGGAACATATGTTTCTGTGTTGTATATTATATACAGCATAAGCAAAGAAGCGGATATACTTTGCGAAAAAAGAAAAGTTTTCGACTCCCATAACTGGAAAATACATGTTTTATCTGAGGAGGGTTACCTACCACAATGACTTCTAGAGAAAAATGAAATGTTTGTAATGAATCATAGGTCAAGCGAAGGATTCGCACATTAAGATAATCTTAGTAACATATTATTCTCATCAACGCTACTTATAGAGATATAAATAATGCGTAAACAGGCAAATAGCTAGTAAATAAGCAGAAACACTTACGTGGGAAAGAGCTCGGCGGAGGGCTCGAATGGAGGGACCATCCACATCTTCGCGCAGGATCATCTCCAGCGAGGAGGAAGAAGACGGTAGTGCCAGCGCTGACGCCGAGGTTGCTGCTGCCGGGTAGGTCAGCAAAGGCGGGAAGTTGAAGGAGCCGGGGACGCCGGAGGCTAGCTGAGCTGACTGGAGCGGATACTGAAGGTGGCCGCCCAAGCTGGGGAAGTGGTCCGTGAGGACCCTAAGGAACCAGAGAGTGACCCAGGCCATGAGCATGACCATGAAGCGGAGGTGGTCGGAGAGCAGCCACCGGTCGGTGGAGGGAAGGGGGCTTTTGGAGGGAGAGGCGGCGGAGACTAGGGTTCTGGCCGCCATGTTCACGGTGGTGGTGAAGATGGAGCACATGAGGGATGAGGGCGATGGTGACGATGATGAGGAGTAAGGCCTGGTTCTAAGGCCGTAGCGCTCCATTTCGAGTGATCCTTTCATGGTGTTTTCCTTTTCGATCTACGAGGCTTGATGGTTAGTTGGAAGGAGGGAGAGGGAGAGAGGGAGAGAGAGAGAGAGAGAGAGAGAGGGAAGATTCTGTGATGGCGCAAAGAGAAGTATTTATAGAGAATTGAGAGTAAAAGGACAAGCGAGAGAAAGAGGAGAGAGAATTCTTTCAATCGGATGTCGGCAACTTGAGCCACTCAAGAACTTATTATGGAAAATAGTGTCGTTACGTGCTATGTTATCGTTATATCATCTAATGAGCTAATAGTTTCTTCCCACTTAGTTGGCATCATAACTATAAATTGAAAGGTTTTATCGGAATTAATGTTAATTTAATTCATAAGATTCGATGGTATACCGTGATGACATGACATATGACGTTTCGTATTTTTGATAAAATGTGATAATTTTCTTGTAGTCAAGGAGCCAAAAGAAGTATAAATATCTATATGTATGTGGCGGTGATAATGTGGTTTGGAGCTTGGATCCACTGCAGCAGTTATTCCACCATGTTTTGCAGCTTTGGAAACTAGTGAGAGCTAGCTAGCTTCTTCAATTCCCAATGACCTATGACTTCTTTTTGTATAAAATAAGCCGAAGCGATTTCTAGGTCTCGGTATGTTTCTCTCGGACGAAGCTTTTTTTTTTTTCCCTCTTCCAGTCAACAAAAAGGGTGGGAGATAGGGAAGAGTAACGACGCGTGCTTTCGGCTTGTCTTGGTCAGGCCCAGGCCCTAAAATCTTTTGTTTGTACGATCTGGAGGCCGAATCGCAATCGTTGAGCCCAAGTAATGGAGGCTCCAAAAATTCCGTGGGGGAGCAGTGATCCTTGGGGCGAGAGGCCCGGACATGATGCGGCTCCCGGCAGTTTTGTAGAATATACAGAGATAAAAATTATCCGAATTGTATGCTGAACAACGGGAATGATTTCTGGATTATATATGTGAAATTAGAGGAAACTCACAATGGATTTTCTTTTTTTTTTTTTCTAATGTAAGGACAACATTTAGCATGGGTATTCCAATGTTTATCGTGCTTATATGAGAAACACAACCAACCAAGAACGATCATTTCCTAAAAAAGTGCTTATGAACAATACCTGATGTGAGTTATTCCAATATTTACATCTCACAGTTGATATTTAATGGCCTATTGTTAAAAAAAAAAAAAATTAAGAACAGAAGATGGAAAGATATTTTTCTTTTTCCCTAAATTCCATCGTTACCATGCCAACAAAACTGAAATAACAACCCTTCATAAGTTTACAAAGTAAACAGAACAAACTCAAATTTCTAATTTCCTAAGCACAGGTAATAACCCTTGCTAAGTATCCAAGAAGCACTCAAAAAATGTGTGCAAAGCTCTTGTTCTTCAGGACTAAGGTTAAGAAGGTACAAAATCTTGCTGTCAGACTTTTTATATCTGGATAGCATTTTCTGACCGCGAAATCCATGGAGGTTATGCCGCATACCAAATATTAGGAAAGTGAAAGATGATGCAGAGTCCGAAAATTTGCAGCAGGAAAAGAACCGCGAACTCTCCAAAATGTAATGATCATATTCGAGCAATAATCTGAGGCCATCTGCTACTGCTGAGAGAGTCAGAATCAATTCGGCTCATGCATCTTGAGCATAGATCATTTTCCAATAGCGTACGGAGACTGGAGACAATTTTTTCCAAGAGGAAAGCACCGAATACATAGATGGTAACTATTGTGACAATTTATGCAGAGCTAGCTTGGACTTTCCGAAGAACCCGGATTCAATTCAGTCTCTATTCCACTGTCCAAAACAATACTTGGCGGAATGCTTCCTGCCTCTACTAGATCTCTAATGCTTGAAGAGGTAACGGCATCTTGCGACATTTGGATTATTGCATTTTTAAGGATTGGATAGTTTCTATCTTGTGAACATGGAAACTTTCCCTCCTTCACCAGGTCTTTTAGCGTCTCCAATGCTGCCGATAGATTCTGATCAGATAGCAATGCGCGTAACAGTGACGCATAGACAAAGGTGTCAGGCTTCATGTCCTTTTCTTGCATCTGCCTTAAATATACAAGGGCTTCATTAAGCCTGCCACACTTGCATAGACCCTGTATAAGGGCCATATATGTAATTCTGTTCGGTGCACACCCTTTTGACAGCATATCATTCCACAGCGTAAGAGCATCATCAGGTTTTCTGGCATTGCATAATCCATCGATGAGTGATGTATAAGAAATCACGTTGGGCTTCGTCTCTACCTCGTACATTCTGGATAGACAGAGCATTGCTTGATCAACAGTACTAGTTTTGCACCATCCATCAATGAGCAGGTTGTAGGTAACAACTGACGGAACAAGCCCATTCCTCACCATCTCATTCAGCATATCATGAGCTTCCGAAACCCTTCCAGCCTTGCAGAGCCCATTTATCAAGATATTATAGGCAATCACATCAGGTTGGCATCCGCGAGCAAATAATCCCCGAAATAGCTCCACCGCTTGATCCACTTCTTGGATCTTGATCAAGCCATTTAGAGCTGCAGAATACGCAACTATATCAGGGAGGAAACCTTCTATAACCATGTTGTTGAGGAATTCACAAGCCTCAAGCACTCTCCCACTGTCGCATAACTGTTTCATGAGCTGAGTGGAATGTTTTATCCATGGTTCCTGCCCATGAAGACGCATCTCCTTCACACAGTTTAGAGCTCCTAATACATCCTCTCTTCTACATAAGCATCCATATATACAGTTACGCGTAAATTCTGTTGGCTCAAATCTGGCGTTTTTCATTTCTTGCAAAAGTTCATTGGCTTCATCCAGTCTGTTTGAATCACAGAGACTGCTGATCAAATTGTTATAAAGTAAAACGGTTTGCTTGCAGCCGATCCGAACCATCTCATGCAAGAGGCTCAGGGCAGTATCTGTTTCACCTTTCTTGAGAAGACCATTAATGACGATAGTAAAAGATGTTGTATCCGGATAAAACCTTTCCCCAGTCTTGAGGAGCTGACTCACATTCAGATCATCAAGAGGCAAATGCCCCATCATCCCACGGAGCAAATGGTAAGCTTTATCCACTGCGCCATTGTTAATGTAGAAACTCAAAACAGCATTACATACCAAGTTTTTAGCTGCAGTGTCAACATCCTTTGGAATTTCCTTGAGCAGTTGGGTCAACTCTCCTTCTTCAGAGAAATAACTGGTGAGCTTACTGAGCAAGCTAACATCTGGCACGATGCCATGCTCATTCATGTCCAGATACAATTTAAAAGCATCCTCGAGCTCTTTATTCTTACATAACCCTTCAATAAGCACATCATATAGTGCTATATCAGGAGGAATGCCCGACTTTCGCAATTTATCAAACAACTGGAGAGCCCTATCCAACCTCGATGCCCGCACGAACCCATGAATCAAAACACAAAAAGTCTTCTCATTCAGTCTCAAATTTCGACCTTCCATGCTCTCAACTAATTCGAAAGCCTTGTCCACGTCACCCCACTTGCTGAAAGACAGCAGCAAGACAGAGCACACGTGAGGATCCACCCAGCCTCGGTCACACATTTCATCGAAAACCTTCAGAGCCATGTCGAACTTCCGCATATTGCAGTAAATCTGCAAGACCGAGGTCAACGTATACTTGTCTAAGTCCCATCCAAGATCCCTCATCTCCTTCAATCTCATCTCAGCAAGTCCAATCGCATCCGATTTGGCGATGGCCTCCAGTAGACAATTATAGCTATAACTGTTCGGGACACAGAGGCCCGACTGCTTGACCTTATCGAACATCGCATTAGCTTCCTCGACCATACCCACACTCCCCAAACACCTAATGAAGTACCCTAAAGCACCGGGAGTCATCTTGCACCTGGAATCAACGGCCTGGGCAGCCAAAGCTCTCATTGCGGCATTTTGTCGAGCACGTGACAGCATGCACGCCATGGCATTGTAAGTGTAGCAATTGTGCACGAATCCATCCTGGTTCGAAGCCCAAGTGAAGAACCTGAGGGCGATCTTCCAGCTCTTGAGCTCGCGCAGCACGGATTCGACGACTTTCGTCGAGAGCGACGGCGCGAGGTCCGCAAGCTCCCGGTCGCCGGGCGCGAAGGGGCGTCCGGTGAAGACGGCGAGGAGGCGGCGGACGATGGGGGCGGTGTCAGAAGGAAGGGAAGAGAAGCTGCGAGCTTTCATGGAAATGGGTCTGCGGGAGTGGCGGCTGATGGTGGAGATTCTGGCGAGGAGGGCCCGGAGGCATGCCGACTGGTTCATTGCTTTGAATGCTTCTCTCTGTTCTGTGCTGTTTTGGCGCTAATTTAACGGTCTTATATTTCGTTTGGCTTGGCTTTGGTTGAGTAATTTGGAAGGGGAAAATGGATTTCATCTAATTTCCATCTCTCTCTCTCTCTCTCTCTCTCTCTCTCTCTCTCTCTCTCTCTATATATATATATATATATAAATTGATATTATTTTCTAAGGTTTAAATTTAATAAGTGATAGAAATTGATAGATGACAAATCATTAAATTCAAAGCTTATTGATAGAATGCTCGCCGCATTGAGACAATGTCCGATCCTGTGTTTATCACATGGCACCTCGCCTTGCCTTTGTCTTTGCCACGTACATTTGATCAATAAGCTTTTAATATAATATTTTGTCATGTGCTGGTTTTTATCTCTTAATGAATTTAGACTTTTGAAAATAAATAAGTAAAAATTATACAAGGATTCGACCTCTTATTGAGTTTAAACTCAAAAAGAAAAACCAATTCATCTCTATCGTCTCAAAATTTCTGTATTCTATTTACATTAAATTTAAATATTAGAAAATGGATAAAGCGAAAAATCCACATCAAGATTTATTCTCATATTATGTCCAAATTCAAAAACCATACATTAGAGAAAATATGTTAAAGAAAATTATTCACAAACACCAGTTACTTCCAATGTAGTTTCTCAAATTTATTTGTAAAATGCGAAAACTTTTGAGCCAAATATAAAATTCTACATAAAAGTTTTAGCGCTCAACCATTTTATCATGCTGCCGAAGTAAACCCTTCTTATTGAAGATTTAGTCGTAATTTGTCATATAAATTAGTAAATAAATTTCGCCTATGTCCTTAGCATATCACTCCCCCCTATGGAGAATGTAATGAAAAGGAAACCATGAAATATACAAGACATAAAAGAACAACTCCCCTCTTTACGACCTTCTTCCTTCCCTTATTAATCTATTTAGTCCGGCGCAAATCTCTCTCTCCATTTCCACCGGGTCCTTCTCCGCAATGGCTATTGCCGCGATCGCGATCCTCTTGCACATCCAATTCTCCAGTTGTCTGATCTCCATGCAGCACGTGGCCATGATAATAAAGAGAGAGACAGTTTTAGGATTTAAGAATATATCAGTTGAATGGAGTTTGAATTTATTAGGTAAGCGTTCGGTATATTTATGGATATTAGAGTTTCCCATTAAAAAATATTATTACATTAGAGATATTATTATAATTAGGAATGTTATTTAATATCTCGCTATATTCTACTATGGATGGTTTTATCATTAGATTAGTCACTTCCTAGTCATTAGGTCTGAATATCGCTTAAAAACTATAGCACATCAAGTTATTGAATAAAGACATAACTTTTAAGAATTCTCTCTTTCTCTCTCTTTGCTCTCTCTTTCTCTCGAAGATCCTATAATATATATCGTAAAAAGAAAAATGCTAGCGTAAGGGTTTTTCCAATCGAAGTCGGATTGAGATCATGTAAATAATCTTGAGGAAATCAGGGGATGCAATTATCCTGAAAATATGTCAAAATTAACCATTCTGGATTTTTTTTTTAAATGAATTTATGCATAATCTCTATCTTAACGGATCCTAAGCCTAAAGTGCGAGAGCTCCTTGGTTGTCTAATCATCTGTAATTAACGTTAAACAGATAAGAAACTTTCCAAAAGAAGTGGATAAAGACGCCAAATTGAAACAACAAAGAAGAATCAGGATTTTACGCGAAGAGATAATGCCAATCTTCCACCAATTTAGAGTGAGGAACTTATCAAGATGTCCAGTTCATTTGCTTTGTCAATGCAATGAGAGGATAAAAGTGTTCCGCCAAATAAAGGAGAACACCGACGCCCTGCCACGCGTGGACAACCTATATCCCTTTGCTCTCGGACGATGACGTTTTGGGTCAAGAAGGCATGTCACTTCCAGGCAACATACGCCCTGTCGTTCCTACGTTTGCAACAAGGTTGCCAGGACATACAACTGCCTCCACGATAGGATCGAAAGAAGGGCTTCTCCAAATCTTTATATAAAGCTCAATCGGACCGTAGTAACATAGAAGGCAATCGAACTTTTCAGGTCTTTCACTTCTGGGTTTTCAGATGTGTAAATCGAGACTTTGAGCACCGTGCCGTGGAAGACCTGGAGCGTGGTTCCGTACTGCATTAAGGCCGTGAGAGATGGCAGGAGGAAGTTTTGCAGCTCAAGGACCGGCTGGGAACTATGAAGGTGGCATCACAGTTTTCGTGGTCATCACCTGTGTCGTTGCGGCCATGGGCGGTCTCCTGTTTGGTTATGACCTTGGTATCTCAGGTTGGTCACTTGTTTCCTGACGGATTAAGCTTTTGAGATAGTCGACTTTCTAAATTATGAAACAAGTTTTCCAGTTATGAAATGTCGCAAGCAGATGCTCATGCCACAGTGAGATGCATCTTGCTTTTGCAATGAATGTAGATGAACCATTTTACATGTTTTTGCAGGTGGGGTTACTTCAATGGACGATTTCTTGCTCAAGTTCTTCCCATCAGTGTACCATAAAACGAAAGAGGGGTCGATCCACGAGAGCCAGTACTGCAAGTATGCAGACGCGATCCTGACCCTGTTCACCTCGTCCCTCTACCTTGCGGCACTTGTGGCTTCCTTTGTCGCATCATGGGTCACCAGGGCCTACGGCCGAAAGATCTCCATGTTCACGGGAGGCGTGGCCTTTCTCATCGGCGCAATCCTCAATGGCATTGCGATGAACGTCGAACTGCTGATAATTGGCCGTTTATTGCTCGGTGTTGGGGTTGGATTTGCTAATCAGGTGGAGAAAACTCGGCTGCTATGCTGCTCATTCTCATGCATTGTTTTAAGCTGTCAATTACAGTTTTGCTTTTTGATTACCATCGCAGTCCGTTCCGGTCTATCTGTCCGAAATGGCGCCAGCGAACATCAGAGGAGCGCTCAACATCGGTTTCCAAATGGCTATCACAATCGGCATTCTGGTGGCCAATTTCGTCAACTACGGGACTGCACAGATCAAAGGTGGATTGGGCTGGAGAGTCTCTCTGGCTCTAGCCGCCGTCCCCGCGATACTGATGACCGTTGGATCCTTCTTCCTGCCGGACACTCCTAACTCCATCATCGAAAGAGGCCACCACGAGGAGGCCAAGAGAATGCTTCGGAAGATCCGCGGGACCGAGAACGTGGACCACGAGTTCCACGACCTGGTCCTCGCCAGCGAGGCTGCGAATAAGGTCGAGCATCCCTGGAGGAATATATTGCAGCCGAGGTACAGGCCTCAGCTCGTGATCTGCTCCCTCATCCCGTTCTTCCAGCAGCTCACTGGCATCAACGTCATCATGTTTTACGCGCCGGTTCTGTTCAAGACTTTGGGTTTCGGTGCCAATGCCTCCCTCATGTCTTCAGCCATCACCGGCGTTGTTAACGTCGTTGCAACGTTGGTTTCGATATTCTCAGTTGACAAGTTTGGAAGGAGAGGCTTGTTCCTTGAAGGAGGAAGCCAGATGCTAATTTGCCAGGTAAAACTAAGACATGAGCAAGCCATTATCGGGGGTTTAAAGTTTTTACAAGAACGTACGCGAAAATCAAATGACAAATTTTGATTAAGAAAAACTAGCGTCGTACTTATAGCACATGCCCGACCTTCCAAGTCATTTCCCTTAGTTCCTTCTGTGCTATATATGATTCATAACTTGAAAAGATCCAAATTCGTCATCTGGTGTTCAAAGAAGAGAATCGCCTTATCGACAAATTCGGATAGTTTTGCAACAGCCATAGCGACATTGCATGGTGAAGACGGAGAGTAATGTCATCGCATAGTGAATCACAATCACAACGAAGTTCGTTTCTGTTAGTGAATTCACCTGCTAATGGATGTCCGCATTACAGATTGCAGTAGGAGCACTGATTGGGATGAACTTCGGAGTCACTGGCGAAGGATCCTTCTCCAGAGGTGAAGCCGATCTGCTCTTGGCGTTGATCTGCTTATACGTGGCGGCATTCGCGTGGTCGTGGGGTCCGCTGGGGTGGTTGGTCCCGAGCGAGATCTGCCCACTGGAGATCCGGTCGGCCGGCCAGTCGATCAATGTCTCGGTCAACATGTTCTACACCTTCATCATTGGTCAGGGGTTCCTCGCCATGCTCTGCAGCATGAAGTTCGGCCTCTTCTTCTTCTTCGGCGGCTTCGTCATCATCATGACCATCTTCATATTCTTCTTCCTGCCCGAGACCAAGAACGTGCCGATCGAAGAGATGAACAGAGTGTGGAAGGCGCATTGGTTCTGGGGAAAGTACATCCCCGATGAGGCCGTCATAGGTGAGGACCCTGAGAAATAGACATTTTTGCTGATGGAGGTAGGAATAAGAGACTTACTGTTTTCTGTCTTCCAAGAAGGCATCACAATTGAAGGGACGATTTACTTGATTCTCTTCCTCTGCAAAAACATGTTTACATCTTATTCTTTGGTAAATCATCTTTACATGTTATGCTGAAAGCAAAAGAGCTCCCTTTACTTGTCTAGATTTAAGTCCTTTCTCGTTTTAATTTTCCAGTAAAATTGATGCAGTCAGTTGATTCAGAGAACATACAAGTACCAAGTACGTAAATATTAGGCTCGTTAACTCAGTCACCATAATGGCGGTTTAGGTATTGGCGTGAGGCACGAGGAAATGATACTAAACGAAAACTTGCACTGAACAAGTCCAATGTCAAACGATGAACTGAGGTACAGTTTGGATCATCTCGACTGGAGAAGACAATGGTGTGCCGTATACAGTTTCACGATTCACAGTGGTCGATGGACCCTGAACTACTAATTGATTGCATCAACCCAACAAGAAATAGTAATGACAGGAACTAATCAGGGGCTCAAGATGAGTTGCAGGAGAAAGTAACCCAGTTTTTGCAATCATGAGATACAACCAGAGTTCTATAGCTTCGGTTTCTTCTGAATAATTATTTAAAGCAATAATCTTTGTGAGTAGATTAAACGCATAATTCATGTAAGGGGAAGGAGATGTACCTTCAGAAATTCATGTTAGGGGAATGGAGATGTACCTTCAGAATATCTTCTAATGGACTTCATCAGATTGTTAGATGTGTTTACAATTGTATATACATCTCTAAATTAAAGCAGCTCCTTCATTAGAATCTATACACACTTACAGATGCCATTACCATAAAAACTGCAAAATAACAAGAAGATATGCCAGTAAAATATCAGAAAAGAAGCCCTGATAAGATCTTCCCGTGATACATATACCAACTGTAATTTTTTCTCTAAAATTGATTACTAAGACAGCATGATCTTAGCTAGAAAAAGTAAAAATTGGTGCTAAATTCCACTTGGCTTCAAGGAAGCGGCAAAACTGTAGATTAGAGATGTTAAAGAATATCATAAATGTTAGCAGAACTGCCCTTGGCAATTAATTGACTTCTTAATCAACTATGTAGGACACCATCGCATGAGAGACAGCCATATGCCTACTCTCGAGTCTTACATATCTGCAGACATATCAATGGCCAAAACTCGAATGCAGTATCCAGCCTGACTCCTCTATTGCCAGCAGTACAAGAATGCTGGAATAGTGACTATTTACATTTCAACGACATATTTATTTCAAAATTTTTATCATATCACAAGAAGCTAGCAAAGAATTCTTTCTCCTGCAGAATGCAAAAGAATTGGCAAAAGAAAGCCTGCAGTTCTTGATCAGCAGCCACATTGACTTAAAAAAAATCATGACGTGATAATCTTGGCTTGCAAACAGCACAAAGTGAATGCAAGAGACTGCAGATTTATATTAAACTCCATTTCAAGGATTGACCGGTAGAAGGAAGAAACTTGCTCGAGTAAAGATGCACAAAGATAAGGCAGCCGGCTTGTCATATGAGAAATCCACATGTTATGCAAATAATATTAAATCAAGCGAAGAATCTAGATACTCCTTTAGCTTCACCTTCTTTCCCATTTGAAGCGAAGCGGCGCTGGCAATCCATACAATCTTTCTTTGTATTCCTTCAAAATAATTAAGAAGAGTGCCTTAAAGATTTGGAAATGCACGTTCTTGTAGAAATATCATAGGTAAAGCCTCATTTTTAAGCAAAAGATTCTCAAGACAATCACGGGAAACATACTGCAATGCTACAGTTGATAGAAGAAATGTTGCACTATAACAACCAGCCAGCGTAACTGTTTAGCATGCTTTTTATCTGCCGACACATCATGATGTGAGATATATCGTTATTTCTTCTAAAATTACTTGTAGTTGTAGCACTATCTTGCAGATAAAACCTCTCCTTTCCTTAGAAGTCGACAGTAATCGATACACTGAGCAATTGAGCATGACTTCCAAACAAACTCAAGTTGATGATTTTCTATAGATCCCCAAGATGCTCAAAGGCAAAGCTGAAAAGGCTCCTTGCGAACAAGCGGATGACATAATAAATCCCGGGATTTAATATTTCATCATGTGCACGTGTTGTAATTAATCTGAACCGACGACATGAATTGAGAAGAGTCCAGCTTACAAAAAAATAAAAATAAACAAAGAAATCACGGGGACCCTTGAAGATCATCTCGCCATCAAAAGAATTCTAACCTGACTGATTGCGTGAGGATACATGTCATGTATCATAATCTTTTATTCCACCATTGTATAAATTATTGTGACAAACAGTACACCAGCAGAAAGCAGAGATGAATTCTAACCTGACTGATTGCGTGAGGATACATGTCATGTATCATAATCTTTTATTCCACCATTGTATAAATAATTGTGACAAAACAGTACACCAGCAGAAAGCAGAAGTCTCTTGGTGATGCTAACCGAACTTTCTGAGGGAAAGTATGGAAATATAACAACATCTAAGACCTTAGGTAATATCAACTCACCCTGCGTTTATCAGCAGCTTTTTTTTTTTTTTTCTTTTCTTTTCTCACCTTGCCAGCAAAAAATTGACAAGGTTTCCACTCGATGGAGATTGCCAGTTTGGTACTGTAATTTGAATGTATGCGGGGAAGCATGGCTTTTGTTCTCAATGATAATTTTTTATTAGTGATGTGTGCAAGTGTATATAGTTTGTAGAGGATGGACAAGGGACAAAGTAGAATAATTTCATTAGTTGAACAAGCTGGTTTTACAAATATAGTTGTAGGAGGAGTATTGGTGGCGTTGGTGGAGGAGTGCAATGTTACAGAGTTTATTCTTCAACTGCCCCACTCACCCTTCTACATCACTGAGCTATGGCCTTTATATAGGCATTTCCACCGACTAAGTACAATCGCCTTAGAGGATTATGGACTTCTCTTAAATGCTGTTAAGCTGGACATTTTCCAGCCATAATTTTTAACTATCCAAAACTTCATCAAGGGAATTCTAGATTGTAGTATAATAACTCTAGGAAATTCTAGAAAATGGATCACCATTCCCAAAGGTTCTATTAAGCAAAAGAACAGAAGTGACTTGTCCATGATGGATTCAAGTATATGAAAACCGGAGGGCAGGAGGAGGCTAAATTCTACGAAAGGAAACGGAAAAAGTTTTGCCTGATTCTACATGAATGGTAGAAGTCAGAACTTGACACTGCGTGCAGCCAGTGGCATCTAATGAGTTGGCCAAATATCACACAAGAAGGTTGAAGGAATACAACTTCCGGCCGCCACCTCCCAAGAAATTTAGAAAGACACGACCGGTTTAGTATCTCCAAATATTAGCTTTTAGACCCCAAGTTCTAAAGCACAATAATGGTCACGAATCAATATAAAAACAAGAAAAAAGTAAATAAATGCCTGACCACTACAAAAAGAGGAAGGGATAAAGCGAAAAGTACTAGAAATGTCAAAAGTTTTGTGTGATGATTATTTTAATGTCAAAATTTTTTTTTTTTATCAAATCACGTAAGTATTATTTATAAAAGAAAATGATTACTTAAATGCTAACTTTGATTTGAGTTATTGGAAATTCGACATTGCCATATTTTATTATTTTTTCTGGTTGAGGTAACTCTCCAAAGTACCCAATTAGTATAAAAACCCGTAAACGATATCGTCTATAACATTTCCCTCGAAATATATACCCTAAATCGCAAATTGAAGAAATTCCTCACTTCAAAACCCTAACGACCAATTCAACCTAAAATCGAAACCCTAATTAGGTTTGCGCCGAAATTAACGGCTGTTTTTTGTGACCGTCAATTGTTCAACTGGTAAGGAGGGGTCCTAGTGGTATGGTGGCTAACGTTCGGAGTTGGCAGAGGAGGACCGAACTAGCTGGAAGCACTTCAAGCTTCTAGGCCAAGAAACAAGGCAAAATAGAGCCGCTCCTCTGTTGCTCCGGGATGGCAAATGGTGATGGTCGGCAGTGGCTTCGGTGGCTTGAAAACGGTGAGGAAAGCCGTCACTGATAGTTGATGTCGGTGAATGAGCATGAGGCGAACCCCAACCTCTTCAAGTCTTCTTCGCTGGAAAACAGAGCAGAAACGGGATGAACTGACCATGGCTTCGCCGGCCAAGGAGGTGGTGAACAGCAGGCGGCTTTGATCTATGGCTAGCCTAAGATATTGGCGACCGGTGTGGGTTAACAGTGGCCGCAGTCTAATTCAGAAATCTCCATGAACCTCGCAGCGACAAGAAGGTGCTTGCGGATGCCGTCGACGACCTGCTTGTCTTCCCACTTCCGCAGCATGCGGTGGCCCTTAGGTTTTAAGAATATCTGTTTGATGGAGCCAGACTTATCGGGTAAGCGTTTGATATATTTATCAATAGCAAAAAGCATAAAAAAATTCCAAACCATACTTATGATGACACATTTATCCTCAACTTCTTTTTGAGGTATAAAAAATCCCGAACTATATCTTGTGTTATAACATATTTATCCATAAAAAATTCGAACTTATACTGTTGTCCAATTTTCTCTCTCTCGCTCTCTAAGATCTTAGGATATTTACCGTAAGCTTAAAATAGAAAAATGTTAACGTAGGGTTTCTTTGACCGGAGTCGGATTGGGATCGGGTAAATTTCTCTTTGAGAAGTTAGGGGTGCGGCCATCCTGAAAATACATTTGCATTTAAGCATTTTTATAATTTTTTATAAAATAATTATAAGGATTTGTGCATAACCTCTATTTGAACGCGTGACACGTTGTCCAGCTAAGTCTAAAGTGCAGGAGCTCCTTGGTCGTTGTCTAATCATCTCGTAATGGACATTAAGTAGATCAAATACGCTGTAAAAGAAGTGAATACGGACACAAAATTGAAGCAACACGAAAGAAAAATCAGGATTGTACACGAATTAGATAAAGCCAACCATCCAGCTACTTATCAAAATTAGAGTGTGGAACTTATCAAAATTTCCAGCGTCTATCCTTTGGCAATGCAATGAGATACGCAAGTGTTTGGCCAAATAGAGAAGACCGATGCCCTGCCAGGATGTACAACCTCTATCCCTTCGCTGTCGCACCACGATGTTTTGGGTCAAGAAGACATGTCACTTCCAGACAACAGACACTCTGATCGTTCCTATGTTTGCAACATGGTTGTTTGGACATGTAACTGCCTTGACGATAGGATCCGAAAAGGGGCTTCTCGAAATCTTTATATAAAGCTGGATCAGAAGGTAATTAGAAGTAAGGCAACCGAACTTTTCTTGGTCTTTCACTCTCCGGGGTTTGCAACGGTGTAAATCGAGACTTCGAGCACCATACCGTTGAAGACCTGGAGCGTGGTTCCTTACGGCATTAAGGCCGCAAGAGATGGCGGGGGGAGGAAGCTTTGCAGCTCAAGGGCCGGCTGGGAACTATGAAGGTGGCGTCACGGTTTTCGTGGTCATCACCTGTGTTGTTGCGGCCATGGGCGGCCTCCTGTTCGGTTATGACCTCGGTATCTCAGGTTGGTCACTTGTTTCCTGACGGATTAAGCTTTGAGATAGTCGACTTTCTAAATTATGAAACAAGTTTTCCAGTTATGAAATGTCGCAAGAAGATGCTCATGCCACAGTGACATGCATCTTGCTTTTGCAATGAATGTAGATGAACCGTTTTACATGTTTTTGCAGGTGGGGTTACTTCAATGGACGATTTCTTGCTCAAGTTCTTCCCATCAGTATACCATAAAACGAAAGAGGGGTCGATCCACGAGAGCCAGTACTGCAAGTATGCAGACGCGATCCTGACCCTGTTCACCTCGTCCCTCTACCTTGCGGCACTTGCGGCTTCCTTTGTTGCGTCATGGGTCACCAGGGCCTACGGCCGAAAGATCTCCATGTTCACGGGAGGCGTGGCCTTTCTCATCGGCGCAATCCTCAATGGCATTGCGATGAACGTCGAACTGCTGATAATTGGCCGTTTATTGCTCGGTGTTGGGGTTGGATTTGCTAATCAGGTGGAGAAAACTCAGCTGCTATGCTGCTCATTCTCATGCATTGTTTTAAGCTGTCAATTAAAGTTTTGCTTTTTGATTACCATCGCAGTCCGTTCCGGTCTATCTGTCCGAAATGGCGCCAGCGAACATCAGAGGAGCGCTCAACATCGGTTTCCAAATGGCTATCACAATCGGCATTCTGGTGGCCAATTTCGTCAACTACGGGACTGCACAGATCAAAGGTGGATTGGGCTGGAGAGTCTCTCTGGCTCTAGCCGCCGTCCCCGCGATACTGATGACCGTTGGATCCTTCTTCCTGCCGGACACTCCTAACTCCATCATCGAAAGAGGCCACCACGAGGAGGCCAAGAGAATGCTTCGGAAGATCCGCGGGACCGAGAACGTGGACCACGAGTTCCATGACCTGATCCTCGCCAGCGAGGCCGCCAAGAAGGTCGAGCATCCCTGGAGGAATATATTGCAGCCGAGGTACAGGCCTCAGCTCGTGATCTGCTCCCTCATCCCGTTCTTCCAGCAGCTCACTGGCATCAACGTCATCATGTTTTACGCGCCGGTTCTGTTCAAGACTTTGGGTTTCGGTGCCAATGCCTCCCTCATGTCTTCAGCCATCACCGGCGTTGTTAACGTCGTTGCAACGTTGGTTTCGATATTCTCAGTTGACAAGTTTGGAAGGAGAGGCTTGTTCCTTGAAGGAGGAAGCCAGATGCTAATTTGCCAGGTAAAACTAAGACATGAGCAAGCCATTATCGGGGGTTTAAAGTTTTTACAAGAACGTACGCGAAAATCAAATGACAAATTTTGATTAAGAGAAACTAGCGTCGTACTTATAGCACATACCCGACCTTCCAAGTCATTTCCCTTAGTTCCTTCTGTGCTATATATGATTAATAACTTGAAAAGATCCAAATTCGTCATCTGGTGTTCAAAGAAGAGAATTGCCTTGTCGACAAATTCGGATAGTTTTGCAACAGCCATAGCGACATTGCATGGTGAAGACGGAGAGTAACCTCATCCCATAGTGAATCACAATCACAACAAACTTCGTTTCTGTTAGTGAATGCACCTGCTAAGGGTCGGCCGCATTACAGATTGCAGTAGGAGTACTGATTGGGATGAACTTCGGAGTCACTGGCGAAGGATCCTTCTCCAGAGGTGAAGCCGATCTGCTCTTGGCGTTGATCTGCTTATACGTGGCGGCATTCGCGTGGTCGTGGGGTCCGCTGGGGTGGTTGGTCCCGAGCGAGATCTGCCCACTGGAGATCCGGTCGGCCGGCCAGTCGATCAATGTCTCGGTCAACATGTTCTTCACCTTCATCATTGGTCAGGGGTTCCTCGCCATGCTCTGCAGCATGAAGTTCGGCCTCTTCTTCTTCTTCGGTGGCTTCGTCATCATCATGACCATCTTCATATTCTTCTTCCTGCCCGAGACCAAGAACGTGCCGATCGAAGAGATGAACAGAGTGTGGAAGGCGCATTGGTTCTGGGGAAAGTACATCCCCGACGAGGCTGTCATAGGTGGGGACCTTGAGAAATAAGTATTTTTGCAGAGAGGAGTAGACTCGCTGGTTTCTCTCATTCGAGAAGGCAATACAAATGGGATGGATGATTCATTTGATTCGCTTGCCTCTGTAAAAACATGTGAACAGCTTACCCTTTGGCGTATCATCTGCACATGTTGTGCTAGAAGCAAAAGAATTACGCCTTTTTGTCTCGATTTAAGTCCTTTCTCTTTTTTATTTTCGAGTGAAATGAAAAAAAAATAAGGGTCTCTCAAATGCGAGTGTTTCCATGATAAATAAACTGAAATTAGGTTCATCAACTCAGGGTCACCGGTATGGTGGCTTAGACATTGGCGTAAGGTAATGATACTAAACAAAAACTTGCTGTTAACAAGTCCAATGTCAAATGAGGAACAGAGCTACAGTTTGAAGGGTCTCTACTGGGGAACGTCATTGGTGTATTTTTAAGGGCTTTACGAACCACAGTATCGTTGAAGCCCCTGGATTGCTTCTGGAAAAAATGGACCACAAAGTACTAATCGATTGCATCAACCCAACAAGATATAGTAATGACAGCAACAAATAAGGCACTAAAGATGAGATGCAGGAGAAAGTTAACAGGTGTTTGCAATCATGTGACCCAGCCAGAGTTCTATGACTCTGACTTTTTTCCAAAGAACTATCCAAAGCAAAAATCTTTAGGAGTAGGCTAAAAGCACAATTCACGTCAAGAATGGAAAGTGTCTACAGTTGTATACATATATACATAAATTAAAGCAACTCCATTAGATTTTATATGCACTTACAGATGCCATTCTTGTAAGAACCGCAAAATAACAAGAAGATATGCCATTCTTCCTGCAATACTTATACTGACTGTAATCTTTCGTCCATCAAATTGATTAAACCAATGGCATGATCTTAGCTGGAAAAAGTAAAAATTGATGATTAATTCCACTTAGGCTGCAAGGAATTGTGAAACTGTAGATTAAAGACGTTTAAACAGAGACTATCCTAAAAGTTTTTTTTTCTTTTTTTGGTCATAGAATATCATAAATGTTAGCAGAACTGCCTTTGGCATTTAATTAACTTTTTAATCAAATAGGTAGGACACCGTCACATGAGAGACAACCATAAACTCACTCTGAAGTCTTACATATCTGCAGATATATTAATGTCAAATGCAGTACACAGCCTGCCACCTCTATTGTGCCAGCAGTACAAGAATGCTGTAATAGTAACTATGATACATTCGAACGACACATTTTTCTTGTGATAAATCAAAATATTATCAGGTTACAAGAAGCCAGCAAAGAGTTCTGTTTACTGCACAGAACAAAAGAAGTAGCAAAAAGCCCACAACCCTGGATCAGCAGCCCCATTGACCTCAAAAAATCGCAATGTGATCATCTTGGCTTGCACACAGAACAATATGAATGGAAGAGACTGCACATTCATACCAATCTCTGTTTCCAGAATTGACTGGTAGAAGGAAGAAACTTGCTTGAGCAAAGACACACAAGGATAAGACAGTCGGCTTGTCGTATGCAAAAATCCAAAGGTCATTATGCAACTGATATTGAATCTAGCAAAGAATCTAGATACTCCTTTAGCTTCACCTTCGTGATTGCACCTTCCCTTCTGCTTTCTGGAACTTCTTTCCCATTCTTGAAGAGAATCAGTGTTGGCAATCCATAAACTTTGTACTCTTCAATTAACTTTGGTTTTGCATCATGATCAATCTTTACAATGATCAATCTTTCTTTGTATTCCTTCAGAATAATTAATTGAAGCACCTCAGAGATTGGAAAAACACATTCTTGTGTGAATATCTTAGGTAAGAGCCTCATTTCAAGTAAAAGATTCCCATGAATATTAATCAAGGGAAACATAGTTCCATGCTACAGTTGATAGAAAAAAGAGTCCTGTGATACAATTTGTATGAAAAAGAAAGTGGTATGCAGTAAACCATAGAAACAATCTAACAAAATGGCAACCAACCAGCATA
Source organism: Eucalyptus victrix (assembly GCA_016097545.1). Lineage (NCBI taxonomy): Eukaryota > Viridiplantae > Streptophyta > Magnoliopsida > Myrtales > Myrtaceae > Eucalyptus > Eucalyptus victrix. The sequence continues at coordinate 33,899,665 of CM027844.1, forward strand.
AGATTTTAGCATGCTTTAAATCTGCCAACAAATCTGATCTCAGATACATCGCCATGGTGCAGGTAAAGGCTCATCTTTCCTTAGAAGTTGACAGTAATTGACACACTGACAATGACTTTCAAACAAACCCAAGTTGATGATTATCTATAGATCTCAAACATGCTCAAAGGCTAGGCTGAAAAGGCTTCTTGCTAACAAGCGAATGACATAAAGAAATTGCAGGAATTGGTGTTTCTTCATATGCATGCCTTGTATTAATCCGAATCAACAAAGACCAGCTTACAATATAACAAAGAAAAACACAGGGACTCCTTCAATCAACTTACCCATCAGAGGAATCCTAATTTGACTGATTGCATTACGATACATGTCATGAATTAGCATCTTCGTTTTGCCATTGTAATTGCCACCTAAAAGTACACCAACAGAAAGCAGAAATCTATTGGTGATGTTAACCGACTTTTCTGAGGGAAAGTATTAAGATATAACAATTCCTAACAGCTTGAACATTTAAAACCTAGACTGTGTTTATCAGCAGCTTTTCCCTCTATTTTTTTCTCACCATGCCAACAAAAATTTGACAAGGTTCCACTCAATGAAGACTGCCAGTTTGGTGCAATTAAGCAACAGAAAAGAGGCGAATTGTTCATGAAGATATCAAGTAGCTGAAAAATGGAGGGTAAGGAGAGGCTAAATTTTAAGAAAAGAAGTGGAAAATATCTTCCCAAAAGCTGGCTTACATGGTATCTGATTTTACATGAGTGATAGAAGTCAAAACTTGACACGGTATCCAGGAATTAGTTCCTAATGAATTGGCCAAACATTACACTAGAAGGTTAAAGGAACACATCTCCAAGCTGCCACCTCCCCAGAAATTAGATGGACACAATCATGACAGTTCAGTAAAAAAAAGAATTAGCTTTTAGATCACAAATTATAGTGTCCAATTATGGTCCTCAACGTCCATATGAATACAAGAGAAAAGTTAAAAAAAAATGCTTAACCATAGCTAAGAGCAGATGGTATAAAGTGGAAAGAAGAACAACGAGAGAACAATTAAGGAAAAGAAAGGCAACGGAAAAATCGGAGCTACCTCAATACTCAAAAGGGGACCTAAATCCTCATGTCACTTATCTTGGCATCAGCAATTCATCATCACAGACTAGTTTAAATCCTCATGTCACTTAAGCTGAGGAGATTGCAACCCAGAATCAACAAAAGGATGAGATGAGGATGGAAGTCATTCAAACTTCTGGACGGCCTCTAAGTTATATGGTTAATGGCGTCCGTGCCATTACTAGGGAACCCTCTCCCTAATCTAAAAAGCTTGAGCCAGTTGAGTTGAAAATGCTCTAACATTCCCGTCGCAGTCATTCATTCGAGATGGAAACAACAAGTGAGAGAAGCCTTAAAACACAGAACCTTTGGTTCCCATACCATGAAAAGCATCATGCGAAACAAATGCCAATCAATCTAACAGCTTAAAACGGTCTACTAACAGTCAACTGCTGGATTATATATAGAACTGATGCTCAACTCAACATAAACAGACGCACGTAAGTATTGAAATCCAATCAGAATGAAGCCGAGAGAAAGCTAATAATCACCAAATTCAATCGCAGAAGAGAGAGAGAGAGAGAGAGAGAGAGGGGATTGGAGAGGATTTGAAGACCTGAGCGAGCCACTCCATGGCGGGAGAGATCAAACGGCAGGGGCCGCACCAGTTGGCGACGAACTCCACGAGGACCGGACGATCGCTCTTCAGCACCGTCTCGGGGAACTGGCTCTCGTCTATCTCCGTTATGCCGCCGCCGCCGACGGCGGCGCCGCACCTCCGCGCGGACTTACGCACCGGCGCGAGCCCGGCCCCGCGCCGCCACGTCCGGAACGAGGGCCTCGGCGGAGGAGCGAAGCGGCTGCCGGCGGCGGCGCTCAGGGCGGTCGCGTGACGGGCCGGAGGGAGCGACGGAGGGAAGAGCACGCCGGAGCTCGACACGAGCGCGGCTCCGTCCATGGCGGATTCGCTTCAGTGGAGAGAGAGAGAGAGAGAGAGGGGGGGAGAGAATCTGAGTCTCTGACTCGTGGCTGGAAAAGTGGTGCAGAGACATCCATAACTGAAACTGATCCCCTTCGTCTCTCGATCATCATCGATTTCCAGCCGCTTCTTTCTCGAACGTGCGTCACGCGATGGGCACGTGACAGGAATCTTTCAAATTTGTCAGCATTTACGCAATTTTATCTCCCAACGGGCCAACGATACCTTTATTCCATGAAAAAAAAATAATTAATATTTTTCTAAAAATTATCACTTATTTTTTGTAAAAATGAATAATGAAATTTTTTATCATTTATGATAATATTAAGACATAAATTATTATTGATAATGAAAATATTTTCTATTAATGAATTATTTTAAATAATACAAATAATCATTTTTAAGAAAATATTTTTTTCAATCGATCATTTTTTGTGAAATAATTTTAATTCGTTATTCAAGTTCTTAGTATTTTTTTAATTTATGTGAACAAATCTTTTGATTAACCATTCTAATCAAACCGTAGAGTTAATTTGAAGTGATAATGCTTGTGTGGTAGATAATGACAGGTTAATTTGGCGCAAGTGAGCACAAAACAAGTGGAAAAAGCAAGAGGAAAGAAATCCTAGTTTGATCATGTGGTGGATAAACAAAGCATTTGGATTGCATTAATCAAAAAAGAAAAAAAAATCGATTTCATCAAATAAACTTAGAGGAACAAGTCACACAAAATCCTAAAAATTGTATAATTTAATTGCATAAAATAAAAGTTAAAAGGAACGAAATGCATGAACACTGAAACTTAGAGGACTATTCTATATTTAACACCCAATCATATCCTATTTGGCGAGTTTATATTTGTTAGGTGCCATCACCCATCCAATCATGGCTTAGTCATTGTAGAGAAAATAAGATCACCTTGTATGTTGGCCTTGTAGGCTTTGTGGCAGTGGTGGCTGATCACCTATAATGGTCGTTGGTCACTTATGGCGGTTGTGGCCTCTGTGCGAGCGAGAACAGCATGGCCTCATATGTAAGCGTCGAGTGAGACTAGATCAACAATACACGAATTTGATTAGCGCTTCGAATTTGTTGGCTAAGATTTCCTTCATACCAACTCGGAATTCATTAAAGTAACTTAATAATCTCTTAAAAGTATAGAAGCAAAAAAACAATTAGATGGATGATTTTGAATTTCAAACCAAATCATAGGAGCTAGCAATCGCATTATCGAAAAATTAAATTAGTAACTCTCTTGACAGCATAAATTCGAATGACCCATGGAGGAAATACCACGTGTATAAAATTGATGGTGTAATGATTGATTGAAATGTTATCCATTTATAATCAATTGTATGGACAATGTCGAACTAATAAATCCAAAATCAATGTAGAAACGTGTCATGCACGTTTGGGAACCACTTTTGGATAAAATCTTTAGGAAAATGCAAATACCTTTGAGTAAAAGGTGTTTTCCAAAATGCAATCGTGTTTGGTAAATTGTACTCGAAAGTTCTTTGTAAAGTATTTTGAGCAAAATAGCGTTTGGGGAATTACACTTACAAAGGATCTTTGTGGTAAAAAAAATTATCAAAAGAAAAATTAAAAAAAATTGACCAAAGGGCAGTGGCCATCGGCGACCTCCGGCAATTCCGAATCTGGGGCAGTGAGGTCGCGCCACCGTGAACCAGATCCGGGGGTCGCAAGGTTGCGCGACCCAGATCGAGGGCGGCAAGGTCCTCCGCGACCCCGCCGCCGAGATCTGGGTCGCGGTGACCCAGACCTTGCCGTGGGTCGAGCGGTCGCGCCACCCCCTGGCGTCGCTCGTCTGGGCAGCGGTTGCCAGGGACCGCTTGCGGAGGAAGAAGCTCACGGAAGAAGAAGACCGCCTGCCGCCCCAGATCTAGGTTGTGGTGACCCAGCCCTCAGTCGTGTCACCTCCGACGTCGGTTGCGCCACCTCCGGCATCGGTTGCGCCACCCCCCGACGATCGCCGGCGTCCCTCTAGCGATTCTTCGGCCGCTCGCTCGCGGCCGGCGGAACCAAACCCCCTGAAGAAGATGAACAGTTGTGACACAAGGGCAAGAACCGGAAAAAAAAAATTTGTGAGGACAATTTCGAAAAAAAAATTATAAACAGTGCCCGTGTAGGCATGCCGAAAAAGCCGAAAGCCCAAGGCAGGTCCCCCATGCCTTGGGCTTTTGGCTTCACAATGTTGGCATAGGGAATGCAGGCTTAAAATTTTTTTCCAAACAGGCTAACATTTGGCCAAGTATCTTTAGGCTTCAAAGGAGCTTTGCGAACTCGTAAACAGCGCTCGTTGCTTTTACATTTGTATATGTATTTTGCTAATCTTAGTAAAATTAGTGTAGTGGTTATTTTTCACCAGTCGACACGTGTCGTACAATCAATAAGTAAATAAATTCCGTCTCGTGGACAGGGCCGACAGGGTTGACTTCTCCCGCTTTCCCCTCTCCTCCGCTGCCGCCCGCCGGAGCGTCTCCAGAAGGCTCCGCCGCCGCCTCGCGAACGGCCGTCAAAAGCGTGGCTCTACCCCGCAGAATTCCGATCATGCGTGCGTGAGATCCCGCCGGTGGGATTCCGCTTGCGCTTGCCCGAAATTGAGGATCGCCATTTCCCAGCCCCGCCCGCCGCCATGTCGTTCGCTTCCCGTGGCGATTCCGCCGCCTCCGCCGGCGGGGACTCCGGCCGCAAGTGTTTCTTCTGCCACCTGTGCCAGCAGACCGTCGCCGTCGCCGCCGCCAACGCCGCTGCCCCCGCCGGCCCCATCTGTCCCCGCTGCAACGAGGGGTTCCTCGAGGAGTCGGAAAACCCTAGCCCTGGCCTGAGCCAGAGCCCTCCCTTCTTCCCCGATCCTTTCTCCTCCCTCCTCCCTCTCCTGTTCCCGACCCCCTCCGCCGCCCACTCCTCCGCCGCGGCCGCCCCCGCCGCCACCGTCGACCTCCAGAACCCCGGCCTCTTCTCGGGGCCCTCGTCCCCCCCTTCCGGTGGATCCGGGAATCTGTTCGACCCGTTCGCCTTCTTAATGAACCACCTCCAGGATCTGCAGTCCACCGGAGCGCAGATTCAGTTCGTGGTCGAGAGCAGTCCCTCGGAAGGCCGCGGAGGGGGCGGGTTTCACCTTCCGTCCAATCTTGGTGACTACTTCGTCGGCCCAGGCCTGGAGCAGCTGATCCAGCAGCTGGCGGAGAACGACCCGAACCGCTACGGGACGCCGCCGGCCTCAAAGTCGGCGGTCAAGAACCTCCCGACCATCATAGTCACGGAGGAGGTGCAGGATTCCGAGATGAACCAGTGCGCAGTCTGTCAGGACGATTTCGAGAAGTATATGGAGGTCAAGCAAATGCCTTGCAAGCACATCTATCATGCGGATTGCCTCCTGCCGTGGCTCGAGTTGCATAACTCTTGCCCAGTTTGCCGGCACGAATTGCCGACCGACGATCCTGATTACGAGAACCGGAGAGGCGCAGCCCAGGGAAGTGCGCAAGGAGGCGGTGGTGGCACCAGCAGTGGAAGAGGGGAGAACAGGACGGTTCGGAGGAATTTTAGCATAATGCTGCCTTATCCTTTCAGGGGTAACGATGGATCGAACTCGGGTTCAGGTGGTGAGTAATGTGAAATGTGGGAGGCTTCAGGTGAATTGCTCGAGGAAGATCGTTATTGAAGGATTGTCGATGCTCTCGCTCTTCTTGCTATACAGATAAAGTTTAATTTTTTTTTCTCTTACTTGCTTTGGTGGTTTGTTCATACCTATGTACTTCTTCTATTAAGTACAAAACTCTATAATTTTTGGTCTGATTGGTCTCTGATGTTCTTCTATCCTGGAGCGATCACATCTTGATGAGTTTTTTGTTCATTGATGCTGAGTATCTCCTTTAGTTGGTTCTATGATTGACCTCATTGTTAGCTCAGAGATGCTGTTATTTGTTGAAATAAAACAATGCATCGTCTGGGTACTCTGTTTTGCCTTCTGTTTTTCTTAGTTTATCTTGTCATATGACAAAATTTTGTCCGCCACATCGAATTCTCTCTCAAGATGCTAGATAAGTTGTTGAAGAGATTCGTAGAGCAGTGGCTCCTTTATCTGATTGGAAATGTTTCCAATACTGCATGATATAGCTAAAATGCACATCCATTAGATCATACAAGCAGCTTCATAAGATAGTTATTAGCTTGCAAGAGGAGCCAAAAAGAAAGAATGAAAATCTAGACAAGGTTATAGCTGTCTAATGGAGGGGCTTCTCAGCTTGATTGGAAAGTATGTCATGGTTGAATAAATAAAAAGGTTAGGTTGCAAAGTCCAATTGCCGGTAATTGGATAATCCTTAAGTGAAAATTCCAAAGAATGGATCATTTATCACCTTAAAGGTTGTAGATCCTTCATAAATTCATAGGTATGGCTGTCTTTCTTGTTGTCCATCGTGCACCATTTAGTTTGGGACTGTCAAGTGGTTTGTTCAATTTTTACAAACTGATGGGTTAGTTAAATCTATTCCTGGGCTTTTTTAAAAGTCAACAGTTTATCGGATCTTATTAGTGAAGTTACTGAAGAAATCGAAATGTTTGTTTGCTGATCCCATTAGGAGGTTGGGAGTTGGGATCATGAGGTGCTTAGATGTGTCTTGACATTGTTGAAATATTTCTATTTCAGGTAATAACAGGACTGGTGGCTTTCTCAATCACTCATTTCTAGTTTTTCTTTTTCTTTTCTTTTCCTTTTTTCGTGTGGAGGCCTCGCCCTTAAATTTCTTAGGAATTGAAGAGATGTTCATTGAAGTGGAAGAAGGACAATGGCTGAATAATCGTCCAGATATTAGTTTAGTTCCTTTCTGTTGGACCACCTTATGATGGTTTTTTGGGCATTCTTATCATCATAAATACTACCATCATGTGAAAATGTCAAAAGTAGTCCGCTGCAGGAGTCTTTTTGTTTAAGAATGATATGCATATGTGTTCGTTGGCATGGGACAATTCCTTCACACTCGAACTTTTAGTTTGTTGCTGTCATGAGGCTTCAAAATATTGGGTCCATAGGATGTCTGTTGTGCAGAAGATGGGTCTAGTAATTTTTTACCTCTTTGGGAATCCAATAACAGGCTCGTGAGATAGATCTTTCTTTTGGTTGAAAGGTAGCTATATTAATTTTTTGCTTCTTGTGTCTCTATGTATTTCAATTTTGTGATAGGTCTAGAGTTGAATTTACATATGGGAAAAATATTGTATGTCATTCTTTATGTCGTGGGATAGGAGTAGACTTCATGTTGCTCATCTGCTATATGTATATTGTTCAATTGTCTGGTAGTTGGCATCCTCTTAACTGTCGAGGGAAAGGTGCCATTTTCAGTGCAGCATGTTTGCAGGTTGCTTTGTGTAATAGTATCTATTATGCCATATAAAAAGCTTCTTTTTCTCCATTGAATCCATGGTATTTGATTGTTTGATTGAAACTGCTGAGCTTGCCCCTCCATGTGCCATATTTTCTTGAGGGTATGTATTGTTATAAGGGCAATTTTATGGTTTTCATTGTTTGCACTTTTGACTATATGTGAGGTAAGAAGTGTTGAAAAAGTAGTTTTTTTTTTTTTTTTTTTTTTTTTCTCGAGGTAAAATGTCTGTTCTCTCTACTCTCTCTGCCTTGGCTTTTCTAATCTCATCAAACTGTGAGCGGCCATCCACATCTGTTTCAAGTGTGAAAGCTTAAGGTTATTATCCAATAGGGGTGTGCAACGAAAACCGCCTGAACCGGGACTGGACCGGCCGGTTTTGGTTGGTTCCAAGGTCGGCGGTCCGGTTCCCAGTTCCTAATTTTGGAACGGGTGGCCGGTTGGTCGGTCCACCGGTTCCAAAATTAGGAATCGGACCCACCGGACCGACCGGATTGGACCGGACCAAATTTTATATATATATAATTTATATACATATAATATATGGATATTATATATGAAACTTATTGCAATCATAATTGCAATTGAGGTAACAACCTCTTATGTGGCCAAGAGACCACCATAGCTCTTAGAAAACTTATTTGTTAGTTTTATCTTTTATTCGATGTGGGACAAGGCTCTAGGAGTTCCTCATGCTCACACTCTCTCTCTTCCTCCCCTCACTTGCAAACGACAAGGCACTTCAAGCCTCAAAGAGTCACTAAACATTTAAAGCATATAAGAGAGATTGTCTATAAAACCTAAGCCAAGCACATATTTTACTTAAATTGTTCTTGGCTTTTATGCTTAAAATTAAGCATGAAATACATAAACTATGATTGATATTCACGCGAGTGAAGTTTGAATATTTGCATGTGAAAATATGTGTGAGTAGTTTTATTAGATCGCTTAGGAACCGAATTGGATTAATTGGTTCGGAGCATAGTTGTTATTTAGTGAATGGCCGTTCTTTAGTGAAAAAAGAAAGTGCTGATTCTACTGGAGCGGACCAGATCGGACTGGAACCGATGGTTGGGTCCGGTTCCCGGTCCTAGGACCAAACGGTCCGGTCCACGGTTCCCAAAATTTGAAACCGGTTCTCACGGTTGTTCCTGGTTCCACCTTGGAACCGGATTGAATCGGGAATCAATCACCCTTATTATCCAAAGAGAATGTATTCAAAGCCAGACGAGGAATACATGATTGTGAGTTATCTTGTTTGATTCTGGAAGTTGAGGAAATTGATTTGGTCTCGGGATTGTGCCTATATTGGAGATGCTTGATAAGTTTATTAGCTCTGACGAGGTTTGGCAGTAGCTATGCTGTGGTATTTTCTCACTAGTTGTAGCTGAATTTTCTGATGCCGTAAAACAAAAACAGTTGTGGGGGTTGGATCCCTTTCCGTGTTTTGGATAGATCGGCAAAATGGGTCTTTTAACTCATTTGATGGATTGAGATGTTATAAATAGGTCATAAATGAGCTTTATCAAAAAAAAAAAAAAAAGAAGTCATAAATGAGTTTAGAATGATAAAACTCAATATAATATAAATATTAAATAGGTTCATAACTTATTTAGACCTAACTACTTTATGTCTTCACTTAAATTTCACACGCTTCCACCTTAGTTTGGATGAGAATTTTTCTAAATTAGTTTAAATTTGAGAGTGCTTTAACAATATATGTCGGGTTGAGTATGAGTCACTAAATTTATATTGGAGGAAAATTGGTCAATTTGGATTGGATCATTTTTGGTCCAAGCCATTTGACAAAGTCTAGTTTCAAATGCCCATTTGTCGCAAGGCAACATACCCAGATTGCGTTTAGCAGAAGCGATTGTTTTGTAGCGTGGATTAAATCTAAATTTTCTCTGTTTGAAGGGCGTGTTACATGCTCGCGGATTTGAGGAGCCACCATTTTGATGTGGATCCGGGTGGTGAACTTGTTCCATCAGCTGACTTGTTGCGAAAAATATGATGAGGTGCAGCATGCTTCCACGCCAGAAGAGTGTAAAATAATGATATATTGATATATCATAAAATTCCTAGGACGAGCTTCCTTCTTGCATCCCTTTCTCTGTTGCCTAGGCGAAAAGGTGACTTCAGAGCCGGATGTGATGCTTACAGTTAGGAAGATGGTTATTTTAAAATGACTTGTGAAGGGTTCTCAAACTCCTTTCTTAAATTGGTTGACTATGCTATCGTCCCGAATAGTCGAGATGGAGTTTGTGCCAGATGCATTGGATACTAACAAGTAAAATAAAGCGTTCGATTCGAATTGTAGCTACAAACATTTATATGCTTAAATCGACAAGTAATATGCCGAGAAGATGTTATATTTGTGTACTAGTCAAATGCTCAGAGCCCTTCACCTTTGCATTGCAATTTTTGGAGGGTCCTATTGTTATGGCTAGATCTATCACTTAGGGGTGAGTAGGTGATTGTGTGGAAATAAAATAATTTAAACAAATATTACAACAAGACAACTTTAGATGAAGTGATCAAATCTTATTGGTGTGTAATTCTATTTTAGTAATTATAAAGGAGTAAATAATAGAGCTATCTTAGTAATTAAAAAGGAGTTAAGGCAACTTTCCCACATTACAGTCTATTGGCTAGAATCTATTGATAAGAACCAATCATAAGTTATAAGAATTGAGTCAAGAACACTCGGATATGTGTAATCTACTCCTCACACATTCTCAGACTCTAGCACACTCTCACACTCTAATGTATTACATAATTGTGTTCACAGAGACAAAATATATAAGATCACAAAATACTTTTTAAACTTTGGAATTAAAGACTTCAATTCTCATAAATGCAAATTCTTAATCCTTTTATTTTTGAAACCTCATCTTATACTTTTAATCTAAGCTGACCATTGGACATATCCTTAAAAGGATTATCCAACCAATCTACCTGTTGACTTGAATCTGGTTGAAAAAATCTAATTGCTTTAGGATCGCTGAGCCAATCCATCTGTTGACTCGGATTTGCTTTAGGATCGCCGAGCCAATCCATCTGTTGACTTGAATCTGGTTGAGAAGATCTAATTGCTTTAGGATTGCTAAGGGTGAAGCTTCCCATATGTTTTGCTGCCCATATAGCAGTTTGGATTTTTAGAAGTTGAGTGTTTAGAATTAGAAAAAATGTTTTGCCTCTTAAAAAGATATTCCAAGAAAGTTGAACCTTCAATGGATATTAGGAAGATTTTCCTTTTGGAATCCTTATAAATATGACAAGGAATCTAATCAATTGCTACTAACTGTTGCATGAGTATTTTAACTTCTTCCTAGTCGTTTGATATATGTAAGGAAGGAATATAAACTACGATTTTGATTTTGATCGACATTATGATCATGTCTCACTAGACTTTCCACTTAAAATTAATTTATATTAGAATCAAAGTCTTTAGGTTTTGTCGGTCATCAAAATCACTCAGGGAATATTTTCTCAACACCTTTTATATGTCCACACTTTTCCAAAGCATTTATGCTTAAGTACCTTCCCACGTTTCCCGATTCCAACCGGTCAAACAGAGGACGTATTTTACCCGTGGATACACCGCACGAGAGTATTCAGACAGAGTGACCGATTTATCACCATCGCTCGCATTTTTACGAATTCCATTTCACTTGGCACCATGTGGAAACGCATCTTATTTTGAGATCGATTTCTTCACATGAAAGATGATCGATTGAATTGGGGCGAACAAGCCCCAGAGCCCCATGGAAGGGCTTGGGCAAAAGGCTGTACACGAGAGAGCCCGGCCCGCCCGGTTTCCCGTCCGGCCCGATCCCCCCCAACAATAACCTCCGACGACATCGTGCGTCGCACCTTGCGGTCGGACGACAATCCATCTCCGTTCGAGCACACCGACTCACGCAGCTCTCGCTCTCACTGTTCTCCCCGCGCGCGAAGCGAAACGGAGAGCGCTTCGAAGGGTGGGGAGAGATGGAAGGTGGCGGCAAGATAGACGCGGACGCGGGCGAGTCCCCCACCAATTCGCAGCAGACGAGTAATTCCCCTCCCCTCCCTGAAAACCCTCGAATCCTCTCTCTTCCTGCACAGCACTGATTAGACAGCAAGCAACGTCGCATGGCGTGCTCAGTTTAATTGTGGGTTCGCATTGAAGTAGTAGCCTTCTGTTCAGCCCCACCCCGGAATGTCTCGGGGGAATTCGCGGAGAGAATAGCTCCGTTTTCGCAGGTTGCTCGGTGGTGGAGCCTTGATTGATCGAGATTCGCGCGTGCTCATATGCATATTTCACTTGTTTAGCACTATTCTCTTGTTGTCTTACTTGACACGGTCGTCTTCATCATCGGTTTGGGTTTATCTTTGTGCGTTTATCCGCTATTTTCTCCGTATTCGATGCGCAAGTGTTTGATGGTTGTGTTTGGGCTAACATTGAAGTTAAAAAAAGAACAATTAGCATACTGTCATCTACCGAAATTTATCAGGGTGATGGGATTTTCATTTCGCCACGGTATGGCGTTTGTCTGTGTACTTCTTTTGCGGTTAAAGTTGATGGTGTACTCTAACCGGGATTTTTCTTGTATTTCTCTTGACTGTGCAGTTTCCGAGGATGATGAAATAGACTACTCAGTCAAACCCGAGTTTTATGATCCAGATCTAGACGATAAAGATGAGCGATGGATCGAGAAGAAGCGTAATGGGCATGCCACTGACGCTGTGCTGAGCTGCCCTGCTTGTTTCACTACCCTATGCCTGGAGTGTCAAAGGTTCGGTTGCAATGCCTATACAACTTGAGGAATGTATGAATGTTATCTGAATGGATTTGTGGCCTGGAGTATGTTCATGGGCCTGCACCTGCTTGGTTAAATGCGCACAAAAAGTATTTGCAACTCATGGTTTTAGAGGTTCCCTTCCCATTTGCCCCTTCCCTTCCTGTCTCTCTAGCTCTTTCGGGACTTTTTCCTCCCAAAGGGGCAAGAGAAAGGCGGGGTTTTTGTCTGTCCTCATAAGTTTAGGAATCAGTCCGCATGGGTTTATAATGGTATTCTTTCACAAATAGGTATGTCGTGTTGCGATGGTTTTAGGCAGTTATGGCAAATATTCATAGTCCACACGTTGCATTTTCAGCAACAATCTCAGGAAACTTTTAGGAGTGTCTAATCTTATATCAGGTTCAATTCTTTTATTACATGGCTTCAAGAGAAAATGAAGGCATCGACTTTTGCCATCTCTCTTCTCCATTATGAAAAAGAAAAGTTCAATATTCAACAGTCTCACTGGGAACATCTACTCCAATACTATTTACTTTTTTTTCTGAGAAAGAGGTAGCTCACATAGAATGAGTCTTTAGACTGGGGGTTCGTGTTGATTTCCTAGAATTGTTTGGTGAAGCTTTGGTTGTGTTTAGCTTTCCTCGGAACAGTAAAACTCGCAGACTGGTAGCACTACTTTACTTTATGCCTGCAGCTTGCCTATTTCTTCATCTTTGTAACTTTGGGACAAATAAACTAGCAAATTCTCCTGAAGACAGATAGACAGTGTAGCATGATGCAGGAGTAACCTCTCATGGGAGATGTTTTTAACCTTTACTTACCGTTTGGTTTTGATCCACTGTAGTGTTGCACCTTCAGTAGTCAGATGCTGTTTGCCACGATCCTTCTTCAGTCAGAAAATTGTCTTCTGTAATACTCTTTCATTCAGAGAATCGCACAAACTCACCATTTATCACTTTTATTTCCCTTTCTGATACTGCACTTGTTTTGAGTGATTGTTTAATGATGTAAACTCGAGTATCTGAAATCCAGTTAATGCTTGATCCACGTGGAACATGATCTTGTGTTTGAGAGTCTTCCGTTTTCTCGTACTGATGGCTGATGCGGGAATACAATTGAAACAGAACTCATCTTGGTTTTCTGTAGGCATGAAAAGTATGTCACCCAATACAGAGCAGTCTTTGTCATGAATTGCGAGGTTATGAAAGAGAAGGCTCGCCCGCCAAGCAGTGCGCACCCAAAAGGCCGAAAAAGAGGGAGAGCATCCTCTACACCTGACACTCACCCTGCAGGCGGCGAAACCCTCAAGCACGTCAGCTGTTCCATCTGCTCTACGGAGGTCGGTGTAATGGATGAAGAGGAGATTTATCACTTCTACAACGTTCTTCCCAGCGAGTCTTGACTCGTGTCCTGGGAGTTTTGGAAGTTGAAAGACCTTCGAGGTTGTTGTAATGTCAAGTTTTTCTATAGAGAAGCCTCTTTTCTAGGGGCAATATGCTTTTGGAGATGCACTTGTGTAAGCCGGGAGAGCCTTTGTATTCGAATTGCAATCTAATCTATCAAATTTATTGATTTCATGAGTTCCGACGACGCCAACAGCTGTGTGGTCAAACGCTCAATTCAGATGTGCAAAAAGAAAAAATCGTCCTAAGAGATGGTAAAATGGAAAGGCAAGGTATTTTGCAAAAATAAAAGTAGAGCGACGATATCACATAAGAAGAGAAACGAGAAATGATAGAGAAAGGGTATGAAAAAGGCGGAGAAATGCCCCCATGCAGGATCGAACTACAGACCTTCAGTTTACAAGACTGACGCTCTACCACTGAGCTATAGGGGCTCTATTTGCCCCATTTTCTCTGATAATAATATTTTTACCATAAATAATTGCTGAGATTTCTACAAGTTCAAGCACTAGCACAGGTTGAAACAGAGACGCGGAGAAAGAGAGAGAAGAAGGAGAAGAGAGAGAGAGAGAGAAAGATGGCGATGGCGGCTGCGAAGGGAGGAGTGGCGGTGGAGCTGGAGAAGATGAGCGTGGAGCAGCTGAAGGCGGTGAAGGAGCAGACGGATCTGGAGGTGAACCTCCTGCAGGACAGCCTCAACAACATCCGCTCCGCCACCGCCCGCCTCGAGTCCGCCTCCTCCGCCCTCCACGACCTCTCCCTCCGCCCCCAGGGCCACCCCATGCTCGTCCCCCTCACCGCCTCCCTCTACGTCCCCGGCACCCTCGACGACTCCGACAAGGTCCTCGTCGACGTCGGCACCGGCTACTTCATCGAGGTTTTCCCCGTCCTCCTTCTTTTGCCGTCGCTTCCGTGATGTTGATCGGGTTCCGATCGGTCTGCGCTTGGGTCTTGACTCTGTTCTCGTGTTGTGTGTGCGTGTGCGGATTAGAAAACGATGGCCGAAGGCAAGGATTACTGCGAGCGCAAGATCAATCTGCTCAAGTCTAATTTCGACCAGCTCATCGAGGTGCGGATCTCCTGCTCTTTCCGTTCTTCTTATTTGAAGCATTCTGCGTGCGGTGGATGAGTCGTGGATTGTGCGTTGATATCGAGCAAGTAGGGCGACATGAGCTCGCCCTGTGATTGCTCCCTTCTTCTGCGGCGTTGTCATTGTCAATTGTCATGTTGTCCTTTGCAAGTTATAGAGTATTGAAAGGAAAGCACCTGGGGTTAGTTTTACAGCAGATGATGGGACTTTGCTGCTGTAAATGTAAAAGTTCTCTCTTTTGCTAAGTACTTTGAAAATAGGGTCACTTGATTCACTAACAGCTCCAAATGATCGACGTGATGAGAATTTTTCCTTGTAAAATGAAGGGGATCAAAGTAGAGCTGTAGAGCACCAGGTACTTAATTCTTTCAATGGAAAAAGGTTGGATGGTAGTTCACAATTGACATCAATTACGATGGGGGAAAATGCAAGTTTTAGATGCTTGATATAGTAGAGTGGATAATCCATCCCCTTTTCCCCCTTGTCCTTTTACTTGGTCGAGCTGAAAGTTAGAAAAGGCAGCAAAGACCTGGTGCTTGATGATTTGTTAGGGGACATTTGCGCCGGTTATCCGCTTGTTAAGGACTTTTCTTTTTGGTTTCAACAATTGACATATCACAGAAGATACAGTTTGGAAGTTGGAAGGATCCAGAAACAAAATTTTCATACGATATAAAACTTAATACTTCGAATAAACAATGAAAGACTAGTTTGACAATGAGGAAACATTGAGACAGATGGGGCAAATCTTTGCTGACATTGATCACTTTGCTTGAAATTCACACAGTAAAACTAAGTAAGCACTTGAAGCTTGCTTCTAACTTATTTCTACCTCAATAGTTCAGTCTGTTTTCATGCATGAGGAGCAAAAAATACTAGTTGTTTAACACTAAAAGCATTACATTGCTAACGAAAAAAAGAAGGAAGAAGTCAGTTGAGGTTAAGAGCAAAGATGAAATATATGTGATATGAGTGTAGACTAGTTTAATTACCTATGAGAATTGTGTATTATGGAAAACATAAAATTGTAGATACGTAATATGAATGTGTCAATGCATGATGACCACTGTTTAGCATGTATTGCAATTAATCGGCAACTAGAGAGATGGTTTATTTTTTTCTTTTTCCTTTTTCTGGTTTGGGATGGCAACTAACTTTGCATAATTTGAGGGCCCATCTTTTTTCCTTATTTTTTTCCCATTTCACTTGGCTGTGAATGCTTTTGGTGAGAGAGAATGATGATAAGCTCAGAATGGTTGTGTCGCATGTGATAATGGGAGGGAGCAAATTGTGACTCTATAACAATGGTCATCCTCTTTGTACTGTCATGTGAAATTTGTCTACATGTACATTATGTCTATTCTTTTATACATGTAAATGCCTTGCAGGAGCCTTGTGTGCCAAAAATGCTAGGGACCAATGATTTATTTAAACACTCTGAATGATGCATCTGATTGCATTTGCTTGATGGAAATACTTATCAATTGGTTCCATTCATATATGTACTTTCTCTGTTGAGCATTTCGTTGACTGTTTTATTACATAAAATGACGTCACAGGTGGCATCAAAAAAGAAAAGCATAGCAGATGAAGCTGGGGCAATCTTGCAGGCAAAGCTGAAGCAATTATCTCCAACAAGTTAGACACGATTGGCAACACATCATTTATGCAGATCAGTGGATCCCAATTTTGCTGTGGGAAAACTGCTTCTTGGACAATGTAGTGTGCATCTGGCGATGCTAGTCATGTATGATTTTGGTCAAAGGTGATTGCCTTTCTGAATCCAGAAGTTTTAGGGCATAGGGACAGTGATTGAACTCATTCAAGGGGTAAAGGGAAAGGATTGAAGCAGAGGACTTAATGTGGATGTCAGCTGTTAATATTTCTATGGCTCATGCTGCGTCATTCTCATTTAAAACTGGTAAGATGTCTGAAAATCTTTCGTGATTTTCCTTTTGTGTAATTTTTATTTGGGGTCATTTAGCTTTTTCTGGTTATCCTCCCTGTTTAGATCGCCAATTCAGTATGGGAGTGTTGGAGCTGATACCGGTAACTTCTCTCAAGATGAGAGGGAGAAGAACAGAAAGTGGCCGTTGTTTTAAATCATTTGTCCTTGTCACTAAAAATTAACACGCGAGTTGATTGTATGTTGCATTTTAAGTTGAAGAAATTCCTTTGATTTGGCTCCAGGGAGTATATATGACAACCTTCTCTCAAATTTATCCCGTGTATGCGCCATCAGAGTTATCCTATGATCTTCGAATTAATCAATCGAATCTCCCTGTTCCTTGACATTGCAGTATCGATTCTCGGTATTAAAAACATTGGTCGTGATCCTAAACTCTCGTCAAAGATAGGTTTGAAAGCAATCTTCGCCATCGTCGGAAGCTCGTGCAAGCAAAGTACTTTAACCTACACATTACAAATCTCTTTGTAGTTCTAAATTCTCCCGCATCGGGGATTTTCTGGTTGTGATCCCATCGCGCTATGGTCACTTCTGTTGGGTTAGTTGTAGGATATAAACGAGAGCATTGATAAATGAGTTGGTATTGTTTCAGGATTCAAAAGGATCAACATTGACATATAGATTTTATCGGGGTAGTAAGATTATAACTCTCAACGAGATGTTAGGGTGAGCTGATTTCTTCCAGCGCTCATTTTAATTATAAACTACTCGAACTGATGAAAGCCCTGATTTGGCAAACGCCGGAATACGTTGGATTGCTTCTTGAAAATCAGATTTTAATACTACAAAGTTCACCAACTTTACACTCTGAGGACCTGCCAAAACACCTTCCCAGAACAGGAAATCATATAGACATGCTCCCATTATCTCGACTAGTTGCTGGACACGAAACTCGTACTTACGAGTGGAGAAACTGTGAAATTTACGTAAGAGGAGCTTGACAAGTTAACTACAGGCAACAAGCTTGCTTGATCTAGTAAGGACGAGTTTCCACACGTCTACACGTACCTGATTTTGATGTTTTGTTCATGCAACTAAAACATGGAAAGGGAGTGAACAGAGCACATCGGGGGCATTCTAAAGTAGCTACTGCTTACACGTAAAGCAACTGACAATCAAAATGTGGCCAGGCTGAGTTCATCCGTTCTGGCTCAGCAGCCACTTGAGCGATGAATGCAGGGTCGAGGTTCTTGTATGGTGTAAGTTCTCTGAGCCGCTCAAAGTATGATATCAGGAGACCATTCTTCTGAGCAATTGGGGATCGCACCCGCCCTGAGCGATTTCCTTGCACACCAGTGACAACAACAGTTGTATCCTCATTGGCCAAATTAGCTAGCACAATCATCACCTCTGGCTCGGAAGTGGATGACGCATCAACAAGGAAAATATGACTGAAGTGTCCTGCATTGATGCCCTCATTGTGTAGCCTGAAGCTACTCACAAAAGTCGAAAAGATAACCTTGAATCTTTGGAGTTCCTGGAGGGGTGGACAAGCGAAACACTTGCTTTCCTTTTCATAAAGACATGAAGGGAGAATGTCAATAGGCCCGCCATCTTTCTCACGGAAGGCAGCATTTGCTTGAAATATTTCGGAATCTGGGATTTCCTTCATCAAGCTTCTCATCAAAATATCGCACGTTTTGTTTATAGGCGCAGCCACAAGAATCCGAGGATCTTTACAGCGTCGGTATATTTGTGACACAGCTTCCCTAACAACTACTCCGGCCATTGATAGGCATAGATCCCGTGTACAAAGAGGACCCTCCATGAGAAATGGAGCTGAACCTTTGAGAGTTAAAATCTGACGGATTGCAGATCTTTGCTCCGAGTAAAGCACATCTTCTGAAAAAAAGGAGAGATGGTAAGGCAAACAAATCACGTCTGGTTGCACATATGGGGAAAAGGAAGTTGTGAAAGGAAGGATCACTGGCGGCTTCAACTGCTTGATGAGCTCTCTTCAAGCAAACTCTATTGAAAGAAAAGCTGATGTTGTATCTGCTGCTTGAATGATGGTGGGAGTGAAAATCATCGCCAAACTCTGCTAAGACGATAGAACCCTTCTTCACTTTAGATACAAAACCCTGCTTTATGACAGATAATTAATTCCAGGAAGGAGTACAAGTGACTCTCAACTAAACGTTTTAGGCATCAAACAAAAGTAATTAACTGAGATTGCTGCGAGACACTGCAAAAGAACAGCTATGGAAGAGTCTATCCCCTCTAGTAATACAAGCCACTCCTTATTCCAGCCCTTGAATTTGAGATGTTGCATGGACGAATAGCCATTTGACATATCAAACTCAGGAAAGAACACTTTCTAAGAGAGGCATAAATGTGTATCCCATGTGCGATGATGAATTTTTGGAAGTGACATGCTTATGCTTGTCAGTATGGGCATGCATCTGCACAGATGGTAGTGTAGACATTTGTGTGCCTTCATAGATGCCATGACACTTCACACTGAAACAAGATTGCTGGCAATCTTATCATAATCGAGTGATGCCAGCATGAAGACCACTGCATTTTTCAGCGCTCAACTTGACCAATGCTCCAGTGATCAGAAAAATTTCACTGATAATCGAACAATTGGAGCCACCATGTGGCTGTTCATTTATCATCAACAGTAAATCAATTAAGGAAAAGCAGATGCAAAAGCACAATCAGCAAGCAGATGAGAGATGAAATATGCATTTTTAAACAGAGCACAATACTAACACTTTATTTAATCTTAAATGTACTTGAGAGGGATTGACCTGATACTGCGTATCTTTCTTATTGAGGGGCTTTGCAAAAACAAAATCTCTCGATAGAAGGAAGGGTCGATGCGCTGGTACAGATTCCATCTTGAATTGGACAAAAGTTACGCAATTTTCCTCACTGAAGCAATTGTAGTTCCGTTCATTCTTGTAAATAGTCAATTGATCCAGCTCCAACGTGACATCCTTCATAACGAATTCAGTCCATTTCTGGTTCCAGACAAGAACGACTGTTAAACCATCAAATAAGCAAATCTTGAATAATTCGTAGGTGGACAACTACATCTACTCAAAGTGTCATAGTTACCTTAAAAAAACAATCTACAATACATGATGCTTCACAAAAGCAAAAGTACCTAAAATTCCTACTTCATCGGAGACTGTTGCATTTATAACCAAAGTTCCATTTAAAAGCACATCATGTCATTGTTGCAGAAAATAGAAAGCATGGTGAAACGGGGCATGAGTCCATGCAACTCTGATCCATCAACAAGTTGGTTTAATCTCTAAGTCTGAATATGTAAGTGACATGATGACAAAAACAACAGCAATTAGACTTTCCGTGCCATTTCACTACATTTTATAGCAAATTCTCAGTAAGACTAGATCCTCAAGAATTTTATGTAATCACCTTCCACTCTAATTTTTTAGTTGTTTTATAAACCTTTTAATCTTGTCCTCATCAGAGTCACACATCTTCTCCCTGGAGTGCTGTTTCTAGACAATCTGAAACAACCTTCTCTTTTAATCAGGAATGCTTGATGAAGCAGACAAGTCATCCACATGCCACTGCTAAATAACCCACTATTGCACATCAATAAGCTTCAACTAAAATTCCATTTCATGGCCATGAATCAACTGAAGATTACTAAAGTGAAGAATCAGTAAAGAGACTCAGCATGTTAAAAAAAATGATGAATTCTATGCGGATTTCCAACTCTCAAAATCCAAAGTAAGCATGACCAGTAACCTATGAAGGTTTCCATCATGTTCTAAGAGCAGTTAACCCAGTTACATTGAACCAAAATCTTGCAAAGTGATCCAGAATCTGTGATACTCTGAACATCTCACGGCATAGAAACAGCAGTACATGAGTAGAGCTCACAAAACTTGCACATTTGAACTTGTCAACAGCCCTTTTCATAACTAGTCTTGCCCTTATTGCATTTTCTCTGACACGTCTCCTCCTCTTGCTTCTCTAGATTCATCAATTTTGCAGTTGTTACCATTTGGATGAATGATTGTACAACAGGATTGAACACGTTCTAAGTGTACACATGAAATTTGTAAACACCATTCAGTCTGAGGAAGTAAGTAAATGCTTACATGTCCTTAGCCTGTCATGGGAGAAATGAGCCAATGCTAGTTTTGGGTAACAATGAGGATGCCGCTATGACTATGATGAGGTGTATTCCAATTCCACTGGTTTAACACCAAGTTCATGTCAACAGGAATTTGAGAAGTCTTGCAACTTAAAATATCTTTGTAAAATGAGGTTATAATATTGCAGCGGGCTAGTAGCCGTCATCATTTCACAATAATTAATGAGCCCATATGAGAACATGTGATAATTAACAATTACTGCTACCAACTTCATCCTCCTCACTTGATGGCATTCTCCCATTGCAAGTGATCATGAAAAATTGGGAGGATGGACCTAAAGGATTTCAATCACTCTAACCAAACTGTCAATGTCACATGTGGCACTGTCATTATTGCCAAACATTAATTTGCACAGCATAATAGGAACATTAAATGGTCGGGCATCGTTGTTACCTCAATGTAGAAGTCCTCTGCATAAAGAAGAGCTGCAGAATAATCCCTATAGGTTGATGGAGATAGTGGTTTCTGGAGAACCCCTGGCACAATGTCTCGCTTTATCAAATCTTCAACATCCTCGGGGATGCTGTAAATAGGGGAAGTATCTTTCTGAACATAAACCGTCTTCTTTCGCTGATTTGGCCAAACTGAAGAAACTGCACGTAAGACTGGCTTATATTGTTTAGCAGAATGTTCTAGTGCTTTTGGGGTACACGAGTTTGTTTTGACAAAGAAGGAGACTGCACATGAGATGAAGACAGCTCATCGGAAGGCCGAGGAGGTTTGGTCTCCAAAACAACTGGAGGTACATCCCATTTAAATTGCTCAGCAGAAAGTTTTTGTGCTTTTGGAGTAGGTGAGGTTGTTGATGAAGAAGGAGACTGCACACAAGAAGAAGACAGCTCATCCAAAGGCCAAGGAGGTTTGGCTACATTCTGATTTGAGTGACTGGAAATTGATGGTGGTATGGTCTCTGAAACAGCTGGAAGAGCAGAAAGGGCCGCCGGTTTGGCAGGGGAAACTAATGGATCACTAGAAGTGATGGTTGATGGCTTTGATACAGAAGGGGACGGTTTTGGAGATCCCGAAGGGACTGCATTAAAAGGAGATGTGCCATGAGAAGACTGAGTTAAGTCACTAACACTCCTGCTCAATTTTAGCTCACTTTTACGCCTGGTCGGGTCTCTGGTCATTGGATTGTGCACAACAACATGGCAAGTGGAGGATGATGAAGGAAGTGTAAATTTGAGAGGTGATGGCTCATTGGTATTCGAGGGTAGTGACTGTGAGGTCTCTGATTTAGGCACATACTTATTCGAGTAAGTGGAAACCGATGTTGGATTGGTCTGGAAAATTGCTGCACTAAAGACTGGTTCACATTCTTTAGCACTTTGTGAAGAATGTTGTTCAACTTTTGGGGTTGGCAAGGATGTTTCTGACAAAGGAAATTTCAAATGAGATGAAGACAGCTCACTCCAAGGTTGAGGTGATTGGGCTAAATACTGCTTCAAGGGCGAGGAAATCAGTTGTCGTTTGGCTGGAGAAACAAACGGGTCACTAAAGGAGACAATAAAGGCCTTTGATGCAAAATGTGATGGTTTCACAGAAGCTGAAGGAGATGTGCCATGAGAATACTGACTCAGCCTAGCCATTATCAGTGCACAAACAGTCATTCCAAATTTGGGCTCATTTTGCAACCCAATCAGGTCCCTGGTCAAAGGATTGTTCACAACAGGATGGACACCAAGGGGCAATAAAGAAGGTGGTGCGAATGTGAGTGATTGTGATAGTTCTTGTTCTTGATGATGAGAAGACTGACTTAGCCTAGCCATAATCAGCTCATCAGCAGTCATGCTGAATTTCGGCTCATTTTGCAACTGGATCAGATCTCCTGTCAAAGGATTGTGCACAACGAGATCGACACAAAGGGGTGACAAAGAAGGTGGTGCTAATGTGAATGATTGTGATAATTCTTGTTCTTGATGATGAGAAGACTGACTTAGCATAGCCATTATCAGTTCCAGTCATGCCGAATTTCGGCTCATATTGCAACCCAATCAAGTCTCCTGTCAAAGGATTGTGCACAACAAGATGGACACGGAGGGGTGATAAAGAAGGTGGTGCGAATGTGAGTGATTGTGATAATTCTTGCTCTTGATGATGAGAATGCTGATTTAGCCCAGCCATTATCAGTTCATCAACAGTCATGCCAAATTTTGGCTCATTTTGCAACCCAATCAGGTCTCCTGTCAAAGGATTGTGCACAACAAGATGGACATGAGAGGGCAATAGAGAAGGTGTTGTGAATGTGAGTGATTGTGATAATTCTTGTTCTTGATTATGAGAAGACTGACTTAGCCTACTCATGATCAGTTCATCAACAGTCATGCCAAATTTCAGCTCATTTTGCAACCTGATCAGGTCTCCGGTCAAAGGATTGTGCACAACAAGATGGACACAAAGGGGTGATAAAGAAGGTGGCGTGAATATGAGTGATTGGGATAATTCCTGTTCTTGATGATGAGAATACTGACTCAGTCTAGCCATTATCAGTTCACCTACAGTCCTGCCAAATTTCAGCTCATTTGGCAACCCAACTGATTCTCCAGTCAAAGGATTATGCACAACAAGATGGACACAAAGGGGTGATAAAGAAGGTGGTGCGAAGGTGAGTGATTGTGACAATTCTTGTTCTTGATGATGAGAAGACTGACTTAGCCTAGCCATTATCAGTTCATCTACAATCGTGCCAAATTTCGGCTCATTTTGCAACCCAATCAGGTCTCCAGTCAAAGGATTATGCACAACAACATGGACACGAAGGGGCGATAAAGAAGGCAGTGCGAATGTGAGCGATTGTGATGATTCTTGCTCTTGATGATGATGATATGTGGGCAATGAACCAAAAACACTCCGAATTCGTTTAAGAAGAAGACCACCGTAACCAAGATTTCTGTCAGTTTGACGATGGTGATGACCACCTTCTTCCTTACCACTGAAGATGCGACGAAGTCGTTCGAGGAAAGCACTCATTTTTTTCCTCTCCTTCGAACAACACAGTGAAAAGGTCGAATGAAGGTCGAGCAGAGGCGAATTTGAAAGGAAACTCACGACACCGCCTTCGTGATATTAATGCATGATCAGATACGAACAGCGAATCGGAAGAAGGAAAAGATCAAGAACGATAGACTTACTTGCAGGAAAACGTCAGAAACGTTTTTTGGAATTCTCTCTTTCGGACAGTGTCGGGGAAGAGCAGGCGAATGACCAAGGGAAGCAGTCATCTTCACTGCAACTCTTTCTCCGAACAAGATAGATACTAAATACAATCAATCCTAAAGTTGAAAAAATTAGTCAAAACAACTAAATTTATCCTATTTTGCATACGGTGCGTGCTTAAGGCAGGGCATAATCGAATATAAGAGAGATATATAAAATTATCCTATAAGAAAGATGGAATAAAGGTGAATAGAATTTATAATTTTCGTAAAAGGAATTTTTTTAATAATAAACTTCTTAAATTAACAAATTTAAAATTTTTTTTAACATAAATAATATTTAAATTCTAATATAAGAAATTCAAAATAACAAAAATAAAAAATTATTTTTTTCAATTTAATCTTATTTTTATTCATATATTCGCATTTAATTTTATCTTATAATATAAATTCAATATATAAATATACATTTATTACATATCTTAGGTATTTTGGTATTTTAGGTATATTAATATAGTTTTCTATTTGATAAAATTTTAGTAGAGAATGATGGAATGGGAAGAAAGAAATAAAAAAAAATTAATTAAAAAGAGTGGAAAATAATAAAAAAAGCAAATAAAAATAAAGTAGTTTAAAGTGTTGCAAAAAATTCCAACCATCTCCATTTATAAAATTTGTGATTTATTTATATTGATATGTTGTTTATATCCACCAATATATATGATATGATGTGAATGTATTTGATTTTATTATTGTAATTATCAAACAGTGAATATGATATAACAAAATCCATTGGATTTCATATCTATCTTATCTAGTTTTATCATAATTAGAAATCCAAACGGCCAAACATAGTCATAGAGATGAACGTGATTCCAAGGTAAAACCGAGAATTGGAGAACTAGATTGATAGTTTTCCACTCTATGGAAAGATAGACAGGTTCTTAGTTCCATTTTTTTTTTTTTTTTTTTTGGAACCACTAATTCCCTGTTTGGTTTTTGATTCCTATAGGAACTAGAACAAGAATTGAACTTGAGAATCGGAACCCCAAATTCTAAAGCAGTCGAATTGTTAATTTAACTTTATTCTTCCCTTTTGTCCTTCTTGTTCATCTCTATCGACAACATAAAGGAACCGTTTTCTTGTTCATTTGTCAAGAAGTGTAGCTTGTTTTTATTTTCAGCCGTTTATAGAGCATGACCTGGATCCCCAAATACTCGTGTTCTCAGTTCCATTTTTTTTTTTGGAACCGTCGATTCCCTATTTGGTTCTCAATTCTTATAGGAACTAGAACAAGAACTAAACTCAAGAATTGAAACCCCAAATTCTAAAACAATCAAATCGCTAATTTAACTTTATTCTTCCCTTTTGTCCTTCTCGTTCATCTCTATCGACAACAGGAAGGAACCCTTTTCTCATTCATCTATCAAGAAGTGTAGCTTGTTTTTATTTTCAGCCGTTTATAGAGCATGACCTGGATCCCCAAATACTCGTGAACTACGTCAGTCAGAAAGAACGCCTACCTTAGAATGACTCTTGATGTTTGCCAAGTTGACATCCTAACCATACAATCTTAGAGGGAACCTTACTTCAAAAAGGTAGTAATATAAGTTTACTCTAAAGTTCAACATTGGCATAACTAGTATGAGCTAGTCTATGGTGCCATAATTCTGCAGAAGCTTTAGAGTGACTTGAAGTAAGAGCAGCAGCAAAAAGAGCTTGAACTTACTCACTTTCCAGAACATATAGATGGCTGTCGTTGGTCCTGAGGTAGTCAATTTTTTCTTTTTTTATGAGATCATTGAGTTTGTTTATGGAGTTTTGGTCACCTTTCAATAGCTCCCTTAATGTTGTGCGAGGAATTGCCCTATTGACTAATGGGAAGCGGGCTAGTCCCCGAAAATGCCCTCCCCCAAACGGACCCCAATGAGGCACGCAAGTTCTGCTTTTCGATGTGTGTAGCCATTTTACAACAGGCTAGTTAAGGAACGTTGTGCTATTGAGGATCATCATCGTTCATGTACTTACTACATGCATGTATAGAGCTATGAACTGTTTCCAATTTTTGTTTTTCCCTTTCTTTGTTTCTGGAGGGTCTGCTACCATGTTGATTCGAATGTACATGTGAGTAAAAAATTTAATGACTGAAACATCTTACTCCTTCCATATATTGTCACCCTTAATTTCTTGAAAGAAATTTACAAGTTCTTACTTGTAATGCTCTAATGCTTTGTATTTTCTTTGTTGAAACTTGTGCCCTTGCAAGATACAGTTTAATTGGAATGATTCTACGTTCAATGTAGTGATTCTGTATGAGCCAAGAACAATCAATACATTGAAAACTATAAAATTTCCTCAATACTATTCGATAAATACATATGAACACTCGTTCTTAGGCAATTGATAATAGAGTTCTTAGGCAATTAATAATAGAATCCTTACTCATTTTTATTGTTGCTTTTATTTATGTTTTGCTTAATTAAAAATGAAACCAAAAAAAAAACCTATTAGACCCTACAACTGCTCCAATTTCCGACAGATTGATTCTAAATTCCAACAAAAGAATAAGCTCTAGATTTCAGACAGAACTTACAAAAAACTAAAAACCGTTCACTCCTAAATACTAGAACCCGGTTGGCGGATTGTGGATGACTCGATTCAAAATACCATCTATGGAGACAACTTTCTTCAGCTTTGGGAGAACGAGATACATCGACAACTTATGCCTAGGTTGCAAATCCACCAGACTCTTTCTACCGAAGTCGACGGGGTCCTGAACTGGTAGTCATCGAGCAAAATACAACAAAAAGTTCTGAGATCGACACGTGTATGACAACCACGCATAGGGCATTGCCCAGCAAAGTATTCACCTGGCAAACTAGGAGAGCAATGTGAGGTTAAGGATCATAAGGACACGCAGCCACAGAACAATTTCTTTATATGCAATGCAGCACCATTAGGTTCTCAGTTTTCCAATAACAGGAGTTTGCTCCCCAGTTCACACATTCACAGTCACAGAAGTTGAAAAGTCAACGGCAGTAGAGATGTACTGTCCATGCAAATGTGGTATACGGAACCAGACTACAGCTTTCAGGCATCCCCAGTCCCCCAGTTCCGAGGATTTCCATGTGATTTATTGACCTGCAGTGAAAAAGCAAGCATTGGATTAGTTAGACGATAAAATCAGCAAGTCACTCAATTCTCTCATCCCTCAAAGACAGGTTTCGAAGCTAATATAAAAGTGAAATGCTATGTAACAATGCTAAACATTGAGCAAATATCCATGGATAAGGCCGAGAGGAAACAGAGATTAGAGTTTCAGGGGTACAACAAAAAACCATCAGAAGAAACCAATACTTCACATGCCAATTCAAACTGACATAGACATGCTGACAAACATAAGGAAAACAACACCTGACCTAAATTAATATTCTCAGTGAAATCAAAGCTTACACTTCTTTCCTGCCTATCTATGGTCCAGGGGGTAAAATTTCCAAATCAAACAGGAAGAGACCACGTGACTATCTGACAAAGTTAGCAACCGTATGTTGAACATAAATTACGCTTGATCTTGAAAGTCTGTGTCAACATACATCCACCTTTTATTTTATCAGAGTTACTCAAGGGAAGAAGGCTTCGCACAGCACCTCTCAGTGGTTTTTATCTAGAATAATCACAAGAAGAGCACAAGTTGCAGATGTTCTTCACATAGCCTCAGCGCGTTTGCAAGTAATAAAGCTTTGATGTTTACTACGATTGTATATAAACTAAATTTGTTCCATGCACTCTGACCTTAAATCAATCAAATTGGGATCAAAAGGTTCAGAACCAGTCAACCCCTGGCATAGGAAGGATCCAATTAAAACATCAAATGCACAATAGCTTCACACTTTAAGGAGGAGGCGAGCTGCCTCCATAAATCGATACCACTCTGCGACCAACCAAGTCAGTAATCAACACAAGCAGCACCAATCACTTCCTTCCATTCCAAATAAAAAGAAATCGCAATCTTTAAGAACGAACATGCCGTACATAATAGCGCCGGCGGAAGCATACATCCATCAAACGAATTACCCCCTAATCAAGCCAATGATTCACTCAATTAGCAGCACAAACCACTTAAAAAAAACGATCCCAATTCAAACAGAAAACACGCGTACACGCAGAATAGCGGCAAACATCTTCCTCGAACAACGACCGACGACCTAATTACACGCTACTACTATAGCTCCCAATAGTACCTAAAAAAAAAAGGACAAAAGCTTCAAACTTCCATAAAGAATGGAGAGAGAATTTTACCGTAGTAGAGAGGGACACGAGGATGATGATGATAGGGGAAGGGAAATCAGTTGTAGTAGAGCTCGAGGCCCATGCCGTCGTGGACCTCGTAGTCCTTGAGGGTGATGTGGTCCTTGTAGATGTTGTACCACTTCTGGATTCGGATCTTGTCGGCGCGGGTGCCCGTCTGGGCGGCCACCAGCTTCTTGAGGTCGCCGATGGTGTCGTCCTCGTTGCACTTCACCCTCACCTTCTTCCCCAGCCGGTCGTTCAGCACCACCTCTATCATCTTCGCTTGCTCCTCCTCCGAAGAAAACCCTAATTCCTCTCTCTCTCTCTCTTCCTCCTTCGCTGTGTTCGATGATATGGCTAAAGCAGATGGGGGAAGACGAATCGTTTACCCCTATTTATTGGGTCAAAAGTCAATGGGAAAATATATATAAATATATATTTCCTTTTTAAGAAAAAGGAAAATATGTGAGGCGGCCAGTGGACTCTAGACGCCGCGTGCCCAGCGTCCACGTGCTAGCGAACAAACCCCGCAATGCAACTCGAGAAACACAACCGTACGGAAACAATCGACGAACCCACGAAAACTCACTAGCAATGCGGGCGAAAAACACAGCAGAGGAATCAATCAAGAAAGGCAAAATCTCAAGATGCCCTGAAACGCAAACGAGAAAGGGGGATCGACAAAAGCATCCACCCGCGGCGGGGAGGGGGGGACCCGAACCTTCTTTGACATGGTCACATGGCTGGACGGGGGCGGAGATCACCGCATCGCCAATGTCGGGAGGTCGGAAGCCGTTGCTGCCCCCAAAGCCAGATAGAGATAGGGAGGGAGGAAGAGAGAGAAAGACAGGAGAGAGAAAGCGAAGGGGTTAGAGAGAGAGAGATTCAGAGGAATCAGCTGGTGTCTGTAATTTGGAATTTAGTTTTTTGTTTTTTTAACAGGAAGAGGGAGAGAAACAGAGAGCGGTCGTACGAAGAGGGCGAGCTCACCAAATCTTACCGTGCACGCACATCGCAATCAATCAATCTTAAGGTGGAAAAAAATTGTCAAAATAATTAAGGTGCGCATGACAACGTTTTTATTTTAAGAAACTATTTTAAAAGTATTTGGTAACTATATAAAATTTCTATTTTTAAAATATAACAAAAACAAAAATGCATTTAGTAAAAATTTATAATTTTTTTGTATTTTTTTGTATTTTTTCCTGCCCATGAGCGCGATTGTTTCAAGATATAATCGTTAACTGCCACCCACAACCCATCGGCCTTCGGCATTAACCGCCGTTGCTGGGTGTTGGATTCTAGGCGCTGGACAACCGAGATAAAATCCAAAATGAGATAAAATTTGTGTTATTTTATATTGAGTTAATAGCTTAAAATACCAAAAACTTGTAAACTTGTGACAAATTTACCAAAAACTATTTTTTTAACACAAAAAACTCAAATTGGTACATATGTGATAGATCTACCCTCCGTTAGCTTCCGTTCGATTTTGCCGTTAACGTTGTTGACGTGATTGCTAATGTGACAAGTCACGTGGAAATTCATAAGTTTAATACTATTAAAAACTCCAAACTGGTATATTTATGACAAATTTAATATAAATTAATTTTTTCAATCATAAAAAATCTAAATTAGTACACGTGCGGCACATTTATCCTCTTTCAATTTTCCCAAATTTGACTGAGTTGTGATGTCCAATCAATTTTATTTTCTAAATTACTCTAACATTGCCTCCGTATCATTAATAATTGATTTTTTTTTCTTTTTATTGGAATCATTATTAAAAAGCTATTCAAAGACTACCAAATGTGCACTTCATTCTCGTACCGAGAGGATGCCCATTAGCTAAAAAAGATGGACAAATCGCTTGCGCACATATACAAAATAATCACACTCAAAATACACTTGAAATCAATGACAAACATAAGTGATTTTGGTTCCGGCATTTCAACGAGCATGTGATGTGCGAGTCAATCATACCATTCGCATGCAAGTTCCATGTTAAAATTTTGACACACTTATGATTCAAGGTATGAAAGACTACGTAATGCTAATAAGGACATGGACTAACACGAATGACCAACAAAGCAAGAGTAATAAGTAAGCGTACAAATAGATTGCGGACAAGCAGTAAACCATGTGGGGCTGAGACATATAAACATAAAGCCAAGTTTGTCACAAACCAAAAACAATTGAAGCAACTGCGATATGTGCACTTCTTTTGTATATGTGCGCAAACGATCTGTCCATCTTTTAGTTAATGGGCATCCTCTTGGCACAAGAATGAAGTGCACATTTGGTAGTCTTTGAATAGTTTTCTAATAACTATTCCAATAAAAAGAAAAAAAATCAAGTATTAATGATATGGAGGCAATGTTAGAGTAATTCGGAAAATAAAATTGATTAGACATCACAACTCGATTTTGGGACAATTGAAAGAGGGTAAACGTGTTGCACGTGTACTAATTTAGGTTTTTTATGATCGAAAAAATTAATTTATAGTAAATTTGTCATAAATATACCAGCTTTGGGTAAATTTGTCATAAATATACCAATTTGGGGTAAATTTGTCATAAATACACCAGTTTTGGGTTTTTAATGGTATTAAACTTATGAATTTTTTATACGTCGACAACGTTAATGGCAAAATCGAACGGAAGCTAACGGAGGGTAGATCTGTCACATATGTACCAATTTGGGATTTTTGTTAGTAAAAAAAATGGTTTGAGGTAAATTTGTCATAGGTGTATATAGTTTAGGATTTTTTAGGATATTAACCCTTTTATATTTAGTGCCAATTTCAAATAAGATAAAATTAGATATATGAGAATATATACCAGAAAAATTATCCTATTAAGAATGTGGGATAAATGTGAATATGATTTCTAGTTATTTCTCTTGAATAATAAATTTGTTAAATTAAAAAAATTAACAAAATTAAAAATATTTCAATATATAAATAATATTTGAATTCTAATATAAGAAATTCAAAATAATAAATGAAAAATTAGTTATTTTAATTCAATCTTATTTTATTTATATATTAGAATTAGAATATAGATTCAACATATTTATTACATATTTTTAGATATTTTAGTATTTTTGGTATATTAGTATAGTTTACCATCTAATAAAATTTTATTAGAGAGCGATGGAAGGGGAAGAAAGAAATAACAAATATATTAATTAAAAATATAGGAAAAGTGATATATAGTAAGTAAAAATAAAGTATACAAAAGTGTCGCAAGAGACTTTTACCATTTCTGTTTGTAAAATTTTTGATTCATTTATACTAAGATGCCGTTTATACCAAATAATGCATATAATATGGTATGAATATATCTGATTATAATCATCAAACTTTGGATAAGATATAGTAAAATCTCTAGATTTTGTATCCTATTTTATTCAGTTTTTATCTTAGTTAGAAATTCAGACAATCAAATGTAACCTAATTATTTTTATGTTTTATTATTTACATTATCTTAATTTAAAAAAAAGGATAAAGATAAGTTATTTACTATCTTATCTCAAGATAGCAACTTTTATAATTAATTTAAAATAAAATTAAGTTGAAAAAAATTAATTATGTGAATAATATAAATGACGTGAGGCTAATTCAAATACATCTTGTTAGCTTATATTGAAACTCTTGAGTTTTAAAAGTGCAATAATAATACTAATTTAATTGTAAAGAATTAAAGAGGATTGTATAAAACTTAGGTGTAATTTTATTTGTTGGCCATCCCTGCCACCGCTCCATTGACGGTGAGGCCATTAATGATTAGAGCGACCTGTCCTCGTGCAGCCGCCAACGATGGTCACAGGCGTCGTTGTAATGAGTGCCAACATAATTTCTCCTAAAGGACCACTAATGATATTAATCCAAAAATAATTCAGTAGTCATTGAATATATAATTGAAACCAAAGAGGACATTCATTTTTTCCGATTTATGGTGCTCCTAAATTATAGCAATGTACACATAATTATGTTTGTCAGTGTAGTATGTGCAATGTTGACTTGAAAATTTACATATTGAAATGAATGATATAGGAATAGTGAAAAAGTGATGTGTCCCGGATGATTTTCCCACGATGTTTTCATTCTTTTAATTTACTCTCATATATACATATATATTTCATTTTATTGTTATTTCCTACGTTTAATTCTTTTAATTTATTGTCCTCTGCATGTGCTAGAATATTGCACGGAAAAAAATCATGGGAAAATCGGCTCTACGGCTAGGGCCATCCTCTTTGTGCTTTCATGCGTATTCTGTCCACATGTACGTGCATGTCCTATGCTTTTATGCATGGAAATGCCTTGCTGGATCCTCATGCAGAAAAATTGCAAGGAAACAACGATTTGTTTAAACAGCGCGAGTGATGCTTCTGATCGCATTTGGTTGATGGAAATACTAATCGATTGGTTCCATTCATTTATGTGCTTTCCCTGTCGAGCTCGACTATTTTTGTTGCATAAAATGACCTCGCAGTTTGCATCAAAGAAAAGAAGCACGGCAGATGAAGCCGGGGGCAATCTTTCCGGCAAAGCTAAAGCGATCATCTCCGACAAGTTAGGTCCGATTGACAGCGTGTCATTTATGCAGATCAGGGACAGTGATTGAACTCATTCAAGGTAAAAGAAAAGGGCTGAAGCAGAGTGTCTTAATGTGGATATCAGCTGTTAACATTTCTATAGCTTATTTCGACCGAAAAAATACTTCTACGGCTCGTGCTGCGTCATTCTTATTTAGAACTGTTTTTTTTTTTTTTTTTTTTTTTTTTTTTTTTTTTTTTTTTTTTTTGGGCGTCTTTTAGCATTTTCCGGTTATCCTTCCTGTCTTTTAGATCTCCATTTCAGTACGGGATTTTTGGAGCAGATCCTGGTAACTTTCTCAGATGAGAGGGAGAGGAACAGACAGTGACCTTTGATTTAAATCTTTTGTCCTTGTCACTCGAAATTAACACCAGAGTTGATAGTATGTTACATTGTAAGTTCAAGGAGTTCCATTGATTCGGTTCAAAATAAGTGCCATGCATATGCGCCATTAGAACCATCCCGTGATCTTGTATTAATCAATCCAATCTCCCTGTTCCTCCACATTGCTGTATCAATTCCTAGCTATAAGGCCCGAGACATGCATTGCTGAATTCGTTGAACAACTCGAATATGCGAACTTAAGGTTCTGGCAGCTTCTGAAGAACCAAAGGAAAAAGTTTCGAAGGAAACGGCTATTTACTTTAGATGATACTCGAGAATGGGAGAAGAGAAGCTGTGAAATTTAACTAAAAGGAACCTTTACAACTGAAATACAAACAGAAAACCAAGTGCTCGATTTATTAGGTCTCCAGATATCATACTTTGAGAGGCTCAAAGAATTTACACGTACAAGAACCTCGACCCTGCATTCATTGCCCGATTGGACCCTGCGCCGGAATCAGATGAAACTAACAGCTATTGAGTATCAGTTGTTCTTGGATACAAGATCTGGTTACTTAAGAATCCTCTTGATGTGCTTTGTTTTCTCATATCCATATTTGAGCTGAGTTGCATGAGAAAGGGATAAAAATTATGTATACAATTTGCCCCTAACCCGAGGGCGCGAACATCCCTCGGTGGTTGATTAAAATGTGATGTCCTAAGACGCGTTATCGACCCATTCTTTTTATCTTTCGATTAAATGCATGCATAAGTAACTCAAATAAACAACTCCTAGTTGAGCCTAGTCAATCATCACAGCAGGGATAGTAAAACACAACAAATATTTCCAAAGGCAAAACCTTTATTTATTACTTGTTAACCCTAGGAAGTTTAACAATTACAAGCCCATTCCAAAGGGCGATTTCCTACCGACCAACTCAAAAACCTACTAGGGTCAGGGTTAACCTAAACTTCACTAATGGTAAGGCCAGGCAAAAAGTGGAGCATCTCGTGCCCACCACAACCGTACCTAGCAGTTCTCCACTCTATGGCCCTGAAAATAATTAACAACAACAGAGTGAGATAAAATCTTAACGAGTCAACAACCTAAGTCTCGATTAGGATGCAAATTCATCTCGAAGGCAGCCTAAACACACACGCTACACGAACTTACCTCGCCTTAGCACACTCCTACATATTAACAAATCTGACATGGTAATATTAGTGCAACACGCATTAATATTAATCAGAACCCATTCAAAATATTCCAAACACATCGCCAATACACGTGTTCTAATTATTACGACCCCTCAGGTCACGACCAACACAAGAGTCGGCAATCTTCCGGCATGACCGGGCATCATCTCGCCTTGTCAGGCGTGGTCATGTATTTGAAATAAAAGAGTTTGTTTTCAAATAATCAACTTTAGCAATTTTTCACACTTAAAAATTTGACCCAGGAACCCCGTACAACCGACAGCCGGCAAGTAAACCTGGGGGGACATATAAGTGAGAGAACCCATCACCCCCAGCGTCCCACTTAAGACCTCAAGCGACCGTGAGGGGATTTGAACTCCTCTCCTTCATGAGGGGGAGAGAGTCCAAACCATCGCAGCCACCGGGGCGGTGGTCTAGTGAAATATTCATACGTGGTCACTTATTTGAAATCAACCCATAAAACTTTGCACATTTCTATTTTAAAACCCCATTGTTTTATTTAGCATGTAAAATTTGGCGTCCAAACCCGATACCTCAAAATTCTCTATTTTCTTGCCCATAAACCATTTCTTATATAATAAATAAAATCTATAATTAGGCAATCAATAACATAGCATCATAAGCTCAAACGATTGGAATTAGGCACAATCTCATTTAGAAAAACGAGCATAAAATTCTACTTGACGGCTCATCCGTCATTAATTATACTAATTGCGATTAATTAAGCTAATTACGATTAATTAGTCTAAGCACGATCATTTAAGCTAATTGCAATTAATTAGGCTAAAAATAAATTAATTCACCTAACTATACTTAATTAAAAACTAATCACCGTTAATTAAAATAATCACGATTAATTAAACAGATTACGATTAACTAAAAATAAATCATGATTAATTGAACTAAACTTGATTAATTAATCTAACCATGATTAATTAACCTAATTGTACTTACTTAAACTAATCGCACTTAAATTTGATCTAAACCATAGTTAAGGCTAAACCACTCTTATTTGTCACTAACCACCATTAATCTAAACTAAACCTACCCCTAAATGTAATTAACTTAGGATTATGAGTTAACTAGGGTTTCCGGTGACGGTGAGCTCGCGGTGCAACGACGTTGTTATGGCGTTCCCGACTTGAATAGGAACTCGAACAGTAGAAGTGAAGCCTTTCAAGGCTCATGGCCAAAAAGAGAGGGTTTGGTGGTGGTTAGCCGGTGATGGCGGCTTGGGCGAATAGTGGTGGTGATGGTGGCTTTGACGGAAGGGTGGCTTGAGCGGCAGCGAGTTTAGGAGCTCATCGGTGGAAAGGGTGGTTCGGTGAGGTCGGTGCTCGGCTTGGGCGGTGGCTTGCGGTGGCGAGGACGCGTGTTGTGCGGGTGGTGGCAATGATGGATGGTGTGGTGTGGTGGCAGAGATGGGTGGGTGAAATTGGCGGTGAAAATTTGAGATGATGATGCCAGGAAAATGAATAAGAAGAAGAAGATGGTGAAGAGAGAAAAATGGAGGAGGAGAGGGAGAAAGGGCCTGGTCAGTTGAAGAATGGAGAGAGAGAGAGAGAGAGAGAGAGAGAGAGAGAGAGAGAGATTTTCCTCAAAAACTAATAATTTCTTCACACCAACTCTTCCTCAATTTCCTTTTCACCTTAGGGGTGATTGGGTTCAGGGTGGGTAGAGTCTAGACCTGGACTCGTACTGTTTGCATTGGATTATGTTCTCGACCCACCTTGTTTTTTTGGTCCGGGAACAGGATTGACCATGTTTATATTGGAACTTGTTTTGTATAAAAATTGCTGTATCTTTATATTAATCTTATAAAAGTTTAGATGAGTTGTCTGCTGAAACAAGCTGAAGCAAAATGGGTTCAAGACAAAACAAGACATGGCAATAATGGCAAAGAAATCAATTTTTTCGCCTTCCTTGATATTGGATTGTGAACAGGTAACAAACCAGAACGAATCTAAAGAGCAAACAACAGAAGAGATTCAAAACCAAACTTTCATAAAATAAAAGAGGAATTCATAGTGCTCTCAGACTTGAGCAACCATTCAGTTTAAATAGTC
Source organism: Eucalyptus victrix (assembly GCA_016097545.1). NCBI lineage: Eukaryota > Viridiplantae > Streptophyta > Magnoliopsida > Myrtales > Myrtaceae > Eucalyptus > Eucalyptus victrix. The sequence continues at coordinate 33,936,147 of CM027844.1, forward strand.
ACTCGTGAAAATCAAGATCCTCACGGACCTACTTCATTTGGGTGATTCTGCGAATTAAGATGCTAGACTTCTACTAGTCCAAAGCAGGGAATAACATATGAAACCTTGGAAGATTAGCCAACCATTAAATTCAGCGGAAAAATCAACTAGAAAAGGGATAAAATTTAGCAATACAGATCATATCATGGGGGTAAGTAGAACTAATTAGCCGCCAGCTCATGACGAAGAGTAGAAATCGTGCTTACCGACTTCGGCGCCGGCGCAGGGGATGCAGACTTGTTGAATAGCTCGGCGGGGAGGAGGACACTATTGACGGTGAAGATCGTGACAGGGGTGGAGTCGAGCATCGTGCTTGCCATCCGCGAGGAGTCGACCCCGGTGTCGAGTGTGATAGAGTCGCTGGTGGTCTTCACGGTGAAATTGTACTTCCTAGCACCGTTCGTGGCGAGGGTGCTGATTGGGGCATTGCTCGTCTTCAGGGACCCGATCGGGGTGTAGTTTGCCACCACGTGGTACAGTAAGAGCGACACGAGCTCATGTAGAGCGCGAACACAGTTAGGCCCTTGTCCAGCGTTGACTGATATGTCTTGATGACGCCGCTTGAGATGAGGAGGCCTACGAACGTCTTACACTCGGCCTTCTTGAGTAGTGCCGTCACGTTCGTGTCCAAGGCCGACGGCGCCGGTGCGGCGAGGATGGCTAGGACCAGGATGGGGGCATTGATCTGGAGGACGGAGATGTTGAAGGGGATCTGCTTCACTGACTTGGTGTACAACGAGTCGAGCTTGGACCCAGGGGTGATGGCACCGAAGCCCACCTTGCCGCCCTAGAGGTCGGTGATGTTGACGAAGCTGACATTGCCGGGGACGTTCCTGGCTGCGGGTGTCACGGGAGGAAGGCGACGGTGGGCGAGCGGAAGCAGCGTCAGCGGCGCAGCGCTCGGATGGATCGGCGGAGGTGAGAGCTTGAAAGTAAAGATAGAAACTAAAAGTTAGAAATGAATCAGGGTTTTGCCTTAAAAACCGGTTTTTAAACCGGTTCCTGAACCGATCTGGTCGATTTGGTTCCTGGGTGGGTATTCCCTCGGAACCGGTTCCCAGACCGGTTTCAACCAGAACCGGTTCCCGACCTTGTTTTCCAGGTGGGTTGATCCAGGAACCGGGTTGACCCGGTCCGGTTGCACACCCCTACTTAGCCTAGTATTTTTTCCCCTCAATTTCTTTTTCTTTTCCTTTTATCTTTAAAGCCAAAATTTTGGCCAAAAAATTGCAACTTTGCCACTAGGTCCATTTTTCCTTTTCGATTTTTTACTTTCCATCCGATATTTCTTATTTCGAAAATTTCAAACTTGCCGATAATTCAACAGAAAATGAGACGATGTCCAATAAATTAGTCTTGTGACCCTTGAAAGTTCGATTCTGAAATTGAATTAAATTTCATGGTTAAAAATTGATTAAATATGACTTTAGTATGACCTAAACTATTGGGTGACTTTTAGGGGTTCGGCACAGTTGACTCGTGGTCGATAATTTTTGATCCACGTCTTTGTCTCTTCGAATTGTGGACAACTCTTGGTTGTCATATAATTGTAAGAGTTCAATTACGTACCTTGAATATAAGATTAATAAAAAAATTGATTTATTGTCATTTGACACGAAAATCGTAATCGTGCAAAATCACTCTCGAACCGACTATGTACTTCCATCGAATCGATTTATATCTATTTACTGATTGACTTATGACAGTGTAATATTGACCTTTGTTGATCCTTATGGCCGAGCGGTCGATCCTTGATCAAATTCTTTGATCTTTCGTGTTTTAATCATTTACGGCATCATCTAATAGATTAGTTAACTCGTGAGTGATCAATTCAGAGTAAAATAACCATAAGTGCGTCAATGAAATAGCAATTTCACATATTTTGAAATATGGCCAATTTTTGGGTTATCACAACATTTATGGCAGCTTGTCATTACAACCAATCTTCCTATTGCAATGACAGCCTTCTACCATGATGACAACCTCCTACATGTAGCTTGTATTCTAGGCATGACAACCCACGATAGGTAAGCAACCAAGTCAATGTTAACTAGATCTCTCTTCAATACACTGAATTGCAATGACGTTTTTCGATTACTTTTTTTTTTATCTAAACCGAAGTTGACTTCTATGCACATTGAGTTTGAGAGGGATGTTAGAAACAATTAAATATCCAATGTTAGAGTTAATTAGGATATATCTCTTATTTTTTTTATTTATCTTAGGATTGTGTATATATTTCCCTTTGATCGTGCATATCTTTGATTGATATGTTATCCTAGATAATCATCTAATATAAATTATAGGTAGGCTCATTGCTCTTCTTTTATACACATCAAATATGTTGAAATTTCACAATTCTCTATTCCGCTTGTTTCTTATCTTTTTGAGATTTTCCAACCGTTTTTCTTTTATCAAAGTAAAATAGTAAAATATGATCCCTTGCATATGAGAACCCTTTTTTCTTTTGCCTTTTGTTCTGATGAGTTGCAAGAAGAACCGAAGAACCGTTTTAGTATAAGCCTTGGTGCAGTTTACTTAGAGAGGGAGATGATGTATGTACTTTTCAACAGTTAGACTTCATGGGAATAAATAAGCACACGCATGACCAGAACCTATTGGCTGGCGAGAGGAAACTAGGTCCGGCGGATGGGTATAAAACCCAACAACGGCGGAAAAAATAAGCTCGGCTTCATTGCAACCTAGCCCATGGGCATCGGTCACCGCGGCAGTGAGGTTGGAACACGAGAGGCAAGAAAATATTGCATCATCTTTAAATCATGCCAATCAAACCTATTTGAAACATTAGTTATGCGACTATTGCCAGACGACCCATTTCATTAATGGTCGACATAGTTTTGGTACGATTCATGTAATAACATCACGAAAGAGACAGAGGCGAGAACGGATCCCATTAAAATGGATAAATAAACGACCATCTTATTCCAAGAAAAGACTAGTTCTACGGTGGGGTGCATCAGCATCCAAATGGATACCATCGCGCGCAGGTTATTATGACGGCATTTTAAACGAAACTAAACGGAAGCATGAAAGACAAGCGCGAATCGCCCGGCGACGGTAAATGTCTTCATCAGGTCTCCCCCAAAACGGACTGAAAGCGAAGAAGAATCAACAAGGTGGCATGTCGGGTGGCGGCGACAGCAAGTGGGTGGTCGGGGAAACTCCATTCCTCACGATAAACGCCGTGTCCATGCCCCAGGTCAGGTGCCGCTCTATGTGGCAGTGCATGAACCACACTCCTGCCCATTTTTGTCACAATCAGTGCCAGTAATTTTCTATCTACGCAATGTATAAATGGCTATGTATGACAATAAGTTAAGCGTAGGTTAAAAGACACAAGCACATAAAAGAATATAGGGCCAAGATAATACCAATAGATATTAACACAAATAAAGCGTCTATGTCAAACATTAGTTCAAACTCACCAGGATTGTCCGCCCTAAATCTGATCGCAGCCCACCCGTTCTTCGGCACCGCAATGGTGTTCTGCAAAGGTGGATCCACTAGATTATAATTCGAGGGATCCTTCTTGATGTCGAAGTTCCCAAGTCCCCAACCAACGACATAAAAGCTATATCCATGCAGATGCATCGGGTGATCGGTTCCAGCCTCCAAGTTCGTCCCCTGGAAAACGAGCTCCACGGTCGAGTTATACTTCAGTACCTTCACCTCCGTCCCGCACTTCGGCGTCTCCAGGTCCAGCGGCAAGTCATCAGCCGTGAAATTGAAGATGTATGGTGGGAAGCTGGGGAGCTGGGTTCCGAACACGCCATTGATGCCGTAATAATAAGCTTGGAGGATGTCGATCGAGGGGTTCGTGAAACTTATGTTGTTCACACTTGCAGCAAGACGGGTCCCATTGGGGCCCGCGCAGGAATTGTTTGGACACGGGAATGAGTTAACGGAGATCGTGAAGATAAAATGGTTGGTTATATTCGTGGGGACGTCGATGGGGTGCTCGTCGCTCGCTAAGCTTCGGAGGCTGCCGGTGAAATTGACCGACGCGGAAGTGTCGTTGTAATAAGGAAGTTGCGGCAAAGGAGTTGGCGAGGTTGGAGCGTACTTTCCAGAGTATTCCACCACGGCTGTGGTGGTTGTGTTATCGTAAGCCACATCGAGAGCGCTAGAGTAAACCCGAGCAGCCATATAATAGTGGTCAGGGTTTTGGTTGGCTTTGAGGAGGACGTCGATGGTTTGACCGGGAGATATTGTGATGATATCTCTCGTTAAGGGCTTAGTGTAGCTCGCGTCCGTCGCGACGACGGTGAGGCTGTGGTTGGCAATGGAGAAGAAGAGGAGGTCTTGCATGGCCGCGTTGATTATTCGCAGCAAATATGTCTTGCCTTGCTCAACCCTTAATTTGAAAGTGTCTGAAACAAAATTACACCGTAAATAATTACAAATATACGGAAGAAAAACTGTAGAGAAGATACCATACTTAATGTCTAAGCCAAAAATAGTTTAAGTACAAAGTCCCACCGTTTGAACATTTTATTTGTGGGAACAATCCATCTGAGCTTGGTAAACCAACATTTCTTGTTTCGATCGTTGGTTGAATTTATAGCACAATTATTATAATTTATTGTTCAACAGCCTTTGGTGGGAGTTGGGTCTGCATCAGGAATGAGGCCGGCATTTTTCATATTAAAGAACAGAAAATGATAATAAGAGGAGGAGAAGAAGAAGTTTAGACATGGCGCCTCTAACCTTGCTTTGAGCATGGGTAAAGATCTCCAGGTTGACTGTTGATAGTATAAGCATCGGAAACATTTGGATCTCCCCCGGTTTTGAGCATTTCATGATAGACCTTCATTATCGGTTTCTTCCACCATTCTCCTGTACATATATCGTTATGTTTGAAATTTGAATGATCAAAGATCAATTATGTTTGATTGCACTATGCTTTTCATGAAAATGTAATAGCTAACAAACACATATTAATTACTTAACCAAATTTGTAAATTACCTAATATAATAGGTACTTCAGCATCGGGTTTTGGAAAAGGATAGCTTAAACCTTTTTTGGGGTAAATAACAATGGCTCCATGCACAGTGGCTCTTGACCAGTCACTGTGAGCATGCCACCATAAGGTCCCTTCTTCGGTGGAGAATATCACCTTTTGACTAAATTTAGCTCCTGGCTGTATTGGGCATTGGGTTATATACTCCGGTCCATCGGACCACGGATATCTTGGTTGTTTCACGCCATGCCTACAATAAGATTGTCCACATTCAATTAGGACAAATTTTCAAGCAACCATGGAATGACATTGAGAAATTGTTCTTGAGAACCATATCTATATTAACAAAATAATGAAAAGTTGTTGAAGAAAGCTAGTAATGAACATGGAAATCTACTAAAATAGGACATGCTCTCCATATGTTTTGAAATGGGGTGGGCTATGCTTGATGACCTTTGAGTGCCTATATTCTCAAAATTTGTGGATTGTCCATGGCGATAAGGAAGACGCATAAATTACTTTCACATATAGAAGGTCACTTGTATCTAACGACCACAGCTAATATACTTAGATGCTATGACAGAATCATCTTCAAGACAATGCTTCATAATGTGAAAGCTGAGAAACACTATTCATACCAGTGAATGGTAATGTTGTATTTAGCCTTGTTATAGACATCAACAATGATGGTATCGCCTTTGTGCACATATAGAGTCGGCCCAGGAAATTGCCCGTTCACCATCAGGATGTCCTTTGTGCTACATAATCTCTTGTATTGCATTTCCTCGACCTGTAATATCTTACGCACTTGAGCAATGCAGTCCAACTAATGTTTGCATGCATATGTCAATGTGGAAATGTCGGTATAACACTCAGTTGAACTTACGACGAAAGTATAACGAGCCAAAGCTTTACATTGGAGAATGCCGATGAGGAAGAGTAGAAACCCTAAGCATTGAGCTTTTGAAGCCCTCATGTGGATTGATTTGAAAATGAGACGGTGGGTGTGGCTCGATTATTTGGAGATTAAGCCGCGAGTGGGAGGTATTTATAAGGCTTGAGAAAGGCTGGACTGACCGGGAAGGTAAAAGTTGGCGGCGTGGTTGAAATTGTCAGCATTGAACAGGTCATTATAGCTTTGGACATCCAGGAAAGTTCTGCAACTTACTAACCTTTAGGCTCTCGAGTCGTGGAAAACCATCAGCAATATTGTTTCGATGTCTATTGTTTTTCCTTTTCTGGATTCCTAATGAGAAGAGGGCTGCTTCCAAAATTGTTACCTGTTGATTAACCCTGGCTATAATACGGTTGACGATTTTCTGAGGCAACTAATTATTTCCTAACTAACGTTTCTCCACAACAATACCCTATCATCACTTAAAACGTTACTCTTTCCTCGTATATTGTCGGGCCATATTTTGCCTCTTCATGCTCTACGCAGCCAGTAGCTTGGTATATAAGTCAATCAACTTGCCTTTTGATTGATGCTAATGTCCCTATATCGTTTATTACTATCCTAGCTACGTTCTGAATCAAGCAATGCGACAAACAGAAGCACTCAAATCAGTTTGGCGACGTGCAGTGGTAATCTTGAGAATCAGCTACACTGTTCATCTACGGTGTAGATAGTCAAGGTCTTCGTTTTCTGGTCTCTAGTTAAGTAATTATTATTTTTTTTTAAACACGTGCCTTTGCAAGTCAAATGAGGTGATCAAAATCATAGAATTAGGAACATCTGCGTCTCGTCAGTAATATGTTTTTCCTGAGATCTCATGGTGCAAGTGCATTTTTCCAAGCCCTTTAGATCAGCATACTTTCGTGAACTCAACCGCTTACTAAGTTTAAGTGCGTCCATCGACTTGGACAAGTCGAATTCGTTTACGTTTCCGGTTGAACTGAAGGGTTGGCTAGACTATCCTTATCAACAGAGATTCCTATGTTCAGGATAATAGTTACATTTGTTTAGCCTAATTTCCTTAATTACGGTCAATTTCAACATAGATACGATGTGGATACATAGCCACTATAGGAGGGAAAAAGGTGAGGCGTGAAGCAATCGCTCTCCGGAAAATTGACATGTCATTTTTCTACACCTAACAAGCGTCCATGACTTGCCCTTGTATGAGCCAGGTTCATGGAAAACAACAATGGCTGTAATCAAAATGCGCCAAACACAGCCAACCCTTCGAGGAACACTCGCTAACAGCATTTGAGAGCTAGTAAAATTCAAATCCATGCTGATTACACGATAGTCAGAAGGAAGACATGTGCCATAACCTTTTTCTATATGGTGATTACCACGTCTATTGAAACAATCTCTTGCTGCTTAACTACGGGTTTACATGCTCTTTATATTCCCGCTGTAGTTTTAGGCCACAGTCCAGCCTACACATAAAGAGCAGTGTTAGAATATTTGAATATTGAATCAATCCTTCATTTAACAATTTAAGCAGCTTAATCATTCTAATCTGGCTTGCAAATGAGAGGGAATGTTGAAAAAACTTACGTCATTTGACTGTGGCTTTTATATAGATGTGGTCTCCCTCCACCTATTAACTTAGAGTTCGACTTTCTTATCGGCATCATCCATGAAATAATCTACACCTACACCTACTAATTTCCAATAATTAGAAGACTTTAGAAAGATTTAAACTCAGAATTTTCTACTCTAATATAATATGAGATTTTTTTAGACTAGTGCCATTTGATCTAAAAGTTTCAATTGTTAGACGAAGACATGGTCTAATATGTAAATATTGTAACAATTATGCTGAAATTAATCGAACTCTCGAAGAAACTCGAGAGTGTTGTCCACCATTGATGGCCTCTTTCTCAAATTAAATCAGCTCAGATGCTTGCCTCCCAAAACAATGGATATATAATTAGCACAATTCACTTCCTTTGGATTATATCATAACACATCTTCGAAACATTAATAGGAGACTTATGTAAGTATTACAATCTCAATACTATAAACGAGTCATCCAATCAATATCAGTTGTTGGGAAAATAAAAACAGGTAGCCTCGCACGTGGTTCAATTCATTTACTTATTTTTGGCTCAAGTCATGTTCTTTTTCGAGTTTTCTGCTTCATTCGCAGTGACCTTGGATCTCCACAGCGACCGGCCCTTGTTTTCGCATGTGTTAATACTCTTTAGCGGTAGCCCTTGCTTTACAACGATGTGTTTATGGTAACAAACCCGCGATGAAACCCAATAGCTTACTCATTCCAATTGTTAAAAAGAGCTTTTTTTTTAAAAAAATTTGCTGGACATGATCATTAAATCAACGGGTTGTCTAATGTGCCCCGGCACGCCAAGATTTGGTGTCTATCGCATCATACTGGTAGACAAGTCAAAACACGTGAAATAAGGCATCTATATCTCTAGATCTTGATTTTGCGTGAGGTTTTCATATGAACTGTCATGGAAAATACACGCTGGTAGTTAGCCCATCTGCTTCTTCTTCAGTATCGTGCATTCACTTTGATAAGCCTCTGCCCAGCAATTTCTCGGCTACAAGACTAGCGAGCAGTGTTGCATCCAAACCTCACAGGAGATCAACTGATCAAGTACATGAGATTTCGATTCATGAAAGAACAACTTAAAGTGCGCGCAAGACGAGTGAAATAGTCTCCTTAGAAAACACAGGACCACCAAATCAACAATTCGACATTGCGGCTTGAAGATTGTCGCAATGTTGTTCAACGTATAAACGTCAGTTCTTGCGGAGGATCAGTCCAACTCTCTTAAAGCGAAGATGATGGGCAGAGTTTGCCTTGTTCTCTTTCTCACAGGCATCGATCTATCCGACTTCTCCTGTGTAAATCCATTAGTGACTCATTGAGCAGAATTCCACCTGCAAACCGAACGAAAATGAATCATTCCTTGGCGTAGAATGGAAATCTGGAATCTCTATCAGATTAACTTTTGAGTAAAGGATGCGTTTTATCGACCGAAAAAACAAAATAATAATAATAATAATAATAATAATAATAATAATAATAATAATAATAATAATAATAATAATAATAAAGGATGAGTTTACAATTTTTTCTGATATATGTTAATATAATATTTGATTCCCTTATTTTAGTCGGACTCTTCCTTTAAATTAATATAAAAAGTTAATTTAAGCTTCATAGCTGTTAGCTTTTGTCATGATTGATTATTGAACTAGTAATGATTTTCTTTCCTTTCATGGGGTTTCTTTCTACTCTCTTCTATCTAATTTGTTAAACAACTCTTGTGAGGGTGTCAGACGCAAAAAAATCCTGCAATAGGAATGTAATGTAATTGGAGTAGTGAATGTATCTAAATTGGTCAATAACTTATTATTCTAATTTTTGAATAAAGGTGAGTCTAAAGTGAGTTTAGAACTAGGTTCCATCTTAGTGAATTTAATGGGTAAATGTGTTGGGCTTCTATTGTGTTGCCTAGTAAGTGGTATTAGAGCTGATAGTTGACTGATGGCCTCCTCCCTATGGGTATCATTGTTTGGTGAATATCTCCATGAAAGAAAATGTTGGATGTGACTCCTTAATCAAGGTGATGGATGGTGCCTCCCTTACTTCTCGCTAAGCTAGGCTAGGCCAGGCAATTGAGGTGGAGTTTGAGGGGTAGATACCATCCTCATCAGCAGCTACCAAACTCGGTGGGCCAAGTTGGAGATTCTTAATTTGAAATAATATCGATGCAAAAAGATATCCATACTAAGGGGGAAAATACATTACGCAAGTTACTTGCATGTGAGAAGAAGATTTGTTACTGTTCAAAAAGATATCTGTACTAAGGGGAAAAAGGCCTTATGCAAGTGACTTACACATGAGAGGGAGATTTGCTAAGGTGTACATTTGAAAATGCTAGGCGGAAGCCTTACTTCGATGATGTAATATGATACGAAGTAGTTCAGATAAATACACCGCAAGTTTCATAAAAAGAAATGGTCATCGTCAACCGCAATATATTTTTTATTTGTTGCTTTGAGAATGACATCTGCATCGCAAAAAGAAAAGCAATGTTCGGGACTGTTGGCATGTGGGCTGCCTAGGATTTATGGAAATGATAATAAGGACGCCGTCGAATGGGTCTATGCGCAGCGATAACGGACTCTTTCATCCGTGCAATCAATGTCTTTGTTTTGACCTAATATGGATTTTATTTAGAGCACGATTCAAAGTTCTCCTTGAACGAGGCATTGAAAGGGAGTTTCCATACGGAAGCGGGGGCGCCTTTCTAAAATGATTCAAGAAAAACGACTAAGAGGCTTAGTAATTCTTGAAAAGGAAATTAAAAGAAAGGAAATTATCATCTCGAATTGGGACAATTTAAAAGGAAATTACTTGGTCAACACTAAACTTATTGTACCGATATCAATTGAGTCCTAATAGGAAAAATGTCAAAAAGGTCATAAACCAATTGCATTTATGTCAATTTGACCCTAAACCTTTTGACCTAAAGTCAATTAAGTTATTTTGGCTAATTTTGATTGAACACTATTGACATGGGCGCCGGTTGGTTTACATGGCACGGTCGGCACTATTGTTAATAACTTCTAATAATATTTTAGTAATTTTTCAAATTTTATTTATTTAGTTTTCTTTTCATTTCCTTCTTTTATTTTCTCTTTCTTTTGTTTCTTCCCCTCCCTATAGCCGGTTGCCAGACTTTAGCTACCAGTCAAAGGCAAAGGCCGACGAGGCTCAAGCATTGCCAACCTAGTGCAAGGCGGCCTCTTGCGAAGGCTCGAGCCTTGCTAGGGGCCAAATGAGGTACAAACTTGTTGGCCCTCACTCTAGCCGATTGCCAAGGTTCAACAATTGGTTGGAGGAGGGGAAGGGAAAAAAAAAAAGAAGGAATTTTTTTTTCAATAAAATAAAAAATTATTAATATATTATTAGAAGTTGTTCATGCTAGCGTCGGCGAGCGTGCCATGTAGGTTGGTCGGCATTCATGTCAACAATATCAAATCAAAATTAGGTCGAAGAATTGAATTGGCTTTAGGTAAGAAGGTTTAGGACTAAATTAATACCTTTAAAATATTTAAGACTAAATTGACAAAAATGTAATAGGTTTATGACTTTTTTGATAATTTTTCCCAATCTTAAATTTTTCAGTTTTGCCAATTTTGCTCCAAACCCATATGCAAGATTCCAATATAATCATTTGGATTAATTTTCATTGGAAAATCACTAATAACTTGGTAAAGAAGATTATCCTTTCAAATGAAGAGACAATTTGGAAGGTCTCTTGACACCGAACTAAGAGTGACAACGTTGTGTTTGGCACGACTTGATAAAAGAAAAATCAGTTCATGATCCACGGATATCGTTTATTTTTGGAAGTCAGACAAAAAACAATGCTTGGGTGTTGAGTAGAAGATTGAAATGCTTTGTCCGATAAGGAAATCAATGGATCATCATGCGGAAAATGTCGTTCTATGTAATGGCAAACTTAGGCGGCAAGGAGAACTCATTGTTAAGAAATGTCATCCTAGTCAACGGTAAACTGTTTGTTACAATCCACGGGCTTGTAGAAATATGGAGGGTAGTTTGCAAAACTTGTTGCAATTTAGTGATGGACGGCCAAAATAATCAATCACCATTCTAACCACTTTGGCGGCCACCACGAGCATGGGACCGTACTAGTTTGCCGGTTCCATACTGAGTACTAAGGTAATAGATCAGGAAAAGATGAAATTTGAACTCTTCAAAACATTTTTTTCACACTAGCCATAAAAAAATAAGCACATTGATCTAATAAAATAGAAAGTGGTAAACAATCTTGAAGGATAGAAACAAAGAGCACCTACGTATGGTCTTATTAAATGGACCCAATCGATCGTCCGTTTTCGAAAAAAAGGATCATTCATCCGTGCTGGTAAATTTTTCAAGGAATTGGTAAACATTCAAAAAAAGACTTGTGGTCGAGAAAAACTGCTAGCCACTTGATTTTATAATAATTTGTCGGTATAAGTAATAAATACTTTTATAATTACTAATTCTTTCTGCCAATTTGCTTTAATTTCCAACTTTTCTTATTGTTTACCAACTCTTATTTGCTTTCTAATTATACTTCTTGCATGCTCATTCAGATATAGTTCATCCTCTTAGCAAGTGCGCTTTGCTATGGTCTGTCAGGAGCCGTTCTTGTTATTCTTGTTCCATTTTGTTGAAATATAATACGAAAACAACAAGATTTTGCAATTTACATTAATGTGAAATCACCAGAGAAATAAACTAGAAATAATAAGGATACCAGAAATTTACGTGGTTCGGTCCAAGTATCGATACCTACGTCCACGGGGAGAGCCAACAGCAAATAATCCATTATAATCGGAGAATCGGAGTTTATAATCGCTCACACGCTTGATTATTTCCCACATCTAAATTCAATCCCAAACCCAAAGTGTTTATAAATAACAACTCAATTGGACATAAATTTACGGCACAAAAATTACAGCACGCTCAAGTTCATAGCAAAACACTCTACGTAGCTGAAATCAAGAACTCTAGCGTGTCTTCTGGTTTGCGTACGTATGGATTCGCGTTCGTCTTTCTTGATCGTGTGGCGCTCTTCTGGACGTTCCTTTTGTGCGGCTGTGTCTACTTTGTAAGGCTTCAGCGGTGCCTCTTATGGACGTTTTGCTTTTTATATGTGTGCTCAAGGTAAAAAATTTGACCTGAGCCCACCGACTTTAGTCTTCAACGTGAACAAGGCTTTTGCAGAGGAAAGAAATCCTTAAACTTTTATTTTATTTCCTCTTCTGTTTTGTAGTGATAGATTAATTTCCTTCTTTTATTTTCTTTTGTATGTCCAAAACAAAGTCCAATAAGAAGAAAAACTTCTTCACCCGATTTGTAGTCCGCTGGCCAAAATCTTCCGTAATCCGAATTCAAACTCGAGACATTAATTTAACACATTCTATGCACAAAATCCTTGAACTTTATGCTGCTGTGCGTCTCTATTGGTGGAATTAGATATTTAATTTTTAAATCGGTCTCATTCTTCACTTCGAATTTCCATTGATTAAAAGTAGCAAACTCATCAAATTTATTTTTCAGAAAATAAACTCATCCCTTCCCTGTGAAGTTGTCAATGAGGGTGATGTAGTGATGTGAATTTCTAGGTAATGGACATCAGTCAGCCCTGAGACATCTATATGCATCCATACTAACTTTCATTTTTAGTTTTTCATCTATTCTTTGAAAAATTGACACGTTTCTATTTGCCTAGATTACAATCCTCACTTAGACCAATATCCAATCTTTAGATCATGCAATTTCCCTTTGATGCTAACATCTCCATCCCCTTTTTGCTAATGTGTCCAAGCTATGATGTCACAATTTGGCATCAACTTTGGGGTTAGCAACCACTCTAATTTTTCTACTGCATTCCGTCATGTACAATATTCCAAATTTTGTTCCCTATCCTACAAACATAGCACCTATAATAATCTTTAACAAGCCATCCCCAATAATGGTTCAATACCCTATGCTGTCTAATTATCCTATAGAGACAAGATTTCTTTTCAGACTGGAAATATATTCGACATCATGCAACTTCTATCGAGTTTCGTTGGTGGTCTTAAGTGAACCTGACCCTTCCCCACAATATCCAAAGGTTCGTATAGTAAGATGAACCTTTTCAAACTTCTTAGGAACAAAAAGTTGCATTAATTCTCTGCATTAGGTTGAGAGAAACAACACAAGTCAAGACTCAATCTGAGTATATATGCTCAAAATTAGGGTCCCTTGGACAAACGTCTCTTCAATGGTGGCATTACAGATTCGTCTCTTAATTATGATTTTTCTGCTCCTTTGACGTTTTGCAATTTTGTTTTAGATGGCCTTCTTTTTGCTATTCTAGCAAGATTTTTCATCACGAGGTCTCTATTTACTTCTCCCTTAAGACGTAGATTAACCATGATTCTGATTTTGACCTTGTTGATTACTTCTCCCTTTGCATTCAGTACTCCGCAAAACCCCCCGACAATTAACCCGAGCCTCTGTAGTGAGTGGGTTGTCAGGCCAAGCCCAATGAAGCTCAAGTGGTGGGGTTTTATGGTGTGGATAAAAATAAAGATTGCGGAAAAATACGGATATTGTTTATATTTTGAAGTGATGATCAATAATGAATAGGAAAATTTGGATCTCATATTTGAATACAAGGTTGTTGAAGCACAAACAACACTTTCCGTTTACAAGTTGCTGTTTGTTCTCAAATTGGAAAGTCCAACATGAACTCGGTCAACACCGTCAGAGAGAAGAAATAGAAGATATGTTTCCTCGAAAAGTCGGCTTGGGTTAAATTTATTTAGTATCTTTATATATTCTTTCCTAGTCTATGTGGGAGTCACTTTTAAGAATTGGAAAGTCCTCAAGTCCACTATATATATATATATATGGCCACGAGTGGAGATGATAGGACACCATTGTTGATGCATGCAATGGTGAAGCGCCGTTTCCGAGTGCTTGAGCAGTGGGCTATCTTCATGAGTTTGTTCGTAAATTACATCTAAGAAGATACAAGTGTTCAAGTAGATTAAATCTTGTGAGTTCAAAATTTGTGTGTATAATCCCTTTGTGAGATTGAAAGATTATTTAACGATGAATTGTTGGGGCTAAACACTGCGTGAGTTATTGGGTGTAATTGAGACTTGGGAACATTGAGAGTGTTTGAGTGACTTGAGTGTGGTTGTAATATCCGTTTATCGCTTGATCTATAGTGAAATTTGCTATTGTTCTTCCCGTATATGTAGGATAAAATTGCGCTTGCCCTATCTAAGGTAAAACTAGGTGTCATGTCCACGATCCTTTGAGCGCGTACCCATCCTTTGGTGGTCGATTAAAAAGTGATGTCCCAGGATGTGTTGCCGATCCTTTCATTTTAATGCGCATGCGGAAATGAATAATTAAATCCCTAGACAACAGAAAGATGGGATAGAAAAGTAGGGCCACAAATTTTGAAAACCATAACACACCTTTATATACATCAGACTAGGTCATATACAATACTAGTCTATTCACAAGTCTACAAAAGGTAGAGGAGCTACAGGTCTTCTAAGCATTCGAACCCTTAACCAAAGACTCTAGGGTCTCAGGCTCCGATGGACTCGAGTCTACCACTGCACCACCAGGAGAGTTAGCTGTATCCTTGCCAAAAGCGACCTCCAGCATCGATATAGGGATCTCAAATTCTAGTAGGGGACCTTCTCTAGGTCCATCTCGCTCGTGATGATACCACGATCTGTATTGATGGGGTACCATCCGAGACAGACCTACATCAACCTAGATAATGGATCTCACGAGTTTGTAGACCCAGGCCTTTTGGCCCTCATGAAGAGGAATGTAAGAAACCTGTTTAGTGACCTTCTTCGGTTGGCCAAAATGTTCGGGAGGTACCGCCATCTAAGGACCTGAAAATGTTAGCTCACGACGGGGTGAGACAATATCTCAGCAAGTCCACCCCCTAAACTTTGACTAGGAAGGAAATACGCCTAAAGGCCATCTAGCCACACAAAAGATAGATGACTTACCTTTACCTTAGTTCTTTCTTACAAGTTAGTACGATTCATATATTCACCGAATCACTTCAATTCAAATCAAATCATCGGTCAATCGATGCACTCGATCCCATACCATCTATAAAATTCGATCGATTCAAGCGCTGCTCACCTTAAGCTAAAAATAGATGTTATAGCTCACCAAAGTTGATAGATATATAATAATACTCACCGAAACTACTATATATCTATATTGTTCACCAAAGCTGTGCGATACTTTGTTTTTATTATACCCGATAATATAATCATGTGTGGGTACCTAGTTGGCCTTAGCCAAAATACAATATTTTCCCTTTTAAAAATCCCACCATTTAATATGGTCCACAAAGATATTTTTGGCGTTATAAACCGATGCCCGGTGTTTCCCTATTAAATACTCAAATTACCCAATTTTGGATAAATTCCCAAAATTACAAATATCACTCTAATAGCACAATTTAGCATCCAATTAAATAAACCAAGCACACCATTGCAATCAGCACAAAATTCCGGTCACTGGCTATCTCGATCTAATTTTCGGAAAGTAATAAATAATTAAATAAATATGAAAATAATTAAATAAATACAAATAAATGCTATAAATGCAAACTTAGGTAGGAAAAGCGTAATTAAATACCAAAACGGGCCCAGAAAATTTCCGAACGAATCTACATAAATACTACAACTTATTTAGTCCCTAAGCCGTTCTAACCACCTAACATGCACAACCGAATATTTAAATCGCTAATTTATTCTAACTAATCACATAAACCATACTTAGCCTAAACTAATCAACCTTTAAGCATAATTAATTCCATAAGCAGAGTTTAGGTGAGTAAACTCACCGGTTTTTGAAATCCGATGAGTTCATGATGATGGCAAAGCGGAGACGAGTGACAAACTCCAAAGTAGCAGCACCCTACGAGGCTTGAAAGTGGTCCGAAAAGGGCCTTGAAGTTCAAAACCCTTATTAGCTTTTGACTTTTGCTCTTGGCCGAACAAGCTGAAACCAGTAGTTGGTTCGACAAGAAAGGACTGGCGAAGGCTACAGCGACCTAGGTGGAGATAAGTGGTGGTTTCGGCGGCTCGAACGGTGACTCATGATGGCTGGTGAAGCTAGACAGGGGCTTAGGATGGCTTTGACGTACGGCTGGAGGTGAGATGGCCAGGACGAGCGGGATGGGTGGAGCATGACGTGCGGGGCTCACGAGCGATGCGACAGTGAGCGGCGGGCATGGCGGTGGTTAGATGAGCATGCGACGAGCAAGGGGAGGGGTTGCTCGGTTTTCTCTGCACTTTCAAAGCTCCAAGGTGGCTAGAAATGGATAAAGCAGACTGAGGGAAGAAGAAAGGGGACAGCTCAAGCTTGGAGGGGCCACTTCTCTTCCATTCTATCCCTTTATTCCATTGAAGAGGTCCCACCAGGTTGGCTGGCTTCCTCAGCCACTTTGTAGACCAACAAGCTTCCTTAGGAAGCCATTAAAGTGGTCCAAAATTTGAGGACCAAAAGGTTGCGAATTTTAAAGCATTTTCCCCCAAATTAGATTTAAATTCTCTCCAATTGGATCCAATTTGGCCCCCCCCCCCCCAAAATCCAACTAAGATGTCCATTATCAAATTGATATTTTTCCTCGTAAATAGAACCAACTTGCATCCCAAAAATACAATAAAAAACGGTTCCCAGAATTTTCCGAACAAAAATAGCTCTATATTGAATTTTTGCCAAAAATCTCGATTTGCAGAAAAATTTTCAGATGACGATTTGACATTCCTAAAATGACTTATGATATGACAAAACTTTCAATTTCTGAAATCGGGTTCAAAATCGTAGTTAATTTCAATATGACGCGATTTTAGCATGACCTAGCCTACCGAGTTGCTTTTATAAATTTTTAGTACAATTGACCCGTGGTCGATTTATTTCAAGCCACAATGTACATCTTCGACACATTGACGACTTTCGATGGTCGTGAAAATCTTGAGGTTTCAAATATGGACAGAGGGTACCAAAACGACAAAAAAATCGGTTTAGTGCCAATCGACGAGAATTTTGCAATCTATTGGGATCACCCACACTTTGATCACCTATCTCAGTCAAACCGACCTATCTCTGATCGCTGATCGATTTTTAAGTGTGCCATAATGATTTCTATAGATGAGCACGGTTGAGTAGTCGATTTTGGTGAATTCTCAAGTTTAGTGCGTTAAAATCCCTTAATGGCTTTCCTAGATAAACTAGTTATCTCATGAGTGGTTAGCTGAGAGAATAGAACTATAGGCGCGTTGATGAAAGGCCCAATTCATTTAATTGAAGATAGAATTAGAAATTTATGGATGTCACAATTATTTCCCTCTTATAAAAATTTCGTTCTCGAAATTTAAACCATTACAATTCTTTAAATAAAAAGGTGGGGTATAGTCATCTCATTGAATTTTCACTTTCCCAAGTTGCTCCTTTAGTGCCGTGGTGTTGCCAAATCACTTTAACTAATACCCCTCATACGCGATTGTTTGTTTTCTAGTGATAGGATTTGAACTAGACAACTTGATATTTTAATTCCGTTTCTTATATTACCAAATTTTCTATCAAGACTGTTATGGTAGCATATTAACGGGCAAATAACACAAGTAATAAATTGGGCAATAAATCAGAATTAATTGGGAAATACAAAATTGACATCACATTTAAAATAATAGAATATATTATAACATTTAATGCATAGGTACAGTGATTGAGCTCACTCAAGGTTAAAAAAGGGGTTGAAGCAGAGGTATAAATGTGGGCCTAAGTTGTTAATATTTTTATGGCGTGTGCCGCATCATTCTTCACTAGAACTGGTAAAATGTCCGAAAATCATTCGTGATTTTCCTTAGAAGTTTTTTTTTTTTTTGGTGTCTGTTAGGTTTTTCTGTTTATCCTCCGCTTCATTTAAATTTCCATTTCTATATGGGAACGTTAGAGCAGATGCAAGTAACTTTTCTCAAGATGAGAGGGAGAGGAACAGAAAGTGGCCGTTGATTTAAATCTGTTATCCTAATCACCCCAAATTAACACGAGAGTTGATTGTATGTCGCATTTCCTTTGATTCGGTTCAAACTAAGTGCGGTGCATCATATGTGCCATAAGAATCTTACTGTGATCTCTTCCATTAATCAATCCAATCTCCCCGTTCCTCCACATGGCAGTATCAATTCCTAGCTAAAAGGCCCGAGACATGTATCACGTCTTTTGTCGAACAACTTGAAGATGCAGACTTTAGGTGCTGGCAGCTTCTGGAGACCTAGAGGAGAAAATTTCGAAGGAAATTGGTATTTAATTAAATGAGACACAAGCATGGGAAGAGAAGCTGTGAAATTTATGGAAGAGGAACTTCACAACTGAATTACAAACAAAAAACCAACTTGCTCGCTTTCAATCCCTTTCTCACGCGGCTCAGGTCAAACATGGAAAATGAGAAAACAAAGCACATCAAGAGCATTCCAAAGTAGCCAGAGCTTGTATCCAACAGCTGCTAATACTCAATAGGACAGGCAGCTGTTAGCTTTATCTGATTCCGCTAAGGGCCGAATCGTGAGATGAATGCAGGGTCGAGATTCTTGCACGGTGTAAATTCTTGAGCCTCTCAAAGTATGATATCTGGAGACCATTCTCCTGAGCAATTGGGGATCGCACCCGCCAAAAGCGATTTCCCTGCGCACCAGTGACTATAACAGTTGTATCCTTGTTGGCCAAATTAGCTAGCACAATCATTGCGTCTGGCTCGGAAGTGGACAATGCATCGACAAGGAAAATATGTCTAAAGTGTCCCGCGTTGATGCCTCCATTACGTAGCCTGAAGCTACTCACTAAATTCGAAAATATTACCTTGAATCTTTGGAGTTCCTGGACGGGAGGACAAACGAAACACTTTTTTCTTTTTATACAGACACGAAGGGATAATGTCACCGAGAGAGTCACTGAACTCACGGAAAGCAGCATTTACTCGATATATTTCGGAATCTGGGATTTTCTTCCTCAAGCTTCTCAACAGAACATCACACGTTTTGTTCTTTGGTGCAGCCACAAGAATCCTAGGGTCTCTAGATTGTTGGTGTACTTGCAACACAGCATCCCGAACCATTCCTCCAGCCCTCGATAGGCCTAGACTGCATGTAAGAGGACCCTCCACAAAAAATGGTGCTAGGGGGTCGCCCCAGCCAGCAACGACTATCTAGGGGAAGGCCGTGACCCTCGCCTTAGATTTGGGTGAGGGCTTGCAGGCCCTCGCCTCCGGTCGGCCGGGGTCACCGGCGGTCCCTTCCCCCATTGTCGCCGCCCCTTTTCAGCAATGGTGGGGAGGCGACAGTGGTGAGGACTCAGCCCTCAACCGCCTACAACTGTTTGTCTTCTTCCTTTCCCTCTTTTTATTTTTTAAATTTTTTTTATAATTTAATTTAATTAATTTTTATATTCAAATTCAAATTTAGGTCAAAATGACATTGTTTTTGCATTTCTTTATTAAGTTAGCTCTCTGGCAAGCCATGTAATCAAGCAAAATTAATAAAAAATTGCAACATAAGATTTCTGGTAAAGTTAACTAGAGGTGGCACTCAAGTGTTCCATTTAAAAAAAAAATGACATTTAAGTGTCATTTTCTTAACTTTTAGCATTTAAATATCCTCTCATGCCAAGTTTTGACACTTGGAGTGTACTTTTCCCATCAACAATTGGAGTGATCTACACCCTCATGTGGTTTATTAACGTGGAATACTTTCTTATGTGGTAATGTGTGGATCGGCGGCCTAAAAATTTCAAGTTCTCTTTCGAAAAGTGCACGAATTACTTTGAGACAACAATTACCTTGGTAGTGGCTGCGATTCTTAAAGGTTTGCCAGCTGTTATTACAATATGTTTGGCACCTGGCACACAGAAAATGGCACCAAAGAATGCTATTGTTAGAAAATTGCCGAGTGTCGAGACTCTTCGCTAAACAACAGTAATATACTTTGATAAAAATAGGATATCTTTGACCATTGATCAGATGTTAGTGACAAAGTTTGTTGCTATGGTTTCTCAGCTTTGTAATATGCGGTCATTCACTATGGTCAGGACAACCTATGATCCTTTTGATGGAGGAAAAATTCAGGACTGGCCATTGGGCAGATGGATGCCAAACTTCACATGATTGCAAAGGTTGTTGCTATTTGCAATGATGCTAGGGTAGCAAAAAAGAATTTCTGGACATCATTTTGTAGCCAGTGGAATGCTCGATAAGGCAACATTGAAGGTGTTCATTGACAAATAAGATTTACCAAAGGCATTGATGACGACTTATCTCCTGGTTATAGTAATGTACTACGTTGTTGCCCACTATGGAATATACTCGAATAACAAATTGCTCCTCTTGAGTTTGATCATGACCGATAATCCATGGGGTTATTGCAAATTCAAGATGCTATTTGTGAAGGGTATAGTTAAAAAGGGGTTGTTCAGTTAGAAACTCGAGGGAGAAGTAAGGTGCAAATTTTGAGAACAAAAGGGTAGAATGTAATACTTTGATTGTCAAAGGGTGGGGCCTACAGAAAAAAAGAAAAGGAAAAGAAGAGTTGAACGGTTAAAAGAAGAGGAAAAGAGTGGAAGCTTGAGTAGAAAGAGAGAGCTTTTGGGAGAAAGGAGGGGGAAAAAGAGGAGAGAGAAAATGAAAGAAAAGAAAGGAAAAAAAAGGAGGAGATAAAAATGAAAAGAAAGAAGCACGTTCGGGCAGAAGGAAAAGAAGAGAGGAGAGAGATGAAAGAGAAAGAAGAAAGAAGAGAAAGAAGAGGAAGAAGAGTAGGGAGAAAGAAGAGGGTTTTATGCCGTGGGCCCTCATCAAGCCGACTCAACTACATAACATAATGTCCAGTAAGTGATCACACCCCTCGTTCATCCAGTCAAAGTATCTTCCGGGTTTAGGGCTCAAATTCAAAATTCTGGGAAAATCAAGGGCAAAATCCAATTTTTGAGTCATTAAGCCATGTGTTTTTATAGAAATGATAGTTTCGTGTGTTATGGAGTCACATGATTTTATGGATCATGATTTGAGCTTGTTGTTTGCCCAAAACAAAATTTCGATATTTCCCGCTCGCAATGAATAGTGTGCGTCCAACAAATTATTTTGTAGGTTTTTGGCTTGATTTTGGGATGGTCAAGTTAGGATTCTTATTATGTTTGAAGGGCTTTCTATTTACTATAAGTATGTTCAGAATGACGTTCGGTGGAGAAAGTTATGGTATGAATAAGTTTTGCCCTCAAACTCGCATTACGAACAACTTGAATAATCGTTTTGGATATGCAATTTGTTAGTGCGTAGGAGTTGTTTTTATTAGCATTAAGGCGTAATGTAGTCATTTCGTAATTGAGGTGGAGTTATATTTGAATTTAACATTATTTCTCGATTATTTGGTAGGGCCGCGAGTTCAACAATAATAGTATCATTTATAGTTTGGTCATAGATGACGAAATGAATGGTGTTATATCTTCTATGAATTTGTGAACTCATATCTTAAAAATGGTAGAGATTCAAGATATTATAAGCAATGAAAAAGCATGTTTATTGCATAAAATTGGATCGGGCAATTACTACATTTCGTACTGGCAAATGATTTGAGAAAGATTTTATGAAAGACATTTAATCATGAATGTGGTTTGTGAAAGAAATTCTGAAATGGTTCAAGAATGGTTTTAAGAAAAATGTTGTGAAAAGTGTATGTATGTATATATGTATGTAATGGTTACGAATTGATTTAAACAATGAGTCTATAATGATTTGATTAACCTTTTATAAAAGGCATTTCAAAATGTTGAGGGTTTATGAAATGGATTTCGAAACCTTATGAGAAATGTCTTGTGAAGTATATTTTATTTGATGGACTGAATTACAAAAAGTTATATGATTGGTTTATGAAATGCATTGTGGATTATAAGATTGATTATGGATTGAATCTCTAGATATCGGAAGGTGTGAGTTTAGTGCTCAATATTGCTATGAGCCCATTGAGGGGCTGATGGGTATGCATACCAAGTTTAAGATATCTTTATAGGCCGAGCCACCAGCTTTGTAGATGGAGACCTTACTATGGGGAATTTTGGTCACATTGTCACAAGTCATTGTGTCATGACCATAGTTTGATATTGAGTAAAAAATTAGTGGATGGATGGACTATCGACATGTATTTTGATGTGAGATTGATCAATGGATGGACCATTGGCGTGATTTTTGATAGAGATTAATCAATGGACTTGACTATTGATGCTTGAATTATGAGGATACTTTAAATGAGTATTTTTTGAATTGTATAAAGTTTGTTCAAATGAAACAACTCTTATATGATTTGATACATATATTAAAGAGTTGAATTATGAATTTCTGATAGTGCTCTATACTTACATATATGCATAGTAGTTGCTCGATCTATTTGGAAGGTGCTCACCTCTCTATTTGCCAACCTTTTCATGTTCTTTGATTAGTAGCTAATAAAGCGAGAGTGCTATCAATGGGAACTTTTGGAAGTGGACTTTGGATATGGTTTGAGGCTGTGTCACTCCCATCCCTGTAGTTTTCAGGGTGTGATAGGTGTGACATCCTAAATTTCAACCCCGTCTTGATAAATTAAAATGAGAATTTCATCGACATGCCTATGGTCTTTTTTTTTTTTTTTTAGTTGGTCACTCACGAGTTAATTGATTTATCAGATGAAGTTGTTAAGAGATATAAACACCACAAACTTGAGAATTTGGATATAGGTTGATTTGATGAAAACACACAATTGAATTGTGGGTGATTTCACAAGATTGCAAAATTCGTGTCAAACAACACTAACCCGATTTTTTTGTCGATTTTGTACTCGATATCCGTAATTGAAATCTTGAGATTTTACGACACTCGAGAGTCGTCGACGAGTTGAAGATGCACAAACATGGATCGAAAATTATTGACCATGGGTCAAACGCATTAAAATCTCAAAAGCTACTCGGTAGGTAAGGTAGCGCTAAAATCATGTTCAATTGATTTTAGCCAAGAAATTGAATTTAGTTTTAAAAATCGAACGTTCGAGTGTGTCACAATTTATTTTTAGGACCTGTCTCATCTTTTGGGAAAATTCTATCAAATCTAGAATTTTGGCAAAAAAATCGAATTCGGCAAAATTAAATGGAAGAAATTTGGATGGGCAGAATTAAGGGACCTTTTAGCCTTCAAAATGGATTAATTGGTGAAAGAGATGCAAGGAAATTCATATGGGCACCTTTATTGGCATTTTTGGCCACCAAATTGAATTAATTTGTGAGGAACTGGAGGGAAATTCGTGTGGTTGTTGAAGGGGGATTAATTGGCTGCCAAATTGCCTTTGTTTGTGAAGAATTGGAGAGAATTTTGCCATTGGATGAAGCATTGACAAAGTGGCTAAAGACTTTTGTGGCTTTGTCCATGATTACATAGATATTTCCTAAGGCCCTTGATTGGCCAACCCCTTGACCTTCTCTCCCCTTTGTTCCCTCTCTCCTTTCCCCTTCTTCCTTGTTTGTGCGCACCCTACCCCAGCCAAACCTCACTTCTGCTTCCCCTTCCTTACTTCTTCTTCTTCCTCATCCCCATTCCCTCACTTCAATTGCCACACAATCCCACAACAGCCCTGCAAATTGCCCGTCGCAACCTAGCCCTCACCATCCCACCATAGCTCCTCGTCCGCCAACCCCCGACGCCACTAGTCACCACCTCCAACCCTAGCGAGCGTGACCGCCTCAACCCATCCCAACTCCAATCACGGCCCTTGCCCATTCATGTTGTCCCCACGCCGTCGCTGCCTCCAACCTAGTCCCCGTCCATGTCGTTCCAGCCATCCGTCTCGGTCCAGCCAACGTCGCAAGCAACTGAGACTAGCCTCGTCCAGAATCGAACTAGCAACTCAAGTCATGGGCTTGCAAGGCTATTTTCAACCTTATCCGCCCTCTATTGGAGTCACCGTAGGCACGGGATCTCACCGTCTTGGCATTGCCATTGCCATGAACCCGTTACCTCGTTAATCCGGTGAGTTAACGCCCTAATCTTGGATTAGGAAGTTAATTGCACTTAGTAGGTGTGTTAGTGTTAATTATGGATTAGTGTTAATCCTTAGTTAGATGAACTAGTAATTAAGTTAGTTAGTTAGGCCAACTAGTTAGTTAGGTGGTTAGTTAGGTTATTTAGTTAGCTTAATTAGATTAAGGTAGTTAGCTTAGCTAGATTAGTTTAGTTAGCTCAATTAGGTTACTCCGGTTAGCCTATTTAAATTAATTAATTGATTTAGTTTAAATAATTTGCAATTTATTTAATTAATTATAATTAGCATAAATTGTACCGGGATAGTTGTTTAGTGAAATTTTACACTGATCGTTGTGGTTGAATTGATTTGTGAAATTGATTGCTGAATTATGCAATTGGGTGCTTGGTGATGATTTTTGATTATTATTGCAAAAATTGATTTTATGGTATTTAATTAGAAAAATACTGGGTGTTAGTTTTTGACGCCAAAAATGTTTTATGTACTATATAAAATCTTGAAATTTTAAAATGGGAGAGTATCACGTTTTATGGTTCAATTTAAATGCGTGACCACGCACAATTATTTTACCGGCAGTTGTTAATACTAAGAAAATTGGCTGAGTCCATTATTTGAAATGAAAGTATTTGAGTGCAAAGCATGGTATTCTTGGCCAAGTATGTATACGTGTGTGGTCACAAAGTGGAAACTGTCTTGATGCGTTTACGCGGGATGAAGCTCCTCAGTGGGGTGCCGTCTAGGCGAAGGATGCTAGACATTGCTATTTGTGAATATACTTCAGATTGAAGCTCCTTAATGAGGTACCGTCTAGGCGGAGGATGCTAGATGTTGCCATTCGCAAATAGACTTCGGAACAAAGCTCCTTAGTGTGGTACCGTCTAGGTAGAGGATGCTAGACGTTGCCGTTCACCAATAGACTTCAGAACGAAGCTTCTCAGTGGGGTGCCATCTAGGCGAAGGATGCTAGATGATGCCGTTTGCAAATAGATTTTGAACGAAGCTCCTTAGTGGGGTGTCATGGCCGTTAGGCTGTAATAACTAGGACATGTGTGAGTGATTGAGATAGTCACACCTGATTATGGGACAAAATTATATGACACAGAATAAGACGTATCATAATGGTTTAGCTTTATAATCGGGACCCCTATGAATATTTGATGAATGATATGAGGTGTTCCAATTATTGAATTACACTTGCTGCGTTTATATATCATATATGAGATGTACTAATGTGTAGAGAGGTGCTAAGGCGAGGTAAGTCCTATACGGTGCATGTTTAGGCTGCCTCTAGGTGAATTCTAATCCTAATCAAGGTTTAGGGTGTTGACTCATTGAGATTTGTCTCATCTTGTCATGGTTAAATATTTTCAGGTCCCTAGGATGGAGAACCGAGCCTGAGGCGGAAGGGTTTGGAGTGTAGGTGGCTTGGTAGTTTCTTTTTGAAATAGACTTATGTAAATAGACCTATAAGACTAACTGGATATGTATATAAAGTGTGTTTTATGAAAAAAGTGTCAGCATGTTTTACTATCCCAGTGTTTGATGGTTGTCAGGATATTTGTTTAATCCGCTTCCACATGTGCTTAATTGAAAAATAAAAAGAAAGAGGAGACGCATCCTGAGAACGTCGCAATTTGATCGACCATCGAGGGATGTGTGCATGCCTGGGGTTCGGGACGTGACAATAGGATAGTAGCTAACTTTGTGTCACATCCCTACTTAGTAAGAATAGGGATGACAAAGCTCTCATTCCATCAAAAAACCGAGTCCTCAAACATAGAACAACGACAACATATTATCAAATTATAAACACTTCCAACTTAAGTAAACCTAACAATTGTCAAAACTCATACCCAAAATTTCAACTACTGAAATTCTTTGTTGATATCACCCCATCCTCCTAACTGCTAGCTTATGAACTTGAAAAAAGAATTTGAAATGAATGGGTAAGTTACCACAGCTCAATGAGTAGTACATATCTCTTCTAAGTAGATCTAACACCCACTATGCATATTTGCAAAACAATATCGAAACTCATTTAATTCAAATCCATAGTATAACATTTGTACAATATCAAAAACAAATTTTATCCTTTCAACAAAGCTTTATACATATCAAGAATACTTATTTCATTAGTAATACAAAGCATATATCAATGGTGTAGTCAATTAATTAATCCTATCAATTCATATATCAATGGTCTATTCCATTGATTAATCTCATATCACATACTAGTAGTATATTACATGGATCCATCTCATCAAATCATATGTTAATAGTCCATTCCATTAACCAATTTATTATTTAATATCAAACCTTGGTCACAACAAAATGCCCGATTGACAAGGTGACTAAGATTCCCTTAGTAGGTCTTCATTTATTATCAGTTGATGACTCGGCCTAGAAGGACCCCTAAAAAACAGTTTATATACCCAGAAACCTCTAGTCGTGTTCACGATGATATTGAGCATCAAACCATCATCCTCCAAAATTGGAAATCAAATTCAAAATCCATCTCATAGATCATAATAAAACCAAAACGTATATCCTTCACAAACAATTCTTTCCAAAAAACCAATCCAGAATCAGTAGCATAAGTCATTTTCACAATACCAAATATATACAATTTTACAATAGAATACATTTCATAAATGAGATTCACAAATCAACACATATATCTTTTTTGTAATTTCTTTCATAAAGCATTTCTCAAATTATTTCACAATAATCAACTCATAAATTGTTCCCGAAAATGCCTTCCATGCCATTACAAATATTTAAAATGTAGTAAATGCCTCATCCAGATTTTATACATAAAATATATTATAAACGTCACTTTTGCCTTTTTTCTTTTTCTTTTTTTTTTCATTTTCAAATGAGTCTAGAAATTCAAAAAATATAGAACCACTCATTTGGGAATATGTCCAAAACCAACTGCTTGATTTATTAGGGGCAAATTGTATACATACTGATACCTACATAATTTTTATCCCTTTCCCATGCAACTCAGCTCAAACGTGGAAATGAGGAAACAAAGCACATCAAGAGCATTCTTAAGTAACCAGAGCTCGTATCCAAGAGCAACTGATACTCAATAGCTGTTAGGTTCATCTGATTCCAGCTTAGGGTCCAATCGGGCGATGAATGCAGGGTCGAGGTTCTTGTACGGTGTAAATTCTTTGAGCCTCTCGAAGAATGATATCTGGAGACCGTTCCTCCGAGCAATTGGGGATCGCACCCACCCTGAGCGATTTCCTTGCCCACCAGTCACCACAACGGTCGTATCCTCATTGGCCAAATTAGCTAGCACAATCATCGCCTCTGGCTCAGAAGTGGACGACGCATCGACGAGGAAAATATGACTGAAGTGTCCTGCGTTGATGCCTTCATTGTGTAGCCTGAAGCTACTCACAAAAGTCGAGAATATTACCTTGAATTGTTGGAGTTCCTGGAGTCGAGGGCAAGCAAAACACTCGCTTTCCTCTTTATAAAGACATGAAGGGAGAATGTCATCAGGCACGACATCTACCTCACGGAATGCAGCATTCACTCGAAATATTTCGGAATCTGGGATTTTGTCCTTCAAGCTTCTCATCAGAGCATCGCACGTTTTATTTATAGGCGCAGCCACAAGAATCCGAGAATTTTTAGAGCGTTGGTATACTTGCCACACAGCTTCCCTAACCACTACGCCAGCCCTTGATAGGCCTAGATCCCATGTACTAAGAGGACCCTCCATGAGAAATGGTGCTGAACCTTTGAGAGCTAGAATCTGACGGATTGCGGATCTTTGCTCCAAGTGCACGCCATTTGAAAAATAGAGAGATGGCAAGGCAAACGAATCACGTCTGACTGGACATTCAGGGAAAAGGAAGTTGTGGAGTGAAGGATCAGTGGCGGCTTCAACTGCTTGATGAGCTCTCTTCAAGCAAACTCTATTGAAAGAAAAGCTGATGTTGTATCTGTTGCTTGAATGATGCTGGGAATGAAAATCATCTCCAAACTCTGCTAAAACGATGCATCTCTTCTTCACTCGATATACAAAACCCTGCTTTTCGAAAAAGAAGATTAATACCAAGGAGTACAAATGACACTCAACTAAACGTTTTATGCATCAAACGAAGGTAATTAACTGAGATTGCTGCAAGACTCTGCAAAAGAATAGCAGCAGAAGAGTCTGCATCTATTTCTTACCGATGGAAACAGTACAAACTAAATGCCTCCTCTATAGTAATACAAGCCTTCCTTGTTCCAGCCCCTCAAATTTGAGATGTTGCATGGACGGAATAGCAATTCAAAATATAAAGTAACCATAATTTTGTCAAATTCGGGAAAGAACAATTTCTGAGAGAGGTGTTGGTGCGTGTTCGCACGCGCAAGGACAAGGTTTTGCTCGTGCACATGCTTATGCTTGTCAGTGGGTGGCATGCATCTGCGAAGATAGTCGTGCAGACATTTGTAGGCCTTAATGGAAGCTGCCACACTTCACACTGAAACAAGATTCCTGGCAAACATATCATAATCAAGTGATCTTAACGTGAAGACTGCTGTATTTTTCAGCGCTCAACTATCAGAATGATTTCACTGATGATCGAAAAAATTGGAGCCACCGTATGGCCGTTCAATTATCATCAAAAAGTAAATCAATGAAGAAAAAGCAGATGCAAAAGCACAATCAGCAAACAGATGGGAGGTGAAATATGACATTTTTAAACAGAGCACAATACTAACATCTTAATTTAATCTTGAATGTACTTGAAAAGGACTAACCTGAAACTGTGTATCGCTCTTGTCCAGGGGCTTTGCAAAAACAAAATCCCTTGATAGAAGGAAGGGTCGACGCTCTGGTATAGATTCCATCTTGAATTCAACAAAAGTTACACGGACTTTCTCCCCACAAAAATCATTGTCCCCTATAGTCTTGTTAATAGTCAATTGATGCAGCTCCAAAGTGACATCCTTCAGAATGAAATCAGTCCATTTCTGATTCAAACACAAGAATGATTTTTAGACCATCATAAAAACAAACCCTGAATTATTCACAGGGAAGACCTACGTCTACTCAAAGTGTTAGAGTCATCTTAAAATGAATCAGTTTACAATACATGATGCTTCACAGCAGTAAAGGTAACTCAAATTCCCACTCCATCAGAGACTGTTGCATTTATAACCAAAGTTTCATCTTAAAAGCAGGTCATTTCATTGCTCCTGAAAAAAGCAAGCATGGTGAAATGGGGCATGAGTGCTTGACAACTCTGATTATCCATCAACAAATAGGTTCTATCAACCTCGAAATTTGCATATGCAAGTGACATGACGACAAAAACAACAGCAATTAAACTTTTCATGCATTGTGCTACGCTTCGTAGCAAATCCTCAGTAAGACCTTGATCCTCAAGGCTTGTTTGTGGTCACCTTCCTTCTTGATCTCTTAATCTTTTTATTTCCCTTTTGACCTTCGCCCTCATCAGAGTCACATCTCCTCACTTGAACGTTGAAGGTCACTTTTGCATGCTCTAGACAAGCTGAGATGAGCTTCTCTCTTAATCAGGAATGTGCGACAAAGCAGACAAATTGTCCACACCCCACTGCTAAATAGCCCAATATTGCAGATCAAGAAGTTTCTACTAAAATTTTAATTCCATGGCCACGAATCAGCTGAAGATTACTTAAACACAGAAATCAACAGAGAAATTCAGCATGCTACATTTAAATGAGAAGATCATATGCCGCTTTCCAACTTGGGAATCCGAAGTAAGCATGGCCAGTAACTTATGAAGGTAGCCACCACAGTACGAGCAGTTAACCAATCTAAAATCTTGCAAAGTGATCCAGAATCCGTGATACTCATAACATCTCATGGCATAGACACGGGAACTACATGTGTCAAGCTTACATAAGTTGCGCATTTGAACTTGTCAACGCCTCTTTCCATAACTAGTCTTCCCTTATTGCATATTCTCTGACATCTCCTATTCTCTCACCTCTCTAAACCATCTATTTGCAGTCATTACTATTTGGACGATTGATTGTACAATGGGATCGAACACACTCGGAGCACACACAAAATCTGGGGACACCATTCAGCCTGAGGCGGTAAGTAAATGCTTACACATCCTTGGGAAAATGAAGCCTATGCTTGTTTTGGGTAATATTGTGGGTGTCATTATGACCATGTTAAAATAGACTCCACCGGTTTCACACCCAACTCCATATCAACATGGATTTTTCCAGGTCTTCCAAGTCAAAATTTCCCTGAAAAATGAGGTCATGACATTGCAGTGGCTGGCAGCTATCCTAATGAACCTATATGAGAGCAAGTGATAGTAAACAAGTACTGCTACCGGCTTCATCCTCCACACTTGATTGCATTCTCACATTACAAGTAGTCATAAAAGATTGGGAGGATGGATAGAAGGATTTCAACCTCTCTAGCCAAACTGGCATTGTCACATGTGGCACTAACATTATCGCCAACCATTAATTTTCACAGCAAAAGGGTCATGCATCACCGTTACCTCCATATAGAAGTCCTCTGCATATAGAAGAGCTGCAAAATAATCCCTATATGTTGATGGAGATAGTGGTTTCTGGAGAACGCCAGGCACAATGTCTCGCTTTATCAAATCTTCAATATCCTCGGGGATGCTGTAAGTAGGGGAAGTATCTTTCTGAACATAAACAGTCTCCTTCTGCCTATTTGGCAAAACTGGGGAAACTGCACGTAAGACTGGCTTGAATTGTTTAGCAGAACTTTCTCGTGTTTTTGGAGTATGAGAGGTTGTTCCTGACGAAGAAGGAGAATGCACATAAGATGAAGATGGTTCATTGGAAGGCCGAGGCAGTTTTACTACATTCTGATTCAAGTGAGTGGATGTTGGTGGTGGTTTGGTCCCCAAAACAAATGGATCGCTAGATTTTGATACAGAAGGGGATGGTTTAGTAACCAAAGGGGTCGCTTTGAAAGGAGATGAAGCTGGCGGGTATTTTTTCGAAGGAGAAGGATGTGGATGTACCAAGTGAGGTAAAGACGGCTTATTCAAAGATTGAGATGATTTTGACACATGCTGATTCGAGTAAGCCAGAATGGCCTCGGGTTTGGCTGGGGAAACAAATGGGTCTCTAGAAGTGGCGGTTGATGGCTTTGATACAGAAGGGGATGGTTTTGGAGAACCGGAAGGGACTGCTTTGAAAGGAGATGTGACATGAGAAGACTGAGATGAGCCGCCGGTAGTCCTCAAATTTGGCTCACTTTCAGGGGTGATCTGGTCAAAGGATTGTGAATGGTTCGTTGCTTCTGGTTCATTCCTTTGACGATGGTGATGACCATATTCTTCCTTAGAATCGAGGATGTAATTAAGCAGTTTCCATGCCAAAAACAGAACAACGTAAAAAAGAGCCCCCATTTTTTCCTCTCCTTCGAACAACGCAGTGAAAAGGTCGAATGAAAGTCAAACAGAGGCAAATTTGAAAGGAATCAGTGAAAAGGTCAAATGAAGGTCAAGCAGAGGCAAATTCGAAAGGAAACTTCACGATGCTGCCTTCATGATATCAATGTGTGATCAGATTCAGACGGCGAATTGAAAGAAGCGAAAGATCAAGAATGATGGACTTACTTTTGGAGGTTGCAGAAAAAGGTTGAAACCTTTTTTGGAATTTTCTCTTTTGGACAGTGTAAGTGAAGAGCAGGGGAAGGACCAAGAGAAGCAGTTGTCTTCACTGCAGATCTTTCTCGGACTGAATTAGTCGCCCCATAGGTTGCTGGATTCCAACGCTAACTACCTTAAACGAATATATCAAATCACTCTATCTATCTGTGAAGAGCAGGGGAAGGACCGAGAGAAGCAGTGGTCTTCACTGCAGATCTTTCTCGGACTGAATTAGTCGCCCCACAGGCTGCTGGATTCCAACGCTAACTACCTTAAACGAATATTTCAAATCACTATATCTATCTATCTATCTATCTATCTATCTTTAGTGTTCCAAATAAAAATTTGAAGTGCTCTACCACCGCCTGCGGTGGCCCAGTTAGATAAGGCTCCCATGACCCTTTGCGAGGAGGAAAAATTCCCGCTGAATGGGATCTTAAACGTTGGGGTGGTAAGCGTCACTCGGTTAGGGTTTTGGGTTAAAAAAATAATAATAATTGAAGTGTTCTTATTTTCTCAAATAAGGAGTTCAAGTGGATTTTATTTCACATAAAGGTCTAAAGTGTCATCGATTTTTTTTTTTTTAAATAAGAGCCTAAAGTGACCATATCAGTCTCAAAAAATGGTCTAACATTGCCGGCCAAAGGACATTTTCATTTTTACTTTTTAAAATTTTCCTTTTCTTTTATCTTTTATCTTTTTCCCTCTTCCCTTCACCGCCCAAGGCAGAGGTCACCGAACAAAGGTGAGGGTCACCGAACTCAAGTGAGGGCAACCATTGCCCTCACCTGGACTAGCTAGATCAAGGGAGGGTTGCTGTCGCCCACCTAGGCGAGGGTGATCTTTGCTTGATGTTAACAACGGTAGCTCTCGCCTGAGGCCAGCAACCCTATTGACCATCGACTAGGCATGATGATAGCTAATGAAGGGAAGAGGACAAAGAAAAAGAAAAGGTAAAAATTAAAAAAATTAAAAAAATACTTAGAATTGTTTTGATTAAAATAACCCCTTCTCTGATGGCTGAAATAGTCACCAACGGGCCGAAAGTCTTTGTTTAAGATGATTTGGCCACTTTAAACTCTTTCTTGAGATGATTTGATCACTTCAAGCCCTTATTTGATATAATATTCACTTAGAGTTTTTATTTAAGAAAATTAGAGCATTTCAAGCCTTTATTCGAAATTTTATCTATTTTATTATATTACATTATTCTTGCTTTGTGTTAGTATCACCTATATAGCACGGACACTCTCCGGAAATTTTATCAAGAAATGATGTGTCGGCGTGTCGTATTGTGTCGCGCTGCGTGTCCATGTCGGTGCTACATAGATTATCACATGACATTTATATAAAACACACACACACACACACACACACACACACACACACACACACACACACACACACATATGTGTGTGTCACATGGTATGCATTTGATCGATAAGTATTATTTTAATGATTCTTCACTCGTCATTTTTTTTTTTTTGGTAAAGTAAGATCAATTTTTTTTTTCCTTTTTTGGTAAAGATGTAAGATCAATTTTTGTCTATTCTTACTTAAAAAAACATAAAAAGATAAGTTATTCGCCATCTCAATTATGATAGAAACTCTTATAATTAATTTGAAACAAAATTAGGATGGAAAAATAGTAGTTTTGTGAATAACATAAATGATGTAAGGCTATTTCGAATCTAGTATGTTAGTTTATTTTGAAACTCATCGAGTTTAAAGAATGCAATAATATTACTAATTTAATAGTAAAGAAATTCAGAGGGATCGCATATAACTTAGGTGTAGTTTATGTTGTTGGTCCTCCCCGCCACCGCTCCATCGATGGTGAGGCCATTGATGATGAAGGCGACCTGCCCTCGTGCGGCCAACAACGATGGTCTCAATCGCGGTCGTGGTGAGTGCCAACGTAATTTCTCCAAAAGGATCATTAATGATATTAATCCATAAATAATTAAGAAGTCACCGAATATGTAATTGAAATCAAAGAAGACCTGTATTTTTTTTTTTTTTTTTTTTAAAGTATGGTGCTTCTAAATTATAGCAATCTTCAAACCCTTGCTTCTCTTTATCTGCTCTCACATTCTCTGCAAAATTTCTCACTCGATCACTTTCGAACATGTCATCAAAATCTTCCAAGTCCATTTTGATGTCTTATCAGAGGAAATCCTCTTGCATTGCTAGTCGCAAGCCTTGGTTCGTCCCTGAAGGTCCGACGCATTTTGATCTCACCGGGGATGAATAACCTCAAAGCACAAATCGACAATTATTGGAGGAGGAGGTAACTTGAGAAGCGACTTCTATTTTGGTAAGAAAGCTCGAGGTACTTCTCAAATATTATGAGTTTTTGAAAAAGGGAGGAAGTCCCATGAATTTCATAAGTTCGTTCTTGAAAGAAAATGGCTATGCGAACGAAATCTTGTTCTTGAGAGCCATGGAAAACTTAGAGCTGATAGAGGCTAGAAGAGCAGAAAATGAATTTTCAAAAATTCCTGCTGATCCTCGTTTTTGTATAGAGGATCAGACTGAGAGTAAAAAGGAAGATGATGATGAAAGGTTGTTCAAATATTTCCAACCCAAAATGGTGCTGCTGCAAAAATCACTGGAACAAAAGGGAAGTTGTGTCGGTTAAAGGATCATAAGAAAGCCTATGCACATAGAGGAGTCATCAACCCTTGAATGGTGGATTTTGATTTTTGGATTCCATCAAGGTGAATTTGTGAGAAAAATTTGTCAAGCTTTAGATGGAGAGGTTCTATGTGGAGTCATCTTATGCTTATCCTAAATTGACTACTTACTTCTATTTTTACTTGTCTATTCTAAATCCCACCCATGTTCAATTTATTGTGAGTGATAAAGTGTTTGATATTGATGTTAATTTGTTGGCTAATATTTTGGAAGTAGAAAGGAGTGGATTCTTGCCCATCAATGTGTCCAACGAAGAGGTCACCAAGTTTCTGGTGAAGGAAATGATTTCTAGGAGAAACATTACTTACTCTAGGTGTGACATCCCGAAGTTTCAGCCTTTGAATTTTCCTTAAGCTTGTGCTTGTCGATGGAAGAGAAATCGGGATAGGTGGATCACCCGATGGACTTTCCATGTGGGCTAGGCATGCGATGGCCTAGTGGGCCTATTTTTGGGCTGAGTTCGGGCTAGAGAGAGATCGGTGAACTATGAATAAGGCCCATGGGCTGGACGTGTGCGGAAGGGCCCGTTAAGGAGGACAAATGCCGAGATTTTTCGGCCATTGTTTGTCTTGTGCAAATTTGAGTGATTTCAAATTTTCAATGGTGTTCTCTTGTGACTTAATTAGTGACGTTGTGATGCTTATGAAATTAATTTTGGACATAAGGTCCTTAGATATTAGAAATCACGACTTGAAGGTGTGTGTGATCCTATTTAGTTGTTGGTAACGTTAATAATGGAGGATCTTGGAATAAATTTGTTTAATTTGTGCCTAGTACTAGAGGTGGCCGAAATCTTTGGATTAGGAAGAGGATTAGCTTTATTTCATTTAGACTAAACTTTGTTAGGGTAGATAAGTCAAGGGAAACCAAGGATCTTTTGCTTTTGGCTTTAGCTTTCCCATGCAATTTCAGCCCTACCCCTTTTCCCCTAGCCAAAAACCCCAACCCCAAATCCTCATGATGGCCTTGAAAATCCCTCAACCAATCATCTCTCTTGCATGGCTGCAGCAAAGGAAATTTCCCAAGAAAGCAATCATTTTCCCCCATTTTTTGCTTCTATTTTTCCCATTCGCATTCATTCTTCTTTTGCCTTCTCCCGCACATGCCAGACGCCTCCCTCTCTCATTTCCATCTTGTTTTCTTGTTGTTCCTTGAAGGACCAGTGACCAGGGGACAGCCAGACTTCAAGAGAGCTTGAGGAAGCAGCTTTGAGTCCTAAACTAGGCAAGGGAATAAGTTAGGTATTAAACTTCGACATCCTTTTGATGCTAGAGGGTGGTTTAGCTCAATCTAGTGGATTTTCGGGTTATAGGAGCCAGATCTATGTAGGATTTTAGCTTGCATGTATGATGTGATGTGTGGGAAGCCTTGCATGTGAATTTCTTGAAGGTTTATGGCTACTAAGCTTGCAAGAGACGTGCTCAAAGGAGATGAGTTTGGATTTCTCTTCAGATCTGTTTACTGGACACTCGTTGTTTGCTATTTTCATGCATTAAAATGTGCTATGATTTTGAGGTTACTTCCTTCTTGAAAAATGTTCTAAACATATTCATTTATGATATATATTTTACTCAAGATTTTCTAGGCTTAAAAGAGCAAGATTTCAGCTTCGTTTCACTCAAGACAGAATCTCATTTTGTGCTGAAACCCGTGACATTTTGGTGTTTAAAAGATTTTTATCAATTCTTAGGGTTCGATTTTTTAAAGATTTTTTTCACAAAAGCTTTTCATCACATCTTGAAGTTTAACATAGTTAAATTTTAGAGCAAACGGATGAGTTTTGGACCTTGAACCAAGCTGGTTTTGGAAAACATAATTTCTGGACACGGACATAGTTTTGATAACGATTTGAGCGATTTAATGCTCTTATTCTAGAAAGATCTGGGTCAATATGTCTTCATAAAAAGTGTTCTTTTAAGTGTCATTTATAACATATTTAAATTTGAGGATTTTTGAACTTTTTTAGTTATGTTTCTGGAATTAATCTTGGAGACATGCGAGTGGACTCAGTTTTTGCTAGCGAGGGCTGGTTGTGGTCTTGTGGTTGTTCTTGGTGTCTTGCTTGCTAGCAAATGTATATTTTGTGATTTGGTTGATTTTTGGCATGCTGAGAACTTATGCTTGATGGCTGTATGTGTGAGGTGCTTAGCATATGTCTGGAATCACGTGTGATAAGTTGCAAGGTAGTGTGTGAAGGGAAAACTTGTTTTGTGCATGCTAATACATTGAGATCTCTGTACACTGAGCTTGCTATGTTGTGGTGCATATGTGTATTAGTGGTGTTAAAAGTGTGCCCTAATGGAAGATTGTGATATGGTGATGTGTGAATGAATCCCATAAGAGATGTTCCATCGGATGGTGTTCCAGTGATGCCCTTGGGAACTGGGGATGCCCCAAACAGTGAGGCTTGGGATGCCTCGGTTAAAGTCACAAGGCCAGAAACCCTTGGACATCGGGATGCCTTGGAGGAGATGCCTAGGGCCAGCGTGCCCTTGGAAGTTTGGCCAGTGACTCGGAAGTGACTCGAATGGATCCAGCCAGCGTCCGGAGTTCAATCTATTTCAAGGGTGGATATGATATGATCACACATTGAAATTAATCAACAAGGCGTGTGAGTACGTGGGATGACGTTGCCATGTGTCATGAGTGATATAGCTAGTATAAGTACCTAGAGGGGGGGTGAATAGGTATATAAAAGATTTTTCTTGATAATTGCACAATACTAGACAGTTGATAGATTTGCGACAAACAATAATCGAAGTAAGACTGAGAGAAGGAAAGAGAGAATTGAACATGCGGTTTATAGTAGTTCGGCTTATTTCAAGCCTACGTCCACTCTTCTGCACTGACAACCTATTAGCTGGATTCCACTATGAACAAAGAGATGTTACAGCGTTGTTCTTCCTTGATTTCTTGGTGTAGGTGATCTACCACACTCGCTCAAGGTATCGCTAAGTATAGATACTCTTTGTGTATACAATTTCACTCAAAATGTATCGACTAATAATCAAGGAGCTTCAGACTCTGGAATTTCTCTATCGATCATGCACTAAAGTAACTAGAACGTCTTCCTTTTATACTCCTTTATGCCATCATACCCGTTGGCACTTACCAAAGGAATTCCTCTAATCTACCCGTTGGATGGAATCAATCAAGAAGATCATTCGAGCTATTAAAGGAACCTGACGATAGCCCATCAATTCTATTTGCCCATACAATTAGGATCTTGGTTTCCAAGAATAGAACCTTCCAAGAATATTTCGTCGACCATCGGATCTTCAAACGATCTTGATTTCGAATAAAAGAATCCGTTATATTTATCCAACCAAGAGATCTTCTCCAGAGGATAGGACTAAATCCTCAACCAAATTCTTCGGCTCTGGATTGCCTTCGTCACTGGATTAGAAAAACTGTCAATGAGAATAGTCTTGAGTCTTGAGTCTTAAGTCTGGTGATCTGAAAGTCTTCAGACTCTAAACAGAAGGTCTGCAATTATCCAGACTAGACTGATAGAAACGTTTTGTCAGCTTCAAAATATTCTGGAAAGATTTCTCCAACAATCTCCCCCCTTTTTTATGGTGACAAAACTTTCCTGTAGATTTGAACAACTTTGACCTGCAAAAACATTACTCAAGCAATATGGCTATCTCATGAAGATCAATAATTCAATCAGACTCTGCATCCACAGAAAATTGGTTAGTCTTTCATGAGTAATACCATACAACAACACTTGATATAAATGCAAACAGTCAAGCATCAAAATCTACACCCAAGTCAGTCAAATTCAAGTTCACACCCAAGTTCACTCAAGTCAAAAACAAACATATTCAAACACAAAAGAAATTTAAAGTCAAAGTTTAAAGTTCAAATTGCAATTCTCCCCCTTTTTGTCATCATTAAAAAGGTGAGAAAAGAGTCAAGTCTGCTTGGAAATGCGTACGATATGGAAATCTCCCATCGATTGTACGATGCCTTCCAGCCTCTTCAAGTCTTCCCATAGATGAGCCACCTCTTCTCCTTTGGCATTAGCTTGAATTTGAAGAGCGAGGTCTTTCATTTGATCCGCCAGGGTAACAGAAGATGCGTGTCCAGCATTCTTCATGACTTGAAGTTCACAGTCCAGAGCATAGATTTGACCCTTCATTTCCAGAAGAACATCAAGAATACGACGAAAATCCGCTGTATTGTCCGTCTGTGTGCTCGCATTTGCTCTCTCGGATGGAGTGAAGGCGGACGATGGAACTTCTGTGTAATCTTGCAGATTTGGTGTTGACGTATCATGTCCTTCCTCAGGCATTTGAGAAGCCTGAAAACCTTCTGGATTTGCTGGTGAGCGACTTACACCTTCACTGTTGACAGTATGTGGTGTAGTCCTTCCTTGCTCGCCATCTCCCCCTATCTCTAGGACCTCAAATGGGGAAGAGTGATGATCAGCATCTACAGACTTTTCTTTCTCTGCTTCTTCTTCTTCTTCAGCTTCTTTCTCTTTCTCTTTCTCTTGCTGCTCCTCTGCTTCTCTGTTCTTTGCGTATCCCTCTTCTTCTCTCTGTTCTTTTTCCTCTGCTTCTTTTTCTTTCATCTGACGTTCTGTTGATTCAGGTACAGAACGTCTAGTTCTTATTAATGCAGAGATAGTGAGATCTTCCTCTTCTTCTTCATCCTCCAAGATAAGAGTTCTTTTCTTTTTGGATGGAGCTCTCATGGGCTCCTTCCCTTTTCTCTTAGATGCAAAAGATGCTGGAGTGTTCACTTTGAATTCTCCATTGCCTTATCAAGCTCTTTCAGACGCATTTTTGTTAGCATTTTCAGACCTACCACTATTTTGTCGCATGGTCGAATACAAAGAGTATGTGGAGGTTCAATGTTCAAGTGTCTGAAGATCTTGGTCACAAGACCTGGGTAAGGCAATTGGCCCTTATCTTTCGCCATTGCTCTGTACATGTGAAAGAGAATGGTGTGAGGGAGAGAGAACTTCTTCCTTGTATTGATCGCGTACATCAATTTTGCCTCGGAGTTAGACACGTCAGTCTTGGATGTAGACTTTGGCCTGATACAGTTGATCACAATTTTGTGAAGCAAGATGTTGATGGCACGCATCCTTGTATAGGTAATTCTTCCCTCTGTAGACCTGTCTTTGACAAGCTCCAGTGTGGCACGAGCAATCGAAACTTTGATCGGTTGATAGTGTCCTCAATTATTTCTTCCTCCGGTTGTTGACCCGCACCTTGTGGGGTAGATGGTGTTGAGTGACGTGGTGGAGAGTGAATCGGGCTCTGTTGCTGACTCGATAAATCTTCTTCGGTGAGATCGAAATGGGTAGGCCCCTCCCTCATTCTCTGTGGTCCCCTGTTCGCGATTCTTGAAGACTTCCTCGAAGAAGACATCCTTCCTTGTCGTTGAAAGATTCCTTTACTCGCTTTCCCAAGAAAATAAGACAACTTTCTCGAAGATGAACACGAAGTAGAGACAGGATTGGGAGGAGAATGCCTTTTAGGGTTTTGAAGTTTAAGCGAAAAAGAAAACTGTATATATATAACTTAGTTTAAAAAGGAAAGATCAATCGGTACAAAGGAAAGTGAACAGACACCTCGTTTTAAAATCAATAACTGCCAAATAGAGGTTAATCTTTTTGAAAAGACAAGATTCCATTTTTCATGGAAATTATAAATTAACCGAACTAAAGATCGTACCATTTCAAGTTTGAATATAATAACAACTTACAGTCTATATCCATGAATGTCTGAGTCTGAGGGTTGGAGAGTCTTTAGACTTTAACTTCCTCGAGCTTCAAAATGTTGAGTCTGGAACGGATAAAATCGAATTGATTTTTCTCCAAAGGCTTTGTGAATATATCTGCTAGTTGACTCTTTGAATCAACAAATTGAATCGAGATTTCTCCATTTTGAACATGATCTCTGATGAAATGATGTCGAATCTCTATATGCTTTGCTCTTGAATGAAGGATTGGATTTTTAGTGAGATTGATTGCGCTGGTATTGTCACATCTGATCTCTGTGCATGAGTCTTTAATTCCAAAGTCTTGTAGCTGTTGTTTTATCCATAGAATTTGCAAACAGCAACTTCCAAGAGCTACATACTCTGCTTCTATTGTTGAGAGAGCCACAGTGCTTTGTTTCCTTGAAAACCAAGACACTGTCCTGCTTCCAAGCAATTGGCAAGTTCCCGAAGTGCTCTTTCTATCGACTACGCAACCGCCGGATCCGCGCTCGAATATCCCAGAAGATTAAAGTCTCCCTTCTTAGGATACCAAAGATCGATGCTTGAAGATGAAGCAACGTATTTAATAATACGTTTCGCAGCACTGAGATGGGATTCTCTAGGATCTGATTGAAATCTAGCACAGATGCAAACACTCAACAAAATGTCAGGTCTAGAAGCAGTAAGATAAAGAAGTGAACCAATGATGCTCCTGTACAGCTTTTGATCAACTTTCTTCCCTTCTTCATCTTTGTCTATCTTCAAAGAAAATGACATCGGTATGTCGATCTTTTTGCACTTTTCCAGTCCAAACCTTTTGACAAGATCATTTGCATACTTTTCTTGATGAATGAAAGTTCATTCCTCCGTTTGTTTCACTTGGAGCCCGAGAAAGAATGTTAACTCTCCCATCATACTCATTTCAAACTCATCCTACATAGACTTTGAAAATTTCTTGCACAGACTTTCATTAGGAGATCCAAAAATAATATCATCCACATATATTTGAACAAGTAAAAAGCTTTTGTTTTCCTTTTTGATAAATAAAGTAGTATCTACTTTACCTTTGACAAAACCATTCTGTATTAGGAACTTACTTAGTCTGTCGTACCAAGCTCGAGGTGCTTGCTTTAAACCATATAAGGCCTTTTTCAGTCTGAAGACTGAGTCTGGCTTTTTTGGGTCTTCAAACCCTGGTGGTTGTTCCACATAAACTTCCTCATAGATAAATCCATTTAGGAAGGCACTTTTGACGTCCATTTGGAATAATCTGAAATTTTTATAATAAGCAAACGCAAGTAATAGTCGAATAGCTTCTAACCTTGCTACTGGTGCGTAGGTCTCATCATAGTCTATTCCTTCTTCTTGCGTATATCCCTTGGCCACGAGTCTTGCTTTGTTTCGTACGACTTTTCCTTTCTCATTCATCTTGTTCTTGAACACCCATTTAGCTCCAATAACAGTTTTGCCTTTTGGTTTAGATGTCAATTCCCAGACATCATTAATGTTGAACTGTCTGAGCTCTTCTTGCATAGCTTCAATCCAGCTTTCATCAGATAAAGCTTCTTCTATGCTCTTTGGTTCAATTTCAGAAATGAGAGCCACAGCACTAGACTCTTCACGCCTTTTAGATCTGGTGCGAATTCCTTCATTGATTTCGCCGATAATGAGATCTTTGGGATGACTGGACTTTTGCTTCCAGTTACTGGTTGATTTGTTTGTTTGATGATCTCTTTCTTTATTTGAATCTTCACGAACAGCTTGATGCTGGTCTTCTAGATTTTGAGATGTTTCTTGAGTTGTAAGCTTTGGAGGGTTTGGAGCAGGTTCAGACTCTTCATGATGAGTCTGATTGAATTCATCTTGCGTAGAGTCTTGAAATTTGACATTCATTGACTCCTCCACGATCGGGGGCTCTTCTTGTTGTAGACTCGTAGGCTTTGCTTGATGTAGAATATCCAAGGAAGATGCCTTCATCGATCTTTCTTCAAACTTACCAACTCGATCTTTAGCATTTTTCAATATAAAGCATTTGCAACCGAACACATGAAAATATGAAACAATAGGCTTCTTACCTTTGAATAACTCATAAGGGGTTTTCTCTAGAACAGGTCTTAAAAAGACTCTATTAATGATATAGCACGCTGTTGAAACAGCTTCAGCCCAAAATCGTGAAGAAATCTTACTTTCAATTAAAAGAGTTCTAGCAATTTCTTGAAGAGATCTATTCTTTCTTTCCACAACTCCATTTTGTTCTGGAGTATATGGAGAAGAGAACATATGCTTAAAGCCAGATTCATCACAAAATTTTGTAAAATCTTGATTTTCAAATTCACCTCCATGATCTGTTCTTATACTTGAGATAACACACCCTTTTTCATTTTGAACCTTTTTAGCTAATTTTTCAAAATACGAGAAGGTTTCGGACTTACTTGCAAGAAAATATACCCAAGTAAAGTGGGAGTAATCGCCCACAATTACTAGGCAATATTTCTTACCTCCAATGCTCTGGGTTCTGGTTGGTCCGAAGAGATCCATGTGCAGCAACTGTAGTACATGATTAGTAGAAACATGATTTGTTGGCTTAAATGAATTTCTTACCTGTTTTCCCAGAATACATGGAGTGCATGGATCGGACTTTTGGTATGGTAATTTAGGTAGACCTCGAACAAGCTGTTTTGATGAGATTTTGGCTAATTGCTTCATGTTGACATGACCAAGCTTTCTGTGCCATAAGCTTGCTTCATCTTGAATTTTGATTAGGCATTGTGATTCATTTGGTTTCACATCCAGAAGATAGATATTTCCATGTCTTCGACCCATGAAAGACTGAGTAGAGTCTTTACTAATTCCAGAACATATTCCTTCTTGAAAGAAGATCTTGAAACCAGTATTACACAATTGGCTAATGCTGAGAAGATTATAATTGAGTCCTTCCACTAGAGAAACATTGCTTATTATGAGATTTCCAATTTTCACAGTTCCAAACCCCACAATACTTCCTTTGGTGTTTCCTCCAAATGAAACTTTTCCACCATTTACTTGAACAAGCTTTATGAAGTAATTTGAGTCTCCTGTCATGTGTCTTGAGCATCCGCTGTCAAGAAACCACTTTATCTTTTTCTTGACGGAGACCTCAAATTTACTGTCTGAGTCTGATCCAGAATCTGAGTCCGAGTCTGATTGTGCCATCAGACACAGGTTGGCATATTCTTCATCACTTTCTTCACACTCTGTATCACTCCATGTTTCGGCTTTGAGAGCTTTACGAAACTTTTCAGCTTTTCCTTTCTTCTTCTTCAGAAGAGGACAGTTGGGTCTATTGTGTCCCTTTTTCTTACATTCAAAGCAAACTACATCTTTGTTTGGTTCTTCATCATCAACAGACTTGGTCTGCTG
The DNA here is from genome assembly GCA_016097545.1 of Eucalyptus victrix. Classification (NCBI taxonomy): domain Eukaryota; kingdom Viridiplantae; phylum Streptophyta; class Magnoliopsida; order Myrtales; family Myrtaceae; genus Eucalyptus; species Eucalyptus victrix. Next base: position 33,980,231 of record CM027844.1, read on the forward strand.
TCTTTGAAAACTTTGTTTCTTTGAGTTGAACTTTCTTCCTTTTCTATTCAGCTTTCTGAATCTTCTTATCATAAGAGCAAGCTCCTCATCGTCCAGATCATCTTTAGAATCTGTATTATCAGAATCATCAATTGATTTTAATGCAATGGATTTCTTACCTTTTAGATCTTCATCTTCATTAATTCGTTCCACTTCATAAGACTGAAGAGTTCCAATCAGCTCGTCGACAGATAGTGGCATAATTCTTTGTGTCTCTCTTATTGAAGTCTTTATGTGATTCCAATCCTTGGAGAGTCCACGCAGTAGCTTGTTTACCTTCATGGGATCATAAATTTTTTGTCATTGATTCTCAAGACCATTGACAATATCTGTAAAACGGCTAAACATGTCAGTTATAGATTCTCCTGGTTTCATTTTGAAGGCTTCATATTGACCGAGGAGAATGTTAATTCTGGTCTCCTTCACTCGATCTGTTCCTTCATAGGTGATATGTAATTTGTCCCAAACTTCTTTTGCTGTAACACAAGAAGATATTTTGTTATATTCAGTTGGTGACAAAGCACAATATAAAGAGTAAATTGCTTTTGCATCGAGTGCTTGTCTCTTGATTATCTCTTCCTGAGTCATTCTACTGGTCTCAACAGTTTCTTTCCCTCTTTCAGAGACTGATGCAGCTGCAGGAGTAATTCCTCTTTCTACAACGTCCCATTCCAGAGGATCCTTTGATCGTAGGAAAGCTTTCATCTTGTTCTTCCAGATGTTGTAATCTTTTCCATCAAAGTAGGGTGGTCTGGTATTACTTTGCCCTTCCACCAGCCCTGGTGCTAGCATACTAGCCATGGATCTTTTATTCTGAAGTAAAACACTTCAAATAAAGTAAGTACACGAGCTCTGATACCAATTGATATAGCTAGTATAAGTACCTAGAGGGGGTGAATAGGTATATAAAAGATTTTTCTTGATAATTGCACAATACTAGATAGTTGATAGATTTGCGACAAACAATAATGAAAGTAAGCCTAAGAGAAGGAAAGAGAGAATTGAACACGCGGTTTATAGTGGTTCGGCTTATTTCAAGCCTACGTCTACTTTTCTGCATTGACAGCCTATTGGCTGGATTCCACTATGAACAAAGAGATGTTACAGCGTTGTTCTTCCTTGATTTCTTTGTATAGGTGATCTACCACACTCGCTCAAGGTATCGCTAAGTATAGACACTCTTTGTGCATACAATTTCGCTCAAAATATATCGACTAATAATCAAGGAGCTTCAGACTCTGGAATTTCTCTATCGATCATGCATTAAAGTAACTAGAACGTATTCCTTTTATAATCCTTTATGCCATCATACCCGTTGGCACTTACCAAAGGAATTCCTCTAATCTACCCATTGGACGGAATCAATCAAGAAGATCATTCGAGCTATTAAAGGAACCTGACGATAGCCCATCAATTCTATTCGCCCATACAATTAGGATCTTGGTTTCCAAGAATAGAACATTCCAAGAATATTTCGTCGACCATCGAATCTTCAAACGATCTTGATTTCGAATAAAAGAATCCGTTATATTTATCCAGCCAAGAGATCTTCTCCGGAGGATAGGACTAAATCCTCAACCAAATTCTTCGGCTCGGATTGCCTTCGTCTTTGGATTAGAAAACTGTCAATGAGAATAGTCTTGAGTCTTGAGTCTTGAGTGCTGAGTCTGGTGATCTAAAAGTCTTCAGACTCTAAACAGAAGGTCTGCAATTATCCAGACTAGACTGATAGAAACGTTTTTTCAGCTTCAAAATATTCTGGAAAGATTTCTCCAACAATGAGATGTATGATGGAGATTCTATGTGCCGTATGATGCATGAATGGAGTACATATGCACATTTCGGTGAAGTCTTCATGCATCATACTCACTTTAGCTTGTCTAGTTCGCATGATATCTTTGGTACCATATGCTGCCTTATTAGATGTAGTTCATGGTCATAATGATTTACTATGTTGGTGCTATTCTCACTATTGAGCAAAGCTAGGATCTCATTGTTTAATGCCATGCTTTATCCTTTACTGGGCATTGTTGCTCACCACTTATTTTTCCTCTTAGATCATTAGCTATAGATGTGACACCTTTAGTGACTTATGGCACGCCTATGCAGGTAGATGGCGTGTATAGGGACTTCGAGGATCGAGATTCTAGCCTTGTTTTGACTCGTTGAGTTTGTACTGTTTGGATAGATGATGGACGCCCCAATCATTTTCCTATGCGTTTTGTGTCCATATATCTCAACTTGAATGGGAGGTTGTTTGGCCCCATCCGTTGGTGATGTTTTGAGCTTGGATTAGGAGGTGCATGTGGTATGAAGGGATGTAGTGGATTAGGAAAACTATCGGGTAGAGGAGTTAGGCACTTTTTTGGCCTCTCCCAGGTGTTTTGTTCGGGTCATCTTGATGTGTGTATTGCCATGATGTAATTTTCAAGATGTTGTTTTCCTCTTGTAAATCCTATTTATGATAAATTAAGAGCAGCATGTTATCATTTTGAAATTCGTTCTTAAGTGTATTGTCTTTATGTGAAAGGCGTATATTCTTCTGCTTGCGTAATAGAAATTAAAGACTATAATTGAGGGTCTAGAGTGACGGATTGGGACGTCACACTAGGATTTTGCTTCTAATATTTTACTCCACAAGATCATCATCAACTGCATCAGACCCAAAACTGCTTCCAAAATTGATGTTTCTAGATTCGAGGCAAAAATGTTGTTGGCCATTAGCAATGGAGTTGCTTTCTCACTCCCTCACACAATCCTACTACACATGTACAAAATTTTCATGAAGGGAAAGGGACAACTACCGTATACAATCTTGGTAACCACATTTTTCCAACACTTTCAAATTCAATCACCATCCAATTTTTTCTCTAGAACTATTCTTCCCATGCAAATTGGACTCAAAATGATCTAAAAAATGAGATTAAAAGATTTCTCTAGAGCTTTGAAACTTTTGAAAAAGGAATCTACTAGCAAAGTTAAGATAGGATCTACGACTGAGAAGAAGAGCAAAGGAAAGAGCGTTGTCTCACAAACTCCAAAAAATAATCGAGATGTTCTTCTTCCACAAGATGAAGAAGAGGAAGATGAGGAAGATGAGACTGTCTCTGATATTGTGGCAAATATTGCCATGTGTGACCCTCTTGGTGACATAGCCGATTCTGAAGAAGAAGAAAAAGAGGATGAGAGTGAGAAAGAACTGGAAGAAGAAAGTGAAGGAGAAGAAATTGGAGTAAAAGAGAGTGAGGAGAATGATTTAGATGATGAAGAAGGAGATGCGAATCTAATCAAGGGACAACATCAATCTACCAACGAATGAAAAGATACGAGGGAGTTTAATGTAGGAGATGCTGAAGAGAAAGGAACTGGTCAACAACCTAGTGTTGGAAGAGAAGGAGCTCATTTTGGAGATTAAGGCACGCCAATATGGGATGGAGGTTGAAATCCAGAAGTTACATGTTGCTCTCGATACTACCTCAAAATCTCTCACTAGAAAGGTACAGTCTCTTGATGATAAGGTTCGGAACATGACTTAACATGCATCTCAGAATTTAGTGAAGGTTGAGACTATCCTCCATTAATGCCTAACTAAGCTTGAGGAGACCATGCAGACTTTGGAGGATTTCTGACTTGTTCATGTTCCTAGGCAACCATGATCCTTTTCAACACAAACTTTTTTTTTCTTATTTTCCTTGTGCTTATTTGATTCTCTTTTTGCTGTTGACAAAAAAGGGGAGAGTTTTGCAGATTTGAAGCTTGACTAGTGCATGATTGGTGTTTCTTTTATGACTATTGGTTGGTGTGTTTTTTGTGAGTACAGACTATGTGTATTTTGTGAAGACTTATGCAAACTTTATTGTGCTTACTATTTGTTATCTTTATCAATTATCACGTGCTGCTAAAATGTTGTTTTACAAAATAACTTTCATATTATGCTTAAATTTGCATGAAAGTTTTGTCATCATAAAAAATTGGGAGATTGTTAAAAAAACTTCTACCAAGTTTTGAAGTTGACAAGACTTTCTTGTTCTTGTTTTTATTCTGAAGAATAATAGACTTCTGAAGTCATATCACAAACTCTTATCAAAGTCTATTTGTTCAAGAAGTCTTTCTCACTCTCACTCTAACACAATCTAGACTGAAACCAAGTCCAAAACGAAGATAAAATCAGACTTAGATTTATTGATCTTGCAACAAGGATTCAGTATGAACATAATAGGGATTTATTCTTTAATATAGAGCTTTCCTATGAAGAATCTCACTTACCTTTTTATAAATGCATTGATGGAATCAATCACAAATTGACGAAATTAATCTTGAAGATAAGTTCCTTTTTGAGAAGCATCTACTTATGGAAATCAAGATTCTGATTGTATAGGCGACTAGAATCAACGGATTTTCATCTCAATCTTCAAACGGCTACAAGATTTCCTTAATAAATTCTATCTAACACATTGATTGGAAGAAATTCCTCTGGAGAATGCTAACGGCTAGTAAAGCATGAAAGAGTATTTAAGAAGGCCATTCTATCTATTTGATAGATGGCGCAAAAATTGAAATTTCAAAGTCTAAAGTCTTTTCAACCATTTGTTCTTCAACGACAGCTCTTATAAATTGTAATTAATAGGGAAAATCACAAGAGTGACTTAGTGAAAGAAAAATAAATCTGCCACTGAGTGTTTGCACTTGAAATATTGTTCTTCTCTATTGATACTTTAGTGAATTTTAATCAGAAGGCTGCCAGTGTGGAAGAGTTAACGTAAGCTTGATCTAAGCTGAATCATTGTAAATCTCATAAGCAATTTTCTCTTTCTTTAACTATTTTCAATGTTATCTGTTGCATCCTGTTTTTAAGTATTGCAAAAACTATACTTAAAAACTATTTCATCTCTCATCTGATTCTGAATTTTCGCCAAATGTCCGGTGGCTCGTTTAATTGGACTTTGATCCTTTTTCAGACTTTACTCGTAACTTATTTTATTCCACATTTATTTGTCAAGGTTTATTTTAAACACCTATCCACCTCCCTCTAGGTGTTAGTACTAGCATTTTCAAGATATAATTTAGGTGTTTTTTTTTTAAAATTATCCATATCTCTTAGGATTACTTATATATTTCTCTTTAATTGTACATTATCTTAGATAGTCATCTAGATTCATGTACTCTTCTTTCTTACATATTGAAGTATACAAAAATTTCACAATTGTTTCTTTGGTTTTTATATTTTGGTGATGCGTGACTAGAATGAAAGGGTGAGAAATTCATTTTTGGGCTAGTGTCTTAAGGATAGAGTGTGTGGATAAATGTTTTTTGGGATGAGGAAGATGGAATGTGTCGTTGTTTTCTTTTTAAAATGGGAACTTGTTCGAATTGTGTAATTGAAGCCAAATGGGGTGTTTTATAAATGAAATGAAGTTAGGATAGATGTAGCTCAACACCAAGGCCTAAAGAAACAATCCACCGGCCAAGAATGAAGAACTTAAAGCTTGCCACCATACAAATGGATAAAGAACTGAATTTTGAAGGAAATTACTCACTTCAAAAGGAAATATCATATATTGCAAATCAGGTCAATCTTACACATTGTACTAAGACTCTCATAATAAATGCCAGCATACTTTACTTTCTTACACTTTAGCCTAGTAGTGAAGACTATCTCCCACTCTTTCAAACTTGCAATAAAGATTCTCTGATAATCTAACATTGCATTAAAGACTCTAATGTAAGAAGACAAGCTAAGCATACTCTACATTTTTACACTTTAGCCTAGTAATGAAGACTAGCTCCTCACTCTTTCAAACTTGCAACTAAGACTCTTTGACATCCTAGCCTTGCATTAAAGACTCTCTAATATAAGAAGACAAACTAAGCACACTAGAGCAATTAAGACATAAGAAGACAAACAAAGCACACCAAATAGAGGGAACACATCCATCGCTTCCTCAACCTTGCTTTTAAGGCAACAATCATCAATAAATGCTTTCTTGTGTGCCCTGGAGCCATTGGACCATGTTGAGGATGAATTTGCTATGTGTTTCCATGATTGCCAAGTTGGCTTGATGGATTGATGAAGCTTGAGTTTGGATGGCTAGGTAATTATTGGAAGATTCAAGTTTTGATACTCCCGCATCACTTTGAATCAAAGTTAGACGATCTTGAAGTGCATAGGGTACACACACACACACACACACACACACACACACACACACACACACACAAGTGCACACAAGAGTGCAAACCTCGAATATTGTGTCATTTCCTTGGTATCATTGTTTGTTATGTTCAATGGTATCGTTAGATTCTATGTTAGTCTATTTTGTTGTCGCATAGCCTGCACAACATTTGGGGCAACCTATTGTGACCACCAGTCTGCCTGTTGCAACGACAGCCTTCTACCATGATGATAACCTCCTACATGTAGCTTGTATTCTAGGCATAACAACCCAAAATAGGTAAGCAACCAAGTCAATGCTAACTAGATCTCTCCTCAATACACTAAATTGCATTGACATTTTTCGAGTAATTTTTTTTAGCTAAACTAAAGTTGACTTCTATGCACCTTGAGTTTGAGAAGGATATTAGAAATAATTAACTATCAAATGTTAGAGGTAATTATGATATATCTCTTGATTTTTTTATATATCTTAGGATTGTGTATATATTACCCTTTCATAATGTGACATCCCAGATTTTCAATCATATTTTCTATTGAATAAATTGGGCATTTCATCGACGCGCCTATAAGGCTGTTCTCAAAGCTGATCACTCTCAAGATAACTAGACTATCAATGAAAGCCATTAAGAAATTTTAATGCGATAAGCTTGAGAATTCAACCATAAATTAGCTTCTCGACCGTGCTCATCTTTAAAGGCCATTACGGCACAGTTAAAAATCGATTTGAGATCACATATAGATCAATTCGACTGAGATGTGTGGCTAATTGTTAGTGACACTACTAAATTGGAAAATTCTTATTGGCCGACACTAGACTAATTTTTCTATCGTATTAGTACCCTATGTCCGTATTTGAATTCTCGAGATTTTCACGACAACCGAGAGTCGTCAATGTGTCGAGTGGGTTCATTGTGTCTCGAAGAAAATTGACCACGGGTCATTTACACTAAAAATATCTAAAAACTACCCGATAGCCTAGGTCACGCTAAAAATGCGCCTAATTAAAATTAACTGCAAATTTGAATCCAATTTTAGAAATTAAAGGTTATGTCATGTCACAATTAATTCTTGGAATGTTGATTCAGTCTTAGAAGATTTTTCTACAACTTGAGACTCTTTGGGAAAAAAGTCATTCTAAGGCCCTTTTTGTTCAGAAAAAGACAGGTATCGTTTTTTTATCACAAATTTGGGAAACAAGTGAGTTGTATTGATGAAGAAAAATATTGATTTGATCGAGGACTCGACAATGGAATTTATTGAGGCCAAATTGGGTTGAATCAAGCAATGATCGATGTCCAATTGAGAGAGAAGGCTTGCAAATTCGTATGCCCCATTGCCTAGCCATTTTTGGACCACTTCAAAGGTTGCAAAGTGAAGCTCAGTGGCTAAATTGCAGCCAAGGAAGTGCTGGTGGCTGAGGATGAAGTCAATGGGACAAGCTTGTGGAAAAACAAGGCAAAGTGGCCCCTCCAACCCCATCACTTCCCTCTCTCTCCCTTAGCCAGTCGACTAGCCCATCCTCCTTCCTCCTTATGCCATGCAAACTCCAGCAAGCTAGAGAAGAAGCAGCAAGGCCGCCAAACCATCCCTCACGTCGTCGCATGCCTCACCGCCCACACCAAATCACCGTTAGTCTCCCCGACCACTTGTGCGAACACTTCGCCCCCACCATGCGACCTTGACACCTAGCAACCCTTGTTCCGCCATTCAGCAGCCCCCCCTCAGCATGTGTCGGAGTTGTTTGGTCCGCTTCCAACGCCTGTGAGTACCCACCAAAACCTAGTTTGGTTCTTTCACCCTTTCCCATTCAATTCCCACTTTAAACCGGCTTGGTCCCCTCTGTTTCAACACCAAACAAAGAGCAAAAGTTATGGGTTCCCTAGCAGCTTCAAGGCCAGTTTTGAGGTGGTTTTGAGCCTCGAAAGTTAAGCCCGCTTTGGAAAAAGTCGGTCTTCGTTGCGTTCCTAACGTTTTGAACCGAACGGATTGCGAATCAAGTGAGTTGAACTCACTAATCTTCGCTTAGTTGGTTAATTATGGGCACGTTTGGTAACGTTTCAGTTCAAAATTGTTCTAGGGAACAGAAATAGAAAAAAGTATTTCTGTTCGGGAATAATTTTTGACCAGAAAGATGCGTTTGGTAAACTTGTTTCAGGAATAAAAAATGAATAGAAACACATTCGGTAAATTTAATATTTATATTCTTTTTTCTTTTAATTTTTTTAAATATTTTTATTTTATTTTTCCTTTTTTTCCTTTATTTTTTATTTTTCTTCTTTCGGCCGGTCGCCGCCTTTGGTGACCGACCGATGGGGCCAGCAACCTCGCCCGCCCGGCCACGGCGAGGCTCGCCGGCCCCGGCGAGGCTCGAGGCTAAGCCTCGCCGGGCGGCGTCGAGGGTCGGCAACCCCGGCGAAGCTTCGGCGAGGTTGCCGACCCTTGACGACATCGCGATGGCCGATCGCCGACCATGGCCGAGGCCGGCGACTAGCCAAAGAAAAAAGAAAAAAAAAAAAGAAGAAGTGTTTTTTCAAAATCGTTTCTAGAATAAGAAACAATTTTTTTTTTTTCTTTTCTATTCTTTTTGTGTTCCGAGAACAAAAAATCCGATTTTGAACAAAAACGCAAATAAACGCGTTTTTGTTCTTTTTTTGTTCCTAGGAACAAAAAAACAAAATTTCTGTTCATAAACAAAAAAAAAAAAGAATGAAAACATGTAGGCCCTATGCTTATGGGTTGATTAGATTAATTAAGCATGATTTAGGTGGATAGATTAGATTAGATTAGTTAATTTAATTATCTGCCAATGCATGTTAGATGGTTAGTTAGGGACATTAGCAAGTAGACACGTGCTATTATTTATTTAATGAACTTGGAAGTTTTCCGAGTCCGTTTCGGCATCCAATTAGACATTGCAGGCCTAAGTTGGATTTATTGCATTTATTTAATATTTTTCGTAATTATTTATTTATTTATTTTCCGGAAATTAGGTTGGGATAATCGACAGTCGGAATTTTATGCCGGTTATTATGGTATAGTCTATTTATTTGTTTGAGCTCTAAATTGTGTTGAATTGATTTAATTGTAATTTTAGGATTTTATTCATAAATTAATTAATTTTGGTAATTAATGGGAAAGTTACTAGGCATCGATCTACAAGGTCAAAAATCCATTTTTCGGACTATTGAAAGAAGTGGGAGATTGAAAGTAAAATTATTATATTTTGACTAAGGTCGACCGTGTACCCACACACAGTTATTTTATCGAGAATGATTAAAAAAAAAATAGAGTTGGTTATATGATTGGGATGGTATACTATATTTGCCCACGAACGATATGTCAACTTAGCATAGAGTAGTATACCGGTATCATAAATCAGCCTACGGGCGATATGTCAACTTAGTAGAGAGCGGTGTACCTTATTAGTTTTGACGGAATATGTCAACATATTATATAAGCCTACGAGTGATATGGCAGCTTAGCAAAGAGCAGTATACCTTAGTAGCTTAGATTGAGCATTGTCAGTATACTATATCAGCTTAAGAGCGATATGATAGCTTAGCAGATAACAGTATACTGATATATTATATTAACCTACGGGCGATATGTAAGCTTAGTAGAGAGTAGTATACCTTATTAGTTTTGATGGAATATGTCAATATACTATATCAACCTACGAGCGATATGATAGCTTAGTAGAGAGCAGTATACCTTATCAGCTTAGATTGAGCATTGTCGGTATACCATATCAATCTAAGGATGATATGGTAGCTTAGTAGAGAGTAGTATGCTCGATCATCTTAGAAGCGAGCTATACTATCTATTTATCAGCTTAGCAGTGAGCAGTCCTGATATGAGTAGACTTTATAGATAGTATGGATAAGCCGATCAAGAAAGGATCGTGATGACATGTAATCGACTGAGTTGATTAATCAATAATTTGATCGGATGTTATGAATTGATTGATAGACGTGATTTGAGACATTTGTAAATGATATTAACTTACAGGGTGGAACTGAGGCCAAGGTAAGTCCTCTGACCCATGTTGTGCTTAAGTAGCCCTTAGGGCATATTGACTTCCTAATCTAGTCTTAGGAGGGTAGAACTTGTTGAGACGTAGTCTCACCTTGTTATAGGACAACATTTCAAGTCCCTAGATAACAGCACCTCCCCCTCCTCCCATGCATTTTGATATATTGTAGGAAATTACAAAAGTAGGTTATCATATTCCGATATACCCTCACCCTAAACGATTGGAGTATGTAATGGTCAAATCCACCGTAGATGATCTACCACACTCGCTCAAGGTATCACCAAGTATAGACACTCTCTCGTATATACAATTTCGCTCAAAATGTATCGACTAATAATCAAGGGTTGACATGGGTGAACTCAAAAAGGTACCTCATAGGTACCGGTCATGGTATCGTTAGTACCATGACAAGCGAAGGGAGGGTCCTGTGCCGGAATCTGATGTACCTCAGTATGTTTTGGAGGTTGCGCTCGAAAAAGGCACAGCAAATCTTAAGGGTGGATCAGTAGTGGATGTCAAGGACCCCAAACTCGAAGGCGATTTTGACTCTCCAGTGTACTTAGCCGAGGCCGCCAACTGGAGTGAGAAAGAAGGGGAGATTGCTGAGGACAATGAGATGGAGCAAGACGAATTTAGTAATGATGAATAGCTGTGGTTGTTAGACCCCCATTGTCACACCTCAATCCTTGAACGAGTGCCCATCCCTCACCTGGTCAATTAATAGCGACGTCCCAGGATGCATTGCCAACCCTTTTATTTTGATACACATGCGGAAGCATAAGATAATCCCAAAACAATAAAACAATGGGATAGAAAAGTATAGCTATATTTTTCACATCTGAAAACCACAACCACACTTTTATACAAAGCAAACCGCATAGTATAAATTACAATACTATTCACTAAAAGCTGAACTATCACACATCAATTCTCGGCCTAGGGTTTGCAAACAAGATGGGATCTTAGTCCTCATCCGTACTCAAGATCCTCCTCTAGATCCTCCTCTTCTTCAAATCCTCATTAGGTTCATCCAACAAGTAATCATCCTCCGGTTCCTCCTCCCAGTTCTCTTCGAGGTACACCTACTCTTAATCGACTTCTTCTTCTAGCATGCTCCAACTAGAGTCTACTGCTGACTGTACTGGAGAGTCGTAATTAGTCTCGAGCTTAGGGTCCTTGGCATCCGCCACTGACCCATTCTTGTGATCAGCCGTCCCCTTCTCGAATGCTTTCTCCAAGACGAACATAGGTACATTACCTTCCGGCATAAGACCCTTTCTTCGCCCATCATAATACTCACGATACCACGACCGGTACTAGTGGGGCCTCAGGGCATCTTTACCCACGTCAACCCAAATGATTGACTGAAATAAAACATACTCTAGTCATTCCGGGTGGGGGTGAATCGGGAAGTGGGTCTCTATCTCTATAACTTCCTTTGGTATATCGAAATGCATAGGAGGACGAGGAGGTGAAGGTGCGGCCATTGAGACAATGTCTCAGCGAGTTCTACCCCTTAAGACTCGATTAGTAAACCAATAAATTATCTGGGCTGCCTATGCACACACGGGTCGGATAACTTACCTTGGCCTCAGATTCCACATGTATATTAGTCTATTCTACAAAATGACCTATAGGGTTGTTCGTGAAATTCAAATAGGCACCCAATCATAATATCACGGAGATTGATGATTAATAAACCAATTAAATACTAAAATAGACTAATTCTAAAATCGATAAAAACATCGATCAATCGATCCGATTTCACCTAGTCAATTACATGTCAAAAAAACCATTGTTGGTCATTTCAATCTATATCTCTATGTGAATTAAAATAAACATGAGTGCATTAAAAACTATCCATTCTCCAAAATGACTTATAGGATCACCGAGCCAGTATTTTAAACGATTCATTCTTCAAAATGACATGTTGAGTCACCGAGCCATTATGGCATATTGTCCATTCTACAAAATGACCTATAGGGTCACCGAGCCTACATTGCATACCGTCTATTCTATAAAATGACCTATAGGATCACCGATCTTGTATATAACATGGTACTTCGAGTGTACAATCAATTTGTTCTTTTATTCATTTCTAACAAAAGTACACGTGTATGGGTACATGGTCATCCTTAGCCAAAATATTATGATTTTTCTTTCCACAAATCCCACCCTTATCTATAGTCCACCAAAACATTTTTGGTGATGTCAATCGACATCCAGTTATTTTCCAATTAATTATCCAATTTAATTAATTTAGAAAAATAATCTAATAATCACAAACAATTCATTTTAGCACAAAATAAAGCTCAATCAAATAAACGGGCTGCACCACGATAGTCACCATAAACTTCCGATCGTCGACCATCCCGATCTAATTTCCGAAAAATTAATAATTAATTAAATTAATTACGAAAATTAATAAATAAATACTAAAAATCCAATTTAGGCTTGTAATGCCTAATTAGAAGCCAAAACGGATCGGGAAAAATCCCGAGATTCATTCAATAAATACTAGTACATCTCTACTTGCTAATTACACTAACCAATTGCCTAACATGCATCATTAAACCACTAATTTAATTATTCTAAACTAATCTAACCACCTAATTATGCTTAATTAACACTAATCAACCCTTAAGTATCATTGGCAAACTAAACAAGGATTAATGAGCTAAACTCACTCGTTTCACAATCCGCTTAGATTGAAACGTCGGGGACGTTGCAAGGGACAATTAACTCCAAAGCGGGCCTAGGGTTTAGGACCCGGAAACACCTCAACATGACCTTAGAACCCTGTTGGAAACCCACTTGTTGAGTTGCTGGTCTTGCTGCAAAATAGAAAGGAAATGAGCTGGGTTGGCAAGACGGAGCGGATGGTGGACCGGTAGAGGTTGAATGGCCAACAGCTAGGCCCCGGCGAGGGTGAATGGTCTTCAACACGAGTTGAGGGGCTGCTGGACGATGGTTGAGTTGGTGGCTGGATGCGTGAGGGAGGCGGTGCGCAGCATGGCAGCATGCGCATGGGCGGATGCGCGCAAGACGAACGGCAACAACGGTGCTCCAACGTCCAAGTGGTGGCTACTCCAATTGCTGGTTTTCTTCTGCGCTGCTACTGGAGGCGTCGCACAAATGGAGGGGGAGAGAGAGATGGACAGTGGAGTGAGAGGGAGGGAGAGAGAGGAAGGATAGAGATGAGAGATGGAGGGCCCCCTTTGGCCAAGTTTTCCACAAAAAATATCTCCAAGAATCATCCTAGGCCAAGTGTTTGCTCCTTGGCTGGTATTCCCCACTAAAACACTTCTAGAAGGTAAGTTGAAGAGGTTCAAAAGTGGTGGTAGATGGGGGCTACGAATTTGTTAGCCACTTCCTCCCATTGGACACCAATTCCTCTCTAATTCTATCTCATATGACCTCAATAACTTCAAGTGGTCATCCATTGATCATCTCAACATTTTTCATCACCCATATATCCATCATGCTTTCAAATTTTGCCATAAAAAACAATCCTTGGCTTTTTCTGCACAAAAACGACATTACTACAACTTTTTCCCAAAAAGTATAAGGTTTCAAAAAATCTTCTTAGACTGAGTCATGGGTCTTAAAATTTATTACGACATGACAGAATCTTCAATTCTAAAATCGGACTCAAATTGGCAGTTAATTTCACTCCAACACATTTTTAGCGTGACCTAAGTTACCGAGTAGTTTTCAGAACTTTTTAGGGTAAATGACTCGTGATCAATTTTTTTCGAGCCACAATGAACACATTCAACACATTGGCAACTCTCAGTTATCATGAAAATCTCGAGAATTCAATCACAGACACACGGTACCAAAACGAAAGTAAAATCAAATTAGTGTTAATCGATGAGAAATTTTCAATTTAGTGGAGTTATCTATGATCGGCCACACATCTTAATCGAACTAGCCTATCTTTGATCTCAAATCGATTTTTAATTGTGCCGTAATGATCTCTAAAGATGAGCACGGTCGAGAAGCTAATTCCTAGTCGAATTATCAAGTCTATTTCCTTAAAATTCCTTAATGGCTTACCCAGCTAGTTTAGTTATCTCGAGAGTGATCAACTCTGAGAACAGCCCTATAGACGCGTCGATGAAATGCCTCGATTAATTCAATAGAAAACAAGTTGAAAATTTCGGATGTCACACCCGCCCCCTATTCGAGAACTTGCCGTGGTGTATATGTTTTTATATACCTAGACCAACTTGTATAATATATGACATAGTCTTCTATGTATGTATGTAGATGAGTGTGGTTGTGTGGTTTAAAATTTTATGGCTCTGCTTTTCTATCTCATTGTTTTATTGTTTGGGGATTTATATATGATTCTGCATGCGTCTATTAAAATGAATGGGTCGGCGATGCATCCTGGGATGTCGCTATTTAATCGACCAAGGTGAGGGATGGGCACGTGCTCGGAGAATCGGGGCATGATAGATTTTACTTATCTTTGATTGATATGTTATCTTAGATAATCATTTAATGTAGTTTATAAATAGGCCCACTGCTCTTCTTTTATACACATCAAATATGCAGAAATTCCACAATTCTCTATTCTGCTTGTTTCTAACATTCGGACCCCTAGAGTGCCAAAAGTTGGCATAAATGGACACTTAAGTGCCAAAATCAGAGCAAAATTAATCACTTAAGTACCGTCGGTGAAAAAATCCGGCAAAAACGCTAAAGTGGCAATTTTCCGGTGAGCTGCACACAAAATGACGTCATTTTGTATGTTGATGTGGCTAAACAAAGTGTCAAAACAATATTGTTTTGGTATAATTCGAATTTTACTATAATAATTAATTAAATTAAATTTTAAAAATTTATTTATTTATTTATTTATTTATTTCAAAGGGGGGGGGGGGGAAGGAGGAGGAGGGAGGTAGCCAACGGCGATGGTCCTTGGGTCGGCCGATGGTGAAGGATCCTCTAATGAAAGTCGGCAAGTTTTCCTATGCATGATGAGTTTGAAATGAGTATGATCGGATCAAAGATGAAGAAGGAAGAAAGTTGATCAAAAGCTATCATTGGATTTCTTGCTTCTAAACACGACATTTTGTTGAGTGTTTGCAGTAGGTTTCAATGAGATCTAGAGAATCCTAAGGAGGGCATGCTAATGATCTTGCCCTCGCCGTCCGAAGATAGACAAAGATGAAGAAGGGAAGAAAGTTGATCAAAAGCTACAAGATCGGCCCTCGGCCAAGAATGTTGAGTGTTTGCCCTAGCCAACCCTCCCCCACGTATTTTTCGGCTTTGGTATCCTAAGAAGGGAGACTTTAAACGGTGGGGACACATTCAAGAGCAAAGCATATAGAGATTCGACATCATTTCATCAGAGATCATGTTCAAAATGGAGAAATCTCGATTCAATTTGTTAATTCAAAGAGTCAACTAGCGAATATATTCACAAAGCCTTTGGAGAAAAATCAATTCGATTTTATTCGCTCCAGACTCAACATTTTGAAGCTTGAAGAAGTTAAAGTTTAGAGACTTTCCAACTCGACTCGACATTCATGGCGTAAGTTGCTATTATATTTAAACTCGAAAAGGTACGATCCTTCGTTCAGTTAATTTATAATTTCCGTGAAAAATGGAATCTTGTCTTTTCAAAAGGATTAACTTCTATTTGGCAGTTAATGATTTTAAAAAGAGGTGTATGTTCACTTTCCTTGTACCGATTGATCTTTCCTTTATAAACTGAGTTTTTATATATATATACAGCTTTTCTTTTTCACCGAATCTTCAAAACCCTAAAAGGCATTCTCCTCCCAATCCTATCTCTACTTCGTGTTCATCTTCGAGAAAGTTGTCATCTTTTCTTGGGAAAGCGAGTAAAGGAATCTTTCAACGACAAGGAATGATGTCTTCTTCAAGGAAGTCTTCAAGAATCGCGAAATGTGGGACCACAGAATGAGGGAGGGGCCTACCCATTTCGATCTCACCGAAGAAGAAGATTTATCGAGTCAGCAACAGAGCCCGATTCACTCTCCACCACGTCACTCAACATCATCTACCCCACAAGGTGCGGGTCAACAACCGAAGGAAGAAATAATTGAGGATGCAGACCCTGTAAGAGTCCAAAAACCCTCTTTTATTTACAAGCTTTACTGTGCGTTGAAGAGCACTGGGACTCCGCTGAACTACGTGGATGATTTCCTAAAGGATAAGAATTATAGGAATGAGTATATAGTAATCCGACTGAACGGAACGATGATGATAAAATGTTCAAGTGAATTTCAACCTAGAATGGGTATTGCTGCGAAGGTGAAGGGAAAAAGAATAGAGTTGTTTAAATCGAAGGAACAGGAGAATCTGTTCTTCAGATTGTTAAAACGAGGGGTGACAAACCCTAGGAGTGTTGATTTCGATTTCTTGGATGCCATTAATGTGAACTTAAGGGAGAAGTTCAATCTGCTTCAACTTGAGCAATTTTGCACCGATACCACAGATGGCTATGCGCAATTAACGGCATACTTCTATTCGAATTTTAGCTTTTTAGATGCGAATAGAATATCATTCAGTGTTCGAGACCAGGACTATATGATAGATGTGGACATGTTGGCTGACATAATTGGAGTTGAACGAGGACGCTATCAACCGATCAAAGTCTCAATTGTTCATGCCTCATTGGAACTTGTCAAAGATAGGGATAGAGGGAAGCTACACCACATGTTGTCACCAGTGAAGGTCTAAGACGCTCACCAGCAGATCCAAAAGATTTTCAGGCTTCTCAAATGCCTGAAGAAGGACATGATACGTCAACTCCAAATCTGCAAGATTATACAGAAGCTCCATCGTTTGCATTCACTCCATCCGAGAAAGCAAATGTAAGCACACAAACGGACAATTCAGCAGATTTTCGTCGTATCCTTGATGTTCTTCTGGAAATGCGGGGTCAAATCTATGCACTGGACTGTGAAATTTAAGTCATGAAGAATGCTGGACAAGCATCTTCGGTTATCCTGGAGGATATAATGAAAGATCTAGCTCTTCAAATTCAAGCCAATGCCAAAGGAGAAGAGGTAGCTCATCTAAGGGAAGACTTGAAGAGGGAAGGCATCATCCAAACATGATGGGAGATTTCCGAGATCGTGCGCATTCCTGCTGCATTCGACTATTTTCTCACCTTTTTAATGATGACAAAAAGGGGGAGAATTGCAAATTTGAACTGAACTCTCTAAACTTTGACTTTAAATTTCTCTTTTGAGTGTTTAAATGTTTGTTTTTGAGTATGACTTATGTAAACTTGGGTGTGAACTTAAATTTGACTAACTTGGGTGTAGTTTTTGATGCTTAACTATTTGCATTTATATCAAGTGTTGTTGTATGGTATTACTCATGAAAGACTAACCAATTTTCTGTGGATGCAGAGTCTGGTTGATTTATTAATCTTTATGAGATAGCCATATTGCTTGAGAAATGTTTTTGTAGGTCAAAGTTGTTTAAATCTACAGAAAAATTTTGTCACCATCAAAAAGGGGAAGATTGTTGGAGAAATCTTTCCAGAATATTTTGAAGCTGACAAAACGTTTTCTAGCCTAGTCTCGGATATTTGCACTTTCGATCACCAGACTCAGTCACCAACTGCCTTCCTCCTCCTTCTCTTTCGCTGGATAAAAATTTTTTTTAAATATATAAATTATTATTTTGTTTTAAATTTATTTTAATTAATTTTTATATTATATTAAAATTCAAAATATGCAAAAACGACGTTGTTTTTGTGTGTGTTTTGCTGATTTAACATTTCGGCGAGCCACGTAAGCAAGAAAATTAATTAAAAAAATGCCACGTAGGATTTCCGGCAAGACTCACCGGATGTGGCACTCAAATGTCCAATTTTTCATAAAAAGTGGCACTTAAGTGCACTTTCGTAAATTTTGTCACTTAAGTGTCCATTTGTGCTAATTTTTGGCACTTGAAGTGTTCTTTTGTTGCTTGTTTCTTATCTTTTTTGAGATTTTCTAACTGTATTTCTTTTATCAAAGTAAAATAGTAAAATATGATGCTTGCATATAAGAACTGCTTTTTCTTTTGCTTTTTTGTTCTTATGAGTTGCAAGAAGAAGAACAGAAAAACCGCTTTAGTATAAGCCTTGGTGCAATGTACCTAGAGAGGGAGATGATGTATGTACTTTTCAATAGTTAGACTTCATGGTAATAAATAAGCACACGCATGACCTGAACCTCTTGGCTGGCTAGAGGAAATTAGGTCCGGCGGATGGGCATAAAACCCAACAACGGCGGAAAAAATAAGCTCAGTTTCATCACAACCTGGCCCTTGGGCATCGGTCGCGGCAGCGGAAAGGTTGGAACACGAGAGGCAAGAAAATATTGCATCATTTTTATATCATGCCAATCAAGCCAATTTGGAACATGCGAGTATTGCCAGACGACCCATTTTATTAATAGTTGAAATAGTTTTGGTACACATGATTTACAATTCATGTAATAACATCACGAAGAGACAGAGAGATGGGATCGGATCCCATTAAAATGGATGTATAAACGACCATCTTATTCCAAGAAAAGACTAGCTCTACGTTGCAGTGCATCAGCATCCAAATCGATACCATCGCCCACAGGTTATTAGGACGGCGTATTAAACGAAACTAAACGGAAGCACGAAAAACCAAACGCGAATCGCCCGGCGACGGCAAGTGTCTTCATCAGGTCTCCCCCAAAACGGACGGAAAGCGAAGAAGAATCAACAAGGCGGCATGTCGGGAGGTGGCGACAGCAAGTGGGTGTTCGGGGGAACTCCATTCCTCACGATGAACGCCGTGTCCATGCCCCATGTCAGGTGCCGCTCTATGTGGCAGTGCATGAACCACACTCCTGCCCATTTTTGTCACAATCAGTTCTAGTAATTTTCTATCTACGCAATAGATATCTGTATAAATTGCTTTGTATGACATTAATTTAAGCATAGGTTAAAAGACACAAGCACGGAAAAGAATATAGGGCCGAGATAATACCAATAGATATTAACACATATAAAGCCTAAGTCAAACATTAGTTCAAACTCACCAGGATTGTCCGCCCTGAATCTGATCGTAGTCCACCCGTTCTTCGGCACGGCAATGGTGTTCTGCAAAGGTGGATCCACCAGATTATAATTCAAAGGATCCTTCTTGAGGTCAAAGTTCCCAAATCCCCAACCAACGACATAAAAGCTATATCCATGCAGATGCATCGGGTGATCGGTCCCGGCCTCCAAGTTCGTCCCCTGGAAAACGAGGTCCACGGTCGAGTTATACTTCAGTACCTTCGCCTCCGTCCCACGCTTTGGCGTCTCCAGGTCCAGCGGCAAGTCGTCAGCCGTGAAATCGAAGATGTATGGTGGGAAGCTGGGGAGCCGGGTTCCGAATACGCCTTTGATGCCGTAATAATAAGCTTGGAGGATGTCGATCGAGGGGTTCGTGAAACTTATGTTGTTCACGCTTGCAGCAAGACGGGTCCCATTGGGACCCGCGCAGGAATTGTTTGGACACGGGAATGAGTTAACGGAGATCGTGAAGATGAAATGGTTGGTTATATTCTTGGGGACGTCGATGGGGTGCTCGTCGCTCGCTAAGCTTCGGAGGCTGCCGGTGAAATTGACCGACGCGGAAGTGTCGTTGTAATAAGGAAGTTGCGGCAAAGGAGTTGGCGAGGTTGGAGCATACTTTCCAGAGTATTCCACCACGGCCGTGGTGGTTGTGTTATCATAAGCCGCACCGAGAGCGCTAGAGTAAACCCTAGCAGCCATATAATAGTGGTCAGGGTTTTGGTTGGCTTTGAGGAGGACGTCGATGGTTTGACCGGGAGATATTGTGATGATATCTCTCGTTAAGGGCTTAGTGTAGCTCGCGTCCGTCGCGATGACCGTGACGCTGTGGTTGGCAATGGAGAAGAAGAGGAGGTCTTGCATGGCCGCGTTGATTATTCGCAGCAAATATGTCTTGCCTTGCTCAACCCTTAATTTGAAAGTATCTGAAACAAAATTACACCGTAAATAATTACAAACATACGGAAGAAAAACTGTAGAGAAGATACCATACTTAATGTCTAAGCCAAAAATAGTTTAAGCACAGCGTCCCACCGTTTGAATATTCCATTTGGGGAACAATCCATCTGAGCATGGTCAACCAACATTTCTTATTTTGATGGTTGGTTGAATTTATAGCATAATTATCATAATTATCATAATTTATTGTTCAACAGCCTTGGGTGGGAGATGGGTCTGCATCAGGAATGAGACAGGCATTTTTCATATTAAAGAAGAGAAAATGATAATAAGAGGATGGCAACAGCTCTTGCTAACCCTAAAAACTGACAATTAGGAAATTACACGGTGCATATAATTTCATTTTAGGACGACCCTATAGTTCGTCCAGCTTTTAAAATGTTATATGGCTTTCGAAAGCAAGTAGATGTGGGGTCACATCCTTACATGTTGGTATACGCATGCATTAAAGACCAAAGCAAGCAAGCATCTTGACATTTATATGTGAACATAAAAACCATAGGTGTAGGAGATGTAGTTTAATTTTACCATTAATTTCTATCGCACTAGGCAACCTTACTGCCTTTACTTGATGATTTCTCAAAAACCATGTAAGAAGTGGAAGAACAATTAAATAAAATTAGGCCAAGAAGAAGAAGAAGAGTTTAGACATGGTGTCTCTAACCTTGCTTTGAGCATGGGTAAAGATCTCCAGGTTGACCATTGATAGTGTAGGCATCGGAAACATTTGGATCTCCCCCAGTTCTAAGCATTTCATGATAGACCTCCATTATCGGTTTCTTCCACCATTCTCCTGCACATATATCGTAATGTTTGAAATTTTGAATGATCAAAGATCAATTACGTTCGATTGCACTATACTTTTTATGAAAATTTAATAGCCAACAAGCACATATTAATTACTCAACCAAATTTGTGAATTACCTAATATAATAGGTACTTCAGCATCAGGTTTCAGAAAAGGATAGCTTGAATTTTTTTTGGGATAAATAACAATGGCTCCATGCACAGTGGCTCTTGACCAGTCACTATGAGCATGCCACCATAAGGTCCCTTCTTCCATGGAGAATATCACCTTCTGACTAAATTTAGCTCCCGGTTGTATTGGGCATTGGGTTATATACTCCAGTCCATCGGACCACGGATATCTTGGTTGTTTCACACCATGCCTACAGTAAGATCATCCACATTCAATTAGGACAAATTTTCAAGCAACCATGGAATGACGTTGAGAAATTATTCTCGAGAACCATATCTATATTAACAAAATAATGAAAAGTTGTTGAAGAAAGCTAGTAATGAACATAGAAATCTACTAAAACAGGACATGCTCTCCATATGTTTTGAAATGGGGTGGGCTATGCCTGATGACTTTTGAGTGCCTATATACTCTAAATTTGTGGATCGTCCATGACAACAAGGAAGACACATAAACTACTTTCACATATAAAAGGACACTTCTATCTAACAACCACAACTAATATACTCAGATGCTAATGATAGAATAATCTTCAAGATGACACTACATAATGTGAAAGCTGAGAAACACCATTCATACCAGTGAATGGTAATGTTGTATTTAGCCTTGTTATAGACATCAACAATGATGGTATCGCCTTTGTGCACGTATAGAGTCGGCCCAGGAAATTGTCCATTCACCGTCAAGATGTTCTTTGTGCTACATAATCTTTTGTATGGCGTTTCCTCGACCTGTAACATCTCACACACTTGAGCAATGCAGTCCAACCAATGTTTGCATGCATATGACAATGTGGAAATGTCGGTATAACACTCATTTGAACTTACCACGAAAGTGTAACGAGCCAAAGCTTTACATTGGAGAACGCCGATGAGGAAGAGTAGAAACCCTAAGCATTGAGTATTTGAAGCCCTCATGTGGATTAACTTGGAAATGAGACGGCGGGTGCGGCTGGATTATTTGGAGATTAAGCCGCGAGTGGGAGGTATTTATAAGGCTTGAGAAAGGGTGGAGTGACCCGGGAAGGTAGAAGTTGGCGGCGCGGATGAAATTGTCGACATTGAACCGGTCGTTATAGCTTTGGACATCCAGGAAAGTTCTGCAATTTACTAACCATTAGGTTCTCGAGTCGTGGAAAACCATCAGCAATATGGTTTCGATGTCTATTGCTTTTCCTCTTCTGGATTCCCAATGAGAAGGGGGCTGCTTCCACAATTGTTACGTGTTGATTAACCCTGGCTGTAATACGGTTGACGATTTTCTGAGACAACTAATTATTTCCTAATTAAAATTTCTCGACAACAATAACCTATCGTCACTTCAAACGTTACTCTGTCCTCGTATATTGTCGGGCCATATTATGCCTCTGGTATATAAGTCAATCAACTTGCCCTTTGATTGATGTTAATGGCCCTATTATATCATTTATTACTATCCTAGCTACGTTCTTAATCAAGCAATGCGATGAACAGAAGCATTCGATCAGTTTGGCGATGTGCGGTGGTAATCTTGTGAATCAGCTACACTGTTCATCTACGGTGTAGATAGTCAATGTCTTCGTTTTCTGGTCTCTAGTTAAGTAATTTATTTATTTTTTTAAACACGTGCCTTTGCAAGTCAAATGAGGTGAACAAAATCATAGATTAGGAACATCTGCGTCTCATCATTAATATGTTTTTCCTGAGATCTCATGGTGCAGGTGCGTTTTTCCAAGCCCTTTTGATCAGCATACTTTCATGAACTCAACTGCTTTCTTAAGTTTTAGCGTGTCCATCGACTTGGAAAAGTCGAATTCGTTCACGTTTCCGGTTAAACTGAAGGGTTGGCTAGACTATCCTTATCAACAGAGATTCCTATGGTCAGGATAATAGTTACATTTGTTTCGCCTAATTTCCTTAATTACGGTCAACTTCAACGTAGATACGATGTAGATACAGAGCCACCATAGGAGGGAAAAAACGGTGAGGCGTGCAGCAATCGCTCTACGGAAAATTGACATGTCATTTTTCTACACCTAACACGCGTCCATGACTTGCCCTTGTATGAGCCAGGTTCATTGAAAACAACGACTGTAATCAAAATGCGCCAAACACAGCCAAGCCTTCGAGGAACACTCGCTAACAGTATTTGAGAGCGTAGTAAAATCCAAATCAATAGTCAGAAGGAACACGTTCCATAACCTTTTTCTACAGAGTGATTACGGCATCTGTTGAAACAATCTCTCGTCGTTTAACCATGGGCTCAGAAGGAACATGTTCCATAACCTTTTTCTACACAGTAATTACGGCATTTGTTGAAACAATCTCACGTCACTTAACTATGTGCTTACATGCTCATTTATTTTCACGCTATAGTTTTAGGCCACAGTCCAGCCTACATATAAAGACTAGAGTTAGAATATTTGAATATTGAATCAATCCTTCATTTGACAATTTAAGCAGCTTAATGATTCTAATCTGGCTTGCAAATGAGAGGGAATGTTGAAAAAACTCACATCACTTTGACTATGGCTTTATAGAGATGTGGTCTCCCTCCACCTATTAACTTAAACTTTTGAATTTGAATTTCTTATCGGCATCATCCATGAAACAATCTACACCTACACCTATTAAATTCCAATTATTAGAAAACTTTAGAAAGATTTAAACTCAGAATTTCATACTCTAATATAATGTGAAATTTTGTGAGATTAATGTCATTTGTTCTAAGAGTTTCAATTGTTAGATGAGGACGTGGTTTAATATGTAAATATCGTAACAAATATGATGAAATCAATCAAACTCTCCAAGAAACTCAAAAGTGTTGTCAGCCATTGATGGCCTCGTTCTCAAATTAAATCAGCTCAGATGCTTGCCTCCCAAAACGAGGGACATATATTAGCACAATTCACTTCCTTTGGATTATATCATAACACATCTTCGAAACATTAATAGGTGACTTATGTAAGTATTACAATCTCAAAATAATAAACGAGTCATCCAATCAATATCAGTTATTAGGAAAATAAAAACAGGTAGCCTCGCTCGTAGTTCAATTCATTTACTTATTTCTGCTTGAGCCATGTTCTTTTTCGAGTTTTCTGCTTCGTTCACAGTGAACTTGGATCTCCACAGCGACCGGCCCTTGTTTTCGCCTGTGTTAATACTCTTTAGCGGCAGCTTTTGCTTTACAACGATGTGTTTATGGTAACAAACCCGCGAGGAAACCCAATAGCTTACTCATTCCAATTGCTGAAAGGAGGTTTTTTTTTTTTTTTTTTTAATTTGCTGGACATGATCATTAAATCAACGGGTTGCCTAATGTGCCCCGGCACGCCAAGACTCGGTGTCTATCATATCATACTGGTAAACAAGTCAAAACACGTGAAATAAGGCATCTATATCTCTAGATCTTGATTTTGCGTGAGGTTTTCATATGAACTGTCATGGAAAATATACGCTAGTAGTTAGCCCATCTGCTTCTTCTTCAGTATCATGCATTCACTTTCATAAGCCTCTGCTCAGCGATTTCTCGGCTACGAGACGAGGGAGCAGCGTTGCATCCCAACCTCACAGGAGATTCATTTTTGTCGTAGTCCTTGCAGATCAAGTACATGAGATTTCGATTCATGAAACAACAACTTAAAGTGCGCGCAAGACGAGTGAAATAGTCTCCTTAGAAAACACAGGACCACCAAATCAACAATTCGACATTGCGGCTTGAAGATTGTCGCAATGTTGTTCAACGAATAAATGTCAGTTCTTGCGGCGGATCAGTCCAACTCTCTTAAAGCGAGACGATAAGCAGAGTTTGCCTTGTTCTCTTTCTCACAGGCATCGATCTATCCGACTTCTCCAGTGTAAATCCATTAGTGATTCATTGAGCAGAATTCCACACGCAAACTAAACGAAAATGAGTCATTCCTTGGCGTAGAATGGAAATCTGGAATCTCTATCAGATTAGCTTTTGAGTAAAGGATGAGTTTTTTCGACCAAAAAATAATAATAACAAAGGATGAGTTTTACAAGTTGGTCTGATAAATCTTAATATACTATTTGATTCCCTTATTTTAGTCGGACTCTTCTTTTAAATTAATATAAAAAAATTAGTTTAAGCTTCATAGTCGTTAGCTTTTGTCATGATTGATTATTGAACTAGTAATGATTTTCTTTCTTTCCCTCTAATGGTTTTTCTTTCTACTCTCTTCTATCTATTTTGTTAAACAACTCTTGTAAGGGTGTCAGATGAAAAAAAAAAAAAATCCTACAACAGGAATGTAGTTTAATTGGAGTAATTAATATATCTTAATAGGTCAATAATTTATTATTCTAGTTTTTTTAATAAAAGTGAGTCCAACATGAGTTTAGACTTAGGTTCAATTTAACAGGTAAAATGTATTGGGCTTCTATTGCATTGCCCAATAAGTGGTATTAGAGTTGATAGTTGATTGATGGCCTCCTCCTTATGGGTATCATTGTTTGGTGAATATCTCCATGAAAGAAAATGTTGGATGTGACTCCTTAATCGAGGCGGTGAATGGTGCCCCCCTTGCTTCTTGCTTACCCAGGCTAGGCCAAGCAATTGAGGTGGAGTTTAAGTGGGTAGATATCGTCCCCATCAGCAGCTACCAAAGTCGGTGGGCCAAGTTGGAGATTCTTGAGCTGGAATAATATCGGTGCAAAAAGATATCTATACTAAAGGGGAAAATGCCTTACGAAAGCGACTTACATGTGAGAAGGAGATTTGTTAAGGTGTGAAAAGATATCTATACCAAGGGGTGAAATGCCTTACGCAAGTGACTTATACGTGAGAGGGAGATTTGTTAAGGTGCACATTTGAGAATGTTATGCGAAAGTCTCGCTTCGATGATGTAATATGATATGAAGTAGTTGGGACAAATACACCGCAAGTTTCATTAAAAAGGAATGATCACAGCCAACCGCAATATATTTTTTACTTGTTCCTTCGAGAATGACATCTGCATCGCAAGAAGAAAAGCAATGTCCGGGATTGTTGGCATGTGGGCTGCGTAGGATTTATGGAAATGATAATAAGGACGCCGTCGAATGGGTCTATGCACAGCGATAACGGAGTCTTTCATCCGTGCAATCAATGTCTTTGTTTTGACCAAATATGGAGTTTATTTAGAGCACGATTCAAAATTCTCCTTGAACGAGGCATTGAAAGGGAGTTTCCATACGGAAGCGGGGACTCCTTTCTAAATTGATTCAAGAAAAATGACTAAGATGCTTAGTAATTCTTAAAAAGGAAACTAAAAGAAAGGTGATTATTATCTCGAATCGGGACAATTTAAAAAGAAAATTACCCGATCAACACTAAACTTATTGTACCAATGTCAATTGAGCCTTAATAGGAAAAGTATTGGAAAAGTCATAAATTTATTGTTGCGATTAAACGAGCGATCAAACAATAATATAAACAATAAGAAAATACATCGGACATCAAATTTATATGGTTCAGTTTTAAAAACATACATCTACGGGAAGAGCAACAGCAAATTTCACTATAAATCAAACGATATAAAAAGATTACGCACTCAAGTTAGCCAAATACTCTCTCGATATTTTCCAAGTCCCAATTATACCAAATACACCAATCTTACTTTGATGTAAATTACGAAAAAGTTTTGTCACATGAAAAACACAAAGACCTAAAGTTAAGCACCCAGCACCTATGAATATCTCTACCACAGCACTCAAAAATAAGAATGGCACTTCGATCAACAACTATGCTTCGGTGGCGTGCGGCTTCTCCTTTTACGTAGGTCTTCGGCCGCTCGACACACCCCATCGAAGAAGGAAATATATTCTGTTTTATATGTGTGCCCAGGTCAAAGGTTTGACCTGAGCCCACCACCACTCCTTGCTTCGGCTTCACGCTGAACGTGTGTGTGCGTGTTTGGGCCCCACCTATTTTGTTCCGTGGCCGTAAAAGGGAAAAAAAACCAACGTGAAAGTGTGCCCAAGGTCAAACCTTTGACCTTGGGCCCCACCAACTGTGATTCTTCAGGCTTCTTCGTGCAGGGGACGTCTTCATCCTTCGGCGTGGAATGTGCCCACGAAGATATCCACTTTCGGATTCCGCTGATGAGGTAATTTTCTTCCTTTTTTTTATTTTACTTTATATTTCTTCTTTTGTGCAGCTCAAAGGAGTCTAGCAAATCTCAAACTCGAAACATATTTTAACATTTATTGTATTTGTGCCATTTAAATATAAACTTTTGACCAAGAGCTAATTCAATCATTCCAACTAATTATGACCGGACATTATTGACATGAACACCGGTTTGTTTATTTGGCATAGGCAATGCTAATGCAAATCACTTTTAATAATATTTTAATAATTCTTCAAATTTTATTTATTTATTTTTCTTTTCATTTCCTTCTTTTATTTTCTCTTTTGTTTTTTTTTTTTCCTTCCCTCCTAGCTAGTTGCCGGACTTTGATGACCGATCAAAGGCAATGGCCAATGAGGCTCAAGCCTCGCCAACCCAAGACAAGGTAGCCTCTTGCGAAGGCTCGAGTCTCGCTAGGGGCTGGGTTGAGGTGCGAACTTGCTAGCCCTCACCTCTGGCTAGTTGCTGAGATTCGACAATTTGCTAGAGGAAGGGGAAGGAAAAAAAAAAAGGAAAAGCAAAAAATCATAAAAAAAAAATAATAAAGGGTTAATACCTTGAAAAACCCCAAACCGGTACACTTGTGACAAATTTACCCCAAACTATTTTTTTGACCACTAAAAACCCCAAACCGGTATACCTTTGACTTTACCCAAAACTAATACACTTGTGACAAATTTACCTTATGTTAGTTTTCGTTAAATTTTATTCTCAAATTATTAAGTTAAATAACATGTGACAGTTGACTAGTATACTAATTTAGGAATTACGCTATGTTTGTCATCGTTTACAATTTTTGTGATTTTTTTGTGGTATTAATCTAATTTAGCATAGGGTATATTTGTCACAAATTTACCATTTTGGCATTTTTTGCAATCAAATAAATTATTTTGGAGTAAATTTATCATCATTGTACCAGTTTAGGATTTTTTATGGTCAAAAAAATAATTTGAGGTAAATTTGTCATAAGTATACTAGTTTGTTGTTTTTCAGGGTATTAATCCAAAAATAAATTATTAATATATTATTAAAAGTTATTCATGTTAACACCACCCACCGTACCACATACATCATTGGCATCCATGTCAACAATATTAGACCAAAATTAGCTAGAAGGATTGAATTAACTTTAGGTTAGAAGGTTTAGGGCTAAAGTGGCACTATTAAAAGGTTTATGACTAGATTGACATAAATGCAAAATGCTTAAGACTTTTTTTATACTTCTCCCCCATTTTAAATTTATAGTTTTGTGAATTTAGCTCAAAACCCTTATGCAAGAGTCCAATATAATCATTTGGATTAATTTTCATCGAAAATCATTGATAATTGGTAAAGAAGATTATCCTTTCAAATGACGAGACAAATTGGAAGGTCTCTTGACACCGATCTATGAGCGACAACGTTTTTCTTTTTTTTTTTGGGGGGGGGAAGAATGAGCGACAACGTTGTGTTTGGCACGACTTGATAAAAGAAAAATCAGTTCATGATCCACGGATATCGTCTATTTTTGGAAGTCCGACAAAAAACAATGTTTGGGTGTTGAGTAGAAGAATGAAATGCTTTGTCCAATAAGGAAATCAATGGATCATCATGCGGAAAATGTCGTTCTATGTAATGGCAAACTTAGACGGTAAGGAAAACTCATTATTAAGAAATATCATCCTAGTCAACGGTAAACCGTTTGCTACAATCCACGGCCTCGTAGAAATACGGAGGGTAGTTTGCAAAACTTGTTGCAATTTAGAGACGGACGGCCAAAATAATCAATCACCAATCTAACGACGTTGGCGGCCACCGCGAGCCTGGGACCGTACTAGTTTGCCGGTTCCATACTGAGTGCTAAGATAATAAATCAGGGGAAGATGAAATTTGAACTCTTCAAAATGTTTTTTTCACACTAGCCGTAAAAAAGAAGCACATTGATCTAATAAAATAGAAAGTGGTCAACAATCTTGAAGGATAGAAATAAAGAGCACCTACGTAGGGTCTTATAAAATGGACCTAATCGAGGAGGATTCCATTGGTCCGTTTTCGAAAAAAAAGGGATTGTTCATCCGTTCTGGTAAATTTTTCACGGAATTGGTAAACATTCAAAAAAAAAAAAAAATGGTCGAGAAAAACTTCTAGCCACTTTACTTTCTAATAATTTGTCGGTATAAATAATATATGTTTTTATAATCACTAATTCTTTTTGCCAATTTGCTTTGATTTCCAACTTTTCTTATTGTTTACCAACTTTTATTTGCTTTCTAATTATACTTCTTGCACACTCAATCAGATCTAGTTCATCCTCTTAGCAAGTGCGCTTTGCTGGGGTCTGTTGGGAGCTGTTTTTGTTATTCTTGTTCCATTCTATGCACAAAATCCTTGGATTTTATGCTGTTGTGCGTACCTCCATTGGCAGAATTAGACATTTTAGACTAGTCTCATACTTCACTTCGAATTTTCATTGATTAAAAATAGCAAACTCATCATATTTATTTTTCAGAAAATAAACTCATCCTTCCTTGTGAAGTCATCAATGAGGGTGATGTAGTAGTGTGAATTTCTAGGTAATGGACATTGGCTAGCCCCGAGACATCCATATGCATCCATACTAACTTTCCTTTTTGGTTTTTCTTCTATTCTTCAAAAAATTGACACGTTTCTATTTGCCTGGATCACAATCCTCACTTAGACCAATATCCAATCTTCAAATCATGCAATTTCCCTTTGATGCTAACATATCCATCCCCTTTTTGCTCATGTGTCCAAGCTGTGGTGCCACAATTTGGAATCAACTTTGGGGTTAGTAACTACTACAATTTTTCTACTGCATTCAGTCATGGACAGCATTCCCAATTGTGTTCCCTATGGTACAAACATGGCACCTATAACAATCTTTAACAAGCCATCCCCAATAATGATTCAATATCCTATGCTGTCTAATTATCCTATAGAGACAAGATTTCTTTTCAGACTGGAAACATATTCGACATCATGCAACTTCTATCAAGTTATGTTGGTGGTCTTAAGTGAACGAGACCCTTCCCCACAATATCCAAAGGTTCATATAGTAAGATAAACCTTTTCAAACTTCCTAGGAACAAAAAGTTGCATTAATTCTCTGCATTAGGTTGAGAGAAACAACACACTCGAGTCCAAAATTCAAGACTCAATCGGACTAGATATGCTCAAAATTAGGGCCCCTTGGACAAACGTCTCTTCAGTGGTGGCATTATAAATTCATCTTCTTAATTATGATTTTTCTGCTCCTTTGAGGTTTTGCAATTTCGTTTTAGATGGCCTTCTTTGTGCTATTCCAGCAAAAAATTTCATCCCGAGGTCTCCATTTACTTCTCCTTTAGGACTTCGATTAGCCATGATTCTGGTTTCGAACTTGTTGATTACTTCTCCCTTTGCATCCAGTGCTCCAAAAAAAAAAAACCCCAGCAATTAACCCGAGCCTCTTTCATGAGTGGTTTGTCAGGCCGAGCCCCTTTCATGAGTGGTTTGTCAGGCCGAGCCCAATAAAGCTGAATTGGTAGGGTTTAATGGTACGTATAAAAATAAAGACTGCGAAAAAATACGGAAATTCTTTAGATATTGAAGTGACAATCACTAATAGATAGCAAAATTTGGATCTCGTATTTGGATACAAGGTTGTTGAAGCACAAACAACAATTTCTATATACGAGTTGGTGTTTGTTCTCAAATCGGAAAGTCCAACATGAATTCGGTCAACATCGTCAGAGAGAAGAAATAGAAGATATGTTTCCCTGAAAAGGCAACTTGGGTTAAATTTATTTAATATCTTTATATATTCTTTCCTATTCTACGTGGGAGTCGCTCTCAAGAATTGGAAAGTCCTCAAGTCCACTATATATAATGATATATAATATACGGCCATGCGTGGAGATGATAGGACGCCGTTGTTGATGCATGCAATGGTGAAACGCCGTTTCTGAGTGCTTGAGTAGTGGTCTATCTTTATGAGTTTGTTCGTGAATTACATCTAAGAAGATACAAGTGTTCCAGCCATTAAACCTTGTGAGTTCAATATTTGTATGACTAATTTTATCGTGAGATTGAAAGATTATTTAGCACTGAATTATTGGGACTAAAAATTGCGTGAGTTATTTGATATAATTAAGACTTGGGAAACATTGAGAGTATTTGAGTTACTCGAATATGGTGTAATCTCTGTTTATCACTTGATCTATAGTAAAATTTGATATTGCTCTCCCCGTATATGTAGGTCACTACGATCGAACCACTTAAATCTATTATCTGATCTATTTTCTTCATTCCATCTATTTTATTATTTGATTGCTTGCTTTTTAGAACAATTGATATTAGAGCCAGACTTAGCTAAGTAAAAGCGTAGCAATTGCAATTGAAGAAGGAAAAGTAAGAATTGATAGATTTAATGGGAATTATTTTAGTTTCTAAAATATGTGGATTGAGGATTATCTCTATTAGATAAAACAGCACTTGCCCTAGCTCGAGGGAAGCTAGAGACAATGGAGCAAGCTAATTGGGAATTACTGAATAGATGAGCCATGAGTGTTATTTTGCTAGCTAGGAAGCACCGACATTCTCCGAGAGTCTTCGTGTCGTGTTAGACACTTCGACATGTGTCCAACACTCTCGGATACACTTCGATACTTGGTCAATACGTGTTGAAAAATCCAACACTTAATCAATTTTTTTTGACATTCTTCGACACTCAAGTCGAAATTCCAACATGCGAGTTTCCAACATACGATTCCAATATGCAAGGTCAATTTTAAAAATTTTCAATAAATGAAGAGTCAAAATATATATAAAAAATCAATAATAAAAATAAAAAATTAGAAAAAAAAAAAGAATAAAAACCTAATATTTTCTTCTCTTTTCTTTTCTCTTATTTCCATGATAAACAATTTACCCTCAAGTTTTTTCTATTCTCTTTCGACACATTTGACACGCAAGTCTAGAATATAAATTACTTTTTTTCTTCCAAGTCTTATGGATTTATTGAAATGAAGTTGAATTTGTCAAGTTGAAATAATGAATGATATTAATAAATGATGGATTCATGTTTTTAGTGTAAATTTATTATAGGATTTTATTATTATTTATTTAGTTGTGAATTTGAATCAGATTAATTTCAAAAATAATGATTTATTATTTATACATAAAATTTATATTTAATATACAACATATCCCAACGTGTCAGAATTCTCTACTTTTTTAGAAACAACATGTCACCGTGTTGTGTCGTGTCGTATTGCATGTCGTGTGTTAATGTTAGTGTGAAGGAGCATGCTACTTAGATGTTGGCTCATGAAGGAGCATTTAACATTGTGAAGGAGAATACCACTGCGGGTTAATGAAAGCCTTGTCAAATATGTACGAGAAGCCTTCTGCGATCAACAATGTCCTTTTGATGTGACATCTGTTTAACTTAAAGATAAGCGAATGCGTGTCAGTTGCAAATCATATTATTAAATTCAATGTAATCATTAGTCAATTGAGTTTAGTTGAGATTGATTTTGAAGATGAGATACATGCATGATTCTATTATCCTCATTGACCGATAGTTGGAATACTATTGTTTTTGCTGTAAGTAATTCCTCTAGGTCAACAAATTTAACGTTTGATGGGGTTCGTGATTTAATTCTGAGTGAGAACATCCATAAAAGAGAATCTAATGAAAATGTATTTACTGCTTTAGTAGATGAAAATAGAGAAAAAATTAATACACATGTTAGCAAGGATAGTATAAACATGAATAGAAGTAGTCAGTCTAGGACTAGGACCAATGATGCTATCTATTTGAATTTTGGCAAGAATGGGCATTTTAGAAGGAATTATCTTTGAAAAACAAGAAGGATAAAGGAAAATTGATTTTACAAATGATGTTATAGTTGTAACATATGGTAGTTAGGATAGTGCTGATTTTGTCTTATCTATCACCGGCTATTCATCATTTGATGGATGGATTGTGAATTATGGTTATTCTTTTTATGTTACACCAAATAGAAACTGATTTACTAATTACCAACGCATGAAACTTAGTGAAGTCCTATTAGGGAACAACACAAAGCACAATATTATAGGTGTTGGCAATGTTAGAATCGAAATGCATGCATCATGAGAACATTGATTAGAGGAAGGCACATTCCAACTTTGAAGAAAAAATTAATTTCTTTGAGTGCCATAGATTCAGCTAGAAGTCAATATACTTTAGAATGTAAAGTTCTGAAAGTTGTTCGAGGTACTTTGATGATAATGAAAGGAATTAAGCATATAGTGGCCTATATGAGCTTCAAGGTGAGACAATGACAACTTTTGTCCGAGAGACATCGGATGCATTTATTCGAGAGCATGAATTGTAGCATATGCATTTAGGACACATTAGCAAGAGAAGCCTCAAGGTTTTAAATAAAAGAAAACTGTAATGTGGTTATGTTGCTAACGAACTAAATGTATGCAAGTGTTGTGATTTAGATCAATGGTGGAAAGTGCACTTTAGTACGACTATCAAAGAAACCCCCAAAAATTGCAAAGGTAATTCACTTAAATGCTCGCAAGTTGTTGTGATTTCCTTCAAGGGAAAGTGTTGGATTTATGTTAACAGTTATTGATGACTACTCGAGGAAAACTTTGGTATTTGTGCTTAGACACAAGTTCGATGTTGTTTTTAAGATCAAGCAATTAAGAGCTTTGTTTGAAAATAAGACTAGTAAGGCAATCAAGCAAGTGTGGATTGACAATAGCATGGAGTTTTACTCAAAGCTATTAAACAAATTCTGCATGAATGAAGGTATAGTAAAATATCGCACTAATGCTAATGAACACAATATGTTACGGAATTAATGAACAAAACATTACTAGAGAATGCCCATAAATGCTCACTAATGCCGGTATGGCTAGAAGATTTTTAATGAATAGATCTCCATCGACTATGATTGGAGATCTACTACGATTGGATGTTGGACTCCTAAAGAAGTATGTTCAAGTACCGTTATTGATTATTTTGTTCTTAGAATATTTGGTTACCCATGTTATATTCAAGTTAGTGATGGTAAACTTGATGAAAAGGCAAGAAAGTGCATGTTCCTATGTTATGCACAAAGTGAATGGAGCTATTGGTTATAGTGCCCGGAATTAACTTCACCCATTGTTAGCAAAGAAGTTACATTTGACAAATCTCCAATACTTCTAGTTAAAGTGATTTTAGCAGTATTCATATGAATTTGAATGGTGTTCATCTTTAGTGAAGTTGCAATTAAAAACTCTTGATGTAGGGGGTACTAATGGAGTAATCGATATATGTGGTTCTTAAAGCGAGGTGGATTATATAGAGACAACAATTACTATAACTACTTATATTAACAAAATACGTATTCGATCTCTTGATAGGTATAGAAGCAACAATGGTTTTGCTTTATCCATGATATTGTGTTAGAATATCCTTGCAAAGCAATTAAGAGTTCCTTGCAATACCAAAATGCCACAAGTTCCAGCATAATCCGAGATTCTATTTTGTTTTTAACGAAGTCGAAATCTCATCCTTTTAAATCCCTAAAATATTGAGAAAAATATATGTTATAGCTAAAGAAGTCTAAAACATTTATCAAGAAGAAATCAACCTCAAAATCGTAGTATATTTTTCCCCACAAAAATGGCAAATGGCGAGGGTCTAGTAAACTTATTCGAATTTAAGCTAATCTAACTTAATTAATACTAATCCTTCTTAGCACTAATCCTTCTTAGCACTAATCTAACCATACTAATTAACACTAATCTAACCCCTAAGTGCAATTAACAACCAAATCAAGGATTAGGGAGTTAACTCACCGGAATTTAATGGTGACGGCGGCACGATGGCGATGAGATCCCTTAACTACTGATGCTCCAACGGAGGCTCAGCCAAGGCTGAAAAGCCCTACAAGGCCCACGGCTTGGCTGGACGTTCTATGGAAAGACTGGCCTCAGCTTCGGCTTGGGCTGGTGGCCACGGGTGCTGCTGGACTAGGACGGCAATTGGTCGCGGAAGTCGATCGGTGTTGGTGGCTGCTGAGTTGGTGCGGTTGCTAGGTGTGAGGGCTGGTGCTCAGCGCAGCAACAAGAAGATGACGCTGAAGGTGGCGGTGGTGTGGTGTAAAGAAGAAAGTGGTGCTGGCGTGTAGATGGTGGCTGCTCGTTGGTGGGGCGGTGAAGTCTCGGTGGGCGGTGGGCTGCTGGAATGATGGAGTTTCGGTGGAGTGGTGTGCGGCTATGGGGAAGAGAAATGGAGGGAGGGAAAGTGGGCTGCTGCAGAACAAAAGAAGGGGAATGCGTGAGAAAAATAGAGGGGAAAAAGAAGAAGGAGAAGCAGAGGGAAGGAGAGTCGATTGAGGGGGTGTACGCAAGCCTAGAGGAGGGAAGGAAATGGACGGTGGGGGGGGGGGGGGGAAATAAAGCCAACAAAGACTTTAAGGGAAGAAATATGCCTCAAAAGTCTTGTGCCACTAAAGTCCATGCTTCCTCTAATGAGAATTTACCTCAATTTCCCACAAACAAATCCATTTTAAGGGCCAAATAACCATTTTCCTTCAACCATCCGAATTTCCACTTTTATTTCCGATTTGTCCGAAATTGATTTTCGCAAAAATTTTAGACTCATCGAAATTTCTCTGAAAGATGAGATGACGTCCTAAAAATAAATCGTAACACGCTCAAACGTTCGATTCCCGAAACTGAATTCCATTTCATGGTTAAAATTAACCTGACACAATTTTAGCGCAATCTAACTTATCGGGTAGCTTTTAGAGATTTTAGCGCGTTTAACCTGTGGTCAATAATTTTGATCCACGTTTGTGCATCTCCAACTCGTTGGCGATTCTCAATTGTCGTAAAAATCTTAAGGTTTTAATTACGGGTACTGAGTACAGAATCGACAGAAAAATTGGGCTAGTGCCATTTGATGTGAATTTTGCAATCAGATGAAATCACCCACAATCTAATTATGCGATTCCGTTGAATAGACCTATATCCGATCACTAATCGATTATAACGGTGTTGTATTGATCTTTACCTATTATCACGATCGAGCAGTCGATTTCTGATTGAATTCTCAAGTCTGCCACATTTATATCCCTTAACAGCTTCACCTGATAGATCAGTTAACTCATGAGTGGCCAACTCAGAGAAAAATGACCATAGTCGTGTCGATAAAATACCCATTTCATAACATCGGGACGGGGTCGAAATTCTAGATGTCACAAGTAATGCTTACACATCCTTAGCCTGTCATGGGAGAAATGAGCCAATGCTTGTTTTGGGTAACATCAAGGATGGCACTATGACTATGACGAGACACAGTCCAACTCCACTAGTTCCACACCATGTCCATGTAAACGAGATCATAATATTGCAGTAGGCTAGTAGCTATTATCATATCTCAATAATTAATGAGCCTATACGAGAACACATGATAATTAACAATTACTGCTACTGACTTCATCCACCACACTTAATTTTATTCTCCCATTGCAAGTGATCATAAAAAATTGGGAGGATTTCAATCTCTCTAACAAAACTGTCAATGTCACATGTGGCATTGTCATTATTGCCAAACATTAATTTGCACAGCATAATAGGAACATTAAATAGTCATGCATGGTCATTACCTCCATGTAGAAGTCCTCCGCATATAAAAGAGCTGCAATATAATCCCTGTAGATCGATGGAGATAGTGGTTCCTGGAGAACCGCTGGCACTATGTCTCGCTTTATCTAATCTTCAATATCCTTGGGGAAGCTGTAAATAGGGGAAGTATCTTTCTGAACATAAACATTCAGCTGATGCGTCTTGTTTAAGGCTTTCGGTGCAGCAGTTTCTGCTGCTTGCTGGTGGCTTCTACATTCCAGCATCCTTCCACTTACTATGATCTGTTGTTTTGAGTGTGGGTTAATATCGTTGATCTTTCCTCAATATAATTATTACCTTTCACCCAAAAAAAAAAAAAAGAAACTGCACGTAAGACTGGCTTATATTGTTTAGCAGAATGTTCTTGACGAGTTTGTTTTCGATGAAGACAGAGACTGCACACGAGATGAAGAAGCTCATCTGAAGGCCGAGGCGGTTTGGTCCCTGAAACACTTGGAGGTACACCCCATTTATATTGCTCAGCAGAATGTTTTTGTGCTTTTGGGGTAGGCAAGGTTGTTGTCGACGAAAAAGAAGCCTGCACACCAGAAGAAGACAGCTTATCGGAAGGCTGAGGTGGTTTGGCTACATTCTGATTTAAGTAACCAGAAATTGGTGGCGGTATGGTCTCCGAAACAGCTGGAAGAGCAGAAAGGGCCGCCGGTTTGGCTGGGGAAACAAATGGATCACTAGACGTGACGGTTGATGGCTTTGATACAGAAGGGGACGGTTTCGGAGAACCTGAAGAAACTGCTTTGAAAGGAGATGTGACATGAGAAGACTGAGTTAAGCCACTGACACCCCTGCTCAAATTTGGCTCACTTTTAGGCCTGATCGGGTCTCCGGTCATTGGATTGTGCACAACAACATGGCAAGTGGAGGATGATGAAGGAGGTGTGAATTTGAGAGGTGATGGCTCGTTGGTATTCGAGAGTAGTGACTGTGAGGTCTCTGATTTAGGCACATACTTATTCGAGTCAGTGGAAACTTATGTTGGTTTGGTCTGGAAAATTGCTGCATTAAAGACTGGTTTGCGTGCTTTAGCACTTTGTGAAGAATGTTGTTCAACTTTTGGGGTTGGCAAGGATGTTTTCAACAAAGGCGAAGACGGCTCATTGCAAGGTTGAGGTGATTGGCCTAAATACTGCTTCGAGGGAGAGGAAACCAGCAGCGGTTTGGCTGGAGAAACAAACAGGTCACTGGAGAAGACAATAAAGGGCTTTGACGCAAAATGTGATGGTTTTACAGGAGCTGAAGGAGATGTGCCATGAGAATACCGACTTAGCCTAGCCATTATCAGTGCACAAACAGTCATGCTAAATTTCAGCTCATTTTGCAACCCAATCAGGTCCCTGGTCAAAGGATTGTGCACAGCAGGATGGACACGAAGGGGCAATAAAGAAGGTGGTGCGAATGTGAGTGACTGCGATAATTCTTGTTCTTGATGGTGAGAAGACTGATTCAGCCTAGCCATTATCAGTTCATCAACGGTCATGCTAAATTTCGGCTCATTTTGCAACCCGATCAAGTCTCCAGTCAAAGGATTATGCACAACAACATAGACACAAAGGGGCTATAAAGAAGGCGGTGTGAATGTGAGTGATTGTGATGATTCTTGATCTTGATGATGATGATACGTGCGCAATGAACCAAAAGCACTGCGAATTCGCTCAAGAAGAAAACCACCATAACCAAGATTTCTCTCAGTTTGACGATGGCGATGACCATCTTCTTCCTTACCACGGAAGATGCGACGGAGTCGTTCAAGAAAAGCACTCATTTTTTCCTCTCCTTCGAACAACACAGTTAAAAGGTCGAGTGAAGGTCGAACAGAGGCGAATTTGAAAGGAAACTCACGACACCGCCTTCATGATATCAATGCGTGACCAGATACAGACAGCGAATCGGAAGAAGGAAAAGATCAAGAACGATGGACTTACTTGCAGGAAAATGTCGAAACGTTTTTTGGAATTCTTTCCTTCGGACAGTGTAAGGGAAGAGCAGGGGGAAGGACCAAGAGAAGTAGCTGTCTTCACGGCAAATATTTCCGACGCACAGCCTCGAACGCTAAAATCTATAATTTATGAATTTTCCTATCCAATTTAAAAGTCGGATATATTAATTTTATATCATATATATTACTTGATATAAATAACATATCGATGTAAATAAATCTAAAGTTACATGAATACAAATATCTCCGTAAAAATCTCTTGTGACACTTTTCTTTACTTCATTTTTATTTACTTTTTTATTTTTATTTTTTAATTATCTTCTTTTTTATTTCTCTTTTCCCATTCCATCACTCTCTGATAAAATTTTATTAATTAGTAAATTGTACTAGTATACCTAAAATACTGAAATACTTAATAGGTAATATATATATATATATATATATATATATATATATAAATATATACATACATACATATATATATATATATATATTGAATTTCTATTGTAAGATAGAATTAAATTTGAATATATAAATAAAAATAAGATTAAATTTTAAAAAGATAAATTGTTGTTATTTAGAATTTCATATATTATTATTCAAATATTATTTATATTGAAATATAATTTTTATTTTTATTAATTTAAAAAGTTTATTATTCCCAAAAAAAAAAACTTTCTTATCATGGATATTAGAAATTTTATTCACATTTATCCTATCTTCCAATTGTGATAATTTTATTTTAGCTATATCCCTCTTATAGTCGACTTTAGCCTATCTTGAACAAACACCAAACATAAAATATGATAAATTTACCATATCCTGAATTATATATTGAATGCCTAAGCAGCCTAATAATCTAAATATTGTAAAATTACATTATTTGAATGATGAAAAAGGTTTATTTATATAATCACCATGCGAGATTTCAAGTTCATTTCGTGTGATTGTCACGTGACACTTATCTAACATATATTTGTCACATGATATACATTTGATCGATAAATATTATTTTATTGATTCATCATTCCTCAATTTTTATCTTTTCTTAATTTAAAAAAGGATAAACATAAGTTATCTACTATCTCATCTCAAGATGGTAAAATTAATTAATTTAAAATAAGATTAAGATGAAAAAAATTGGTTATGTGAATAACTTAGGTGTAAATTTTTATTTTTTATTTTTTGGCCCTCCCCACCACCGCTCCATTGGCAGTGAGGCCATCGACGATGAGAGCGACCTGCCCTCGTGCGGCCGCTAGCGATGGTCACAGGCGCCGTTGTAGGGAGTGCCAACATAATATTTTCTAAAGGACCACAAATGATATTAATACGAAAATAGATCAGTAGTCGCCAAATATATAATTGAAATCAAAGAAGGCAAGTATTTTTGCAATTTATGGTGCTCCTAAATTACATCAGTATGCACACAATTATGTATTTCTGTGATAATTTTTTTTACTTAATACAATAACATGTTGTAACATATCGTAATGATGGCATGTCGTCGGTATAATATGTGTAATGTTGACTCAAAAATTTATATATTGAAATAAATGATATAGGAATAGTGAAAAAGTGACATTTCTTGTTTGGATAATTTTTCCATGATTTTTTTTTCGTTCTTTTAATTTACTCTCATATATATATATACATATATATATATATATATATATCATTTTATTGTTATTTCCCACTTTTCATTCTTTTAATTTATTGTCCTTTGCACGTTGTAAAATATTGCACGGAAAAAATCATGGGAAAATCAGCTCTGTAGCTAAGGTCATCCTCTTTGTACTCTCGTGCGTATTCTCTCTCTACATGTCCATGCAGGATCCTCACGTGGCAAAATTGCAAAGGGAGCAACGATTTGTTTAAACAGCACGAACGATGCTTCTGATCGCATTTGCTTGATGGAAATACTTATCGATCGGTTCCATTCGTTTTATGTGCCTTTTCTGTTGAGCATTCCTTTGATTTTTTTCTGTTGCATAAAATGACATCGCAGGGAGCATCAAAGAAGAAAATCATAGCAGATGAAGCCAATGCAATCTCGCCGGCAAAGCCAAAGCATTCATCTCCGAAATGTCATTATGCAGATCATCGTATTGCAATTATGCCGCTGGGGAAAACAGCTGCTTGGACAATGTAGCATACATCCGGTGATGCTAGTCATGTATGTCTTTGGTCGAAGGTGATTCCCTTTGTGAATTCAGAATTTGTCGTGCATAAGAACAGTGATTGAACTCATTCGAGGTAAACGAAGAGAGCAGAAGGAGAGCTCTTCATATGGATATCAGTTAATACTTTCTATGGCTCATTTCAACCGAAAAAACATTTCTTTGGCTCGTGCTGCATCCTTCTTATTTAGAACCGGTAAGACGTCCGAAAGTCATTTGCGATTTTCCTAGAGTGTTTTTCTTTTTTAAAAATTTTTTGGCGTCTTTTAGCATTTTCTGGTTGTCCTCCGTGTCATTTAGACCTGCATTTCGGTACGGGATTGTTGGAGCAGATGCTGGCAACTTTTCTCGAAATGAGAGGGAGAACGGAAAGTGGCCATTGATTTAAACCTTATATCCTAATCACTTGAAATTAACACGAGGGTTGATTGTTTGTTGCACTATAAGGGGTCGAGGAGTTCCTTTGATTTGCTTCAACCTAAGTGCCATGCATATACGCATACAGAATCATTCCGCAATCTTCCATGAATCAATGCAATCTCCCTGTTCCTCCATATTGCAGCACCAATTCCTAGCTAAAAGTCCCGAGACATGTATTGCGTCTTTTGTCAAACAACTTATGTGAATTTTAGGTTCTGACAGCTTCTGGAGAACTAGAGGAGAAAATTTCAAAGGAAACAGCTAGTTACGTTAGATGGGACTCGAGGATCGGAGAAGAAAAGCTGTGAAATTCATGTAAAAGGAACTTTACAACTGAATTACAAAATGTCGGGAATATCGGATTCCTAAAAACCGGATTTGACACTAAATCGAACCCCTAAAACAAGTGCAGAAGACAAGCTAGGGAAAATCACATGTATCACCGATCCTAAAGCACATCACAGAATCAAATGTACCTTGTTAGCCACAGATTAAATACCAACGCTGATATGAGGAAGAAAAACTAATCCCATTCGATCTGATGATGTCAATTTGCTTTGAAGAGAAGAGAGTGTCGTCTCTTTTATTACTGTTTTTTCTTTTGGAGGGAGAGAGGGAGGAGGAACGTACATACTGTCAAAAGGTGCGTTCCTCCCTCTCTTTTCCCCCTTAAATACGTTCTCTCTAAAGGACGTGTCCCTTTGATAAAAGACGTTCCCCCAAAAGTTATAACCCTTCAACATATCCCTCCATCCATGGGCCCTAATATTGTGGGCTAGGCTTTTAGGCCCAACATGGGCGGACGGGCCAACTTAGACCCATCACATTATTTAATAAATAAAACCATCACAAACAAAAAACCAAACTGCTTGATTTATTAGGGGCAAATTGTACACATATCGATAACTACATGATTACAATACCATTCTTATGCAACTTAGCTCAAACATGGGAATCAGAAGACAAAGCACATCAAAAGCATTCTGAAGTAGCCAGAGATTATATCCAATAGAAAGATGATATTTCTATCACATGTCAAATCAAGTAAAAAATATTGCAATGCCTAATATTTATGAGAAGAAATATTTGCAATATAAATGCTAAGCAATCGTCCAAAATCAGGATAAATGCATGTAGAATTTTGCAAGGCCGAATGATAAAAAAAAAAAAAAATCTCTTACCAAGGTATATGTTTCAGATATACCATTGATTTAAAAAAAAAATCACTACCAAT
Organism: Eucalyptus victrix; assembly: GCA_016097545.1. Lineage (NCBI taxonomy): Eukaryota > Viridiplantae > Streptophyta > Magnoliopsida > Myrtales > Myrtaceae > Eucalyptus > Eucalyptus victrix. The sequence continues at coordinate 34,023,052 of CM027844.1, forward strand.
CATCGCCTGAGATTCTTTTCTTATTGCACCAAAATCTGCGTAGATTCACAATCATTCTTGCCTTATTGAATTTCCTGCAATCAACTCATTTCCTTTTTGGTATCCATCAATTTGGATCATTCCATTTCGTTAGAGTAAAATAGAAAATCTCCATAGATAAACAGATATTCTTTCTTAATTCATCATAACAAAGTATTGAAAGAAAGAATATTATGCACCATGATATTTTGAAATATAAATTCTCACTTAGTCATAGTATAATAAAAACAGAGAGAATAAAATCCTTAAGTATCTAAGAATATTTTGCATAATAAGCTAATATCACATAAAACAGATTTTCACTTTGTATAAAAAATTATCACACGTATCAAATCAAATCTCGAATCACAAAAACAAATCACACGATTCTTTCTTCAATAAAAAAAAAATCATTGAATACGGTGGTAATAAAGTCTAAATCAACTAAGGCACAAAGAGAGTATAAGTATAATGAGAATTTTTGAATTATGTACTCAAATCAAATATACCTTCCTTACCGAATTCTCTTTCTTCTTTTCCTTTATTTCCTACAAAAATAACTCATATTTTCTTCGGTATCCATTTTTTCTTGGATCCATGAGAAAAATATGTTATTTTTACCCAATCTTTCTTGATAGTGAGATAGCTAGTATAAGCACCTAGAGGGGGGTGAATAGGTGCACAAACAATTTATCGAGATACGGAAGCGTTTCTAGGCAGTCGATAGAAAGGAGTTCACAAAATGATTTACGATCAAAGTAAATAGAGTAAGGAAGAGAAGATTGAACACAGGGTTTATAGTGGCTCGGCTTATTCCAAGCCTACGTCCACTCTTCCGCACTGACAGCCCACCGGCTGGATTTCACTATGAACAAAAGAGAAGTTACAGCTCCGCTTTTCCTTGATTCCACAGCGTAGATGTTCTATCACACCTCCTCAAGGTTTCTCACAAATATAGACTCTCTTTTGTATACAAGTATTCGCTCAAAGGAATTGTCTAAACAACAGGGAGCTTTAGACTTTGGAATTCTTCTATCGCGCACGCCTTAACAACTTAGAACGTCTTCCTTATATACTCCTTTATGTCATCATACCCGTTGGCACTTACCAAAGGAATTCCTCCAATCTACCCATTGGATGGAATCAATTAGGAAGATCATTCTGGCTATTAAAGGAACGTGTTGATAGCTCATCAATCATGTTCGCCCATACAATCAGGATCTTGGTTTCCATAAGTAGAACCTTCTGAGAATATTCAGGCAATCATCGATTCCTTAATCTTTGAGTCAATCATGATCAATCAAAGAATTCGGTTGAGTCTTTTCCAGCCACGAGATCTTCCCCAGTTGATAAGGTCAAGTCTTTAACAAAACATCCAGTTCTGGATAACCTTTCTTCAACAGATTAGAGACTGTCAATGAGGATAGACTTTGAGTCTTGAGTCTGGCTGTCCGGAGGTCTTCAGACTTTAAATAGCAGAGTCTGCAAACCTTCAGACTAAACTGATGAAAACGTTTTGTCAGCTTCAAAATACTTCAAGAGGATTTCTCCAACAATCTCCCCCTTTTTTATGGTGACAAAACTTTCCTGCAGATTTGGACAACTTTGACCTGCAAAACATTTCTCAAACACATATGCATATCTTATAGAGATAAATGGCTAAATGAATAACACTAGAATCTGCAACCACAGAAAATAGGTTAGTCTAATAAGTGATAAAGCCATCCATAATAAAGCCATCCATAAGATACCAATGATAGTTAATAAAAGCAGTCAAGTCCAAGTCTAGTTTAGTTCTCATCCAGACACAAAAACAAAGTTAAATAGATCAAAACAATCCACAAAATCCAACAACCAGTCACACGATTAAAAGTTAAATTGTTCAAATCTTGCATCTCTCCCCCTTTTTGTCAGCATTAAAAAGGTTGAGATGAAAATGGAATGAAGTCAAGATTGCTTGGGTACGCGGACAAGCTGGAAATCTCCCATAGACTAAACGATGCCTTCCAGCCTTTTCAAGTCTTCCTTCAGATGTGCGATCTCCTCACCCTTGGCATTGGCCTGAGTCTGAACAGTGAGGGCTTGGATTTTATCATTCAATGAACATGAAGAAACTTGACCCGCAGTTTGCAAGTTTTGAACCTCACATCCCAAGGCATAAATTTGACCTCGCATCTCCAAGAGAATATCCATGATTCTGCGAAAATCTGCTGCGTTATCAGTCTAAGTACTTGCTTAAGCTCGATCTGATGGAGTAAATGCAGACGATGGTAGATCAGCATAATCTCGCAGGTTTGGCGATGAAATTTCATGACCTTCTTCTGGAAATTGAGAGGCATAAATATCCTCTGGGTCTGCAGTTGAGCGACTGACTCCTTCACTTGCGTCAGGATATGAGGACTTCACTCTTTTCTCTTGATCTCCCCCTGTTTCCATGCCTACAGGTGGAGAAGAGTGTTCGTCAGGTTCTCCTTCTTCTCCTCTTTCTTCTTCTGTCTCAACTCTTTCCTTCTCAACTTCTCTTTCTTCTTCTTCCTTCTCCTCTGCTTCCTTCTCCTCTGCTTCTTTCGCCATTTATTCCGATTCTTTCACTGGAACAGGACGACTTAAGTTCTTCAAAGCCATTGCAAAGATGGTGAGATTTTCATCATCATCTTCATCTTCAACAATAAGAGCTCTTCTTTTCGGTTTTGAAGCAACCAAGGGCTCCTTTCCTTTCCGCTTTGATGAAGAAGAGGGTTAATGAGCTTTAAGTGGAGTCTTCTCCTTGAATTTCTCCAACGCCTTGTTCAATTCCTTCAGACGCATCTTGGTCACCATTTTCAGTCCTACCACCATATGATCGCATGATCGAACACAAAAGATTTGCGGAGGCTGAATATTCAGATGTCTGAATAACTTCGTCACAAGACTTGGGTAAGGAAGTTGGCCTCTGTCCTTCATCATGGCTCTATATATGTGGAACATAACAGTGTGAGGAAGAGAAAACCTTTTCCCAGTGAGAATGGCATACATCAGCTTTGCCTTTGAACTTGAAACATCAGTCTTGGAAGTTTATTTTGGTCGAAGGCAATTGATCACAATCTTGTGAAGCAAGATGTTGAATGCACTCATCCTTAAGTAGGAAATCTTTTCCTCTGTTCTCCTGTCCTTAACAAGTTCCAATGTAGCACCAGCAATAGAAACTTTGATCGGTTGATATCTTCCCCTCTCGACTCCCAACACATCTACCAGCATATCCATATCCACAACATAGTCTTGCTCTTTGACACTGAAGGAAAATCTATTCGCATCTAAAAAGCTGAGATTTGAATAGAAATATGCAGTTAGTTCAGCATAGGCCTCTGTAGTGTCGGAGCATAACTTTTCAAGTTGAAGATAACCGAACTTTTCCCTCAAGTTCACATTTACAGCATCCAGAAAATCAAAATCCACACTCCTAGGGTTTATTACCCCACGCCTCAGCAATTTCGAGTACAAATCCTTTTGTTCCTTCGATCTAAACAAATCTCCTCTTTTTTCTCGACTTTCAACCGCAATACCCATTCTCGTTTGAAATTGACTGTACAATTTGTCATCATCATTCCCATCTACAGGATTCGGTCCCCAATCACGAGATTCACTCGGAATATTCGCAAGAGTTTCCTCAGCCAGCCCTTTACGAGTAATTCCCAAACTTTCCATTCTTCGCGGAAAGATGTATTCATTTCCATACCCTTTCTCTTTAATAAAATCATCGACATATTTCAAGGGAGTACGCATTGCTTTTAAGGCACTATACAGCTTATAAATAGAAGCGGGCTTTTGAACTCTTACAGGGTCTGCATCCTCGATGATTTCGTCCTCTTGTTGATGGTTAACGCCTTGAGGGCTAGATGGAGGAGAGTGACACTGCTGAGAATGTTGTGGGCTCGATCGCTGTTCTGGAGCCACATCTTCTTCAGTGAGATCGAAGTGTGTAGGCCCCTCACTCATTCGCCATGGTCCCCTGCTTGCGATTCTCGAAAACTTTCTTGAAAACGACATCTTTCTTAGTTTTTGGAAGATTCCTTGCTTGACTTTCCCAAGAAAGATGACAACTTTTTTGAAGATTAAACAAGGGAAGAAAACGGGAATGGAGGATCGATGCTTTCTAGGGTTTTTGAGAGTAAAGTGAAGAGCAATCAACAGTACACAATCGGTTTAAAAAGAGATAAGCGAACCGTCACAAAGGAAAATAAAAAGATGCATTTTCAAAATAACTGTCTTTTTCCGCGAAAATAGTCATTTCAAAAATAACTTCCTTTTTGAAAATGAAACAATGCAGTAATTTCGTCGATTAGATATAGCAACAAATTAAACACAGTCTGACGATCGTACCTCTTCAAGATAAGATTCGAGAGAGAGAAAGAGAGATTAACTTACAGTCTGACGGTCATACCAAGACTAACTTAAAGTCTTGTATGTCTGAGTCTAAAAGTCTTTAGACTTTGATTTCCTCATACCTCAAAATGTTGAGTCTGGTACAGATAGACTCAAATTGATTTTTCTCCAAAGGCTTTGTGAATATATCTGCCAATTGGTTCTTTGAATCAACATATTGGATTGAAACATCTCCATTTTGAACATGGTCTCTAATAAAGTGATGTCGAATCTCTATATGCTTTGCTCTTGAGTGGAGAATTAGATTTTTGGTGAGGTTGGTAGCGCTGGTGTTGTCGCAATTAATCTCTGTGCATGAGTCTTCAATTTCAAAGTCTCTTAGCTGCTGTTTTATCCACAGAATTTGTGAACAACAACTTCCGAGAGCTATATACTCTGCTTCTGCTGTAGAGAGAGCTACTGTACTTTGCTTTCTTGAAAACCAAGACACTGTCCTGTCTCCAAGTAGTTGACAAGTACCCGAGGTGCTCTTTCTATCGACTCTGCATCCAGCAAGGTCTGCGTCTAAATATCCAAGAAGAGTAAAGTCTCCCCTTTTTGGATACTAGAGACCAAAGCTTGATGTTGATGAAATATACTTGATAATACACTTCGCAGCATTCAAATGAGATTCTTTTTGGTCTGATTGAAATCTGGCACAAATGCAAACACTAAACAGAATGTCAGGTCTAGAGGCAGTAAGATAAAGAAGTGATCCGATGATACTCCTGTATAGCTTTTGGTCGACTTTCTTTCCTCCTTCATCTTTGTCTATCTTCAAGGAACTTGACATTGGTATGTCAGCCTTTTTGCAATTGTCCAGTCCAAATTTTTTGACAAGATCATTTGCATACTTTTCTTGATGAATGAAAGTTCCTTCCTCCAGTTGTTTCACTTGGAGCCCGAGAAAGAAGGTTAACTCACCCATCATGCTCATTTCAAATTCATCCTGCATAGTCTTAGAGAATTTCTTGCACAAACTTTCATTAGAAGATCCAAAAATAATATCATCCACATATATTTGAACAAGTAAAAAGCTTTTGCTTTCTCTTTTAATAAAAAGGGTAGTGTCTACTTTACCTTTAACAAATCCATTTCAAATTAAAAACTTACTTAATCTGTCGTACCAAGCTCGTGGTGCTTGCTTTAAGCCATACAAGGCCTTTTTAAGTCTGAATACTGAGTCTGGTTTCTTTGGGTCTTCAAACCCTGGTGGTTGTTCCACATAGACTTGCTACCGGTGCATAAGTCTCGTCATAGTCGATCCCTTCTTCTTGTGTGTATCCCTTGGCCACGAGTCTAGCCTTGTTTCTTATGACTTTTCCTTTCTCATCCATCTTGTTCCTGAAAACCCATTTAGCTCCAACAATGGATTTACCTTTCGGTTTAGGAGTCAGCTCCCAAACATCATTAACTCTGAATTATCTGAGTTCTTCTTGTATAACTTCAATCCAGCTTTCATCGGATAAAGCTTCTTCTATGCTCCTGGGTTCTATTTCAGAAATAAGAGCCACGGCACTAGGCTTTTCTCGCCTTTTGGATCTTGTGCGGATTCCTTCATTGATGTCGCCAATAATAAGATCTTTGGGATGACTGGACTTATGTTTCCAGTTGCTAGTTAATTTATCAGATTGATGGTCACTTCCTTCACTAGAATCTTCAACCGTCACTTGTTGCTGGTCCTTCAAAGTCTGAGCTGCTTCTTGAGAATTAGACTTTGTAGAGTCTGGAGCCGGTTCAGTCTCTTCGAGATGAGTCTGAATGGATTCATTTTGTATAGAATCTTGGAATTTGACATTCATTGATTCTTCCACTGTTTGATTCTTCTTGTTGTAGACTCTGTACGCTTTGCTTGTGATTGAATATCCAAGGAAGATGCCTTCATCTGACTTTTCTTCAAACTTACCAACTCGATCATTTGCATTTTTCAATATGAAACATTTACATCCAAATACATGAAAATATGAGACAATAGACTTTTCTTTAAATAGTTCATAGGAGGTTTTTTTCTAGAATAGGTCTTAGAAAAACTCTATTGATAATATAATATGATGTTGAAACTGCTTCAGCCCAAAACCGTAAAGAAATATTGCTTTCAATTAAGAGAGTTCTGGCCATTTCTTGAAGAGATCTATTCTTCCTTTCCATAACTCCATTTTGCTCTGGAGTATATGGAGAAGAGAACAAATGCTGTAAACCAGATTCGTCACAAAATTTAGCAAAATCTTGATTTTCAAATTCACCTCCATAGTCTGTTTTTATACTTGAAATAACATACCCCTTTTCATTTTGAACCTTCTTAGCAAATTTTTCAAAGTAAGAGAAAGTGTTAGACTTACTTGCCAAGAAATATACCCAAGTAAATCGTGAGTAGTCATCCACAATTACTAGGCAATATTTCTTACCTCCAATGCTCTGCATTCTTGTTGGTCCGAAGAGATCCATATGCAAGAGCTGCAGTACACGGTTAGTGGAAACTTGATTTATTGGCTTAAAGGAATTTCTTACCTGTTTTCCCAATTTACATGGTGTACATAGATCAGACTTTTGGTATGATAAATTGGGTAGACCACGAACAAGCTTCTTTGCTGAGATTTTGGCTATCTGCTTCATGTTGATATGCCCAAGCTTTTTGTGCCATAAGTTCGCTTTGTCTTGGATTGAGATTAGACATTGTGATTCATCTGGTTTCACGTCTAAGAGGTAGATATTTCCATGTCTTCGACCCATGAAAGACTGAGTAGAGTCTTTACTGGTTCCTGAACAAATACCCTCTTGAAAGTTGATTTTGAAACCATCATTACACAATTGACTGATACTGAGCAGATTGTAATTGAGCCGTTCAACTAAAGAAACATTGCTTATTGTGAGGTTCCCAATCATTACAGTTCCAAATCCCACTATTTTTCCTTTTCAAGTTTCCTCCAAATGAGACTTTTCCACCATTCACTTGAACAAGTTTTATGAAACAATTTGAATCTCCGGCCATGTGTCTCGAGCATCCACTATCCAGGTACCATTTCACCTTTTTCTTGATAGTGACCTGCATTTAAAAAGAAACTCAAGCTTTCTTTGGTACCCATATTTTCTTGGGTCCTTTTGAGTTAGTCTGATATACGGTTTTTGCCCAGACTTTATTGACAGGTCTCCAAGCCATAGGACATTCTTTCTCAAAATGATCTGCACTATTGCATTTTGAACATCTAAGAGCATTGCAACCTACTGGTTTTACAAAAATCCTTTCAAAATGATTTTTGTAAGCATTTCTTGTTGGTCTTTGTTTAATTCTTTCTTTTACTTTAGGAAAATCGATTAAAGGAATGGTTTCAGCAGTCATTCCTAAACCAGATTTATTGAAATAAGGTCTTTGAATAGAAAGTATTTTCTCTAGTTTTTCATATCCTAGAGAAAATCTTTTGGAAATATTTGAAATATCATTTTTCAAAAATGCATTTTCTTTCAAAAGATTATCTTCACTTTCTTTGAGAGAAGAAACATCCCGGTCTAAGCATTTCACTTTTTCTTTCAAAACATTCTCTTGTTGTTTTAAAGCAGAATTTTCCTTTTTGAGTTCAGAAATTCTTTTAAGAGAAGTCTTAAGACTAAAACATAATTCATCAATGTATTTTGAAACTTTAATAGGGATTTTGAAATTACTTACCTCGAATTCACTTTTTGAATCTGAATCAGTCTCGGAGTTTGATTCTGAGTCTGATTGTGCCATTAGACATATGTTGGCATAATCATCATCACTATTTTCACACTCTGTATCACTCCAAGTTTCAGCTTTGTGAGCCTTTCGATACCTTTCAGTTTTTCCTTTCTTCTTCCTCAGAAGAGGACAATTGGGTCTGATGTGTCCCTTTTTTCTTGCATTCAAAGCAGACTACATCTTTGTTTGATTCATCATCTTCAACAGACTTAGTCTGTTGCTTTTGAAAACTTTGTTTCCTTGAATTGAATCTTCTTCCTTTTCTATTCAGCTTTCTGAATCTTCTTATCATGAGAGTAAGTTCTTCATCATCCATGTCGTCTTCAGAATCTGTTACATCAGAATCATCATTAGATTTTAATGCAATTGATTTCTTACCTTTGGGATTTTCGTCTTCATTGATTCGTTCCACTTCATAAGACTGAAGGGTCCCAACCAGCTCATCGACAGACAGTGGCATGATTCTTTGAGTCTCTCTGATTGAGGTCTTAATGTGATTACAATCCTTGGAGAGTCCACGCAGTAGCTTGTTTACTTTCATGGGATCAGAAATTGGTTGACCTTGATTTTCAAGACCATTCACGATTTCTGTAAAACGACTAAACATGTCAGTTATAAATTCTCCTGGTTTCATTCTGACGGCTTCGTATTGACCGAGAAGAATGTTGATTCTTATCTCTTTCACTCGATCGGTTCCTTCATAGGTAATGTGTAATCTATCCCAGACTTCTTTGGCTGTATCACAAGAAGATATTCCGTTGTATTCAATAAGTGATAAAGCACAATATAAAGAGTAAATTGTTTTTGCATCAAGAGCTTGTCTCTTAATTATCTCTTCCTGACTCATTTCACTAGACTCAACAATGTCCTTTCCTCTTTCTGAGACAGATGCAGCTTTAGGAATGATTCCTTTTTCTACAACGTCCCATTCCAGAGGATCCTTTGATCTTAAGAACGCCTTCATCTTGTTCTTCCATATGTTGTAGTCATTTCCATCAAAGTAAGGCGGTCTAGTGTTGCTTTACCCTTCTACTAGCCCTAGAGCCAACATACTAGCCATGGATCTTTTACTCTGAAGTAAAACACTTCAAACAAAGTGAGTACACGAGCTCTGATACCAATTGAGATAGCTAGTATAAGCACCTAGAGGGGGGTGAATAGGTGCACAAACAATTTATCAAGATATGGAAGCGATTCTAGGCAGCCAATAGAAAGGAGTTCACAAAATGATTTACGATCAAAGTAAAGAGAGTAAGGAAGAGAAGATTGAACACAAGGTTTATAGTGGTTCGGCTTATTCCAAGCCTACGTCCACTCTTTCGCACTGACAGCCCACCGGCTGGATTTCACTATGAACAAAAGAGAAGTTACAGCTCAGCTTTTCCTTGATTCCACAGTGTAGATGTTCTATCACACCTCCTCAAGATTTCTCACAAATATAGACTCTCTTTTGTATACAAGTATTCGCTCAAAGGAATTGTCTAAACAACAGGGAGCTTCAGACTTTGGAATTCTTCTATCGCGCACGTCTTAACAACTTAGAAAGTCTTCCTTATATACTCCTTTATGCCATCATATCCGTTGGCACTTACCAAAGGAATTCCTCCAATCTACTCGTTGGATGGAATCAATTAGGAAGATCATTCTGGCTATTAAAGGAACGTGTCGATAGCCCATCAATCCTGTTCGCCCATACAATCAGGATCTCGGTTTCCATAAGTAGAACCTTCCGAGAATATTCAGGCAATCATCGATTCCTTAATCTTCGAGTCAATCATGATCAATCAAAGAATTTGGTTGAGTCTTTTCCAGCCATGAGATCTTTTCCAGTTGATAAGGTCAAGTTCTTAACAAAACATCCAGTTCTTGGTAACCTTTCTTCAACGGATTAAAGACTGTCAATGAGGATAGACTTTGAGTCTTGAGTCTGGCTGTCCGAAGGTCTTCAGACTTTAAATAGCAGAGTCTGCAAACTTCAGACTAGACTGATGGAAACGTTTTGTCAGCTTCAAAATACTTCAAAAGAATTTCTCCAACAGATAGGTCTCCAAATTTTAGGACATTCTTTCTCAAAGTGTTCCAAATCTCCACAATTTAAACATTTGAGGGCATTTCAACCAACAGGTTTTATAAACACTTTTCGAAAATGCTTCTTGTACGCAAGTTTAGGAGGTCTTTGTCTAAGTCTCTCCTTAACTTTAGGAAAATCAATTAGAGAATCACTTTCGTTTTTGAAACCAAGTCCCGACTTATTATAGTAAGGTACTTGTATGAAAAGAATATACTATAATGTTTTTGAACCATTTGAAAATTTTGTTGAAATATTTGAAAATTCCTTTTTTAAAGAATCATTTTCTTTGACAAGTAAATCTTGACTTTCTTTTGTTTGTAGAAAATATTTTTGCAAAATTTCAAAATTATCTTTTTGAGAAAGATCATATTTCCTAAGCCGAGAATTTTCATTTTTAAGTTTGGAGATCATTTTAAGAGAAGATTTGAGATTTGAGCAAAGCTCATTTATATACTTTAAAATTTTAATAGGAATTTTTGAATGACTTACCTCAATTTTCTCATTAAATTCCGAGTCCGTGTCTAAGTCGATTCTGATTTTGAGTCTGTGTCATTAGACTCAGATTCTGAATGTGTCATCAAGCATATATTTCATTGCTCATTATCTTCTTTCATTGTTATTTTCTGCTCATTATGCTTGTATTGTCTTCTTCCATCGAATTTCCTTCTCTTTCTACTTAGCTTTTTAAATTTCTTGATCATAAAAGTAAGTTCTTCGTCGTCCATATCATTTTCTGAAACTGTATCATCAGAATTGGCATTAGTTTTTAAAGCAATGGACTTCTTACCTTCGGGATCTTCATCAACGATTTGTTCCACTTCGTAGAATTAAAGAGTGCTGATCAATTCATCAACAGAAAGTGGCACAATCCTCTGAGTCTCTCGGATTGAGGTCTTGACATGGTTCCATTCTTTTGAGAGACCTCACAAGAGTTTATCGACCTTCATTGGAGCAGAAATTTGCTGACCTTAATATGCTAAACCATTTACAATTTCTGTAAAATGGCTGAACATATCTCCAATCGACTCTCCTTACTTCATCTTGAAGAATTCATATTTGCCGAGCAAGAAGTTTACTTTTGTCTCTTTTACACAATTAGTCCCTTCATATGTAACATGAAGTCTATCTCAAACTTCATTTGTTGTTTCACATGAAGAGATTATGTTATATTCAGCAAGAGACAATGCACAATATAAAGAATAAATTGATTTTGCATCAAGAGCTTCTCTTTTGAACAACTCCGTCTAAGACATGGGAGTGGGGGGTTTGCTTTCTTTGTCTTTACCATTCTTATTTGATGTAGATGTAGCAGTGGGATTGATTCCATTTTCTGCAACATCCCATTGCAAGGGATCTTTGGATCTTAGGAATGATTTCATTTTTTTCTTCCACACGTTGTATTCATTTCCATCAAAATATGGTAGCATGGTGTTGCTTTGCCCTTCTATAAGTCCTAGTGCCAAGATACTAGCCATAGAAGATCTTTAGCTAAAAAGTAAAAACACTTTTATAAACCAAGCACTTGGCTCTGATACCAATTGAAAATGCTAGTATAAACACCTAGAGGGGTGAATAGGTGTAAAAACAGATTCTGCAAAATACAATGAAAACCTTTATTTTTAACCTAAGCCTGAATAACAACAGACTTTTGAAACGGAGTCTAAAGAGCAGCAGACTTTGAGCGAGATCGGACTTTAACGATTAAATAGAATTACGAACAAATAAAGGAGTTGATGGAAGAGAATAAGAACACAAGGTTTATAGTGATTCGACTTAATCCAAGCCTACGTCCATTCTCCCACGCTAACAACCTTCTTGGTCGGATTCTACTATGCAATTAACAAGAAATTACAACTTTGAGTGCAAACATTTAGTAGTAGATCACACTATCTCACTAAGTCACTCTTTTGGTATTTCTCTCACAATCACAAACGTTTAAGCTTACAAGAGATAAGTGTATGATCGAAGGTCGCTCAAACTTTGGAATTACAAATTTTACGCTCCGTCTCTTGCTTGCTCATCAGTCCTTGATCTCCTTACATACTCCTCCACTTCCAAACTAGCTGTTGGACAGTATCTTAGAGGATCGTCTTCCAATCTACCCGTTGGACAGATCTGTATCTAAAAGATTTGGTAGCCATTTAGTGACAAAAGTAGAATCCCAAATTGATTCTGATCGTCCATACAAATAGAGTTTTGGTTTCCATAAGTAGAGCTTCTCCATATAGAAAGTTTTTGTCTTCAAGATCCAATTGTCAATTAATTAGATTGAGTCAATCAAATCAATCTTGATGTAGAATCCAAACCAGATCACTAGTCGTTGTATGATTGGGGCTTGTGTTACGTTCTGTCGAATATAGATGTAAAGTCCGAGTACAATAGACTTTACAATCTTAGTTTGAACATGTTCTACTTCTGAAAAAATTTAACTTTAAGGTCTAAACAAAGTATGAATAAGTTCAGTTTCAGCATAGAGTTTGTCTTCTAGTTCAGCTCAGCATAGAGTCTATCTTCTAATTCTTCATTCGCATTTAGTCTGAAATTTGTCAAAGTGAACAGACTTCTGATGTAGAGCAAACTTTAACACTAAAGTCTGGCAGTCTTCAGACTTTGACACAGAAGTCTGGAAATTTTCAAATATACTTTGGGCATGTGTTACGTTCAGTCTTCTGGCCGTCCTCAGACTTTGATAATATCATTTACATGTTCTATCATCTGCATGGTCTATTATTTAACTATTAAACATGTTAGTAACCTTTGATTTATTTTGTCATATTCAAAACATCATAAAAGATTTTCTTAACAATTAGGGTATATCTCTTGATTTTTTATATATCTTAGGATTGTGTATATATTGCCCTTTGATTGTGCATATCTTTTATTGATATGTTATCTTAGATAATCATATAATATATTTATAAATAGGCTCACTACTCTTCTTTTATACATATCAAATATGCAGAAATTCCACAATTCTCTATTCTGCTTGTTTTTGACACCCGGACTCCTAGAGTGCCAAAAGTTGGCACAAATGGACACTTAAGTGCCAAAATCGGGGCAAAATAGATTACTTAAGTGGTGAGAAAATCCAGCCAAAACACTAACATGGCAATTTTCTGGCAAGCTGCGCGCAAAACGACGTCGTTTTGTATGTTGATGTGACTAAATAGTGTCAAAATGATGTCGTTTTGGTATAATTCGAATTTTAATATAATAATTAATTAATTTAAAAGGGGGAGGAGGAGGAGGAGGAGAGAGGCAGCCAACGATGAGGGCTCAGCCCTCGCCGCCGCCACCACCATGTCCCCTCCATCGCCGAGGAGGTGGGGGAGGGTCGGTTGAGGCCGCCAAGCCCTAGCCGAGGGCCGGCGGCCCCAACCAACTGACCATGAGGGCCGGCATGCCCTCGCCCCAAGCAAGCCCTCGTCGTCAGTCGGTTGGGGCCGCCGGCCCTCCACCAAGGCTCGGCGGCCACGGCCGACCCTCCCCCACTTTCCAGTGACAGGGAGGAGGCGGCGACGGCAAGAGCTCAGCCCTCAGCCACCAGTTGCCTTCCTCCTCCTCCTCCTCCTCCTCCTCCATTTTTTTTAAATAAATATAAATTATTATTTTGTTCTAAATTTAATTTAATTAAATTTATATTATATTAAAAATCAAAATATGCCAAAATGACATTGTTTTTGTGTGTGTTTTGCCGATTCGGCATTCCGGCAAGCCACGTAAGTGAGAAAATTAATAAATAAAAATGCCACATAGGATTTCCGGTAAGGTTCGCTGGATGTGGCACTTAAGTGTCCAATTTTTCATAAAAAGTGGCACTTAAGTGTCCAATTTTTCATAAAAAGTGGCACTTAAATGGCACTTTCATAAGTTTTGGTACTTAAGTATCTCTTTGTGCCAATTTTTGGCACTTGAAGTGTTCTTTTGCAGCTCATTTCTTATCTGTTTTGAGATTTTCTAACCGTATTTCTTTTATCAAAGTAAAATAGTAAAATATGATGCTTGTGTCACGGGCTGATCGATTCGCTCTCGATCACTCCTTGGCTTACCCATGCAGCCTTAAGGTTTTACCCCTAAGCAGTCACAAGGGATTTTGTAGAGAGAGAAACTTCTTAGAGAGAGAAGCTCTGCTTTTCATATAACTTGTGAATGAATTACAATGAGGGAGGAGACCCCTTTATATACAAGTATAAGGCAAACCGTATCCATAGATCTCCCTTAGATCTAATGGTGGAGATTGCACCTCCCCATCTACCAATTACCGGCATTTATAGTCAACTACCAGCTACTCACATTTATAACGTATGCGAACAAATACAATATCGTCCGCCTCTAGGAGAATACTCTACATCTCGGGAGCATAAGGTGAGGGTCAGAAGGTGTCACGCCCGATTCATGGAAACCTTTTGGATATGCTAACTTTCGGGCCGTGACATTCTCCCCCACCTAATCAGGCGACGCCCTTGTCGCGTCTTCGGCATGAAAGGCTTCAATCTCTTTCTTGAATTGCCAAAGACTCTCCTCAGGCTTCCAATTGGCTTCACTCTCCAGAAGACCCTTCCATCGGATCAACTACTCGCGTTTGGCTGCACAATACCTCTTCCGTATGACTCGATCCGCCAAGATGCTCTTGACTTCTTGATCATACGAGGTCTTTGCCCCAAGCGGCACTCGTTGTGACTCCCCTTGATTCGGGTCTTCTTCATCAACTTGAAAATGTTTTAGCATACTTACATGGAACACTAGATGCACCTTGAGCTTCGGTGGTAGTTCTAGCTTGTATGCGACCTTTCCAACCTGTTGTAGTACTCGAAATGACCCTTCATACCGACGGATCAACCCCTTATGCACGTCCTTGTATCGAAGGACCACATGCAGCTTGGCCAACACTTGGTCTCCAACTTGGAACTCTACATGTCATCGCTTCTTATCCGCCCATTTCTTCATTCGTTTCGAGGCTCTATGTAGACACACCTGTGCCAAATCCGCCTCTTCTTGTGTGTTCTTGGCAAACTTGTACATGGGCGGACTACTCCTCTGGTAACCCGAAGCAATTGTGCTTGGGGTGTTCGGTTGCTACCCAGTTGCAACCTCGAACGGACTCTGGCCGGTCAACTTGCTCCGTTACAAGTTGTAGGAGAATTGGGCTACGTCGATCAACTTCACCCAATTCACTTGTGTTGCGCTCACATAGTGTCGGAGGTAGATCTCCAAGAGAGCATTGACCCGTTCCGTCTGACCGTCGGTTTGGGGATGCAAACTTGTCTACATATTTAGCTCCAACCCCAGCAATCTGAACACTTCGGACTAGAAACTTCCCGTGAAACGAGGATCCCGATCGCTCACGATCATTTGTGGCACTCCCTAGTACTTCACCACATGCTTCATAAATAACTTGGCCGCTTACTCGGCCGGACAATCCTTTGTCGCAGGCACAAAGATTGCATATTTTGAGAACCGGTCAACCACCACCATTAGAGTCTAGTACCTTTCGGACTTCGGCAGGTTGATGATGAAGTCCATGGATATGCTTTCCCATAGACGAGTTGGAACGGGAAATGGCTCTAGCAAACCCGGAGATGACCGTTGCTCCAGCTTGTCTTGTTGGCATACCAGACAAGTCTTCACATATGCCTCCACATCGTCATGCATTTGTGGCCAATAATACCAATCTTTGACGAGGGCCAACGTGCGGTGGATCCCTAGATGACCCGTGATATAGCTAGTACAAGTACCTAGAGGGGAGTGAATAGGTATATAAAAATTTTCTTAAAGATTGCACAATACTTAGACAGTTGAAGGACTTGCAATAATTAAAAATCAATCGTGAGACTGAGTAAGGGAAAGAGAGAATAGAACACGCGGTTTATAGTGGTTCGGCTTGATTCAAGCCTACGTCCACTCTTCTGCACTGATAGCCAATTGGCTGGATTCCACTATGAACAAAGAGATGTTACGGTGTTGATCTTCCTTGATTTCTAGGTGTAGATGATCTACCACACTCGCTCAAGGTGTCACCAAGTATAAACACTCTCTGTGTATACAATTTCGCTCGAACTGTATCGACTAACAATCAAGGTTCTTCAGACTCTGGAATTTTTCTATCGATCACACTTCTAAAACAACTAGAACGTCTTCCTTTTATACTCCTTTATGCCATCATAGCCGTTGGCACTTACCAAAGGAATTCCTCCAATCTACCCGTTGGACGGAATCAATCAAGAAGATCATCCGAGCTATTTAAGGAATCTGATGATAGCCCATCAATCCTGTTCGCCCATACAATCAAGATCTTGGTTTCCAAGAATAGAACATTCCAAGAATATTTCGTCGACCATCGGGTCTTCAATCGATCTAGATAACAATAAAAAAATCCGAAATATTTATCCAACCAAAGAATCTTTTCCAGAGGATAGGATCGAATCCTCAACCATATACTTCGGCTTTGGATTTCCTTCGTCACTGGATTAGAAAGACTGTCAGTGAGAATAGTCTTGAGTCTTAAGTCTTGAGTCTTGAGTCTTGAGTCTTAAGTCTTGAGTCTTGAGTCTTATGAATACAAAGTCTTCAGACTTTAAACTGTCGGTCTTCAAATATCCAGACTAGACTGATAGAAATGTTTTGTCAGCTTCAAAATATTCTGGAAAGATTTCTCCAACAACCCGCCCACTTTGAGTCGTGGCACTCGCGCAAGATCAAGATTTCCTTCCTTAGCTTCCCATGGAAGGACACGTACAGCCGCCTTCCCTTGGTGTAAAGGAGTTCATCCTCACACTAAAATTGTCGAGCCTTACTTTCATTGGCATACCTGATGAGGGCTTGGGCTCTTGGATCATGCTTTAGCCCCTCCCTTATGCAGTCGACCCAAGAACAACTCGATCGACTCATTGAGCTACTCACCAGCTCCATCTTCTGACTCAGCGCATCCGCCGCGGAGTTGGCCTTCCCCGGCTTGTACTCCAACACATAGTCGAACTCCACTAAGAAGTCTTGCCATCGAGCCTGCTTCGAACTCAGCTTCTTTTGGGTCTGAAAGTAGCTCGTGGCCACGTTGTCCGTCCTCACGACGAACTTCAATCCCAGGATGTAATGTCTCCACGTCTGAAGGCAGTGCACCACCGCGGTCATCTCCTTCTCTTGGACGATGTATTGTCGCTCGGTGTCGTTTAGCTTTCGGGATTCGAATGCCACTGGATGTCCATCCTACATAAGAATGCCACCGATTACATAATCAAATGCATCTGTCTCTACCTCGTAAGGTTTGGTGTGGTCGAGCAATGCTAACACTGGCTCCTCGGTCATGGCAGTCTTCAATCGATCGAAGGCTCTTTGGCATCAATCCGTCCACTCCCATGCTTTCTCCTTCTTTAGTAGGTCCGTGAGTGACATGGTGATGCTCGAGTAATTCCGCACGAACCGTTGGTAGTAGTTGGTGAGACCCAAGAATGACCTCAATGTAGGTACCTTCGTCGGCAGCTCCCATTGGATGATCAATTGAATCTTCGCCTTGTCCATCGGCACACGTCCACCCCCGACGATGTGCCTCAAGAACAGAACTTTCTCTTGGGCAAAGGCACACTTCTCGTGCTTAACATACAACTCGTTCTCGCACAAGGTTTGGAAGACTTGCCTTATATGTTCGACATGCTCTTCCAACGTTCGGCTATAAATCACAATATCGTCTAGGTAAACCATTACAAACCTATCTAGGAAAGGGTGAAGTACCTTGTTCATCATTGTGCATAAAGTAGCCGAAGCATTGGTCAAGCCGAATGGCATAACTAGGAACTCGTAGGATCCATACCACGTCACGCAAGCTGTCTTCGGCTCGTCCCCTTCGGCGATCCGAACTTGGTAGTAGCCCGATTAGAGATCCAGCTTGGCAAACCACTAAGCTCCACCAAGTTGATCGAAGAGATTCGCGATGAGCGGGATCGGGTACTTGTTCTTCACAGTCAGCTTGTTCAGCGTCCGGTAGTCGATGCACATCCAGAGTGACCCATCGTGCTTCTTTTGGAACAGGACTAGCACACCGAACGGAGCCTTGGACGGTTGTATATAGCCAGCATCGAGTAGCTCCTTGAGTTGCCTCCTCAACTCTTCCAATTCGGGCGGCGCCATACAGTAAGGCGCCATGGCAGGCGGTCGAGCATCAGGCACTAGCTTGATTCGGTGATCCACCTCTCTCTTGGGTGGTGTTGACACCTAAATTTTCCCATTTTTCATTTAGGATTTAATTATCTACAAAATTAGGAATAAGTCGTTAAAAAAATGAAAACAAAACAAACAAAAAATAGAAAAAAAAAAGACATGGAAGGGGCCGGGCCGGATTTCTCCTTGGCCCGACCCATGCCGCTTTCTCCCTCCTCCATTTTCGATGAAAGCCTAGCAACAGCAGAGGGGAGGGGTTAAAAAAGAAGAAAGCGACAAAACAAAAAAGAGCACAGGAGAGAGAACAGGGAAAGAAAAAGGGAGCTCGAGGGAGACGAACCAAAAGGCGGGGAAAAAAAAAGAAGAGAAAACCGGAAGGAAGGGCGGCGACGGCGGCACCGCCGCCGCTGCTGCCGCCTGACCGATGCCTGACACCCGCGTCATCGCCGCCCTCCTACTTGTTGTCGTCCAAGCCGCCATCCTCTGAGCCCGAAGCCGTTCGAGCCGCCCCGTGTCCGTGACCGCCCAGTGCTAACCCGCTTCTGTTCTGCCTCGCCTTCGACTTGCAAATCCCACGTTCACCAAGCCCCTTGCCGCGCCGCCAAGACTCCTGCAAGCCCAAGGCCCCACCTCTTATCGAGACCCCCTGCTGCTGGGTCCTCCTCGGCTCCGACACCCAGCAGATCCGCTCCGAGCCTCCTCCAAGCGAAGCTGCCTTCTACTCCCTGCCCGCTGCTCCGCCCGTGCCACTCTAACCAGTAACCCGACGCCGCTGCTCAACCTCGTCACCGCACCCTTCTGCTCGAGTACCAGATCCGCGAGCATCGCGCCACCCACCGCGTGCCTCCGCCGAACACCGCTACTCCAAGCCCCCTTACTCGTGTCGCTTCCTCGAGTTATGCCTCCATCAGTAACACTGGTCGCTGCGTGCTTCCCCGGAACCCAGATCTGAAGAAACAGGAGAGAGAGAGAGAGAGAGAGAGAGAGAGAGAGAGAGAGAGAACCAAAGAGGAAAAAGGTGGGGTCTCCGACGCTGCCCGAGCCTCCTCGCGCCACCGCCACTCCACCCGAGTTGGCCATCGTCCCGCCAGCCACTGGAGTTCCTCCTCGCTCGCAAGCTCGTGCCACCGCTTCGTCTGCAAGTTCGCGTCACCGTCCCTACCGCTACTGCCTCGCTGCTCCGTCCTCCTGCCCAACGCCGCCCAAGCCGACGCCGTCGCTGCCCGCCACATTGCCTCCGCCACCCGCCGCACCGCTGCTGCCATCAAGCCCGCCGCCGCTGTCGTCAGCACCGCCAGCAAACCCTAGGGAGAGGAGGTACAATCGGGTCGCGGCTGCCAAGTCAAGTCGGGCCGAGTCCATTCAATCGAGTAGGGTTTTTGTGAATTGGGCTGCGCATACCTAAGTTAGGTTTAGGCTATTTTAGCACATTGAGCTTGTGGGCTTTATTTTTGAAATGAAAAAAACTTAGACCAGATTGGGCTTGCTGGTTGGGCCCAATTCGAATTTAATTGAAGGCCTGATTAGGCCTTGCTCTTTTCTAAGCGGGCCAATCGGCCGTCTCCTACGGACCAAACCCAAACCGGTCTATGACCGACCCGACTCTCGCGACCGGGTCGAACTGAGTCGGGTCCGATCGGATCCGACCGGTTCGCCCATTTTTCAAATAAAAATTATTTTAAAAATTTATTTTAAAAAAATTCAAAAATCGAAAATAAAAAAAAATTGAAAATTTATTTTTTTAGAAAATTTAAAAATTTTAAAAAAATAAAAATTGATTAAAAATTAAATTAAAAATTAAATTAAAAATTAAAAAATTAAAAAAAGTATTAAAAAATTTTAAAAAAAATTAAAAATCTCAAAAATCCAAAAATGATGGGATTTGATTAGGATCTGCCATGTATTGCCATTTTAGCCTCGATTACACTTTTATGTGCTCGTATATTAATTATGTTGCACGTTTAATTTGCCTATCTAATTATGTTTGATGGCATGTGCTTAATTTTATGGCAATTAGGATCTTGGTAGTTATGGTTATTATTTTAATGATTACGCACCCGCATGATCACCTCACATGTTAGTGGATAAGCATAAAATCAATTCAAACCGCCTGTAAAAAATCATTTTGCTAAAATGAACAAGATTATGTACCGAAATGACACTAATTGGTTAATTAGTATAATCAAGTCCCCGAACCCGTTGGAGAAATCTTCTTGAAGTGTTTTGAAGCCGACAAAACGTTTCCATCGTCTAGTCTCGAAGGTTTGCAGACTCGCTATTTAAAGTCTCGAAGACCTAGGGGAGCGAGACTCAAGACTCAAAGTCTGTCCTCATTGACAGTCTCGAATCCATTGAAGAAAGGTTATCCAGAACTTGATGTTTCATTAAGGATATGACCTTATCGACTGGAGAAGATCTCTTGACTGGAAAAGACATAACGGAATTCTTTGATTGATCAAGATTGACTCGAAGATTAAGGATCCGATGATTGTCTAAATATTCTTGGAAGGTTCTACTTATGGAAACCGAGATCCTGATTGTATGGGCAAATAGGATTGATGGGCTATCGACACGTTCCTTTTATAGCTTGAATAATCTTCTTAATCGATTCCGTCCAACGGGTAGATTGGAGGAATTCCTTCGGTAAGTGCCAACGGGTATGATGGCGTAAAGGAGTATATAAGGAAGACGTTCTAAGTTGTTCGAGGTGTGCGCGATAGAAGAATTCTAAAGTCTGAAGCTTCCTGTTGTTTAGACAATTCTTTTGAGCGAATCCTTGTATACAAAAGAGAGTCTATATTTGTGAGAAACCTTGAGGAGGTGTGGTAGAACATCTACATTGTGGAATCAAGAAAAAGCTGTGCTGTAACTTCTCTTTTGTTCATAGTGAAATCCAGCCGGTGGGCTGTCAGTGCGGAAGAGTGGACGTAGGCTTGAAATAAGCCGAACCACTATAAACCTTGTGTTCAATTTTCTCTTCCTTACTCTCTTTACTTTAATCTTACTTCATTTTGTTAATCAATAGAGAACTTCCTTTCTATCGGTTGCCTAAAATCGCTTCCGTATCTCGATAAATTGATTGTGCACCTATTCACCCCCCTCTAGGTGGTTATACTAGCTATATCAATTGGTATCAGAGCTCATGTACTCACTTTGTTTGAAGTGTTTTACTTCAAAATTAAAGATCCATGGCTAGTATGTTGGCTCCAAGGCTGGTAGAAGGGCAAAGCAATACCAAACCGCCTTACTTGATGGAAAGGACTACAACATATGGAAAAACAAGATGAAGGCGTTCCTAAGATCAAAAGATCCTCTGGAATGGGACGTAGTAGAAAAAGGAATCATTCCTAAAGCTGCACTTGTCTCAGAAAGAGGAAAAGACATTATTGAGTCTAGCGAAATGACTCAGGAAGAGATAATCAAGAGACAAGCTCTTGATGCAAAAGCAATCTATTCTTTATATTGTGCTTTATCACCTACCGAATATAACAGAATATCTTCTTGTGATACAGCCAAAGAAGTCTGGGATAGATTATACATTACTTATGAAGGAACCAATCGAGTGAAAGAAACCAAAATCAACATTCTCCTCAGTCAATACGAAGCCTTCAGAATGAAATTGTGAGAATCTATAACTGACATGTTTAGTCGTTTTACAGATATCGTGAACGGTCTTGAAAATCAAGGTCAACCAATTTCTGATCCCATGAAGGTAAACAAGCTACTGCATGGACTCTCCAAGGATTGGAATCACATAAAGACCTCAATCAAAGAGACCGAAAGAATCATGCCACTATCTGTTGATGAATTGGTTGGAACTCTTCAATCTTATGAGTGGAACGAATCAATGAAGACGAAGACTCTAAAGGTAAGAAATCCATTGCATTAAAATCCAATGATGACTCTGATGCTATAGATTCTGAAGACGATATGACGATGAGGAGCTTGCTCTCATGATAAGAAAATTTAGAAAGCTGAACAGAAAAGGAAGAAGATTCAATCCAAGGAAACAAAGTTTTCAAAAGCAACAGACTAAGTCTGTTGAAGATGATGAATCAAATAAAGATGTAGTTTGCTTTGAATGTAAGAAAAAAGGGCACATCAGACCTAATTGTCCTCTTCTGAGGAAGAAGAAAGGAAAAGCCGAAAGGTATCGAAAGGCTCTTAAAGCAGAAACCTTGAGTGATACGGAATGTGAAGAAAGTGATGATAATTATGCCAACATATGTCCGATGGCACAATCGGATTCGATTCAAACTCCGAGATAGACTAGATTTAGACACCTGAATTTGAGGTAAATAACTTCAAAATCCCTATTAAAATTTCTAAATACATTGATGAGTTGTGTTTTAGTCTTAAGACTTCTCTTAAAAGGATTTTGAACTCAAAAAGGAAAATTCTGCCTTAAAACAACAAGAAAATATTTTGAAAGAAAAGGTGAAATGTTTAGATGTGAATGTTTCTTCTCTTAGAGAAAGTGAAGATAATCTTTCAAAAGAAAATGCATTCCTGAAAAATGATATCTCAAACATTTCCAAAAGATTTTCGATGGGATCTGAGAAACTAGAAAAAATACTTTCTGTTCAAAAACCTTATTTCAATAAATCTGGTTTGGGAATGACTGCCGAAACCATTCCTTTAATCGATTTTCCTAAAGTGAAAGAAAAAATCAAACAAAAACCCACAAGAAATGCTTACAAAAATCATTTTTAAAAGACCTTTGTAAAACCAGTAGGTCACAATGCTCTTAGATGTTTAAAATGCAATAGTGCATATCATTTTGAGAAAGAATGTCCTATGGTTTGGAGACCTGTCAATAAAGTTTGGGCAAAAACCGCATATCAGACTAACTCAAAAGGACCCAAGAAAATATGGGTACCAAAGAAAGCTTGAGTCTCTTTTTAAATGCAGGTCACTATCAAGAAAAAGGTGAAATGGTACCTGGATAGTGGATGCTCGAGACACATAACAAAAGATTCAAATTGCTTCATAAAGCTTATTCAAGTTAATAGTGGAAAAGTCTCATTTGGAGGAAACAGCAAAGGAAAAATTGTGGGATTTGGAACTGTGAAGATTGGAAACCTCACAATAAGCAATGTTTCTTTAGTTGAAGGACTCAATCTACTTTCAATAGGGTATACAACCAAAAGCTCATTTATGGGACGAAGACATGGTCTTGGATATGAAACCCTGGATGTGATACCATGACAAAAGATTCAAATTTTCAAAATCTACATTTTCAAAGAGGGTATATGTTCAATGTTTCTTTAGTTGAAGGACTCAAGTAAAGACTCTACTCGGTCATTTATTATGGGTGAAGACATGGAAATATCTAAATCTTGGATGTGAAACCTATGGGACGAAGACATGAATCACAATGAATCGCAATTTAATTTCAATCCAAGACGAAGCAAGTTTATGACACAAAAAGCTTGGGTACATCAATATGAAGCAGATAGCCAAAATTTCAACAAAGAAACTTGTTCGTGGTCTACCAAATTTATCATATCAAAAGTTTGACCTATGTACACCATGCATATTGGGAAAACAGGTAAGAAATTCTTTTAAACCAATAAATCAAGTTTCCACTAATCGTGTACTGTAGCTTTTGCATATGGATCTCTTTGGACCAACCAGAACACAGAGCATTGGAGGTAAGAAATATTGCCTAGTAATCGTGGATGACTACTCACGATTCACTTGGGTGTATTTCCTGGCAAGTAAGTCTGAAACTTTCTCTTACTTTGAAAAATTTGCTAAAAATGTTCAAAACGAAAAATGATATGTTATTTCAAGTATAAGAACAGATCATGGAGGTGAATTTGAAAATCAAGATTTTACAAGGTTTTGTGATGAATCTGGTTTTCAGCATTTGTTCTCCTCTCCATATACTCCAGAACAAAATGGAGTTGTGGAAAGAAAGAATAGATCGCTTCAAGAAATGGCTAGAACTCTTCTAATTGAAAGTAACATCTCCTCACGTTTTTGGGCTGAAGCAGTTTTTACAGCATGTTATATTATCAACAGAGTTTTTCTAAGGCCTATTCTAGAAAAAACCCCTATGAATTATTCAAAGAAAAGAAGCCTATTGTTTCATATTTTCATGTGTTTGGATGCAAATGTTTTATACTGAAAAATGCAAATGATCGAGTTGGTAAGTTTGAAGAAAAGTCAGATGAAGGCATCTTCCTTGGATATTCAATCACAAGCAAAGCGTACAGAGTCTACAACAAAAAGACTCAAACTGTGGAAGAATCAATGAATGTCAAATTCCAGGATTCGATACAAAATGAATCTATTCATACTCATCTTGAAGATCCAGAACCTGCTCCAGACTCTACAAAGTCTAAAGAAACAGCTAAGACTTTGAAGGATTAGCAGCAAGTAACTGTTGAATATTCAAGTGAAAGAAGTGATCATCATTCTGACAAATTAACCAGCAACTGGAAGCATAAGTCCAATCATCCTAAAGATCTTATCATTGGCGACATTAACGAAGGAATTCGCACAAGATCCCAAAGGCGCGAAGAGTCTAGTGCTGTGGCTCTTATTTTTGAAATAGAACCCAAAAGCATAGATGAAGCTTTATCTGATGAAAGCTGGATTGAAGCCATGCAAGAAGAGCTCAGGCAATTCAGTATCAATGATGTCTGGGAATTGATTCCAAAACCGAAAGGTAAATTAGTTATTGGAGCTAAATGGGTTTTCAGAAACAAGATGGATGAGAAAGGAAAGGTCGTAAGAAACAAAGCAAGACTCGTGGCCAAAGGATACACGCAAGAAGAAGGGATAGACTATGACGAGACTTACGCACCAGTAGCAAGGTTAGAAGCAATTTGTTTATTACTTGCATTTGCTTGTCATAAAAATTTCAGGTTATTCCAAATGGATGTCAAAAGTGCCTTCCTAAATGGATTCATCCATGAGGAAGTCTATGTGGAACAACCACCTGGGTTTGAAGACCCAAGGAAACCAGACTCAGTATTCAGACTCAAAAAGGCCTTATATGGCTTAAAACAAGCACCTCGAGCTTGGTACGACAGGCTGAGTAAGTTTTTAATCCAAAACGGTTTTGTGAAAGGTAAAGTAGACACTACTTTATTTATTAAAAGAGAAAGCAAAAGTTTTGTGCTAGTTCAAATATATGTCGATGATATTATATTCGGATCTCCTAATGAAAGTCTGTGCAAGAAATTCTCTAAGACTATGCAGGATGAATTTGAAATGAGCATGATGGGTGAGTTAACCTTCTTTCTCGGGCTTCAAGTGAAACAACTGAAGGAAGGAACTTTTATACATCAAGAAAAATATGCTAATGACCTCATCAAAAAGTTTGGTCTGAACAATTGCAAGAAGGCTGAAATACCAATGTCAAGTTCCTTGAAAATAGATAAAGATGAAGAAGGAAAGAAAGTCGACCAAAAGCTATACAGGAGTATCATTGGCTCACTTCTTTATCTTACTGCTTCTAGACCTGACATTTTGTTTAGTGTTTGCATTTGTGCCAGATTTCAAGCAGATCCTAAAGAATCTCATTTAAATGCTACAAAGCATATTATTAAATACATTGCTTCAACTTCAAGCATCGGCCTATGGTATCCTAAAAGAGGAGACTTTACTCTTCTTGGATACTCAGACGCAGATCTAGTCGGTTGTAGAGTTGATAGAAAGAGCACCTCGGGTACCTGTCAACTACTTGGAGGCATGACAGTATCTTGGTTTTCAATAAAGCAGAGTACAGTAGCTCTCTCTACAACAGAAGCAGAGTATGTAGCTCTTGGAAGTTGCTGTTCACAAATTCTCTGGATAAAACAACAGCTCAGAGACTTTGGAATTAAAGACTCATGCACGGAGATTAATTGCGACAACACCAGCGCTTTCAATCTCACTAGAAATCCAATTCTTCACTCAAGAGCAAAGTATATAGAGATTCGACATCACTTCATTAGAGATCATGTTCAAAATGGAAAAGTTTCGATTCAATATGTTGATTCAAAGAACCAACTAGGGGATATATTCACAAAGCCTTTGGAGAAAAATCAATTTGAAACCATCCGTTCCAGACTCAACATTTTGAGGTATGAGGAAATCAAAGTCTAGAGACTCTCAGACTCAGACATACAAGACCTTGACTGTAAGTTATTCTCTCTCGAATCTTATCTTGAAAAGGTACGATCGTCAAACTGTGGTTAATTATTGCTATATTTAATCGACGTAATTGTTACATCGTTTCCTTTTCGAAAAAGAAGTTATTTTTTGAAATGACTATTTTCGCGAAAAAATGACAATTATTTTGAAAATGCAACTTTTTATTTTCCTTTGTGATGGTTCGTATTCCTCTCTTTTTAACCGATCGTGCACTGTTGATTTCCCTTCACTTTACTCTCAAAAACCCTAGAAAGCATCGATCTTCCATTCCCGTTTTCTTCCCTTGTTTAATCTTCGAAAAAGTAGTCATCTTTCTTGGGAAAGTCAAGCAAGGAATCTTCCAAAAATTGAGAAAGATGTCGTCTTCAAGAAAGTCTTCGAGAATCGCAAGCTGGGGACCACGGCGAATGAGTGAGGGGCCTACGCACTTCGATCTCACCAAAGAAGAAGTGTCTCCAGATCAACAGCAGAGCCCACAACATTCTCAGCAGCGTCACTCTCCTCCATCTAGTCCTCAAGGCGTTGATCATCAACAAGAGGAAGAAATCATCGAGGATGCAGATCTTGTAAGAGTTCAAAAGCCCGCTTTTATTTATAAGCTGTATCGTGCTTTAAAAGGGACTCATACTCCTTTGAAGTATGTCGATGATTTTCTTAAAGACAAAGGGTATGGAAATGAATATATCTTTTTGCGAAAAATGGAAAGTTTGGGAATTGCTCGTAGAGGGGTGGCTGAAGAAACCCTTGCGAATATCCCAAGTGATCCTCGTGATTGGGGAGTTAATCCTGTAGATGGGAATGATGATGACAAATTGTACAGCCAATTTCAATCGAGAATGGGTGTTGTGGTTGAAAATCGAGGAAAAATGGGAGACTTGTTCAGATCGAAGGAATAAAAGGATATGTACTCAAAATTGCTTAAGCGTGGGGTGATAAACCTTAGGAGTGTAGATTTTAATTTTCTAGATGCTGTAAATGTGAACTTGAGGGAAAAATTCAGTTATCTTCAACTTGAGTAGTTCTGTTTTGACACCACAGAAGCTTACGCTAAATTAACCGCTTATTTTTATTCGAATCTTAGTTTCCTGGATGCGAATAGATTCTCTTTCAGCGTCAAAGATCAAGACTTTGTTGTGGATATGGATATGCTGGCAGATGTGTTAGGAGTTGAGAGAGGAAGATACCAACCGATCAAAGTTTCTATTGCTCGTGCTACACTGGAACTTGTTAAAGGCAAGAGAATAGAGGAAAGATTTCCTACCTAAGGATGAGTGCGTTCAACATTCTGCTTCACAAGATTGTGATCAATTGTCTCAAACCGAAATCAACTTCTAAAACTGATGTTTCAAGTTCAGAGGCAAAGCTGATGTATGTCATTCTCACTAGGAAAAAGTTTTCTCTTCCTCACACTATTATGTTCCACATGTATAGAGCAGTGGTGAAAGACAGAGGTCAACTTCCTTACCCAAGTCTTGTGATGAAGTTATTCATACATCTGAACATTCAGCCTCCACAAATCCTTTGTGCTCGATCGTGTGATCATATGGTGGTAGAACTAAAAATGGTGACCAAGATGCGTCTGAAGGAGCTAAGCAAGGCATTGGAGAAATTTAAGGAGAAGACTCCTGTAAAATCTCATCAAATCTCCTCTGCATCAAAAAGAAAAGGAAAGGAGCCCATGGTTGCTCCATCCAAGAAAAGAAGAGCTCTCATCGTTGAAGATGAATATGATGAGAAAGACATCACCATCTCTGTAATGGCATTGAAACATCTAAGCCGTTCTGCTCCAGAATAAAGGACTCGAGAAAGATAAGAGAAAGAAAGAGAAGAGAAAGAAAGAGAGGAGAAGGAAGCAGGAGAGAGAGAAGCAGAAGAAAAGGATGCTGAGAAGGCAAGGGATGAAAAAGAAGAAGAAGAAAGAGCACTTGGTGAAAAAGAAGCAGAAGAAGAAGAAGAAGAGAGAATGAATCAAGAGGAAAGAGAGCCTGAAAAACACTCTTCTCCACCTGAAGGCATAAAAACAAGGGGAGATAATGAGAAAAGAGGGATGTTAGCTACTACTAGTGAGGAAGTCAGCCGCTCTCCAGCCGACTCAGAAGACATTCATGCCTCTCATTTTCTTGAAGAAGAACATGATGCTTCATCGCCAAATCTGCGTGATTATTCCGATATGCCATCATCTGCAGATCGTGCTGAAGCCAGTACGCAGACCGACAGCTCAGCAGATTTTCGCAGAATTATGGATATTCTCTTGGAGATGCGCGGTCAAATTTATGCTTTGGGATGCGAGGTTCAAAACTTGCAAAATGCGGGTCAAGTTTCTTCATGTTCATTGAATGATCAGATCCATGCCCTCTCTGTTCAAATTCAGGCCAATGCCAAGGGTGAGGAGATTGCACAACTGAAAAAAGAATTGAAAAGGCTGGAAGGCATCATTCAGTCTATGGGAAATTTTTAGCTTGTCCGCGTTCCCAAGCAATCTTGATTTTATTCCATTTTCATCTCAACCTTTTTAATGCTGACAAAAAGGGGGAGAGATGCAAGATTTGAACTTTGACTTTTAATCGTGTGGATTGTTGGATTGTTTTGATGTTTAACTCTGTTTGACTTTAATTTTTGTCTGGATGTGAACTGAACTTGAGTTGGACTTGACTGTATCCATTGATATCTTATGGATGGCTTTATCGCATACTAGACTAACCTATTTTCTATGGTTGCAAATTCTAGTGTTATTCATTTAGCCATTTATCTCTATAAGATATGCATATGTGTTTGAGAAATGTTTTGCAGGTCAAAATTGTCCAAATCTGCAAGAAAGTTTTATCACCATCAAAAATGGGGAGATTGTTGGAGAAATCTTCTTGAAGTGTTTTGAAGCTGACAAAACGTTTCCATCAGTCTAGTCTGAAGGTTTGCAGACTCTGCTATTTAAAGTTTGAAGACCTCGGGACAGCCAGACTCAAGACTCAAAGTCTATCCTCATTGACAATCTTGAATCCGTTGAAGAAAGGTTATCCAGAACTAAATGTTTCATTAAGGATATGACCTTATCGACTGGAGAAGATCGCTTGGCTAGAAAAGACATAACGGAATTATTTGATTGATCAAGATTGACTCGAAGATTAAGGATCCGATGATTGCCTAAATATTCTTGAAAGGTTCTACTTATGGAAACCAAGATCCTGATTGTATGGGCGAACAGGATTGATGGGCTATCGACACGTTCCTTTTATAGCTCAATAATCTTCTTAATTGATTCCGTCCAACGGGTAGATTGGAGGAATTCCTTTAGTAAGTGCCAACGGGTATGATGGCGTAAAGGAGTATATAAGGAAGACGTTCTAAGTTGTTCGAGGTGTGCGCGATAGAAGAATTCCAAAGTCTGAAGCTTCCTGTTGTTTAGACAATTCCTTTGAGCGAATCCTTGTATACAAAAGAGAGTCTATATTTGTGAGAAACCTTGAGGAGGTGTGGTAGAACATCTACACTGTGGAATCAAGGAAAAGCTGTGCTGTAACTTCTCTTTTGTTCATAGTGAAATCCAGCCGGTGGGCTGTCAGTGCAAAAGAGTGGACGTAGGCTTGAAATAAGCCGAACCACTATAAACCTTGTGTTCAATTTTCTCTTCCTTACTCTCTTTACTTTGATCGTACTTCATTTTGTTAATCAATAGAGAACTTCTTTCTTTCTATCGGTTGCCTCGATAAAGAATCGCACCGTTGTGTCCGTATCTCGATAAATTGTTTGTGCACCTATTCACCCCCTCTAGGTGGTTATACTAGGAGGGGATTTGGAGCAACAACTCCAAAAACCACTTGATGTAGTTGCGCACACCATCCTTCTGCTCGAGACGCTTCAGTTCATCACAAGCTTCCTCCTCCGCATAAGCGGGAAAGTAGTTCCATCGGAACTCCTCGACGAAACCACCCCAGGTCGCGATAGGATTCCCACACCTATCATCCGACCGACGACGCCACCACAACAATGCATTATCAGCTAAATACATCGATGCAATGTTTACCCGTGTTTGGTCGTCGTTGATTCCCATGGCCTGGAAATACCGCTCCATATACCACAGAAAGTTGTCCATATCCTTGGCCACCCATGAGCCCCGGAATTCCTTCGGCTTCGGCGTGTCCACTCGTGGACCTTGCACCGTGATCACCCCGTTCACGCATGCAGCTTGTGCTTCAGAGAGCTTACCCCTAAGCTCCGCAATCTTCGCGCGCATGGCCACCATCATGGCCTCCAAAGGTTCACACTATTGAGTGAGTTCCTCCTGTAGAGTCCCCAGCAACTCATGGCGGAGTTCTCCCATACCGGTCTTGAGCTCTTGCACATCCGCAATCAGCTCCTCCCTTCCGGCGTCAACTCCGTCCACGGTTTGGGTTAGGTCGTCGACCGATCCTTGGACATCGGAGACGAACAACTCTAGCTTCATCATCTGATGCACAAGATCCCCCGTCGGATCCCTCGAACCACCACAGCTCTTCTTTCCCTTGGCACCGCCCTTCTCGGCGTTCCGTCCACAATCAACGCAATCACCACCCAAGGCCAACGCCTCATCAAATCGTGGATCAGCCATTGCACTTGCACTTAGATCACAAATCAGCTCTGATACCACTTGTCACGAGCCGATCAATTCGCTCTTGATCACTCTTTGGCTTACCCGTGCGGCCTTAAGGTTTTACCCCTAAGTAGCCTTTCAACACTTGACTCACAAGGGACTTTGTAGAGAGAGAAGCTCTACTTTTCATATAACTTGTGAATGAATTACAGTAAGGGAGGAGACCCCTTTATATACAAGTATAAGGCAAACCGTATCTATAGATCTCCCTTAGATCTAACAGTGGAGATTACACCTCCCCATCTACCAACTACCGGCATTTATAGCCAACTACCAACTACTCGCATTTATAACATATGCGAACAAATACAATATCACCCGCCCCTAGGAGAATACTCTACATCTCGGGAACATAAGGCGAGGTCAGAAGGTGTCATGCCCGATTCATGGAAACCTCTTGGATATGCTAACTTTCGGGCCGTGACACTTGCATATAACAACTGCTTTTTCTTTTGCTTTTTTGTTCATATGAGTTGCAAGAAGAACAACAGAAGAACCGCTTTAGTATAAGCCTTGGTGCTATTTACCTAGAGAGGGAGATGATGTATGTACTTTTCAATAGTTAGGCTTCATGGTAATAAATAAGCTTACGCATGACCTGAACCTATTGGCTGGCGAGAGGAAATTAG
The DNA here is from genome assembly GCA_016097545.1 of Eucalyptus victrix. Lineage (NCBI taxonomy): Eukaryota > Viridiplantae > Streptophyta > Magnoliopsida > Myrtales > Myrtaceae > Eucalyptus > Eucalyptus victrix. The sequence goes on from CM027844.1 coordinate 34,054,809, forward strand.
GTCCGGCGAATGGGCATAAAACCCAACAACGGCGGAAAAAAATAAGCTCAGTTTCACCACAACCTGGCCCTTGGGCATCGGTCGCGGCGGCGGAAAGGTTGGAACACGAGAGGCAAGAAAATATTGCATCATTTTTATATCATGCCAATCAAGCCAATTTGGAACATGCGAGTATTGCCAGACGACCCATTTTATTAATAGTTGAAATAGTTTTGGTACACATGATTTACAATTCATGTAATAACATCACGAAGAGACAGAGAGATGGATCGGATCCCATTAAAATGGATAAATAAACGACCATCTTATTCCAAGAAAAGAGTAGCTCGACGTTGCGGTGCATCAGCATCCAAATCGATACCATCGCCCACAGGTTATTGAGACGGCATATTAAACGAAACTAAACGGAAGCACGAAAAACCAAACGCCAATCGCCCGGCGACGGTAAGTGTCTTCATCAGGTCTCCCCCCCAAAACGGACGGAAAGCGAAGAAGAATCAACAAGGCGGCATGTCGGGTGGTGGCGACAGCAAGTGGGTGTTCGGGGGAACTCCATTCCTCACGATGAACGCCGTGTCCATGCCCCATGTCAGGTGCCGCTCTATGTGGCAATGCATGAACCACACTCCTGCCCATTTTTGTCACAATCAGTTCCAGTAATTTTCTATCTACGCAATAGATATCTGTATAAATTGCTCTGTATGACATTAATTTAAGCATAGGTTAAAAGACACAAGCACGGAAAAGAATATAGGGCCGAGATAATACCAATAGATATTAACATATATAAAGCCTAAGTCAAACATTAGTTCAAACTCACCAGGATTGTCCGCCCTGAATCTTATCGTAGTCCACCCGTTCTTCGGCACGGCAATGGTGTTCTGCAAAGGTGGATCCACCAGATTATAATCCAAAGGATCCTTCTTGAGGTCGAAGTTCCCAAATCCCCAACCAACGACATAGAAGCTATATCCATGCAGATGGATCGGGTGATCAGTCCCGGCCTCCAAGTTCGTCCCCTGGAAAACGAGGTCCACGGTCGAGTTATACTTCAGTACCTTCGCCTCCGTCCCACGCTTTGGCGTCTCCAGGTCCAGCGGCAAGTCATCAGCCGTGAAATTGAAGATGTATGGTGGGAAGCTGGGAAGCCGGGTTCCAAACACGCCTTTGATGCCGTAATAATAAGCTTGGAGGATGTCGATCGAGGGGTTCGTGAAACTTATGTTGTTCACGCTTGCAGCGAGACGGGTCCCATTGGGGCCCGCGCAGGAATTGTTTGGACACGGGAATGAGTTAACGGAGATAGTGAAGATGAAATGGTTGGTTATATTCTTGGGGACGTCGATGGGGTGCTCGTCGCTCGCTAAGCTTCGGAGGCTGCCGGTGAAATTGACTGACGCGGAAGTGTCGTTGTAATAAGGAAGTCGCGGCAAAGGAGGTGGCGAGGTTGGAGCATACTTTCCAGAGTATTCCACCACGGCCGTGGTGGTTGTGTTATCATAAGCCACACCGAGAGCGCTAGAGTAAACCCTAGCAGCCATATAATAGTGGTCAGGGTTTTGGTTGGCTTTGAGGAGGACGTCGATGGTTTGACCAGGAGATATTGTGATGATATCTCTCGTTAAGGGTTTAGTGTAGCTCGCGTCCGTCGCGACGACCGTGACACTGTGGTTGGCAATGGAGAAGAAGAGGAGGTCTTGCATGGCCGCGTTGATTATTCGCAGCAAATATGTCTTGCCTTGCTCAACCCTTAATTTGAAAGTATCTGAAACAAAATTACACCGTAAATAATTACAAACATACGGAAGAAAAACTGTAGAGAAGATACCATACTTAATGTCTAAGCCAAAAATAGTTTAAGCACAAAGTCCCACCGTTTGAATATTCCATTCGGGGAACAATCCATCTGAGCATGGTCAACCAAAATTTCTTATTTTGATGGTTGGTTGAATTTATAGCATAATTATCATAATTTATTGTTCAACAGCCTTGGGTGGGAGATGGGTCTGCATCAGGAATGAGACAGGCATTTTTCATATTAAAGAACAGAAAATGATAATAAGAGGATGGCAACAGCTCTTGCTAACCCTAAAAACTGACAATTAGGAAATTACACGGTGCATATAATTTCATTTTAGGACGACCCTATGGTTCGTCCAGCTTTTAAAATGTTATATGGCTTTCGAGAGCAAGTAGATGCGGGGTCACATCCTTACATGTTGGTATACGCATGCATTAAAGACTATGGGAACTTCTTGCAAAGCAAGCAAGCATCTTGACGTTTATATGTGAATATAAAAAACCATAGGTGTAGTTTAATTTTACCATTAATTTCTATCACACTAGGCAACCTTATTGCCTTTACTTGTTGATTTCTCAAAAACCATGTAGAAGTGGAAGAACAATGAAATAAAATTAGGCCAAGAAGAAGGAGAAGAAGAGTTTAGACATGGCGTCTCTAACCTTGCTTGGAGCATGGGTAAAGATCTCCGGGTTGACCATTGATAGTATAGGCATCGGAAACATTTGGATCTCCCCCGGTTCTAAGCATTTCATGATAGACCTCCATTATCGGTTTCTTCCACCATTCTCCTGCACATATTGTTATGTTTGAAATTTTGAATGACCAAAGATCAATTATGTTTGATTGCACTATACTTTTTATGAAAATGTAATAGCCAACAAGCACATATTAATTACTCAACCAAATTTGTGAATTACCTAATATGATAGGTACTTCAGCATCAGGTTTCAGAAAAGGATAGCTTGAATCTTTTTTGGGATAAATAACAATGGCTCCATGCACAGTGGCTCTTGACCAGTCACTATGAGCATGCCACCATAAGGTCCCTTCTTCTACGGAGAATATTACCTTCTGACTAAACTTAGCTCCTGGCTGTATTGGGCATTGGGTTATATACTCTGGTCCATCAGACCATGGATATCTTGGTTGTTTCACACCGTGCCTACAGTAAAATCTTCCACCATTCAATTAGGACAAATTTTCAAGCAGCCATAAAATGACGCTGAGAAATTGTTCTCAAGAACCATATCTATATTAACAAAATAACAAAAAGATGTTGAAAAAAGCTAGTAATGTACAAAGAAATCTACTAAAAACGGACATGCTCTCCATATGGTTCGAAATGGGGTGGGCTATGCCTCATGACTTTTGAGTGCCTATATACTCTAAATGTGTGGATCGTCCATGACAACAAGGAGGACACATGAACTACTTTCCCATATAAAAGGACACTTCTATCTAACAACCACAACTAATATATTCAGATGCTAATGATAGAATAATCTTCAAGACGACGCTACATAATGTGAACACCATTCATACCAGTGAATGGTAATGTTGTATTTAGCCTTGTTATAGACATCAACAATGATGGTATCGCCTTTGTGCACGTATAGAGTCGGCCCAGGAAATTGTCCATTCACCGTCAAGATGTTCTTTGTGCTACATAATCTTTTGTATGGCGTTTCCTCGACCTGTAATATCTCACACACTTGAGCAATGCAGTCCAACCAATGTTTGCATGCATATGACAATGTGGAAATGTCGGTATAACACTCATTTGAACTTACCACGAAAGTGTAACGAGCCAAAGCTTTACATTGGAGAACGCCGATGAGGAAGAGTAGAAACCCTAAGCATTGAATATTTGAAGCCCTCATGTGGATTAACTTGGAAATGAGACGGCAGGTGCGGCTAGATTATTTGGAGATTAAGCCGCGAGTGGGAGGTATTTATAAGGCTTGAGAAAGGGTGGAGTGACCCGTGAACGTAGAAGTTGGCGGCGCGGATGAAATTGTCAACATTGAACCGGTCGTTATAACTTTGGACATCCAGGAAAGTTCTGCGATTTTTCTAACCATTAGGTTCTCGAGTAGTGGAAAATCATCAGCAATATGGAAAACCCAATGAGAAGGGGGCTGCTTCCACAATTGTTACGTGTTGATTAACCTTGGCTGTAATAGGGTTGACGATTTTCTGAGACAACTAATTATTTCCTAACGAACGTTTCTCGACAACAATACCCTATCATCACTTAAAACGTTACTCTTTCCTCGTATACTGTCGGGCCATATTTTGCCTCTGGTATATATAAGTCAATCAACTTGCCCTTTGATTGATGTTAATGGCCCTATGGGTGCGTTGGGGAAAGGCTTTCCCAAAACCCCTTGGGTGTCCAAAGTCCTTTAGGTCAAATTATCATTTATTATTATCCTAGCTACGTTCTTAATCAAGCAATGCGATGAACAGAAGCATTCGATCAGTTTGGCGACGTGCGGGTAGTCGATAGGCTCGTCGGCTCATCATTTTGTCGAGGTGGTTCGTATGCATGGAGTGCCGATTACGATAACATATAGAGACCCGAATTTACTGCTACTTTTTGGAAAGAGCTTGCAGTGCTTAGGTACAAAGCTTGGTCTAATCATCATCCTCGAGATGGATTGCGATTCGGACTCTTGAAGACATGAGGCGTGTGTAATAGACTTCAAAAGGAAGTTGGGAGGATAATGGAGCATCAAGATGGCTCCATTTGGGTGGGATGATCGGGAGAAAAATATGGACGAGTTGGTTGACAATCCAATTGGATGCCGTGGCGATGATCGGAGATAGATTGAAGGCAGTAGCAGACGGAGCAGAAAAAGTTATGCAGATGTCAGGAGTACGTAGGTCCGTTTGAGATTCTTGAAAGAATCGGGAACCTAGCGTATCATCTTTGCATTGCCGCCAAGATTGGGCGCAAGTGCATGACATCTTTCACATGTCGATGTTAAGGAAACGGGCGACCCGACCCACGTGCTCAATTTCTTGGGGTGGATGACCGTGTGTCAAAGTGAATCAGCTACACTGTTCATCTACGATCATCGGTTTCATCTCATAATCCAGGATTAGTCAATTTATTACGAGTAGATAGTCAATGTCTTCGTTTTCTGGTCTCTAGTTATTTTTCCCGACCCTTAGTGGGCTCCAATTTCGAGCCTACGTGGATTTTTTTGTATTTAAATATTAATTTTCGGAATTAAATTAAATAATTATTTATTTTTCCGAAAATTCAAGGGAGATGGTCTAGAAGCGGAAAATTATGCTGATGATCGTGGCGAAGTCCGTTTATTTAATCGGACTTTATGTTAAGCTAAATTGAATTTTTAATATTAATTATTTAATTTTCGAAATTAATTAATTAATTATTTATTTCCTGAAAATTCAACTGGGATGGCCCGTGATCGGAAAATTATGCTGATGACCGTGGTGAAGTCCGTTTATTGAATCGGGCTTTATTTGGAGCTAAATTGAATTTTTAATATTAAATAAATAAATTTTCGAAATTTATAATTAATTATTTATTTTTCGGAAATTAAGATTTTGATGGCTGACGACTGAAATCTCGTGCTGATCGTCGTGGTGCAGTCTGTTTATTTATTTGAGCTCCACGTTGTATGGAATTAATTAAATTGTGATATTTTAGGGATTTACCTAAATTGATTGGAATTGATTGTGATTGAATGGTTGATTGGTAAATGGCCAAGTATGTTATTCAGTATTTTAATGCTTTATTGAGTTGATTTAATTATTTGGTTGAGAAATCGTTGGGCATTGGTTATCGGTATTAAAAGTAGATTGGTAATCTCTTGAAAGAGGGCACGTGGGCTAGGTGAATTGGAATGTCGCCTTGAGAATGCACGTGAGTTCGGTGGTTGAATATGTCACCTTGGCGAAAAAGGTCGCACGAGAGAATACACGTGGCTCGGAGACTCGGTATGTATGGAGAATGCACGTGATATCATTTATTACTATCCTAGCTACGTTCTTAATCAAGCAATGCGATGAACAGAAGCATTCGATCAGTTTGGCGACGTGCGGTGGTAATCATGTGAATCAGCTACACTGTTCATCTACGGTGTAGATAGTCAATGTCTTCGTTTTCTGGTCTCTAGTTAAGTCATTTATTTATTTTTTTAAACACGTGCCTTTGCAACTCAAATGAGTTGAACAAAATCATAGAATTAGGAACATCTGCGTCTCATCATCAATATGTTTTTTCCTGAGATCTCATGATGCAGGTGCATTTTTCCAAGCCCTTTTGATCAGCATGCTTTCATGAACTCAACTGCTTTCTTAAATTTTAGCGTGTCCATCGACTTGGAAAAGTCGAATTCGTTCACATTTCCGGTTAAACTGAAGGGTTGGTTAGACTATCCTTATCAACAGAGATTCCTATGGTCAGGATAATAGTTACATTTGTTTCGCCTAATTTCCTTAATTACTGTCAACTTCAACGTTGATACGATGTAGATACATAGCCACCATAGGAGGGAAAAAACGGTGAGGCGTGCAGCAATCGCTCTACGGAAAATTGACATGTCATTTTTCTACACCTAACACGCGTCCATGACTTGCCCTTGCATGACCCAGGTTCCTTCAAAACAACAACGGCTGTAATCAAAATGCGCCAAACACAGCCAAGCCTTCGAGGAACACTCGCTAACAGTATTTGAGAGCGTAGTAAAATTCAGATCAATAGTCAGAAGGAACACTTTCCATAACCTTTTTCTACACAGTGATTACGGCATCTGTTGAAACAATCTCACGTCGCTTAATTATGGGCTCACATGCTCATTTATTTTCACACTATAATTTTAGGCCATAGTCCAGCCTACATATAAAGAGTAGTGTTAGAATATTTGAATATTGAATCAATCCTTCATTTAACAACTTAAGAAGCTTAATGATTCTAATCTAGCTTGCAAATGAGAGGGAATGTCGAAAAAACTCACATCACTTGACTATGGCTTCATAGAGATGTGGTCTCCCTCCACCTATTAACTTAAACTTTTGAATTCGAATTTCTTACCAGCATAATCCCTGAAATAATCTACACCTACACCTATTAAATTCCAATTATTAGAAGACTTTAGAAAGATTTAAACTCAGAAATTCATACTCTAATATAATGTGAAATTTTGTGAGATTAATGTCATTTGTTCTAAGAGTTTTAATTGTTAGATGAAGACGTGGTTTAATATGTAAATATCGTAACAAATATGATGAAATTAATCGAACTCTCCAAGAAACTCAAAAGTGTTGTCAGCCATTGATGGCCTCGTTCTCAAATTAAATCAGCTCAGATGCTTACCTCCCAAAACGATGGATATATAATTAGCACAATTCACTTCCTTTGGATTATATCATAACACATCTTCGAAACATTAATAGGTGACTTATGTAAGTATTACAATCTCAAAACAATAAACGAGTCATCCAATCAATATCAGTTATTAGGAAAATAAAAACAGGTAGCCTCGCTCGTAGTTCAATTCATTTACTTATTTCTGCTCGAGCCATGTTCTTTTTCGAGTTTTCTGTTTCGTTCGCAGTGACCTTGGATCTCCACAGCGACCGACCCTTGTTTTCGCATGTGTTAATACTCTTTTTTTTTTTTTTAATATGCTGGACATGATCATTAAATTAACGGGTTGCCTAATGTGCGCCGGCACGCCAAGACTTGGTGTCTATCGTATCATACTGGTAAACAAGTCAAAACACGTGAAATAAGGCATCCATATCTCTAGATCTTGATTTTGCGTGAGGTTTTCATATGAACTGTCAAGGAAAATACACGCTGGTAGTTAGCCCATCTGCTTCTTCTTCAGTATCATGCATTGACTTTCATAAGCCTCTGCGCAGCGATTTCTCGGCTACAAGACGAGGGAGCAGCGTTGCATCCCAACCTCACAGGAGATTCATTTTTGTCGTAGTCCGTGCAGATCAAGTACATGAGATTTCGTTTCATGAAACAACAACTTAAAGAGCGCACAAGACGAGTGAAATAGTCTCCTTAGAAAAAACAGGACCACCAAATCAACAATTCGACATTGCGGCTTGAAGATTGACGCAATGTTGTTCAACGAATAAATGTCAGTTCTTGCGGAGGATCAGTCCAACTCTCTTAAAGCGAAGACGATGAGCAGAGTTTGCCTTGTTCTCTTTCTCACAGGCATCGATCTATCCGACTTCTCCTGTGTAAATCCATTAGTGATTCATTGAGCAGAATTCCACACGCAAACCAAACGCAAATGAGTCATTCCTTGGCGTAGAAAGGAAATCTGGAATCTCTATCAGATTAACTTTTGAGTAAAGGACGAGTTTTTTCGACCAAAAAATAATAATAACAAAGGATGAGTTTTACAAGTTGGTCTGATAAATCTTAATATAATAGTTGATTCCCTTATTTTAGACGGACTCTTCTTTTAAATTAATATAAAAAAATTAGTTTAAGCTTCATAGTTTTTAGCTTTTGTCATGATTGATTATTGAACTAGTAATGATTTTCTTTCCCTCAAACGGTTTTTCTTTCTACTCTCTTCTATCAATTTTGTTAAACAACTCTTGTAAGGGTGTCAGATGAAAAAAAAAAAAAAAAGATCGTACAACAGGAATGTAGTATAATTGGAGTAGTTAATATATCTTAATAGGCCAATAATTTGCTATTCTAATTTTTTAATAAAGGTGAGTCCAACACGAGTTTAGACTTAGGTTCAATTTAACAGGTAAATGTATTGGACTTTTATTGCATTGTCTAGTAAGTGGTATTCGAGTTGATAATTGATTGATGGCCTCCTCCTTATGGGTATCATTGTTTGGTGAATATCTCCATGAAAAAAAATGTTGGATGTGACTTCTTAATCGAGGTAGTGAATGGTGCCCCCTTGCTTACCCAGGCTAGGCCAGGCAATTGAGTGGAGTTTGAGGGGGTAGATATTGTTCCCATCGGCGGCTACAAAAGTTAGTGGGCCAAGTTGGAGATTCTTGAGCTGAAATAATACCGGTGCAAAAAGATATCTACACTAAGGGGGCGACTTACACATGAGAAGGAGATTTGTTAAGGTGTGAAAAGATACCTATACCAAGAGGAAAAATGCCTTACGCAAGTGACTTATACATGAGAGGGAGATTTGTTAAGGTGCACGTTTGAGAATGTTATGCAAAAGTCTCGCTTTGATGATGTAATATAATATAAAGTAGTTGGGACAAATACACCGCAAGTTTTATTAAAAAGAAATTATCACAGCCAACCGCAATATATTTTTTATTTGTTCCTTCGAGAATGACATCTGCATCGAAAGAAGAAAAGCAATGTCCGGGACTGTTGGCATGTGGGCTGCGTAGGATTTATGGAAATGATAATAAGGACGCCGTCGAATGGGTCTATGCGCAGCGATAACGGAGTCTTTCATCCGTGCAATCAATGTCTTTGTTTTGATCTAATATGGATTTTATTTAGAGCACGATTCAAAATTCTCCTTGAACGAGGCATTGAAAGGGAGTTTCCATACGGAAGCGGGAGCTCCTTTCTAAAATGATTCAAGAAAAACGACTAAGAGGCTTAGTAATTCTTGAAAAGGAAACTAAAAGAAAGGAAATTATCATCTCAAAATCGGGACAATTTAAAAAGAAAATTATCCGGTCAACACTAAACTTATTGTATCAATGTCAATTGAGTCTTAATAGGAAATATATCAAAAAAGTCCTAAATTTATTGCATTTGTGCCATTTAATCCTAAACCTTTTGATCTAGAGCTAATTCAGTCATTCCGACTAATTTTGACCGGACATTATTGACATGGACACCGGTTTGTTTATATGGCATAGCCAACACTAATACAAATCAGTTTTAATAATATTTTAATAATTTTTATAATTTTATTTATTTATTTTTCTTTTCGTTTCCTTCTTTTATTTTCCCTTTCGTTTTTTTTTCTTCCCCTCCCTCCAGCTGGTTGCTGGACTTTGATGACCGATCAAAGGCAACAACCGACGAGGCTCAAGTCTCGCTAGCCCAGTACAAGGCAACCTCTTGCGAAGGCTCGAGTCTCGCTACGAGCTAGGTGAGGTGCGAACTTGCCAGCCCTCAATTCCGGCTAGTTGCTGAGATTCAAAAATTTGCTAGAGGAAGGTGAAGGAAAAAAAAAGAAAGAAAAAAAAATCAAAAAAATCAAAAAATTATTAATATATAATTAAAAGTTATTCATGTTAGCACCGCCCACCGTACCACGTACATCAGTTGGCATCCATGTCAACAATATTAGAACAAAATTAGTTGGAATGATTGAATTAGCTTTAGGTCAGAAGGTTTAGGATTAAAGTGACACCATTAAAATGATTATGACTAGATTGGCATACATGCAAAAGGCTTAGGACTTTTCTGATACTTCTCCGCAATTTTAAACTTTTCAGTTTTGCGAATTTAGCTCGAAACCCTTATGCAAGAGTCCAATATAATCATTTGGATTAATTTTAATCGGAAATCATTGATGACTTGGTAAAGAAGATTATCCTTTCAAATGACGAGACAAATTGGAAGGCCTCTTGACACCGAACTATGAGCGACAACGTTGTGTTTGGCACGACTTGATTAAAGAAAAATCAATTCATGATCCACGGATATCGTCTATTTTTGGAAGTCAGACAAAAAACAATATTTGGGTGTTGAGTAGGAGAATGAAATGCTTTGTCCAATAAGGAAATCAATAGATCATCATGCGGAAAATGTCCTTCTATGTAATGGCAAACTTAGACGGCAAGGAAAACTCATTATTAAGAAATATCATCCTAGCCAACGGTAAACTGTTTGCAAAACTTGTTGCAATTTAGTGACGGACGGCCAAGATAATCAATCACCAATCTAACGACGTTGGCGGCCACCGCGAGCATGGGACCGTACTAGTTTGCGTTTCCATACTGAGTGCTAAGATAATAAATCAGGGGAAGATGAAATTTGAACTCTTCAAAATATTTTTTTCACACTAGCCGTAAAAAAGAAGCACATTGATCGAATAAAATAGAAGGTGGTAAACAAACTTGAAGGATAGAAATAAAGAGCACCTACGTAGGGTCTTATAAAATGGACCTAATCGAGGAGGATTCCATTGGTCCGTTTTCGAAAAAAGGCATTGTTCATCCGTGCTGGTAAACTTTTCACGGAATTGGTAAACATTCGAAAAAAAAAATTGGTCGAGAAAAACTTCTAGCCACTTTATTTTCTAATAATTTGTCGGTATAAATAATATATACTTTTATAATCACTAATTCTTATTGCCAATTTGCTTTAATTTCCAAATTTTCTTATTGTTTACCAACTTTTATTTGCTTTCTAGTTATACTTCTTGCACACTCAATCAGATCTAGTTCATCCTCTTAGCAAGTGCGCTTTGCTGCGGTCTGTTGGGAGCTGTTTTTGTTATTCTTGTTCCATTCTATGCACAGAATCCTTGGACTTTATGCTGTTGTGCGTACCTCCATTGGCGGAATTAGACATTTAATTTTTAGACTAGTCTCATACTTCACTTTGAATTTTCATTGATTAAAAGTAGCAAACTCATCAAATTTATTTTTCAGAAAATGAACTCATCCCTTCCTTGTGAAGTCGTCAATGATGGTGATTAGGTAATGGACATCAGCTAGCCCCAAGACATCCATATGCATCCATACTAACTTTCCTTTTTGGTTTTTCTTCTATTCTTCAAAAAATTGACACGTTTCTATTTGCCTAGATCACAATCCTCACTTAGACCAATATCCAATCTTCAGATTATGCAATTTCCCTTTGATGCTAACATCTCCATCCCCTTTTTGCTCATTTGTCCAAGTTGTGGTGCCACAATTTGGAATCAACTTTGGGGTTAGCAACTACTACAGTTTTTATACTGCATTCAGTCATGTACAGCATTCCCAGTTATGTTCCCTATGCTACAAACATAGCACCAATAATAATCTTTAACAAGCCATCCCCAATAATGGTTCAATATCCTATGCTGTCTAATTATCCTACAGAGACAAGATTTCTTTCAGACTGGAAACATATTCGACATCATGCAACTTCTATCGAGTTCCATTGGTGTTCTCAAGTGAACGAGACCCTTCCCCACAATATCCAAAAGTTCATATAGTAAGGTTGTGAGAAACAACACACTCAAGTCCAGAATTCAAGACTCAATCGGACTAGATATGCTCAAAATTAGGGCCCCTTGGACAAACATCTCTTCAATGGTGGCATTACAAATTCATCTTCTTAATTATGATTTTTCTGCTCTTTTGAGGTTTTGCAATTTCGTTTTAGATGGCCTTCTCTGTGCTATTCCAGCAAAAATTTTCATCACGAGGTCTCCATTTACTTCTCCTTTAGGACTTCGATTAGCCATGATTCTGGTTTTGAACTTGTTGATTACTTCTCCCTTTGCATTCTGTGCTCCAAAAGAACCCCGACAATTAACCCGAGCCTCTTTCGTGAGTGGGTTGTCAGGCCGAGCCCAATGAAGCTGAATTGGTGGGGTTTTATGGTATGGATAAATATAAAGATTGCGGAAAAATATGGAAATTCTTTATATATTGAAGTGACAATCACTAATAGATAGCAAAATTTGGATCTCGTATTTGGATACAAGGTTGTTGAAGCACAAATAACAATTTCTATATACGAGTTGGTGTTTGTTCTCATATTTGGAAAGTCCAACATGAACTCGGTCAACATCGTCAGAGAGAAGAAATAGAAGATATGTTTCACTGAAAGGCGTCTTGGGTTTAATTTATTTAATATCTTTATATATTCTTTCCTATTCTACGTGGGAGTCACTCTCAAGAATTGGAAAGTCCTCAAGTCCACTATATATATTATTTATATTATATAATATATAATATATATGAAAGTCCTCAAGTTCACTATATATAATAATATATATAATACATGGCCATGCGTGGAGATGATAGGATGCCGTTGTTGATGCATGCAATGGTGAACCGCCGTTTATGAGTGCTTGAGTAGTGGGCTATCTTTATGAGTTTGTTCGTGAATTACATCTAAGAAGATACAAGTGTTCTAGCCAATTAAACCTTGTGAGTTCAATATTTGTATGTTTACTTTCATCGTGAGATTGAAAGATTATTTAGCAATAAATTATTGTAACTAAAAATTGCGTGAGTTATTTGATATAATTAAGGCTTGGGAAACATTGAGAGTATTTGAGTGACTCAAGTGTGGTTGTAATCTCTATTTATCACTTGATCTATAGTAAAATTTGATATTGTTCTCCCCATATACGTAAGTCACTATGATTGAATCACTTAAATCTATTGTCTGATCTATTTTCTTCATTCTATCTATTTTATTATTCGATCGCTTGCTTTCTACAACAATTGGTATCAGAGCCAGACTTAGCTAAGTAAAAGTGTAGCAATTGCAATTGAAGAAGGAAAAGTAAGAACTGATAGATTTGATGGGAATAATTTTGGTTTCTAAAAGATGTGGATTGAGGATTATCTCTATTAGATAAAACTACACTTGCCCCTACTTGGGGGAAGCTAGAGACAATGTAGCAAGCTAATTGGGAATTACTGAATAAACGAGCCATGGGTGTTATTTGGCTAGTTATGAAGTACCAACATTCTCTGAGAGTTTCCGTATCGTGTTGGACACTTTGACACATATTCAACACTCTCAAATACTCTCCAATACTTGGTCAATGAAAATCCGACACTTGATCAATTTTTTTGACACTCTTCAACACTCAAGTCAGAATTCTGACATGCGAGTTTCCACATATAATTCCGACATGCGAGATCAATTTTAAAAATTTTCAATAAATGAAGAGTCAAAATATATATGTGAAAAAAATAAAAATCAATAATAAAAATAACAAATTAGAAAAGAAGAAAAACCTAATATTTTCTTCTCTTTTCTTTTGACTCTTATTTCCATGATACACAATTTACCCTCAAGTTTTTTCTTTTCTCTTTCGACACATTTGACACTCAAGTCTAGAATATAAATTACTTTTTTTTCCTTCCAAGTTTTATGGATTTATTGAAATGAAGTTGAATTTGTCAAATTTGAAATAATAAATGATATTAATAAATGATGGATTAATGTTTTTAGTGTAAATTTATTATAGGATTTTTTATTATTTATTTAGTTGTGAATTTGAATTAGATTAATTTCAAAAATAATAATTTATTATTTATATATAAAATATATTTAATATACAACGTATTCCAACGTGCCAGAATTCTCTATTTTTTTAGAAACGATGTCACCATGTCGTGTCGTGTCGTATTGCGTATTGTGTATCAGTGTCGGTGCTATTTAAACGTTGGCTCATGAAGGAGCATTTAACATCGTGAAGGAGAATACCACTGCGGATTAATGAAAGCCTTGTCAAATATGTACAAGAAGCCTTCTGCGATCAACAAGGTTTTTTTGATGCGACATCTGTTTAACTTGAAGATAAGCGAGTGTATGTCAATTGCAAATCATATTAATAAATTCAATGTAATCGTTAGTCAATTGTGTTCAGCTGAGATTGATTTTAAAGATGAGATACATGCATGATTCTATTATCTTCATTAACCGATAGTTGGAATACTACTGTCTTTGCTGTAAGTAATTCCTCTAGGTCAACAAATTTGATGTTTGATGGGGTTCATGATTTGATTCTAAGTGAGAACATCCGTAAAAGAGAATCTGATGAACATGTATTTACTGCTTTAGTAGATGAAAATAGAAGAAAAATTAATGCATGTGTTAGTAAGGGTAGTATAAGCATGAATAGAAGTAGTCAATCAAGAACTAGTGATGCTATCTCTTGGAACTTTGGCAAGAAAGGGCATCTTAGAATGAATTACCTTTGAAGAACAAGAAGGATAAAGGAAAGTTGATTTTACAGATGATGTTGCAGTTGTAACATATGGTAGTTAGGATAGTGCTGATTTTGTCTTATCTATCACCGGTTATTCATCGTTTGATGGATGGATTGTGAATGATGGTTATTCTTTTTATGTTACACTAGATAGAAACTGATTTACTAATTACCAATGCATGGGCATTAGTAAAGTTCTGTTGGGGAACAACAAAGTGCGATATTGTAGATGTTGGCAATGTTAAAATCGGAATGCATGACGGCATCATGAGAACATTGATTAGAGGAAGGCACATTCCAACGTTGAAGAAAAAATTAATTTCTTCGAGTGCCCTGTATTCAGCTAGATGTCAATATACTTTAGATTGTAAAGTTCTGAAAGTTGTTCGAGGTACCTTAATGATAAAGAAAGGAATCAAGCATAGTGGCCTATATGAGCTTCAAGGTGAGACAATGACAACTTTTGTCCGAGAGACATCGGATGCATTTATTCGAAAGCATGAATTGTAGCATATGCATTTAGGATACATTAGCAAGAAAAACCTCAAGGTTTTAAATAAAATAAAACTGTAATGCGGTTATGTTGCTAACGAACTGAAAGTATGCAAGTATTATGATTTAAATCAAATGGCGGAAAGTGCACTTTAGTACGACTATCAAAGAAACCCCAAAAATTGCAAAGGTAATTCACTTAAATGCTCGCAAGTTGTCGCGGTTTCCTTCGAGAAAAAGTGTCAAATTTATGTTAACAGTTATTGATGACTACTCAAGGAAAACTTCAGTATTTGTGCTTAGATACAAGTTCAATGTTGTTGTTAAGATCAACCAATTGAGAGCTTTGTTTGAAAAGGAGACTGGTAAAGTGATTAAGCAAGTGCGAACTGACAATAGCATGGAGTTTTACACGAAGCTGTTAAACAAATTCTGCATGAATGAAGGTATAGTAAAATATTGCACTAATGCTAATGAACAAATATGTTACGGAATTAATGAACAAAACATTACTAAAGAATGCCCATAAATGCCCACTAGTGCTGGTATGGCTAGAAGATTTTTAGTGAACGTGCTTAGTATGAAGAGCTACCTAATGAATAGATCTCCATCGACTACAATTGGATGTTGGACTCCTAAATAAGTATGATCAGGTACTGTTACTGATTATTTTGTTCTTAGAATATTTGGTTGACAATGTTATATTCGAGTTAGTGATGGTAAGCTTGATGAAAAGGCAAGAAAGTGCATGTTCCTACATTATGCACAAAGTGAATGGAGCTATTGGTTATAGTGCCCGAAATTAACTTCACCTGTTGTTAGCAAAGAAGTTACATTTGATGAGTTTCCAATACTTCTAGTTAAAGTGATTATAGCAGTATTTATACAAATTTGAATAGTGTTCAACTTAAGATGAAGTTGCAATCAAAAACTCTTGATGTAGTGGGTACTAATGGAGTAATTGATATAGATGGCGCTTATAGCAAGGTGGAATATATAGAGCCAACAGTTACTGTAACTACTAATATTAACAAAATATGTATTTGATCTCCTGATAGGTATAGATGCAACAATGGTTTTTCTTTATCCGTGGTATTGTGTTCGAATATCCTTGCAAAGCAATTAAGAGTTCCTTGCAATACCAGAAGGTCACAAGTTACAGTATAATCCGAGATTATATTTTGTTTTTAATGAAGTTGAAATCTCATTCTTTTAAATCCCTAAAATCTTGAGAAAAATATATGATATAGCTGAAAATGTCTAAAACATTTCTGAAGATGAAATTAACCTCAAAATCGTAGTACATTTTTCCCCACAAAAATGGCAAATGGCAAGGGTCCAGTAAACTTATTCGAATTTAAGCTAATTTAACTTTATTAATACTAATCCTTCTTAGCATTAATCTAACCATGCTAATTAACACTAATATAACCCCCTAAGTGCAATTAACAACCTAATCATGGATTAGAGAGTTAACTCACTGAAATTTAACGGCGACGAGTTCACGACGACAACGGTGAGATCCTGTAACTACCGAGTCTCCAACGGAGGCTTGGCCAAGGCTGAAAAGTCCTACAAGGCCAACGACTTGGCTGGATGTTCTGTGGAAGGACTGGCCTCGGCTTTAGCTTGGGCTGGTGGTCGGATGGCGGTTGGTCACGGAGAGTCACTCAGTGTTGGTGGCCACTGAGTTGGTGCGGTTGCTGGGCGTGAGGGTTGGTGCTCTGCGCAACGACAAGAAGATGACGCTGAAGGTGGCGGTGGTGTGGTGTAAAGAAGAAGGTGGTGCTGGCGTGGAGATGGTGGCTGCTCGTTGGTGGGGTAGTGAAGTCTCGGTGGGTGGTGGACTGCTACAGAACAAAAGAAGGGGAATGCGTGAGAAAAATAGAGGGGAAAAAGAAGAAGGAGAAGCAGAGGGAAGGAGAGTCGATTGAGGGGTGTACGCAAGCCTAGAGGAGGGAAGGAAATGGACAGTAGAGAGAAGGGGGGAATAAAGCCAACAAAGACTTTAAGGGAAGAAATATCTAATTCAATTATGAAATGCCTCAAAAGTCTTGTGCCACTAAAGTCCATGCTTCCTCTAATGAGAATTTACCTCAATTTCCCACAAACAAATCCATTTTAGGGGCCAAATAACCCTTTTCCTTCAGCCATCCAAATTTCCACTTTTATTTCCGATTTGTCCAAAATTGATTTTCTGCAAAAATTCCAAACTCCTCGAAATTTCTCCGAAAGATGAGACGGCGTTCTAAAAATAAATTGTAATGCGCTTGAATGTCCGATCCCCAAAACTGAATTCCATTTCGTGGTTAAAATCAACCGAACGCAATTTTAGCGCGACCTAACCTACCGGGTAGCTTTTAGAAATTATAGCGCGTTTGACCCGTGATCGATAATTTTGATCCACATTTGTGCATCTTCAACTCGTTGGCAACTCTCGGTTGTTGTAAAAATCTTAAGATTTCAATTACATGTACCGAATACAGAATCAACAGGAAATTGGGCTAGTGTCGTTCGATGTAAATTTTGCAATCAGGTGAATCTAATTATGTGATTCCATTGAATCGACCTATATCTGATCACTAATTGATTATAACAATGTTGTATTGACCCTTGCCGATTATCACGATCGAGCAATCGATTTTTGATCAAATTCTCAAGTCCGCCGCGTTTATATCCCTTAACGGCTTCACCTAATAAATCAATTAACTCGTGAGTGGCCAACTTAGAGAAAAAGGACCATAGGGGAGTTGACGAAATACCCATTTCATAACATCAAGACGGGGTCGAAATTTAAGATGTCACACAGTAAGTAAATGCTTACGCGTCCTTAGCCTGTTATAGGAGAAATGAGCCAATGCTTGTTTTGGGTAACATTGGGGATGCCACTATGACTATGACGAGACATAATCCAACTCCACCAGTTCCACACCAAGTCCATGTAAACGAGGTCATAATATTGTCGTAGGCTAGTAGCTATTATCATATCTCAATAATTAATGAGCTTATACGAGAACACATGATAATTAACAATTATTGCTACTGACTTCATCCACCACACTTAATTTTATTCTCCCATCGCAAGTGATCATAAAAAAATTGGGAGGATTTCAATCTTTCTAACAAAACTGTCAATGTCACATGTGGCACTGTCATTATTGCCAAACATTAATTTGCACAGCATAATAGGAACATTAAATAGTCATGCATCGTCATTACCTCCATGTAGAAGTCCTCCGCATATAAAAGAGCTGCAATATAATCCCTGTAGATCGATGGAGATAGTGGTTCCTGGAGAACCGCTGGCACCATGTCTCGCTTTATCTAATCTTCAATGTCCTTGGGGGAAGCTGTAAATAGGGGAAGTATCTTTCTGAACATAAACATTCAGCTGGTGCGTCTTGTTTAAGCCCTTCAGTGCAGCGGTTTATGCTGCTTGCTAAGAATGTTCTTCTCCCTACTTTAGGGCATTTTGTATCAATTTGCCAATTGTTCATGTCGTGCTTTTGGGTTGCCACAACTGTGACTTCTACATTTTGGCATCCTTCCACTCACTATGATCTGTTGTTTGGAGCATGGGTTGATGCCATGATCTTTTGTACATTTGGCATTTCCTCAATATAATTATTACCTTTCACCAAAAAAAAAAAACAAAAAGAAAAAGAAACTGCACGGAAGACTGGCTTATATTGTTTAGCAGAATGTTCTTGCACTTTTGGGATACACGAGTTCGTTTTCGATGAAGAAGGAGACTGCACACGAGATGAAGAAGCTCATCTGAAGGCCGAGGCAGTTTGGTCCCTGAAACACTTGGAGGTACACCCCATTTATATTGCTCAGCAGAATGTTTTTGTGCTTTTGGGGTAGGCAAGGTTGTTGTCGACGAAAAAGAAGCCTGCACACCAGAAGAAGACAGCTCATCGGAAGGCTGAGGTGGTTTGGCTACATTCTGATTTAAGTAACCAGAAATTGGTGGCGGTATGGTCTCCGAAACAGCTGGAAGAGCAGAAAGGGCCGCCGGTTTGGCTGGGGAAACAAATGGATCACTAGACTTGACGGTTGATGGCTTTGGTACAGAAGGGGATGGTTTCGGAGAACCTGAAGGAACTGCTTTGAAAGGAGATGTGACATGAGAAGACTGATTAAGCCACTGACACCCTTGCTCAAATTTGGCTCACTTTTAGGCCTGATCGGGTCTCCGGTCATTGGATTGTGCACAACAACATGACAAGTGGAGGATGATGAAGGAGGTGTGAATTTGAGAGGTAATGGCTCGTTGTTATTCAAGAGTAGTGACTGTGAGGTCTCTGATTTAGGCACATACTTATTCGAGTCAGTGGGAACTGATGTTGGTTTGGTCTGGAAAATTGCTGCATTAAAGACTGGTTTACGTTCTTTAGCACTTTGCGAAGAAAGTTGTTCAACTTTTGGGGTTGGCAAGGATGTTTTCGATAAAGGCGAAGACAGCTCATTGCAAGGTTGAGGTGATTGGCCTAAATACTGCTTCGAGGGAGAGGAAACCAGCAGCGGTTTGGCTGGAGAAACAAACAGGTCACTAGAGGAGACAATAAAGGGCTTTGACGCAAAATGTGATGGTTTTACAGAAACTGAAGGAGATTTTCCATGAGAATACCGACTTAGCCTAGCCATTATCAGTGCACAAACAGCCATGCTAAATTTCAGCTCATTTTGCAACCCAATCAGGTCCCTGGTCAAAGGATTGTGCACAGCAGGATGGACACGAAGGGGCAATAAAGAAGGCAGTGCGAATGTGAGTGACTGCGATAATTCTTGTTCTTGATGGTGAGAAGACTGATTTAGCCTAGCCATTATCAGTTCATCAACGGTCATGCTAAATTTCGGCTCATTTTGCAACCCGATCAAGTCTCCAGTCAAAGGATTATGCACAACAACATGGACACGAAGGGGCTATAAAGAAGGCGGTGCGAATGTGAGTGATTGTGATGATTCTTGTTCTTGATGATGATGATACGTGCGCAATGAACCAAAAGCACTGCGAATTCGCTCAAGAAGAAGACCACCATAACAAAGATTTCTCTCAGTCTGACGATGGTGATGACCATCTTCTTCCTTACCACGGAAGATGCAACGGAGTCGTTCAAGAAAAGCACTCATTTTTTCCTCTCCTTCGAACAACACAGCTAAAAGGTCGAGTGAAGGTCGAACAGAGACGAATTTGAAAGGAAACTCACGACACCACCTTAATGATATCAATGCGTGACCAGATACAGACAGGAAATCGGAAGAAGGAAAAGATCAAGAACGATGGACTTACTTGCAGGAAAATGTCGAAACGTTTTTCGGAATTCTCTCCTTCGGACAGTGTAAGGGAAGAGCAGGGGGAAGGACCAAGAGAAGTAGCTGTCTTCACGGCAAATCTTTCGCGGACTGACTTTAGTGGCCCCACAGGGTGTTGGATTCCGACGCACAGCCTCGAACGCTAAGGCTACGTTGGTCTGAATCTCCAATCGGTAAATGACCGGACAAAATAAAATCTATAATTTATGAATTTTACTATCATATTCATTATTTGATAAATTACAGTTTAAAAGTCGATATATTAATTTTATATCATATATATTATTTGATATAAATAACATACCAATGTAAATAAATCTAAAAGTTACATAAATACAAATATCTCGGTAAAAATATCTTGCGACACTTTTCTTTACTTCATTTTTATTTACTTTTTTTTAATTATCTTCTTTTTTATTTCTTTTTTCCCATTCCATCTCTCTGATAAAAGTTTATTAATTAGTAAATTGTACTAGTATACCTAAAATACCGAAATACTTAAAAGGTAATAAATATAAATATATATTTATATCTATATATTGAATTTATATTGTAAGATAGAATTAAATTCGAATATATAAATAAAAATAAGATTAAATTTAAAAAAGATAAATTGTTGTTACTTTGAATTTCATATATTATTCTTCGAATATTATTTATATTGTAATATAATTTTTATTTTTATTAATTTAAAAAATTTATTATTCCAAAAAAAAACTTTCTTATTATGGATATTAGAAATTTTATTCACATTTATCCTATCTTCCAATTGTGATAATTTTATTTTAGCTATATCCCTCTTATAGTCGACTTTAGTCTATCTTGAACAAACACCAAACATAAAATATGATAAATTTACCATATCCTAAATTATATATTGAATGCCTAGCCTAATAATCTAAATCTTGTAAAATTACATTATATGAATAATGAAAAAGGTTTATTTCTATAATCACCATGCGAGATTTCAAGTTGCTTCATGTGATTGTCATGTGACACTTATCGACATATATTTGTCACATGATATACATTTGATTGATAAATATTATTTTATTGATTCATCATTCCTCAATTTTTATCTTTTCTTAATTTAAAAAAGGATAAACATAATTCATTTACTATCTCATCTCAAGATGGTAAAATTAATTAATTTAAAATAAAATTAAGATGAAAAAAATTGGTTATTTGAATAACTTAGGTGTAAATTTTTATTTTATTTTTTTTGGCCCTCCCCACCACCGCTCCATTGGCGGTGAGGCCATCGACGATGAGAGCGACCTGCCTCTTGCGGCCACCAGCGATGGTCACAGGCGCCGTTGTAGGGAGTGCCAACATAATATTTTCTAAAGGACCACTAATGATATTAATCCAAAAATAGATCAGTAGTCGCCAAATATATAATTGAAATCAAAGAAGGCACGTATTTTTGCAATTTATGGTGCTCCTAAATTATATCAGTATGCGCACAATTATGTATTTCTGTGATAATTTTTTTTGCTTAATACAATAACATTTTGTAACATATCGTAATGACCTGAGACTGTCCCTTGGCCCGTAGGTCTTGACACAAGGTTAGAATTTTAACTCTTCCAGAGTGGTATCTCACTGATGGCTCGGGCCCCCCGGAAGGATGCCTTATTCACCTTCCACCTAAGCTGCACAGTAAAGGCCCAAAGTCAATCTTAGGGAACAGTAAAGTTTATAGGGTCTTTCTGTCCAAGTACAGGTAGTCCGCATATTCACAGACATGTCTATTTCACCGAGTTTCTTTTCTTTGCATGTCATCGGTATAATATGTGTAATGTTGACTCAAAAATTTATATATTGAAATAAATGATATGGGAATAGTGAAAAAGTGACGTTTCTTGTTTGGATGATTTTTCCATGATTTTTTCATTCTTTTAATTTACTCTCATATATATGTATATTTTATTTTATTTTTATTTCCCACTTTTCATTCTTTTAATTTATTGTCCTTTGCAGGTTGTAAAATATTGCACGGAAAAAATCATGGGAAAATCAGCTCTGTAGCTAAGGTCGTCCTCTTTGTACTTTCGTGCGTATTCTCTCTACATGTCCATGCAGGATCCTCACGTGGCAAAATTGCAAGGGAGCAACGATTTGTTTAAACAGCACGAACGATGCTTCTGATCGCATTTGCTTGATGGAAATACTTATCGATCGGTTCCATTCGTTTTATGTGCCTTTTCTGTTGAGCATTCCTTTGATTCTTTTTTTTGTTGCATAAAATGACATCGCAAGGAGCATCAAAGAAGAAAAGCATAGCAGATGAAGCCAAGGCAATCTCGCCGGCAAAGCCAAAGCATTCATCTCCGAAGTGTCATTACGCAGATCATCGTATTGCAATTATGCCGCCGGGGAAAACAGCTGCTTGGACAATGTAGCATACATCCGGTGATGCTAGTCATGTATGTCTTTGGTCGAAGGTGATTCCCTTCGTGAATTCAGAATTTGTCGTGCATAAGAACAGTGATTGAACTCATTCGAGGTAAATGAAGAGAGTAGAAACCGAGGTCTTCATATGGCTATCAGTTAATACTTTCTATGGCTCATTTCAACCGAAAAAACATTTCTTTGGCTCGTGCTGCATCCTTCTTATTTAGAACCGGTAAGACGTCCGAAAGTCATTTGCGATTTTCCTAGAGTGTTTTTCTTTCTTAAAACTTTCTTGGCGTCTTTTAGCATTTTCTGGTTGTCCTCCGTGTCATTTAGATCTGCATTTCGGCACGGGATTGTTGGAACAGATGCTGGCAACTTTTCTCGAAATGAGAGGGAGAACGAAAAGTGGCCATTGATTTAAACCTTATATCCTAATCACTTGAAATTAACACGAGGGTTGATTGTTTGTTGCACTATAAGGGTTCGAGGAGTTCCTTTGATTTGCTTCAACCTAAGTGCCATGCATATACGCATACAGAATCATTCCGCAATCTTCCATGAATCAATGCAATCTCCCTGTTCCTCCACATTGCAGCACCAATTCCTAGCTAAAAGTCCCGAGACATGTATTGCGTCTTTTGTCAAACAACTGATGTGAATTTTAGGTGCTGACAGCTTCTGGAGAACTAGAGGAGAAAATTTCAAAGGAAACAGCTATTTACTTTAGATGGTACTCGAGGATCGGAGAAGAAAAGCTGTGAAATTCATGTAAAAGGAACTTTACAACTGAATTACAAACAAAAAACCAAACTGCTTGATTTATTAGGGGCAAATTGTACACATATCGATAACTACATGATCACAATACCATTCTTATGCAGCTCAGCTCAAACATGGGAATGAGAAGACAAAGCACATCAAAAGCATTCTGAAGTAGCCAGAGATTATATCCGATAGAAACTGATACTCAATAGGATAGGAAGCTGTTGGTTTCATATGATGCCGGCTCAGGGTCCAATCGGGCGACGATTGTAGGGGCGAGCTTATCGTATGGTGTAAGTTCTTTGAGCCTCTCAAAGTATGATATCCGGAGACCATTCCCTCGAGCAATTGGGGATCGCACCCACCCTGAGCGATTTCCCTGCTCACCCGTGACTATAACAGTTGTATCCTCGTTGGCCAAATTAGCTAGCACAATCATTGCCTCTGGCTCGGTAGTGGATGATGCATCGACAAGGAAAATATGACTAAAGTGTCCCGCATTGATGCCCTCATTGTGTAGCCTGAAGCTACTCACAAAAGTCGAACATATTACCTTGAATCTCCGGAGTTCATCGAGGGGAGGACAAGCAAAGCACTCTCTTTTCTTTTTATAAATACACGAAGGAAGAATGTCATCAGGCACGCCATCATACTCACGGAAAGCAGCATTTGCTCGAAATATTTCAGAATCCGGAATATCCTTTTTCAAGCTTCTCATCAGAACATCGCACGTTTTGTTTGTAGGTGCAGCCACAAGAATCCTAGGATATTTAGAGCGTCGGTATGCTTGCGACACAGCTTCCCTAACCACCACTCCAGCCCTTGACAGGCCTAGATCCCGTGTACAAAGAGGACCCTCCATGAGAAATGGTGCTGAACCTTTGAGAGCTAGAATCTGACGGATTGTGGACCTTTGATCCGAGTAAAGCACGTCATTTGAAAAATCTAGAGATGGTAAGGCAGAGAAATCATGTCTGAATTTACATTCAGGGAAAAGGAAGCTGCGGAATGAAGGATCAGTGGCGGCTTCAACTGCTTGATGAGCTCTCTTCAAGCAAACTCTATTGAAAGAAAAGCTGATGTTGTATCTGCTGCTTGAATGATGCTGGGAGTGAAAATCATCCCCAAATTCTACTAAGACGACAGACCTCCTCTCCACTCGATATACAAGACCCTGATTTATGATAAAGATGATTAATACTGGGAAGCAGTACACGTGACACTCAACTAAATATTTTATGCATCAAACGATAACAATCAACTGAGATTGCTGCGAGTCTCTGGAAAAGAGAGCAATGACACTGAAAAAGATTCCTAGCAACCATATCATAATCAAGTGATGACAATGAGAAGACCATTGTATTTTTTTTTTCAGCGTTCAACTACTCGACTTGACCAATGCTTCAGTGAACAGAAACATTTCACTGATGATCGAACAATTGGAGCCACCATATGGCCATTCAATTATCATCAAAAGTAAATCAATAAAGAAAAGGCAGATGCAAAAGCAAAATCGGCAAGCAGATGGGAGATGAGATATGACATTTTTAAACAGATTACAATACTAACATCTTAATTTAATCTTAAATGTACTTGAAAAGGACTAACCTTAAACTTTTGTGTATCCCTCTTACCCAGTGGCTCTGCATAAACAAAATCCCTTGATAGTAGGAAGGGTCGACGCTCAGGTATAGATTCCATCTTGAATTTGACAAATGTTACATTATCTTTCTCCCTGGAGAAATCATTGTCCCATACAGTCTTGTATACAGTCGATTGATGCAGCTCCAAATTGACATCCTTCAGAATGAAATCAGTCCATTTCTGATTCAAATACATGATTGGTTGTTAGACCATCATAAAAACAAATCTTCAATTATTCACAGGGGGACACTTATGTCTACTCAAGATGAATCAATCGACAATACATGATGCTTCACGTTAGTAATAGTAACTTGAATTCCTACTTCATCGGAGACCATTGCATGTATAACCAATGTTCCATCTTAAAAGCAGGTCATTTCATTGTTGCAGAAAATAGCAAGCATGGTGAAGTGGGACATGGGTGCAGGACAACTCTGTCATTATCCATCAACAAGTTGGTTCCATCAACCTCTACGCTTTAATATGTAAGTGAAATGACAACAGAAACAAAAGCAATTAAAATTTTCATGCCATTGCACTATGTTTCGAAGCAAATCCTCAGTACAACCTTGATCCTCAAGGCTTGTTCATAGTCACCTTCCAAATTAATCTTTTAGTCTTTTTATATCCCTTTTGACCTTCATTCTCATCAAATCACATCTCCTTACTTTAAGCGTTGAAGGTAACTTTTGCACACTTCTAGAAAAGCTGAAACGAGCTTCTCTCTTAATCAGGAATGCACGACAAAGCAGACAAGTTGTCCACAATACAGCCCTAAATAGCCCAATATTACAGATCAACAAGCTTCAACTGAAATCTCAATTCAGTGGCCACACATCAGCTGAAGATTACTGAAAACTCAGAAGTCAGCAGAGAAACTCAGCAAGCTATATTTAAATGATAAAATCACAAGCCGATTTCCATCTTTGGGAATCCGAAGTAAGCATGGCCAGTAACTTGTGAAGGTTTCTGTCACATAGTAAGAGCACTTAACCAAGCTAAGTTGATCTAAAAGCTTGCAAAGTGATCCAGAACCCATGATACTCATAGCATCTCATGGCAGAGACACAGAACTACATGAGTAAAGCTCACAAAATTTGCACATTTGAACCTGTCAAGGCCTCTCTCCATAACTAGTCTTCCTCTGTTGCAATTTCTCCGACACATCTCCTCTTCTCTCGCCTCCCTAGATCCCTCTATTTGCAGTCATTACCATTTGGATGATTTTATTGAACAAGATGATCGAACACATTCTGAGTACACACATAAAATCTAAAAACACAATTCAGTCTGATGCGGTCAGTAAATGGTTATACATCCTTTGGAGAATGGATCCAATGCTTTGGGTAATATTGTGGGTTTCACTATGACTATGCTGAAATAAACCCACCAGTTTCACACCCAAGTCCATGTCAACATGGATTGGCCAAGTCTTGCGACTTAAAATTTCTTCATAAAATGAGGTTATAACATTGCAGTGGGCCAATAGCTATCATCATTTCCCAACAATTAATGAGCCTATAATAGAACAAAAGATAATTAACTACCATTGCTCCTCACTCCATCCACTGCACTTAATTTCATTCTCACATTGCAAGAGATCATAACAGACTGGGGGGATGGAGATAGGGATTTCAATCTCTCTAACCAAACTGTCAATGTCACACGGGGCACTGACATTATTGCCTCACATTAATCTGCACAGCAAGATAGAACATAATTGGTCATGCATCATTGTTACCTCGATGTAAAAGTCCTCCGCATATAGAAGAGCAGCAAAATAATCCCTATAGGTTGATGGAGATAGTGGTTTCTTGAGAACACCAGGCACAATGTCCCGCTCTATCAAATCTTTAATATCCCCGGGGATGTTGTAAATTGGGGAAGTATCTTTCTGAACATAAACTTTCTCTTTTGACTGATTCGGTGAAGCCGAGGAAAGTGCACGTAAGACTGGCTTATATTGTTCAGCAGAATGTTCTTGCCCCTTTGGGGAAGGTGAGGTTGCTTTCGATGAAGGAGACTGTGATGAAGATGACTCATTGGAAGGCCGATGCGGTTTGGCTACATTCTGATTCGAGTGAGCAGAAATTGGTGGCGGCTTGGTCTCAGAAACAAATGGATCCCTTGAAGTGGTGGTTGACGGCTTCGATACAGGAGGGGATGGTTTAGGAGAAGCCGAAGGGACTGCTTTGAAAGGAGATGGAGTTGGTGAGGATGTTTTCGACAGAAAAGGATGTACCAAGCGAGATAAAGACGGCTCATTCGAAGATTGAGACGCCCTCGATGCATACTGATCCAAGTAAGCCGAAATGGCCGCCAGTTTGGCCGGGGAAACAAACGGATCATTAGAAGTGGCTGTTGACGGCTTCAATACAGAAGGGGATGGTTTAGGAGAAGCAGAAGGGGCTGCTCTGAAAGGAGACGTGACATGAGAAGACTGAGTTGAGCCAACGAAAGTCCTGGTCACATTTGGCTCAGTTTTAGGCCTGACTGGGTCTCTGGTCATTGGATCGTGCACAACAACATGGCTAGGGGAGGATGATGAAGAAGGACGCGTGAATTTGGGAGACGATGGCCTGCGGGTATTCCAGAGCAGGGGCTCCGATGTCTCTGATTGCGATCCGCGTTCTCGACGACGACGATGATGCGTGGGCAGGAAACCAAAGGCGTCGCGAATTTGATCAAGAAGACCACCGTCTTGCCCAAGATCTCTCTGAGCCTGGCGATACTCGGTAATGTCTTCCTCTTCGCAGCAGAGGACGCATTGCAGTAACTCAACAAACCCAGCCATACTTTCCTCTTCCTTCGAAAACAGTGAGAGATCGAATAAAGCTCAGCAGACGGACGCGAACTCCAGAGGTAAAACACGACCCGCGATCATCATCAACCGCGATGCTTCGCGCGATCGAACGCAATGGTGAATCGGGAGTAGGGAAAGATCGAGAACGACGGGCTTACTCGGATCGTGGGGGTTGCGGGAAAGAGCGGAGCTTTTCTTGTTTTGGAAAGAAAGAAAGAAAATTTAGACGAGTGAAGTGAAGCGGAAGACCGGGAGACGCAACGGGTCTCGCGCAAGTCTTCGTGTAAAGGTATAGAAAAATTCTTCGTACATCGTATCGGGGCGAATCACGTATTGACAGCACCACGAAGTGGGCCCAGCCAACTACTGGTGCGTCGTTTCCACGTACGTTCCGAAGCATGATTCGAGAATACTAAGACTGTCACAAAGCGACAAAAAAAAGGAGAGAGAAGAGAGAGAGAGAGAAGTAGCCAACTTTGTGAGGTGTTTGGGTATTTTCACTTCGAATTTCATGAGAATCTTGTTTCTGCCATCGACACTCGACCCTTCTCTGCCTGTCCAAGCCGCCCGTAAATTCCGTCTCACATTCGCCCGCGGCCGCCAGAACCTCACCTTTCAGTCGGGTTTTTCCGATTTGGGTCATGCATCGCTACAGAGACAACGACATGTTGCTTCGCTCGCAAATCTCCTCTCCATCTCCGCCGAGTCAAAAGCACTGGCCGTTGGAGCTCAAGCCCATTGTAGGGCAGTCAAGCTTGGGTTCAGAGATGACGTCTTTGTTCAGAACCATCTCATCAACATGTACTCGAGGTGTGGGACCTTGGGCGACGGGCTCAAGGTGTTCGGTGAAATGCCTCAGAGAAATCTTGTTTCCTGGACTTCGCTTATCTCGGGCGCGGTGTGTAGTGGGGAGCTAGATGTTGGTTTCCGGGTTTTTCTGGAGTTGATGGGGAGTGGGTTAAGGCCAAACGAGTTTTCTATTGGCAGTGTTTTGAAAGGGTCCGCCATCATGGAGGCTTGCGAGTTGGGTCTGTGCGTTCATGGTCTTGTTGTGAAGCTTGGGATGGAAAAGGATTCTTTTTTCGGGAGTTCAATGTTGAGCTTATATTCCAAGTTGGGCTGTGTTGAAGAAGCTGAGCAGATTTTTAATTACATGGAGAATTGTGATGTTGGCTGTTGGAATGCTATGATAGGAGGGTATGTACTGTGCGGATGTGGAGTTGAAGCCATGAGGCTTGCGTCTTCAATGAGGACTAAGGGAGTGATTATGGATGAGTTTACGTTTATCAATGCCCTTAAAGGCTGCGTACTGTTGGGTAATTTGTATTACGGAAAACAGCTTCATGGGCTGATCATGTGTAGCAACATGCAATTTAGCATTCCAGTGATGAATTCACTCATTGATATGTATCATAAAAATTATCTGGAGAAATATGCTTTTGAAGTATTTGATCGGATGCTGAAGAAAGATGTTATATCCTGGAATACCAGATTTGGGGCCTTTCATGAAGAACAGGATGTGACAAAAGTTGCAGGCTTATTTCGTAAATTCATGCTTGCAGGATTGAAGCCTAATGAAGTTACTTTTTCCGTCTTGTTCAGACAATGTGGAAACGCTTGTGATTTAAGCATGGGGCTTCAGCTTTGCTGTCTTGCCATGCATTTTGGACACTTCCACCATAGTAACGTCACAAGTTCACTTATCAACATGTTTGCCAGATGCAACGCTTTATTTATGGCACATTCAGTTTTCAATAGCATACTGTCAAAGGGGACAAGTGATTTCAATGAATTGATTTCTGGGTACAATTTATATTGTTATTACCTCAGAATCTGTACATGTTTTCCGCGATTTATTAAGGTCAGAAGTGGAAACTAATGTATTTACGTTTGCCAGCATTTTAGAAACGTGTGTAGAATCTGGAAATGGAAAGATGGGCAGACAAATTCATGGAGTGATAATTAAGAGGGCTCTTTCAGGAGATAATCATATTTGCTGCTCGTTAGCTAAATTCTATATTAGGTTCAGGTGTCCTGATGTTGCTTTTCTATGTTTTGATGCGCTTGAGAAATTAGATTTGACCTGCTGGAGTATTATCATATCAACCTTCAATGGCAGCGGCTTCCATATGGAAGCCATTAGATCTCTGAACTTTCTTTTAGAAGCTGATGGCAAACCTGATGAGTTCATCTTCGGCAGTATATTTAACAGCTGTGCCGATAGTTCTTCTTTTAATCGAGCTAGATCTGTCCATTCACTTGCTACCAAGACAGGCTATGATAGACATGTATATGTTGCTAGTTCAATTATCGATGCTTATTCAAAGTGCGGGGACATTGCTAATGCAAGATTAGCTTTCAATCAGTCATCTGGATCAGATGACGTGATTGTATTCAATTCCATGATCATGGCTTATGCTCATCACGGTCTCGTAATGGAAGCTTTGGAACTCTTTCACAAAATGAAGTTGGCAAATCTGTGTCCTAGTCAGGCTACTTTTATCTCTGTCATTTCTGCTTGTGGTCATATGGGGTATGTTGATCAAGGTTGTGCATTGTTTGAGTCAATGAAATCGGATTATGGGTTGGAACCATCTCCAGGAGTTTTCGGCTGCTTAGTAGATATGCTGTCACGAAATGGATACCTTGAAGGTGCTAAGGGTTTGATTGAATCAATGCCTTTTTCACCTTGGCCTGGCATTTGGAGATCTTTCCTTAGTGGTTGCAGGATACATGGAAATAGAGAGTTAGGAGAATGGGCTTCTCAAATGTTATGTCAATTGGTCCCGGAAAATGATGCAGCTCACGTACTGTTGTTTAAGGTTTATTCAGAAGCAGGTAGTTGGGAAAATGCTGAGCATCTGAGACAAAATATGATTTGGAAAGGAATTTCAAAGTCCCCTGGATATAGCTGGATAGAAGCGCATTGAAAGTTGAACTGCAGACTACTTTGATGGAGATGCTCTCTGTTAAGAGGTAAGCTGGATTCATTATCTGTTGTCTTTATTCTGGCTTGACTAACAGTGGATCTACTGGAAATGCCAGTTAATGCCTATCTTCTGCAACCAAGCAAAGTTTTGGTGTTAGTTCATTCGAGTGAGATGCAGACTTATTCAATTTCCTCACCTGGGTGTTGCATGCTTGAGTCATCTGAATAGTATTGCACAGATCAAATGATTCGATCAATATTGTAATAGTTGGTTCTGAAAAATGCTAGTAACATTTTAGCATTCAGTAGATGCTAGCATTGCTGCAATTTCTTTTGGCGGTGTATTTATGATTGGCTGATACTGGTATTTTTTGTAGTACATTGTTACACATTGTACTTAGCAGAGATATATGTTATAGATATATTTGTAGCTTGCATCTGATGATGGAATGATCGATCTCTGATTCATGATGTTTCACTGATGAGAAAATGCAAACTACTGGTCAAACATATTTTTCATTTATGATTTTTAATTAGTTGAATCTGACTGAAAGCAGAAACACAAAAACAGATGTTCACAATAAGTAGACATGAATTTTGCTGTGAGCAAGCAAATGCATGAAATACAATCTCATTAAGTATGATAAAGCTCAATTATAATTGAAAAATCTACAGTATTTTCTGATCACACGTCATTTCCTGTCTTGATCCCCCAGTCTTCTCAGCTTGATCATGGCCACGATGAAGTGTTTGAAGAATGCTTGCTGAGCTCTAGTCATCAAACTCACCATTCGTCGGGTCTTCTTTCCTGAATTCAACATCTGATTAGTCGCTAACAACCCGAAACACTTTTGAAGGTTCTGGTAGTATGTATTGTCCAGCATGCATGACTTTGTCACATTGTTGAATGCCATCACCGCCACTCTTGAGACACGTGCCTCCGGGATGCTGCGCGTTGTCTCTGTCCATGGTTGGGTTGATGGCTTGTGTACGTTGCAGTGGTAGATTCTGGATGTGAGAGGCACGAATGCAGTGTGCACCCACCAGGGCCACCATATCTCCAACAGAGAGGCCGTTGGATTGGAAGAGAGAGAAAATTCGAGGGGGAGAGTTTGGTTCACTCGTGGGATGTTTCCCACCACTCTTGATGCCCCGGAGGTGAGTCCATCTCTCCTTCCTTTTTGCTTCTGATCTACCCTTAAAAGATTATGCTTATTCTGATGTTTTCAGTGGAAACATACTTTACATTGATTCACTGAAGTAAACAGAATGGAATGATTGAAATATCGAGTAAATTTACCATGTAAATGGAGTCGCAGGTGGCGATGGTCATGAGATCGGCACAAGAGACCAGGCTCGCACTGCAATTCTACAGCTTTCTTGGCTCTAAAGTCTAAAGAGTAAATCAAAATCATACCCATCACCGGACAATTCCAGACTGAGCTCTGCATCGGTCTCCGCCTTGTTAGTGTCATTTGATGTTATCAAAACCCATGCATTTTATCCCTATTTGTATTACATTGTGAAGAATAATCCATCAATATATATATGTAAGTTGGAAGCCTGTGAAATAGATACATAAAAAGAACAGTAGAAAGAAATTAAGAGGAAAAGGTACAGCTCATGGTTCTCGCGGCAATCAGCCCTTATTATTATAAAATTTTCAGACCGGTCTATTAATCAATTGGTACTCTTTAATGTTCATTAGGAGTAGACCTGTCAAAATGGGTTATAGACCCATTTTTTAATCCATATATAATGAGCTAAGTCATTATATGGATCAATTATATTCAGTAAATTAGCGGGCTTGGAATGGCAAAGCCTAAAAAAATGTGCTAAATGGTTTTAGTTTACCCAAACCCATGTTTATGGCTCTCTCTTCGCCCTCTACGAGAACATGACAGCCTCCTTGTACTATTCCAAGTTTAGATAAGTCTTGGCGAATTAGGCCCGACTTCACCCTTATTAAAAATATCAAGACAGCTTCTTTTTTTGCCCCATTATATTTTATTTTTATTAATTTTGTAAGTTTTGTATGTTAGTTATCTTTCATTGGTTGCATTTGGCATTGCTATGTTTAAGTCACATTCTAATCTTAGCTCTTGTTATTACAATCTATGGTCAGCATAAATCATCATATTCAATCCTCCATGTTATTTATTGATGTAACTTTATAAATTTACTACCAAGTAGTAACTTTTCATTATTCTTCATTGTGGATTGATACAAAAATTGAAAATTCTATGCAATGTTGAAATTCAATTCTTTAGCATCTTATGGTCGAACTAGCAATTTGATCAAAATAACAAACACATGAAAAGCTCAAAGTAAGCTAACTAGATGGATACAGATTTTCATATGTCAAATTTAATATAGAATTATTTTAGTAATATGGGTAAGCTAGGCTACAGGTTAGGTTGCATATAAATAGGTCAATTTAGATTAGATCATTTTAAACTCAATCCACCTATTTGACAACTCTAGTCAGGACATCTCATGACTCGTACGGAAATTTCATAACCTTATATGAGCATAAGAGCGTGCAAAAAAATGCTTAGGAACGGTGGCTGCCATGGCTGGCACCTTCAAAATCCACGTCGAAGACAATGTTCTCCACGGTCGAGTGGTTCCGAAAGCAAAAACGTAGCTAAGGGGACTGACATCGGATGTGTTGACCATATAGAAAGTTGCTTTGTTCAGGAACAAAATGAGCAAAGATAGAACAACGCTTTGTTAAGAAATTTAGCAGAGTCAAGGTTGTAGGAAGGGAGAAGAACACCTCAAGTACCAAATTTGACATGGGTGGATATAGAAGAGCTAAAACTTTCAAAATGTACACTTAAGTGTCATTTTTAAAAAAAAAAAATTGGACACTTAAGTGTCGTTTCCGAAAATCCAATGTGGCATTATTTTTTTTAAAAAACTAGTTTATATGGCTTGTCGAAATGTTCACTTAGCAATCTTTATCCCAAAATGACGTCGGTTTGCCCCCAAATTTGATTTTTAATATAAATATTAATTAAATTAGATTAAAAATTTAAAAATAAATAAATAAAGGCAGCAAATCAATGAGGACTCCATAGCTCTTCGCCATCGTCGGAAAGGGACTAGTGACGATGGGGCAAGGGTTGGCTGAGGTCGTCAAACCCAACCAGTGGTTGGCAACCTTGGCCAACGGTATGCGAGGACCTACATTCCCTCACAAATATGGCTGGGGAGGGATTGTGGCCCTCCCCCAAATTGGGTGAGGGTCATTGGTTCTCACCCAAATTAGGCCAAGGGCGTCGCCGGCTGGGGCGAGGTCGCCACCTAACCTCACCTCAACCATCAATGGCTTTTGGACCCTCTAGGCGAGGGCTAGCAACTCTTACTCGATCTGGGGTAGGGCCACTATCCCTTGCCCCAAATTTGGGCGCCTACAGCCTTCGGTTTGTCAAGCCCAGAGACCTCAACTATCACTAGGTCTCACTAATTTGCTGCCTTTTTAAAAAAGAAAAAGAAATATTTTAAAATTTTTAATTTTATTAGTATTTACCAAAACGACATCGTTTATATAGTTACATTTGCACCACGTGAATTAATTTTTTTTTTTAAGAAATGCCACATTATTTAAATTTTTCGTCAGAAAAAGCCATGTCAGTTGTTTAGCCAAAAATTCTTATCGTTGGCACTTAAATGTTCATCTCTTTTCCGATTTTAGCACATAAGTGCTAAAGTGTACCCTTTTGAAGTTTTGACACTTATGTGTCTGCCTATACCAAGTGTTGGCACTTGGGGTGTTGTTCACCCGTTGTAAGGACGTGCATTATATGAGATAATGAGAGCATTTGGCTATGAAGTAGAGCCTAGAATATACAGATAATGCTTGAATGATTTTTGTAACATCTAGCGCCAGTCTTCGTAGATTTAATCTTTCCATTTTAGGGGTCAATTTTGTAGATTTGCTCTTTTATTGTTGTCCAAATTAGGCCGAACATGTAAGCGCTGTCAAGTGACTTGCTAACTCCTTTCTGTTTGGTTGGCAATAAATTGTTAAACTCTGGAAATCTGGGGAGAAGTATTGGACAGTCCAAATTACTTGACAACTAAATCTAATAATGTTCCAAATATTTTTCGTAATCTTGCGCTGAACTTTTTGACTTTTTGAGTAGTAGATCCTTCAAAACTTCGACATCACAACAATGTTCTTTTTTCTTCCAATACAATATTTATCAAATTTAGCTTCTTAGATGAGCGAATGTGGTCGGATGGTGTTTGGGATGGTCTTGACAAAAAGTGATTAGCCTTAAATTAAGTTGGTTAGGCCCAGGTTCAATCCCAACCTCAGATGCCTTCCTCGGTTCAAATTTCAGCTCGCTGAAATTATGCTAATAAGTAATAAGTATGCTTGCACATTCTCATGTTGACGTATCTTCTTATTTTCTCATTGTGCCTTTTTCCTTAATATGATTGGGCCTACAGACAGTGTTCTGTCGAAGACATTGTAATCTTAGGCCCATCATCCCTTAAAAGAAGAATGTCTATGGACTTTTTGTGTCTTTTTAGCTACCAAAACAGAAGCCCACTGAAGCATGCACAAATTGGCTACTTATCTATCTATCTATCTCTCTATAGAAATATAGTAAATTGACGATGGAAAAAAAAAAAATCTGTTGAATGTTGCCATTTGGCATGCCATAATGAGTGCATTTGTCCAGCCCAACCAATAAAAGATGAACAATCAAATTAAAATGGCATAAATTGATGATCAGACAAAGAGGGTATAGAAATTCAAGAAATTACATGAATGAGAAAAAAAAAATGGAAAGAATTTTTTTTAAGAGAAAAGGCATAATACTTTTAAGAAATAATGAAAGAATAAAAAATTTAAAAATTTGAAATGCCCTCTAAACTTCTAGAAAAGACAAAAACGTATAAAGACTACTAAAATTGTAAAGCTCCTAAAGATGCAAAATAGAGTCAACAAGCAGTTGCACCTACTTTGGAAAATGTGAAAAAAAAAATCCAAAAAAAAGTTATGCATTAAATTTAATTAGTATTTACATGCTTAAATTAATAACTAATGAAAGATTAAATGTAGATGACTTTTCAGGAAACAATGTACAATACAAGAAAATGACCAAGAAAACATGATAAATATTGATGGATCAAAGTTTTGATGTAAACTCATAATTGGCTGACAAGGTTATGCCAAATTGGAGTGTTTTTATAGTGACAAATTGAATAAGACGGTAGATATCAGCCCCATTTTGGAAAGGCAAAAGAGAATTTCTTACACGTATATAGATAATAACAACACCAATCAAAGAATTGTGACAATAAAACTTTAAAACATCACAAGAAATAGCTTAAATGATATTTCTAATTCGTTCTTACTCAAAAAAACTCTAAGTTAATCATCATTATCTTAAATTTTAACAAATACTCATTGAATTATTACTTCCAATTCGTTGTAAGTTATAATTTACACCTCTTGAAAATTCTTCCCGGGCATGGCATGGGGGATTGTGGCTACCATTCCAGTAAACTAACGGATCCCTAAGAGAGAAAGATACAAAAGGAGAAAAGCAAATAAGAATTGCTCTTGAGTAAGTAAATCTGTGCAAACAAATTATTAAGAGTGGTCAAAAAGTGCCCAATGGACACTGGTTAAATATGTTTAACTTGAAAACATTTTATTTTCAAGTTATTGATCGTACATATCACGATAATATCACGATAACGATAGGTGAATCGTTTTAAAAATTTATTTACCAGTTGCACCCGATGGCACTTTTTTAAACAATATCTAGTTACTGACTTTAGGGACAGGGCAAGACGTAAGTGAAAAGCCACAGAGGTTGCTTCCTGGAGTTGCGTATAAGTTGACTTCCGCCCGAGGCATCTTCTGTCTTCATCTCTATGTAATAGTTGCGAGAACTAATAATAGAAGTCGAAAGCGGTCAATGATTGGGCATCGAAACCTCGTTCCAGATGAGCTCCGAATGCATGGAAACTTCACTCTACAAAGTCAGCGCCTCAAGCTGCCTTCTTCCCGAAGCAATTTGCTCAAGGCATGTCCTAGGTTGAACTAGGGCTCATCTACTCGTATCAAACTAGGAAGCCTACCCAAATCTCTCTCTCTCTCTCTCTCTCTCTCTCTCTCTCTCTCTCTCTCTTTCTCTTTGCTTGCAAAAGTTAATATTGAATTTGACCTCTGATCAGTCAAATGGGATGAACTATTCGAAAGATTTAGAAGAGTCAACAATAGTACTTAGCAATAATTGATTTCAAACCACGTGTGAAAACAGTCGAAATTGCTTCATCATCTCAAGTCAAATGTCCCCATTTCTGCCTCCTCCTCGCAATGCACCTTAAGATTGCCTAGGATTCCACAGAATAGATTATTTTACCAAGGATTTATGAATGAGTCATCTGGTTATATTCAGAGCCCAATTATGTGGACATAATAATTTAATTTACAATAGGATCAATATAGTATATGGTTTCGTGCTGTTATTTGCACGAGGCATAGGGTAACATAGGATAAAATTTTGCTTTATCTTGTGTATGAATTACAACTTGATCATGGGTTCAGGAATGCACCCGGGTGCAAAGCACGAATGTGCAATCTATGTAAATGACTCTTTTTCGGTTTGGCTACTCTAATTAGGCTCGCTCATGACCGATCATTTCTACAAAGGGAAGGTAATATCTATTGCAGTTCTAGACAAGAGATTTTAGACCAATACATGACACACCTATCAATCATGTCTAATTTTGGTTAGTTAATTGGATGAGATATAGGGAGATATAGATGAGGATGCTTCTTAGATAGCAGTCACGAGACTAAGGTGGTGCTTCAAAGTTAATATGCTCTTCAAGAGATCATAGTGCCTACTGCCTATATCTAAATTATTAAATATCTGAATCTTAATGGAATAAATTATGTATTTGACGTACAAGATATTTTTCATGAACATGAAGAAATGAAGATGGATATGATGGGAACAAAGAAACGATAGAAGCACCAAGGAAAAGAAAAGTCGTGCCTCTTTTCTGTTTTTTTGGTCGAAAGCCTTGCCTTTCTAAATCACCAATACCAAACCACAATGACTCACCTATCCCATCATATTCAAGACATAAATGTTCATCTCAGTGTACCAAATTTCTGGCATATCATAAAAATGCAACGAGCACATCCAAACACAAAGTCAATTAAAAAATGGTATTTCCGGGTTGTCTTAGTCGATTCTGCACATCGTAATTGAGCTCAATTTGCCTGCTCTTATCCTGCCCAACTTGATTAACTCTTCCTATGGGAAATTTAGTAATCTTCTAAGCATGAGCGGGGTTGGGACACTTCATCCCCGCGCTGCATTCGGCGCCTCCAAACTTACCCATCGATCGGCCCCAGTTCTCGAGGAGCTGTTCATGGTTCACAGCACCGGATCCAGAAATCTGGAGCCGACCCGGCCCCGTTGACAAACCGTGAAAATTCAAAGATGCCCACCAATTTCCCACCTACCAAATCGAACATTGGGAACTGTTTTTTTTCCTTGTTGGAAGATTTTGCATGAGGCGCTTGATTGATTGGTTCTCCAGAGCACCAGTCAGTTAACAAACCCGTATTTAATCAAATCATAGAAACTGAGGACCAACTCATCAGACCCGCCAATCGCACGCGCTCGAGTATGCTGCCATGCCTCTACTCGCTGGTTTGCTCATGTATTCCTCATCCGTCCTCTATTTTCCATGACAAAGAAAACTTCAATACGTCTACGAAGAACGACTCGGGGCTTAGATGTATTGTTGGTGTTGGGCTCTCCACTCACATCGTGGTGGCGCAATGATGACTGGGTCAAATCCACGATTTCTTGTGGATGAGCTTTGTAATTTTTCTTTAGACACCCTTCACTGTCGGAAAAGAAAATTATAGTAAAAGTCCTCATTTCTATGTCACGACTACTTCCGTGCATTAAGTCGTTGATGATATGTATTTTGTATGTTCATTACCCAACTGATGTGATATAATTTGACTGATCACATCATCCATAGCATAACATGTATGGCACCAAATTTCTCATTTGAATTTCAAAGCTCCGACATGTTCGCTTGCTTCTCATTTATCATTGTCGCATGGAATAAGTATTCATTTCATAAAGTACCGTCTTACTCAAAAGATTTTCTCAAAGAGAGGGAAAGTAGGTGCATACGTCATATTTCATGTATAATGTTTACCAAAATCAGTGTGCATTTTGAGGTTTTATGAGATTAGCTTGGCACTAATAAGGACAACACGCGATGAGGAGACGTAATTTACCCGTTTGTAGAGGTGATTGTTGCCCCGTCCAAGCAGAAGAGGCTCGAAAGGTACATGGATGGATTTGGATATGAGAGAGTTCGGTCCACCCATTTTCGCACTGGACCCAATCCGATCTAAATATTTCTATGCAAATCATACATAACAGAGGGATCATGCAATACAATAAGCTCGACCGTCGCACTCAAACCTTGCCTGCAAGTTGGGCTCCTCATGGGGACCCGATCCCGACCTTTTCAGATCGGATTTATCACAATCATTGATCTAATGGATCTCAAGCGACTCCTGATCAATCGACGGTCGCGATAGGTCGATCCTGTCGACTCCGCTCCAGGCGAGAGAGCGAGAGGAGGAGGGTAGGGGGGTTGTTTCCGAACGTGGAATCTAAGGCGCGGCTGCGAATCCTCGAGAGCCGCCTCGTGAGCGGAGGGCCCGCAGGATGAGGTCACGATCTCAGAGGACAGAGGGGCAGACGGACACGTTTCGAGAGGGGCGTGAAAGAAAGGCCCCGGGCGCCCCGCGCGCGTGTCCCCCACCCGAACGGGCGGCTCCCTCCTCGCACGCAAACACGTCTAAGTCGCTGGCAAGCCGACAGCGAGAGCGAGTCCTCCTCTATCTCTCTCTCTCTCTCTCTCCCTCGTTCTTTTTCCAAGCACCTTTTTCTCGCCTTTCTTGCGGTGAGCAGAATCCCAGTGGTGACTGGGAGTTTGACTTTCGTGGCGTTTGGCTTTTTTCGGGTGGCGTTGGAGACCCTCTGGCGCCTGTGGGGGAGCTCTGAGGTCACGCGGGGCGGGTTGCTTTCTCTTGTCACGTTTTGCAATCTTCTGTCTGTCTGTCTGTCTGTCTGTCTGTCAGTCGTCGTCCGTCGTCGTCTTGGGTTTTTGCGTGGGATTGTGCCTCGAGTTGTGAACGACACGGGACGTATGGACAGCTCGGTTGTGTTTGCGTACCAGAGCGAGCCCCAGCGTTTGCCAACCGGAAATTCTTGCCCCGTATCAACATCGTGTGGGCACTGTACACTACTTGACAGCTGCTGAAACCAAAACGTGGTTCTGCCCGTGATGGAACGAGGATTCTAAAGCCGCGCACGTTTCTACGTCCAGCTAGAGCATCCTGCCTTTCTGAAGTTTGAACTTCGAACTCGGCTGAGAAGATGGCTACTCGGGGATTCGGAGAAAATTTCTACGCTGAATAACAAAGTCTATCTCGACTGTGCCAACTCCCCGACACATGCTCCAACACACACTCTTGTGGCTTTCTCCTACTTCGTTATAGACGAGCGATGTAGGAAACCCATCAACAAAGTCTATTTCGACTGCCGACCTCCCGACACACGATCGAACACACACTTGGTTTTCTCCTAATTCATTATAGACAAGCGATGTAGGATACACATTAACACATCCTCTTATGTGCAAGGAGAGATCAAGAACGGCAAGCAGAATTGACAAATGGGGGGCCTCACATAGGTGGAACCTGGTTCGAATACTATGTTAGAAAGTCCAATTCAAAATTTTAAATTGATATGTAGAGTTGGAGGGAGATTGAATGAATATAAAACTCTATGAAACCATACAAAAAAGAGATGTGAGATATACTTTATCATGCATATAAGTAACATATAAGCACCTTAGAAGAATGGCACCTAGAATGACGAATTAGGAAAAACACACATAAGCAAAAATCTTAGGCCCATAGGATGTGTAAGCATGAAGATCGCATGGTTACAAGACTCATTAAAACTCTATAGACAAGCGATGCGGAATATAACGCTCATAAACCTTCAAATGATATGTTGTCGAATATGAATCGTTAGTTGTAATAATCAATGAATTTTAAGGTTACTCACTCGGGGCGGAAAAAAAAAAGGCATGTAAAATTTTAAGGTCCATTTGGCATTACTTTGTATTCGCCGCTCGCCAGAAACTTCAGTGTTGTTCTTGTAATTTTTCCTAAAGATTTTGATGGGATAGGAGATTCCAATTTCAAGGCTCTTCTGGGCCTGTTATTTTTCTATATATAATATGTGTAATGTCTAAGCTACACAACCTGGTCAACACGCAACCTTGATACGGTGCACTGTGCTTAATTGAGTAATTATTCATGGTTCTGCGGTTGATTGATGCTACCAATGCATCCTTGTCGCTATGCTTGGATTGTCACCCACCGTTTCTAATGTAAAGTCCTTAAAATGAAAAAAGCGTAAAAGAAAATCTCCTTTGCACTGAGATTCTCAGGGAGAAACAATATTTTTTCGAGGGCACATCAAAAAAAAAAAAAAAACATATTCACTTTCAACTCTCGGCATAGTAAACTTAATAAAGAAAAAGATTATGGAAATTAACAAGACTTTAATCACTCGCAAGTCCTTTCAAGCATATTAGGTCAGATAGAGAGAGGGAGAGATCCAATGAATTATTAGACCCTAAACACATGGCCAAGAGTCCAAATCAAACTACTTGGCAAAGGACAAGAGGTCCTTCTCCATTTTAATGCGTGGATACAGGCTGCATGCATGGTTTTTCTAATCTTGGTTTGCCAACCTCGAGAAAGTGAGGGACCAGACAAACATAGCACAACCGGTTTATGCATTTCAGAGTCAATGCAGATGACGACGCTTGTCCCTTGTCTCCGTTAGTTTAATTCGTCCTTTTTTAATATAATCGTTTTGCTGGCTTTATTATGTGTGTGTTCCTGTCAATTACATTGAAAAGGAGAGGGAAGACCCTACATGTTTTCTCCATTTTTTTATTTAAAGATTCCTTCGTGCCCAGAAAAGACAGAAGAAGAAAGTTGATCGCTTTGTAGGAAACTTGTTTGAATTTACATATCTTCCGCGACTTTTCTCTGTTTCAATATCGACCAAGATTCGCAATTTGAATTCCCCAATTTGCATGCCGCACGCTTTCCGTTCAATCAAAAGATAAGATCTGGAGTTTTGGACGAGGGTTTTCCTCATTTTACGTTTATATTTGCAATCTACGGTTGCATAAGACCCCGCACAAAAATAACCTTTTTTTTGCTCAATTATGGTACCCAAAGAGGCAAAATTCAATTTTTCCGGGCCAAAAAATGCACCGTCCTAGTAGATTTCAATAAGTGTTAGCAAGTATCAAAAGACTAGTGATGATCCCTCTATATGGAGTATGATTCAGTCCATTCATATTCCCTGCCATTCCTACACGCCGGTCAGTAGTAGCACCTTGTCCAAGCTATCTCTTCCCCACCAATAACTCCTCACCTTCGTCGAATCTGGCATGGGCCTTGTCCATCCATGATACACACATCTACCAAAAGTGGTATTGCCATTAGTCCTAGGTTGAGCAGTAAGGGTTAGAAAAAGGGCAATCACTTATTGACCAAAGAGTCGAGAGGAATTGGGGGCAAGCTCTCTATTCCTTGTTCTCTTGTAACTGGATCCTCCGGAATCATAAGAATCCTTAGTGGAATGGGACTCCAACCCAAAACTCTTTGAGATTTTGAGAAGAATTACTTTTTAGAGAGCACGACACAATGCAAGTTGTGAGCTGCCTTTATAGTAGGGAGTTATCGACTATGGTCAACCTCTATAGTAGATCTTGGCTATGGATCACTTAGCATTGAAAGGGCCAACACAAGGGACATGGTTCAAGTTGTGCTTCTATTGAGTGAGCCATGCTAACGAATGAAGTTCTAACACGAACCTTGTTTGATTTCTCCACGAACTAATTAAAGATCAGCATGTCATTAGACTCCGCTCATTTCACTAAAAATGAATAATATAAAAAATGTTTTACTGATCACTTAAAATAATTAGCTGATGAAAAATATTTTCATTATCAACAACCATTTTTATATCTAAATATTTTTGTGAATGATGAAAAACATTTTTCATTCATTCGGTTTTGTAAGCAATTTAAGCGAACATTTTTAGAAATATATTTTTCAAATCATTCATTTTTCGCAATATAAAAGTAGCCTGGTAACTTTTCCCAATATCTATTCCCTTACATGGAAGGTTATGAGAAATGGATACCATTTTACTCATTTTCTATAATACATTAAATGTGGTTGTTGGAAACTCAGACTCGTTATTTGAACACCTTTCGGATCCATTCCCAAGTTCTAGTTTTCTTAAGGAAACCAGCAGTTGAAATAATTTATTCTACTTGTAGCGCCCAGGCAGGCCCGGCATCCCCTCCCTGTTGCCAGGGAAAGCCTTCGTCATTTCCCTGAACCACGCCCGGATTGGTTACCAGGGAAGGCTTCACGGGGATCAGAAGTGGGACCCCTTAACTCCGAAGAGCGTTGGCCGGGGTATCCCAATGGGGAAATTATCCCATACTACTCTCTCTCACTTGCCTTTAAATGGCTTGTGAGGGAGAGTCTTCCCGGGATTTCCTGTTCAGGAGGGAACCTTTTAAGGACATGTTTAGGTCCATGCTTTGATTTATTCTCCGAACGAAAAACAAAGCTATATCCTGGAATCATACTAGGAAATTGTTTTGCGCATCCATAATACCACACGTCATGCCGATACGACGTCGTCAAACCTCTCACGTCTCTTGAGCGGTTGAAATATAAAGCTTGGCGACACTACGTCAGTAATTATACTTTACCCTTCTATTTCTGAATTTTAATTTTTCCAGCGATTATTTAAAAATCAGCCTACCGTTGGAGTAAACAATGGCATAATTATACACATCTTAACGACATTCGGCTAATGGCCTAGAGAAAGGTCAACCCTTATCTTCTTAATTCTCTCTATCTCTCATCTACTAAATACTA
Source organism: Eucalyptus victrix (assembly GCA_016097545.1). NCBI lineage: Eukaryota > Viridiplantae > Streptophyta > Magnoliopsida > Myrtales > Myrtaceae > Eucalyptus > Eucalyptus victrix. The sequence continues at coordinate 34,098,936 of CM027844.1, forward strand.
ACAAAATACCATGCATTTCTCTCGCACGCTTTCTTGCCCAACCCTTCATCGCTCTCTTATTTGTCTTTCTGTATCTAATAATCCACAACATAAACAAAACAAAAAAAGGAAAGGACGGTTCTTAATGGTATGATGGAGCTTCGAGTAGAACTCATAAAATTAATTAGCAATTGAAGTGTACAAGCACGCCTCATAAAACTGGTCAAAAATCATAAGACCCCACAACATATATTCATTCTAAATCATGAATACAAAAGATAAAGGGTAGCTTCCAGGGGCATAATCAAGCAGGTCAATGCACATCGCATGTGAGATATCGCACTGGATTCTAGCGCCTTGTGTATTCAAGCCGGTCGATCAAACAGCACAAAACCTAGACCATACATCATTCCGTTAATCTTGGCATGCATGTGTTGTATATATTTGGCTAAATAGGTAAAACAACCTTAGTCTAGTGGTTGGAAATTTAGCTTATGGTACCATCTGACCACAATCGATGACAGGAAAAAGGAAATGCCCCTCGAAAGAAAAGGAAAAAAAGGAAAGAGAAAGAAATGGGACCGGTTGCCTCTGCCATTGTGAGCACGTACATGCGATCATAAAAGCTAAAAACGAAACAATATCCTTGGAGAAGAATCAGCAAGATTAACGAGGTCGATTTGGTGAAAGATGAATAGTGATTGGATAGCGAGTGAGATTCGCTGATGAAACGGTAGTTGAAATCTCACAGCAAGGAACGAAGACGTTAGCGATGATCACATCATAGTTGGCAATTGGCATTAATCAATGCATCGAAACAATGCATTTTCTTGGACCCCACCCTCCATAGTAAACCCTAATACAATATTGCACGTTATTGGACGAAGACCCTGCATGGTCTTATGCAGATTCTGACCAATCTCCTAATGTTTTTTTAATCATTTCTCGTTCCCCGCAACCTTTGTCGGACGATACTAGAAAATCATTGACGATTGCAAAAATGTGTGTAAACATTGACTTTTGAGATATATTAAAGTCCCATTGTAAACTGTAAATTCAAAATATTTGCTTTTGGGGTTGCTTTTACTCTCTCATCGCGGACTGAAAAGGAAAAGATGATTATCGCTAATTAAAATAATAGTTTTTTAGACTATGGTTTTAGGCTTGACGATGATCAATTTTTGGTCACTTGAAGTGATATACCAAGGAAGCCCAAAGTTGGGACAAAAACTTGCTCCTTGTTTGCCTGCTCCTAGGCAACCTTTTTCTCTCTTACTTCAAACAATTAGGTCCCTAAATCATGCAAAACAAATCATTTCCGATGCACGAAGCTTCCAAGAAGGAGAAACTGCATAGTCTGAAGAACCCTAATTTTTCTCTTCCTCCGTTAGACTATTCAAATCGAGACAGATTATTCTAGAAGCCTTTTTTGCTTATCGTGGAGAAACAAAACCTTTTTTTTTTTAATACCCTTGAACATCCGGTTCAATTGTTCCTTTGCATCTACTAACTTTTGACCTGGTATGGTCAATTTTCCATGTATGCCGCCCCATCGTCCTCCCTCTGTTTTTATATTTTTTCGGGATTTACTTTTTCATCTCTATCATCATTGACTATTTAGTTAGCATAGAGTTTGTATTCGACACTCAATAATTTTGTCAGGTAACGCTTGTCACCAATTTTTTTAAGGGTCAATCGCAATCCCAACGAATATACCGCAATTTGGGAGGTAAGCAACGTTTGAATTATGACTTCTCATAATAAAAAATAAACGTTGATTTACAAATTAACCTATAAAGTAATATGCGAAAAATCTACTTCAGTAAATGAAAATTGAAGACTCGACAATAGTTTATCACATTGATCAACCGATCAAAAGTCTTAAGTTCATGCAAGAATTAGTGATTCTATAACCATATGTGAAAGTTTTTCGTTTCTTAGATCGACAGCAACAAAGAAAAAAATTTCAATACACCCCCTCCGCTATCGTTTGAGAGACGGTCTTTTACGGCATAGCAAACTGTATCTTGCCCTAATTTCGATGAAATTGTCAATAAATACAAATTATGTCTCTCGAGGGCTGATTGAGAACTATTCATTTGTTACTTGACAAAAGGGATTTTCGGTAGTACTGTAGAAGGACTTCCGAAAGAGTGATCCGGCGATCTTGAGGCGGAAAGCTGTTTGGCCACAATTGCAAGTCAAGAGATGCTGTCTTGACGTGATTTGTCATGGATTTTTCACTTTGGCATTGAATTGTCAGTCCGACGAAACACCTGAGAGTGGCCGATCCAACGGGGACCCGTCGTCTCGATCTCTCATCGGTCATCGCTTATCAGCACTTCAATGCTTTGGACTCTGTCCCACGGTGCTCGAGCAGTCCCAATGATTGATTTCCTCTTTGAATCACTCACCCTTTCTGCAGTGCTTCGCTCTATGCTTCGAAGTACGGGATCCGTGCATATGATCGTTTTGATTTGGTTTTACTCGATCTCATCTGCTAATTTCTTGATCAATCCCTTGACGAACTGCTTCTAAGAATTCAGATTAGAAAATCCACGACGCTAAAACCTGCATGACATGGTTTTCTTTTCATACTTCGATCGATGAATCGGAAGTTGCTCGAGTCAGCTTTTTCACAGCAGCTTTAGCTGTGGAAACCTTATTTTTTGATGCTCCGAAAAAGTGGAACTTAATAAATGTAAAGATGGTTGGACTATAATTGCATCTCCATACTTTAATAAAGATTTACTATTATGCCTAGAATTATCAAAGCATCTACTGTGTGTATCATTTAGATCTAGCAATTTGCTTAGTTTGACGCTAGCAATTGATCACGGTACAAAAAAGTATATATAAAGCATGGTAGCTATTGCTATTGACAATAATTTGATACCTCTATTGTACTATTAAGAAATTTCTATAGGTTGGGTTTTGCAAATCTCTATTGTACCACATTATCTAAATGTGAGTTGTTACGTTAGTAAATAAGTCTCACGTAATTTTAATCTAGCCTATTGAGTTTTAAGACCATGCAGGCCCAGGTGAGCTGGTGATCAAGGTAGACAATATCATGCTTGTGTGAGGAGTGATGCTACAAATATTATGATCGGTCAACAAAGTGGATATATTAAGTTGTGTGGTAGGTAAGTAATATACTAATTATGAAAATAAGTTTAATATATATACAATATTTAAGCACGAATGTGGAAATAATTGGGGAAAAATCACTATCATATGGTTTGCAACGAAATTTATTGTCAAAAATCATGGCCTCCCCTATACCGTTATTGGAATTAAACACGCTTCTAGCGTGGCAAAGTTCTTGGCTTTAGAAAGTGTGTCGCCTATAAATTGTCTTCTTTTATGTAAATACGTAAACAATGCTTCTGCACAATTGATGTTTCTTGAAATCCAGTTCGAGAGGAAAAGGAAAGAAAAAGACATCGCAGGAATAATCAGGAAACAGTACAAGTAACGCGACCAATTACAAAGGGATGGATGGTTAGATAAGCAGGTCATATTCAAAACTCGATAACGACGAGTCTAAGTGTCCATCTTGTTGTTCAAGCAAAAGCCGAAAGAAATCCAAGAAGAAAAGATCATTTTCATGTCGTTACGGGACTCAATGTCAAAATCATCGCCTCTGCTGCGCCTTCCATGCAATTCACAGCTCGCAAAGGTCTTCAGTTTGGAAAGTGTCACCACCATTGAGAAAGAATTAATGACAACAATTATGCGTGTGATGTTTCCCCTGAGCTAAGACTTGGGGGGGATTCTTTACCGAGAAGCAAAGATGGCCTTCCAATAAATATCGTAGTTTGGGTTTTTTCAACACAAAACTTGGGGTAATATGGAAAGTTCTGTTGGCTTATCTAAATCAACCCCCAAGTTTGAATGTCTCTCTGTGCATTGAACATTGCTTTCCTTTTGACTTATCACACTCCATCCATAATAATTTAATAATAGGTTTACTGTGGAACGCGTCGGCTTCTTGATATAAGGAAAGTCCCCAAACACGCACCCGCTGGAAGCATCGTCAGAAAAAAGAAAGTTTCCTTCTGTCTCGCTCTCTGATGCTCCGAAGAAGCTGCTCATTACCCACGAGGTCATAGAGAGAGAGGGAGGGAGGGAGAGATGGGAAGGGCACCATGCTGTGACAAGGCAAACGTTAAGAAAGGGCCATGGTCTCCTGAAGAGGACTCCAAGCTCAAAGAGTACATTGAGAAGTATGGCACCGGTGGCAATTGGATTGCCCTCCCACAGAAAGCTGGTAATTTGATTTTCAAGATGAAGTTCCACCCATCTCGCTCCCTCCCTCCCTGCCTCCACCCCCCCCCCCCCCCCCTCTCTCTCTCTCTCTCTCTCTCTCTCTCTCTCTCTGATCTGCTGTCTGAAACCTAGTCCAGTGTTGTCTGATGATGGTGAGTTAAGATATGTGGGATTCTGATTTGAGCTTTGGTTTCTTTCTTGGTCATTCAGGTCTCAAGAGATGTGGGAAGAGCTGTAGGCTTAGATGGCTCAACTATCTGAGGCCAAACATCAAGCATGGTGAGTTCTCGGATGAGGAGGACCGGATCATCTTCAGCCTCTTCGCCACCATCGGAAGCAGGTGCATACATATATCATTCATATACAGAAATCCCTCCCTCCCCCCCCCCTCCCTCTGAGGGGAAACTGTTTCTTGAGGGTACACTTTTATTTCCATTTCTTGATTGACTTGTGTGGTGATGCTTCCATTCTTGTTACATAGAACTTCTTCAAGTATTATCATCTGAGTGGACTTGACAGGAGCCAAGTATCATGTCTTGAAAGATTAAATTCTTGCTTGAAATGGGTATAGAACAAGAACCAGTAAAGGAAGATGAGAAGTGGGTGTTTCTTTTTCAAACAAAATATTGCATTGAGTGGAAAGTCATCCATTTTTGGCGTTCTTTCTGCTCCGTATATTCCATATATGTTAGGATCTAACGCACCCAGTTCAAATTTGTCTGTTTAAAGAAAAGACGTTCATTATTTTCCAATTGTTTCACACAGATGGTCAATAATAGCTGCTCAGCTACCAGGCAGGACGGACAATGATATCAAGAACTACTGGAACACCAAACTCAAGAAGAAGCTCATGGGCATGATTCCACCATCCCAGAGAAAGCTCATGATCCCTCCATTTTCGTCGACAACTCCTAACAATTACCCAATTAGCCCATCGTCCCAATTATCATCACTACCCTCCTCACTGTACAGAGACTGCACCGCATCTTTTTATAACCCCCCAAGCAACAACAGGTCATCAATCACAAACCTTGAGTTCTCATCATCGCTCCCTTCTAGCACTACTCTCTTAACCGATTCCTCATCACTGTTTCAAGCCCAAGAGGGTGGTTTCCTGTGCCCCATCCAGTATGATTCTTCAGTTAAAGACATCAACAATAACAACCACAACAACATGCTCGTGTTTGGAAGCAGTGAGAAGAGTGATTGCAGCTATGGGAAAGAGATGGGGATCAAGCAAGAACAGTTGGACTTTCGAGGATATATACCTAATGGGTTTGAGGGGAACAACAATGTACAGAGGGTTGAGTCTAGTTACAGCAACAGTGGGAGCTGTGACAATGCCAACCATTTAAGTGGGTGCTTCGGGGGAAATGATAACAGCGTGTTGGACTATGATCTAGAGGATGTCAAGAGACTGATTAGTAGTAACAGCAGCAGCAGCAACAGCTTATTGTTCACCGATGAGAGCAACAAAATAGGAGATCAGAGGGCCTTGTACTATTTCTGATTTGTGTAAATCAAGTATCTGAGCCTCTGAGTCTGACCGATGAATATGTGTCAAGTCAAGGGAGATTTGATGGGGTAAGGTTTAGGGAAAGGGGGATTCAGTCCACAGATTGAGACTTTCGGCTTCTGGGAGTCTGTGTGTTCTTTCTTTTTGTGATGAAATATATGACATTTCCATCTTTGACAGTACAGAAGACATTATTTTCCTTGAATTAATGCATTTATTTTTGTGAAAGATGATGAGAGGTGAGGTTAAACTGTACGGATCTCCTTCTCTCTCTCTCTCTCTCTCTCTCTCTCTCGGGGTCCTCTCACTGACCAAGATTCATTACATAAAATCTCATGAAATTTTGAGTAACATCCCCAATTCCCCACACTATTCAAGAGTATGAGGCAACGCAAGGAATAAAAATTAAAAAAAAAACATAGAAAATCTGCAGGCACATTTTACTAGACTCAGATTATCTAATTTTCTTTCCTCAAAAAAAAAAAAATCAAATCGCTGTGCAGTAGCCCCCCACAATCCTCTCGAAAACTGGGTCTGCGATTCAGTGTAGGGTGGAAAGGCAAATAGTACCTTTCCATATCTTCGCAATTCACACGTAAACAGGTATTGCGTTGTTGTCATCGCTGTCATCCTTATTATTTTTCTACAGCTTTTCAGCGGGGGGGTTTTGTGCTTCATGCCAAGAACACTGATCTGCAGCAGCGGAGGGGAAGAAGTGACAACATTAATAAAATCTCATCTTTTTCTGCAGAAGTTTGAAATTTGTGAGTGCTCACAGCTTGGAAGTTTGTGGAGCTTTGAAGCGCTTAAAAAATAGGGGAGTTCACAACAATATCTTAGTCTCTCTGACTGGTGCATATGAGTTTCAGTCCTTGTTGAGTAATATAAAAGGAGAATAAAACTGTTCAACGGTGCATCATAAGTATGCGCAGCATAATTTTAAAAGCCAGTTGATGCGAGGAATCTATCCTAATCTCTTACGTCCACGCGCCATGATGTTCCATGCACATCGCTGGGGAGATTATTGAATTGATAGGGTAATCGGTCATAGTAATCACTAGTTAATATTATCACTGATTATGTATGTAAAGATTCCGAAATGGTGAGCTCATGAGCCTCGACCATTCATGTGCTGGGCTCGCTTGACCCGACGGCCCGCATATCCACGTCGCATGTAGTCGACGCAGGCAATAACCTCCTTTCATGTGGATTAGAAAATGAGCAGGCGTGCTTCGTCTCTATTGACCCTAGAAACATTGTAATGAATGGTGTGTTCTTGATAATTATAAACGAAATGCATGGTTGAGTGAAAGGTCTAAACACTTCATCTTATGAAAGAGATCTCCTTAATAATTGTGATTGCACTAGTTTTCCGATTGGGAAGTTATGGGATTAACCTGTGCGTGCTCCAAAATTGACAAATCGATAGTGAATGACTGTGCAGAGAACTGTCGATTGTAATGATACTGTCGAAAATGAATGGATAACCTCCCTTCCAACTTTTTGCGTTGCATCCTCTATTTTTTAAAACGCGTCTTAGAAGAACTATCCGCATTCAAAAAATTCAGCATCTCCTAAATCCCACAAACCCTAGCACCCAGTCCACCCCTTACCCACTAGATGTAATCCCCATCTTTCATCAACATCCCTACCGTCGACCGTTGCTCTGTCACCTCCGACCACCGTCTTCACTACCAATACCGACGCCATCGATCCAAACTATTCTAAGTACTAAGATTCTTTTAGTTCCCACCAAACGAACACTTGTTATACTTTTATTGGGTGTAAATCTTCATATTTTGTTTCATAACAACCTAAAGGTTTCTCACATAACAGCCATTTTCGAAAAAAGTGTGAAAGCTGGGGAAAAAAAAACAATGACGACCAATCTAAGATACAATGCCAAACTTTTAAGAACACAGATTAGTTGAAGAGAACAGCCCAGATTCTTGACCATGTGCCATATAATATTCTCGATATAAATATCCTAAAATATTTATATGATTAGAGAACTTTGAGACGAAGTACTAGGGTCTAATTACATTATTTTATTCACCATACGAAACGGCGTGAACAAATATTAATCGCCATTGATATATCTAGAAGCCATTAAGAACATATGCTAAGGGGTACTAATTATTTTATTTTATTCACCAATTGTAAAACGGTGTAAACAAATGGTGTAAACAAATGTTGATTTTGGGAAAACGAATGGGGGGACGAGAGAGATTTAGAGTATTGCGAAATTTCATGCAAATCCAAAGGGTCATTAACCTTGTCCAAAGTGAAGATCATATATATATATATATGTGTGTGTGTGTGTGTGTGTAGAACGTGGCCGGGAATCCCCAGAAGGATGCAAATCCAAAGGCCGTGAAGTAATCACGACAAGATCTCTGTCAGTGGACATAATAAATGAGAGGCTTTTTGTTGGGTTCCATCCTTGTTCTGTAGTGCCCACGAAGAATTGTACAAAAGACAAAGATAGATTAGGCAAAAATCTTGTCGGACTCGGAAAAGTTACCACGGTTCATTGTAGATAAAAAAAAAAAAACTGGCATCTTCAAAATTGTATCAGAGATTAAATGGTGCTCGTTGAGTTGCATGTATGAATACATTTGAGAATTGGTATGATACGGAATGCTTAGAAAATCCTGATTAATTTATAATTCATTAATTTAAAATTTTAACTAAAAACATGTCTAACTAGATACATTGATGACCTATCTTATGGCAACCTCCATAATTCAGTCTAAAATCCACATAGGAGAATGGTCAATATATACCCTCTTGGCAAGGAGCTTGCTCGGGACATATCTATCATTTAGAAGGATTAGGATTCTCTACAGTAAAGGTATAACTTTACATTTTAGGGTCTGTTTTCAGAAAATTGTTTTCTACCATATGGAGAACTAATTTATTTATGGAAAACATCTTCAATTGACTTTAAATAACATGATTAGATTTGAGGAAAATTGACTTTCCTCTACTAATAAGAAGAAAATTACTTTCCCTAAATTACTTAATATATAAAAACTAAACATTTTCTTTTAAAATAATTTTCATGAAACATATTTTTCTTTTATCATAAATTTTTCAGCGACAAATAAACACACTCTTAATATTACCTCTAAAAATGAAAGGCCAACGCACGAGCATGACATTATTTGGGCAGGCCCAGATCGGAACTTCTTGTTCTTCGTTTATATTCCTTTTCTTTCTTTTTTGCCATTTTCCATTTTCCATTTTCCATTTTCCTTATCTGTAGTCTCTACTAAAGGACATTGTTTACGGGTCAAAGCGAAAGACCCTAAGCTCTAGCCACCATCATCACCTGTCGTCGCCTTGTGGCCCTGACGCCAATCATAATCGCTGACCCAACAGGAGTAGTCACACGCTCACCTTGTCGACGATGCCAACGTCGTCCCAGCTCGTCCCCCTCTGTCTCACACGCCCTCTCTCGATCTCGATTGGGTCGGATCGAGCATGGCTCTGGCACCCCCTCGCGTTTAGATCTGAGGTCACGGGCACCAAAGACTAGACCATAACCTTGACGTCGGCTGCAGGGGTGGGAGAGGAACTAGATCTGTGGCCGAGGAGGGTGGGAAGAGAGAGAGAGAGATGTGTGTTCAATTAGTTTGATGATTGGGATAAATTTCAAGAGAGATGGGAATATTTTAGCCTAGTTGACTCACTTTGTAAAGTTACTCCCAAAAAAATCCCCATCTAGTTTAGAAATTACTTGCGATCATGACTTACAAAACAAATTTCATAAGACATCAATGTCAATTCATCTGAAAGTTCAAAATGACTATAGAGACGTGGTCTAATATTTAAATACTCTAATTAACAATTACGCAAATGCATGCGCACACATACACGCACACATATGTATATTATACACATTTACATATACATAAATATATGTCTAACTAGCTCTTCCACGGGTCCCGAATTGAATCTCAGTATCTTTTGCTTCTAGCCGACCAAACACCTGTTCCAAAGACCATTCCAACCTTTTTGGGTTCTTGATTTCAGTTCCCATCTAGCGAATTAATTACACATTATATAAAGATAAGATTCTGTATAGCGCGTTTGATCTTCACCTCGGTTGACGCTTGCGCATCTAAGACGGCCAATCATACATTTGATTATTGGAGTTCACAGCTGTTCCCATTTTTTTTCCTATTTCATGAAGATTTTATCATTATCTTCATTTAATATTTTCCTTTTGTTCTGCTTCTTCTTCTTTTTTAAATTTTTGGGGTCTGAACTTGGTCGTGTGTAAAGCTGAGGAGGAAAGGTTGAAACGGCAAAGGTCAAAGGTATGGAACCGACAGTCTTGACAATTATTGTGTAAGTGTTTTATCGTGGTTGAACAGTCTTGTCGTACAAGGACATGTTGCTTCGTCAACATTGATTTTTAGCCCTTTCACCAAAAATTATTAAGAAGAAGAAGAAGATAAACAAAGAAAAGTCCAAGTCCATTAGAAATCTTGGTCCCTTGCATGGAAAATTGAAGTGGGATCATGGTCATTGAATTTTATGTGTTCTTTGCAATTTGTGATGTCATCATGTATTTTAAAGGGATGTTTTGATAAGTCTCAATTTGCTTACTTTATCGAATCATGGAAAAATAAAAGGTATCTCATAAGAAATTATAACTTATGCAAGAAAAATAAAACAATTGGATCTCTTTTGGGTCCTTTGATACTTGTGAAATGTGCAACCAAGTCATTCGTTTCTTTCTAGATCAAATTTTCTAACTCACTTGACTCATGCAACCGTGTCCTTTTGCCAATTCATTGGCCATTCCCTCGGCTTGTCGCATTGGGGTTAATTTGCTCAATAGGTGATGGGCTCAAATCAGCCGCTCTCGAGATCGCTGCACGATAGGTGGCATGCATTTTTTTGTGGTTTTGTATAACTTCATGAGGCAATTCATGCAACTGAGTCCTACCAATTCGTTAGTAATTCCATTGGCTTGTGGCATTAGGGTTAGTTTGCTCAACAGGTGATGGGCTTGAATCAGCCGCTCTTCAAACAGTTACACAACAGGTGACATGCATTTATTTGTGGTTTTGTATAACTTCATGTGGCGATTCATACAATCAAGTCCTTCTACCAATTCATTAGCAATTCCATCTGCTTATGGTATTAGGGTTAATTTGCTCAACAGGTGATGGGCTCAGATCAACCACTCTCCAAGCTACTGCACGTTAGGTGGCATGCATTTATTTATGTTTTGTATAACTTCATGTGGCAATTGCATTTTGTGATATATATATATATATATATATATATATATATATATATATATATATATATATATATTAAAGGTGTTACACAAGATTTTGTTTATCAAAATCAATGTCCCATTTTTAGTATTAATTATTTTACATAAATAACACAAAAAAAATTAAATATGCAGGCAATTCTATAAATTTCACAAATTAATTTGACTGAAGTTTTCTTGGAGCAATCATTAAAAAAGGCAAAGATTGAATCGAAAGGTCTTCTTGGAAATGGAACACCTCAAGAGAACAGGCATAATGACATTAAAAGTGATAAAAGTTTCGTGTGGCTCTTATTTTAGTATCACTTTTTCAAGAAAAAAGCCAACTTCGATTTGAGTCACTAAAAATCCAACATGATTATATTTCATTAATATCTTCAACTGACATAATTCGCCGTCATGTCCAATTAGCATATTATCCCCTAAACTCCGTTGTCTATGAGTTTTGCCTCAAATATAAACCCTAAATCACCAATTCAACGAGATTCTCAAATTCCAAACCCTAAATCGACCATTCAATCCTAAATCGATTGGCCCCCAAAATTGACAGCTCAATCTTTCCTCAAGCTTCAGGCAGGTTAATCGTTCCTAAACATATCCTCACAAAGCCGCCTGCGCGTCGCAGTCAGCATCATCCACCACGACATACATCTAAACGGCAAGGACAATGAAACCGGCGGCAGAGGAAAGGAAAGAGAACGAGCTAAGTCAAACACGCCTGGAGCTTTCGACAAAAGAAATGACAATGCGTCCCCGTCAGCAATGACGCACTCACGCCTAGCCCTCTGCAACTTCTCCTCGAGCTTTTTGGGGAGCTCCGAATCCAACAGCGCGCTGTTCGCCCATGCACCGATGGAGGCCTAGAGGGCGCGGATGGAGGAGTCAAGAGCGAGGGTGCGCTGCCGTAACAACTGCTCCTTGATCAACGTACGGGCAATGTGCGCGACGGCGTAGGTCTATATAGCTCCTTCGTCTGCTTTGCAACCCGCCGCGCCTCCTCCTCCAACCGCCTCTCAGCCTCCTTGCGACATTGATTTTTGGAAGACTAGCCACGTCGGCTCACTTGACGTGTTTCAGGATGTCCACGTGGACCGGTTTTTTTATATTCAAAAAGCAATGCCACGTCATATGATAGTTCTTATTACAAAAGTCACGTAATATTTTTTGTCAGAATTTCTCATTAGAAACACTTAAATGATCGTATTTTCTCCGATTTTGCCCTTAATATGAGCTAGCAAAAAATTTTGACAACAAAGGGAAGATAGTACTAAACTTTTGACACTTTTAGTATTTTTATGCTGAGAGAACATGTGAACATTGGGAAGTAGTCTATAAATATAGAGTTAACCTAAATATCATCATCTGCTTGTTGTTATGAGGACTTAATATTATTTTTTTATAATTCAAAGACACAATGGAATGATAGCTGAAAGATGCAATATCCAAAAATTAAACGAGTCAAATTTTGCACACACAATGACTAGTCCATCTCCCCTTGATCCTATCAAAAAATGAATTTATTAGAATATCTAAATAATAAATCACGGCTTTATTTAATAGTTAAAGTGTTTAGAATAGTTATTTGTGATCCAAGCTAGAGGTCTTAAATTCAAACCTTTCTAGGTCTCATTGGTTTCCCAAATTAAATTTCCAGATTAAGTATGATAAAAACTGTTAGAATATTTAAATAATAAACCATGCCTTCATCTAATAGATTCAACTTTTAGAATAGTTGACCGTAATCCCACAAAATCTTTATTAACTATTTACACTAAGATTAGGTAGTAATAATTATCCAAAATGTCCTTCAATCTCAAACTTTTCAACTTTGCCAATTTAGTCCAAAAACTTTTGACCATTTGTTAATTTAATCATGAACATTTTGACACTTGACTAATATAGTCATTTCGACTGATTTTGACCGAAAATTGCTAGCTTAGTAGTCCATGTCAACATCAACCAATTGTGCCACTTAGAAAGGTCGAGTTCACATTAGCAAACTCCAGCCAAAATTGGGTAGAATAACTAAATTAGTAAATTGTCAAAAAGTTCAAAATTAAATTAGAAAAATTGAAAAGTTTAAGACTAAATTAGCCAATGTACAATAAATTTATAAATTTTTGAAAAAAGTATGGACAATGTTATTATCATATCGAACTTGACCTCAACTCAGCCTATCATGTCAAGCAAATGACACAAAAGTGAAGTTTCATATTTGAGCCTCTAAGTCGTAATAACAAACCGGCATGCTAACCCAACGGTAAAGAGATCGCAATGTTTTATGTGAGACCACAAGTTTTACCCAACCTCATGTAAAAAATTTCCCATGCTTCCAGCACACTGGCTGGGATGTGCCTACGGCTACGATTTGTACACCCGAAGTGATTTAGAGTAAAGCATGACTTAAACCAAACATTCCATAACAAGCACAGAACACTTATAGTAACCACAAGAAAGGTAGTTGCACCTGTCGCCTTTCTCGTACCTTTCATTTCTTTAGCAGATGGCAAATTTGCCTTTGCAAAGTGTCCTACGTCGAATTAGAAAACAAACGCTAGATGGCCAGGAAAAAAAGGGCAAATATTTTCCCAGCGCAAAATATCAATTGTGCTGCTCCGGAATATTTCTTATGCCCCAATCCAAAATCGTCCTGAGTAACAATCTTCACTTCTCTAAGATTACTCTTAAGTAGATTCTTTCCCTTATCCCGAATCTCTCTAATGATTCCCCAAGAAATGTTACATTTATGCGAAATGAAAGATTTATCTGCCACATTATGACGATAGCATTGCTCTTTTTCCAAACTGCAGCAATAAGGAAAGTAAATCGCTATGCGATCCATTATAGCGGGACCCGTTCCCTGGTATGGCGTCAAGAAGCATGTAGCTGCTCTATGCCTGACATCCACCAAAATCTGCAGATGCTAGGAAAAAGAGAATGATGAAACATAATGTATCTGTAGGAGTCATTACATGATTAATCAACCTCTCCTTTTTTGCTTCGGTGCACAAGCATTGTGTGTGAGAGAACAAGCATATCAACATTAAACTCAGAAGATAATGAAACAGAAGGTTAATGAACTAGTCAGTAGAATTTGGACATCAAGAACAAGCCCTGGAAATCATGCCCAAGAAGGCCATTCTTAAGAATCAAGCTCATATTCAAATCCAAGGGCAGGATATGGACTTGCAGAAGTAACAGCATATTTTGTATATAATTGACCATCGTGGGCAAACATGCGGTGCCTGTTGTACGGCCAATGACGCTGTCCTGTGACATGCATCCTTAAAGATCAGCAAGATTCGAAGCTACCTCGGTTTTGCTTTAGTAGAACAATTGTACGCCCACAACTGCAGGGACTTACCCTCGAACGTCTTGCCTGTGATTGCCCGTGACTAACCATTGCGCTGAGATCGTAAAACTTGATGGCCCAGATGATGTCCTAGTCCTAATTTTGCTAAAATCGGGTACATAGATATAAGTTCCCGCTCAAACGCTATAAGAAGTTACTAGTCAGACTCTGAGGACATTGAACATATTTCTTTCGAATACTTGTTGCATCAACAACATTGACCAGATTACTTTTTCCTCCGATCAGCACTAAAAACATTTAGACGGAATTGAAATCTCGTACAATAGAACCCAACAAATAGCAACCAAGCATGCTCGATGTTTACTTTAAGTCAGACTAAGACAGATTCAATAGGAGCAGAAAATGTGGACGCATGCTACAGTGATAGTGAGAAGGCAATAAAAATAAATGAGGGTCCCTGTTCCAATTGAAATTCGGCTTCCCGCACTTGAAACATACAATTCTCTATTTTATGCTTAACATTAAAGGACATAGAGATTGTGGGACAACCAGCAACAATTCTTTTGGATATGATTTTCCTGCCTCTGAGCAAAATCATATATGAAATTAAAAGATGAGTGTTCAAATGCAAAAAGAAAAGGGTGAATTAAAGCCAGATTCCATTATTATCATTGATTAAAACCCTTCACTTAGAGGTTAAGTGCTACCAAGATCAGATAACTGGACAACCTTTTGATCTGGGATAAGAGTCCCGCAAAAACTTTCTGGAGAAGCATCAAAACACTCAAGCCCGCAAAAACTTTCTGGAAAAGCATCGAAACACTCAAGCTTACATTAAGTGTTTAGTCGTGTTGGTATTAATACTCTAACTGATCATTACAAAGCCAAACAAGCCAAAATCAAGATCTTGTTATTTGCTTCTTATTTTCTGGTCTGCTCATATACTGAAATTGATCAACATCTGCACTACTGGACGGGACATCCTAATCAGTCCCAGATCTATACAAAAGTGAAAATGCTGCAGATTATAAGAAGGTTGTGCCTTTTTATACTTTTTGTAATTTGTTTGCGCCATTTGTGTAATCATACTATGCTTCAGCTGTTAGAATTGGAAGCTAGAAGGACAGAATTGGAGACCGAAGACCAAAATTGTATAAAAGCCATAAAGTTTGAAGCCTCAAGAATCAATTGAACATCTAGAGAGGGTAGTTTTCAATCTGAAAGATTATGTCATGATAAAATGATATATACACAAAGTACAGGCACAGAATCTGAAATGCAAATAATTACCAGAATCATCTTTTCTCTCGATTGAAGAATTAAGTTATAAGAATCCATGTCTAACACAATAAAGCTTTCAACTGTGATCTTATAAAAGATCTCATAAGAAATCTGATACGGTATCGCTGATTGCTTATACCTATTACTGACCGTTTATATCATTGTGTCTGCTATCTGTAAATTAATAGTAGCTTTAATTATTTGACAGCAAGACATAAGAAGTGGATAGTTCTTAGACACAACTTAAGTACACCAAACAATTAAAATAGCCACGTACGAATGCAAAAAAGACAGCAAGGTGCAATAAACATCCGACTCGATGCAAACTATGTCAATACCAACTTTGTTGCTATCAACCCTGTCCAAGGTTCCAACCAGGTCGATGTGTATTGTTCCAAACTATTTAGTTGCTTGACATTTCAGAATATAGATTCATTTACAAAATTCTATAAAACCGGTTAGCATAGATTTTGAGTGGAAATTCAAATAAGGGATTGGATATATCCAAACACCTAAAAGAGCTTGTGATCTCTTGATAAAACTCATTCTGTGAATAGCATTACAATTATTCTAGTCTCAAGAAGAGAATGAATCCTTTGGGACTGATCTCCCCAAGTTGTAATGTACAAAGACCTTCTAAAATTCGCATAATTAATGAAGAAAATCTTGCGGATAAACTTACCTTCACAAATGGCCAAGGTCTGTCTTCGACACGAGTGCTGCCTCTACCTGTATACCCTGCCCAAAATGAGCAGGGAAAAGCAAGTGGATAGACAATAGCATAAAGATTTCCACTCGAATCTTCAGCTATGAAGCTTTAGAAAATGTCAGACCAAAAGAAAAAGCTTTATAAAAAGACGTTATTTGTACTATATATCTAAAGCCGCTGATGGACATGACAGGACTTAAAGCTTGTGATCCGGCGATGTGTTAAGTGAAGAAAAGTTGAAATCCATTACGATAAGGGAGGATAAGGGAGAAGTAAAGTAGGCCACAAAGCAGGATATTACGATGAAAACAGCCTTTTCATAAAATCAACCTTTTCCTTTGTTTCTCTTGTACCTTTCAAAGAAATCCGAAAGGTCAAAAAACTAAGAAATCAACATGTTTTGTTGTTAAAAAAATAAATAAATAAATAAATAAATAAACATGTTTTGTACTTCATATCTTACCATTTATCACCACATGTATAACATAGATAATTACCCTCCCGTCAACTTATACTTTGAAATGAACTTAAAAATGTACTCCATAACATGATATCGAACAGGGTGTATTTAACATGAAGAGACTATCTAGTACAGTTGAGGCTGCACCGTGGTTGCGGTCATTGCAGCTCTGCGATTGTATGTTTAGTAATACATGTCTTTAAAATATAGCATCTTAAAATTGGGTGAGGCAGCTTCCTAGACCATGCTATAGCCGTTGGAAGTGTTTACCGTATACTTTTTAAAGCTGTGGCCTTCCCCTTTTCAATTAAAACAGCTGCAGGAACTCAATTGCTCTCCTATCTCATGAATATGCTACCATCATCGTTTTCATCAATAAGAGCCCGTACATGTGAAAAATATGTAAATGCATCATGTCAAATAGGATAACAAATAACCATTACGACTAGTTAGCTGCGCTATGAGCTGAAGCACAACAAAAGCTATCCATACGAAACATAACATATGATAGCGGTAGAAAGGCAACAATCTGGCCAGGTAGTTTGTAAATTGAGGATCATTTGTTCATTTGAACTGATCAATTAGCACACTAGGTGATCATGACAAAGCCAAAGTTGAGTGTTTAACCGTATAGTTATCAACATTCAATTGATCATGACAAAGCAAACGAGTCAAAATCAAGATCTTGTTATTCGCTGCTTATTTTCCGGTCTGCTCAGATACTGAAATCAATCAACATTTCAACTACTGGACGGGACATCCGATGAGTCTCGGTTTGATACAAAAGTTTAAATGCTTCAGACCATAAGAAGGTTGTGCTTTTCTATAATTTTTATAATTTGTTTGCGTCATTTGTCTAATCATGCTATGCTTCTGTCAATAGAATTGGAATCCAAATGGACAGAAATGGAGAGTAAAGACCAAAAAATCATACGAAAACCATAAAATGTGATGCCCAAAGAATCAGTTGAACATCTAGACAGAAAACTAATAAATTTAAAAAAATTTGTCACGAAAAATCAATATTTAGACAATGAACAACCACAGAAAATGAAAATGCAAATACTTAGCAGAATCATCTACTTCCTTCCATTGAAGAATTAAGTTATAAGAACCCATGTCTATCGTGATGAAGTTTTCAACTATGATCTTATAAAGATCGCTTAAAAAAAACGATTCAGTATTGCTGACTCCTTATATTATTGCATCTGAGATCTCTAAGTTAATAGTAGCTTAATTATATGAATAAGACATAAGAATTAATACAGTTCTTGGAACGCCTAACTATAGTACAGCAAAACAATAAATATCGCCACGTACCATTGCATAAAAAAGCAGCAATACCCGATCATCATTCTACTCCATTTTTGTCAATACCTGATGTCAATACCAACTTTGTTCCAAAACGTTTAGTTGCTTGACATTTCAGAGGAGAGTGCTAGATATAGATTGATTAGCGAAATTTTATGAGACTGCTTAGCATAAATTTGGAGTGGATATTCAAATAATTGATCGGATATATCCAAACACCTAAAAGAGCTTTTGATCACTTTATACAACCCATTCTACGAATTAACCCTAGCATTACAATTATTCTAGATGAGCACAGTTTCAATCTTCATATCGATACTGATATAACCTAGTCTTGAGAAGGAAGTGAAGCCTTGGGGACTAATCTCAATAATTTATAATGTACAAAGGCCTTCTAAAATTCCATAATTAATTAAGACAATTTTGTGTACGAACCTACCTTCACAAATGGCGAAGATCCGCCTTCGCACGAGCGCCTCCTCTATCTGTATACTCTTGCCAAAAAGGAGAAGGAAAAAGCAAGTGGATAGATAATACCATAAATATTTTCGCTCAAATCTTAAGCCAACAGCTTTAGAAAATGTCAAGACCCCCCCCCAAAAAAAAAAAAAAGAAAAAAAGAAGAAGCTTTAGAAAATGACGTTATTTGTGCTTTATATTTAATGCCGCTGATGGACATGACAGGACAAAGCTTTTAGACCGGTGATTTGTCAGTGAAGAACAGTCGGAAATCAAATATGATAAAGAAATATAAAGGAGGAGTAAATTAGGCCATGAAACGGGGGGATATCATGACAAAATCGACCTTTGCCTTTGTTTTTCTTGTACCCCTTCAAAGAAATCCAACAAGTCACGATATTCACAAAAGGGCACGATTTGTACTTCATATCTTATCATTTATCACATACATAATATATGTGACAACACTTCTTGCCAATTTATATTTTAAAATGAACTTAAAACTATGATACCGGAACAGAGTAAACTTAACATAAAGAGACTATTTAGTACAGTTGTGACTGTCCTGTCATTGTATTGTATTATAGTTATGTTGTGACTATATGTCTGATAACACGTCTTAAAACTATAGCATCTTAAAATTGGATGAGGTAGTTTTCTAGATTGTGCTGCAACTTTAGAGATGCTACATCCGTTGAAATATTTACTCTATACTTTCTAAAATTGTAGCACCTCCCTTTTCGATTAAAACAATGGGAACTCAATTGTTCTCATATCTCCTGCATATAATTTGATCATACTTTTCATCAATAAGCGCCCAGATATATGCACAATATGTAAATGCAACAAGTCAAATTGGATTAAAAAAAAAAACAACCATTACGGCTAGTTGGTTGTGCTATGAGCTAAAGCACGACGAAAGCTATCCATATGAAACATAACATATGATAGCTGTCGGAAGGCGACGATCTGGCCAAGTAGTTTGTAAATCAAGGATCATTTGTTCATTCGAATCCCTGGAATTAATGAATGACCTCAGAGAATATAACGAGGCTAAAGTACTCAAGCACTGGGGAAACCCTAGATCCAGCTTAGAGAAAGCCAAGGACAGCACCCGCTCACGAGTTCTTGCCCCATGTTCCCACCTGATATTAAGAGATGCAATCTACTGAATATCTAGAGTTCTCTGTGATTTGCTTGATCCGCACTTCACTGCCGTTTGAAATCTCCCGAATCTCTAAACAAGAAGGAGCTAAAAAGCCCAAGGAAACCCCCCAAGAGATCTCCATGTCTTGTGAAGATAATAGATTAAATTTACCATATAGGGGCCTCAAGAAACCCACTAAAGAAAAGAAAGGAAGAGAATATTACCATGATGCCTGTGAGATCTGACCATCATGGACGCTAATCACCAAGAATCAAAATGGCATTCATCTGCACCTGCACCTGCACCTTTCAAGCGCTCTGCTTCTTCATCTGCAGTTTTTTTCTTTCTAGCTTTCCGGGTTTTAGGGAAATATCAATTCGAAACACGTTTTGGGGCAACTTTTTTTCCTTCTCTTCGAACAACCCTCTTCCTATTCCCTCGAGATATAGCTCTGGCAAATCTCGGCAGAGAGACGTACGCAGGAAAGAACCGAGAGCGATCTAAGGTGCAGGTGCAAATGCAGATAAAGGCTACACCTTGACGAAATCTTTTGCTTCGGAACTCACTCTGGGCTCCTCTCTTTCATGTTTCTTCAGACAGAGAGAAGGAGGAGGAGGAGGAGGAGGAGCCATGGCATCTTCGCTAGTTAACTGAAGTCTCTGGCTTTTTATTACATGAAAAAAGGAGAAGGGGGGAGACAAAGGAGAGAGAGCGGATAAGGATTTGACAGGCTCCACCCACCCACACTAAGAAAGAAATTCAGAGAGAGAGAGAGAGAGAGAGGGAAACGAGTACACTGTGTGTCTGTCCGAAGAGCCTACCAGCACGTGGGACAATAGATACATGGTAAGAATCTCCGTCATCCCCGGCCACGTGATGCAGAGCCCTACCAGCACCAGCACGTGGGACTTCCCCCGGTGGTGGTGGCACCCGCCAGGCGTCGTCCGTGCCCGTGGCCGGCCCACCTCCTGATTTCCTCACCTGATCTCTCTCTCTCTCTCGCCAGTCATAAATCCGCCTGCGGAGTTCAGGTCATTTGATGAGGGCGGATTGGCCGAGACTTTATCGCCATCTCGATAAATGTCTCCCTCACGTGATCAAATCGATTGAAACCCGAGGCGCCCCCACCATTTTTGGAACGCTCGAAAGGGTGGAGGGAAGCAAAAGAGAGGAGATGATTCGGTGAGTTCTTGCCCGATTGCGAAGGGCACCTGCGCAGCATCATCAGCAGCATGGCTGCAAAAACACCACTAAAGACTGGCAATTCCGCTGGCATCGATTGGACCTTGCTTTTTTCTCTTCACAGAGCGAGGCCTCGAAGGCAATCCTGACCAAGAATGCAAATAGCAGCAGCACGCGATGCAAATCGACATAAATCTAATTCGAGCGAAAGCTTTTCTGCTCTCCCGCTCTCTGCTGAGCTAGACTCAATCTCTCGGGCAGCGCCTGAAGTTCCACCTCGAGGCCGGATGGTATCCCAATTTTGCTGCGGCTAAGGTCTGCCAACCAAGTCCGATTGCGGCTAGATATTTCATATTGGACTTTCACGCGATAGGTGTAGAGGGTTTTTGATAAATTTAGCGCGGAATATGAGTAGGTTACTTTATACCGACCTCCTTTTATTGGGGATAAATTCATTCCTCAGAGTATGTATTCTCGAAGCAAATCAACGCGAGAAAGAAGAAAGTTCTTGTGTACCCTAGCCAGTCTAGCCAGTCTGGAGACTTCTCTTCACCAAGATAGGGAACACTTAGCGTGATTTCGCCGAACCAGACCTACTTAATTCGTGCATTAATAACCATTCAATATTTAAATAGTAAATTTCAAAAGAAAATTATGAATTTGATGATGATACATCGATTTGACACATGATATAACATATATATAAGATGCTTTTCTATAACAAGATAGAACCGTCGCACATCAAGCCTAACCCATTTTTGCTACACCATGCTAAAAAAACTCTCCACCATCAATGTGGAAGCCTGATTTAGACTAAAGTCAAAGGGGTCACACATCTTAAAACGAATCTTCTTTTATAAAGTGAAACTTCTACCATTGAACGTGACAATGTCAAATATATTTGCAAATTAATTGGCTTTTCAGATAAGATCAATGTCACTATCAATAAGTTGCGATCCGTGCATGTATCAAAAAAAGCATTTTGTTATTTTGAATATACATAAACTTATCACCAAATAAATCTTGTATATATCTTTAGAGCCCAAAAAAAATTGTATACATCCCTATCGAGACTTGAACTTCATTTTGAAAGAATTATTTTTGCTTTTTGGTTTATTCTAAATTTTTCTTCTCTCATATCTTGACTCTTTCTAGATTTACGAGTCTCGATACTTTAACAACAATCTAATGTTAACAACGGCCCGGCCAACCGAGTGTTACCTCAGAACCATCATTCGATTGTAACTTTCAGCGGAATGACTAAGCATGGACCGCTGGTCGTCATCGCGACCGTCAGGTCTGGGGTCCCTCTCCTTGAAGGAGTTTTGGCCGGGTACCCCACTGGGGGAGGCATCTTTTTTGAGCACCTCACCTTGCTCTACCAAGTCTTTCCTTGGTGTCACCCTTTTCCACTGCTCTTAGAGGGTTAAAACCCCCCGAGCCTGCTCTCAGGGTAGCAGAAACAGTTTAAGGTCATGTTTAGGACCAAAACAACTAAAATCATGTATAGTTTTTTTTTCCATCATCTTTTGATAATTAAATGATATTTCAAATTTTGGTGGAACTCTTTTTACTTTCGTTTTAAGTGTAAACAAAAAAATTATCGATGTAATTTTTATTGAGATATATGATCTTACCTACACATGAAGGAGAATCTGGGAGGACATGTGTCACCCTCTCCCTCCTGGCCTCTTTTTTATGTCCCTATCTTACTGAAATAAAAGCTCCTCCCATATCACTGTCTTCCTCTTTTTCTCCCTTTTAATTTGCTTTTCTCTTGCACTATAAAAAAAAATCTTCCCATATCTTCCCTCCCCTTTTTTCATTATACTATAAACGAAGCTTTTTTTTTTTATTTTCCTTTTTCTCAATTTTCTTTTGAAGTGAAATTTTAATTTCCCTCCATTCTTTTTGCGTTTAAAGTGTTAGTGTCGGCATGAATCATAAGATTTTAGTCTTCATTATTGTATATTTCAATATTATTTTCTTCCAACGATTTTTTTCATTTCCAAGTTACTACTATTAAATCCTATCTTGAAAATTTGATTTCCAGCTTAATTACAATGGGATAATGCCATTTTTTTCTTTAATATATATCACATATTGAAAGTCATACAGTTCATTCTTTTAATTAATTATTAATCTACTAACCTCTTAAATTTCAAATGAAATCATTACGTGTATCTAGATTATGTTTTAGTTGAAAGAGAAATGAACGATCTTAATATTCTTTTGACTTCTATTTTGACGTCAAAATAAAGTAAATAATAACAACTTTCGTGATGAAAATATATACCTTGCCAATGTGCGATATCGAAATGATTAATCAATGAAAAATGTCTTTATTATCATCAACAATTCATGTCTAAATACTTTCAAAAACAATTCATTCATTTTCGTAGACAATACAAGTGATTAATTTTAATAAAATATTTTTCAAATCATTTATTTTTCATAAATAAATGCACCTTTCGATTTTCTTTTCATATTTGTGTACTTCATATTTTCTAATATGACAAGACACCATATCACATCATACCATATGCCATAAAGATAAGACAACCTGATCTTTCTAATTAATTAATCAATTCAAATTTATTCTACTTACTCTCATAAAATCATACGTTAATGTATTTAATTCAACTTTTACATTTTACGTAGAGATGGCACTCACACTTTTAGGAAGGCATATATACACATTGACTGCGGCCTGTAATTAGCAAAGCCAAGTCCATATTAATCTTATCTTTTGGATAAAAACCTTACCAAGTACTAGAATGTTTTGGAATATAAAAACACGAAATATTGTATTCATGTTCTCCAACTATTACAAGATTTTGCCAGAATTTTATCCGATACAAATTCAATTTTTAAGTTAAGAATAAATTTGCTCAATTTACGAATTATTCATCGTGCCTTCACTAATTATTCGCTAGACTAGACAAGGCCCCACCTACTCTCAATTATTATTAGGTTTCGATGGAGACAGCTAAGCCCGTTTTATCAAACCCAATCTCTTGTTTTTGTCTTTCGTTGTGGCCCTACTGACTTCTTCTTCTATTTTTCATTTTCGCATATTAATCCATCCCTGATTGTGACATTATACACGTGAGAAGGTTTTGGATTTTTTTTTTTTTATTTGGGAGAAAAGAGACTCATTTTCATGTCATTTCTCGTTTTGGCCCTTCCCTTCCCCTTTTTTCCTTTCGTATCCTGGATATTTTTGGCGTAGTGGAATAAATATACCTCTCTACCTCCAACGCAAGCCATGAATAAATATCATTGATGGTAGGCGTATTTTAACAGAGAATTTAGTTATTAAGCTTTGAATTTTTAATCAACATAGATGTACTCAATTAGCTTTCCCTTTTCTTTGTATTTGATGGATTTGGTTGAAATCCCATATATTTCTCAGGATATATTTGGTCGAACTCTTGGTAGTTGTTGAAGTGCATGAGGACCAATGAAAAGAATGATTTAGAAGGTTATTGCTGTGGAGGTGCATTCACCAAAGATGCCCTCCGACCTGGCATTAGATTGCCAAATCCCCGTGTTGGATTCAATCAAGGCCTCATCACCAAAGGAGAAAGGGGTAGAACTCGCCAAATGGGTCGAGCTAATCGGTCGATTTGATCTTGAAAGAGATGTGGAGTTGATCGATTTCGTATTGGTGGGCAACGACGACATGCTCGTTAAAAATGAAGCATGGCATGAACTGGAGAGCAACCACTGTCAGGCCATGAGGCTCGGAGAGGAGGGCTAGGAAGTCTTCAATGGGTTCAGAGGCCAGGGAGGCAGGGAAGCATGGGATTTGGGTAAAGAAAAACCACGGGGACTGAGGATATCGAGCGTTAGGGTTTTCTTCTTATTCTTTTTTGAGTCGCCCTTAGAGACATCCAACAATCGTTTGACAATAGTTTAAGAGGTAAGAATAGGATTCGTCCCCCTTGCAATCACCTCAATATCAAATCAATCACATTTATAGATAAAAATAAAATAATCTAAATATTCATAAGATAATTCAAGATTATGTCAAATTAGATCCAATTTTAGCATATTTCCCTCAACTATGTCGGCATTAATTAAATCTTAAGCTAAAGATATGAAACAAAGAAAAAAATTATAACCATCCAACCTTCCTCCTTCTCTTTCAGACAATTTATTGAAATCAAGTGCATTAACTAGGAAATAGTAAAAAGTAATTCAAGAAAAACTAATTTGATAAATAGAATTGATCATTTGTTGGGTAGTTCATGCACTTATCAGTTGTTATTGTATAGTTTTTTGACCTAAGTGTGCCATTAAACTGTTTCATCTAAACTCATGAGACATAAAATTCAAAGATATTTAGATTCACATGGACTTCTCATTTTTTTTTTCTTTGGAGAGGGCTATTATCGGATAAGTAAGTATAATAGCCTCTCGCACATAGGACAAGGTAGCGGAACTCAAAGGTTCATGCTGGATCAACCTGTGGTTCACACAATATCTTTCGATCGACTTGTCAATTTGATATCATTGATTGAAAGACATTATGCAATTAAACAAAAATACTTATTTGACTTTTCTATCAAGATTTTAAGAATTATTTAAATCTTGAAAGTTATGAAAATTTTTGGCTTGACATGACTTGATAGAGAATTTAAAAGCAAATGTCATTCTAATCACTCTGTTAAAAGCGTTTATTCTTTTTCACAAAACAAGAGTCGTGGAGCCAATTAGGCCATGAATACCTTTTATTTCTATTAAACAAAATAACCTCCAATCACAACCTTTATGACAACCTTCTTTTATAATTAGGTAATAAGTCGAGATCAAGAATTTGATTCCAGCTCACATTTTTTTTAAAGTTTTCATCACTTTATATATATTTTCACTCACATGCTTCACGTTAACATGTTTAGGGACTTCGTCGGTGGCCTCTGCGTAAAGAGAACGCAGCTTCGTTTTTCGGCTTCCTATGTATTCAACTTCAATTAAATTTACACTTGGCAAGAGTGTTAAAGTCTCATTTCGCTTTAATATAAGGTTTAAATGGGCGCTATACGTACATGTAGTCACCTCCACTCATATATAAACTCAAGTGTTTAAGTCAAACCTTGTAACACCGTATAAATACATTTGTTTTGCTGTCTATCGCACAAAATAACTAAGATATATCACTATGAAAAAAATTAAAGGAAAATGTGCATATTATTAATGAAAATGTAGCATCCCTAATTTAATTCAAGAAAATCTACCACTTTTATGTACGAGATAATTTACATATAGCCTCACATTTGACAAGTTACGAGAGTAGATTGATACTTAGCGCATGTTATCTTAGGAAAGCTGTAGTACCCTTTTTCACAACTACAGTTGCTGAGGAAAAATCGCAATTACACTCATAAGCTTAACCCTAGTACAACAAAAAGGGGGAAAAAAAGAGGATAAATGTAGATTTAGTGCTCTTAACTTTCAACGTTTGTAAAGTTTGATCCCCCAAACTTTTATTTTGCGCAATCAAATACTATAACTTTCTGAATTTGTGCAATCATTACAATCCTTGATTTGTGAAGGTGCTCCTGTGACCAATACTATTAAATTAGGTTTTCTTTTTTCTTGCTTATTCGGCGCCAAATTAACATCACTTTTCATTTTCTGTCACATAAGCAATGAGACGTCATGAACTAATGTGATGGTTTAGCTGTTAAAGGTAACATGGGCTGAGTATCCATCCATTCTCTTGACTAGAAAGCCCAATAGGTCCAGATTTCAGGCAATCTCTCATTCTATTATTCCTCTCTTTTATTTCCCCAAAATCTTCAATTTCCCATAGCTGATGCAAGGAGATTCTTAGAGAAATAATTTTTTTTTTTTCAATGACCCAGACTTCATGCTCATTGGTGCGTAGAGTTTCCTTTGCTCCAATAATTCAACCGACAGTCGATATTTAACTTTACTGTGAAATCTAACAAATTATCTCTAATTTACAAAGTGAAAATTGTTAATGGAAAAAAATATGTGGTGGTAAATTCTCATTTCATGTTCCAACCCCAAATAAGGGTGGAGTGGGCATTCTTTAGTCATTTTTTAGTTCGTGCAATGAAGTGATAATACAAGAAAATGACAAAAATAATCCTTAAACTTTAATGGCAATATGTAATGTCGTCTTTGAACTTATAATTTTTTCAATTTGGTCTCCAATGTACAACATCTTTCATAAATTTTTATTTGTTCTATGTGATCCTCAAACCTTTTTACTACTAAAATATATAAAGATATTTGATGTTGTTATTCCATTAATTTGGAAAAAAATTATTATCAATGTAAGATATTCAACTTAAATTAATAATGCTTTTAATTTGCTTAATTTGTTCGATTTGGAAAAAAAACGATTATTAGTGTTATTTGATGACATCGATTATCATATTCCAATTTGAGTTGAATATCTTACATGAATAATATATGTGCAATTTTTTTTTAACTTACTAAATCGGAGCCAAATCACAAACTTCATTAATCTGAATTAATGTAAGAATAATATTGAATATTTTCATATAGTATATGGATTATATTGTATATTTGCAAAAGTTTAAAATTATATTGAACAAATTAAAATTTTATGAACTATATTATTTATTGGGTTAAGATTTAGAGACTTTTTGTGATCATTCTCAATAATATAGATACTTATAATAAACACGAATGATTAATATCTTGTTTCTCACAAAAAAAAAACATCTAACAGAATTGGCAGAGACATGATGTGAAATGCAGGATGACTGAGATGGAATGCTGAGCATTAGACTCGAGAAGGTTAGTTGTCTTGTCGGCATGTTTTTTTTTTTTTAACAACGTCTTGTCGGCATGTTACAGTACAAGAATTGTATTCTTTATATTATAGTACCTTGGTTAATAAAATATATAGCGTCCTAAATCCACGTCTGCGTGTACTGACGGAATGATATCCCTTGGTGGGTGGCTTTGCAGATTCCTCTTTGACTCTTCTTTTTGGTATTAGGTTGCAGGAGATTTATCATGATTAGGTAGATTTCTTCTTCTTTTTTGTTTCAAATCATTGATGTTTATATGAAAAAAAATTACCGGACAAGTCTTAAAATTTATAACTTTCATCCATTTATGCCTTTTGAGTTTTAAAGGGACGGACATCTACACATGGCTCTTTTAAGGTTTTTTTTTTTTTAATAGTTGAACATAAAAACATTGTCATTTTATAACTCCACGTCATAAAATTAAAAGAAAAATTGGAAATAAATAAAAATGAAAAAATGAAGATAAAAATCAAGTATCGAAATCGAAAAGAATAAAAGAAGAAAGAAGAAGATACAAAAGGATCGGGAATGGTAGTTTAAGGGGGGCAATGGTCGGCTTTCCCTTGCAAGTGGCGGGGGCAAATATGGCCACCGCTAGACAAGGGTCGCCCGGCCCTGGCATGGCATGGCATGGCATGGCATGGCAATCTCGAGAGCTAGGGATGCCAACCCTTTATCAAGGCTCGGGCAACAAGTCCAAAATACAAGCAAAGGAGGGCCAACACGCCCTCGCTTATGGCGGTGCCGACCTTCAGTCACCCTCACCACAACCCCAGTCATTCCCGCCAGCAACCTCCCCCTCCACGGGCTCTCATCAGCCCACCCTTACCTTTTTCTATGTTCTGGATTTTTTATTTTCGATTTCAATCTTTTAAATTTTCTGATGTGGCACCCACAAAATAATGTCATTGTGTGTTCAAAAGCCACATGAATTTGGATAAAATGATAAGAAAAAATTAAGTATATAGACTGATAGACTTAACGGAAGGGCTGAAGTGTGCAAAATCAATAAGTTTTATGATTTAGGTGGACGAATCCAAATTTTTAGAACTTCCACCATCGTATTTTTCCAAATATTTTTATCTCAATCTTCATTTTTAAATGTTCAACTTCACATTCATTTCTAAATATCAAAATTTACAAGAACAATGATCGTCAAAGGGACACCGATGCTCTCCCGGCTGAGGAAAAATTAGGAGGGGAGGAAAATTTTAAATTTATCTCTTTGTTCTCTTTTACAAAAATTCAAGTTTTCTTAATTTCACACCCACTTTTCTATCTCCTCCCCTCGCCCTAAACACGTGAAAATAAAAATATAAAAAAATAAATCAAAAAAAGGAAAAAGTAAAAAGGGAAAAAGGGGAAAAATCAAATATCCTTCATTTTTTACTTCAATACCATCTTGTATCTTTTATTTTGTGCGGAATGAGGAGGAAGGTTGGTTGCTTTTTTAGGAGGATAGCCACTAGAATCTATCACACCTAGTTTTGTATTTTGTATTCCGAGAGACAAAATTATCCTTAAAGAAAATGTTAGCACGACTCGAATATTTTTGTTTAATTTTATCTTTTTCAATAGATTTTTTGACAATTCTTATCTCTCGTATATTTTTTCTAAAAATCTCAAGAATAACCGCCTTATGGATTCTCAAATTAGAACTGCCGCTACCAGCACTATTGGAATTGAATGATGACTTAGAGATAGTGAGAGACAAATATCACATATTTGTGGGTGGTTTGTCACAGAACATTACTAATCATTAGCACAAAAGAGCTTTTGGTTGTTTCAGTAAGACTATTGTGTATCATATCGTCTTTTGAGACTTCAATACCTATGTTTGTTTTTTGTGAAAGGAAGTTGGACTTTCGTAGGTTTTTTCTCTCTCAAGTTCATGGTTATCTTTTTTAAGCATGCATCTAGAACTGGAAATTGGGGCACTCAATGACTTTCTTATTCATGAATTCACTGGTCTGCACATGATTTTTGGCAAAGATATGAAATCGTGATCAAGTAATTATACATTGAGGCATAGTTCGATATTGTAGTGGGTATGGATGGCTTTTAATACCTTAGTTGAGTTTGATTTTAGAGATTATTTTGCCTATTTAATAGGAAAAATTGTTGCCAATGAAGAGGCTTTGTTCAGAACCAACTTAAGGAATGCGGTGTCAAGTGTTGGATTACTGAGCTAAAGTGATGATAATTGCTGACTAGCAATGTGTCAAGTGACTTCTGGAAATGAACAACATCGTATTAATTTTGTTATCCTTGCTGCTATGAGCAAAGTGTTGTTTCTTGAACCAATTTTCTTGGATTACTTTTCCACGAATTAAGCTGAAACTTGGGTGTTTTCTTTCTTATGTCATGTAATCCTCTTCATTGAAAATCTAATAGCACAATGTTCAGATGGATAACGGTGATTATATAACGTGTGGATGTATGGGAAAACACTAAATCTCGTTATCAAGAAGATAAACCCTTCATTCTTACGTTGGGATGTATGCATTTATTCTTCTTTCCCTAAATCTTCTTTATGTGGGAGTTGTTTTATATGATTTTATTCTTATCTTTTACTTCTGGGTCATATTGGCAATTTCAATGTGCCTAATTGCTTTGTAACTGCTAAATTTCTGTCTTACTCTGAAGTCTACGTGCAACTGATGCTACCTACATATATATTTATAATTTGTGAAACGGGCTATCTTGTAAATTGCTTTATGAGAATTGAGAGTGCTTTTTTTTGTGCGTGAATGTGAGACGAAATGAGCAAAAGTGTGGACCAAACATAAAGATATGAATGTCAAATATGGACTTCAGAGTTGCAATTTTGCAGCCATATCGATATAAAATTATGGCATTTTACATAATGGATTTCTCACTGTGTTAAAAGGAAACAATGATGTTAATTAGATCAAACATTCATATAAGGCAAAATCACTATAGGATATGTGTTCACCTTTGATGGAGATGCTGTAAGTTGGAAATTAGCCAAACAAAAATTATTGAGGGAAATGGCAATCCTATTAAACCAAAAAAAAAAAGGCGACTTGGTTGAAGCAAATGATATGATGATGTGGTTGTTGCGGTCATTTCCCAAACCAATATTGTGACCAATGTGAAAGAATGAGTGGTAAACTTAGACATGGCAGATAAGGGTGAGTAGCTAAGAAACTTCTTAGTAGATATTCCTTTGTAAATGAAACCAATACCTCTAATATCTATGCATTGTGATAGCCAAGAGGCAATAACAATTGCCATGAAAAAACTTTCAGTAGTAAAAATAAACACATTTGGTTGAGGCATGATGTGAGAAGCAACTGCTTAAAGATGAAATTATGTTAATTAATTATGTAAAGTTAAATGAGAATTTGTATGATTCTCTAATTATACAATGAGGGGAATGAGACTTAAGCTAGTT
Source organism: Eucalyptus victrix (assembly GCA_016097545.1). Taxonomy (NCBI): domain Eukaryota; kingdom Viridiplantae; phylum Streptophyta; class Magnoliopsida; order Myrtales; family Myrtaceae; genus Eucalyptus; species Eucalyptus victrix. The sequence continues at coordinate 34,130,094 of CM027844.1, forward strand.
GAAGAAAATGAACAATGATAGTAATCCAACCCATGTGATTGGCGATTCCATGTGTTAGGTTTCTATGGGTAATAACAAGTCACTTTGTTGATATCTATAAAAAAAAAAATGTAATAATGCAAGATTGCAATGAAAATGAGGCTAAGCCAAGCTCTTAATAAATTCTACAGCTATTATTGATTGCGTATAAAATTGTAGACTACGCTCGATAGAATCATCTATAGAAGTGTGGAGTGGGGGCGCTCCTATAAAAATTATTGGCAATAATCTCTAAAGCACTTATGAATAAATGGAGACACACATGGCCTATTAGTGCAAAACCACTTTGAATAACAAAAATGTGGGAGCATAGAGTGATTGATGAAAATTATAATTCAAAAAAAAAAAATCTTGGTTCATAATGGTTTCAAACTTTACCAATGATTTCATGAATTATATTCCATTTTTTTAAGGTCTGGTTCATAGCCTAACAAACACCGATTTGGATGTATTATACTCCATTACAATAACCCGTCATTATATACAAGGGATTGTTGTAACGGTTTTTTTAACATCATTAATATATAACATTTTTGTAACATTCTACAATGGTTTAAGAACGGTTTGACCGTTCTCCATTTGCAACGGATTTGTAACATTTTTCAATTAAATGCAAGAATTAACAATGGAAAATTGGTCCGTAACGTTTTTCAATTAAATGTAAGAATTGATGATGGAAAACCGCTCCCTCTTTCTTCAATCTACAAATTGTTATTCCGAAGGCGACATATAACAAGAATATTATTGTTTCTTTTTACATATATTTTCTTTCAATGCTAGGTTATACACGGAACATAATTCCCGTTCTTTGAATGTGATGCCTTTCCCTCCAACACAGACACCTATTTCTAATCTTAATGTTAGATCCTCTTCCTCAAATCATCATAGCTTAGCTTTAGTTTCTTCCACCAGAAGTCCCACCTTTAAATTCAAAACACCTCCGGCCACCATACCCCGTTGTTGAGCCCCCCGCGTCATGGCCAAAAGATGGCAGCTACTGCTAGTGCGGCGGTGGAAGCTACGCGGAATGGTTAAAGTTACGGTTTTCTTAATGAACAGGATTTCTATGATAATGTGGGAAAATTCGGAACCACAGTCGGGTTGGAGGGTTTACTTTAGGAAGAAGAAATAGCGGCATCATAAATAAATAAACAAAATGTCAATTCGCGCGGGAAGCAATGCAAAGTCGTAGTTTATAAAAATGGAGGATGAAAAGTGGCTCAGGGTTAAAAAGTGAGGATGGCTTTTTAGAAATTTTTCAAAAGAAAAAGGGTGAAAAGAAAAGAGGAAAAAAAGTACACTCCCTTCCCAACAAATTAATTTTCAGTGATCCATCATGGAATGATCCATTGTCCACCATGATGCATGATGTGCATGATGCATGGTGCACGAGCCAGGGCCATGCCCATCCATCCCATTGCCATCGCCACTTTCGTCGCAACTACTCTCCCTTTCGCAAACCAAAATGCTCGCTCGCTCGCTATAAAAATCACCCCCGCACTGAATCCACCGATACTTCCTCCTCCCTCGATCCCCCGATTCTATCTTCCGAGTCACGCTCGTCCGCTCATCCGCAGGCGAAACCCGAGTCTCCCCGAATGGGCAAGGTGGGTCGTCCTGTCCTCGTCCTCGTCCTCGTCCTCTCCCAAAGTTCACTCCTTTTTCGCTCCCCTTCTTCTTCTTCTTCTTCTTCTTCCCTTCCCTTATTGTCTCTTCGTGTTTTGGGCTTTTTCCTCGCTGTGTGCAGAAGAAGGGCAACAAAGGAGGTGGCGACGCGAAGCAGGAGGCGAAGAGCAAAGGAGGGGAGGTGGAGAACAAGAAGAAGGAAGGCGAAGATGGCTTCACGGTGGTCCTGAAGATGGACATGCACTGCGGGGGTTGCGCTGACAAGATCGTCAAATGGGCCAAGAGCGTCGAGGGTACTACTAAACATCGTTTCCACTCTCTCTCGCTCTCTTTCTCTCTCTCTCTGTGTTCACTCATTCAGATGATTTTTGTGTAAACCGCGCGACGAGGCTCTGCTCTGTTTTTCTTTTGCGATTTCAAAGTCCCGATCTTAGATTCGTATTTCGTCCCCCTATCGACTTCGCGTTCCGTCGTTCCGTTTTAGGAGTCCGAATAGGCGCGCTGAATAGTGGGTCTTGCTTCGTTCTTCACTTACTGCGACTTTTCCAAATCCCCCGATGCCATAACCGGCTCGGTGCTCTGTTTTTCACCCTCCTCTGCACCCCGCTTCGACTGTTTCTCGCTCTGTTTTTCTTTCCTTCTTTTTTTCCATATCGAGCTCACGGATTCCTAAGATTTCGAGCGAGCCGAGAAAATCTGACTCCGATCCGCGTTCTGCGGTTGGTCTGTGAAGGGGTGGAGAAGGCGAAGGCGGAGTGGGAGGCGAACAAGCTGACGGTGCGGGGGAGATGGACCCGTGGGAGCTTCGGGAGGAGCTGGAGGGGAGGACAAGGAAGAAGGTGGAGGTGGTGTCGCCGCAGCTGCCCAAGAAGGACAAGGACAAGGACAAGGACAAGGACAGCAAATCGTCGGCATCTCCGGACGGCAACAACAAGAAGGCCAAAGATAAAAAGGCCGAGGACAAGAAACCCAAAGAGGTTGGCATTCTCTCGACGTTTGAATTTTCACTCCCGGGACCATTTTTGGTCTCCTGCTTCGTGTATTTATATCTTGTTTGTTCTTGGGATTCCTCGCTCTGCATGTGGCCTTCCTTTCATTCGCTTGTCTTCTTGTGGTTAAGCAGAAGAACCCCTCCGGTCCATTTCAAAAAGAAAATCCCCTCAAGAATAAATTTGAAAAATAGATTATTTTTTTAATCTTTTGATCAGTAATAATTTATGTTAATGTCCAAGGCTATGAATTTTAGTGAATTTCTTTTCAATTCTTTTTTATTTTTATTTTGGGAAGAAAGTTAGGTCCTCTCCATTAGGGTGGAGAATTATGCGGTTAGGTGGCACATTGAATGAATGTTGTCAACTGGGAAATTGTTGTCCCGTGGTTAATTTCTGTACAATTTGTCACGAAATTATGATCATCACTGTTTTTGGGATGCGCGAATTTTATATTGACGAGATTCTGAACGGTCACGTTAATGCATGAAATTGTGGTGGTTGCGTTCTCGTTAGGTCAGAATCTGGAAATTATTGTTTATTGCAAGGTCTAAGGTTTGCTTCTTGAGCACACACACATATATATATATATATAATCGCAGTTATATCTACTAATAATTAGAAGTTGTATATTTTAATTCAGCCTCCGGTGAGCACGGCGGTTCTGAAGCTGGAATTGCACTGCGCGGGGTGCATCGACAAGATTTACAAAACCGCCACGAAAGTCAAAGGTAGATTCATTTACTTTAATCTCACTCCCTGTTTTTACCTTACCGTCACGGTAACATCTTTTCCGTAGTTTAAATTAACATTTTAATTTGTGGGTCAATGAGATTTCGCGGCATGGGCAATCGCTCACCGATTGCTTCTGGCTTTGATCCTAGGAGTACAAAACATTCAATTTGACAAGGAGAAGGATTTGGTCACGGTGACGGGCACGATGGATGCGAAGGCCCTCGTGGAGAGTTTGAAGGAGAAGATGAAGAGGTCAGTCGAAGTCATCCAACCGAAGAAAGACAAGGATGGAGGAGGCGGCGGCGGCGGCGGCGGGGGTGGGGGCGGGGGCGAGGGTGGAGGAAAGAAGAACAAGAAAGGCGGAGGGAATGCGGGTAAGGAAGGAGGGGATGACGGCGGCCATGATGGGGTGGAGGAGAGCTACGGCGTACCTGGAGAGTATTTCGGAGGGAGCAGAATGGAGTACTACGGATTACCGCCTGGATACGGCTACAATTACGCGTATATGTATGGGAACCACTTGCACGCGCCTCAGATGTTCAGCGACGAGAACCCGAATGCATGTCACATCATGTGATGTCTTTGAATCGAATTATGATGTCGCTCGGAGCTAGTGCTTATCATACATGTGATATGTTTGGAAGCAGGTATTTGGAAATAACTGTATATATGAGGAGAATAGAGAGGCAGAGAAATTTTAGAAAGGTAAGATGGTGGTGGTGGGGTTGACTTTATTAATATCTTTTGTGGGTAAGGGTTGACTTTTCAAGACTAGTTTTGTCAATTAAGTTTGATTCGGACTATGGTTATTGAGAATTGAATATTTGGTTTTTTCTTCCTTAGTTTTTGGTACCTCTTTGGCTCCTCTTTGTTCATTCGTCTTGAATTGGATCTTTTCTTCGTTAGTTTTTGGTACTTTTTAGCTCCTCTTTGTTCAATTTATTTTGAATTTTGTATGGCGGGGTTCTTGTTCCCTTTTGTGGCCAGAATCAACGAAGCTGGGCAGGTGCTATATGGGGACTTTTGTGATCGGAGAGTGTATGATGTAAGTTGGAATTTGGAATTTGGAATTTGACCAATGTGAAAAAAAAAATGCGATCCTTTGTAGTATTGATCAAAGGGTTGTAGTTTAAAACCCGACAACACAAGTTCGGATCAAAACTTTCAAAAAGCGAGAGTATGGTAAAATGAAAGAGAGGAAAGAACTTGAATAAAATAAGTAAATGAGAAATGATCATATAACCGTGTAACAATATCATGATTATATGTAATGAATGACAAAATAAATATAGAAATAATGGTGGGATTCACCTTTGGTTTTGTGGCTAACATTCAACTGTGATACTATGACATGGTTATGCTAGAGGTGCTATCTAGTGATTTGGTTGAATGTGTTCTTCTCCATCTTGTAAAACATCTTTCTCTTTGTTTTTTGTATATCATTATGAATATTTAGGATTCCACTTTCATATTCTAAGACTTGTCTCTTTTATTATGAATTTGTATTTTTGGACTTGGGTTCTAAGGTTTGGTAATCATGTCAATCACTTTTGCTATATGTTTGGTCACGATCTTAGTCACGTCTGCATCGACTATATCATAAAAAAATGACCGTCGTTCACATCAGCCTATTTCCTATTAAAATTGATTGAATGAATTATATTTTCATCAAAAAATTACAACTTTTTAGACAATTATCTCTAATTTGAGAGATAGCGTTAATGGGAGCTTTTTCGGCGTAACAATTTCATGACAAAAATAAAATTGCTTCTTTTTTTTTAAAGGATAAAAAGGGAAGATGACGGTCCATTAATTGAATTTCAGAGTTGAGCTACTTTTTTTCTGCTCACAAGCATTAAAACTTTGGAGGAAGACCGTTCAAAGAAGGGGGCACATGCCTTTTTAAAGTTCGAGACAGGACAGAATGTGGACACTGGACACCATTCGCCAAAATCCAGGTAGCATTATGGCAACCACTTTCATGAATTCAAAAATCGAAATTGGCACATGATCTGGAAGATTCTCATCGTGCGTAAATAAACCACAAAAGATAATATTAAATAAATAAAATTAAATTATATAAGTTGAACGTGGAATATACTTGGCTCGATTGGTTAGACCTAGACCCACGTTACAAGAAGGGTGGCGCAAGATTTTGCTATAAATAAGCGATATATTACAAACACACTCGATTGATTTTACTATAGATCAAAAAGTATATATACACACACGTGACTCAGATTAACATACTCAGTAAATTTTTCTAGTGGCCTCATACCTTAATTCGTCAATCTATAACTTTCATGTGTCACTCGTATCATTTATCGTTGTGAAAAATGATAATTCTTCTCATCATTTTATTATCAAATTTTCACTCGAGCTTTGTCTATATATAGGTATACAGGACGGAAACAAACGCCCCAAACCCTAATTCAACAAAAATGCGAGACATCCGTGACTTCCTCCAGAAAATCACTTCAACTCGGATAGCCGGATTTAAAAAATCTGACTAGCTTTGGAAGTTTGCAAAGCCCAATTTTAGACTTTTCTTTAATGATGCCGCGTTTGGGTTTCAGCACTTTAACATAACCGACCTTTTGCACAATTCAAATCCCAATCAAGTTTTCATTAAACGAGCTCAAATTCAAAACTTATTTTAAGCACAAATGATATTACAAAACGTCACTTCTTCCTCACTTGTGGATAATAACAAGCTACAGTTTTAAAAGTCCATCAACATCGATCATGTGTGAAACACCACCTTCACCTAGACGATATGGCCCACTAATCAAACATTCGCCATCCCTCGATTGAATGCATCTGTCCTTTAATGAGGTGGGCTGTCAATCTACGTTCCTTATTTTAACACATTAGTATTCGCATGCCTAACTCTCGCTAATTCTCCTATGTATCTTTCTTTTCTCTAGAAGGGAGAGAATACTCTCTAGGTATTTCACATCTGGAAAATCCTAAGGTTTAGATTGAACTGAGATGAAGTCTTTTAAGAACCTCTTTACATCCAAACTTGTTTAGGTCCAAACTTCTTCCTTGCTTATGGATAATGACAAGCTAAAGCGTCTTAACCGATCTCGTGTAAAACATGGCCTTCGCCCAGTTGGCATGCCCCCACTGATCAAAGCATTCGCCATCACTCTATCGACTTTCTCTTTGCTAATGCGGATCTAAAAGACCATAATAAATTTTGACTGACCCAATTCGACCAAATTCCATTGGCCCTAATCGCGACATTAGTCAAAAGACGACAAAACGGGCGCCCGATCGGAACACCGCACGAACCTCTCGTCGCATTCGCGCTGCGTGCGCTCCCGTCTCCTTTCCTTTTCCAATGGTTGCCCTTTTCCGCTAAAAGCAAAAAATGGTGGCCTTCCCCACCGCATGCTCCTCCACCTCTTTTAAGCCAAAAGGCCTTTACCGCTCCTTCCTCGGAAGCTGGACAGCAGACACGTCCTCCCTTTCCACGACGACCCCTCTCCATTTTAAGTCCGCTTAACCAAAAGTCGTGTGTCGGCCTGCTCCGTTCAGATGCGAAAGCCCCCCCGCCCGCTTGAGTGCAGATCTAGTTGTGTTGGTGTCCATCACTGATTTCTTCTTTATAGTACTAATCGATATGGCATCATTGGTAAATAATACGATATCTTGTACATCGAAACTCATGATTATGAATTCCGAATCCATTATTATTGAATGTTTTCTTTTTCGAATAAAATCTCCTAATATATGATCGGATGAAAATCTGGAACATACTTATCGTATCGCATATCCAGAGCAATAATATAATTTGATTGGGTATCCAGAAGGCTCTAGTGCCGTCTTATCGATGGATGGTTTGTAAGGTGTTTTTTTTTTTTTTTTGTATTTTTTTTCGTCCTAGTCGCAAATCAATAATGCCGGGTTCGACGGGGTGTGAAGATCGGAAGGTAAGTGCGTATGTAGACTTGACTTTTGGGGGTCTTTGTGGGGTAGGTGGGACATTGCTAATTATTGAGGTAACAAAGAAGCTCTCCCTTTCAATCATCTCGTACGCTTCCAAACTTTTTTCCAATGTCCCATCTTTTTCTTTTTCTTTTTCTTTTTCTCTTTTTCTTTTTTTTTCTTTTTTGTGTCGTACCTTCTTTTTAAAAAAAAAAAAATTGTGATGGGAGCGAGAGAAAGGGTATATCTAGGCAAAAAGCCATGCCAATGTCAGTCGCCAGTGCGTGCGTGGAAAGTTCAGGCACCTTCCTCTTCCAACCATTGGCATCCGCTTCGGTAAAGATAAAAATGGCAAAAGAGAAAAATATTCCATGGCGTTGATTGGGTTTGCTTGCGTTTTTGCCAAAAAAAAAAAAAAAACTTTGGAAAAATGTAAATGACTTTGGATTAAAAGAGCAATTTCAAAATGTATAGGATGTTTGGTAAAGTGTAATTTAAAAGTTCATTATGAAGTAATTTGATTTAAATGGTGTTTCAAAATATTACCTTATAAATGACTTTTGCTAAATTCTTTTTATAAAAAACGTACCCTCAAAGTATTCACTAGGCACCGATGACCAACGACCGATAGTTATTACCAGTGGTCACGAGTGCCAAATATAGATTGCTAGCTATCAAATCTAGCATCGATGGTGATGTCTCGTGAGGTGGAAAGCGGTGAAGGCTCTTATGGAATTTTGTAAAATTAGCAAGAGCAAGATTGAAAAGAAAAAAAAAACATATAAGCATTATGAAAATACTAAAGCCAAAACTTTTTTATGGGTTCATCTTGAGACTTAAGAGGACATTGGAAATGCAATGCATTTTTCCCCCAAAAGTCTTTAGCAAAGTGCTTATCAAACACGGTCATTATCTAATATTGCTCCTCTCAAATCAAGTTGTCAAATATCGCCCCGTGAATTATATTGACTTGATTAACTAAGGACGCCTTTGATAAAAATAAATAAATAAATAAACTAAGGATGTCACGTCATCATCAATCAAATACAATATTAGAGAATTTCCAAGGCATATTCGACCTTGAAGGTCACACTTCATGGCAATAAGTCTTTAGTGCGAGAAGCATGGAGTACCTAGAAAATCAAATATGCGATCATGTTCGTTCTTTGACGAAAGGAAAAACGACAATGTTGACTCAAATTCACACCATTATTCATTTAGACTTATGGAGATTTGAGAGCAATCTCGACCTTTGCATCTAGATTTCTCCAATGGGTTGTGGAATAAAAAACTAAATTACTAAAAAGAAAATTACTTATAGCTAAATTGCTTGGGTAACAAGATATTTTTACGAAAAGAAAATAAATAAAAAATAAAAAAATATGACATTAAGAATAGTTTTTATGATAAAGAATAGAGGTCGACACTACATGTATATTGTTATGGTAATTATAGCATATACTGTCGGTATAAAAAAATAAAAAAATTAAATGAGCAACTCTATAATTTTAGTAGTAGTGTTTAATTTAAACTGGCGATACGTGATCAAATTTTTAATTTAATTCCTCCACGATGTGCTAGAGATGGTTGAGCATGCATGCGTGAATGCGCTAGGCATGCATGCATGCGCATGTCAGTGCCCGCGACATGCCACGCATGTGTACGATGCGGGCCCCACCCGATGTTTCCTTCCCCATCTTTAAGAAAGATAATAGGGACTTTACATAAAGTGCTCGGGGGAAGGCCAAAATCCATTCTTTATTTACAACAAATAAATGAAATAAAATGGAAAAAGGAAAAAGAAAAAACACACCAAGAAAAGGGACAAGTGTCTGTATTTTTGTTTCTTTTTTGGGTCAGAAGAAAAGGGAAAAGTTCAACGTTGTATTGATTGGAGAAGCAAATTGCACGTTGGCGTCAGGAATTTCGAATATTCCCCGTGGGTTCAATAATGGGAAATTGGAAAAAAAAGAAAACTGAAAAATGAAAAAAAAGAAAAAAAGAAGGAGATTGTAATCCTTTGTGTTGGAATCCATTGAATTCGAGCATATCCTTTGCATTTTCCATCCACCAAACCAACTCAACGAACCTCATCAAGTCTGTCATTAATGTCCACCAAATTAGTGAGAAACCTAAATTTAATATATGAATCGAATCTAATGAGTCGAATCCGATGAAATTTATGTGGTACCCACAAAAATCCTTCAATTCATTTGACCCATACTCTGTGTTCAGACGATATTTTTGTAGTAATTTCACGATCTTTTGAGACGTGATTGATGGAATTTAATCTCGACTTATATAATTTTAAAGGCTCGGGAGTGTGCATGCGTGCATAAGTGGATGCTTTGGGGACCTTAAGACTTCTAAGGGCTGGAAAAAAATAAAAAGTAATTGGGGTTAGATTCCCATCCATGTGATTAGAGAATTTTTTTTGAAAAATTTTCACGCTAGACGTGATGATTGCATGAGCACATCCCATGTGTCGTAGACCTAAAATGCATAAAAAGTAGAGGGCTTTTTTTACCCCAAACCCTTCCTTTCTCCTTTCTTTTTCTAAACTTTTTTCTTGCCTTTATTTTGTTTTTGTTTGGGGTATGAAGAGAGGTTGCCAATTTCAATGGTTGTGAGCAAAAGGTTAAAAGAACAAAAGCGTGTCAAAAGAGATTTAAATTTCTTTTCGCATATAAGTATGTTTACGAAAAAGTCAAAAACCCATTTGAAAAAATGATATGATTTAATAGATGGACTATCAATATCTATAAACGCGACTCACAAATTATGCGCATAGAAATGTACCTTTAGATGATGTGAGTATGCGTACAAGATGTGAATACGTGAATCCTAACATAAATCCGTTCGATTTGAACCGGTTCACTCTCGAAACCGTTTGGAACCAAAGTTGACCTTAGGTCCCCATTCTCGACTAAGCTGACGTAAATGTTACGCTCTATACGCCATCAATTGAAAGCCCTATACAGCCTAGCAAATTATTATACGTATCTAGATACATAAGTCTTAGCATGTCATCATTAACTCAAATAATTCATGAGCTAGCTCCCAACTTTTGACCGTCGCTTCTTAGAAATCGACAAGGAAAAGGCTCATCAGCCTGAAGAGGCTTTAAGCTAATGGTTTTGATGGGCCTCGAGATCTTGGGCCGATCTAATTGGGCCTCAGGTGAGCTGATTTTTAGAACTGCGATGGGATGGGCCTTGAGATCTTGAGCCTATCTAATTGGGCCTCAGCGGAGCTGATTTTGAGAGATGGGATGGGATGGGCCTACCTAGTTTGGGTCTTCTTCCTTGAAGTCGCAAAACAAAGAGAAATGGGCCTTCGACGGGACCATTAAATTGGTGACCATTCCTCGCGAGAACTAAAACATTGAATGGGATTCGAATCCAACGAGAGTTGGCATTGAATTCGTACTTTTAAAAATGGTCCGAAAGTAATGTCGTGCACGGCCCATTCGACCGGCCGTGCAAGAGGACTGGCCTTTTGGAGCCGAGGTCGCCGCTTGAATCTCGCCAACCGTGAGCAAATTGCGGGTGGCTTGCGGAGAAGCCCAGGGACCGGGCTTAATAGATCTGTTGGTCTGGCAGGGCTTGTCGTAAACTTCACGAAGCCGCTGGGCCGGATATAAAAAATAAAGACAATACAAGATCACGAGTAATCTATAGACAAAGTAAAGTATAATCAAGATCATTAGCAAGAGATCTCGATAGCTTGATCAATACCCAAATCAGCGGGCTTCCTTATTCGTCTCTGTTAGCATCATTTTGAACTTCGATTCGATATGGTATTTCGAGACTAGGGCATACGGTCGAGCTCAAGTTTACAGAAGCACGATGGAATACATATATAATTTTTACTTTTGAAAGCACGATGAACAGATCGCAACATACGGAAAAGCAGTCGACGGGTTAAAGAGTTGCTCAAAGTCATATGTTGTCAATTCGGTGCATGAACTACTCAAATCTAACTCAGTGCAATAGTAGTAGGAATTCAGTTCATTTGGTCTAAAATATCTAAGGTCAGGCGAGTAATTTCACATGTCGTCTAACAAGCTACCGTCCATTTGGTCTAAAATATCTAAAAAAGAAGCAAGATACACTCGTAAGTCGCAGTCAAACATAAAATAAATGGTTAAATTAAGCGGTATTGCCTTTTCGTACAGTAAAAGCGAACTCGAAGCAGCCTATTTTCTTTTATGCACTAACATTTTGTTCCGCTGTGATTTCGTTATCTACGAGACATCTTTTATTGAAATTCGCGTTCTGGCTTTTATTAAGGAGGAGATAGTTCTGTGGAGATTTTCGAACATGAACAAGGACCAAATAAGCTTTGTCAGAATTTTATTGATGACGAATTATAAAATAATTTCTCGGAATTTAATTGATGATAAAGTATGATGATTAAGAGATATAACGTCGAAATTTAATTGAGTATGAAGATCCAAAAAAAACAATTAAAATACTTGCTGAAATTTAAAATGGAATTTACGATTAAAATATGAAGATTGAAAGATATTTAAATTGTGGAAAAGTAAATATAGAGATAAGTTGGTGAGAACGTTAAGTTCTTGGTTAGGGGCTTTTACAAAGTAGGGGTGATTAACTTGGGTGGTCTAATTCTCGGGTGGGCCAATGGAACTCGTGGCATATTCTTCTTCTTCTTCTTCTTCTTCTTTATTTGTCGTTAATATCCAAGAAGAATTTGAAGATGTTCTTGAAAATCAATAAATTTTTACAATCAATGAGTTACTCGTAACATTTCGACCAAAAAAAAAAAGGGCAACTATTATTGTGTTTTGATTTGTTCTTGTCATCTTACTCACATGCATAAGTGAAATGAGAGTCTTGCGATTTGAGTGTGCATGAGTGAAGTCTAAAAAGGGAGATAGATTGAATTTTTTTTTTTATGCATTTTTTGAAGAAATAAAAAAAATTAAAAGAAATTGGTCCAAATGGGCAGTTCCACACATGGAATTAATAAACATATTGAAATATAATTCCAACTTTATAAAACCAAGAAACGGACTGATGCTCTTAAGAATCGCTTAGAATCAAAATATGTAATTTCAAGTGATTTGTTTTGTTAAGCCCTATGACAAATAATACACTTTTCGGCATATCTAGTTGGATTCGAATTGTTCATTCAGCTAACCCTTATTGCAAAGAGTATACTTGGGTAGTTATTATCCTTTACATGGATTTATGTATACAACTTCGAAATTCGAACAAACAAGTAGCTTCCTAATGGCAAGTATTAGAAGCTACTTCGAGAGTGCTTATGCCAAAAAAGGTACACAAATCCTAAATTAGTAGATATGGAAATAACTAACTCTTCCTTGATTGCTCATTGCTAGTATTGATGGTTTTGTCAAATTGATAACTTTATAACATGTTGTTAATGACTTTATTGACGAGTTGTCGATTCTATTTAAATTATCAATAATCTTATTAATTAATGATCGGATTCTGCTTTCACTAAATAAAGTGTATTACTTTTCGATAATAACCAAAATTTTGTCATTTTTTTCTTTTTTCATCCCGTGAAGATTTCGAGAATTCGATATCTGGTAAGTATAAAATGCGTTCGTAGGAATATCTAAAGTAAAAGCGAAGATTATTCAAACTGCACGATACGTGATGTCCCCGGGGGTTTCGAATATTCCAAAGGCCAAGGCGAAATGTCCGAACTGCCCTCATCAGTCCCGCTGCCTCCCGACACGTGGCCGCGTCGAGTCCCTAACCCTCGCGCGAGTCCGACGATCTCACACGCCATCCTCGTCCCCTATAAATACCTCGCGATCTCCCCCCAACTTTCCTCCCACCACCACCATTCCCGAAATCCTCTCCCATCCGCGACGGTGCGGTCGATCGAACACCCCCGACGTCGGCGGAGCCGCCACCGCCCTCGGAAACCCTAGGATCGTCTCCCGGCTTCCGCCTCCCAGGTACTCGCGAATGCTCTCGCGCCGATCGGTCTGCTTTTTTTTTTTTTTTTTTTTTTTTTTTTTTTTTTTGGGGATTCGTGGTTTATTTGTTCTTCGTTCGTCCTTTCTCGTCTAGGGTTTGCTTGCTTCTTGTCATTTTTTGGGGCTGTTGAAGATGGTGTCGGACGCGAGCAAGAAGAAGGCCGCTCAGAAGAAGGCGGCGGCCGCGGCCAAGAGGGGAGGAAAGGCCGCGGCGGCGGCCACCTCGTCGAAGGCGGCGGCGGCGGCGTCCGCTGCCGAGGCGCAGAACGGAGCCGGCAAGCTGGCCGACGGCGTCGGGAGTATGGTCATTTCGGATCGGACGTGCACCGGGGTGCTCTGCTCGCATCCTCTCTCCAGGGACATCCGTGTAAGTGGGCTCTTCCGTGTTTTGATTGGTGGATGGGATGAGACGATTTCTATCTGTGCGGATATATATATTTTGTTTGATTTTGCGGTCAGACTTGGAGATTGGGAGTTTGTCTACGGCCGAAGTTGATATGAGGTCGTTGATGGATGCGTTGGTTTTAGTGAATTTCGGTGATTGGACTGGGCGGTTGGTGTTTTACGTTCTGTTTTGGCTGCTGTGGAGGATTTGACATCGGTCGATTCTTGCAGAGAAACTTATGTTGTTGTTTTAACGTTTTCAAAGAACTTTAATACTGGATATGACTATTCTAGTCTGGAAATTATCGTAGAAATCTATGGTATGGGGGCCCTTCTGTTGAATGGATGAAGGGAAATGTTGCGTTTCGAGGAGAAATAAGATAACCTAGAGGCGCTTCCGGTATTTAAATTGTTTTGATATGTTGCTGCTTGATCTAAATGACAAAACTCTTTCTGGTCATCCTTGTAGCGTCCAGTGAAAGTGGTCAAATATGTTAGCTTTAGTGACACTGTTGTCCCAAATATGTAATGACGAAAAATCTATTGTTGTGTCAGTGTCATTTCGAGCATGTCCTTGTATCTTCTCAGAGAGCAGTATTTTAGCTTAGGTGCTAAGTCTAGGAGGGCAGCTCACTGTACATGTAATCACAGTAGAACTGGGATTGCAGGTCTGGATATAGTCCTAGCCTGCCTCATGTCCTAAATATCACACTCTCCCGTTTGACCTCTTACTGGATGCCCTGGGTATCTTTATTCTTGTCTCTAAATGAGGTCTTTCAACCGGTATTGTGTTGCTCTTTCTGGAGGGTGCTTTCCTGAATAAATGATCTTGATCAACATCTTGTCTGATTAAGTATGACTAAGATATTTACTTTGTTCCATCATATGCATAATTGTTCTATTTTGGGTCACTATATCTGTCATTGCCATTGGACATTCATGACTTGAGGTTTTTGCTGCTGCAGATAGAGTCTCTCTCACTTACATTCCATGGACATGATCTTATTGTTGATTCTGAGCTGGAGCTTAACTATGGCAGGTGTGTTAGATATTACATGTGTGAGTATGTAAATCAAGCAAGATATCTTTGGAAGTTAATAGCGCATTTAACATTGCCATTTTCAATTTGTAGGCGATACGGTTTGCTTGGATTAAATGGATGTGGGAAATCCACACTCCTATCTGCAATTGGTTGCAGAGAGCTTCCAATACCAGAACACATGGATATATATCATTTAAGTAGGGAAATTGAAGCTTCTGACATGTCTTCACTCGAGGCTGTCATTAGCTGTGATGAGGAGAGATTGCTATTAGAGAAAGAAGCTGAAGCCTTGGCAGCACAGGTGCGTCTTGCAGCCATCTGTCCTATTTTTTTTTCCTTTGAGTTCCGCCGATTGCTCTCTGCTCACCACATGACTGTATTATTTTGTCGCGCTGTTGCTTGGTAATCAATGACATCTTTTCCCTGTTCTTTTATCATCTTTTATCTTCAGGATGATGGTGGTGGAGAAGCTCTGGATCGTCTTTATGAGCGCTTGGAAGCTATGGATGCAGCGACTGCAGAGAAACGTGCTGCTGAGATATTGTATGGTCTTGGCTTTAATAAGAAGATGCAGGCAAAGAAGACTCGAGATTTCTCTGGTGGCTGGAGAATGAGGATTGCATTAGCACGAGCTCTCTTTATGAATCCTACTATTTTGTTGCTTGATGAACCTACTAACCACCTTGGTAAGTTGAATCAGCTAATAGTTAACGCATCATGTTTGCAGTTTTTTTATTTTTGTGGCCTTTGAAAATTTGGTTTAGTCATTACTGGTGCTAGTTGTTCTACTCTTTCTCAGGATCAATGGTTATTTCAGTGGCCTTCCCATATTCCTATTGGTCAAGAAGCCGAATATGCATAGTTCATTGTAATTGACGAGAGCAGACAAAAATTGTTAAGACAATATACATTATAGATGTGTTTGATAGATTTCTAGTTTTTACTTAGTTTAAATCTTATGATAGATACAACTTTTTTCTAACCATACTAACATGAAATTTTTACAATATACAAATGATGACACGTAAATTCAATTTATTTTAATCATGCTTTATTGAAATTGGGATAATGTTTTCAATTTTAGCCGGAAAAAAAGAGTTATTTTTTAATGCAAACTAGCTTGCATTGCTAGAGCTAGACCTTTGATGTAGTTAGTTTATTTAGTCTATTGGCTATTTTTGGATAATATTTGGCAATGTGCAATTTTTTCTGATGTTAATCCTTTCAGTAACTCATCTGTTTATCCCTGTGGCAGATCTGGAGGCTTGTGTCTGGCTTGAGGAGACATTGAAGAAGTTTGAGAGGATCCTTGTTGTGGTATCTCATTCTCAGGATTTTCTGAATGGTGTTTGTACGAACATTATTCACATGCAAAATAAGAAACTGAAGATCTATACTGGCAATTATGATCAGTATGTCCAGACCCGTTCTGAACTGGAAGAAAATCAGATGAAACAATACAAATGGGAACAGGAGCAGATTTCTTCCATGAAGGAATACATTGCCCGCTTTGGGCATGGGTCTGCAAAATTGGCCCGTCAAGCCCAGAGCAAAGAAAAGACTCTGGCCAAGATGGAGCGTGGTGGGCTTACTGAACGGGTTGTGAGGGACAAGGTCCTAGTTTTCCGCTTTCCTGATGTTGGGAAGCTTCCCCCACCAGTGCTCCAGTTTGTAGAAGTAACCTTCGGTTACACACCTGACAATCTTATCTACAAGAATCTTGATTTTGGGGTTGACTTGGATTCTAGAGTTGCTCTGGTGGGACCTAATGGAGCAGGAAAGAGCACGTTGCTGAAGCTAATGACAGGGGACTTGGTACCTCTAGATGGCATGGTCCGGCGACATAATCATTTAAGGATTGCACAGTTCCACCAACACCTGACCGAGAAACTTGACTTGGATTTACCAGCACTCCAGTTCATGATCAAAGAGTACCCCGGGAATGAGGAGGAGAAGATGAGGGCAGCCATTGGCAAGTTTGGTCTGACTGGCAAGGCCCAGGTGATGCCCATGAAGAACTTGTCTGATGGTCAAAGAAGCCGAGTGATCTTTGCATGGTTGGCATGGAGGCAGCCTCACATGCTTTTGCTGGATGAGCCGACTAACCATCTGGATATTGAAACAATTGACTCTCTGGCTGAGGCATTGAATGAGTGGGATGGGGGCTTGGTGCTGGTGAGTCACGATTTCAGGCTCATAAACCAGGTGGCTCATGAGATATGGGTGTGTGAAAATCAGGCAGTGACTCGGTGGGAGGGTGATATTATGGAGTTCAAGGAGCACCTGAGGAGTAAGGCTGGCTTATCAGACTGAACTTTATTGTAGTACGAAGACGGTGATCCCCCTCTAGTAATGTTATATTGCAAAACAGGGTTTGTCACACACTATCGATACCCACTGCTCAAGGCTAAAGCATGGATCTGCCATCGCAGTTGCTGTGCAAGCCACCATTAGGGCAGGAAGAGAGGTACTGTAAGGCTTGGTTATTATTTCAAGCCTACATGCGACCTCCACATGATATTTTTCTGTGTTTGCTGGTCCCTTACTACTAGCGATTTATCACTGTAGCATGGCAAGACCTAATTCTAGATTTTGCTGGATGAATACTTATGTCGGTTCTGTTGAGTTTGAGTACAACACTAGAGTATGAGATTGTACTACTATACTTTCTCCATTAAATATTATTTCGGTTTTCTTACTTGTGTTTTGCATCGTCCGAACCCTGTCCCTCTTGCGGCCACGAAAGAAAGGCGGATTCAAGGTTATAGTCTCCATCTGTGTTCTTAGGTGTCGATACCAGCGAGTATTGAGGGGAGGGAACTCTGGTTGAATTTTAGAGTAAGTTGCGGTGCGCGTCAAGTGCCTGTACTTCCCGGCAATTCGGGCGATGGCAGTTTGTGCTGGTTTCAAATGCTTGATTTCACTACTGTTGTCGTGCAGAGCAGAGCTGAGCATCAGGATGCACGGGTTACTTCATTCAACATGTCTGATAGATTTTTGTGGTCCAGCCACCGCCAGGGGACAAAGCGGTGAACGCAGTTATTTGTCCCCCTCCCCTCTCTGGATTGCTGTCAGAAGCAGGAGAGGCCGGGGCATCTACGACCGCATCGCGTGAATTTCATGACTCCTCCCCTGCGTTCGCATGATAAAATGCACTTCCCCGGCTGTGGCCTAGTCGGAGCATACACCTCTCTCCACCCCGCCACTGCTGCACGGGATCCCGGCGCACATGCATGGATTTTTCAGACGGGCCTCTGCATGGTTCACGGAATTCTTTCATTCGAGAACCGTCCGAATTTTTTCGAACATTACATCGTAGATTGGAAATCCTTTTGGGGTGTTTTCTCATTGCAAATGGAAACCAATCTGTGACTTGAATCAAAAGAAAAGCATCGGTGGATCTAAGCATGTCTTTTACTAAACGAAGCTTATACATAGATATGGAGACTTCCAAGTGTCACCAACAAGATAGCAAACAAAATTTGAGCACATTATCATCGTCAGCAAAAACCAAAACATGGTCCCAGAGAGAGAGAGAGCCTATACAAATCCAAACATGGCTCTCGTCTCGGCATTTAGTAAATAGATAGTTCGGACAACATGGCCATTGCTTCTTCTCAAACTTCCCATGATACTACCGTAAATAGAAGACAGACACATGTACTTCTGGTATTCTTCCTTTTGTTTTCGCCTCCCACAAGGGTCACTGTCCATCCACGATGATGGGAATCAAGGCCTGGTTGAGCTAGGCGCGGAACACCGGGCCGACGACCCGAGAGGCTCATAGTTCACGTACCGGCTCGGTGCTGAAGTGTGTGGAGACCCCTTTGGCATGCAGTTCCTCAGTTGCTTCGCCCCAAAGGCGCGCGTCTCCTTGCGAAGAAACGGGCGCTTCATCGTCGCATACTCCTGCGAGTCTGGGAATAGGGGGATCATCGTGCTCGGGACACTCGACAGCATTGCCCCGCCTCGTGCCGCTGCAGTGAAGCCCGCCGCTGAACCTAACAGGACGAGGATGAGGACAGCCGATGACGAAGAAGACATCCTTTCAACCGGCAGTCTCTTGAACGAACGGTTCCGCTCTCTCTCCTTTTAACCCTTTTAAAACTTGGTGAGAGATCAGGGTTTAGCGTATGACGAGTTTGTGTGCGTTTGAAGTTCATGTATATATACAAAAGAGAGGGAAAAGAAGGAGGGGGGGTGTCTTAAATGGGCTCGTGAGGAGCTGATGAAAAGTGCAGAGATGGAGAAAACACAACTCATAGAGAGAGAGAGAGAGAGAGAGAGAGAGAGAGAGAGAGAGAGGCCATCAGTGAATGAGCTGGTGAGGTGGGTGTTCTTGCTTCCTCTCCTCCGCCTCCTTTCTCCTTTTTTTTTTTTTGTGGGGAGGACTGAAGGAGATAGGGAGATGCTCGTGAGCTCTCGTTACTGCACTGTAGCCAGATCGTTGCAGGTTCCATCTTTAATGATTTCTAGTCCTAGTACTTGCGGGTTTCATTTGATTTCCTCAAGGTGGGAGAGGTTTCCCGCTCTTGGCGTGGCAATGGCCTTTAATATGCCTTGCACAGTGTTATAAAGATAGTTTCCTGGTGAATTGCAAGCCCTTCTCATTAGATTTGAAGACCAGATTGCTTCGGAAATACCATCAGGATTCAAGGAAATGCTTTGCGAATCTGAAAGTTGAGAGTTTCGATTTGTAATTGGTGGGAGTTTATCGTAAGAAAAAAGCAAAAATGCCTGTTTAGATTATATAGATATTCACCGGGATATTAGATTTGTTCGATGGTTAATGTGTTCTAAACCATCTTATGACAATTTAGAGCTTTTCTGAACAAATAGGCACACCATTTATATATCTCTCTTGAAATAGACATTTGTTAGGTTTATTGTCAAGAATGATGTTCTCTTTTATGAGTTTTGTTGATTAAAAGGCTTACGTATCTAGAAACTATCTTTTAAAATGTATATTTCATTATTAGCCTTTGGAGTTCTTAAAATTAATCTTCTAGAATTGAATTGTCGGTCTCTTTAAAATGTTGGCCCATTTTGCTTGCTCAAGTGAACTGAACTCACTAATAAAAATTAAGGTTGATTGCTCACTTGAAATATATAAACCTATTAGATATCCTTGATATGCTTTGTATTTGTGTTGAAGATACCACCTAAATCATCTTATCGTTGCTTGCTTAGATATCATCATATCGTCACTTTTTTTTTAGCTAGAATCACTAGAATGTTGGCTTACCTAACAAAAGTTATTGATAACAAAAAGTTCGGAAACTACAATTAATTAATAATGGCAACGAAATTAAGGGGAAAAAACAAAATGGACCAAAAATAAATTCTTATTAATTTACAAAATAAATACGGATGTCTCCTGAAAACAACGTATAGAGAAATGACGGATTATGATGTCTATATTACACGTAAGTTTTTCAAATGTTGCTGCCAAATTTTCAAATTGTGATGAGACGCTGCTTTTAAATCCCTCCGTCCAACCTCGGCGACAACTTTATCGTTAGCGAAAGGGTTTCAAGTGAGAGGTCAACCTTAATTGCCACCTTGTCCTGCCAAGCTGGAGCTCTCGTGTCCTGCCACGTGGGAGCATATTTAAGAGAGCGAGAAAATATTGGGTGCCCTAACAGTGCCACGCAATCGGTGCCCTGAACCATTCATTGCGTGACACCTGTCCGGGTGTCAGTCCACGTCGCCACTCCTCCGTTTCAAACCAGCGCGCGGGAGCTTCTCTCTCTCCTCTCTCCCTGGCCCACCTCTCTGCACCTTCTGACGCTCTGCTCTCCTCTCTCTCCTCTCTGTCTCTCTCCCCGTTCTCCGTTCCGTTGCGGGGAGGGAGAACAAAATTGCGACAACCCCGAGCAAAACATAAAGTCCGCTCTGCTCTCTCTCTCTCTCCCCCCTTCGACGGCCCTCCACCTCCGCCTCCGCCTCCGCCGGTTGCCTCCGTCGCCCCCGACGCCCACTCCGACGCCGATGCAGCCTCCGCCTCCCTCTCGTGACCTCTGGTCCGCTTTATCTCTCTTTCGTCCTCTTAGTCGCCCCTCTCTTCCGGCAAACCGCGACGCCGACGCCCCTCCGCCTCCGCCTCCGCCTCCGCCTACGCGCCCGACGCCAACGCAGACGCCGACGCCCCTTCGCCTCCCTCTCGTGACCTGCGCTCCGCTCTCTCCCTCTTTTCTCTGCGGAGCGCCCTTACTAGCCAACCCCGACGCCGACGAACCCCTGCTCTCGCGTTTTGGCCTCCCTCTCCGCGAGCGAAGGTCGCGCTGCTCGCTCTGCTCGCTCTTTCTCTCTTTCCTCCGCGAAGCGCCTCCTGCTCCTGAACGCGGACGCCGCCGACGCCGTCGCCTCCCGCCGTCGCCTTCCCAAGCCCCACCGATAGGCGCCCCATTGGCGACTCCCGTACGTTCGAAGGTTCGTTTTCTTTTTTTTTGTCATACTTAGTTCTTCAAGATCATGCTGTTAGTATAATGCAGGCCATCGAGATTCCATTCTCCCTCCCCCTCTCTCTCTCTCTCTCTTCCTCCTTCTGTGCTTTGTTTTTTCTCTTCTCATTTTCTATTTCGGGAGATTTTACGCCTTTTTTTTTTTTTTTTTTTTTTTTTGGTGTTTGATAGGAATTGGATGTGGCCATAGTCAAAGCGACGAACCACGTCGAGTGCCCGCCCAAGGAGAGGCACCTCCGCAGTGAGTGTTCCTCCTCCGATCAGATCGATATTAGAGTTTTTCTCTTCCTGCTGCTGCTGCCGCTGCTGTTTTTGATGCGCTTGTGGCGTGGATGGGATGTGAAATGATCGTGGATTGGCGGTTCTTGTCTTATTGCAGAGATTGCCTTCGCGACCTCGGCGGTTCGCCCGCGGGCCGACGTCGCCTACTGTATCCAGGCCCTCTCCAGGAGGCTCACCAAGACGCACAATTGGACGGTACGGATCGGTTCCTTAATTTGTAGTTGCTCAGATCGGATGCTGTCTAGTTCGATGTGGTTCGGCGTGGATCTATGCGTTGTTTGGATTGGAAAAACGACTGTTCTTTATGGTTGCTTAGCCTGATTGGTTTTGTATATAACTACTCATTGCGCAGCGCAGCACGTAGTCTATTCTACTGTAATGAACTTACGCTGACACTGATGCTAATGATGCCACTGCTGCACTTACTTACATGTAAACCTTGAATGTATTGGATTGTGGCTTCAGATTGATTTTAATTGAGAGAACAGAGTTTGAGAGCGTAGCTTTTTAGGTGGATCGTATTGCACTTTGAAGGTTTTGTTCTAGCTTGAAATGGTAGCCGTTTCTTCTTCGTAGGCTTTGTGATCTTAATGCAGCGATCAATATAAGGCTTGGATCATGATGTATAATGTTCTCATCATAATTAAAATGTACATGTCCTATTATTGCAGGTTGAAGAGCTAAATGATGAGGGGAACTAGAGAAGTTGCATGCTTTTCTGCAAGGTGGACTGGATTCCTACATTACTCCAGAAGGAGGAGATGCGCTAAATCTTGGAGTACGTATCCCTTACATTGATTTTCTAAGGGTCTGCTTGTCCTGTCTTAAGAAGAAGTAGCTTCTGCTTTCCTTCCAAAATTTTGAAAAGGATATGAAATTTTTGAAGTTTGGGAAAATTTTGGCAAATTTCTGGATTGCTCTATTTGTCAATATCTGTACGTATGATAGGTTTCAGGTGTTTGACTCAAATTTCAAATGCTACGAGAAAAGGAATTACCAAAAGGTATTAAGTTGTTCAGAGATACCCCAATCTTGCATTTACACTCTGAATCCCTCTTTTGGAGAATTTGATTTGCAATCCTTCCTCAATCTTACAAGATCAAAGATCCAATTTCCACCCTGGCTGTACTTTAATCAAATATGCTAGTTGCTTACTACTGTATCATTCTCGTCGTATGTCCTTTGCTTTAGGTGGCTGATGTTTGCATTGGGAACTTTTAGCAGGGACTTGAAGGATTTTTGGATGAAGTTGATGATATGGAGGTTCTCGATTCTATGGATGGTCCTCCCATTGCATGTGAAGATTATCTTTTAGGTAATTCCAAGTCAGCATAACATATGCTAATTTTGTATGAATAAGACATTGATGACGGTGTCTATCTGTATTAGACATGGATCTTGCTCAAGAAGTCTCTGCATTGGATGTTGGTCCCTGTGATGGCCTCCGCTTGGGGAATTCTGGTACAGACAGTCATTCACCGGGATATAGTGGAAGTAGTAATGGTGCCATTGAAATGTCAGAGTCATCTGATGGAAATAATCCAGAACTCAATTGTAATGACGATTCAAGTCAAGGAAGAATTGGTCCTGAGGATAGCAATTGTCTTTCACGTGATTCCATAAAGGTTGAGCAACTGCAAAATAGTCCAGATTGTGTTGTTAGTTTGCTGTCAAGCCGAAACAAAAACAATCCTGCTGCAGAAAGCAGATTGGTAGCGTGTCTCACACAAAAGAGACAGAGAAAGCCTACTCGGAGGTACATCGAGGAATCGGCAAATATGAAATCTAGTCATCTTAGGCCAGAGCAAAAGCCTTTTGCTGTTGATTCAAAGAAGCATGTGATCTTTAGAACTCCTGATCAGCTACATAATGTGGAATCTAGAGAATTAATTTCGGTTCCTGTGAAGGATTGTCCAGAAGAGACTAGCATCAAAACTTTGCGTCACCCTCACTTACAGGGAAGATGATTGAAGAAACGCAAACCCCTTTTGGTAGGAAAAATTTTGACCTGTTATATGTTAATTCTTTATTGTTGCTTGTCCACTATTTCCATGTGCTTTAAAGCGCTGTTTGTTTTACTTGGTAAAGTTGTTATTAATGTGATGATCATTCCTAGTTTAAAGGCTTAGGACTAGGTTACACATTAAAACACCAATTTCATTCTGGAGACTGTTTTTATAAGACATAAATTGAGCTGGATATAATTGTTTTAATTGAGTGAAGAGTGAAGTTGAAGTATTGCACAAAGTGGGTCACGTAATTCTAGGTTTGCAAGATAGTTCGGAGGAGCTGATCTGTCTGATTTATGCTATCTTCAATATTCAGGAAGATGATTTGGGAGAGTATTCTTCTGCATCTGAATCTGAAGATGACTTTGTTGAGCGGAGACCTAAGAAGGGTATTGATCGGAGGAAGCATCAAAGAATGTGGACTCTTGCTGAGGTGACAAAGTTAGTTGATGGTATCTCTGAGTATGGAGCTGGGAAGTGGACAGATATAAAGAGGCTTTTCTTTGCTACGTCTGCCTACAGGACACCCATAGATCTCAGAGTACTAATTGTGTTATATATCAATAAAAGTCATAGTCCACATTCTTTTTTTACATGATTTTGATGATTGACACTTGAATTCTGCAGGACAAGTGGCGGAATCTTCTGAGGGCTAGTCAGGCACTAAAATCACACAAGGGAGAGGTTAGCATTGCTTTTACTTTACTGGTTGTGGAGTGTGGTCAGCATTCTGTGAATGCTGAGTATGCTGTAGCTTCTTTATACATGACAACAATCAAAGTCCATGAGCCACGTAACGAGCTATAATTGGATGCTTTTAGATGATGCAAACTGAGTATAGAGGTTGCATTTGCATTATGCAGTAGTGTATGTCATGTTTGTTATAACTTTAGATTAATGTCCTTGTTTCCACTTGTCAATGATGATCTGCATTAGATGTGGTAGGATGAGCTGCAGATCTCTCTGGACAACTCCTTTAATGTTCAACCTTGCCTTGTTGACATCCTATTTCAACAGAAATTACTCCAGACCTTTTCTATAGAATCTGAGTGGTGTTCATATTTTGCCGCTTTTTCCAGAATGGGCCTAAAAATGAATCTAAAAGTGGTTTCTTTTCACTCCATTACAAGTGTTATAAAGTCCAACGATCGGTCGTGTCTTTTTATTTTATGTATCCTGTCTGTTCCGGTGGAGCTTTAGAGGTTGGGCTTACCTTAAAATTAGGACTGGCATTTCGTGTTCAAGTGTCTTAATCAGGTTTCACAATCCTGTCGAGTCATGTCATTGGAAATACTATATATTTGCTGATTATGCTATAATTTTGTGTATATGCGATTTTTGTCCCTTTTGGGTTTGCCATATAATCATGTACGAATGTGTTACTTCGTGTTAGAAATTGCCAATGCTACTTAGAATCTTATCATATGATTGTTTCGTCTCTAGTGTTAGCATCACACGTACCATTTATGACGTATCTGAGATCTCTCAGAGTATTCCTTACCATTCATTCTAGGGTTATCATGAGTAGTGAATTAGTGGTGCTTCCACTTGATAATGGTAATATGCGTGTGACCTTGATTTGGTGTACAAGGACCATCATTTTCAATTCACGTGCCCATGATTAATTCTGTTTGAGACAATAATGCGGTGCAACAAACAGAGATTTTATTCAGCCAATGATAAACGTGCAGGCCGAGATGAAGGAGAAGAATGCTGTCCGTCCATTGCCAACGTCCTTGCTACAGCGGGTATGTGAACTAGCAACAATCCATCCATACCCGAGGAGCTACAATTCGAGATCCCGGCCAGTTCCTACTGCGAAGAAAGGTGCTAGCCTCAGCTCTAATGGAAGAAATGTACGTAGAAGAGTCTGCCCTTCAAAGACGCATTTGCAAAAGCTGTTGGGATGGCAGATTTCTTATAGTTAAAAATCTTTCTAGTTCAAAGCCTCGAATGTATGCTCGACTTCACTTCTAATTCTATGCATGGTAATTTCTACTGCGGTCTTGCTGAAAGCTGGGTGACAAAGACTGAGGATCTTCACTTCATACTGTGTAATGTGCATGCATTAGAGATTTTAATAAAAATATTGATTGAAGATTTGTTTGGGTTTAATGCACTCTGCTAAACTAGGATAATTCATCTTACCAGGTTTTTCCCGCTTCTAGGCAAAACCCTCTCAAGCACAGGGAAGAAGGGACATGATGGAGAAGAACCCTGGGAAGAAGAAGATGCTTCTATATCTGAGCAACGACCAGAGCAACAACTTGAGGAGTCTTTTGAGCAATCTGATGCTCACTTCCAGGGGAATATGGTGAGTGTTGTCTCAATCTTAAAACTAAAATGATGCCAAATTAAATCGCAAATTTGGACCTTTGGTTAGACTTCTGTATGGCAGTGCTATTGGTTGAGCATCAGTTTGAAAACTTGGATTCCATGACAATGCAGGGGAAGGGCAGAGCCGAGGCTGAGTCCGAGGAGGCCAATACCATCAGAATAATCGGGGAAATGATTTGGGGGCTCTTCTTTGAACAGTCTCACCAGTAATGAGAATGCAATTGTGGCGAAGCAGCCTCTGGGACCTCGCATGCCAGATGGAACAAGAGGATTCGCGATGGGTTGTGGGAAGCGAGTCTCAGCTAAGTACCACATGACCACATCATGTGATATCATCATCCCTGTGTGTTTGTCTTCAGCTGATAGATATCACTCTCTTGGAAGTATTTCTTTGGATTAACTGTGCACCTTAGAAATTTACATGCTTTTACTCCTGCGTCTTTGCTGTCATTTAATGAATGCGAGCATTGTGATAGGTTACATAAGCACATCAAAAAACGATGGTCGTGGATGTTTAACATTGAGATGTCCTGATCCATCTTGTGGTTCTGCAGTCGGTCAAGACATGATAAATCTATTAGCGCCTAAAGAAGATAAGAAAAAGTATTCTCAATATCTTCTTCGCTCGTACATTGAAGACAATAGGAAGGTATATGTGCAACCGTATTCTTTTTCTTTGTGTGAAGTTCTTTTTTTTTTTTTTTTTTTTTTTTAAGTGTGACAATGACTTTGCACTACTGGGTGCCTATTATATGACCCAACAGTTGGTATTGCAACTTCACCGGTCATTGTTGTTCCTGAAGGTAGGAGAAATGTGATGAAGCTTGCTCATAGGATGGTGAAGAATTTCTGTGCGGGCTTGAGCATGTCCGGCAAATTAGATTTCCCTCACCTGTCTGAGGTTAACAACAGTGGGGTCCGTGTCTGTGTACGAAAGAGTGAAGAACCGGGACAGCCCAGCGGCACGATTGTCAGCGCGGCCACATCCCTATGGCTTCCTCTCGCACCTCAAGCGGTCTTCAATTTCTTCAGCGAAAATACGCGTGCTCAGGTTTCATAGGAAAACATTGATTCCTATTTAATGAAGATATTGTTCATTTAAGATTCACATTACTGAGAGAGAGAATCACCTTTCTGTGTTCTAATTTGCAATGCCTTGACAGTGGGATGTACTCTGCAACGGAAATCCAGTCCAAGAGATAGCACGCATACCGAGTGGCGCTCATCATGGAAACTCAATCTCAGTTATTCAGGTGATATTCTCACTGCTTCGCATGCTATTTACCGAAACGCCATTAGAGGAGGAACTTAACACTGACATTATGAGAGATTCAACAGCCTTTCATTGGGAGACTAGTTGTCTCTTTAGCAGTCCACAGGTTTTCCTAGAGATCTTCTATTCCTGAATTTGCAAGTACATAATGTGTGTCAACTAGACCCCGAGATCTTCAAGAATAACTACGAAGGTCACAAGCTCCAGCAAGCCAGCAGGTACACTTCTCACTGTGGCGTTCCAGATATTGGTTTCCAGCCACTCAGGTCCAGAGCAGCTCAGCGTGGAATCCGTGGCGACCGTGAACACTCTCATTAGTGCGACCGTTCAGAAAATTAAGGCTGCTCTAAATTGGTCTGCCGCGGAATGATTTTTTTTTTTTTTAAAAATATTTGACTAGGCGGAATGATCCTTCTATTTGTGTTGATGGTTTGTACCGAAAGATGAGATGATATAATTTCATAGCGAGATGATTTAATTTCACATCGTCACCAACACGTGGTGAGTACAACCAGTACCTGTCCATAATGATCTAAGTTGGTGTTTATATTGGAATGACTTTTTGCGGAACTGTGGAGTATTAAATGTGGAGTTCCTAGCTGTTTCCTTCATCTTCATCTCCATTTGTTTGTTTTTATTCCTTTGGGCTGTGGCAGAATGAATGCTGTTTTAGCAATTTCAAGATAAACATGTTTGATGTTCCTCAAGATGAATTTTGCTTGGCAATTCCAAATGCATTTTGAGGAGCAATTTGAACACGTTTCAGTATGAGAAACACTTGCTTTTGAAGTTCCTTGGTATGACAGCAAAAGCTTATAAAATGGATATAACCATCAGAACGTAAAGTATAATATCAAGAGCATCCAATAGATTGTTCAACGTCTAGATTTTGCGGAATGTAAAATAATAAAATCAACATCTTAAGCAAAAAAAACTAATCATTTCCACTACATCAAAAGCTTTCTTCCTCAGCAGAGCATTCGATGTACACATGATGACGCTCTCAATCCCCTAGATTTTGCACTTTAATGATAAGAAGAATATAGAAAATTAAATGGCATAAAATCAACATCTTTCATTATAATAGCTGCAACGCAGCAAAATGGTTAGGAACAAATGATGAGAAATCTAGAGTTTCACTCTCACTCTCCTATGCTTCAAAAGCTCTTCCGCTGCTTCAATTTCCTCGGCCAAGTCATTGCTGTTTAGTGATGCAAGAGCAGACATCTTAAGTCAAAAACACTAACCCTTTCCAGTACATCAAAAGCTTTCTTCCTTAGCACAACATCCGATGTGCACATGATGACATTTTCAATCCCCTAGATTTTGCACTTTAATGATAAGAAGGATATAAAAAATGAAATGGCATAAAATCAACATCTTTCACTAAAATAGCTGCAAGGCAGCAAAATGGCTAGGAACAAATGATGACAAATCTAGAGTTTCACTGTCACTCTCCTGCGATGAAAAATGATGGCAAAGGCGGCTGCCTGGTTCATTGGATGAAAAGATAGAAACCTTCCCAGAAAAGGGATGCTAAAAAATAGTTCAGAGGTAGAGGCGACTTTACGGTGGGGTCGTCCCATCCAAGAATTGTAAGTTACTTCGGCCAATCGGTATGTGTTTCTTCAGAATTGTTGAATTCATTCATCACAGGACGCTCAATAGAGTTTGATGACCCCTATACAATAGAATAAACAATTTATTTACATTTTACTAAACAACACGTCAAGATAAATATGTCTCAAAAGAGCCAGGGGCAGCGAACAACGAAAATAAAAATGCTCTATTAAGACATTCTAATATGTAGTACGTCCATCACCAATTAGCTGTGAACATGTAACAATTAAGCATATGATTGTGTCACTAATCATCTTACTCTTCTCATTGTAATAGCATAACATAGTGCTCCCATCACTTTACATGAATAGGCTGGATGCATCTTTCCTATTTTAAATTCAACTCAGATCTCTACCTTCTTCCTTGACCAATACAATTATCCATTTCGAATCAGAAAAAATTCGTTTGCTCTTTGTAAATTGGCCATTGCATTGACATGACAAACATTAAAAAATACAAAAGCCTCACAAGACACTAACATTATAATTTTAGTGAGATAATATCATATGAGATGCGGCATTACTTGCAAATATTTTATTCTAAAACTTCATACCAACCAGCCATCGTACGTTATAAACCATCAAGAATCGCTCCCTACCAAGAAGATTATTTCACACATAGGAACTAAAAGCGATAGACATTCCAAGTAAGGCTAAATTATGGTTCTATAAGAGAAAGGGCGAGTTATACCGACGCAAAATGGTTCCGTGAGATCTATTATGATACGCCAACATCTATTCAGAAGAAACCACTAATAATAAATATTAAAATATTAAAAACAATATCATATAACATTAGGATCTAAAATAATTTCATAATAATTACCTGATTAGTGAATGGCAAATATCCAGTCATATTCCCTGGAGGCATATTATATGGCGGCATATTATAAGGGTATTGCATCTACATAAAACAGATAATATGTTATCTATAGTCGTAGAAAGACAGGATCCATTATAGATAAATTAATACATCAAACTACTAAATAAACCTGATTGGGAAGTGGGGAAAACCCATTCATAATCCCTGGAGGCATGAAACATGGTGGCTGCTGCACCTATATTAAAAAAAAAAAAACAAATTAGTAAGATGTAAATACAAATTGAGAACTAATAGCAATATATCTAACTGTGATAATTTAGTTTTACCGAAGGACCGTCGACATTGCTAGGATAAAAGGCACTTCGAGATGGATTTGAATTACTCGAATAGTCTGGATAATGAGTTTCATTATGTGTCGCTTGAATAGCCAATTCTACATAAATGGCATAGAGCAATTGCAAAAGGATTTTCACTTTGAACTAATAAAAACTACCAAATCCACAAGCCAAAATAAGTTCGGAGATAACACTAATGTATGTCCAAGTATAGTAGGCTGCTCGTAGATGCATGACAATCATGTCAGCAAGTTAACTAATTCCACGTGCCAACATCTTGAGGAAACTCGTCCCCAGATTTACCTTAAAAATCCAAGAAACATGAAAATCCCTTCTTGGCTAAAAGCAAAAATGAGTCAACAGATTCATGAAAATATTGAAGAACATTGGAACTATGTGTGCTTTTAATAAGAACCATAAACTGCAGGTTGCTTCAGCCAACCTATAATTTTAACCTTCAGAGTGAAGGCAAGCATAAAATTCAAGGGGCATGTTGGCAGCAGGCGAAAGACCAAAATTACATGATTGCTAGATACAAGTAGAACAGCTAATATGCACAGGATGCCTGATCAAATCACACAACTGCATATTCTATTTCTAGCAGAAAAACTGAAGTTACAAGTGAAGACGAATATAACTCCGCTCTATACCTACCACGAAATTTACTAATCTAAAGCAAGAATTCCTCAATACAGGAACATATGGTGGAAATGCAGACCATTACCTGTGAAATCAACAGCCACCATGAAGTTCACTTCAAATCCCGCAGCCAAGTAATCTAGAAAAGTATGTTGGGTACTCTCAGAAAATGTATCCACAAATAGCTGGCTCTTAAGGATTTTATCTCCAGCAGCAGTTGGTAAAACTAAATTTTCTCCCGTCCCACTAGAATGAAGCTTTTCCAAGTCCAATAGTGACTTCTGCAGTTTCCTAATGCAGTGACATAAAGTAAGCATTGTCAACATAATCATATACGAGAATCAGGAGATACAAGAATCAAATGTCGACAAGTATTCCATTTACCCAATCAAGTCATGTTTTCCACTGCTATTAAAGTTGAAGCATTCTATTACCAATGGACTGTCCTGCACAACAATTTAGATATCAACATATGGATGCGGACACCTGGTATTCTTCAAAGAAAACATACAAAGCTGAAACAAGGATGCACAATGGGTAGAGGTTGCGTGTCCAGCAATACACCAAAAAGAATACCCTCATGTAGCAATCCAACTTCGCCAAACTTGATTATGAACAGAGATGCATCAAAAGACAGGGAGAAACGTGAAATTAGTCATCTTCACAAATTGGTCAGTCTCTGTGTGTCAAATTCAGCTAAACACAAGAAACCAGCAATTTTCAGTGGTTCTCTCGCAAAGCAAACAGAGAGATAAGCTTCTGGCTCCATGCTTGTGAAGACGTCCCACCATATCTCTCGTTGGCACATGAACAAAATAAGAGGTACTTGTTGGTTTAAACAGCCCAAGCTGCAATGAATTTGCCTAAGTAAACTACCTATTTCTGATAGATCAGTGGACCAAGAAAGTAGATCTTAGAGAGAAATTTTTATCTTATCCTTCACAACTGAGTTACACCTTTGGAATTGCAACGCAAATGACTATTCAGAAGCACGCAAGGATCAACTTCTCCAACAGACACGCGATTTTGGGAGAAAATAAAAGCATGGAGTGACCAAGTTAGGGTCAGAAGTCTCTAACAATCTCAAAAGATACCGCGCAACAAGCCGAATGCGCAGATGTAACTTTAAACTTCAACATTAACATGGCACCGATTTCTACTAAGTAGAATCCCGAAAAAAAAAAAATGAAAACGAACCTTCGGATGTACGGGAGTCGCCAATGGGCCGCCTATCGGTGGGGCTTGGGAAGGCGACGGCGTCGGCTGCGTCCGCGTTCAGGAGCAGGAGGCGTTTCGTGGAGGAAAGAGAGAAAGAGCGAGCAGCGCGACCTTCGCTCGCGGAGAGGGAGGCCAAAACGCGAGAGCACGTCGGCGTCGGGGTTGGCCAGTAAGGGCGCTCCGCAGAGAAAAGAGGGAGAAAGCGGAGCGCAGGTCGCGAGAGGGAGGCGAAGGGGCGTCGGCGTCGGCGTCGGCCGCGTAGGCTGAGGCAGAGGCGGAGAAGTCGGCCTTGGAGTTGGGGGCGACGGAGGCAACCGGCGGAGGGGCGTCGGCGTCGCGATTTGCTGGCAGAGAGGCGCGCCTTCGAGGACGAAAGAGAGATAAAGCCGACCAGAGGTCACGAGAGGGAGGCGTAGGCTGCGTCGGTGTCGGCGTCGGCGTCGGGGGCGACGGAGGCAACCGGCGGAGGCGGAGGTGGAGGGCCGTCGAAGGGGGGAGAGAGAGAGAGCAGAGCGAACTTTATGTTTTGCTCGGGGTTGTCGCAATTTTGTTCTCCCTCCCCGCAACGGAACGGAGAACGGGGAGAGAGACAGAGAGGAGAGAGAGGAGAGCAGAGCGTCAGAAGGTGCAGAGAGGTGGGCCAGGGAGAGAGGAGAGAGAGAAGCTCCCGCGCGCTGGTTCGAAACGGAGAGGTGGACTACGTGGACTGACAGACGGACACGTGTCGCGCAATGAATGGTTCAGGGCACCGATTGCGTGGCACTGTTAGGGCACCCAATATTTTCTCGAAGAGAGCCGCACCGAAGCATCCGTCTTTGCCATGTGACACCCCCGGGGAAAGCGTGGACTAAAGAAAATTTTTCAATTTGTCAATTTTGTGGAAAAACAAATATTTGAACAGCTTTGTCTATTAAGGAATTTAATTTAAATTTTAATAAATGAGAAGAGTTGAATTTTCCAAAGAAGATAGGAACTTTCATAAACTTAAACTTGGCACAAGTTGAAAAATTAAAGAATCGCATATAAAGCATTAAAGATAATATTTATTTTCGCCTTATGATATTTTCCGGCAACTATGATTCACATTTATACCATGTGAGCCTCTTACAAATCTTAGGGAAATATCTTAATCTTCTTCTATGTATTTTCACTTCATTTCTAATCAAGTCTCCATATTTTCAATTTAGAATATAATCAAGTCATTTTATTTAGACAGAATTTTTAATCAAATCTCTCAAACATTGAATTTGGCTAAATCCAGCTGCCGTGACCGTTGAACAACATTGTGGTGGTATGATGTGAACTAAAAGTACATAAATTTGATTAGAAAAGATTGCGAAAGTATAAATGAAAAATATCGTCTTCTCTTCCTAATTCCTTTAAGGGCAGTGGCTTTTTTGTGAATAAGTGACCTATCGGGGGCAAGATCGATTCAATGCCGATTCCGTTAGCCGAGGATAAGAGAGGCTAACGATAACTTCCTGTCCTGCAGTTTCCAACGTACTGTCCTGCGTTCGACTCGAAATGGAGCTCGCTGTAGTTGGCAACTGCTCTCCCGCTTTCTTGAACAAGAGTAAGATCACCCATTACTCCAATCCTCTCGCCCTATCAAATAGCAAATTTCGTACCTTTGATATGCGCCGACCTTCGATCGCCATTTGTTTGGCATAGTAATTGCATTCGGCAAGCGTCGGTTTGTCTTGCAGTTCTTTCTTGTTTAGGTGGCGAGGACGTGATCCTAGTTAAGAGCTCAGCCTAGTGGGTCCTGGGGTGATCAGCAAACGTGTTGAATTTGATTGGGTTGGGCGGTCTGAGGTTGACGAGAGAGGCGGCGATTCGATATGAGGCCTTAACTGGGCAATCGAGATTTGATTGGGGTTGGGTTTGTTTTCATTTGTGCCAGTGTGGGTTTTGGTGAAGTGGGTCTCTCCTGAAAATTAGGCAAAACGGCCTTAACTACTTTCGCTGTTGATCTTTCATGGCCATTTGTGATGGTCCTCTTGGTTGATGGTTGGAAAGATGGCCGCTTTGTGTGCTGTGGCTGTTGATACTGTGATTGAAGTTATCTTTTTATTGCTCTGCGCCAGGAGGCGGGATGGGTGGGGAGATTTTTGGATAGCTATATCGTGCATCCGTGTTATGGGCTGCGGTCATTGTGGCCTTATGTTAAACATCCAATTAGTGCCTTCAATTTCTTGTCCTGACTTATGGTTTACCTCAATTTGGAACTGTTCCAGTGCCTTTGGGTAGCTTCTGTGACCAAGAGTCACATCGAAACACTCCTGCCTTGGCACTATGCCTCAAGGCTTATACATAAGTAGTTAGTATATCTGACCTTTGAAAACCAATTCTCATGAGAGACAACTTAACCAACTTAAAAATTTGAGTTTTGATACTGTATAGGAAGCATGACTTGCTATATATTGCTAGGGCTCTTGAAGCTGATGCTTATTTTTGATTTTTTTGAAGCAAGTAGGGAGTCCGAAGGTAAAGTTTATGATGCACTTACAGTTGGCTCTTGTTTCCCCACTGGAGTTAATGTTCGATACATTCGACAAAGAAAGCGACCAGTTTCTTCTGCACTACCAGAAACAGCCATTTCCATAGCAGTTGCTGCCGCTGCAGTGGGTGCTGCCACGACACTTCTTATAAAGAGAACCAAAGCTTCCGAAGAGACTGAGGTGCAATCAAGTACACCTTTTTTAAGCAGTTGATTGATATGAAATGGGTTAATTTTCTCGTAGATGCTATAAAGGAACGTACGTACCTATATTACTGAGAATTTCAGTTTGCGAAATATGTTTGTTTTCTTGCTTCTATTACCTCCTCCCAGCTTTATTCTTTCCTACAACAATTTCTGCCTGTTTCCAAGATGTTGAGTGTGTTTGGTCATATGCTGATTTGAATGAGGTTTAATGGTTAAAGCAATACCGAGCATGGCTAACAAAGATAGAGACTTTTTTCTTATGTTAAATTATGCTATCAAAAGGTATTTCGTTTGTGGCACTTCCCTTTGATTTCTTCATAGTTTAAACCTGTCCCATGCGATACTGAAGGGGACTGATGATGGGAGATTTCTGCATAGTAGCTTGATGTGGAAAATTTCAACTAAATCATGATTTGAAGAGTGCTTATAATTCAATTATACAGCGATGAATGTCTTCAATTGGTTCTTTGCAGAATATATTTTGTCTTTTTGGCCTAAGGTCTTCATCAAATTAGAACATTAGTTTCATCGAATTTTATGCCGACAAACAGAAAATTCTGCTTGCATACAGAAGTTCTTCAGAGATAGTACTAGATGAACCGTACCACTTGGTTTATGGACTTCTGTCAGATGCCAAATGCTATGAGTTCGTCGAACGGAAACTTCTCTGTTCACTCATTTTAATGATACGACAGTCTCCAGTGCTTCTCATAAGTATGAGTCATCAAACAACAATAATCAGAGTAATTTTTAGAACGTAATCATGCCTGACTGAAATTCTCCAGACTGCCTGTAAACTATCCATAATCAGCATATTGTGCATGTTGAAATCCTGTTTCTTATACCATCTTTGCCTGAAGAATGCAGATCCCTATGAAAACTTGTGAAGACTGTGGAGGTTCAGGTATATGCTCCGAGTGCAAAGGCGAAGGCTTTGTGCTCAAGAGACTGTCAGAAGCAAGTGCTGAGAAGGCAAGATTGACTGCAAAGAACATGGCTACCCGATATACTGCAGCGTAATTCTCTTGGCAAACTTCCTTTAGTACTCTTCTCATTCACCTTGTGCGGTAGATTGACAATCTGATAATTGACGACAGGCTTCCAAAGAAATGGAGTTACTGTATGAAGTGCTCTTCCTCTCGTTCTTGTTTAGCTTGTGGTGGGCGAGGGAAGTTAAGCTTATAGATCTGCTCAAGTGACTCTTGATGGGTAAATGGATGAGTTTAGAAACTTCTATTTTGTATAAGTCAAATTCAGCTCGGCCATCTTCAGTTTTGGTGATTGCTTAATGTAGATGCAATGTATACACATGTCGATTATTATAAGATACCTACATGTTAGACTGAAATTAAATGCCTGCTACAAATGTTCAAGATACATGGTGCTGATATATTGCTATCAAATTTACTCTTAGTTCATTATTGTCACTGTGAGGACAACTAGTCTTAGTTCGTTATAGTCTCTGTAAGGGCAACTATGTTTATTTTGTTTCAGATCTTCATATTAGGAAAACTTGAGAACTGTGTGATAAGATGCAGGGGTCACTTTAGGGGATTAAAATATTAGGTTTGCTAAAGAGCTGTTTAACTGCAAATCCAGTCATGTCGTTTACTTTACTGAGGATAACTGGGAAATGCAGAAGATGCAGAAGATATCTTCAAAATGAAGGGGAAAAGAAGAAGCTACGTCGCTGATATATGCTGTTGACACATGTTTCATTGCACATGGTTATGATTAAAGCTGGGAAGTCGATGTCTTTGTATTATAATCGCCTTGTGTCAATTTTAGGCTTAACCTGAACCATACATGTATCATCCGTGTCGTAGCTCTGAAACCGAAACCTGACATATTTATCGATTAGGTCACACAGCACGAGACTATGACATGTTTTAAGTTATAAACTCTTGTATACACTCTGTAAAATGTGTCCAAACATTTATTAACATGTTTAAATATATCTAGATGTATTCTGTTAACTTGGGTAATAGTATTAGTTTGATCAATTTAACGTGTTAAGGGAGTTGTTCGAGGGTTAACTATAATCTGCTCGAGAAAGGTCAACCCTATGGTTAACCTGCAAACGACATGTTCGTTGTGTCATGGCGCCTTTATGACACAAACACAATTAAGCCCGACTCGAGCGCACTTAATTGTGTGTAATGCAAATGGGTCGGATCATAAATTGCCGGCCCTAATTATGACCCGAAAATCAGGTAGTTATTGGCTGTAATAGTTTGAGTTTGACAATCGGCTAATTGCCTACACGAAAGATGAAAAGATAAGAAGGGAGCGATTGATGCTGGTAAATCTTAAATGAACTCATCTCACTCAGTCCATGAGATAAGCGAGGTAGTTGACAGATTCAAGGTTTGCAGAACTGAAAGCGGATCTTCCACTAAATAGCAGAATCCTTTGGCTTAATTTCATGTGATGATAGGGCTTTTGGAACCCCATTTCTGCTAAATGCCTTATAGCATTTGATCTGACGTGCTCTTTTACCATCGGAGGCCGCTTAAACATCAACCTGGGAAAAGCTTAAATCACAAAAATCAGAGGCAAAACAGTAGCTCCCTCTGCTTTTGATTTGTACTTCTGGGATATTGAGTCAAAATGAAACGAAAGAGAAAAAGTCAAATGTGACTGCAAAAAAGTGTAACGCAGAGGAGTCCCACGGACATCGTTTTACAGCAAATCTCTTGAATGATAATTTAAGGTAAGTGCTTTCAGATGTTAAGTGACTCACAGCAAAATCCAAGAGTGACAAAGCCATAGAAACAAACCCCCTCCCCCCCAAAAGAAATTTCACAAGGTGAGATGTCTAATGTCTCTGCCTGTCCAAGTGCAGACGTTCCATCTGTTGTTGGGAGGGGTGCAACCTATGTCTCCCTCCATCAGATATGGATACGGTCTTTTGGCAATCTTTTCGAATCACAAGATTCCTCTCGTATGTTTTCTTCTGTTACTTTATTCCTGGTTCTTAAAATATTCCGAGTCAACGTCTCTCCTCTCACCAGGGGGAAATAATAGAGGATCCTCCACAATAAATTAATTCTCCGAAAGAATTCACGCCACGTCTTCGATCTGGAATATCCCGATTACACTTTTTACAAGACTTGAAAGGCGTACATTAAACAAAAACTTTGTGACTCTAACGTTCCCCCCTAGAGTTCCTTAGAGTCAACTCCACGACGCACCTATTTGTCTGAGACATGTACACTTCTAGCTGATGACACGACCGACTTGCATGTCCAATAGGAAGCAATCACGTGGGGTGTTTTGAATCCAAAAGAGAGCGCAAGCTTTGATATTAGATCAAGGGATTATTTGTTTTGGAGATGCTGAAATTAAGGAGATAAATAACGAATAATGCGTTGGCTGCTGATACATAATTCGTTCGTATGTTTTTTCATATGGCCATGGTATGTATGGAAGAACCGGGGCAAGTATAAGCTAAATTCGACCTTGGATGTTCAGAATATGATAGCGTTATACTTGTATAATAAGTGAATTTAACGATGACACGGTACATGACCTGATCT
Organism: Eucalyptus victrix; assembly: GCA_016097545.1. Taxonomy (NCBI): domain Eukaryota; kingdom Viridiplantae; phylum Streptophyta; class Magnoliopsida; order Myrtales; family Myrtaceae; genus Eucalyptus; species Eucalyptus victrix. The sequence continues at coordinate 34,168,067 of CM027844.1, forward strand.
GACTGTATGTTTTATGTTTGGACCAAAACATTAGTCACCTTCCTCGCCATTGGCATCGCAGGCATAACGAGAGCTTAGCAGTTAAAACAAACTCGTGATTAAAAAGATGAAGACAAGACACATACACGAAACACTTCTTCTGACTGAGCACCTGGTGATTATAATCCTTCCCTTCTCACCATGACTCTATCGAAGTTTTTCCCCGGGGAAAAGTCCTAGACGTGCGACGGGGTCAAGCCGGGTGGAGTCGGCGCGGAGGCGACCTTCCTCCCACGCTCCGAGCGGCTGTTCTCGGCAAACTTGAGGCTCCCCTGGTGCATGCCTTCGCGCTTTTCCTCCTCGTCCCACTCGGACCCATAGTAGAACTCCTCCGTGGACTTCACGACGTCCTTCGATGGGGGGAAGAACATGCCCCCCCACTGTGGGAAGTGCACCAGGGTCACGGGCAGCGTGCAGCACATGATCATGACCCCCATGAGGGAGAGGCCAGTCGCTGTGGAGTAGCTCGAGCTAGCGAAGAAGATCAGCTGGGTCAGTCCAGAGCCGAAGTTCCCTCCCGCGCCAGTGAGACCAGATATGATGCCCAGGGACCGGCGGGAAATGAAGGGGATGATCCCGAAAGTCGCTCCGCACGCCGCTTGAGCTCCAACCGAGAAAAGGATCATGGCAAGGACTGCAATCGGGAGCGAGTTTGTGCGGCCAAGCCAGATGCAGAAGGCTCCTCCTAGGGTTTGGAGGATCCAGAGAACCCACAATCTGCCTCTCATGCCAAAGTATCTGGCTGAATAGTCCGAAGCGTATCCGCCAAATGGACGAGCCACAAAGTTTGCCATCCCGAACGAAGCCGCGATTATTCCGGCAGTGTGGAGCTTAAGATCAAACCTGTCATTAGGCAAGAGAGATCATAAATCTCTTTTTCCAGGGACATTACAATTTAAGGAGTTCCAATGGCTCAATGAAGCATGAGTTTACCGGTCATAGAAATACTCGGCGATGACATTGTCAGTCGTTAGCTCAACACCCATAGAGTAGCCATACAGCAGAACAAAGACCCAAGTCCTATAGTTTGTAACAGCATACCACAAAACCTGAGACGTCAAAATTTATTAGCTGAAACAATGTCCCATGACAATGATGACGACGACGACAACAACTTAAGCACTTAGTTTCACTCACCTTGGAGAACTTATCCTTGGTAACATCACCCTTCTTTTGCAGTGTGCTCAAATTCCCATCAGGCAGGTCTTGGCCAAGAGTGAGGACCAAGATCCCCGTAATCACATTAAGCCAACCAGGGATGAAGAAGGCGATCCTCCAGGCGCTGAAGGGCGTTGCACCGGTTCTCCGGATCAGCTCGTAGACCACGGGCATGATCAGCTGGGTCGCGCCACCGCCCATGTTGCCCCAGCCGGCAGCAGTGCCATTGACAAGGCCGATGATCTTGCTGTTGAACATGGTGCTCATCCAGTACTGGCATGAGACGAAGGTGGCAAGGGAGAAGCCAATCATGAAGCGGACCGCTATGTAGCCACCGGCATCAGAGACGAAGGACATGCAGAAGACGGTGGGGGCGGAGAGCATCATGAGGAAGGCACAGCCGTAGCGGGGCCCGAGGAGGTCGCAGACAGCGCCCATGGCTAGCCTGGACAGGATGCTGCCAGAGACGGAGGCAACGCCGGCATTGCCAATGTCGGCCTTAGTGAGGTTGAGGTTGTCACGGATGATGGGGACGAGGGGGGCGGCGGCAAAGGTGGAGACGAAGCAGGTGAAGAAGGAGATCCAGGAGAGGTGGAAGGTCCTCATGTGGGGGTTGGCGAAGGAGAAGATCTTGAAATCCTTGGCCTTGTGCTCGGAGTCCACGGGGAGTGCGAACTTGGCCGTGTGGTCGGTGGGGACGGTCGGGGAGGCCACAGAGAAGGCGAATGTCTGCTCTCTGCCGGTCACTCCGTGCATCGAGCTTCCCGGTGAGCCTTCAATTTCCGCCATTTTAGAGAGAGATGCGAATGATCTGTGTTTGAGAAACGAAAGGAGTGTGTTTAGTGATTTGCGTTCCAAAGAGAGATGGGTCTTTGTGAGTTTGGGTGTTTTTTGGATGGTTTGTTGTGTGGAGGAGTTAAGAGAGAGGGTATATATAGGATCAAGGGTTGACTTTGTAAAACAGCCGATGGAGTTTCCGAATGGTCGTGAGGTTGCATAGAAAATCAAAGAAAACAGAGAGAATCCACTTCGCCGCATCTAAGGGTCTCATCGTATATCCCAAGGGATCACGAGGTATTTAAAATTGGGACCCGCCCTCCAATTCATAGTCAAGTAGCAATTGCTGGCCCGACACTAGATTATGGCTCAAATATGGCACTGATTTATTTAGAGGATTCGAAATATCGACAAGCCACGACTTGATTAACTCGAATTAGATATGAATTGATACATAATTTTTTTGTTCTCTTATTATTATTTTTTTTTGAATTAAATGATTCGAATCATTGATGAAAATATGATAACCACCGCAAAAAAGATGATTGAAACCTTAGGTATGTGTGAAAATATGTTGCGAGGCTATTATGCAATCTGTCCAAGTTGAGGCCATATTATTAATGAGTTAATTTCATTCTAAAGATGGCGAGAATAAGCAAGAACTAGTGATAAGAACACCCCAGCTTTTTGCCCTTTTGTGTTTTGCAGGGCAACGTTTACCTGATATCTAGGAGTCAGTCAACAATATTTTTGTTTAAGTTGACCCCTATGTTGGTGTCCATAACTGTCAGTTCAGCTGTAAACTTTGATTTGCTTTTCTGTCTCTTCGCTCTGAAGTCGACCGGCGCAAGTAGTTCTTGCTCAACCTGCTGTTTCTGCACATGCAAAAAAGGGAAAGCAAATAGGAAAAGTATAAAATGGCGATCCTACGTTGTCCATTCGGCACTCCATGAGATCTTTAGCAGAAAACGAAAAGGCACTCCACGAGATGATGATGAGTACATTTCAATTTAACTGCAGAGACTCAGAAACTTCCAGGCTTGCCCCAAATTGAGCAAACAGCGTTGACTTCTATTTATATTTAGTTTCTCCTTCTAGAGAACTCCTTTAAGTTCAACCCTAATAGCAGGATTAGGGTTGAGAAATTCAATGACGTAAAGTCTCAGCAAATGAACTCTCAATGCGATAAAAGGAATTAACCAATTTCACCGTTGTATAACACGAAAATACAAAGCAGGAAAAGGGAAATATCACAAAGTCAAATAGCGTCAAAATGACTAACTATTTGTTCATTTCAAATAAAACCCTAATAATATATTTCCCCACATAGTTGCCCCGAGCACAAACTTTCTCGATAAAGAAGTGTTTTCACCTATTCCCAATGCCCCGCAAGATGTATCTCCTCCTACTTCGCAGGTCAAATGATGCACAATGCCATTTTTTTCGCCTAATTTTAGATTTGCTGGGATGATGGAGACAAGAATATATATGATAATGTCGAACCCTACCCCTTCACATGTCCAGAGAGCTTCGAGTCATTTGTTTATGTCCAAGAACTCAAAAACAAAGAATCTGACTAAGTTCTTGTGGACACAAGTTGTAAGAATCGAACCAGACGTTGAAACTGTTTAGAGCCCTTTGACTTTACAGCTGCTGCATCATGGTCGCCCGTTTATATCTGCGACACGATGACGAGGGGTCTGTTCGATAGTCAAGAGACTATTCGCAAAAATTAATGATAAGTGCTGCATTATAGCAGCTTCCGTCGATCGCCCTCTATTATTCATTGCTTAGTAGGACAAGGATATGTAGGTTTCCAACTGGGGGATTGATTACGTAGGTTTTCGGTAATGGTGTTGGCTTCTGCTTCTACGGCCTTTCGGTTATTAATAAATTATGGTAGGATGAGAGGCCTCTCGATGCTTTGTTAAGGTAGGTCTCAAGATTATCAATCAAGAAATGGAATTCATCGATGAATTATTTTTCGAGAAAAAACAAGTGGTCCAGATTGACGAAATCATGATGGCACAATACATAATAATTATCACTCAATGAAATGCGTCCTTCATCAGATATTATGTTTTGTGGTATGATCGTGCATATTGTACCAACAAGCTTGGTTATCAGAGGAGACACGTTCCGTACTCGAATTGCATTGTTTCTAGCTCAGAATAGCCTCGAGGCGACATAAGCTGTTATGTGGGTAGAGCTTTACTTGGTATACGTGGACGGTGAGGTTTGCACGAGTAAAAGATTAGAATATCCAAAAAATGTAAATATTAATACGTATGTTGCAAGAGATGACTAGAAGGTTCAAATATCCAAAGCGTAAATGCTTTTGCTTACTTTTCAAATTTATATTATCTTTGCTATGAAGAATGACTCGGATCTTGGAGGCTTGTTCCTCAAAATAATGTCCCTACAGGTGGTGAGGAATGTGCATTTCATCTAGCTGAAGTACAATTGTCCCTTTATCTTCTCCCTCTTTGTTGGAGGATAAGACAGACGACATAAATGAATTATCATTTGTTTTCTTTATCATTATCTGCTTTATCGAGCCATATCCTCGAGGAAGTCAATGGAGAGCTGAGGTACATGGCATGTATGCAAGGTTTTAGCACCAATAATTCAATCGATGAGAGCCTTTTTTTTCAAACATGTTTCTCTGCTCATCTTATCGAAATGTCATGTCAGGCGAGCTATCCGGAAATTTGGTTTAATTGTAATTGATGTGTGCCGCAATCCATAGCCCCACCCCACAGGTAAGGTCGGCATCAAGCTTGAAATGCGCAATAAATGTAATTACTTCGAACAAACCCTACAAAGTAGAACGACAAAAAGAGAGAGCACCGGTGTTTTGTCCTTCGACTAATGCTCCGATACCTCGCGAGATGATTCGTTTTTCATGAATTAACGGCTCGAGATTGGCTAATTTACTAGCCAATGTACAAAACGAAAACTAGTCTGGATAGAACCGTGTACGTATCACGAACATCACGAAATTACAAAAGATGCACCAATCAACATGCCATAATTGTTCCTGGCTATCGCTCGTTTCCCTCCGCGAGACTCCTCCATATCTATTGCTCCATCACAAACGGGTCTAACATGACCTGCCTCAGGTGTTCGGCAGTCCTCATCCATGTTTTCTTGAGGTGGCTCTGCCCTCGTTTTTGCTGCACCTCTTCGACTTCATATCGCAGAACTCAGCAACGGCCCTTTCGATCTTCTGCGCCTTCACGGGTTCGGTGTGCCGCCGACAAAAGAAGCTTCATCCCGAACTTCCACCACCGTGGCTAGGAATTTCTCTTCCCTTTTCCCCCGGAGCGGGCATTGCTCTATCGATTCCGCATCCATCAATCCATAGCCTGAATGGCTTCTCCGTTGAATCCCATCCCCAGTTCTTCTAATCAGACGCAAGCAATCCATTAGCAACTGAGGAGTATAGGTTGTCTCTTGTTTCCTGCCGATTGTGGAAAAAAGGACGTTCAACCTCGAGGCAATTTTTAGTAGTCTTCACAGTCGTTATCAACGGTATATAATTTGTTCGATTGCTATTATATTATCAATAATTGATAATTATCACCCGTCAGTTTTAATTGTGATGTTACATATTTAACTTGTAAATCAAATGAGTATTGCAAATCACAAATTCGATATTGGTAAAATATGTTATGCCTATAGTTACGATCTAGTTGTTGTTGTTGTTTTTTTTTTTTTTTTTTTTTTTTTTGTTGGTAATCACGAATTGTCTCCCCTAAAAACCGTTGGAAAGAATGCTCCTAGATCAATATATATGAATCTTTACGATTACATCTTCAAATTTAAAACTCAAAGCATCAAGTGAGATCAATTACCACCAATCGAATACTAACAAAATATAAATTTATGATTATGATCTAGTTTGTTGTTACTATTTATTATCACAGGAGAGTATGTATTTGATATAATTAGTCATGACAAAAATGTATATCATATCATATTTGTGTTGGGCTAGCCGAAAACTTAAGAAGGAAATTATCTTTCCATCAGTTGGGGAGGGGAAAGTATCAAAAAAATCATAAACTTATTGCATTGGTATCAATTCAATCCTAAACCTTTTAATTAGACCAATTTAATCCAAAAATTTTTCACATACGTATTAATTCAGTCATAAACTTTTCAATTAAACCAATTTAATTCTAAACTTCTTCACATTGGTACGAATTTAGTTTATCCGACCAATTTTGGCAGGCCGGTGCTAATGTGGACACTAGTCGTCATTGACTTGGATATCAACTCGGATGCTGACATGACAAATTTTAAATAATTTTTATTTTTTTTCAAATTTTTTATTAATTTTTTTCTTTTCTTTTCCTTTTTCTTCCTCCTTGGACTTTCTCGTAGTGGTGGGTGAGCCTCCAATGAGGCTCGTTGACCACTAGAGGAGGCCGCAAAGCCCTTGCCAGCCATCAATGAGGTTGCCGCTTTACCCTAAGCAAGGCTAGGCAAGGGTTGGACCCTTGCTAGCAGTACCCTTGCTAGCAGTTGGTAAGGGCTTTGCAGCCCTCGCCCAATGGCCAACGAACCTTGTCGGAGGCTACGAGAGAGTTCAAGGAGGAAGAAAAAGGAAAAGAAACAGAAAAAGAAAATTAATAAAAAAATTAGAAAAAAATTTAAGAAAATTTAAAAATTGTCACGTGAACGTTTGGTCATTGCTCAATGTCTACGTCAGTGCCATCTAACCAAAATTGACAGGTAGACTGAATTAATATCAATGTGAAAATGTTTAGGAATAAATTAATCTAATTAAAAGGTTATGACTTAATTGGTACAAATGTGAAAATGTTTAGGAATAAATTCGTCCAATTAGAAGATTTATGACTGAATTGATACGATATAATAGATTTAGGACTTTTTTGGTGCTTTTCTCCAGTTGGGGATGCTGATGGTCATTATGTATAATGGAGTCTTTCTATAATTATGTTTCACTTTGTACTCTAAATATAATTAATCACTCTTATTGAAAGATATCCCGCAACTCTAATTCAAGTTAAGTCACTAGAAACATTTTATGGTTATTTTTTCTCTAACTCTAAAGATCAACAACTAGAGCCCTCTTTGGATAACGATCTAAAGATAGGTGTATTAAGTATGAACGCTTAAGTGTCACTTGGGGGTTTAGCTAGAACTAGAACACTAAAACGTTTCAATTTCCACATCCATAGTAGTTAGAGGACACAAACTTACGAAACTATTTTGCCCTTCTCAAAAGAGGAAAGTGCATTGGATGGTTCCTTTGTATTTCCATAACGACTTCAATTTATATTTTAAAATTAAAACGTCTTGCATTAATTATGTCCCAAAACCATGAAAAAAAACAAAAATCTCTAAAATGTCAGCAAGCTTCAGAGAATTCAACAAAAATGTTGATTTTAAGTTCTTGAATAAAATTTAGTGAAACTCAAAATACAAAAGTTTTGTTGGTACGATTATGGAAAGTCACTAGGAAAATTGGACAGCAAGTTTAGACTGAATATCATTTGCCATTGATGGATACCTGAGTTTGACGAAGGAATCTCTTTCTTCATGGCTTTTTGGTAACTTGCGGTTCAAGCAAAAGCAAAAAACTTCGGAACGAAGGGAAAAGACAGAAACATAAGAGAGAAAGTAGATTGACTTACTCGATTTAAATATCTCGGTCATTGTACAAGTTTAGATGACTTGTTACTCGAAGTTTCCTAATTCCATGCGGCTTCGACTGAATATTTCCTAATTCAGCTTGACTTAGACTATGACTCAAGCCTGTTTGTATCGACATGATCTCTCCCGCTTTATTCGATCGCTGCTTTACGCACTCATCTCACGCTTTACCTCGACTTTTAGGGAAATATGTTTTCAGTTCACACAATCCTCTTCTACGAGGATGAAATCAAGGCATGGGTTACCGACGAGCCTGCTGTTGTTAGCCGCTGGATTCGCGAGGTCGAGTACTTCCATCATCGCAAGCTCAGGAGGCTGATCATCGGTCTCGATATTGAGTGGTGCCTGAGTTCTGAGTCTAAAGTGACTTTCCCCAAGTTGCAACTCTCCAGATTTGCGTTGGTCATAAGTGCCTCATCTTCCAACTCCTTCACGCGAGGTACATTCCCAAGTCACTCTTCATGTTCCTCGCCAATATGAACTACACCTTCGTCGGAGTCGGTGTGGATGAAGACGCGAGGAAGCTCACCAAAGACTATGGACTCAACGTGTCATGCACCGTCGACATCCGTGGACTAGCAATAAATAGGTTGCGGAACGATTTGTGGGGTTACAAGAGTCTCAAGAAACTGTTCAAGGAGATCCTCCATAAAGAGCTTGAAAAGCCGAAGGAGATTACATTGAGTAAGTGGGACAACAAGGTGCTCACGCATCGTCAAATTGAGTACGGCTGCCTTGACGCATTTGCTTCTTTCGAGCTTGGGAGGGTCTTGAGGGCATCCTCAGTTAGTAGGGTCTTTGATGGATGGTGTGTTAGGATTGATGAGAACTTCTTGTTTGAGAAAGATATTTACCCTTGATCTCCATGAATTTCACTTAAAAAAGTTCAGGGAATATACCTACGAAGATTTTGCAGCTTTTATGATTGTTTACTACTTAATTTTTCATGCAAATATTGTCTGATTATGTTTCATGAAGATCTGACATGGTCAATATTTTCACTTGGAAAGAAGGCCAGTGATCATTCTTTTATGAAAAAAGGTTAGTTTTATTACCTGTGCTTTGCAGGGATATGGTATGGTTCCCGAAGTCTAAAACGATGATCTTCAATAGAACTTGAAAGGATTATGCGAACGAATAGTTGTAGAGTCACAATTGTCAATATACTTGAAAGGATCATAAGAAACAGGGCTATTGATTATCGAAGTAACAGATTATGGGCAGCAGCAGTTCTTTTTAGATGAAGTGGAAGACTTTGATAATACCAATGATCCAATGAGTTCAGTGAAATTAGTGTTGATACTGATATTTTTGAAGGTCTTTGGATATTGACATTGCCATTCAGTGAAAATAAGGAATCAATAGAGATGCTAATGTCCTTAAAAAGTATTTGATCATGCTGCAAAAACTTTAAAGAGTACTTTATATCATATTATAGTCAAGTTATCCATAAAAAGCAATGTAAAGCAATTATTGAGGGAAAAGTGCCAAAAAAGTCCTAAACCTTTTGCTTTTGTGCTGATTTAGTCCTCAACCTTTTTTTGGTGCCGATTCAGTCCTAAACCTTTTTAAGTTGTGTCAATTCAGTCCTTTCCGGCCAATTTTGGCCGGATCTTGCTGACTGGACGCCGACCGGCGACGTGGCTTGATCGCGCGCGTGGATTTTTATATTTTTTTATATTTTAAATATTTTTATTTTTTTTTATTTTTTTGTCTTTTTCCTCTAGCCGGTCGTCGAGGTCCGGCGATCGGCCGAGGTGACCTCCGAGGGCGAGGGCGAGATCACCCATTCGGCGAGGTCGGGCGAGGCTCGCCGGCCATGGGCGAGGCTCGCCCTCGCTGGATTTGGAGAGGTCGAGCCTCACCGGCCCTCGCCGCCCATGGGCGAGGCTCGACCTCGCTAGATCCGGCGAGGTCGGCCTCGCCTTCGCCGGAGGTCGCCTCTGGCCGGTCGCCGGACCTCGGCGACCGGCTAGAGGAAAAAGACAAAAATAAAAAAAAAAATATTTAAAATATTTAAAATATATATTTTTAAAAATAAAATATATTAAAATATTATTAAAAGTTCTCCATGTCAGCCACATCGGGCCGGCCGATGTCCAGTCAGCAAGATCCGGCCAAAATTGGCCGGAAATGACTGAATTGGCACAACTTAAAAAGGTTTAGGACTAATCGACACCAAAAAAGGTTTAGGACTAAATCGGCACAAAGGCAAAAGGTTTATGACTTTTTTGACACTTTTCCCCAATTATTGATGTGACGTTAATCTTCTTATTTTTTAGTGCCAACTAAGGGTGTGCAACTAGACTGGGTATACCCAATTCCTAGACAGACCCACCTGGAAAATGGGGTCGGGAACCGGTTTCCATTGAAACCAGTCCGGGAGCTGATTCCCAAAATTCGGAACCGGTTTAAACTGGTCCGGGAACAGGTTCCGAGTGATTATCCACTCGGAAACCGGTTCTTTGACCGGTTTTGGAACTGGTTCCCAAACGAGTTTTTTAAGTAGAGGTTCAAAATCATTTTTCCCCCAATTTCTATTCTTACTCCCGCAATCATACGATGTTTTTGCTCTTGACTCTTTCAAACATGCACGGCACTCATCCTTTGTCATTTCTCTTCCTCACTTGCTTCCCTCCCTCAGAGGCTCCCTCTCGCATTGTCTGATGGACAGACGGTGTTCGTCGCCGCCAAATTCTTGTGTATCACATGGATTGACTCGTCTAATTTTTCTTTTGTAGGAGGAGTTATGTTTGCATAAATGAGTAGCTTCATGTAATAATTTTGGGAATAAGACCAATATTAGACCTATATTTGTTGCTAATTCTTTGCCTTATGATTTTATTTATTATAATTAGCCTTATGAATCCTTAATTTTTTGTTTAATCAAAAAGTTCATGTATTTATTTATTACAAGTGCTTAATGTATCAATACAAATTATGAGGATTACGTTATTTTTTCGCGTATTAATATTCGAAATCTTATAGGATATTAGGAGATTGCAAAAACAGGTTCTAGTGAAAACAGGGTTGACCCTAGAACCGAATCGGAAAAATAGGATGGGTCGGGTCAATATAAACAAAGGTCGGGAATAGGGTCCAGAAAAGAGGAACCGGTTATAACAAGGTCAAATACAGGGTCTAAGTCTAGATCCTACTCACCCTGGACCCGATGACCCCTAGTGCCAACCATTTTTTTTTTAATTAAACATATTTTAAGTTATCATGTCCTATTCTTTTACTTTATTGTACGGTGATTCATTTATAATGACTTCGTAAGGTATAGTATATTCAATAACATATCAGATAAAAAAATCAATATTAAGAACACACGTAAACAGAAATAAAATTAATTACCTAGAGTGTCCAAAAGAGTGTACATTTGAATCTCATTATGCTTGTTATGTTGATTTAAATGAAATATCTAAGAAATGCTATCTCGTGTCATCTCTCGTGTGCATTAAAAATAAATTGTGATCTACACTATACATACAATAAATCAAAAGAGTAGTTTTCATCCTCGAATATTTTTACTCGAAAGTTCCCAGAAAAACCTATTCTTAAAAATAGAAACGATAACATTAAAAATAATACCATATCGATTTCACGAGCATAATTATGTATCTGAGGATTTTTAGTTTTTTTTTTTTTTTTTTCTCGTTTCTCTCTTTTTTTTTTTTTTTACTTGAAGTGTGCCTTTCGCTAGTCTTTTCAAATGTATCAGATCCACGACATGGACTCAAGGCAAAAACAAATAAGCTAATTTTCTCTGAATTAGGTGTAACGAGTGACAAGAAGAAAAAAAAGAAAAATTACTAGAAAATATCGTCTTCAAAGGATAGGATCTTGCGATCAAATGGGCCTTCACTTAACAACATGCGTGGTTTATAAGAATAGTTATTTAAATTATCGGTCTACTCCTGATGAAACTGCGTAATTAGTACGGTTACAAAAAGAGAAATTACTACGAAACTAGGACCACAATTAACCCCACAAACGACACGAGACTTGAAATTGTTCTTCAAATGTTGATTGAAATATATCGAGAAATCTCAACCATTCCTCTTGAAAATTGCATGTGTCACCACAGAAATAGAAAACATACTCTTGCTTTTGCTCAAGCGAAATATGTTCTTAATACATATGATTCTCTTCTACTAAAATGAAATCACAACATTGGTCACCGATGAGCCTGCTTTCGTTAACCACCGGATTCACAAGGTCAAGGGCATCCGCCATCAGGCTTGGTAGGCTGATCGCCAGCCCAGATACTAAGTGGTACCCCAATAAGTGTAGGGAAAAATATGACAAAAGATTGGGAAGAACAATGAAATCAGACTTTAAGATATTATTTTAAATAATTGTTTGTTTCATAATGTTGTCAATGGTTATTAGCAAATTTCTTTCAAAATACCATAAAGTCTTGATTGAGAATACTGAATATCAATTAGAGTATTTCTTTAAAATCTCTCGAGGGAAATAATTGAAATGATTGTTGTATTCTTTTATTTAGAAAGATATTTCGAAAAGATTTAAACATCATTCATCTCAAAACTAATGTATTTATCTCTATCTTAATGAATAGAAGCAACTCTTTGGAAATGTTTGCAAAGTGAACAGGTACATCCTCAAAGGCTACCTTGAAATGACATATAAAATTCAGAACAAAATAATAATTAAATAAATTATCTATTAAAAAATTTCGAAATTTCATGATTTCCCAAAATACTGATTAAACAATCTGCATGTGTGTGGTCTAACCCACAACCCATTCTCTTCTTTTAAGCAAATTAGAAGACACTCACACTTATAAAATAGTCTATTTCCTCCGATCTTTCCTACGCAGGATAAGAAAAAGCATCATTTATTTGATTTACAAACAAACAACCACCGGACGCAAGAAGCTCGTCAAAGACTTTGAACTCTATGTGTCGTGCACCATCAACATCCGCGGACTAGCAATGAAGAGGTTGCAAAACAATTCGTACCCTGTCTCAAGGTACTGTCCGAGGACATCCTCCGTAAAGAGCTTGAAAAACCAAAAGAGATTACCCTACGCAGGTGGGACAAGAAGGCGCTCACGGATCGTCAAATAGGGTATGGATGCCTTGATGTGTTTGCTTCTTTTGAGCTCGGGAGAGTTTTGAGGGTGTCATCTGTGAATAGTTTTTTTTTTTTTTCTTTTAATGGACGGTGCAATAGGATTGATGAGAACTCCTTATTTAAGAAATATATATACCTTGATCTTCATGAATTTCACATTGGAAAGTTCAGAGAATGTGTTCAGAAAGATTTTGCAATTTATATGAATATTTTTTAATGCAAGTAATGTTCGATCACTGAAATCGTCATCGTGCTTTCCAACTATATTTATGGTACTGATCATTTTTTTCTTTTATGAAAAAGTAAGCTTTTGCGTGGATACGATGATTTCCCTTGTACAAGCGGCGAAACCTTGAGAAATACTTTATATCATATCATAATCAAGTTCTCCATAGAAAGCAATGAAAACTAATTAACGATGTCATGCTTTGTTATTTTTAGTTTTCAACAGATTTTTTGTAAATCATTTTTTTTTTTACATTTATCATGTACTATTCTTGTGCTTTATTGCCTAGTGATTCACATTTAATGCCTTCATAGTGTCTAGCATATTCTTCAATATAACACACATATACAAAATTAAGAAAAATACACTTAAGGAAATCCAAAGTAATTGAATTTAGAATGATACCCCGTTCTAAAACTTTGAAGCAATGAAAATTTTGGTCAATAAGGTTGTATATGATTCACTTTGGACCTCAACACGGTTTAGTTTAACAAATTTAAGTATTTAGTTCTACATATAATGTAGTCTCAGAGGGTACAAATAAAGCCATACACATGTAATTGCATGTGTAGCGTCTTGAGACGATTCCAATTTTCATATTACATATTCTTAATTTAGAAAGTGACCTATTTATGGTCAGTTTGTTTCATTAAAAATTTCTTGCAGCTAGAAAATAATTTTAGAAGATTCAAATTTTAGGAAATTAAACCATTTTATGATGTTTGTGTGTGCTGAAAGCAAATTTTAATTTTTTTTTATGAATTTTCAAAAATAAGGTGAATTCACTAAGGTAGTTTGTATAGTTAAAAATAGGGCCAATATCATAAATAGTCCTTGAACTTTTATTTAATGTTCAATTTCATCCCTAAGCTTTCGATTTGCTCAATTTGGTCCCTGAACTTTCATCTAATGTTCAATTTCATGCATGAGCTTTCGATTTGCTCAATTTGGTCATTGAACTTTCATCTAATGTTCCGTCTAATCCCTAACTATTTTAAAATTGACAAATTTTCTTTCTTTTTTTAATACCAAACTGGGCTTTTTTTGGTCGAAAAAATACCACATTTATGCAAAGTTATAAAAAAAATCGATGATGGGCTTTTGTAATTTACATATACAAAAAAGAAATCAAAATGCAATATTCACCTTTGTTTATTATTATTATCCCATTTTCCATTTGTTTTTAATATGGAGAAAGGAGGGGAATATTGACCTTTATTACTTTGCATAAATGTGATATTTTTTCGACAAAAGAAAACTAATTTGGTATTTTTTATTTATATAAAAAACAGTTTGGTATTAAAAAAAGAAGGGAAATTGATTAATTTTCAAATAGTTAGGGACTAGATGGAACATTAGATGAAAGTTTAGGGGCCAAATTGAACAAATTAAAAGCTCAGGGATGAAATTGAACGTTAGATGAAAGTTCATGGACTAAATTGAGCAAATCGAAAGCTCAGGGATGGAATTGAACATTAGATGAAAATTTAGGGACCATTTGCGATATTTTCCCTTAAAAATATATGTTGTTTTGAGGATTACAAAATAAACAAAGAAGCTGTTGATTCTGATTTCTTAGTCATTACTCATTAAATACATTTTTAACGGTACTAACTATTTTTAGTGGGTTCACTTATTAGGTATCATAAAATCAATTTCTTCAACTTGTTTTCAACATAAACAAACAACAAAAATGAAAATGGTTTACTTTCACTAAACTTGAATTCTCTAAAAATATTTCCAAAGACAAAGGCTAGATCCTACTTCCTCATTAAAGATTTGCGAGTTGCAAGGACATGAAAAATGTGTAAATGTATGCCAACAAATATATGTATTAAATAACCAAAAATAACTTTTGTTGTATTAATGAGTGACATTTAAGTATTCTGTGGTAAACCATATCAGCTGAAAAGAAACTCTCAAAATATTGATTATGGCTATGGTTGTTACTAGTTTTATGATTAGTGCAATTTCTCAAACGACTCTAGAAGTTAGAACGTCGAAAGTTGCTTTGTAAAGCTTTTCTAAGCGCAATCAAAGCAGGGCAAAAGAAAGCATCCCTCCCAATGCTCAATCCAAGCACTAGACTAAGTTGTATTGTAAAACAAATGATGTCGAATGACATGGAGCATCAACCAAGCACAGGAAGAACCTCTGAGAAACAATAAGCATTCGGCTTAGCTACTTCAAGTCATTTTCTTTGCAAGGTACTGCTACCGTCACATGAAGGACGGTCGAATCGTAACTCGATGAAATGCGAAAATAAATCCCATCAAGAGCTGGTCCCCCCTCTTCTCTGAACTGCTTTGTACAACACGACGCTGACGTACTTGGAACGGAAGCGGTGGGTGAACCCGAGAGCCACGACAGAGCGCGGAGCCTCCCGGTTCTCGATGTAAAGGTGGTTTAGGAGTACGCTCACGGGAGGTGGAAGGCTTTCAGGGCCATCTCTGGTCGGGGGGCAGCCAAGCAAAGGGTTCAGAAGTTGCTGCGGGACGAGAGGTGGGTCTCGTGCCTCGTCTTCGCTGGCATACGTGCAGTTGTAACTTGAATCGGGGGATCTTGGAAGCTCAAAACCCACCACGGTTTGCTCTTCCTGCACAAATAGTAACTCCTTCATCTATTGTACTTCAGCAAGGTCAAGTTATATGTAACAGAGGCTCGCAACTTACGGGATCCTCAGGACATTGATTACTCATCTTGGGAATGACACCTAGCAACAGAGATTCATCAAGGTGCGACTTTATGCTACAGATAAAACCTGGAAAAGTAACATTGATTAAAAAGGCCTATATAATAGAGTATCTGGGGGAACAAAAGAACCAGAAAAGGCAAGAAACTAATGTAAAGACAAGAAAGAAAGATCTTATCAATTGCCTCGTCACCATTGTTATTATAAAAGGGTTATAGATCCCAGGAAGCAGGAAGCATGCATAACGGGAAATGTCCTTCAAGATAAAACTTAAGCGTAGAGAGCAAGACAATACAATTACAAGCGGACCCATTTTTATACTTGTGGAAATTCTAGGAAGTAATGAAAAGGGAATAAAGAGTACCCAAAAAAAAAAAAAAAAAAACACACACACTGCAGCTGGTGACAAGGAAAGAATGTTTAAGGACTTGTAATGGCCATGAGAACCAGTTCTAAATTCAAATGGGCTTAAACACCGTCCTCCTGTCCATTCCCTGACTTCAGACCATGACCGTCCATGGCAGCACACAGCCCCAAGTCAAAGGTCGTTGCCGGCTGCCAAGAGAATGCAGATTCACAGAGGAAAGAGGGAAAGAGACATAATGAACCGAGAGAGGAGGAAGACCCAAGCATGACCAGTTGGGGAGGGGCTGACGGCAGTGAGGAGGGGGTCAAACAGTGATGGGTGGTTGAAAGAGAGATGAGGGGACAAGCAGTTAGCCATGTCACAAATATACATGCCATATATGCTTTGTATCCTTCTTCATTTTCAAGCATGGAAACTTGCCCTCACCAAGCATACCACAGGGGAAATACTATAGGCTTGTCTGATATTGAATATAATGAAAATAATCGATGATCAGGGAGTAAGAGCTTGAATATACTATTAATTGCAAGCAAGAAAATAAAGCAGATTGTACAAGTCCTTGACTTGGGCTAGAGTTTAATTAATCCAACATCCTTCACATGCCAATCCTGTGCCAAACTCCAAGTGGAGCAGAGTTGCATGCAGGAAAGAATATTATTATTGTAGTTCAACAAATTAAGGGGAAAAAAGGCACAACTGCCCAAGTGGAAAGCATAGAAGGGAAAATTAGAACAGCTTCCACCTGTCAGAATTTGAAAATAGGGTCACTAGAACTAACTATTCAGGGAATGTTGATTGAAGTCAAAGGGAGACAATACACAGCCAACGCAAAACAAAAAGTAGAGCAGTTTACAATTAAACCCTCCAAACTCCATCCCTAGATTTTGCGCAATATGCTCCCGAAAAGTAAAGAATAATTTAAGCGGATTGGTGCAAGTACCAGATGTATTTTATCCCCAAAGAATCAGCATTGGACCCAAAAATTGTCTAAGAAAGGAATTTCCCGGTTTCAATGCGTTCATCACCTCACTCCAAGTTTACCAACCTAGGTTTCCCTCAAGAATCTAGTATAACTCATTTTCAGCCCTCAAAAGAGAGGAAGAAAAACAGTTACAAAACTGATAGAATGGAGGAGCCTTTCTTGACCATATCTGTTCTGATAACCCCAGCATTCATCAAATAAGGTCTAAAGAATAGTTAAACCAATGAGTCAACAAGAAACCAAGCCTTGAATATAAGCTCTCTTAAGAGTCTAAGCTCCAAATATCTCAGATTGCTCAAGCTCAAGGCTCAACAGTGGGCAATTATTTCAACACAAGTCAGAAAAAACAAGCAATCATTCGACTTTGAACTCCTCTACTTTGTGCCGGCACAAGGTGCTGGACTGTCGAACAGAACATTTTACCCAAAAATTGACTGGCAAGAACCAGAAAATTCTCCATTGCCCTTTACTGCATTCCACCATTAGAATTCGCCACACTCCATAAATATTAAACAGCACATCCCCACAACTACCCAGTTCAACAACGAAGGAGAACTTGGCTTCGCATCGGTCCGACCTCATTAAGATCCAAGAGGGTCTTCGATTCTATTTCTATCTATCTCCCCCCTAACCCACCTTTCATCGTTCCGAAACAAATGCTCCTCAAGTTCGGGACAGTGAAATCCATCCTTCGGAGCTAGCAGCAAATTGCAAACACAGTCTTTGCAAGCACGCCACAGCCGCCCCAGAAATTCATCTTCCCCCACAAATCAATCCCAAAAACACTCCTTTCCCATTCAAGACCGCGCGAATCCCATCGCCAATCAAGCTCCTCCCCCCAAAACCACGAACCCCCCCCCCCCCCCCCCCCACAAAAAAAAAAATCTCACACGACCCTCTCCAGTTAGCTCGGCGCGCCGTCACCCCAAGAAACGACAACGAAACGAAAAACGCGAACAAAACCACAAAACCAACACTACTCGGACGAATCGAAGTACGAAGTAGCTCAACTACGTCCTAATCGAACACTGCCCAGTACCCAGCATGCAAAAATTCGAAGGAGGAAAAGGAAGGTTAAAAAAAAAAAGAAGAACTAACCTGATGGGGGCGAATTGTAATCCGCCGATCAATCCGCGGCCCACCCCTTCCGAGATCAAATCGGGTCGCGTCGACACTCGAGCGGGGTCGAATTGGAACCCCACGAGAGACCGACCCGGAATCCGAGGAGATTGGAGGAGACCCGGCTCCGGTAAGAAAGAAGAGAGAGAGAGAGAGAGAGAGAGGTGGAAGTGAGCCAGAAGCAAAGACCGAGCAAATTCCGAAGTCGCGAGGTGGTGGGGGCGAATCGAAAGGCCGGAGCTTTTTTGTGGGAAGCAGAGGCTTGGAGAGGAGGAGGAGGAGGTGGAGAGGAAAAGGTGGGAGCTTTGTCTTCTTATTTTCTTTTTTTTTTTTTTTTTGTTTTTTGGGTTCGCGAAAGATGGGTGCGCGTGGCGGATGGGGGAGATGGAGAGAGGGACGTTGAGGAATTAAAGAAAGGAGAGGGGAAAGCCGGAAAGGAAATGGAATTGGGAGGAGACTTTTGGGACGGTTTCCTTAGAAATGGGGGGAAGGGAGAACCAAAAAAACAAAAGAGGGAAAAGTAAAAAAAAAAAAAATTAATGTGTTTTGCTTTGATTTTTATTCTTCTCGTGTTTTGGGGAAGAACGAGTGTGAAGACGGACTCGTTTGTCCTTGAAGTATCCGCCAATGAGAATCTGGCTGACAAGACTTGCCAAATTACCCCCCGGGAAAAAAAAGAAAATATAAAATAAGATGCAAACTGTCCTCTCTCTCTCTCTCTCCTCTTGATTTTGAAAACAATGAGAAAAGTATCGCTCAATGCCCTAATTTATATCCACTCTATCACGAGTATCTTAAACTTCGTATCAAAACTTCCAAATTTGTACCGGTACGGTTAAAGTACACCAGGTCTACCGCCAAAAGAAAAAAATGCTAAATTTTCCTCACTTCGACATTAACCCTTATATTCTTTTCGTGTCACCAATAACCAAATTTGTACCATGCGACCAAAAAATCCTAATTGTTTGTTGCATTGGTGATTTTGGCAACTCAAAAAAATTTCGAGGTATTAATGTTATAGTGGCCATTCAGTAATATAATAAATTGTTTTGAGTATTTATGTTATAATGGATATAATTTATGGTTTTTCTTATGGAATTAGCCCACAAGATTGCTTGTAATAGGAACCTTAATCATGTGATAAAGCCAATTGAGTGGACTGATAGGCTTTTGAAAAATAGTAATTGGCTCGACGGGAGGGTTAAAAGAATCTAGCCTCGTAGAGTGGCAACTTTCGACATAGTGAGGTGCACAACACTCGTAACAATGCAGCAATGCAAACATGATTAATTTGAAAAATCAACATTACTTGGCAATGTTGAATTTACATTATTCCAAAACACAAGCATAAAATGACACAAATAAGTCATTTAATATGATCCGGTCTTACAACTTTTTACTATTACGTGAAATCTAATTGATGTACCACTTTTGTCACTGACGAACTCTTGCCTTGACCAAGGGTCAAGAGGAATACATGTCTTTACCCAAATCAAACCCTGAATTGAACAAAAAATGTATGAAATATTCAATTCGGTTTAGGTTGCAATTAGGTTTTGTCCGGTTTGGCTACCCCTACATCTTTGAATTTGGCATGTTGGGGATGAATCCCCCGAAGTCCCCTCCTCTCTCTCACGTTCCCCCCCCCCCTCTTTTCCTGGCGTGCTGATGTGGCACCACGTAAGATGCCACGACAAATCGGGGGGTATTATTATCCGACACGTTTCAAGAGAACTAAGTCACATGAACTAAGGAGCCAATTGAACTGACAGAAAGTGAAACGGTCAGGCCGAAAAGAAGAGGTGTAAATTATCCTTCGAGGCTAGAACTCGAGCTCGGCCCGGATGCCACTCAATTGAGCCCCAAAAAAGAGAAAAAACGCAGAATCCAACCTCCTAGTCTAGATCTTGAGCCCGGCCCAAGACCTGTTTGGGCTGGTCCGTGAATGGGCCCAGTCTAATTGGTAACTGTCCCTCTAAACCGGCTTTTCATGCCCAATCGGCCCGCATGGGAGCTTGGTTTACTCGGTCCTAATCCCAAAATCTAGTGAATTACCTAATAATCACTAGATTAAGGGCTAGATTAACTTATGCCCTCTCCAGCTTATAATCAATTTGATAATTAAGGATTTTTTCAAAGCGCCAGGACCGTGGCGACATTTTGAGTAAGCTTTGAAGATTCCAAGGTGGCCTTTCGAAACTACCAAAATCCATGTCTAGAATATATAATCTTAATTATGCGTCCGCCTTAATGAATTATTTTAAAGCCCTCTATCTACTTAATCCGCCAATTTAATTCTCCGGGACTATAAGCCTTGGGAAGACGAACTGATGTCCCCCGAGGCAGGGAACGACAAGTTTTCGACCGGTGCTAATGTTGTTAGTATCGACTTTTTGGCTAAACTCAAACGACTCTTGCACTTTGGGATTTTTTATGAGGGGTTTTTGCCTCGGGCCGCGTGTTTGGACTCGTTCTTTGCAAGCGCCCCATTTGGGCAGACGCTCCGTTTCATCATATGCATTGTCGGCGACTGCCTAATGTACGATTACCGTTGATTTAGGAGATCGCGATCCCAAAAGCACGAGCTCACGTGAAGTCCAACTTCTTTTGCAATTATGAAGATTGGTGCATAATGATTTTTCTTTTCTACAAATTAATTGCAGAATATTCTCAATGAAGGCTTTCGTAATATCCGGACAAATGGGTAAATTTGATCATCGACGTCGTCATCATCATGGTTGTTAATATTCTAATATTCTTGTCCAGATAAAAATCCATCATTAGTCCGAATAATCTCTCTCGTTTTTCTTGTATTCACCTCCAATTAAAAATGCTCCAACCGAATATTCCATAACAGCTATAGAACTATTATGGTAACGTCTCGAGTAGGTGGCTAACTCTTTGCTAACAAATTTGATTTTATGTTCACACTACAGACAATGCTGAGTCGAAAATCGATATCTTTTTCTTTTTTATTTTCATGGCAAGTGAAAATGATGAAGTCGAATCAATTGAGCATCTCATGAAGATTTTGGCTAGGTTTCTTCCATTAATCGCGGTCTTGGTTGTCTATAAACATTTTCGTTGCTTTAGCGAACTCAATATATGTAGTATAATTTCTAAAGCTGCTAAACCTTCTCGGTACCTTCAATTAAGTTTTATTATATAGTTTATGCTATTTTTATAGTTTTGTCTTGCCTTTGCAATGCCTTGGTCTTATCACTAGTATTGACATTTGTTATTCTGATCACTTAAACTTTGTTAGAACTTGAGCAACGTACCCGAGATTAGTCTAGTGTAACATGTGATTAATAAGATGATTTCATGTTGTAGTTTGGTGAACAATGATAAAGGCTCAACCTGAGAATCCCTTGTTGATTTCGATCAGGGTTATTAAACAATTTACGTACATGAAGATTACGTAAAAGTTAATTGAGTGGTGAGTTTGATGGACGGATTCGAGATTCGTTTTTCTTTACTAAATATGTACTTTTTGTCTGTTTCCAACTTAAATGCATTTACTAATCTATCTTGATATTAATTAGGGCAGTTTACTATTTTCCTTCTGTAAGAACAATTGTTGTTCCACATCTTGCTTTGGCCTTATTTCATCGGGTCACTAATCCAGTTTAATCGTATGTTCAGTGGATCTCAAGATTCGTTTCTTTTGAGCGTGAACCTTTTTTTGTCTGAATCCAATGTCGAATAAAATCTTCGAATCTCTAGCTGATTTTGATTTGGGAATATTTATAGTTTTATTTTCTCATAAAGGTTATCTCTTTCCTCATAATTTTTTTGTTTTGTTTCGTAAGTTCACTGATTTAATTCACGATAAGTTCGATTAGAATTCGAGATACCTTATCTTTGAGTGTGTGCTTTTCTCTTCTTTAATTCTGGTATCGAATGCAATATCTGAATCCTTGGTTGATTTTAGTTAGGGCTATCAACTATTTTACATTCATAAATGTTTTTCCACTTTTTTTTTTCGTATTTCACCATTTAATAATTGAACAGTAAGTTCAACTTGAAGAATTTACGATTCGTTTTCTTTTAAGTATGTACTTTCGTCTAATTCCAATATAAATGCATTTTGCAATTCCTAGTTGATTTTTTCGACCAAAAAAAAAAATTTCAGGTTGATTTTAATTTAGTATGCACTTCGTCTTTTTGTCTAATTCTAACGTCAATTGCCATCTTTGAATCTCTAGTTGAATTAAATTAGGGTCGGGACCTATTTTTCGCACATAAAAATCATCCTTTTCACATCATATTTGTTCTTATTTCACCAGTTTTCTACTAATCGGAAATCATAATCGATTAAAGGATTCAAGATTCGTTTTCTTTAAGTTTACATAATATCGTTTTTTTGATGTGGTTTTTTCCATCCAATATCTGGAACATCTAGATTAGACTCGACATGGGACGGGACCAATGCCGAGATCGAATTATTCACAGTCGATGGATATGTACTTTTTGTTTGTTTCCAACTTAAATGCATTTACTAATTAATATTGATTTCAATTAGGTCATTTACTATTTTCCTTTTGTAAACTATCGTTCTTCCACATCTTGTTTTTGCCTTATTTCATTAGGTTACTAATCCACTTTAATGGTATGTTCAATGGATCTCGAGATTTGTTGCTTTGAGTGTGAACCTTTTGTTTGTCTGATTCCAATGTCGAATAAAATCTTTGAATCTCAAGTTGATTTTGATTTGGGGATATTTTTAGTTTTATTTTCTCATAAAGATTACCCCTTTCCTCATATTTTTTTTTTTCCTCTTGTTTCATAAGTTCGCCGATTTAATTGATGATAAGTTCAATTAAAGAATTGAAGACACCTTTTCCTCAAGAGTGTGCTTTTCTTTTTTCTTTTTTAATTCCAGTATCAAATGCAATATCTGAATCTCTAATCGATTTTAACTAGGGTTATCAACTACTTTACATTCATAAATTTTTTTCCACGTTTTTTTTTTCATATTTCATCAGTTAATAATTGAACAGTAGGTTCAAATAGAAAGATCTAAGATTCGTTTTTTTCTACGTATGTACTTTTGTCTAATTCCAATATAAATGCACTTTTCAATTTCCAGTTGATTTTTTCTACCAAAAAAAAATTCAAGTTGATTTTAATTAGTGTGCACTTTGCCTTTTTGTCTAATTGTCAAATGCCATCTCCAAACCTCTAGTTGACCTTTGACCTTAATTAACGGGAACTATTTTTCACACATAAAAATTATCCTTTTTCACGTCATGTTTGTTCTTGTTTCATCAGTTCCCTATTAATCGAAAATCATAATCGATTGAAGGATTTGAAATCTATTCTCTTTAATTATATATGATATCATTTTTTATAAACAAGCTCGGGCTTTTTCCAACTGTTCAATGGCCCCGCCGAGTAATTCTTCTGAATTTCAAATAATATTCAAGATCCTCTATTTTCGATTATCTAATAAATTGATGCTTTTTTCCCTACTTCCACCAAATCCTCCACCAGTTCAAATTGCTCCTAAGAAACTTCACATGCAAAAATGGTAACCTTTTTAGGGGTGTTAGAGTTTAGCTTCCAAATAGCCATGGTCTTCAGTTGACCTTAGTTTAGTAGAAAATCGAACAAATTTTCATGTGTTTCTTTGGAAAAAGCGGCTATCCAATATCAAACAAAATGTAGGGCTAGTGCCAAAAGTGAATCACGGAAGAAAGGACGAACGTCTAGATTAGACTTGACACGGGATGGGACCAGTGTCCAAATTGAATTATTCACAATCGATGGATTCAAGATTAGTTTTTCTTTAATAAATATGTACCTTTTGTCTGTTTCCAACTTAAATGCATTTATTAATTTATCTTGATTTTAATTAGGGTCATTTACTATTTTCCTTTTGTAAACTGTTGTTCTTCCACATCTTGTTTTTGCCTTATTTCATCATGTCACGGATCCAGTTTAATGGTATGTTCAATGGATCTCGAGATTCGTTTCTTTTGAGCGTAAACCTTTTTTTTTTTTAGTTTGATTCCAATGTCGAATAAAATCTTTGAATCTCAAGTTGATTTTGATTTGTGGATATTTATAGTTTTATTTTCTCATAAGGATTATCCCTTTCCTCATAATTTTTTTTCCCTCTTGTTTCATAAGTTCGCTGATTTAATTGATGATAAGTTCGATTAAAGAATTGAAGGCACCTTTTCCTCAAGTGTGTGCTTTTTTTTTTTTTAATTCCAGTATCAAATGCAATATCTGAATCTCTAATCGATTTTAACTAGGGTTATCAACTACTTTACATTCATAAAATTTTTCCACGTTTTTTTGTTATATTTCATCAGTTAATAATTGAACAGTAAGTTCAACTAGAAAGATCTAAGATTCGTTTTTTTTACGTATGTACTTTTGTCTAATTCCAATATAAATGCACTTTTCAATTTCCAGTTGATTTTTTCTACAAAAAAAAAAAAATTCAAGTTGATTTTAATTAGGGTGCACTTTGCCTTTTTGTCTAATTATAACGTCAAATGACATCTCCGAATCTCTAGTTGAATTTAATTAACGGGAACTATTTTTCACACATAAAAATTATCCTTTTTCACATCATATTTTTTTTTGTTTCATCAATTTTCTATTAATTGAAAATCATAATCGATTGAAGGATTCGAGATATGTTCTCTTTAATTATGCATGATATCGTTTTCCGTAAATGGGCCCGGGCTTTTTCCAGCTATTCAATGGCCCCACCACGTAATTCTTCTGAATTTCGAATAGTATTCAAGATCCTCTATTTTCGATTATCTAATAAATCGCTGCTTTTTTCCCTACTTCCACCGAATCCTCCACCAGTTCAAATTGCTCCTAAGAAGCTTCACATGCAAAAATGGCAACCTTTTTAGGGGTGTTAGAGTTTAGCTTCCAAATAGCCATGGTCTTCAGTTGACCTTAGTTTAGTAGAAAATCGAACAAATCTTCATGTGTTTCTTGGAAAAAGCATGGCCTTTTTCTATCTAATATCTTGAACGTCTAGATTAGACTTGACACGGGATGGGACCAATGTCAAGATCGAATTATTCACAATCGATGGATTCGAGATTAGTTTTTCTTTAATAAATATGTACCTTTTGTCTATTTCCAACTTAAATACATTTACTAATTTATATTGATTTTAATTAGGGTCATTTACTATTTTCCTTTTGTAAACTGTTGTTCTTCCACATCTTGTTTTTGCCTTATTTCATCAGGTCACGGATCCAGTTTAATGGTATGTTCAATGGATATTGAGATTCGTTTCTTTTGAGTGTGAACCTTTTTTTTTTTTTTTTTGGTCTGATTCCAATGTCGAATAAAATCTTTGAATCTCAAGTTGATTTTGACTTGGGGATATTTATAGTTTTACTTTCTCATAAAGATCATCTCTTTCCGCATTTTTTTTTCTCTTGTATCATAAGTTCACTGACTAAATTAACGATAAGTTCGATTAGAGGATTCGAGGTTCCTTTTCTTTGAGTGTGTGCTTTTCTTTTCTTTAATTCCAATATCGAATGCAATATCTGAATCTTTGGTTGATTTTAGTTAGGGTTATTGACTATTTTACATGCATAAATGTTTTTCCACATTTTTTTTTGTATTTCATTAGTTAATAGTTAAACGGTAAATTCAACTTGAAGGATTTAAGATTTGTTTTCTTTAAGTATGTACTTTTGTCTAATTCCAATAAAATGCACTTTTCAATTTCTAGTTTCTGACCAAAAAAAAAAAATTTCTAGTTGATTTTTTCTACAAAAGAAAAATCCCAAGTTGATTTTAATTAGGGTGCACTTTGTCTTTTTGTCTAATTCCAATACCGAAATGCAATCTCCAAATACCTAGTTGAATTTAATTAGGGTTGGGAACTATTTTCACACATAAAAATTATACTTTTTTCATGTCACGTTTGTTCTTATTTCATCAGTTCCCTAATAATCGAAAATCGTAATCGATTCAAGGAATTGAGATTCATTTTCTTCAAGTATATATAATACCGTCTTATTGATGTGAACTTTTTTCATCTCCACCACTTTTCCATTCAATTAGGGCATTTAGCTTGAAGTACACTGCAATTTTCTGTCCACTCTTCTTTTCCATTGACGTAATCAAAGAACCTCGATGCTTACATCACTACCAATGTGAGAACAACGAGGGAGAGAGAGAGTTCATGCCAGCCACACTCCAAATGAATATCGATGAGAAAAGCCACGTCGACCGTCGATCCGCCATGTAAAATTAGCAAAAAAGGTCGAAGACCAACTCAAGACTCTTGGAGAGCTGCCTTTCGAGAGTTTGATTGAATTGATTCGCAAGCTTGAGAAGCCAACACGGCCACGTGTCGCTGTTCCTGCGTTCTTTTGGTGGGCTCGACGCGTTCAAAATCGATCCCGTGGCCGAAGTTTTGAAGAATCGCGTGTCCCTGTCGGTGCTTGCGTGTCGATGTCTATCCGTCCTGATCGAGATTGATCTGGAAATATCACAACAACCATGGCCGGGTCGGCATCGGATTTGATAGGTGGAATCGATGGATTCCATTACGTGATTCCGTATCTTTAGTAGAGGCGTTCCTTGGGTCCGCATCCGCTGTTGCGAACGACCCCGTCTTCGGGACGACGGGACGACGATGATGGCGATCGGTGCGGCTGACCGCGTCCGTGCTGGCCCCCGCCAACATCACGTGCGATGCGGGCCCATCCGTACGCTTTTCAGGCATCTTTTCAGCGTTCACACGGTGAACTCCACGTGACGCTTCATCCCTTCCCACCCTGCCGGTCTGCCACTGCAGGCCAGCGGCCCAGCGCTGCCCTGCCAATCCCTCTTTCTCTCTCTCTCTCCCCCTCTCTTTCACGCCCGCCACTTTCTATTTACATTCGACAGCTTACATTTCTAGAAGACTAATTTCCAAGATACGTTTGTTTGTTTGTTTTTTTTTTTATGCATAGAATCCGCCGAGCTCGCTAGGCTTAAGCTCCGTTTGGTTTAGCTTTTTCAAGGGGCTTTAGGCCCCCAAAACCCATTGGAAAAAATATTTTATATTTGACAACTATTTTCGAAAGTTCCTAGGCAAATATCAGCATTCTCAATGCTGAAAGCTCAATGTAGGTCTGGACCAGTTTTAAGCATTGGGCATTTCGGAAATACAAATCACTGTTCATCACCGTTATTGTTCATCTTCATCCCCCTTTTTCCCCATTTGTCTTCGTCTTCGTCTTCCCCGTTGCTTGAGTTCGGCTTCTCCGGCAGCCATCACTACCGCGTGGGGGTCGCGTGTCCCGGTGACCACCGCCCGAGGTGGTGGGACCCATGACCTAGGCGGTGTCGCCGGCTCGCGTGAGCCAGGCGACGCCGTTAGATTTGGTTGCCGGACGGCAGATCTGGCCTCGAGACCTCCAGTGGCCAAATTTGGCAGTCCAACGATTGGCCAGCCGTCAGAATTTGTTTTTTAGACTTAAAAAAATAGCAAAAGTTAATTATAAATGTGAATTTTACCAAACGGTATTTATGCTAAGTTACATTTCAATGCTATAATTTATTAAACGGTATAACATTTCTGAAAACCCCTTTACCTCAAAGGTATTTGCATTCTTCTGATGGAATTTTCCTAAAGCCGAACCAAACTGACTCTTATGCCGAGCAGCCCATGGCCCCGTAGAGTGCACGGTGCACTCTGGACCAAATGTCAATACCTAGGGAAAAGCTAGTACGAAACCCCACCACCATGGCTCCCACTTAAGATGTGTTAGTAGTTACGGAGTTTCGACCCTAGAACCTCTACGATGAAGTGTCAAAAGCCGAACCAACTTAGCTGCCCATCGGTGGGTAATTTTCAAGATACGTTTTTCTCTTGATAGGGCTACTTTATATGTTAAAATCGCGATACTTCTACGCTAACTCATTTGAGATATTATCCATTTTAATTTGTCCTATAGTGATTGACAATGCTTTCATCTAAGTACAGTTGACCTTAAAATATCAATTCTCTTTCAGCCCAAGTTAGGTTTAGAACCTTGCCCCTATTTGTCAAGCTTTGATTGAAAGTCAATTAAAAAAACAAGTGCAAGCTACTAGCAACTCAATTCGCTTTTGTTGTGGAGCTCATTGCTTTTCATCTGATTAAGAGAGGGTGCTTTTCATCTGATTAGGAGTGGGTGCTTGTGAGGGAAGAGAGCATTTCCATTGCCAAAGGACTTAGTCCAATCATAGGTTCCCTATGGCTACTTTGTTACGACTTTCACCTCAATCAAAGATCCCATCGTGGTCGTGGTCGTGGTCGTGGTATGCGCCAACAAGACCACCAAAAGCCTTTATGACATTCATGGCTTCCAGAAGTCATAAGTGATCACTGAGCCAATATTTTGGGCGAAATCAATTCCTATGTTGTGATGGGCTAGTACAGGACTTGGGTACATATTCATCATGGCATGCTAATCCGCAATTACTAGCAATTTCAACTTCATATTCCCGAGTTATAGAGAACAATCTGCATTGAGACAATCATCTTGGATTCACTCCGCCTTATAGCCTTGCTTCCCATCACAATTGCTATGGTTGCACGTGTGTGGCCCAACCTATAAGGGCCATGTGGACTTGACATCTTCCTCACCTTCCTCCAATGTATCATTGGGAATCCCTTGTAAGTGAAGTCAAAAGTTATCTCTTATGAGTTAATTACAATATATATATCCCCAGTGAACAATTTGGTTCATCAATGCCTCTCTGCCATCTTAGAAGCCCGCCATGTTCAAACCCTATGGTTTGTGAGCACTCCTGGACCTTGTCAAGCGAGGCTGTCACAAAAATTCTTAGCTTAATATATTGTAAGATTTTTGCTAACTGAAAGAATTTATTATCTCCTTAAATCAATCTTTGTTAATGGAATTATAGAATAATAGTAAAAAAATCATAGTACATTGAAGTTATGTATTATCTATATAATCAATAAACAATCAATACACATTGAAATATAGTTGATATTTAGCATGTTCAATTCCTTTTGCTTAGTTTTTTTCAACCTTTAGTCATGGTTAGAGTTTGAGCTAGTCTCACCCTCCCCTCCATCTCTTGTTGATTTTATTTGTGCTATTCTTCTTTTTCCTCTCCCAATTTAGATTTGGGAGCACTCTTCTCTTGGTTTAGTTCTAAATTTGAAAGTTTCAACTCTTCTAATCTAATTCTAAGCCTAAGAGTTCTTCTCTTTTGATTTAGATTTGGGAGTTTAATAATGTTTTTGGGAATTTGATACTCCCTTATTCTGTCCGTGTATATATCCTCTACCTCCAATGATGATTGCAGGAGTTCTGGCGTCTTGCTGCACTATAAAGATTTGCTCTTACAAATGTTAGATTTGTGTTTATTCAACATATTTTAGTTGTCTCCGTATAGAGATGATGTAGAGGAAGTCGAACCTAAACTAGCACCGCCAACTAGCAATGCTATATTTATTGGAGAAGAAATTTCTGGTTGTGCTTAACGCTCTAATAATTAGCCACCAATTAATGCTGGATAGATCTGTTATTATGGAAGGAGTGTGTGCATACCATGGCAGTGCTCCGTTGATCTTTTCTTGTTTTCTAAATTTGGCTTTGTTGTGCAATATTCTAGCTTTTGCTCTACTTTGATTTGCTTTATCATGAAAATCTATATACTTTTCATGTACTCATTTACACAATGAATATGATTTTCTTTTGATAAAAAAGAATTTCTTTTGCTTTGTTCCCATGCAAGAATTATACAATCCAAAACCCAAGATCAATAATACAAATCTATAACATGAAACTAGATATGGTGAAAGGGGTCTTACCAAGCCCAACACATTAACGTGCCAGCCCATGTGCCGCCAAACCACTTATGACCGAGCCTAGCGTCGCCAAGCTCTTGCAAGGTGTTGCCGGGATGTGACCCTAGCTCGGGCTAGATTTTGCCAAGATTCGGCTGACCCTTGCCAAGCGTTGCCTAGTGCTACAACATTAGATGCCAAATGCTATAGTCACGCTAATCTAGCCTAAGGCATATATAGCCTCGAGTGGTGTGACCCCAAGCAAGGTACTATCGGGGCTGCACAACATCACCACCGATGTGATCATCGAGGTCCCGTGGCCCCAGCCGATGCTTGGCAGGGGTCGCTCGATTGATCTGGGTCAGGTTCCACGACCCCCAGCCAACAGTTGCCGGCGTTGGATGAGAGCCGGGGGTCAATGGCTGGGGGGCCAAGGGGCGCACAACCCAAGGGGTGCCTCTCCGCCTCTCCGCCTCTCATTATATGTCTTTTATTTATATAACTCCCCTTTTGTGCGTAATTGTTTAATACTTTTATATTGTTCTTAAATTTATTTTATTTCTTAATTACTTTAATATTTTCGTAATGCCGCGCGTAATGTCAAGTTAGCATTTATCGGGAAGTTAAAGATGACGTGAGTACTTCCGTCATTGTTTCGACGGAATGATGAACTTGACAATTTAATAACCCAATTGCAAGAAAAGTTCAGAAACCTTAATAAAGAAATTGAAAAAAGTTTGAGATTTACGATGCCTTTACCCCTTAATAAATTATTAGTGGCTCCATGGTATTCAACACTTTCATACGCGTGATTCATTATTTACATTCGGTTTGGTTATGATAATTTGGGAAAAATTACTAAATAGTCTTAGACCTAATATATTTGTATTAATTCAACTCTAAATATTTTAATTTAGCTATTTTAGTCCTAAACTTATTACACTTGCTATCAATCAAGTTCCAAACCTTTTAATAGTGTTAATTTAATTTTAAATCTTTGGAAGATTTGCCATTTTAGTCATTTTCAACCAACTTTGCTTAAAAAGTCATATCTCTCTACAATGTTTAACATTTTTTTTGGTAAGGAATAGTGTCTGACATTGATGTGAACAATTCTTAAAAATTTTCAAAAATTTTCTCAATTCTTTTTTTTTTAAATTCTTTTTATTTCTTAACCCTAGGGCTAGCAATAGAGGTATGCAAAACGGATTGCTCAAATTGGGAACTGCTTGAACCGGACAATTTGGTCTAGTTCTTGGGAGTTTATGTCTAGTTCTTGATTTCTAAAAGGGAAACCGGTGTTTGGACAATCCTATTCTCAGTTCTAACGGATAACCAAACCATACCGGATCAACTATGTGTATATATATATACACCTTTATTTATTTCTTTGAAAAATATTGATGGGTTTGTTTATTATTTCTGATGAAATAGAAACCTATAATTAGATAATAATATATCTGAATAGTTTGTCTCGGGCTCTAAATTTATGTCTTGGTCATACTTTGGACAATAAAATATTTGGATGGAAACATGAAAGAAAAAAAAAGTGATTGGTTTCATTGAATAGAACCAACCGATGGTTTAGTCAAGTTTCCAATTCTTGGACTAACCAACTTGGTCCCCTCTTCTGGGTTTCTGGAATAGCATGTCGATGGATGTGTATTATACGTGGGGGACACATTATAGTAGACCCACTTTTTCTAATTGCCCATTGAATTCGCAAGGCCTAAGCTTGCCTTCACCAAGACGGTGCCACCGCCGGCGCCCATCTCCCTCGCCATTTCCGCTCATGTGGAACCGTAGGATTCGGATCATTCGACGTCATGTGTTTCTGAAATGCTTCTGCCGCATAATTAATGTTCTTGATATTTTATCGTTTTGGGGGTCTTCAAGTGGGTTAGGATACGTTCGATGTTATTATCTCAAGACCTACGAGTCAGTTCACATATTGAATGGATGGAACCTTTTGACTTGACCATCATCGCGGGTGGGCCCAATAACATTTCCAGCTCATTGCATCAAACACAAAGGAAAAAAAACAAAAAAGAAAGAATTGAAAATTTCGAAGTGGTTGAAAGTAAGGAAAAAAATTAATTTTGTATACGTGCTTCAAATCGATGTGATTGGGGTATATTTAGAATCATATAGTAGTGTACCATATTATGGGGACAGCTGGTGAGCAGGCTCATATAATATTACATCTCTTTGCCAATATATATATCATGAGTCCTCAACATATAAGAAGGTAGGATCTAGCAAGATGATTGATTGTTAACTTAGTATTGAAGCGTCATTTGCAAACCGATCGATATGTTGATCTAAAAAGCACCAACACTTTTCAGAAATTTTCATGTCGTGTCCAACACTCCGACACATTTCTGACACGTTTCGACACGAGATCAATGAGTGTCGGAAAATCCGACACGTGATCAACTCTTCCCGACACGCTCCAACATGTGAGTCCGAAATTCTGACATGTGACTCCGACACGCACATAGTCAATTTTAAAAAATTTAAACACTTGAAGGGTCAAAATATAAATATATGAAAAAATAATAAAAATAACAAAAATAAAGGGAAAGAAGAAATTTTCACTCTCTCTTGCTGGCATCGCTTGCAATTTATCTCTTTGATCACATTTTCTAAAGCGAATTTTGTTATTTTCTTTTCTTGTGGTCATACTTTGAGAGTTTTTGTCCTAGATTTTTATTTTTCTCGAACGTTGTTTTGCAGAGGAGCTCAAGCCAATCTATATCATGAACTCTGAACTAGGTTTGAGACTATAAAAAATCTCATTAATTTCAGACAAATGTAAGAAAATAGGACGTGTTGCTTCAAATTTACTCTTTTGTGTTTGCAATTTTTGAATTTCTCATTCAATCTCTATCAAATTAAAATAATAAATGATATTAACAAATGTTTGATTAATATTTTTAGTATAAATTAATTCTATACTCTTTTTATTATTATTTTTCCATATATATATATATATATATATATATATATATAAATATATATAAATACATATTTAACATATAACGCGTCAGAACGTATCAGAATTCTCTATTTTTTGAGAAATAACATGTCGACATATCGTGTCGTGTTGTGTCGCATGTCACGTATCCGTGTCGGTTCTACATAAGTGTCGACAATGATGATATCGTGTGTCACCCATCCACCAAGGTCATATCCAATGAGATGTTTCCATTCCAATATTAGATCCCCTTCATTTGCATGCTCCCAAACACAATCTCCAAAGGGAACGATGATCTCGGTTAGATTTTCACAGGTTTTATTCCAGATAACTAAACAAAGTCTAAGGTGAAATTCATTTGTACATACTCGTAAACAATTAAAGGGAATATAATATAAATAGTCTATAAACTTTGCTTGCATGTGCAATGTGGTTTATGAATTTTAGTTCAATGTGTAATTTTGTTTTTGACTTTTTAAATTGTTTAATGTGATATAAACTTTGTATTTTCTTAATTTAGTCTGTTGATGATTATATGAAGATGTTTAATGTTGCCTCTAAACTTAAATTAATTGAATGACAACATTGAATATTTTTATATAATTCATTGACTGAATTAAATATATACTAAAAACTCAAGAACTACATCAAATAAAATAAAAGTTTGGAAGTCACACTATATATTAAGTCAAAGTTCACATTACACGTTAAGTTATATCCTTTCGATTAAATTAACCCTATGAGTTGTGCCTGTTCCCTACTTGTCTCACTCCATGTCTTCACCCCCACAAAACAATGTGCTCCACCAAATCAAGATTCGAAAAAGATTGCGACCCGGTGGAGCATCTCGACAGAGGACCTGTAGATTCATATCGATCACGTTTTGTTTCTTGTTTTTTACCCCAGTTAGCTATTGTATTGTCTCATGAATGCGACAAGGGACCTCATTAAGCCTTTTTTTTTTTTTCTCTTCAAGAATAAATTTTTTTTTTCTATGCCCAAGGAGAGAACGGATTAAAAAGGGAATTAGCTGATTAGATTCCTCCCCGTCAAGCAATCACCTGACGAGGGGCTCCGTCCGTACGATGCGACGTGACCAACACTGTATTTTATATTTTTTCTCTTGACCTATGTGTGATTTTGTATATAACATCACTACCGAAAGTGGTGGGGTTTCGGAAAAGCGCAATTGAAAAGGAAGCCGAGGCAACAAATAATTGGAGCCAGAGCAGCATTGCTCATTTGGTCATAAGTCGCTCCCCACCATATTGTATACGAAAACATCGCCAGTTCAAATGATCTTAGTGAAAAGAAAGAGAAAGAATTAACTGGAAGCTTGATTTGACGAAATTCAACCGGACAGAAACCCGACCTAGGGAATATGTCGACGTTGTTGCGAAATTATTGTGGAACGGCCATGTTTTACTTCCGTTTCCTTTGATGTTCAAGCATCGATAAAAGTTTCAAGAAGCGTAAGCATCAAGAAAATATTAACATAGCAGACTTTTTAGAATCAAGCAAAGTAAATACATGTTTATTAATCGAACAACTCAAGAAATTAACTGGCCAATCTTATATCTTTACATTTCTACAACCCTCCTCCACTGATGACTTTTGTTCTATTGGAGCTCGTTCTCGTCGCTTGTCCGTCTGCTAGTGCCATCGACAATTCTCAATTCGAGTTCCACATTCACCACTAACAATCATAGTGCAATCTTTGGTTTAATTTCCTTCCAAATACGGTAAATTTTCTGTTGCGTACTTCGACTTAGTTAAGGTTACTTGGACATATCTTATTCTATAGTGAAATTAGAGGGTTTGCGTTACCTTAATCAAGAGAGAAAATTTATGTCAAAGCTTCTTTAGTTCATAAGTTTTGGCGACTCCATGAAAATTTATGCTATTGAGCTTATCTGAAAGTCAAAAGGATTCAAAGTTGGATTCTCTAAGAGCTAAGCAAGATTTTGCCCTTATTGTTATTCGGCTTGTCTAATATGGATGACCAGTTCCCGAGTAGACTTGGCATTCCGAATGACTAGTATTGGTGGTACTCATGTTTAAATTTCCATGATCAGTTGATATTAATGCAATTGTCACGTATTTATGATATAACCTGACAAATTTTATATCAGGTTCTCGTATATATCTTATCGCTATTAGCTAAGTATTGCAAATAATTCCTGTCATGTTTCAAGTGTGGCTTGCTGCATCATCCGCTCCATAGATTCATTGACAAAGGATAAAAATCGAAAGCAATTAAATGAGATTAAACAACCCAAAAAACCAAAAAGAAGGGAAAAGAGGATGAACAAGCCAAAAGAGACTGCCAAGTTTTAGATGGACTCAAGAGAACCGAAAGGCAGCGCAACCATTAATCAATTTTTGTATTAATTCTGTGATGTTTTCCTTCATCCCTAATTGGACTTCCTCCAAGCATATTCTTGATTGGTGAATTACATTTTATAAACATCACCCATAATTATATGTTATTATATCGGTTTGTTTGATATTAGAAAAATTATCCATTCACTCCTGAAAATATTGTATGAATGTCAATCTTATTCCTAAACTTTCCGATTTTACCAATGCAATCCTAAACCTTTGTGCATAATTACAATATATTCTTTCTTACCAATTGCTGCTTGAAATCGCTAACGTGGTGCAAGGAAACTTGTCCATGTCAACATCCCATATATGACGGCCGGCTAGGATTAGGCACCAAGTTAGCAATTTCCAGCTATAATTGGTTGAAAGGAATACATTATAATTTTGTGCAAAAGATTTAGATTACATTGATAAAATTAAAAAAAAAAAAATAGGACTAGTTTTGCATTCATACATTAGATTCGGAACTTAATGGATAATTTTTCTGTGTGATATTTACAACTTGTAACACAGCAATCAAAATATGACGGGAGGAACTCTTCTTCCATTAGGGCATGGAGGAAATTATAGTCATGATCCATCCCTCACCTTGAAAATTTGACCGTCTACTAGCGATGTCAAGTGTCAACAACTTACTATGAGTTTGGCAAAGAAAAAAAAAATCACGGATCACAAAACTCACGGACGCAGATAAAATTGAAATATACCATGTATGCAAAGATTTTCATAAGTATTTCTTGACTGGAGCCATTCATGTCCAATCTGATCAATCAACATAATTTAAGTGTAAAAAAGTTTAAGAACTTTGTTCGAAATTATATCATCCAGCACTGGAAATAATAGACTCAAATAGACATGCTCTAAGAGCACCTAAATCCAGCCGATGTAATCCCATTATGCGAGATGAACCGCTCAAAGATTTATCTTGTGGATAGTCAGGCTTTTTGTCTCTGTTATGCTTATAATGCAAATAAAACCATTCCTTCATGGGCATCCGATAAAACTCCACTAAGGGATAATTGATGTGTCCCTTAGGTTATTATTATTATTTTGAGTGGGATTTTACGTTGAGCATGCACTTAGATCAAACGCAAGACCGCTGAACTGATCCCGCCAAATTAAAGCTCAAAAGGTTTATTATTATTTTATTCTTTTTGGTCGATCAAAAGGTCCGTTCGATTAGGTGGATCGGCAAAGGAACAAAACTAGGGTTTATCAGTTTAAGCCTGTTATTTTCTTCTGCCCGTAATTTGCGGACCCATTAGTGCCAAAACATACAGCGAAGCTCCAGTCAATGACCCGGCGCAGCTCCGAGAAACTTAAAAGGGCTCCAGTGTTCGATCAGCAGCCCCACCGCCCCCACCACCCCCACCCCCTAAAAAAAAAAAAAAACGCAAAAAAATAAACCAGGAAGAGTTGGTGAATCAGTTTGGGGTTCACCCAGTGAGAACCGAGCCACTGTGCTTATATATACCATCCATCATCTCCCAGGAGGCAAATCATATCTAGTGTTGTCTTAAGTCTAGCTCTCTGCCTCTCTCTCTCTCTCTCTCTCTCTCTCTCTCTCTCTCTCTCTCTCTCTCTTTACCTTCCCAGATCTCAACCCTGTGTCATCTTGCTTTTGAGTTTCATCTCCTTCTTCTTCCTCCCTTTCGTCTCTGCAATTGATTCTCAAGAAGTTTCAAGCTTTTTCTTCACCACTTTCCTCTTCTTGATTCTCTTCTTCTCTCTCTTTTCCCTTTTGCCCCCATTTCCAGATCAGCTGCGAGCGCTACTTTTGATTAACACTTGAACAACCCAGAAATCATCCTTCTCTTTTCGGCCAGAAACTGAGCAAAGCTAACATTTTTAATTTCCTTTTTCCTCACCTTTTTTATCTTTTTCTGACCTGAGGATCGATGAGCTCTGGCAAGCTGCCCAATCACGATGCAGTTTTGTCGATGTTGTGTATTCGTTCCCTAACATTAAAATCTGTACGAGCCAACTCTTCCTTCTTCGCTCAGATTCTCTTCCTCAAAATATCTAAAAGAAAGCCAAAGTTTCTGTTTTTTCTTTTAGCAAACAAGACTAAGGAGACATGGGGTTCATCTTCTTTTCTGTTCTCTTCTTGTCCTCCCTATTTGCGAATACTGGTTTCGATGCATTTTGATGGAGCATCCGGGGGTGCTTATGGATCGACAGTCGTTCTTTGCGGGTGTAGCATCATCAAGATTCACATATAGTTTTGCATCTTCCTCTTGGGGTAAGATTCCTAAAGATTATACTTGAATTCATGATAAAATCGTGGGCAAGTGCAAAAGAAAGCTCCGTAGGAAGTGTGAGAATCTTGATGATGCTGCATCGGCAATAAAACGACTCTTGCAAAGTACAGCACGAAACACTCGCTGTCTCACGCCTCCCCATTTCCCACTTTAGGCCTTAACGAGGAGATACTAACACTTCCCTTTTTGCATCAGTACCATATACATATTAAAATACCCAGAAAAATATCAGGGTACGATCTATTTGCATTCCGCTAATTTTTTTCTACTGTTTGGTCTCTACCTGGAGGAAGAAACCCTAAAGATTCTATAGGCTGTTTTATAGAGCAACTTGGGGCTATTCTCTGACATTTGCAAGATTTATTTTTGATCTTCTGAGGAAAGAAGAGCTTTCAGTGGGAAAATGGTAACTTCTTCAGCAGTTTTCTTTAACTTTTTTCATTATTGTTGTCCTTGTTAGTTCTTGAAAGTGTCCCTGACTAGTAGTTTCTTGAAATGAATGCAGAAAGCACAGTTTTTCTGCCACTAAAGAAAGAATATGCATTGTGATGTGTGTAGAATTGTGATTCAGGCGATTTATCCAGATTAATATAGAAAATGCATTACTTTCGAGAGTTTTTCTTCTATCATATATTGATTTTGGTCTTTGTTACAAATTACTGATTTCTAGGCGATACCATTGTTGGAGAGGCTGATTCAAAAGCTGGGAAGAGAGGCGATATGAATACGACTTTTTCATTGGGGACTAATGGAAAGAGCTGAAAATAGCAAAGTTCCACGGAAGTTTGTTTCTACATGACACCTATTTAGGGTAAGTACCACTTTCAACACATGTGAACCTATTAGCGGTGCCTTCTACTGATAATTGGGACAGATTTTTGCCCCCAGTGGGTAGGTTTGATTGCTCGAAACACCCGCCTCCCAAATGGAAGTTATACTTAGACAACATTACTAAAATGTGCATGTTAGTCGATGGACAAACATTTAATAAAATGGAGGAATCGCAAGGTGAACCTAATTAGAAGTAAAGGAATCCTCAATGTAGCTTTTCATCTGGGCCAAAGGTCAACCTTGATGTAGTTTTAGTTGTATGCATACGGAAAGTGTATAGTTCGATATATGGAACACATATATGCGAATCAAGTGGGGAAAATAATGTCCTGTTGTCGCTGCTTGTTGCTTGGCCTTAGCAGTATTCATCGTTCATCACTCTCTTCAGTGGACCAACCCACAAATTGGGCATGTCGATACACATGAACCCTCATTGACATACTCAGCTCAGACCTCAGTTCCACCTATTTTTGCCTCTCCTCAATGATAGTACTCAAAGCAATTAAAGTTTCCTTCCCAATGTCTTTATTGTCATCCCCTTGTGACAATGATGACTCGGTCCAGTTGAAGATATTATAGATTTTTGTGTGGCTCTTTCGTTATCCAACTCCCATTTTAAAGATGCAGAGTATGATCCGCATCACCGTCTGAAGATTTGAGCGTGTAAAGAAACCCGCTTTACCACAATAAGTTTTTCTTCCCTTATGAGGTCTTGAGTTTGCAATAATCTTTACTGACGTCTTTTGGATCCGCAAGCTTCAGACTCGTCTTCCAACTAGAAGCAAACAAGTACTACTAGTGAAATCGGTCGGCAATTCAGTTTTAAAGCTGTTGACATAAGGCTCCACAAGTGAGGGAGAAATTTCAAATTTTCGGCCATTTTCTCCCAAGCCTTTACTTTTCCCATCCCTATCTTTCAAGACAAAGCCTTGAGGCTGACGAAGTTCTCTTTCAATTGGTCGGACTGTAGCCAACGGGCCATGATCTAGAAATTAATGAACGGATATGTGCATTGTTTTCAGGTAATGGGTTGCATAATCTGTATAGTTTCCTTGATTATACATTCTTATCTACGGCTAATTATAGCCTGTATGGCTTCATTAGTAAGAATACCACAAATATCCGCTAATGATTTAGTGGCTGGGTGTTAATTGCATATTCACGTTGGTCTGCCAAATTGATGAATGAAGCAATTGATTGTCATTTAATGCATCCATGGCCACACAGGTGTATGTAATTTGAACCCACCTGATTAAGAAAAGATCAAAATGCGGAAATTCGTTGAAATGATTCTTGTAGTACTGTTCAACGAATTCTCTTCTTTTTTAAAGCCTAAAATTGTGTCATGATTCAAGAAACATGTTCACCTTATGTATTCATAGCATACACAAAATATTGATATAACTGCATCAAATAGACGATGGGAGATAGAACAACAAACAAAATGACGAGAATAACAATCCAAAAATGGTATGAGAGGAACGATGTTGGGATTCTTTCTCAGGTTTTGTGATCTGTAGCTATGTTAGACAGACGGTCTTTCCTAAAAGTTATTCAAAGCCATGAAGTAATGAGTCCACGATGTGTATATGACAGTATTTCTACAACAGGCTGTACTAGGACTATTTCTCGATGTCCAGTGCTTCTCTTTCTCCTCTCCTATCTATCTCTATCTTTTATTCTGTGAGCGTCGGGATAATCATCCATAGCAAGTTTCAACTTGGTGTGAGGAAGTATTTCCTTGATTGGAATAAAGGTAATTTATTCATCTTAAGAGCTTGCATGAGAAGTGTCATTTTCTGTGAATATTATTTCTGACATCAAATGAAGTATAGAAGCCAACGTTTGATATAGGTCCACATGTGGTTCTACATCCCTAGAAGTTTGTATGCAGAAGTGATGATCGAGCTGGGCACCAAAGTCCCTCACCAGCTTGTTATATAGTAGAAGCTCTCTCCAATTCTTCAATCAGCTTGGCCGGTTTTGGCAACAATTCCGCAACTTGTGGGGAAATAACAGCCACGATCTATCATTGTGTCGTGGTCAACATGCGTTGTGGAAACTCCGTGTATGCATTTCACATGTTAATTTCGGTATAGTTACTTCGGACCATCAAATGAAAATGTCTTAGAAATGAAAAAATGCATACCATATTGATCTTACTAGTCGATGTTGCATTCTCCTGTAAGATGACGGCCATCATGTTAGACATGTCCTTGTTAATTCGTACGTGTAAGGATGAAGAGTTTTTGATAATTTCCCTAATGTGTATAGGATCTCTTGCTTTTGAGAAACATTATACGGCCCTCTTTGTTATCATAACATATAATAGTAATCACTTCATCTAACGTCGAAGTAATTGTTGCACGGGTTGTTCCTACTGGGTTCGGGTACTTCCTTGCAAAGAATGAGAATGCGAACCTCTTTTTAGTTTTTTACATTTACTTATTGGACGTGGATCCCTCTGTCCCGTATGGTGCCTTCCATTTGGTGTCTCCAAGAACCTCAAACGGTGACTTGTGAGTTCATCGAGGTACCGAGGGAAGCACAGCCTACGTGATAAGAGGATCTTTTCCCGTATTTATATGTAGGAATCTTCTTGCGCATCCTATATAGTTGTGATCGCATGATCCCAAGAGTATCTGATTGCAAGATAAAATGGTCCCTTTATCTTGGTCAAAGTATTTATCTTGCAAGATTAAAGCTATTTCTTTTCGAGGATGGAATGTGGTATGGTGAAGGCTTCCCTCACATATGATGCAAGATAATTAGCAAGAGAAGATTATCAGAGGAAAATGGTAACAGAACTAGGTCAAGTTAAGCGATATATGTCCTACACCAACACAAGTAACAATATTAATCATTGGGGTTTGCTCTAATGGCCACTTTTCTCATATGGAAGGAGGAGGTGGGGAATTCGAATCCCAATCTTTTCGGGAGATTAGAGTGGAGACGATTTAGTTTTAAGTGTGGGTTTCGACTTCTACACCTGTAACAAAAATATGACAAAAATGTAAGAATGAGAGTTAGAGTAAATGTAGAGTATGATTGAAAAAAAAAAAAAAAAAAACACAAGTAGCATTATTTACTCTCTCACACCGTATTTCTTTTTTTGCTTATTCTCTTTTTTATTTACCCTATGCACCCGGAAAACAACCATACAATATCTGCCTCTTAACATATTGCAGTCGACGTGGCCATATTTCTTCCTCTGGCATGGGAGGAACCAAGTTGGTTCACATTCATAAACTAGATCCTTCAGAGAAGGTACAATTACAGCTGGGGTGATGATTATTACCTGATGTGAGACTACTCTCTCTCTCTCTCTCTCTCTCTCTCTCTCTCTCTCTCTCTGTGGTTTCTTTCTCTAGTTCATTTGGCCTCGTATGCTGACTTTGCAGGTGAAATTGAGGCCTCACAAAGAAAATTTGATGGTCCCCCGAGGCGTGAATAATGGTGGTCCAGATCCAGGTCCAGCAGACGAGTGCGGACGAAGGGAGACATTGCATGGCAAAGTTTAAAGGGCCATAATATTCGTATTGGCTTTAGCATGGCATGCGATCACTCTCGTGGGGCAGTTCCGATCGCTCCACACAGATCACGTATTCAACAGTGGTGTCGAGGGCATTGAAGCAACCCCATTTTCCCCTTTCCCTTCTTTGGTCTGAACCGGTCACATTTCGTGCATGGGACATGGGACCGATGTCCTCGCCTTGAGTTCGATCAAACTCTAAACCGTTCGTTCTAAGATGAAGGGATTGGTAAGGATTGGTTTTGTGTGAGTCTTGGCATTGAAAGATCGAATCGAGTATGCTAGACAGATATAAGAAAGCTCCGGATTCATTTAGAGACACGAGGTTTTAGTAGTCCTTTCCGAGCTAGGGTTTCTCTTTGGGTCATAGCGTGGTTGAAATTGATCTTCGGTAGGGCTTTTGGTGTCGTGGAGCTGATGTGCCAAAGAGAGAATTTAGCATGGACCATATTGAGTCGTACAGTTCCATTTATGGCTCGAACTACAGCCACCTAAAGTGGGGTTGTCAGCCACTTGATGGGCAAGCCACTACCAACTCTCATTTTCTTTCGTCCATCCATCAACTAACCTGGCCCAATTAACTCCGGTCGGCGCGCGGTTGATCGAAGTATAGGGAGATTCTTAGTTGCTATCCCTTCGAGATCCAACCCAACAATATTAAAAAAAAAAAAAATGGATAAAAGAATTCGTAGATTATTCGACCTAGGACGAGTTTGATAACTATTTTGTTCCGGAGAATAATCTCTGAGCAAACATAAAGAATAATTTCTAAACATTTTAAAATATTTAATAACTATCCAAATTTTATATTCTCATAATATAATTACGTTTAGCACCGAACTCAAAATTTTTACTCCAAATCATTTTCTTTTGATTTTTTTAATAATTTTATTCTTGAAGCAATGCCTTTACATGCTAAAGATATAAGAAGATACTCCAATCTAAGAATATCTAGATGAATTTAATAAGATTGTAATGGATATGAAAAATCTAGATTTGAAATTAGATAATGAAGATCAAGCCCTAATTGTGTTATGCTTATTACTGAGCTCATATGAAAATTTTGTAAATTCTATGTTATATGGAAGGGAATCCATAACTCTTGAAGATGTGAAGGCCTCATTTTGCGGAGACGCGTACAAAGTTAAATGCGAGTAGTAGTGGTGACAAAGCTGATGGCTTAGTTGTGAAGGGAAGGTGGAATCATCATAATAGGCATAATAATAATAAAGGGCATCTGAAGTCTCATTTAGGCTGGGATAATAGTAAAGTGAAGTGTTACTATTATCACAAATTCAAACACTATAAAAGTGAGTGTCCAGTGCTCAAAGCAAAGGCAAGAAGTCGATGAAGAGTTTCAATTCGGCTAGTTTGCTGAAAAATAACAAGTCAACTTATGCAGATAATATTTTTACTGTTTTATCTTCAGATTGTCACGTCTATAATGAATAGATTTTGGATTCAACATGTTCATACCACATGTGTCCACATTGAGATTGGTTTTGCACATATGAGAAAGTAAATGGTGGTTCAGTTTTGATGGGCAACAATGTAATTCGCAGAAGAGTGAGTATTGGTACGATGCAGATCAAACATCATGGCAATGTAATAAGAACTTTGACAAAGGTTAGGCACATTCCATATTTGAAGAAAAACCTTATTTCATTGAGTAGTTTAGATTCCATTGGGTGCATGTACACAGATGAATCTGGAGTTTTGAACATTTCAAAAGGCTTCTTGATTGTAACGAGAGGTACAAGAAGAACAACTTTTATGTTGATTCTTTAAATATATCATCCTCTTTAGATTTTGAAAAATCAATGTTATGGCATATGCGATTAGGCCAAATGAGTGAAAGAGAAATGATTATTTTGAGTAAACGTGGTTTACTTTGTGAGGATCATATAGTCTCCTTTGAGTTTTGCAAACATTGTGTTTTTGAGAAGCAGTGTAAAGTTAGTTTCAATACTGAAATGCACTCAACGAAGGACATAGTTGATTATATCAACTCCAATTTGTGGGGACCAACACAAGTAACATTAAGGGCAGTATAGTTTATCTTCCGACATTTATAGATGAATTTTTTAGGATAGTTTAGGTTTATTTTGTAAAGCGTAAAAGTGACGTTTTTTCTACGTTCAAAAAGTAGAAGATGTTGATAGAAAATCAAACTAGGAAGAAGATAACGTATCTCAGAACGAATAATAGTCTTGAGTTTTGCAGATGTGATTTCAACAAATAATGTGAAGATTTGGGGATTGTTTGATATCGAAAAATTAGATACATGCCTTAACAAAATGGGGGTGGCGGAGTGCATAAATTGAACACTTTTAGACAGAGCTAGGTGTATGCTCTCTAAAGCTAGACTTGGGAAAGATTTCTGGGCTAAAACCGTGAACACGGCATATTATTTGATTAATCATTCTCCTTCAATTGCAATTGAATATAAAACTCATAATGAGAT
Organism: Eucalyptus victrix; assembly: GCA_016097545.1. Taxonomy (NCBI): domain Eukaryota; kingdom Viridiplantae; phylum Streptophyta; class Magnoliopsida; order Myrtales; family Myrtaceae; genus Eucalyptus; species Eucalyptus victrix. The sequence continues at coordinate 34,212,450 of CM027844.1, forward strand.
ATGGTTAGGTAAACCTTTTGATTATTCTAGTTTAAAAATACTTAGATGTCCAACTTATTATTATGTAAAAGAATGTAAGGTTAAATCTAGAGTCAAGAAGTATATTTTAGTTGATTATGCGGATGGGGTTAAAAGATATAGGTTATGGTGTTTAGACACTCAGTCATCAAGGTTTATAATTAGTAGGGATGTTACTTTTGATGAAAATTTCATGCTTGAAAAGAGAAATGTTGTTATTGAATCTATAGGTATCCAAGAGGAGAATATTGAAAAGGAGGTGGAGTTTCATGTAAAGCATTCACGAAGAATATTTGAAGATGTTCATTTTTAGTCGGAAAGTGACAATGAGTAACAAGATTCAAATTCTATCAAAGACGATGTAAAAGAAATTGAGCAACCTCAGAGTTTGGCTATAGAGAGGACTAAATGACAAATTAAGCCTTCCCAAAGATATGTTTTTGTTGATTTGGTAACATATGCTCTTACAATTGCTAAAAAGTTTGGTATTGAAGAACCTTCTACATTCTGTAAAGCTACTATTTGTTTTAAATTTGAGAAGTGGCTTGTTGTAATGAATGAAGAGATGGAGTCTCTTCATAAGCACCAAACTTGGAATTACCTAAGGGTAAAAGAGTTGTTGGATGCAAGTGAGCCCTCAAAAGAAAAGGGGGAATTCTAGGAATTAAAGAAGAGAGATTCAAGGTACGTTTGGTAGTAAAGGGTAGGATGGGATCGACTTCGATGAAGTATTCTCTCCAATTGTAAAACATAATTCCATTTGTGTGTTGCTCACGTTAGTGGCCCTTTATGATTTAGAACTTGAGCAACTTGATGTTAAGACTGCCTTTCTACATGGCGAGAGAAAATCTATATGTTTCAACCCTAAAGATTCGTTCTTGAAAGTAAAGAAGATCACAACTGCAGGTTGAAACATTCTTTGTATGATCACAAACAATCTCTTCAGTAATGGTACAAGAGGTGTAATAGTTTTATATTGAGTCATGGCTACTCACAAAGTGCGCATGACAATTGTGTGTATTATAAGAGATTACATGATGGTTATTTTATTTATTTATTGTTATATATAGATGACATGCTTATTGCAACGAAGAACATGTTAAAGATACAATAGTTGAAGAGGTAATTTTGCAAGGAATTTGAGATAAAGGATCTTAGAATTGTCAAAAAATTCTAGGTATAAAGATTCATAGAAACAAATAGAATTGGAAGTTATATCTATTGCAAAAGAAGTATATTGAGAAAGTGTTTGAGCGCTTTGGCATGAAGAATGTTGAACCGTTAAGTACTCTTTCGGCATCTCATTTTAGGCTTTCGGCTTCTTTGTCACTTAAAACTAAAGAAGAGGAAGATGAAATGTCTTGAATTCCACATTCTAGTGTTGTGGGTAGTCTTGTGTATGCTATGATTTGCACTCGTCCGAATATTTCCTAGATTGAAATGGATATTCTAGTGTTTGTAGTGAGCAAGTATATGACACGTCATGGTAAAACTCAATGGCGAGCTGTAAAATGGATTTTTCAATACATCCAAGGTACTTCAAATGTAAGTTTAGTTTTTTTTTTTATAAAGGTTGTGATATAGAATATTCAGTCATTGATTTTGTTGATTCTGACTATGCAGACGATCTCGATAAAATGATATCTTTGACAGGTATTGTTTTCACACTTGATGATTCCATAGTTAGTTGAAGAGCAATTTTATAGGATATAATTGTTTTTTTCTACCATCAAAGCAAAATACATGGTAGCAACAGAAGTGGTAAAGGAAGCTTTTTGATTGGAGTGTTTGGTTATAGAACTTTGGGTGAAGTAGGAGGAAGCCTCCGTTATCTTTTTTAGAAGCGGTAAAGGAAACTTTTTAGTTGAAGCGTTTGGTTATAAAACTTCGAGTGAAGTAGGAGGAAGCCTCTGTTATCTTTTGCAATATCCAAAGTACAATCCAGTTGACAAAAAACGCAACGTATCACAAGAGGACAAAACATATCAATACATGATATCACTTTGTACGTGATGAGATTGCTAAGGGTATGGTTACGATGAAAAAAGTATCTACAGTAGATAATTTGATAGATATATTGACCAAACCAATTCCTTTGACCAAGTTCAAACGTTACATGGACTTGATTGGCAATTCCACCATTTAAGTTTCCTAGGTGGAGTTGGTGACATTTCATCCCTTATTTCCTCTACCGAGTATGCTCATGTAGGTCTAGGAGTGTGCATCGTTGATTTCGCCTTTTTGCATGGTGGCCTTGTGTGGTCATTTTTTGTGGTGAAGGAGAGAGGTGTCACGCCCCGAACCTCGAGCGTGCCAACATCCCACCATGGTCATGCAAATGCAACATTCTCAAGTAGTGTCGCCGACCCCATTCATTTATTATTGCGCAAACGAAACGTATTATAAAACCCCTGACAATAAAATACGGGATAGAAAAGCAGGAAACAATTTCACAACCAATCACTTATCTAAACCAACGGAGTTACAGACAAAGGCCTATAGCCAAAAAAATCTACAAAAGATTGGCTCTTAAAAAGAGGTTATCCTACGACCTACAAGTTGTACACGATCTCCATTCCTTATGACTTCACCTCTCCAACTCCTCAAGGCCAACCAAAGCTACCTGGCCGCTCCGTCCACCAGGAACCTGAAATGGTTATTCAATAACCACTGAGACAACGTCTCAGCAAGTTCAACCCCCTAAACCCCTATTAGAAAGAAAATACGCCCAAGGGTGGCCTAGCCACATCACACAGAGAACTTACCTCGCCTCAATTCCTTCCTGCAGGTTAGCACAATTTGTATCACATAATCTCAGGTAGTAATAATAATTCAAACAATTGGAAAGCCATCACTTTCATATAAATCACGATCGCACTTAGCACGCATTCCAATTATTATTCTCTGCCATACAAGGGCATAGCCTACTCCCAGGTCGGATATCTACTAACATTATAGCATTTCTAGAAAAAATAAAGGTCCAGTCGGTCCCGCCACTACTGCGACCAAGCCACGTCATTCTATCGACGGCATTTCTAGAATAATAAAGGTCCAGTTGGTCCCGCCACTACTGCGACCAAGCCACGTCATTCTATCGACGGCATTTCTAGATGAATAAAGGTCCAGTCGGTCCCGCCACTACTGCGACCAAGCCACGTCATTCTATTGACGGCATTTCTAGCAGAATAAGGATCCAGTCGGCTTAGCCACTACTGTGACCCGAGCCTTTCAACTAGCACCCGACAATTCGATACCGATCCCGGGATACTTAACATTTCTCTCACATAATCCAATTACGATATTAACCATTAACAATCCAATTTCAATGCCAAACTCGACACTTGGAATTTTCTAAATAAAATCCATACTTTTCACAATCCACACTCAATTTGCCACCATCAATCATCAAATTCAAATTCTAAATACACAGCAGCGATCGGCACGAAATTCTGAGAGTTTAGGGTGCCGCGAAATTTTTGAATTTTAATAAATAATAAATTTTATTCCGAAAATTAATTAAATAATAATATCCATATTTTTCGCAATCCACCCTCAATTTATAATATCCAACCATCAATTTCAAAATCCGAATACACAAAGAAGCGATTTAAGACGAAATTCGAGAATTTAGAGTAAGACAAAATTTTCGGAATTTGATAAATAATTAAATTTATTCCGAAAATAATTAAATAATAATATTTTAATAATTTCGAATAATAATATATTATTAAATTATTAAATAATTTCGAGATATTTAAATAAATCAAAAGTAAATTCCTTTATGTCACATCAAGGCTTATATTAATATAAACCTTCATTTAGCCTTAAATTAAACTCACTTTAAGTTAATCAAACACATTAATCTAATCTACACTTAAATAAATTAAACTAACCACCTAATAACACTTAACATAAACTAAACACACCTAAAGCATAATTAACCCTCTAAGCGAGGTTTAGTGAGTTAAACTCACCGGATTAGCAAGCCGAGCGGACCAAAACGACGAGGACGACGCGAGGATCGACTTTCCTCAAGGCGGGCTGAGCATCCGGGCTCCGGAAGGCGGCCAAAACGGGCCAAATAAGTGCTGCATACCCATTTTTCTTGGCTACTGGTTGAGGCCGAGAAGGGGCGGATCCGGGGCTGGTTCGGGCGGAGGAACGGCGGGGATGGGCGGCGGTAGCTCGGGCGGCGACCGGTGGCGACTCGGCGGCGGCGATGGCGACGGAGGGTGATGACGACGTGGGCTGGCGTGAGCTGGGCGAAGCGGAGCCGAGCGGAGCAGAGTGGCGAGGCGCACGCGTGTCACGCCCCGAACCCCGAGGTCGCACACATCCCACTGGGGTCGATCAAATATGCGACATCCCAGGACACATCGCCGACCCATTCATTTATTTACGCATGCGGAACGTACTATAAAACCCCTGACAATAAAATACGGGATAGAAAAGCAGGACGCAAAACCACCACATATCAATTTCATAATTCAACGGAATTACGACGAAGCCTACTGCCAAAAGTCTACAAAAGACCGGCTCTTAAAAAGGAACTGCCCCTACGACCTACAAGTCGGATACGTTCTCTAATCTTATGACTTCACCTCTGCAACTCTTCAAGGCCAACCAAAGCTATCTGGTTGCTCCGTCCACCAGGGACCTGAAATTTTAATCCCACAACCGGGATGAGACGATGTCTCAGCAAGTTCAACCCCTTAAACCCCTATTAGAAAGAAAATACGCCCCGGGTGGCCTAGCCACATCACACAGAAGACTTACCTCGCCTCAGCCTTTATCTGCAGGTTAGCACAATTTATATAAACCCACCACGTGCAATTATGATAACCAAACAACCATGGCACAATCACATTATCAAACAATTCAACCACTCGGATCGTCTCAACGATCAATCGACTCGGCCGATTACATGTCAATTCAGCAATTCAATCATTACTCTTAATCGCGGCCCTGCTCGGCGCGACCTTTAACAGGTGGCAATTCACTGCCCCATCGGGCGCGACCTCTAATAGGTGGCATATCACGGCCCCACTGGGTGCGACCTCTAATAGGTGGCATATCACGGCCCCACTGGGCGCGACCTCTAATAGGTGGCATATCACGGCCCCATCGGGCGCGACCTCTAATAGGTGGCATATCACGGCCCCACTGGGCGCGACCTCTAATAGGTGGCATATCACGGCCCCATCGGGCGCGACTTAACCTCTAATAGGTGGCATATCACGACCAATCACCCATTAATTTCCACACTTAGAATTTTATAAAGAATCCATATTTATTATAATCAACACTCAATTCACCACATCAATTCATCAAATTCAAATTCTAAATACACAAAGAGCGATCAGCACGAAAATTCGAGAATTTAGGGTCCCAAAATAATTTTTCGAATTATTAAATAATTAAATTTATTCCGAAAATTAATTAAATAATATTATTCACATTTTTCGCAATCCACATTCGATTTTCTGATCTTTGATCTCATCTCAATCGACTGAAGTTCTGAACACTCTGCTCTACACTAAACAAAAAGGATTATCTGACTGATCTACTGAAACTGGGAACCTCTGGTCACGATCTGATATAACTCGACACACGATCTCGGCAACTACAATCACCGACCACATCGTACACTTACCCCCACTGATCTTTCTTTCCCTGACTTCATCTCAGAAATCGAAATTTTGCGCTCTCTGCTATGCACTACTTAAGAAAGAACCATCTGAAAGCTCGGCCAACTTGGAACATCTGATCGATTAGAAATACAATTCATCCCCGACACTTCATGCAGATGATTTATATGATATACACACACTTCGGTGTACCCACTTTGTGATAAGACAGAATCTCCAATTTCTGAAATCGAACTTAGATTGGCGGTTAATTTCACTCCGACATGCTTTTAGTGTGACCTAGGCTACTGGATAGTTTTCACAGCTTTTTAGGACAAATGACCCGTGGTCGATTTTCTTCGAGCCACGATGAACCCACTTGACACATTGGCGACTCTCGAGGGTCGTGAAAATATCGATGATTCAAATACGGACACAAGGTACCAAAACGACAGTAAAATCAAATTAGTATCATTCGACGAGAGTTTTCCAATTTAGTGGAGTCACCCACGATCGGTCATTCATCTCAGTCGAACTGACCTATCTCGATCTTAATTCGATTCTTAAGCGTGCCGTAATGATCTCTAAAGATGAGCACGGTCGAGAAGTCGATTCCTGGTCGAATTCTCAAGTCTATTTGCCTTAAAGTCCTTAATAACTCACCCAACTAGTCTAGTTATCTCGTAAGTGGCCAACTCGAGAGAAAAACACCGTAATCGCATCGATGAAATGCCCAATTTAACCAATCGAAATCGAGTCGAAAATCGGGATGTCACACACTCAAAACAAGATCTATTCGTAAATTTGGACAATGCTGAAATTACTATGATTAGCTTCCCATAAGATATCTTCTTTAATTTCTACATCATCAATTACACACAATCATCCTCAGAACCTTAGCGTTCTATCTTCAGAAATCTGAAAATCAGCCTCTCTCTCATTTGCATTCTCTTATAGAGTCTCCTGAATTTCGGAATCTGTTCGCTGAAGCAATTTGATTCTGATCTGCTCTCTCGGTTCAATTCTGAGGGTAGTAATAAGATTCCAAAGGTGGCATATCTTAGATTTTGAAAACTGAATTTCGAACTTTCTCAAGTAATATCCAATTATTGAGTACCAACTGTGCAGCTAAGGACTCTCGACTCAATGCATCTACGACTTTGCTCACCTTACCAGAGTGATACAAAATATCATAGTCATAGTCCTTAATGAGTTCCATCCAGTGACGCTGTCTCATATTCAACTCCCAAGGTCTCAACTGGCGGGACGCATATGTAACAACCCTATCCTGCTGTATCAACACACAACCCAATCCTTTAAATGATGCATCACTATATATCTCATCACTTCTATGACCAAATGGAATAGTCAGCACAGGTGCGGTAGTTAGCCTCTTCTTAGGCCCTTGAAAACTACACTCGCACTTATCTGACCACACGAACTTTCCTTACTTCCTTAGTAGTCGAATCAACTGCAACGACACTGAAAACCTTTCCATAAAACTTCTGTAACATCCTGTTAATCCTCGAAGCTGGCGATCTCTATCCTTGTAGTCAATATCGACCAACCGATCCTTTGCTTTAATCTCGACGAGGTCTATGAAGATTCCTTCTCTTGAAATCACATGACTTAGGAACACAACACGAGTCATCCAAAACTCGCATTTGCTAAACTTATTGCAAAATCCAATAGCACTCAAGGTCTGAAGTACCATCCCCAAATATCTCTCGTGCTCCTTTGCACTCTTCGAACACACCAGGATAACTTCGATGAACACGATCACAAATGATTCAAGTGTCCTTAATCATTCTGCTCATCAGACCCAAACAAACAGCTGGGGTGTCCATTAAACCACACAGCATTACAGTAACCTCATAACTACTATATCAGGCGCAAGATGCTAACTTCGGTATGCCTTTCTTCCTAATCCTCAATTGATGATACCCTGACCTCCAGTCGATCTTGAGGAATATCGATACACAACCACAACAAACCACATTTCTCCTTCATGTACAGAACTGGTGCTCCCCAAGGTTATGCATTGGGAAGTATGAATCCCCTATCCAACACTTCTTGCATCTACACCTTCAGTCCTTTTAACTCGGGTAACACCATCTGGTAAGGAGCCTTAGGGGCCCGCTGTTTCGGTGCTAATTCAATTACGAACTCCATTTCTCTTTTTGATAGCAAACACGACAATTCTTCGACAATACCTCGTAAAACTTCTATACCACGATTAAGTTTTCCATATTCAGCCCCTCAATTGACACATCCATTACAACTACCATGTAGCTTCAATAACCAATAACCAGGACCAAGTCATCTTCAGTGACCAATAATAAGGATCGAAGTTCCTCTTCGACTTTCAGTAATTCAAAACTTTCACACGCTAACTGAATAAACTGAATTATATCAATACCACGATTCAAAACAACAAAAAGCTCATTGAGCCAAACCTTTTTATAAATGACTTCCAAGTCATACTTAAGCAAACCCCCTTCAAGTACAACTATAGTCTGAGATTCATATTTCTAATTGATGCATAGTCGATCCCTTCATGCTCTTCTAGCCATCCTAGTGGTGTCCTATCTGCAGTAATGGTACTTGTGCTCTCTTGGACTTACACGGACAATTCACGACCCGATGGTCGTGCTTGGCCACATTCAAAGCTTGCTCCTTTTTACTCGACCTTGGTGACTCAAGCCTCTTTTCCACAAACTCAGCACATAATCGGTGAATTCGCTATCTCCCATCAAGGAACATCAGGCACCCTTCCTTGCACTGAGGTTCATTCCAAGTACCCCACTAAATGTCCCGAAGCATGATTCCTCTGATCTGTCTTATCAACGACGGTGACAGAAACAGCTGTGATTCCATTTGTCTGTACGGAAATCTTTAATCAGATGACTGTACTGGCAACCCTTGTAACAAATCCTTTCTCTCTTACAGCACGGAACAGATTCCTTTCTTTTCTTACAGACACGACACACATCGATCGAGATGAGTACTGACTTTTCAACTCTACTATTCCGGTTGGGTGAAACAGGGCACCTTTCTTCGGGCATCGGACTTTCTCCCTAATTGATTTCCATCTCTGTCTAAACTGAACCTTGACTCAGATACAGCGGCTTGATCCTCGATCACAACTCCAGATTAGGCCTCAACAGGCGCAACAACAACAGCGGTCACAACACTGGCGGCGATAGAAACAACGGCAACAGCAGCGACTCGGTCTTGAACTTACTGACCCAACAAGCTTCCAAGGAACACTAGCGCCTGAACGATCCTATCAAACCTAGGATCATTCGGTGCTACTACACTCTAAGTACCGACTTGCGGCGGTACTCTCATACTCGCGCTGGCCTAAGCCTGCGCTCTACCTCGGGTACCGACTCTTATCAGCATCCTACCGAGGTATAGGTCCTACCGACCTCTTCCAAGGAGTTCTCCACTCCTGGTCACTCATCCTACAGGCTCTTTATAGACACCTGTTTTCCGATTCCAACATCAGGTAGAAATTTGAGTGACCCTACAAACAAGCTACCAATCAGCTATCACTCACATGCATCAGCATATTAAAAGCCTTTCCTACTAACTATCCCATGACTCATCGCACCTTATCACTCCCTACACAAACCATGCTCTGATACCACTTAAACGGGGATGTCACGCCCTGAACCCCGAGGTCGCACACATCCCACTGGGGTCGATCAAATATGCGACATCCCAGGACACGTCGCCGACCCATTCATTTATTTACGCATGCGGAACGTACTATAAAACCCCTGACAATAAAATACGGGATAGAAAAGCATGACGCAAAACCACCACATATCAATTTCATAATTCAACAGAATTACAGACAGAAGCCTACAGCCAAAAATCTACAAAAGACCGGCTCTTAAAAAGGAACTGTCCTACGACCTACAAGTCGGATACGTTCTCTAATCTTATGACTTCACCTCTGCAACTCTTCAAGGCCAACCAAAGCTATCGGTCGCTCCGTCCACCGGGGACCTGAAATTTTAATCCCACAACCGAGATGAGACGATGTCTCGGCAAGTTCAACCCCTAAACCCCTATTAGAAAGAAAATACGCCCGGGTGGCCTAGCCACATCACACGAGGAAGACTTACCTCGCCTCGGCCTTTATCTGCAGGTTAGCACAATTTATATAAACCCACCACGTGCAATTATGATAACTAAACAACCATGGCACAATCACATTATCAAACAATTCAACCACTCGGATCGTTTCAGCGATCAATCGACTCGGCCGATTACATGTCAATTCAGCAATTCAATCATTACTCTTAATCGCGGCCCTGCTCGGCGCGACCTTTAACAGGTGGCAATTCACGGCCCCATCGGGCGCGACCTCTAATAGGTGGCATATCAAGGCCCCATCGGGCGCGACCTCTAATAGGTGGCATATCACGGCCCCATCGGGCGCGACCTCTAATAGGTGGCATATCACGGCCCCACCGGGCGCGACCTCTAATAGGTGGCATATCACGGCCCCATCGGGCGCGACCTCTAATAGGTGGCATATCACGACCAATCACCCATTAATTTCCACACTTAGAATTTTATAAAGAATCCATATTTATTATAATCAACACTCAATTCACCACATCAATTCATCAAATTCAAATTCTAAATACACAGCAGTCGATAGCACGAAATTCGAGAATTTAGGGTCCCAAAATAATTTTTCGAATTATTAAATAATTAAATTTATTCCGAAAATTAATTAAATAATATTATTCACATTTTTCGCAATCCACATTCAATTTATATTATCCGACCATCAATTTCAAAATCCGAACACACAAGCAGCTGATCGGCACGAAATTGAAAGAATAGGGTCAAAACTAATTTTTCCTTTTTTTTTTTAATAATAATATTTTAATAATTTCGGAATTAATATAATATTATAAATTTCCAGAATTTCGAAATCTTTAAATAATTCAAAAATAAAACCCTATTATGTCACATCAAGGCTTTATTTTAAAAATAAACATACTTAACTTTAAACTAAACACACTTTAACTTAATTAAACATCCTAATCTAATCATCAATCAAATAAACTAATATAACCACCTAAACTTGCTTAACTTAGACTAAGCACACTTAGGGCATCATTAACCCTCTAATCAAGATTTAGTGAGTTAAACTCACCGGATTAGCGAGCCAAGCCGATCAAAACGACGGGGACGCCGAGGAGAACAACTTTCCTCAAAGCGGGCCGAGCATCCGGACTCGGAAAAGCGGCCAAAATGGGCCACGAAGGGGCTGCCATGCCCATTTTCTGCAGCTGCTGTCCATGGCGGTTTGAGGCCGAGAATGGGCGGATCCGGCGGCGGTTCGGGCGGCCAAGGGCGGCAGAGGCAAGGCGAAGCTCCGGCGGCGACGAACGGCGGTTCACGGCGGCGGGGAGGAGCTCCGGTAGCTCTCGCACGAGCTGAACAGCAGCTCGGGATGCCGGCCAAGCGCGGGCGAGCGCGGGCGGAGCAGGGACGCGAGCGGACGGCGAGGACGGCGTGCGGCGGCGTGAGGCGGCGACGGGTGGCTCCGGGCGAGCTGCTCGACGATCTCCCTTGCTGCTGGTGGCGTGCGAAGAAGAAGAAGAAGATGGAGATGGAGTCGCACGGGAGGAGGAAGAAGAGAGGGAGGAGAGAGAAGAAGGAGAGAGAGAGAGATGGGGGGCTTTTTCTTTTTCTTTTTCTTTTCCTTTAATCCACAAAAAGGCCCACCATGACCTCATGCATGATGTCACCTTCCACTATCTCCCACAACCTCATTCCAATGGGTTCACTTCCATTTTCCGCCGGGGTCCAATTTTTGTACATCAATTTCTTCAATTCTCATCAATTCTCTTTCAATTGAATCAAATTGAAGTCAATAAAATTAATCCAATGTCACCACACTTCAATTCACATCTTCACTTGACCATAAAACCAACTTAAGTCCCAAAAGTACGATCAAAAGCGGGCCTACTAATCTCTTGAGCCAAATTAGTTATTTCTTGATTATTTTGCTAAAAAGCTCGGCTTGCATGAAAAATTTTCCCAAAGATGATTCAATGATCTTGAAATGATTTGTGACACACCCAGACTTCCAATTTCTGAATTCGATCTCAATTCCACGGTTAATTTCACTTTGGCACGATACTAGCGCGGCCCAACCTACCGGGTAGCCTTTAGAAATTTTCATGCATTTGACCTGTGGTTGATCATCTCAAGCCACAATGTACCTCTTTGAAACATTGACGACTTTCGGTTGTCGGCATAATCTCAAGGTTTCAAATACGAACACAGGGTACCCAATCGATAGAAAAGTCGGTCCAGTGTCGATCGATAAGAATTATGCAATCCGGTGGAATCACCCACACTCGATCACATGCCTTTGTCGAGTCGACCTATCTCCGGTCTCTAATCGACTTTTATTTGTGCCGTAATGACCCTTGCAGATTAGCTCGGTCGAAAGGTCGCTTTCTGGCCAAATTCTCGAGTCTAATGCATTAGAATTTCTTAACGGCTTCATCCGATAGACTAGTTTTCATATGAATGGCCTACTCAAGGAAAAGAACTATATGCGTGTCAACGAAATGCTCGTCTCAATGCATTGAAAATAGAATTGGAAAATCGGGATGTCACAACGCGTGCGAGCGCGAGACGTCGCGTGGCGGCGACGGCGACGGGCTCCGGCGGCGACGGAGCTGGCGGCGAGCGGGCAAGCGGAGGGCGGCCGATTGGGCTTGCGGCTGGCTTGGTCCGGCCGAAGCTCTCCCTCCTCCTCTTTCTCTCCCTTCCAAAGGTTGAAGAAGAAGTTGGATCAATCTCCTCCCTCCACTTGTCAAATTCTTCTTCATTTTGGCCAACCACCATGACATAGGGTGATGTCATCTTCCACTAAAATTCAAATCCCCCACAATTATCTTCAATAAGTCCAATTTCATTTTCCGCCGGGGCCTAAAACTTGTGCAACAATTTATTCAATTCCACTTAATTCTCTTCCAATTAAATCTTAATCCCACTTGAATTAAATCAAATTGACCCCCATTAATTCATTCAACACCTCATCAATCAAATTGGTATTTTTCCTTACCACTGTGGCGTACTTGCATCCCAATTTCATAATCTCTGGCTTCAACTGAATGAAAACGGCCCTATTTATCCAGTCAAAATTAAAACTCGAAAATATGGATGTCACAAGAGGTCTTGTGGTGTTTAACGTAATGGTCTTTTGTAGATTTGAAGTCAATGTGGAGATTTGTTGAGTTTTGACTTTCAAATCATTGATAATGGTATTTTAGATCATGCACTTTTATTTTAGGGTTTTTTGAACGGAGACTATAAAATAAATGTGTTTAATAGCACATCTCTAGCCCTAACCTCCATCTAATATCCCTTCTTTTGTTTTTCCTATCTTCTTGTTAGATCTTTAGATCTCGTAGCTCATTACGTGGTTTTTTGAGTTTTCGAGCTGTACTCTCATACTCATTGTTGAAGATAGTGAAACTCCTCTCTTTCATCATGATTTTTCCTGTTTTGGGTTTCCATGTATATCTTGTGTCTCGTGTAATTTCAATTTTGCTTTCATCCTTTAATTTGAGCTTTAATTGGTGCATCATTCGGCGTTGTTTTGCAACATATTCTTTTTAAGGTTTAGTATGCTTTAAATAAAGATTTTGATAAGCAAAAGTTGGTATCGTAGCCATGTTAGATTAATCTCCTAATGAATAGATGTTTTATTTGATGAAAAAATGGGAAGTCACTAAAATAAATTATGTTTTTCACATCTCTTCCAACACTTTTTAGATTATTTAGTATTTTTTTCAAGAGATTTTGATTGGCATCCTCCATTTGAAAAAGTTATAATGCAATCGATCTAAAAAGTTTTCTTTAAGGACTAGTTAAAAAATTTGAAGAAAATTACGATATTTTGGAAATCTTTTTCTGTAGGACTAGCTCTATTGGACAATATCGCTCATGTTGATAAAAAAAAAAAAGTAGAAATTAAATTTTTTTATACGACAAAACCATCACATGAACTCAAAACTCAAATTCACTTTTCTTATAAACCATAAATCTTACACGATGATCTACAAAATCTATAAATGTGCATGAAGCAAAATACTAATTTTATGTACTTTGCCGGATCTTGCAATTCAACATGGTTTGAGATTCGCGATTCGCAATTCAATTATACCAAGTCATTTTTTTAATGTATTCCTTAAATGGAGCTAATCCTTGTACATTGTTTTATCATTTGCTAATTTAAAACCCTATTCACTAGCAATCTTATGAGGTATGTGCTTTTTTCCCCCCTAACGCAGATAATGAAACCAAAGATTTTTAAGAAACTTTCCAATGTGAATAGATTAAAAAAAAAACTATGAAGGTGGTTTTTAACGTGGTACATGATAGAGGTATGCAAAAAAATTAAGAACTGTCTGGAATCAAATTGAGGGACTGATTCGATTCCCAGTTCCAATTGATTGGAACCAGTGAGTTTCGATCCAATTCTCTATTCTAAGTATGGAATCACCAACTCAGATTCAACCGGTAAGTATATATAATCTTTTTTAAATTTTTTTATGTTTTCATATCAAAACCCTAGTTTCCTCTTTGTCTTTCTCCATCTCTCATTTCACTCACTCACGGCCTCGCCTCCCTCTCTCAACTCTCACTCTCATTCTCATTCCCGTTGGCCTCTATCTCTCCCTTTCTCACTCTTGCTCTCAATCACCTCCGCCCTGTCGCTCCCTCTGTCACTCTCACCCTAGGTTGCTAGAGAAAGCAAGACAACAACTCTGAACCCATGGGCACACTGGTCTGTTTGGCAGCATAAGCGACGACACCTGAATAGTGAAGACCACCGAGTTTGACCAAGAACTAGATAGCAAAGAATCAAAGATCACACGCAGCGCGCAATGGTAAGTGAAGTGTCTAGCAGCGCTAAATCGACACCGTATGGAGGCAGTGGCGTGGGCAACGAGAGAAAGCAAGAGCAACAAAGAACGAGTAGCTTTCTTGATGGAGATCTCGGCAAAGTTTGGCATGAAGTTACTGCTTCGTCGTTAGGCAAAGCTGACGAATGGCTTGACGTCGTCACAGCAAGAAGCTGGTGTTGGGCGGTGTGGTGCTCGGCTGCGTGAGGTCCGGACGAAGCTGAGGCGCAGTGGTGCAGGATCGTGGACAACAATGGATGAATTTGTTAGGGACATTTTGACTGATTCCATAGACCCGTGTGAGAACTAGACTAGCGTTCGATTTGATTCTCAAGTGGGTCCATGAAACTGATGGGCACTGTTCGATTTCAATTTTTCAGAAGTGATTATAAATGAACTGTTCACCCTAAAACTGATCACCTTTATTTGTTGCCTTTCATCCTTCCAAAAATTTATTTAAAAATACTAAATTAAAAAATACTTCAAATACAAATGAAAAATATTTCAAATTATAAGAAATGAGCGAGCAATTAAATTACCAGCATGTCTAAATAAATCTTTACTTTCTACTTTTCACTTAATTCAAATTTTACGATGAACACACTTTGAGGTTCTTTTTTTTTTTTTTTAATAATTCAAAGTACCCGAAATTTCACAATATTTAAAGAGAAAATTTCAAATAAGGATCCAAAGTGTCATCATTTTCTCAAAAGATGACCTGAAGTGAAGTTTGTTTCAAAGAGGACCCAAAGTAATCATTTAGTCTCAAAGAATGACCTCATTTGCCTGCCGGTGAATAGATGCATTTTCGATGTATATTTCGGTGGCCTGATTATGATATTTTTGTCCATTTTTTTTTTCATTTTTGGTTGCCTTATTTATCGTCTTATTCGTCCCTTAATCACTTCTTCTTGCCCAAATCAAGAACACCATACTTGGGGAAAGGCTAGTGAGCGCCAGCCGCTGGTAAGGGCCGACGAGGGCTCGACACCCATCGCCAACAGCGAGCAAGGGCTCGACGCCCATCATTGACAGTGGATGAGGGCCATCAAGCCCTCGATAGCCATGGGGGAGGGGAGGCTATCTAAATCGAGGCCCTACAACAAGGTCCTCAAGGGCAAAAGGGGTAGCCGAAGAAGTCGTCGATCTGGGAGCGATGGTGGGAGAAAAGGATGAAGAAAGCGATGTGGGCATCCCAATCGTAGTCCTAGCAAAAGACAAGGTTGTTGGTGGAGCAGCAGGCGGAGGTGGGGGAGGATGCCCCTCACGGCCATCAACGAGGTCACCCCTTGCTGGCCCTGGGCGAGGGCTTGCCCACCTCACCGACCACTGATAAGGGTCGGCGAGGGCCTGCAAGCCCTCACTCGCAACTAGCGAGGGCTCGACGGCCCTCGCCAACCGCAATCGAGGCCACCCTTGCCAGATCTAGCGAGTGTTGGCCTACAAGCCCTCGCCCACAGTCGGTGAGGGCTTAGTGGCCCTTGCCTACTGCTAACGATGGGCGTCCAACCCTCGCCGACACTCACCAATGGCTAGCGCTCACTAGCCCTTCCTAAGTCCGATGTTCTTGAGAAGAAGATGAACAGGGGACGAAGAAAATGATGAATAGTGCCACCATTGACCCAAAATAATAATAATAAAGAACAAGACAACCAAAAATTTTAAAAAAAATAGACAAAAATATCCCTGATCAAGCTACCGGAATATGTATCGGAGATGCATTTATTCATTCGCCAGAAAATGAGGTCCTTCTTTGAGACTAAATAATCACTTTTGGTCCTTAATTGAGACAAACTCCACTCTAGGTCTTCTTTTGAGAAAATGAAAGCACTTTAGGTCCCTATTTGAGATAAACTTCATTTCAGGTCATCTTTTGAGAAAATGATGGTATTGTAGGTCCTTATTTAAAATTTTCCCATATTTAAATGTCAACACTTAAATTTTTTTGTTCGAAACCAAACGCTTAAATTTATATGTCATTTAAAAAAAATCAAAATTTAAAGGGAAAATTTCAAATAAGGGCCTATTCTTATTTTCTCAAGGTGGACATCATTTCAAATAAAGGCTTGAAGTACTCTTTTTTTATTTATTTAAATAAATACCTGAAATTGACCTTATTTTAAATAAGGGCCTGAAGTTTATATATTAGTCTCAAAGATAGGCCTAAACTCATTAAATGTGAAAGGCAATTTTGTTATCTTAAATGTTTTGAATTTTTCAAATTTTTCTTTTTGCCTGTTTTTCTTTTAAAAAAAAAACAAACAGGAGGGTACTCCTTCCTACCTGTGGCAACCACCCTGTTGTTGGGTGCAGCAAAGGCCAATGAGGTCGCTGGTGCCTTGAGGAGGGCCATGGCAACCACCCTGTTGTTGGGTGCGACAAAGGCCAATGAGGTCGCTGGTGCCTTGAGGAGGGTCGACGACTCTGGCCAACCAAAGGCTAGCGAGGTAAAACCCTTATTTAAAATAATAATAATCACTCCAAGTCTTTATTTGAAATGAAATTCATTCTGAACGCTTATTTGAGAAAATGAGAACATTTTAGACCCTTTTTTTTTAATTTTCCTTTACTTTAATTTAAATTGTATTTGGAAGAAAATACCGCCAATCAGTCGAAATTTTTTATCAATCGACGAGTTGGCAAGACTAGACCCTTATTTGTAATGGCCATTACGACCATTTTTTGATACTGCTATAGGCAGTTCAGGTTCTTATTTAAAATAAGAATCATTTAAGATTCTTATTAGAGAAAATGAAGATAGTTCAGGGTATTATTTGTATTTTCCCAAATTTAAGTGACATTTTAATTTTGTAAGAAGTTAGTTTGCTGATTCTGGACAAAAAGGCCCTTGCTTTCGCGGATGAATAGAAAGAACCTCTCTCCGTCGACCCTCAAACCCCCGAGCAACCTCCCTCCGCGCAGCACGGTGGCGCCGGCGCCGGCGCTGCTCGCCTCCTCCATCGCAGCCAGGTACCTCTCGCTCTTGCTTTCGCGCCGTCCCTCGATCATGCTCTGACGTCGTTCATTGCTGAGGTCGATTCTGATCATGGTTCGTCACCGAGACTTGGGCTGATTTCTCGTTCGGATCGTCGCCGATCTCCGATTTGCGTTGCACATTCTGGTCTGCGAGCACTCGAGTTTCGCTTCGCGTGGCCCCTCCCTACGTAGCTTCCGGTGTGGCGATATCGTGCTTTCTTGAGTAGAATTGGCTCTGATTGTAGGGAATGCGGACGGCCTCATGGACGACCGGGAAAGGCATAGGATCTTGATGGTGTGTGATTTCTTCTATCCCAACTTTGGAGGTGTGGAGAGTCATATATACTGTCTTTCTCAATGCTTGTTGAAGCTGGGACACAAGGTAAGTGATTGGCTCTGTTGCTCACTCGCTGTGTCGATTTGCAACGCGTGTTTATTTAGATTTCGACAAGGCAAGCCAGGACGTGCAATGTGACCTGTTGGGTATAATGGGGAATTTTGGTCCATTGTGTTTGCAATATCTTTATTAGATTTTGCATTTCCTTATATATTCTTAATAAATTGAATGGGCACGAGTGTTATTGGCCGGCATTGCTTCTGTAGAATTATGGCTGTTGTTGATTAGGTAGGATGTTTCCATATGTGATTCAGGTGGTGGTTCTGACGCATGCCTATGGAAATCGATCTGGCGTGAGATACATGACTCATGGATTGAGGGTTTATTACATTCCTTGGAGACCATTTCTCATGCAGAACGCTCTGCCAACATTTTATGGGACATTGCCGATCATGAGAACCATCCTCATTCGGGAAAAAATCACGCTGGTGCATGGACATTCAGCTTTCTCGACTCTTTGTCACGAAGCCTTGATGCACTCGCGCACAATGGGTTATAAAGTTGTTTTTACTGACCATTCACTATACGGTTTTGCTGATGTTGGCAGCATTCACATGAACAAGGTATTGCAATTTACTCTAGCAGACGTGAGTCAGGCCATTTGTGTATCTCATACTAGTAAGGAAAATACGGTTCTTCGGTCAGGGCTTCCACCAGAGAAGGTCTATGTTGTACCTAATGCGGTGGACACAGCCATGTTCACACCTGCTCCAGAGATTCCCAGAAGTAATGATGAAATTGTCATCGTTGTTGTAAGTAGATTGGTTTACCGGAAAGGTGCGGATTTACTGGTTGAGGTCATTCCAGAAGTATGCAGATTGTATCCTCATGTATGTTCTTCATACCACTATTTTAATTATGCATAATCATGCTTAGTTCTTTTGCCCTTCTTTTGCTGAAATAAAGTTGATGTTGTGGACGCCTTCCTCTGTAAATCAAAGCTCATGGGATATTTTTTCCATCTAAATGATAGCCATGGAGTGTTGGTGTGGAAACTCTAGGTAGGAGTCCAAGTTATGTTTCAGTCTCTAAATTCATAGTTCCTTTTCTGGAATTTCCATTCTCAGCACCTTTTTTTCCTCTGCTTATCTTGAGTTGCCAAAATGCCTGTGCATTAGATTAATGTTCAGTGCATTCCTTTGGTGGAAGAGACCTGTGATTATCAGACTATTTCCATTGCTGACTTGAGTAAAAATGCATTGCACATTATTCTTGGATGCATTCTGCTTTTATCTACCCTAGCCCACCTCTTGTTTCAGACATCTCAGTGTGCATGCATTTACTTGTATCTGTCTGTGCCATAACAATGTTTTTACTCCTATACCACCAATTGAATTGTTTTATGAACAGAGGCAGAAAAACATCAGCATTTCAGAAGATTTTATTTTTCACATTATAAGAAAAGCATTTGAAGGCACAAAGCCTGTAACCATTTTCAAAAGTTGAATTAGATGATAAAATATAAAGACTTTGAGATTTCTGCAACTCATTAGTTGGCATCTCCCTTAAGTTTATTGTGGTTTGTTAATATAGATAAATGTGTAAGAGGTGACTCAAATCTTGTTCTATTCTTTCTTCTGGACTTTTGAGGATTTTTGAATTATTTAAAGAAAACCAAATGCCTTTTCAAGCGTGAGATTCACTCTCCACCAAACTTGTTATCTCCCACTGGAATTAGTTGGATGCAGATTTAGTATATTTTGGAATCTTTAAGAAACTGAATCTGTAGGATACTTACTAGCACTTTATTGTAGCTAAGAAATGGGAATATTTTCTATTAATATGCCAGAATGAAGTATTTTTTTTTTTTGCTCTTTCCACATGCTTTTCACATTGCAGGTGTTTTCCTTTGTAGGTTTAACATATTGCAATTGCTTCAAAGGCTTTTCCCATAGATGAGTGCCTTCATGCAAGTATCTTTAGGATATTTATCAGCTGAAGTTTTATATAGATATGTGATTTATGAATGATGTACTGTCACTGTTAAGTGATTTTTGTTTGGCTTCATGCTCTCAAATTTTGCCATGTTACATGTCAAGGTACGGTTTGTGGTTGGGGGTGATGGACCCAAACGAGTTAGACTGGAGGAAATGAGAGAAAAGCATTTCCTTCAAGACAGAGTGGAAATGTTGGGTGCCATACCTCATTCTCGTGTACGCTCTGTACTGATTTCTGGCCACATTTTCTTGAACAGGTATAAAGTATCCTAGGAAGCTATGAACGCTTTCTTTTTCAGCTTCATATAGTTCCCTCTTCTCATAGGCCAGTGAGTTATGCTCAATGTTTTATATAAGTTGAAACTTCTACCCCTCCTTCCTTAAAATACCAAATTGTTAAGATCTGATTGTTATGTGTGCGTGTGTGATTGTTACGGTAGTGAGGCTTAGCCTTGGTAAGCTGCCCAAGTATTGATTCGAAATATGACAAATGAAAGACATATATAGTAATTAGTACTATGTGGATCATGAAGTGTTTGAAAGATTGGAAAAGTCTAGTCATGGAGGAGAGAAGACCTTGTTCCTTCTCTTTTTTTCCCCCTTTTTTCTAGTTGTTGTGCTCCTTGCACTATGGTTTAAGTTATGGGAAATAAACTGGGGTTGACCTTTTCCTTCATAGGTCACCTCTTGCATTTTCATCTTCCATTAACATAGCAAATGATAGATTAAGTAATATGATCTAAAGGAAAGATCTATGACTGGTTACCTTGTTATCCTTATACATATTAAGACCTACTTTGTGTTTACAATGCAAAATCATGTTGAGATTTTCTCCAACCTTTGTTTTTTTCTTTTTTGTAATTTTGTTTGGATTGTCCTCTCTAAGGATTATATTAGTTTTTCATGTCTGATTTCCAACTTACTTTCTCTACAGTTCTTTAACAGAAGCATTTTGCATAGCCATTTTAGAGGCTGCCAGTTGTGGACTATTGACTGTCAGTACACGTGTGGGGGGAGTGCCAGAGGCATGTTCTCTTTTATTATAGCAATTAATTGCTTAAAATATATCCTGAAACAAGCTAATAATTTGTTTGTGCTCTTTTAGGTTCTACCAGATGACATGGTTGTACTTGCAGAACCTGATCCTGTTGACCTGGTGCGAGCAATCAAGAAAGCAATTACTATACTTCCCACGATTGATCCACAAGATATGCATAAGCGTGTAAGTAACGTCTTAAGTGAGGCAACTTATTCTTCTTCAGTAGCCCAATTTGAATTTCTTTTTGCTGTCAGGTGAAGAAGCTCTATGATTGGCATGATGTTGCTAGAAGGACAGAGATCGTATATGACCGTGCTATGAGATGCCCCAATCAAAATATTTTGGAACGGCTCGGCCGGTATGAGATTTTCTAATACCAAATTATAGTTTAGCTCAGGCATCCATAAAATCATGTGATTTATCTGCATATTGGTTTTATACTGCAATAGATAATTTGAGAATAAAAATTCTTATTTTGCCCAAAAAATTGGTTTTGGATAAAAAATCAAAGGATTATGCCACGTTTATGTCCCAGAGGTTGTCATTCATTGGTTTCTTTTATGGCTTAGAAGGATGAGGGCATGGCCACATGTCGTGGGCCAGGCTGTCACTGATTGTCTATAGAAAAGTTGCTGTTTTTGGAAAACTTGGCTGAAGCGAAGTTGCTTAGTGTTTGCTGTAATTGAGTAGTTGACATATTTCGAGACATTACAGGGGTATGATTGCAATAGGTCTGTTCAGAGCAGTGCTTTCTGCCATTTGGACGTTCTTTTGACTAGCGTATGATTGCAATAGAATTTGCATTGCTACTAATCAGCTGCTATCAACCAACTTTTGATCAGGTACCTCTCATGTGGATCCTGGGCTGGCAAGCTGTTTTGCTTGGTCATGATCATCGATTTTTTGTTGTTTTGTCTTTTGCAATTAGTTCAGGTATCCACATGTTCCTTTGGTACCTTGACCTCTCATTGAAACCGTGCTGCAGAGACTTACTTTTCTTTCATCTTCCGTCAGCCTGCGAATGATATTGAAGAAGTTCCCGATATGGTGATGTCCCTCGGTGAGGGTGGCAGTGCAGGAGATGATATTCCAGGGCAGAGCTCAAGATGATGGTCGACCACTTGTCAATGGCCTCATTTTTTTCATTTGTCGCTATGTGAAACTCACGCCTTTTAGATACTTAGGACAGAGAGAGCTCAAGGAATTTTGTCAATAGGTGAAGTGCACGCCTCTCGAGATGTTCGATCTCAGATCTTGCGTTTAGTCTGTTCATGGATTTAATGTAAAGACACCTAATTACTGGAATCTCTTGTACGTTTAGGACGTGTACGGGGTAATACTGGTAGAAATATTCGTACAGCATCAGGTCACATGTTGCCATAAAAATCAGGCCAGAGACATGGTTAAACCGCAGAAGTGTTGCGAGATCGATTTGGGAATTCAGAAGGCTTTCTATGGGGAGAAGAACACTAAAAGTATCTTAAATTATGTATGGCACTCATTTTAATGTCATAACTTTCCATTGGTTCACTTAAATATTAAAATGGAGAAAAAACTATCCTTAAATGCCAACGGTAAGATGTTTCAATCAAAATAATTATGTGGTTCTTACAATTAAAAAAAATAATTGAGTTCACGTGGACTGGTCAAACGGCATCGCTTAGTCCAACATGGCTGGGTTGGGCTAAACTGTACCATGTTGTTGGCCAAAAACAATGACGCACGATGCTACTCAAAATGAACGATAATTAAGACTTTGATCGTGTAGTCTCATCGTCAACACCGCTTTCTCTATGAACACTACTCACCCTTGCTTGCTTATCGCTGCTTGCTCGTTGCCCGTCGCTCGCTTGCTTGCTGTCGTTGCTCCTTGCCTCATTGCTTCCAATCAGTTAGGTTAACCATAAGTGATACTCTTTGAGTGAGTCAATCGAAGAGAAAAAAATTAAGGGTTTAGGAGGAAAAAATTAGGGCTACTCAATACATCTATACTCACAAATTACCCAATATAAATACATATTATGATAGACAGAGAAACTTATTCTCATCACTCACTTTACATTCGACTACAAAATAGGTTACTCAAATAAACAACAATACAATTAATACTTGATAATACTTTCTTTCAATTTTCATTCTTGAAACTTCATTCTTCAATTGGTTGGCCAAAGATTTTGAAGCAATTATTCAGGCCTATATTGAGTTGACATCCTCCAACTCACCCATTATTGTAATTGAAAGTTCATGTAGTCATTCATATAGCTCCAAGATCACCTCTCTCACTCAATTAGAAAATTTCGTATCAACCCATTTGAAATATTTGTACTTCAAGTCTTCTCTATACCCGGCACATCCACGGAATCTTCTCTAGAAATTCAATCGAGTCCAAGATGTTCTTATTAGACTCGGTAATCCACAATAGTAGTAACCCTTACCTTCTTCTTCACTTCATTGAATCAAATTTGAGCGGCTATTGAAGCTCCCGCCCTTCATTTACAAGATTAAGTTGTTGATTTTGGAGGCAACTTGAATTTAGGGTGTGATCTTGGTGGAATGGCCGGCTAGGGCTTCAACTTTGGGTTCCTCTTTCAATTTGGGGATTTAGGGTTCTTATTTGATGGAAAGTGAGAAGACAGCATCGTTTGTGGTTTGATTGCTAACTAAAGCCTCCGACAAGCCACGACAACTTAGGAAATTAATAAATAAATAAAAATCCACATCAAATTTCCAACCAAGTAGATCAATAATGGCACTAAAAAGATCGTTTTTAAAAAAATTTGGCACTTAAAATAACCGACGAAAAGTCATGGCATTAAAGTTAACGCTGTATATAACTTAAGGCATTTTTGGTGTTGTTCTCCCCTTTGCATGAGCTTGTGGTTCACGACTTGTGAAGAGGAAAGAAGAGAATTGAAGGAGGATTGAACGAGGAAAACCAGTACAACGAGAGAATGGTCTCTTGATTCTCTTGACCAATTGCGACGTAAACTAATCGATGATTTTGTCGATTTCGATGGTTGAATTATCGGCAATTGACTAACTAACGAAATCGACGATGGTTGAGGTAACTGGTGAGAAATACGGTGCATTTTACATAGGACGAAAACTTCGTTGCCCATGCAAAAACAGCATCATTAGATGTTGCGGTTTTACAAGCTCATTTATAAGCCCCAATGTAGAGAAAATTACTAAAACAATCTTAAATCTATTGTAATTTTTTTCAATTTGATCTTAAAACTTTATTTTTGGCAAGTTCAATCCTAAACATTTTACATTTATACCAATTCAATTTATTCAATCAATTTTGAGTAAAAGTATGCTCAAAGTGCCAAAAGTTGGCACAAATGGACATTTGAATGCCAAAAGTTACAAAAGTAACACTTAAGTGCTAAAATCGAAGAGAAATGATCACTTAAGTGTCAATCCAGCCAAAATGCTAACGTGCGCAATTTCCGACGGAATAAGTGCAAAACGGCATCGTTTTACACGTTGACGTGGCCAGACAACACAAAAACGACGCCGTTTTGCATTCTCTTAGCCGGAAATTGACACGTCAGCATTTTGGCCAGATTGGCACTTAAGTGATCGATTTCTCTTCGATTTTAGCACTTACATGTCACTTTTGTAACTTTTGGCACTTAAGTGTCCATTTGTGCCAACTTTTGGCACTCCAGGAATCCGAATGTCATCAATTTTGGCTAGGTGACACTAACGTAGACGCGGGACGATGCTGATATGTCAATTTTTTTCAATTTTTTTTTTTATGCATTTTCTTTCTCTTTCTCATTTTTGGTTTTTCTTTCCTTCTTCCTTTGGCCGATCGCCAGTCTAGCGATTGGCTAGAGGCTAGGGCCAACGAGGCTTGCCCTCACCAACAAGGCTAGCTCTCACCCTCGCCATCGCAACATTGGGTGAGATCAAGCTCACCCTCGCTAGTCAAAGGAAGAAGGAAAGAAAAAAAAAAAAAAAAAAGAGAGAGAGAAAGAAAAAAGGGAATTTTAAAAAAATCGAAAAAAATAAATATATTTAAAAATTGATTCGTCAGTGTTGGTCAAATGGCCAGCATCCATGTTAGCGCTGGCTAACCAAAATTGGCCAATGGATGGAATTAACACAAATACAAATAATTTATGACTGAATTGGAAATATTACAATAGGTTTAGAATTGTTTTGATGATTTTCCCCACTAAAGATTCAAACTGATTTTTTATCTTGTTGCTAGAGGTTTCCTAATTAATAATCAAGAATATCGGTAGAAAAAAAAAAGAATTATCATACTTGCGATAGTGAAAATCCCAAATGATAGACTTGTCATACTAAGTCTAAATTAATTAATGTTATTGAAAATCTCAAATTAGTTTACTTGTGCCACATTTATTTCAATTATTTTTCATGATATGAAAAATAATGCCAATGTGGTAAGTTCATGCCACTTTTACTCTAAACTATTTTTTAAAAAAATAGAAATTTTAGTAGATTTTTTAAACTTGAGGGTAAGTTTTACTAAAATTTCTAAGTTTTTTAATAGCAATGTAGCAAAAGAGAACTCAATATTTCAAAAGTTGGCCTAAGCATGAAGTGATGTTGGTCGATCGATTCCCTCTGCTTTTGTTCACTCCTCCTGGACGCTTCGCCTCGGAGTATTGGATGAAACCGAGTCAATTCCTTAACAACCTCACCTTATCTAAGGCTGTATTTTCTTGGAGCAGTCTTTGTGCCAACCTTTGCTACGTACAAAAAAATAAAACTAAATATAAGCAAGACTTTTAACCCAAGATTAATTGCATCCTAAACTCTGAGAACCTTGCTTTCCGAGTCGGGATCGACTCTTTAGAGAACGGGTTATCTACTCTTAGCGTTCAAAGCGAAACCTTTCACCCTTTTATCTACTAAGAGATTTCACTTGGAAAAGAAAATATTCCATCCATAGCCATGGGTTCCAGTATACGAGATGCTGTAGCACACCAATTACATATTGTTAACTGCTAATGCACCTTTCTTTTATCAAATCTCAGGGACATGGTCTAATCGGGAAGGTAATATTTAATCATGGTGTTGGATCCCAAACTTCTATGGATCCCTCTGTTACCGGGTTTCCTCAGTCTCTGAAAGAGCTCAGCGGCCGTGAATGGAGAGAGCATTCGCCATTAACTCAAGAACATGAGTCTCCCACAAAAGCTCATCGAATCCTGCCCTGACCCAAAAAGGACCGCCCCCGCCCAAGGTTAATGGCCGAGACCCTCAGGTCTGCCCGCCATTGATATGTGCTCATCGTCTTTTCCGGCTCACTGAAGATCTTGGATTCAAAACTCCTGGAGACCGTAGAGTGGAGCCTGCGCCAAGTTGAACCAGAACCGTCTATAGTCGCACCCATAAAGGAGGCCGGCCTTATGTTCCCAGTTTCTTGATGTCCACCAACAAAATCTTCCTTTTTCTAGACGCCGATGGCTTTTGCCAAGGCAAAGAATATGCAGAAACACGTGTTCTAGAAGGAATAGTTTTGCTCATTCAGGAAATAACAATGCATCATACTTTTTGGAACAGAGCTCTCTCTGAGTAAGACTGTTAGACACAGGATATCCTCAAAGGAGGCCCGAATAGTCATAATATCATGTGGTGCGGGGATACCTCCATATCATAATGTATATATATTGATTAAATGACTACACGAGACATGCGATTGCAATCACATGCTCCAGTTGAGAACTCCATGAAAAGAGTGCAATTTTCTGAGGAGAAGAAAATAAAATGCCATGCCTAGCTGTACTGTGAAAGAATTCCACAGGATGAAACCATTTTATTCAAAGAATAAAGCCAAAAGGAAAAGTCTCGGGCAAGGTCAGGAGATGTACAACTGAGCCGAGGCCGGTCGAACAAGAAAGATTGAAGCTCCTCCCTTTGTTATGCGAACTATGAAGGCACGTCCTGGAAGTACATAACAGAAAGATAATAGGAGTTCCTCTACAGTGATTGAGTCAGCTCCATTACTTTTGGAGAAGAAACGGAACCTATCAGACCCTCTGTCTGTGATATTCCTCTGAAGACTCCAAGTGCTTGTTTCAAAACATCCGCCGTCCTTTCTTCTTCTTCTTCATCTTAGACGGAGATACATCTGAATTCATGGCATGACTCAAGTAAAGGATCGTAATATTAACAGAAAAACTATGAGGGCAACCTACATCTAGGATTCCATGGCCTCTGATAGGATTAACAATAACACAAAATTAATTGCACCTAGTAGCTGAGAAGCAAACAATGATCGCATCCTTAGAGTTGACGCTTAATTTCATGCAATACTTTGCCTTGTCAGGCTAAATCCCCATAAATATTGTTCGGAGCCTGTTTGGAATGGATCTTTGCCTTTCCAAGTTATGCCTTCGCACTTTTTATAGCCATGTTCTCTTTAATTGAAGACGTAAAACAGAAGCACATCAATTCACCACCCACTAAAAGGGTAATCTTGGCATTCCGTACCTGTATTTTAACTCAAAAGCCAGAAGCTCCACCCAACAGCTGGGGGAGCATCTTCTGCTTATGGCTTCTACTTGAGTTGCGAATTTTGCTGTTGGCTTTTTGATTAGCTCTCAATGCCAACGGCTAATTTTGATGAAAAGCTACAAACTAAAATTAGAAATACTGCCCTTTTCTCCAATAATGATCTTCATTTTTATTTTATTTTTTGGCCTTAAATATGAGAAGTCAATTACCCACATTTTAATATTTCCCCATGGAAACGAAAGTGACTCTTCTACTAAAAATATTTCAGATATAGTTATGCCTTATTGCAACAACGCAGAGAGATTATAAAACTGAGTGGTTCCAATTCATTCCAGAGAGATGAATCAAATTGGTCCTGAAGCATATGTAGTTACTAAGTTCCAGAAAGCAAACATGAGGCCTCATACCTCCCTCCAGGTATATTGAGTTGTAATGCACCTCTGCCCAAAAACTCAAGAATATAACTGCATATGGAGCATTACCAACAAACAATGGTGTCAATATAAATTATTTTACAGCAATCAATATAGCTATCTTGGGCATTTGACAGCATTATGAGGAGCACGGAGGATTAAGCTAAATCTAACTTGTAATTCAAATGCATAAATGTATTTTGCTAGGATGGACTTGTTTCTGTCCCAAGAAAAAAGTTCAAGATGGATGTACCTCGTTTAGACTTTTCATCATTTGGAAGAATCTCAATGTAGCATGTGTCCTTGAAAGAAGTTATGACAAATATTTTAACGCCAAGCTGCAAAAAAACCATCGACATGCATTAAGACATTTCATTGCATCTCAATCAATGCATTGGCTGAAAACCTTTTCAATTACGTAGTGGTCAAACATCTATGCACTTACCTTTAGTTATAAGAACAAAGTTTAAAATGATGCAAGATTTCAAGTACAAAGTTCTACATCTGATTCTTTACCAAGCAGTCATGAAAGCATCAGGCCCCAAAGGAAAAGAATAGGAATCCAAACTCAGCATGACTTAATCCCATCACCACCTGACCCCAAGTTTTAAGTTCCTAGGCATTATAGACTGGGCCAGGGTAAATTTAAAAAAAAAAAAATCTAGAATGGAAATCATTATTTGTGGAGGAGCTCTAACCACCCGAGTAAAGCTGATCAATAGTAATAATACACAATAAAAGAAATATGTACCATGTCTGCAGCAGCCTGCAATGTGACATGATCACCCCATTCACCAGTCCTATCGTCATACACAAGTAGAAAAAATCAGCGGTTTCCAGGAGAAAGAAGACTTGTTGAGAGTAGAGAGTGGAGAAATACTTAGACATCTTCTCCAAATAGTCATCATAAGCCATAGGCACGTATCCCTCATATATCTCTGGGCAAGACTTCAGCTGATATGTCAAAACAACATGATGGAAGGAGTATTACCATCCAAGTATGCAAAGGGTTATGCAGCAACAAACTTGGATGAACTAATCATTCAAAAAAAAAAAAAAAAAGCAAACATGGATGAAATAATTTGGTCATATGAAAATGGATAAGTAACCTGTTTAACGATATCCTGTCTTATAAAGTCATGGTGCTCGGCGGTGTCATAGATCTGATCAGACAGGGCTCGGAACTGGAAGCATTGAGAAGCTAATTAGATACAGTCCGCATGTTACTTTAAGAACCACAGCTTTCATTACCACCAGACAGGCAAACAGAACCCATAGAGAATCACTAAATGGTGATATATTGAGGAAAATAAAAGCATTGTGTACTAGTACTGTATAAAGTCAACCTGTTATGCAATTGAGTGACACAGACTGAACAAGGAAAGAAATCCAACACTTTTAAATCAGCAATTTATGTTCTAAGTTAAACCAAAAACTAAACCAAAGTTCAGAGGATAAGCAAATTATTCACAAGGCAAACTCTACATGCACGAAACCACCAACATTAACTCAATAAAATCGTAGAATTAGAAACTTTAAGTAGTTTTGTGGTCTAGGGTTAGCAGATGGACCTAAGCTAGACTTAAAGTTCAGTTATAGGTATAACTTGCTTCTCCCCGATGCAACATCTCATTATCGAGAGTCCACTGGTATTAGTTCAAACGATAAACCTAGCAAATATGCAATTTTTTTTTTTTATTGGGCAGTTAGACAAGTACACCATCTCCTTCAAGAATCAATTAGAATCTCAAGTCCATTTTATGGCACAAGCCCAAAAAAAAAAAGAAAGGAACAGAAAAGAAATCGTCACAAGGGTCCATTTGTTTCATGAAAAGTAGACAGTTCAGAAAATATTTTCCTAAATCCGATACATCGCTTGCAATAAAAGATTAAAAAATAATATTTTTATCATCAAAATAAAATGTTTAGGGATAGACTATCCTCGATATGGAATACAGTGTCTCTTGACTATTTTTAAATGACACAAGTGATCATCTTTGGAAAAATATTTTCTGGTCATTGGTTTCCCATAAAACAAACGCACCTTAATTAAAACAAAAAACACAAGCTCCTTGTCTCTCTGCTCACTTTCTCGTCTCTTTCTCATGACCCCCTCTTCTCTTCCCATCCTGCAATCTCGCCCCATGCAGCTCGCAACAATCTAGTCATGATCAAACTACTCTCCTGCTTGGTGAATGCACAGAATTACTGCAATTGTTGTCAACGTGATTTTATTCTTAAACAGCAATAGAATGGCTGCAGCTTTAGGTGAGTTTCCTACTCCCAGCACTCCAACTCAGCGGACCTTCTTCCATTAGCAGACTAGGATGAAATCCAATTAAAAAAATCCTAGCATTCCCCAGTCTGTAATTTGCTCTAGCCATTTACTCGTTCCTAAGTCAAATTAGTTTCCTAAAGTCGAAAATTGAAGCTTAAAGATTAATCTTTCCTTAAAATAATAGCAAGACCTACAAATCCAGTTCCTATCCTGATGACCATTACTTAATGCATTCACCATTTGATAAATTTATTTAACTGGGGGCATGCATACTGAATTGCAATTTTTATCTGGACTGCTGAACCATGATAGATAAAGAAGCAAAAAAATGGGAAAACATAGCATGCCTCTAATAGGAAAGGATTACACAGTCCTTGGTGAGGAGTGTAAGCTTAAGTTGAGAGCTTACATTGGGCAGACATGTGAGTATAAGATCTAAATCACAAAAATCCTCCTTCAATAAACTAAGACAGGTTTCTGTAAAATCTCAAAACTCAAGACACAAACCTGACAGTTACCATCTCCTTGAACTTTGCGCTCCAACAGACGATAAAGCTGCAATCTGTAGAAGGAAAAGTCAGGCTTCATATGCTATTCATGTCATGGGTAATGGATTCTTTCAAACATCAAAGGTAGTGCTTGAAGATAAAGTTGTAGAATAAGAGAAGAAAAAAAGAAGAACTAGTGTATCCAGTAAAAGGACAGAATACCTCTCAAGTAGCCGTTGATGATCTAAAGTCGCTTCATCAACTGATGGAATTTCACCATTGGTTTTTGGCACGTGCTGCAAAAAACCAGCAAGAAACTAATAATTCAAGCAACTAAGATAAAATATAGTCCAGCAGACCAAAAGATCAAATTTGAAATATTAAAGGAAAGAAAATGAGAAAAAGGAAAATCATATTGTGCTTTGTCAATTGAAGGTAGTTAAAAAAGAATCTGACTCCTTCACCGAAAAAAAAAAAAAAAAAAGAATCTGACTCTCTGTACTTCCAACAAGAGTAGAGGAACAGCACAACTAAAGAGAGGCACGTAGATCCCCAATAGAAATGAAAAGAAGTAAGGAGTAGTTCTCATCAGTGCTGCAAAGGACATGGTGCATTTAATGCAGAAGGAAATTTCCAGGATACTATCTAACTGGAAAGTAAATTCCTCCAATTATATAAGATACGTAAATTTAATCAAAATCCAACACATCAAGTTACAGAGTCAAATGCAATCTGAATATTAGACTCTTATAGGTGGTATTTATCAACTCTTGCACTTGGAAACAGCATGCATAGCAAATTCAACTTCTCAAAAGAAGAGGTCAATCCCATTGGTTCTTAAAAGATTAAATATCTCCCCAAATGATAGGGTGAGAACTTGCTCACACTTTGCAAGCAAAAAGGAAATATAGCAATTGCAATTAATCAAAGGCGAGAAAAGGCCTGCTGTTGCGGCAAGTTAAGATAGTTAAACATCTCTTTGATGAATGCAAAACTCACCGGAACACAAATCATCTGATTTAACCTCCTTCCCAGTTCGCCATCAGAGGCATACTCATCTGGCAGCTCTAAGGAATAT
The DNA here is from genome assembly GCA_016097545.1 of Eucalyptus victrix. NCBI lineage: Eukaryota > Viridiplantae > Streptophyta > Magnoliopsida > Myrtales > Myrtaceae > Eucalyptus > Eucalyptus victrix. The sequence goes on from CM027844.1 coordinate 34,244,156, forward strand.
GGCCAGTCCTCCCTGTAGCAAGCCTCTTCATCAGGGCTAGAACATGAACTGGAATGTAAGATAGCTTCTGCTTCCTCCTGTCCTGCACAATGGACAACTAATTAACAGACAACTCGAAACATAAAGTGTATATCTTAATATGGTATCGCAAAAGTTCAAGCTGTTTTCATGCTTAAGAAAAACCTGAAGCATAGTTTTGAATAGATTGGTCAGGCCAATCGTGCAAGAAGAAAGGTGGTTGCAACTGTTCCGGTTCTTCATGCACAGATTGATCTGCTTCTGTAACAGTGAGCTGAGATAGTTCCTCTTGAAGAACACGTGCTATAAGTTCATCACTATCCACATTCACACATTCCATGCTATAATCATCTTCCTCGAAGTAGGGTCCCTGATAGTAGTCTAAATTATCCTTAGTCACGGTGCTACAGTACCCGCAATCGGAATACGGATTGCTGTCAAAGAGCTGGAGACCCCACTGAAAAATTCATGATCTTGATCGTGCGAAATCATCTTCCCTTGTTCAAAACAGAAGGCTCAAGCGATGCTCTTCATTAGTTGAGAAGGTAGCATCCTAACCCAGTAGAACAATAGCAAGGAGATCCCATCCTGCCACAACTAACAGTCATGCCCTGTGTAGCCATCCCCTAAATCAACAGACAGATCCCTGCCCATTCTTCGAAGTACTCCTGCCTCCACATCCATCCTAAGAAAAAATGTCAACATAATCAGCGCAATGCGAAATCTGAAGGCCATAGTCTCGCGCCAGGTGCATGAGGAGAACAGATTACAGCTCGAACACTCGCGATAAAGAAACGATCTTTGGGTAATCTACGACAAAACCAAACGAACCCATTTCGTCAGGATACGCCATCGATCAAACGGAACTGCTCCTAGAAACGGCTGCATATGACTCCTACATCGAAATGTGGGTCTTCAGGAGCCTATTTGGGCAGTCAACTAGAGAATGCAGCAGCTAAAATTTCTATAGACAACAAATCTACGATCCACATTCCCCAGGGCAAAAGCGCTCTGGGTAAATCAAGACCAGCCCACCAAATTCCAACGAGAACATCACGCGCAAATGTAAAAAGGAAAAACCAAAAAGAAGCAAAAGGACCGAAGCTCCCATCAAATCACCATCGTCATTCAGCCATGTCCAGCTCAAGGCACTCGGACACTCTGGTCGGGAAAAGAAGACGAGAAAAAAACGAAGGCCAAGTGGCGGAGCGGCAGCGACAAGCAGCAGCACCCACCTGAAGCGTGAACCAAAGCTACCTGAGGCGGTCCCCTTATAGAGAGAGAGAGAGAGAGAGAGAGAGAGAGATGCCGCGCGTGGATAGAGAACGAGAGACGCGCCCAAGAGCGAGAGAGAGAGACAGCAACTCCGCCGGAGTCACGACATGGCAATGCGCTGCGAAATGCGCGTCAAGCGCGCTAGCCCCGAGCAGTGGTAGCAGCCGAAAGATGCAGCAGCAGCAGCAGCAGCAGCAAGAGCAGCAGATGACGGAAGAAGAAGAAAGGAGGAGGAGGAAGAAGAAGAAGGAGCGGTCGAACGGTCAACCATTTCGGTGCCGAAGGCTTGACGGCGACGACGACGGCGAGGGATGGGGGTCTGGGGAGGGGGCCGTTAGTTGACGGCGAGAGCATCTTTTCTCGTGGCGCCAACTTCTCTCTCTCTCTCTCTCTCTCTCTCACCGCGTCGGTCAGGCGGCGGGTCCCGCCCTGCCCCCTCCTCCTCATCTGTGGTCCCATCTGCGGCGGCCAATGGCGGGGCGAAACGTGCTGACCTCAGGGGGGAACAGGTGGGGCCCGCCCGTCGCGCACATGCATCCAGGATTCTCGTGTCGTGCGTCCTCCTTTTGATGCTGTTTCCTGTTTCGGGTCATCGCCTCCGACCCCCTCTCGTCGGGTTGTCGGTCCCTCGTTCGATCGCGCGCGTTCCGAAATTTTCTTCTTTTTTTTTTTCGCTTTTAGCTGGTGAAATTCGTCGCAATTTCACCCTTCGTCTTCCGAATTTGAAAATTGTATGCATCATCGTTCGAGATAACGCCGAATCTGTCCGCCTGTCCTCGATCAGATCAGAGCTCAGATCGATAAATCACTTTCCATGGCTATACGGATTCCAATCATTCCATCCCGAAATTTGCACCGCCTCGGTTAATCACAAGATACAAAACACGTGAAGTAGAAGCCGTCGTCGAGCTGGCCGGGCTCGGGCTCAGGCTCCGGCTTGGGCTGGGGGCGGATCGGGTGCGAGATTTGGGGCCTAACGGGTCGTGCAAATCCACGCATAGAATGAAATTAGATCCAAGCTTTTTGAGATATGTCCCCGGCTGGGCGGCTGGGGATCGCGTCCGAATGTGAAGCTATAGGACTCTCAATGCTTCTAGTCCGAATACATAGTTTCGGGTCCGAAACTCGGCAACCATTGTGACTTTCCACATGAATTGAATTGGGAGCAATGGAAGATCAGTGAACTCAGCCGTTTCAGAAGACTCCAAAACATCGACACCTCAAGAAGGTCGAAATTGTTCGACATTCTGCATTTCTACGTTACAAGTCCCACCACTTCCATTCCGAAACAAAATTGACATTATAAGTCAATTCCAAAGACAAACGCATTCGATACAGAAAGTCTGATTCTAGTAGATAAAATGGGGTATGGTTACTTGAGACCGAAGTAGGAAGAAATTGATAAGCCGCGGTATTGTTTTAATCGCTCCAGGTTCTCCTTCATAGAGTTGGTTCCGCATAGAGAAAAGAAGGCCCTCCAACTAACTTTAAGCACGGATTTAACCCGTGCCTTGAGCCTCCCGATCAACATCAGCTGGATTTGTGCCAACAAGCATCATGAATCTTTAGGTTGGTCGTGGTCCTGATAATCAAAAACTAGAAGTTGTGTGAAAAAGAGATTCAACAAGTTATGTGGCTCAAGATGCAAGTGCGAGTTGTTTGGGAAGCGGAGAAAACTTTGCCTTCTTCTGAAACAAGAAGTTGTGCTCCCAAATGCGGTCACCTTTGGTGACAAAATCAAGATATGTGCAGGGATCGGAGTTTCATTTCCAAATCATATTCCCCATGAATTTAAGAGCTGGAACGCCCCTTATCTCAGCATCAAATAAGGGTGCCTCCACCACACTTAATCGGGCAAGCTCGGGATCTGTTTTGATCATATCAAGGGCGTGCAATTGATCCTGCAAAAAAATTTCGGGATGCCACTTTAGCAGCAAAGATTATGGAGAAACTAGCAAGCATATGTTTATCTAAGTAAAAGTCGAGGACATTCCACAAGTTCAAGTCCGTTATTCTAGTCTGGATAAGAAAAACATCCGTGTCCGCTCCCAAAAGAATTATGGTCTTGTATAAGTTTAAATTGTACCTTCCTCCTCACAGAACAAAACTTGCACTCTGATACCGTCTGAGGAAGGACCTGATTAACAATGAGCCTCTGGACAGGAACACTTTCCTTCCTCAGGGATGCACACAATCTCGATGATTCACTTATCGCCATAACCTAGAAAGGTGTCCAAAAATTGACAAGAGCATCCCAAAAAAGTCAACATATACACAGCTGTTATGAGAGAAACGCGGAGACCAAACACGCACAAAAGGTCGAGTGGCCAAGTCTATTTTCCTTTAAAATCCAAGGCTTAAAAAAAAACAGTGTTTCCTTTGCAATTTCAGTACATAGTACACATACACATAAATCCACACTATGGATATAACATGAAATGAATTGATGTTGAAAATGACCTGAAACAAAAATAATTAGTGTCTTATGCATGTTAAATGGCCCATTGCCAAAAAGTGGTAGATGCCATCATTCTAATTCACACCTCATGTGTATTATTAAAAGTTTATACTCAAAAACATGCTGAGGAAGCACATGTTCAGGTCAAAAAAAGAATATGGAGTCAGCAAACAAGCTAAAAGAATACAAAATGACATGCACTGTTCCCAGTGCAGAATCATATGCATAAGGTTGTGTGCTTTAACTTTAAAGATGGAGTAAAGAACAGTTTGCTTGAATTGTGGAACAGTTTGTTAACAAGATAGCATCTTCAGAGAATAAGGAAAATTACGGAGATTGCACCATCAATTGTGGTAACATCACATGGATATTCTCTAATTTTCTAAAAACCAAAACATCACCTATCCCGACCTTATTTATTCATGCAAAGAGGAATAGCTCTTACATGGTTCTTTGTCTTGCTTTTAAAAGGGCTATATTATAGACATGGAAAACTGTAGTCTTGCTGTGCTCTGTTTTGATTATTCAGGAGAAAAGCAAACATTCGGTTTGACATGAGAAAATATTGGAACTAAAAACACATCGCAGTTCAAATTTGAAAAATTTCTCCTCATCTTTCCACACATCAAAGGCTGTGATAAACAACATAATAAAAAGGATTACCGCAGGAATTGTCACTATGATGAACTCCATCATGTCTGGGTCATGAAAAAGGTCTCGAACTTTTCTCATCCTCTCCCTCAGTTGGTCAAGTTTGTCAGACTACATTTGATATCATATAATAATGAGAACTTTCAATGCAATAGATATAAATCAAAGATACCATCTCACAATGCTTTACTTACAACATCCTTCTGCTCTTCTTGTTTCCCAAAAACAGATTTGATGGCTGCAGTTGCAGAAGCTAACTTCTTCTTCAGCTGATATGGGTATATTTATTCAAAGCATAAATGGTTATGAAAATACAAAATCAGACATTAAGATTGAAATTTAAAACTTGAACAATTAATTCTATTCACCACCATAAACATTTGCACTGAAGCTTCAACCATTGACAAAAGCATTTGTCATTTTCCTTTTAGTATCAATTGTTAATATTCCGGCAAACATATAATAGAGGACAACTAGAATGAAATGTATGAGCATAACTTGATATGAGACACCACCTAAACTTATGCTGTGAAGGGTACATATAAGGCAAATGCAACATACTTCTATTAATGCAGTTGCACCACATGCATAATTTTAGGACAGTTACAAACCAGAAGATCCATACCTTCATCATTTTGCCAAGGGATGCATCCAGGAAATCAGGCAGGGACAGCAGACGAAGAGTATGGCCCTAGCAACAAATTTATGTAGTAATAAGACAAGAATAACACAAAACTTAAGCTGATTGCAGAATATCAGAAAAAAAAGTTTCTACAGCATGAACTTTCACTCACTGTGGGTGCTGTGTCGAAGACAACACGGGTGAAATTACTGTACTCTGGGGATTCAACAAACTGCATAACCTGATTACAACAAGAAAGTCAGGAGGAAGATTAGAACAAGGATGGGATTCTCCAATGCGTATTCTAAGCTACAGGAGATGGGACGTGCCTTAGAGATTGAGATAGCTTCATCCAACCCAGGTGGAGGAGTGTCCAACAACTCATCTAGTTTTAGGTCTCCTAACTGAAGCATTAAGTGTAACAAGATAAGTAGCAACACCAAAACCAGAAATAGGTAAAATGAAACGAACAAAACAAAGTAGAACAGAAAAAAGATTCAAAGGGATGATCATATTATGTTGTATATTGTGAGCTCAAGCGACGTATTTTCTTTGGATCATCAAATAGAAGTTACTGAAGTCTTACCTGGTCAACCATTGCACCCAGACCCATGCTATCCATTAGATCTTTGATGCCACCGCCATTATTTTTTTGACTTGCCGTGCGGAACTCTTCCCTGGACTTCTCAGGGTTTACCTGCAACGACATGATAACTGATGATGTGTATCAATAATGGGCAAGTGAAGCGAAAAAAATTCATCATGAGCAACTTCTCGAACTATCAGTCCTCAAGCTAACCAGAGACCTCTAAAGCATATAATGGAGCATCAACACCTTCGACAGGAATAGGCAACCCTCCAGTCAGATCCTAGATTGATTGTCCGCCAGGAAGCAAGTTAGAGACTTATCATGAAAGTTTTACAAACTAACAGGGCGAAATCTTGACATACAAATGCAAAAGCAGTTTGATCCACATTTTAAAATTTGCCAGCAATATCCGGTACCTGCGCGAATGAATCGCTTAACGAATGAGCAGGGTCAGTCGAGACCACTATGGTAGGGTGGCCATGGTTAGCGAACTTCACGGCGAGGGAAGCGGCACAACTTGTTTTTCCAACACCTCCCTTCCCACCTATCATGTAATACTTCCGATTATTCGCCACCACCATCTCATCGAACCCGCCAATTGCTCCAGAGGAACTGACCAACGATCTTGCTGCAAAACCCTTTCTTTAGAACATACGAGTAAGCAAAAATGCACGCGAGACAAAGAAGGACACTCATCCGAGCACATCAGTAGCTAGGCTGCTCCAACATTATATCACGAAAATCAAATGCGGCGGTCAGCTTATTCAAGAAAAGCCCAATTTCCGTGTCGACGCCATTGGTGATTCCGTTCTGCCACCGCTCAATCGATCGATCGAAACTACAGAATTTCCCGCACGCCGAAACGCAGAACTTGCAAAACGCGAGACGATTTCAATCCAAAGCGACGCAATCAAATGCGAGCATCCATTCCACTCGGCACGACGGATCCGTCATTGCCGCGCGGCAATCAGAAGCGAGCGGAATCTGATTGCGGACGACGAATGCACGACGTTTCCGGGCGTCGCCGCGAGTGGACTCGCGAGGTACCTTGAAAGGGGTTTAGGCGGGGTTTTGCGATGTGGGGAGAGAAGCCGGTCGCGAAGCTTCGTCGGAGCGCGACGAGGGAGGCGCGGCTCTGCGGCGACTTGGAAGCGTGACGGAGGAAAGCCGCCATGGCCGCCGGAGCTCTCGAGCCGTCGGAGTTGCGGAGAGGTTCGATGCGCAGCGGCGCGCGAAGAGGGGGACCGAAATGGAGGGAAAGAGGGCATTGAGTAGCATCCTGCTGCGGCGGAGCTTGGCAGATTACACGTGCGAGGACTTGGATTAAAATATTTCTGCAACGTAGAAAGTGTTGATCAGATAAATTTAAAATATTGAGATAAAATTCAAAGACAATATTGAACAGATTAAACGTTAAGCAGAATTTGATCACTTTTATGTCATCATCCCTAAGATTTTAGGTGAAACCTAATGTAGTTGTCTTATAATTAAGTACTTTGTATTATGGCGCAAATTATAACCATTTTGATTATAAATTGATTTATTAAAAATAAATAGATTTTTCTATTTCTATTATTAGATAAGTTTTAAGCAAAAATATATGTTTGATAACGATACAAAATTTATTCTTCTTTGGTGATAGCAAATGGCAGTCGACAAATGATGGCCAATGTTTGACAATCAAGGAGCGATGACTGTGGACGGTGGGCAACAGCTGGCGACAGCAGATGGGTAATCGACAACCAAGGACGGCGGATGGGCAAGCAGCTAGTAGTGAGGATATAAAATGAGAAATTTTTTTTATTTCTCAATTATATTCTAAAAATAGAGAAGTAAAAACTTCTAATTTATGTTCTAAACTTATTTTTGAAGTAAAAATATATTCCATAAATTAGGAAAATGAAATAGTTTTACCAAAAAGAATTTTATTCCATAAACAAGTTTAGAATGAAAAAATAATTGTAGAACAAAAGTAGAATTGTTATTATTTGCGCCCTAAAAGTAAATGATCTGAAAATGTTGAATATCCAGATATATACATCTAGTGACTCACGAACATTTTTTTTTTTTCTAGATTGGGATGACAATATATTTTTGTCTCATTTTCTCTCTTCAATTTCTTCTACAAAAAAGTCTCAAACCGATATCTTTAACTCAAATCTAGTTTGGGATTTTTCTCAAACTAGTTTGGGATTTGTTTTTGGTGAAGGATATTGATTAGTGGTAAATGGGTTATGGGGATACCAACTTGAGTATTGTCGAAGTTAGTTTCGGTTTGTTAACTTTTAAGGATATTAACTCTTATGAATGTAAAAGAGGTGACCCTTACCCAAAAAAAAAAAAAAATGTATAAGAGGTGATATTAACTGTAAAGGAGGTGATCACGCGGTTCAATTAATGAGGTGCTAAGAACAACTTCCAATTGCCCCTCTTTAATGCAATCGTAAATGCAATTAATATCTGAAGTCTCAAGACCCAACGCCAACTTTAATCAGAATCAATTTTTTCCCACCTACATAAAGACCGCATCTCCAAGATATCACAAGAAAGCACCTACAAAAAACAAAGAGGAAAAAAACAAACGCAACCCTATACATTATTTTTTTTTTTTCAAATTCGGATGATCATTTTTCTAAATTTAGCGGTTAAATCCTTCCGTCTTGTGTTGGTCGTGCTAGGTTCGCTTTTCATTTCATAAAAATCTGGAGATTATGTTTAGTTCTCATAAGCTTGCATCAACGTGTCTATTTACAAATCCAAAGGTAAATTATGACATGAAAACTTATTTTATGAATACGACATATAATTTACAAACATCATTTTGCATTGACGGTATGGTGAAGTCTGTTGCTACAGTTAGATTTTGTTAACAATTTACGGAGAATAAATATAATTAATATCATTGGGTTGTTTCGCTCAATGCACTAATTACAGAGATAATTTACTACTTTGAATTGCAATCTATTAGATAAATTACCTTCTCTTAGAAGATGTTATTATTTTGAAAGTAAATCCCCCCTTTCGAGGATTACGAATGAAAAGGGATTTTACTGCTTTAAAGGCAAATTACTCCCTGTAATTTTTAAGACTTTGAAGGTAAATATCAAATTTTCATTAATGATAGAAGTAATTTACCACCCTCTTATGAGCTGAGGGACTAAGGTCATGAGTAAATTGCCGTGGAAAATTTGCAAGAACTAAATTACTACATCGCGAGGAAATATTCACCATAGAAAAAATAAAAAAAATATATATATATTTATATATTTATTTATATATATAATTCAAGGAATGGTCATACAAGTCATCGTAATCTTGATTACACCTATAGTTTGTACTTTTTTTTTTCCGATGAGAATTTCGCTATAAAGTTCATAACGCAAGAATGATCACATTTAGTTTTTTCTTTTTCTAATAGAATATTAAATTAACTCAAATTATAATTGGTAGCTTTACTTAAAGTCATGACAAATAGGCTAAACTTGTGGTAATCTAATTGCACTTAGGCTCCATGAAAAATGAATGATTTGGGAAACATTTTCCTAAAAGCGATTACTTGCGTCATTTATAAAAATGAATAAACAAAAAAATATTTCGATCATTTACAAAAATATTTAAATATAAATTGTTGTCAATGGAAATGATATTTTCTATTGACTAATCATTTTAAGAGATGTAAACAATCATTTTTTAAATAATATTTTTTAAATCATGCATTTTTCGCGATACAAATGAATCTTAATGTTATATCATTATACCAAGAATAGTAACGTTTCTCTATACTTCGAAACTCGAGGATTCATTCATAATTCCCAAGTGATGTTGTAATTTCTCTCAAATAGTCGTGACCAGGGTGATTCATCATAGTTAATAATTATTCATCATTACTCGCAACTCCTTTTTGTATATTGCACCCTGTCGATGGCATCACTCGAATAATTACCCTAGCATACTGTAATTTTCATCTACAGATCGTAACCTATAGTTTGTGTTCTCGGCAGTTTTACCTCCAACAATTACAGTGGGTTCAAGTAGTCATAATTTGGGTCGCAATCTCGATCGCATTTATAGTTAGTACTTTTTGTTTTTGTGTTGTCACTAGATTATTATCAGTCAGTATTTTAAGGATTAGTGAAGCAAGGTACCCTGGATTGTAGTAGGACACGGAACTTCTAATTAGTCTCGATAATTACTAATTATCCATGGGTCCATCTAAATTATGGTTAAATAATTTACCTCTAGAGATTGTAAATTATCTCTAGATCTCATAATCTTGAAAGCCACAATTATTCTTAATTGCTCTTGAGAAATAGAACAACGGCCTAAATTCACTACAATTTTATTTTCTCGCATTCTTATTAAATTTCCGAAAATGATCGCTACATTCATCTCAAGTCTGTAATCCAATAGAGCCTATGCACAAATTATACTCCTCAGCTGCCATGATTTTTCTTAATTAATTGTGAACTTTACAAGCTTACTTTAGTAACTTCCTTGAATGTTGAAATTGATCAATTGAAAAAGGTTTTTTGACTCTTACTCTGCCTTTTTGCGGAGTATGGGAGTTGAATCCCATATTTGATGTTAAGAGTCTATTTGATAACCATTATGTTTCTTATAATAATTTATACTCATAGATATTTTTTTTATTCTGTTCTCTATATGAGTTTTTGAATATTTAAAGACTTTTAGTAACTATTTAAAATTTTTATTCTTATGATAGAAATGCGTTTGGTAAGATTTCAATTTTTTTATACAACTTATAATTTCTTTTTAATTTAAAAATAAATTTATTATATATATATATATATATATATATTTTTTTCACTTTCTTATTCTCATTTTCCCTTTGACCAACAGCCTCGTTGAAGTGTTGCTAGCTCTTGACAAGGCCAAAGCCCCCTGTGGTTGGGTGAGGCTTGGCATTGCCTCAAGGGTCGACGATGCCCCGCCAAAGGAAGAAGGAGAAGAAGAAAAGGGAAAGAGAAAAGAGGAAAAAAAATGAAAATAGACTTGATTCTAAAATTGTTTTGGGGAATAAATAAGTAATTTTTTTATTATTTCTTGATTTTGTTTCAAATATATTTATGAGAACAAAAAAGTTACTAAATAGATTTCTATTCATTTTTTTATTCCGGATAATAAAAGAATCAAATCACACGCTACTTAGCTGGTTACTAAGGCCTAAATGTCCCCACTTCACCAAATTACCTTGCCATTAGGCCACGTGCTCAAAATTGATAAGTGAAACAAGACTATTTTTAAACGTTGAGCATGATCTCCTATCTAATTGTGGATTTACTATGGACCTAAGGGTATGTTTGATAATATTTAAGTCATTAGGAATAATTTTGATTTATAAATAGTTTTTTCTATTTCTATTTCTCGTGGAAGTTTCTGGATATTTGAACGTATCTAGTAATTACACAAAATTTAGGGCCCGTTTGTTTGCACTTCTTTTTTTTGTTTTTAAACAGTTTTTCTGTTTTTTTGTTCTCAGGAACAAAAAAAACAGAAACGCGTTTGGGTGCGTTTGTTCCTTTTTGTTTCTTTGTTTAAAGAACAAAAAACAAAAACAAACAAGAAACACAAATTTCTTGTTTTCGTTTCGAAAATGAGAAATGAGAAACACTTTTTGTTTTTTTCTTTTTTCTCTTAATTTTTTGTTCTTTTTTCTTTTGGCCGGTCGCGGCCTCGGCCATGGCCGGCGGCCGGCCGACAGGCCGGCGGCCCGCCCGGCCACGGCGAGGCTCGCCGGCCCGGCGAGGCCGAGGCTCGCCGTAGGCCGGGCGAGGGTCGGCCTCGCCATGGCCGGGCGAGCTCGAGCTCGCCCAGATCCGGCGAGGCCGACCTCGCGCCGGCTCGGGCGAGCCGATCTCGCCAGATCCGCGAGGCCGAGCTCGCCCGCCGGCCGGCGAGCCTCGGCCTCGCCGGCCGCTGGGCGAGCTCGGCCTCGCCGGATCTGGGCGAGATCGGGCTCGCCCAGGCCGGCGCGAGGTCGGCCTCGCCCAGATCCGGCGAGGCCGACCTCGCCCAGCGGCCGGCGAGCCTCGGCCTCGCCTGGCGGTGGCCCGGCGAGGCCGCGCCTCGCCCGCCGTTGGGCGAGCTCGGCCTCGCCGGCCGGTCGCCGGCCATGGCCGAGGCCGGCGACCGGCCAAAAAAAAAAAAAATAAAAAAGAAAAAAGAAAAAAGAAAAAATAAGAAAAAATAAGAAAAAATAAGAAAAAAATAAAAAAAAATAAAAGAAATAAAAAAATTATCCAAATTTACCAAACATGTTTTGTTTATTTTTTATTTTCGGAATAAGTTTACCAAACGCTTTTTTTGTTCAAAAATTGTTTAGGAATAGAAAAACTTTTTTCTATTTCTCGTTCCCTGGAACAATTTTTAAACAAAAACACAAACAAACGCGCCCTTATATTCCTATAATATAAAAGGAATAAAAATTTGTTGGTGCAATTTTTAAATTTTTTTGTGGCATAAAGTTTCTTTTATTTTTTTTTTTAATAATTTTACGAGATTTTTTTAATTTTTTTCTTTCCTCCTTTCTTCTTCCTTCTCTAGTTGGTGCCAATGACTAGCTAGAGATGAGAGTTGACCATCGGTCTCGAGGTAGCCTAGCTTGACCTCACTATGACTTGGTGAAGTCAACCTCATGGTGGCTAAGCGAGCTCAAAGTGGGGATCGGCTAAAAAAGGAAGAACAAGAAAAAAAAAAGAAGAAAAGAAAGGAGAAAATAAAAAAGGACATGTTTTATAAATTATTTTTGAAAACAAAAAAGTAGATTTTTTCTATTTCTCGATTCTATTTTAAATTTAATTATCGACCATTAATATGTTTTGGGATTAAAAAATTAGCTGAAATTATTAAATGGATTTCTATTTTTTCTGCGATGGGAAACAAAATGATAGAAAAAGCGAGAAATAGAGATATTATCAAACATGGCATAAAAATTTTTTTTTTTTTTTTCCAAACGAACGGAGCGTCGAACGATTATATATTTTTCTTTCCCTACCGACCCGTGGACAGAAGAAAAAGGTTGTAATTACTTCGGGTCACGCGACGTCCCCGTACGGCGCCGTTCGGACCGCGCGCGGAACCGAAGCAGCAAGCTGCCGGACTGCTGGACCGCATCACGTGACTCCTCAAACGCCGTCAAAAGGCGTTCCTACCCAATTTGACCCTGCCCTCCTGCCAGCCAGGCCAGAGGGAGAGCCGGTTGGTTTGGGTTCGGTCAGAGTCCGGTCAGAACCTCTTCCACCCCACCCCGCGCAACCCCCACGCGCCGGACCCCACGCGCCACTATAAGTCGCGTCCCCCCCGCGCCCCTCTTCCCTTCCCTTCTTCTCCTCCCCCAATTCCCCACCTTCGCGTCCGTCGCTTTCGCCCATCCGCTTTCCCTCTCTTTTTACTTCACTCCCCCCTCCCCCCACTCGGTCACTCGGTCCCTCGCTCAGTCGCTCGGCTCGGTGACTCGGTCCCTCGCCTCCGCCGCTGCCGCCGATCGGAGCGCACTAGGGCGAGCTCCCGCCTCCCCCGCGGCGGCGATTCGGGCGTCGCTTTCCTTCCTTCGCGAGGTGTGATTGTTTCGGAGCGGTTGGTAGGGCCCCCACCCACCCCCGCGGTCGGAGCGCTTTCCGCTGTCCCTCTCGCGCCCCGCGCCCCTTCCCCACCTCCATCATTGCGGGAAGCCTCTCCCCCTTTTCGCGCGTCCCGGCCAGGTCAGTCTCTTCAATCCTTCTCCCGCCGTCGCGGTCGCGGTCGCCGTCGAGTGCTCGGAGCGATTCGCGCGCCTCGCGGTTTCGGGCTCGATCGATTCGTGAGGAGTCGCGTCGTGCTTCGCGGTGCTTCCGCCTGCTTGTATTTCTTCTCGCGTGGGGAGATTTTTCTGGTGGGGGGGAAGGGGGCGTCGCGTGCTGATTTTTTGGGGGTGTCGAGGGGACGCATGCAATGGTGCTCGCGGGTTTAGTTGCTGGCGCCGCGGGGCGTGCGAAATTGCATGTCTTTTTTCTTGCTTCTTCGAGGGGGTGTCTTTTAGGGAGTTTTTCGGTGTTTGATGGTACTTAGCCGACTACGAGGAAAGGAAGCTAAACGGCCTGGTGATATATCTTTAGTGAATCAATGGAATAGCTCGAAAATAGTATGCCTGAGTCGGTGGCTAGCGATTGCAAATATTTATACCAACATTAGTCGGGCGGTGGTGCGAATTTCTTGCTTATATTTAGTGTTTTTATGCAGAAATAGCTGGTAAGTGCAGAGTTCAAGTGGGGTTGTGATTTTGTCTGTTGAGTGCATAGTCCAAGTGCATAATCTGTTATAGATTGGCAATGGAAAATTGGGTCTCTTTGATTTTGCCTGTTGAGTGCATAGTCCAAGTGCATAATCTGTTATAGATTGGCAATGGAAAATTGGGTCTTTGTGATTTTGTCCGTTGACTGCATAGTCCAAGTGGAGTTGTCTCTGTGCGTCGTCTGTATGTCCATCTCCCTTAACAAAGGAAGTTCTTCAAAGGGATGACTTTACAACTTCTTTTATTTGTTTTGCGAGTCCGAACATTCTGAGATTTTCATTGGCTGCTGAATTTTCTTTGATGGCAGATGACACGCTGGACATTGTAAGATCAGGATCATGTTGCATGCAGCAGCAAAGCAAACCTCCTTTGCTATGGACGAGCATGAGAACATTTTCGCTTCTGGCTTTGCTGAGGTAAATAATTTCCAGTTCATTAAGTCAAAGATTTTCTGTTCTGTTTTCCTTTATGGACCTTAATGCCTGAATAATGAATTCTGTGACATCCATGCCACTGGACAGCTTCGATTATTGTATTTATTTATTTTATTCTGTACGTAATACACAACGGAAGAGGTTCTATTCCTTTACTACAACTTGTGAGGGCGCATGTTTCTTTGATGTACAGTGACATTGCTGTTTATCTAGACTTGCAGCACCGATGTATGATTTAGTTGGTTTACAACACTTTTAGTCAGGATTATTGACGATAGATTTGTTAATGTTACTGTAGAAAAGTCTCTTAAACCATGGAGACTGGGAAGCACATTTTGCCATTCTCCATCTCTCTCTCTCTCTCTCGCAGTATTCATTTATCATCTGGATTTTGCGCATGTGTCAAGTTTTTTTGTACTTGGGAGAAGTATTGGAGTTGATACATTATTTATTATCCGAAGAAGTTTGGATCTACAAAATCTGTCTCTCTGCCTATAAAAGGCATAGGTTTCCTGCTATTTATTAGCTTTTTATGTTAATAAAGAAGGGCAAAGGCCTATTTCTTAAGAAAAGGAAGCAGTCAATTTCATTTTTTAGCTTTTTTTAGAGAAATCAGACTTTTTTTTGGTGTAACTGGATTCTGTCTTGTTGAAACTTGTGTTTTATTGATTTTAGCACATCAAAAAGTTTCACCTAAGACAATTGCATGTTACTACAATAACTAATAACAGCCAAGTCTGACTGTACTGCCATACTCACCTGAATCCCAAAGTTTCTGAGTTCTATCTCTCCAAATCTTAGATTACTTGGAGCGTTGTTTGCTCAGGCACTTAGGACATTATTTGGAACCCAGGACATACCTTGTAAAAGATGTGATGCTATAGGTGTAGGCTTCTTTTGGTCATGTATTTAATTAGACATGATTGTCTAAGAAAGATCTATAGATATATAACATGCATAAAATGTATCCAAGACACTAAATTTTCATGTTAAACAAAAAACTCTTATGTTTAAATATGTTTCAAAATATTAGCATAAGATAAATTGAAATTTACGTAACCATTTGTATCACCACACTGGGGGTGTTTATTTGAGTTGTCCAAATGCTACTGTGTCAGAAATTGAAAGTGCGTACCAAAATGCAGAGCGTTAGTGACACTTGTTTTCTAGTAACCATAACTTAGTAAGGTAGAAAGTTCTTCCTGATTGTGCATGAAGCTCTCCTTTTTGGTTGTAATAATTAAGCTAAAGCTGAATAAATACGTCAAAGTGCAGATGTTTTTCATTGGAGATCTCATACTTATTGGTGTCTCTTAGGTATAGAAGAAGTAATGACTCAATGTGATTGAAAGATGAGACAGTTTGAATTTTTTATGGGTTAAATCTGAGATTTGTTGGTAATGGTTGCTTCCAGCTTCATTTCTGATTTACATAATACTGAACCAGAAGTGAAGCAAATGAGAGAAAAAAGAATCTACTGCTGGGCTTGCTCCAATATAGCTGTTTCAACTTTCAAGGAGCTCATTATGTTTTGCTGCTATACTGATTCGCCTGAAAAAATAAGTGTTCATTACACAGCAATGAATTATATTATTGCATCTCTAGTTCAATTCAGTGTTTGGACAATTTTAGCTGACTTAATATTTCGATGACTGTTCCTCTTGTTTGCCTGAAGGTTGATAAGCATGTATCCTTCCTCACTGCCTTTGAAGATGAAGATATGGGAGCAGAGCATTCCTTCTTGGGGCCTGAATGTAGCAGGGACATAGCCAGTACCCATCTTGGTTTGGGCACATTTGACTTGCCGAAGTGCTTCAGTATTGATAATATATCCTGTGCTTTTGATGATGATGAGATGACAGTCGACAATGGTATGGATGTTACAGGCTATTTTTTCTTCTAAAAAAATTGCAAGTGTGAATTTAGTGTCTTTAGTTTCTTTAGCAGGTGAATAATAATCTTGGCAGAGGCTGTGAACATTATGTCAAGTCAAGGTTTTTGTTTTCCACTTTTGGCCATTGCCTAGCATTTGACTTTAAAATGACAGAATTGAAGAGCTGAATGTTGTTTTTATAGTGGATTTTGGTTATAAAGGAATGATAAAAATCTTTACTCCTAGTGGAAACAAGTCCTCTCTTTAATTGCTCCTACGTGCTTGTAGCTAACTTAGTCAGCATAATGGGCATTGATCTTCTTCTTCTTCTTCTCTGTCATCAATGAATGAATATAAGTGCATAAGGACTTGATGCTCTCATGTCGTTCTTTGTATTGGTAGGTACATAAGCTGAAGCTGAATTACCTTACTATGTAACAACAATTTGTTCATTGGATTGACCTCATTGCTGCAGTTGGAAATTGCTGCCTATTAGTTGATTTTCATAAAAGATTGATGATCTTTGCTTGCTTTAACATGTAAAATGCAAAACATCATCTATGAACACATGCTCAGAAGATTTCATTTTCACCTGCAGTGGCTGCTACAGTTGTTGCTGGAGAGCAGACAAAGACCGAAGTACGTCCTCTTGTGAACTATTTAATAGGTTTAGCAGAATGGCAATTAAGATTAATAGGTCTCAATATTTTCTTTTTGTCGTGACAATCTCTTAAGAAAGTGTAATTTTCTGTGCTGTCCTTTTGTTGCTAAAATCGCTAGATTCTTTGTTAATTCTTCTTTTTGTATTCTCTTACTTTTAGTGCCTTTGGAGGCGTCACCTCCACTCGTGCTCATCTTTTTGACAGTTTCCCACATTATTTGTCTACAGGGTTTGTTTGGGCCATGTATAGATGCAGCCTCCCTCTATCTAGTAGCTTTGTCTTTTATGCTAGACTTTCTGAAAAATTCTATTATGCTCCTTTCTATTTTTCCCTCTCATTCTGATGATTGGCATTGTCTTAAGTATATTACTAGCTAACGTGGGCTCCTATTTTGATTAATTCCACACCTGTTAAATTTTGTCTGGGAAGCAGTTTATATTGGATATCTTTGAAAACTTTTTGTACTTAGTGCTTTGTAAAGTGGTTTCTGTCAGGAACCTACGGAAGAAGCTTTTGTTGTTTTTTTGTTGCTGAAAGGGAAATTCCTTTCGCGTCGAACTACACTAATCTTCTGTTTTCTGACATGATTATATATGTTAGCTTTTTGGTGAAGTGCGTGAACCCAAAGGTGAGAAGATACTCCATGAGGACAAATGTTGCCAACCTGCCGCCGGACAGCATTTTATGGGTAAATATATTCTCATTTCTAGGTATATATGGATGGAACTACTACTTAACTACTTTTTCCTTAGATTCTGAATACATGGATGATGCGTCAAACATCATTTGTTTTCCGTCCGAAGACTCTCATCTGCAAGGAACTCTGGCTTTACAAAGTGAGCTGATGCTTCTTGATGGAAGAGCCTGTTCTACCACTGCAGCAACTGAGTCCACATCATGTCAGAACTCTGTGTCATTAGACCATATGACTGTTCGAGAGCTACAGGATGCCTTCCACAGTATGTTTGGACGAGAAACTGCAGTCATTGACAAACAGTGGCTGAAGCGTCGTATCTTATTTGGTTTACACAACAACAATGAGTTGGATAGACCTTTGAATTTGACATGTTGTGGTAGCATTTCTCAAGAAAAGGAAGACAAAAGCACAGTTGCTTCTGGTACTGAGTCCTCTGAAAATGCTTTTAATTCTCCTAAATGGATGCTGGATGGTGGTTTTAAGATGGACGAGAAAATGAAAGGGAGTAGTTCTGATTCTCAAACAAATTACTCTTCTGGGGCTAGCGAATCTGATGTTTCTTTTCATGGTAAAGATGAAAATGAAGGGGGTGGACTTGTA
Source organism: Eucalyptus victrix (assembly GCA_016097545.1). Classification (NCBI taxonomy): domain Eukaryota; kingdom Viridiplantae; phylum Streptophyta; class Magnoliopsida; order Myrtales; family Myrtaceae; genus Eucalyptus; species Eucalyptus victrix. Next base: position 34,262,325 of record CM027844.1, read on the forward strand.
ACGGGAAAGAGAGTCCACAAGCCGCCGCGAAGGTATATTGAAGAATCTTCAGAGTTCAAGTCTAGGAGTCACCCTAGAAGGTCCAGTGTATCTGTTAAAAGTCCAAAGAATAAGGTTGTGGATGCTAAAATTCACAAACAATGTGAGGAGGAGGTGAATGAAACAGCCGGATCTGGTCATGAGATAGGATCCTTTGATGGAGCCTGTATCCAGGTTCCATTTGGCCTTCCAGTTGAAGAAGGGCAAGCAAAGGGAAATGCATTGTGTTTGGTAAGAAACAGTTTATTTTCTCTTGCATGTCATACTCAAACGATGTTTTCATGAGCTTGGGACAACCAGTCTTCTCTTTTCTGGTGTGCGTTGGCTGTTTGTTGCCTTTAAGTTGGTATTGATTGTTGGATTAAGCATTGTTCAAAACCATATTTGGATGTTAGTTGGTGTTCACAATTAGCAAGAAAGAGCCAAGCAGTCGATTGAGTCTTTATTGAAGGAAGTTTGTTTCATTCAAAATCTTAGTACCAATGGCAAATAGAGTTAAAATGTATCATAGTACGTTTTTGCAGGCATACTTTTGCCAAACGTTATATCTGTCTTAGTTGTATTTCTGCTTCTCGGGTCACTTGTGTTGTCATGTTTTCCTGCACGATTGTAGTGCTTTCCTTTTACTATTAGGTAGCAGCTCATTTGCTGCCCTTTCCCATGAACTCCCCCAATATTCCTCAGCTACCCATTTCACCTTGCAAAAAGCTGCTGGTTTCAGTATGTTTCTGATGATTTTAAAATATGAGATTACCTTGATTATTTTTCTTGTTATAGTTCATTAATGAACTTGTCTTTTCATACTGCAGTATGATATTAGGTATGATGCTGATTTCTGGTTTCTGTGAATTACAGGCTTTCGGCAGTTTTTGACTCGTCTTTGATTTGTTTTGGCTTATGGATTTGTTTTGTATCCTTATTGTGTTTTGAAGAGAAATAACTCCCCTGTTTCTTTTAGCGCCAGGACTCTGACATATGCCCAAAAACTGAACATGCTGCCATTCCAAGTGAGAGATCTGATCTGCCGTGTCCATCAGCTAAGTCACAAACTGTTGTGAAAGACGAACGTGTCATTAGGAGCAATATGCAAAAGGGTAGGAGACGGAGAAAGCATCATATGCCATGGACTCTTACTGAGGTGATGAAATTGATAGAGGGAGTTTCTCATTTGGGAGTTGGAAGGTGGTCCAAAATAAAGCGGCTGCTATTCTCATCATCTAAGCATCGCACATCGGTAGACCTAAAGGTGCATGTTACTGTTATGGTCATAACTTAAGCACGTCTACCCTTATATTGAGCAGAATGAAACTCATTAGAAATTAGATATGATTCACGGAATTTTCTTGGGGTAGACTGTTGGTTTTTGTAATTTACATCCGATGCTAAGATTGAGAGTGGGTATGGGCTTTCAGGATAAATGGCGAAATCTGGTGAAGGCTAGCTGCACTCAGTTGCGTAAAAAGAGGAAGGTCTGGACATGACGTCTTGTTTAGTTTTTGTGAACCAAATTTCACCCGCTCTTGCTGGGATTAGCAGCATGTACTTACCAAGCTTTATTTGGTGCAGGGCTTGCAAGTAAGAAAGCAACTGTCGCATCAAGCACCAGAATCTGTTTTATGCCGTGTTAAAGAACTGGCCAGCTCCTGCGCATGACCATGAGAACACATGTCCAGGGTCCCAAGAACTTCCTTTTCCATTAAACTCACAGAAAGCTCTACCCTTACGGTCTTGGAGGGTAGTAAGCAGTAACATCAGTAAAAATGCAATCCGTATGCGAGGTTTGATCATGGGTGAGAATCTAGGAACAGGACTCTCGTGTCTATGCTCTTGTACAATGTATTTAACACTCCCGCTCTGGTACTGAGTCGTCAAGCTGCATATTATACTAATTATCATTGAGAATGATATTGTTAGAGATGGGTCTCCACTGGCATGATCATCCTCGTGCTTCTAAGTTTCTAGTTTCATTTTATGGTATGCGTTGGGAAAACATCACGGGAAAATGACGGTGTTGCACTCAGTGCTGCGTGATGGAGTGCCCTCACATGTGGGCGAGACACGAGTGCTTCACCCAACCGGTCGAACCTCGTCAGCTACTGATTATGACTGACTGACAGAATATCATGCCTAACAATTTCACGCTCTGATTGGAACTACCTGCAATTGCTTATTTGCAAGATTGCAAGTTGAAAGTGTGTTCAGCTAGCTAGGTTGAAGAAATGGAGGGGGAAGAACTCAGCGAAGCGTGAAGCATTTTATTTCTCTACCATAATAGATGTACTAACTAGGAATAGATTGATCTGTTGGGATCGGAGCAGTGGGTCGGGCGGGGATTTTTAGTTTAGGAATTAAAGATCACTTGCGTAAATCTAAACAACGGTGTGTAAACTGTTCAGGTAAGGGTCATTTCTAGAGGCTAAAGTTTTGTATTCAATCAATTCATGGGATTCGTTGAGTATTTCATTGGCCTAATTACAAAAAATGAGGGTTAGATTGCTTTACGAATACAAGAGAATAGGATATTTCAAAGTGTTTCTAAGTAAAATACTCAATTTAGTTGGAATATTTCCTAAATTCAAAATAAAGAGTAATGTCATCGAAAGGATTTTTTTTTTTTAATCGAGTGTTTTAGAATACTCGTTAAATATCAAAATAAAAAAAAATTCAACTGTTCGCGCGTGTTATGTAACATCAATGATTGCAAATGTAAAATTTTATTTATTAGATAGGGTTAATAGGTATGTGGGAAAATCGTTGACAATATCTTAATTGAAGTGAAGAAAGGAGACTTGAGTATTAACGCTATGTTTGGTGGTTGGGATAAAATTCGGGATAAGATATGATTTATCATATCCTACGTTTGGTGCTCGCTCAGGACATAATAGAGTTGGATATAAGGGGGATATAAATAGGATAAAATTATCTCATGGGGGAGATGGGATAAATGTGAATAAGATTTTTAATGTCTATAATTAGAAAGTTATTTTTCTTGAATAATAAACTTATTAAATTAACAAAATTGAAATTATATTTCAATATAAATAATATTTGAATTCTAATTAAGAAATAAAAATAAAAAATAAAAAATTAATTTTAATTAATCTTATTTTAATTAATATATTCAACTTTAATTCTATCTTATAACAAACATTCAATCTATAAATTAAATATTTATATTTATTATAAATTTTAGGTATTTTTGTATTTTAGATATGTTCGTACAATTTACTATTTGATAAAATTTTATTTGATAAAATTTTATTAGAGAATGATGAAAGGGGAAAAAAAGAAATAATAATTAAAATAATATAAAAAAGAGGAAAAATAAAATAAAAATAAATTAAGGAATAGTGTTATGAGAGATTTTCACCATATCTGTTTATGAATATTTAGGTTTATTTATAATGATAAGTCGTTTATATAAAAAAAATGTACATAATATGATATGAACATATTCGACTTTAATACTGCGATTTACCAAACAATAGACGGGATATAAAAAAAATCATAGGATTTCATATCCTATCCTATCCTATCCAATCCTATCCCGATTAGAAATTCGGATGACTAAACGTAGCTTAAGGGTGAAAGAGGCTATGTTCAAAACAAGAGTTTTAGTGATATTTGATCCCCTTGTGATGCTTCTTTTAGGCTTTATCATGTCATGACTGCCTTAGTATCCATCTAAGCTCTTATTCCAAATATAAGGTTTTCTGGTCTTGAGTTTCGATGCACAAGATCCGTGTGATAAGGTATTATCTTACCATTTTAAGATATCTAATACATGATAGAAATTTGAAGAGGAAGAATTAGCTTTGACACACGATTTTATTGATGAAGGCTAGTCTTGCCTCAACAAATTACCAACCATGCCTTTTATAGGCATAAAGGAAAGAAAAGACAAGCAAGATTACATCTTCAACGACACTGGCATATTAATGCCTCATAAAACATACTTAGACGCCTAGGACCATGACTCATCCTAAATTATGATTCATCACCATGACTCATCTTGTAATATAAATGACACGTACGTCATCACATGACATTTATTACTACGTGAGTCATCAACGTGACTAATCCAAACACCATTAATCATTGTCTGATAATGAAGGAGGCGAGCATCCTGTTTCCATTGCCTTTTTTGAATGGCGCATGGTGACTCCCCATATCTGTCTTTTCTATATTTCCTTTATACTTTCAGTAGTAGTTCACAAAAATCCTGACAGGAGGATCTCAAGTTGGCTTTTTAGGAGGAGACTGATAAGAATTTGATGGGACATCTCTTGATTATGATGGAATATTTGTTGGGTCTAAGTTCATTGTAAAGTCTTGCCCACCGAGAGAAATATGCATTTCAAGCATTAGTAGTTGGGGCCAGTTATCCACATTCATCAATGATGAGGGACTCTCTCTAGATTTGATGACAGTCCAAAATTGAAAGGATCTTGAGAAAGGGGCACCCCATGGGTCTTGTGATGTTGATGATTAGTCTAGATTATTCTTTTTGAATTCTGCTAAAGCAACGTTAACCGGAGGTTCAATCTTGAGATAAGCCCCTAAATAATCTCAAGGTACATTGATATTATCATTTGGCCAAACTCCTTTAGGAATAATGTGATTTGTCTCACAAAGGATCCGTTGGATTTCCTTATATTCTATTTCTAGTCAAAATTATTTTTTTTTCCAATAAAAATCCGTTTGATAACGTAATTTCATTTTATTTTATTTATGGAATAATTTTTTAATCTAGAAATAGGTTTGAAATAAAATGAGAAGTAAAAATTTCTACTTTTCTATTTTTGGAATATAAATGAGAAATAAAAACTCTTATCATCACTCACCTTTATGATTAATCAGCCCCCACTTGCCGCAGGTAGCCATCTATCGGTTTCTGTCTGCTAGTCACCGTCTACCATCGCCACTTAAGAGGGAGGGATTTTGTATCGTTATCAAATGCGTATTTTTTGTTTAGAAACTCATTTAGGGAACAAAAATAGAAAATTTATCTTAGAACAAAAATTGATTTCTGTAATAGACTAGTTATCATTTATGTTGCAAGTTTCCACTAGTATTGCTATTCCTCTTTTTTGGCCCATTTTTTTTAATTAAGTGTAAAAGCCACAAAAAACCTCAAACTTTGCAAATAGTTATCCCAAACTTTTTTTCGTCATACCAACTTGTACTCATGTGATACATTTATCTCAAACTTGCATAGCGTGACATATCTATCTCAAACTTTTTTTGTGACACGAAAAATTCTAAATTTGTATCTATGTGATACATTTACCTAAAATATTTAGGGTTTTTGAAGTCACAAATTTTTTTGATGTAATTGTGTCACGGTTGGAAAAATTTGGGATTTTTGGTAACTTTTACAAAAAAAAAAAAAGTGACAACGACAATTTCATTTTAGTAACTTTGCTTGACAGATAAACAATGAATTATAAATGTTTGACCAAAATTTTCTTTTCGTTTTTGCTTTCTTCCTTCTGTCTACTTCTCCAAAACAAATCAATATATAAGGTATGTAAAGCTCGTGTGAATTTAGCCTTAGGACACTTGATATCGCAACCAGTCGACATGTAAACTTTTTTTTTTTTTTTTTTTTGACTTGTTCACCCTTACTAAAGAGGAAAAACAAAAAATCCTAAACCTATTGTACTTAGCCAATTGAGTTACGAACTTTTCAATTTTGCTAATTAAATTCTAAGTTTTTTAATATTTTACCAATTGAGTTTATCTAGCCAATTCTAGTAGAAAATTGTTGACGTGGACGCTAGCCATTTTACATGGCATAGCTGATGTAGATGTGGATAATTTTTATAATTTTTTTGTAATTTTTTTTTAACTTTTATAAATTTTTTATATTTTTTTCTTTCAAGTTTAGCGAGGGTTGCTACCAACCCCTTCTGATTAGAGGTGAGGGATGGCCAACCCTCGTTGGCCGCAAGTGAAGGTCTTAGCCTTCGCTAATTGGCCTACGAGGGTCGTTGGACTTGGTAAAAAAATGGAAAAGAAAGAAAGAAAAACAAAAAAAAAAAAAGAATAAAATACTAATTATTTTTTAAAAAAATTATAAAAAATTGTCAATGTCGGTATCGGTTATTTTACGTAGCACTACTGGTATATACATTAGTAATTTTTGAATAAAATTGGCTTGGCCGGATTGACTCAATTAATAAAATGTGAAAATGTTTAAGAGTCAATTGGAAAAATTAAAATGTTAATTAATGAATTGACAAAAACGTAATGGGTTTAAGACTTTTTGGATAATTTTCTCTTACTAGAGTCTCTTAAGCTCAACTTTTCTCGTCGCTCACTGAAAACGTTGGTTGTAAATGGAAGCTTGAGAAAAATAAGTTTTTTTTTTTTTTTTTTTTTTTTTTGGGGGATGCTTTATTGCTTTTCTTATTATGTTGGGTATGCGTTGTTACAAATGGGGGAGAGCAAAACTTATACATACATAAACCCCTCAAATTACAATCATAAATCTCTTCTCAATTTAACACTGTAGTTTTATAATCACGGATCTCTCATTAAGTTAATGGTGGAGATCCTATCTGCTTGATTACAACCAAAAAGGATCGTGTTCCTCGTTTGTGCATATAATGACTCTTATAAATGAAAAGCTTACATCCGGTAAAAATAAAGTCTTATATTTGTTCTCATTTCTAACACTTTGCATTGGATAATAACCAAGAAAGTTGAATAATCATGGATACCAATTTGACAAAACATTTTGCTCTATTTAAAAAATAAATGATATTAAAATACTGACAATATAGTGTATGAAATGATATCCCATATTTCACAAACAAATCATTTAAGACGATTTAGATGAGATAATAACATATACTTTACTTACAAATGAAAATTAGCAAAGTAATACTAAATCGCCATTAATGCAAACAATTTATTGAAGAATTAAGTTAATTGAAATTGAAATTGGCTCTATAACATAATAGTATATATTTTGTGATAGTATGATCGTAAAGGACAATTAAAAAAGTTATATATGATGTCTTCTTATTGTGAAAGAGTTGAATAATATGAAGATAAACGATATAACAATTTTTTTTTTTAACAAATGAACAATGGTAGATGATCATTAAAAAACTCTAAATTACGTGATAGAACATATTTGATGAATAAATGATATCATATGATTATGAAAAACTATATGCCAATTTAGCATATATGGCGATCAAGACAAAAAAAAAAAACATCTCAATTTTTCGTACCGATTGATGAATAAATGACATTAAATGATTACATGTTCGGACACTTTGAAGGGATAGTAAGGCAATTTCAATGAAGTGTATCCAACAAAGTTCATTGACGCGCTATAATATCTTTCAAACATTTATTGGCGTTTTGGTGATTTTGTTTATATTTTAAATTCTTTTTGTTCAACTGTAGAAGCTTCAAGTTCAGAGTATAATTTGCGTCAAGCTTTACGACATATATTATAGAAGTTCTATTCTAATTTCTAAACAATATATCTCATGCTACTTTTAATCTAATATCAACTTAATTCTCATAGAGACATTAACATTGGGGGCTGTTAATATTTCACTATTGTGACATGAATGTCTATATAACATATTAAATATAGTAAAATAAGAAACGGAATTAATCAATATTCATGATATAACCAAATTAAAATTAACAAATTTGGAATAATTAACATGAAAATAAATGCAAATTATATTAATAAACAACAGTCGGCAATGAAAGTTTCAGTAGAAAATGGATTAATATATGAATCTTCTTTTTCTGACATTAAATCATGGGAATGCTCGATATGCATTCTTAGGGAAAAATGTTACATGGAAATACAAATTGAATATGCGTATTTTCATAAGATATCTAATAGTTCCTTTTGTGATTCACTATCATGGATGACACGCGATTAACTCTGGCCAAAATAAAAGATAGATATCTAAATGGTCACGAAAAGGAGAACTCCGTAAAATGGAAATTGAAATATATGAAATTGGAAGATGATATTGAAGAAATCACCCTTAACTATCTACAAAGAGGGAGGAGCAAATGGAGAAAAGAAAAGAAACTATTTAACTCTAAAAAAAAAAAAAATTAAACAAACGACTTGCTTGCCTTTTCTTCTACACAAAGTTGATGACATAAATGATTGCTTAGCGATGCCTAAGGATTAGATCTAATAGATCGTTGTATTGAAGGTGAAAATTTCAACAAAATGAAGAAAAGTTGCCAGAGAGGGCACGTGAATATCTAGTTTGCCATAATTTTTCGCATATAATTATATTTCTCTTGCGAATTTACATAGTGACCAACATTTAGTATAATGTAATCAAGGTTATGAAGGGAAAATCAATATTAACCGCAGCAAATATTATCAGTAATCACCTTGTGTATGTATAGGTATATACGTGATACTGCATGGAAAGCTTATCGGTCTAAATAAAAGACAGGGTTGCTCAATGTGTAGCTTATAGTTGCACACTACAAAGTCACTGTTGCTCTTATTTCATGCATAAAACCAAGAATGCTTACAACTGCACCAGGACTTCAATAACAGCAAACTTTCTTCTATTTCACATAAATTGCAAAAAGCTGACATAGCTCATACAATGCACACACACACTACTAGTACCACAGCTTCATCATACCACTGGTGCCTTGAACCAGAACTTAGGGTAGATTTTAGTCTCCACCAGCATTTCCTGGAGCATCGGAGGTGCCCGTGGAAGGGGTGAACTTATCTCTAGGAATGTAATGGTGGCCGTCCGAGGTTGTGCCATCTGGGATCGTTTGATCCTTGAACTGGTCATCGTTCTTTTCCAGATACTGTCTCCGCTCCTCGTGGTTGGTAACCACGAACTGAGCCCTTTTGTTCATAGCCAAGCCAGTGCTCAGCATCATGGACAGGACCAACACAAGCATCACTGCCCTCATTCTTCAAGCCTTTTTTCACTGGACATAAAGAGACAAATCAAAAACACGTGCCAGCTGAGAAAAAGTATCGATGACCCAGAAAAAGAACAGGTTCTGTACTTTACGGCGAATTTTTCTTGAAAGGGAATGCATGACTTACCAGAACACAAGAACTGAAGAGCTTGACTTGATGGTGGAGTGGAGTGAAGTGAGAAGTTTGGTTAAGTAATTTATAGAGGGAGAATTGTTTGGCCTTTTATGTTAATGGTACAGTAATTTATTTGCTGTTCTTTTTCCATGATGGGCAATCCACCAAATGAGGCAAAGACCGAGTGGATGACCGCATTATGTGCTTGAATAATTATTGGAGTGGGTAAAATGATGGGACTAGAGAAATTTTTTTGGCCTCCCTTGCACTACAAATAGGGAAACTCCACTTTTGGCAGTGGATTTTCCAAAACACAGCAGAGGTCGCGGTAAGTCGCGAGTATTGGAGGTGCCTATTTCGTTGCCAGATGATGTCAAAGCACCAAAGTTGTCTCTGAGAATGGAATCAAGCATCTTTGTGCATTTTGGCTTCAGGCTAATCCATTTAGGCCCTATTTGGAACTGGTCAAATAGTGTCTAATTTTATTATTTTGTTTTGGAACAAAAAAAAAAAAAAAAAAAGAAATGGTAACTTTTTTGTTTTTGGAAATAAATTTGGAATAGAAACAAGACCACTTTCTTGTTTTCTCTTTTCTTTTTCTTCTTCTTTTTCCTTTTTCCGATCATTGGCCTTGGCGATGGCCGATAGCCTCGCTAGTGGCTAGGCGAGCTCAACCTTGCTGCTACGTTGACGTTGTCTAGCCATGGTGAGGTCGACCTTGTGATGGCCTGACGAGGTTGAGTCTCGTCGATGACTAGGCGAGCTTGACCTAGCCTGATTTGGAAAGGCTCGTCCTCGCCGAGGGTTAGTGACGCTTTGGTGAGGTCATTGGCTCTCATCTGGCCGGTGACCAGCTAAAAGAAGAAGTAGAAAAAATAACAAAAGAAGAAGAAGAAGAAGACGAAGAAGAAGAATGTAATACAATTATTAAAAAATAAAAATAAATTCTAAGTTACAAAAGAATTTGATGGCCATACTAAAATGCAAGAATGAAAATTTTGGACAGTTATCAAACGCATTTAAATGCTCAAAAACTCGTCTAGAGAACATAATGAAACAAAATTATTTCTGAACAAAAATTGTTCCCAAGAACAAAATGGTTATCAAAGGCATTTTTATTGGCCAAAATCACAATTCACACCTGGAACAACGTTAGCCCTTGGCTCATGAATGCCCATCTCCGTCAGAGATTGTGTTGTGATGCCTTCCTAAATGACAAGCACAATAGCACGGGGTTTAAAGAACAAGAAATGACAGATCCGTGGGTTGGCAAAACTTGTACAGGTGAACGCGTCGTGGTCGATTTAGGCGTCGAGACCTAGCTGGCAAGTTGCTCTGATCACATCTATGCACGCGTCGTGGACTGCTGATCGTGAAGGTCAACTGTCGGCGATGGGGCTTATCCCTATAAGCATCATAGTATCTAGGAATGAACTCAGAGCTGCAGCGTGTTCGCCTACATTTCTATGCTTGCTTGTAGCCAGTTACTTTGATCGAGTCTAGGCATAATATATAATCTGAAGGACCGAAAGAATATCAGCAAACTGCAAAAATATTTCATTTAAGGATAACTGCTGTAGAGACAATTATTCCACTTACAAATATGAGAGTCACAAAAATAGATCTACGATATGTTGTATGAGTTGGATGTATATATGAGAGACTTCATTCATGGAAACCGGATATTACACCTGATCATGATGAGTCGGCACATAATGAATTTAAGAATATCATAACGGACATTTATCACTGAAGTTATAGGAAAATGACAGTGTGACGGCACCGTTACTCCTGAGTAACGGTGCTTTCCCCACCACAAGTTTTTTCAAGAAACCATACAACTTGTTTGGTTGGTTCCCTTGAGAAAACTCGAGTCCCACCCAAAGTGGGATTCTTTAGATTAAAAATCAATAAATTAAAGTGAAAAAAATATTTACTTCTTGATAATTTCATTGTCTATTTGAAAAAGGAAATGATTATATAACAGCACGGTGCTTTCTTTGCCTTTAATTTTCCAAGGTAACTAAATTGTATTTTTTTTTTTTTGGTCAAAATAAGATATGTATAGATTTTGCCTAAAAGAATACAAGAAGGAGGTCCGGCACCCATAAAAGAAGACACTCAAAATGACAAAAGTCAAAGAATAGTGTAAGGGTGCGGTGGTTCCCAAAAGAGACCAACTGGTAAAAACCAACAAAAGAAGCAAAGGACCACCATACAAACGCTAGAGACCTCTATCAATCAAAGAGAGACGGATGTGTTGAAGTCTTCTATTCTTGGGAATGTCAGGGACATGCTTAAAGGTCATCGCCTTGTCTTTAATAGCCTTTTGGAGGTGCATCTTCATTGCCAAGAGAAAGAGGGTATGATTACGAAATAAGATATTGTTGCGCTCTTTCCAAATGATAACAAAGAGCTCCAAAGCCAAAACGAGCCAAAGACTAGTGAAAGCTACTACTAGCGATATGTTTGGTAGCCCAATCAAGATTCTCCATCCAAGGCTTATTAAGCCAAGCAAGATTGAATTTAGCCGCCCAAAAAGAAGCAAGACTACCGGAGATGTGGCATGCAAAAAACAAATGATCTATGGAGTCTGGTTGGCAAGAGCAAAAGGGGCACACTGTAGCCATAATTCTACCATAAGATAAGAGCAAAACCTGAGTTGGTAGGCGGTTATGTGTGATAAGCCACAGATGTGTTTGATAGTGAGGAGGCAAAGATGAGCTCCAAACGAACGAGGACCAAGAAACCACATAACCCCTAGGGCGAATTAGATCCCAAGCTGAAGCTGTTGAGAATCTCCCGGAAGGGTGTCGAAGCCATTGAAAACGGTCTTCTTCTTGGCTAAAAACCGGAAGAGGATCTCCCCAGTTTGCCATAATGTTGAGGACATACCAACCCATAGGAGTAGAAAATCCATTAGCGACTGAAGCTAGCCGCGAAATACCCAACCAGTAAATTTCCTGGTTGGAAAAAATTCTATAGAGGGGACCATTTGGATGCCAAGGATCAAACCAAAAGGAGACCAAGCGTCCATTCCCAATAATCCACTTGAAGTGCTATTAAAAACGCTCACGAAGATCCAAGATTTTTTTCCAAGCCCAGGAGTACTGTTTAGGCCATGGAACAATCCAAAAGTTCTTTTGTTTTAAAAAGGTGGAATGAATCCATTTGCACCATAGGGATTTCTTATTAGAAAAGAGTAGCCAAATGCGTTTGAGCATGGAAGCTATATTACTTTCTCTCAAAGTGTGAATACCAAGGCCACCTTCTTTTTTAGGTAGGCAAACATCACTCCAAGACACCTTAGCACCACCCACACCCAACATTAGACCTTTCCAAAGAAATTGCTGAAGTATTTGTTAGTTACTTTGGGAAAATTGGAATGAAATCTTAGTTATTGGGATTTCCTTTAATCCCTCTAAGTAAACTTTCTTAAATATGAGTATGGTTAGACCAAAATAAGAGAAATGATAAACTTGAAAAAAAAAACCCACGAGACATCCATAACGATATAAAAAACTATGACCTGTAACCACTCATGACCACCAATGAGCTGCCATAACCGCAAGCTTATATTGAGCCGTGATGACCTAGCGCTTCACAACTCAAAACTATAGTGGTTGTGATTGCCGCAAGCTTAGAGCTTGAGCTCACGTCTATGGTAGCCGCAATGGTCCTCCATCTCTTTCTCTCTCTCTATGGCGGCTGCAACCATGGTTGTTTTTTATTTATTTATATTATTTGATGTGATGCCTTTCAGCTCATAATAATTTTCAACGAATCATAACATGACATGTGTACTTCAGCGTGGCATATGTATTTATCAGCGTCTCTATCATTAATTCTGCAATCCATATCAACAAAAATTGAACAGTAAGAGAAGAATTATAGTGGAAGCACTATACGTTGACATTTGCCAAAAAGTTGATAGACATTTGTTAATAAATAAATAAAAATGATGGAAGGATTCTTTAAATAAAAACAAATAAAAAAACCTTCATTCCATGGAATGTGTTGTTTTTTCATCCAACTTCCTTGTTGAATTAATTAAGGTCATCAAATATAATATTGTCAATGTTTAGATTCCAACAAGAGTCCTATTGGTTGCCCATTTCCTTGAAATGGAAATTGTGGTCCCCAATCCACCGTCGTCATGGATGACGGTGGTTGTTAGGCTAGCATCTTCCAAAGTTACATTACCCCATGGAAGGTCAGTCATACAAGGTTGACCTAGTCATTTCGGAAGGCATGCGAATGTTCGGCAATACAGAAGCTGCTACAATGAAAGACCCTAAAGTACAACTGTCTTCAGGAAGTTCTGCAGAATTAAGTAGTCCAATTATCATGTTCGCCGAATATGTCCTGACTGAAGTCTCAAATGCTCCCCGACCCAAAAAATAAATAAGAAGTCTTAAATGCTCGATTCATTTTCAACCGTTCTTTATGAAAAAGAAGAAACTTTACAATACAGTCGGTTAAACTTTAGGATATGCAAGGGAGGAGATAAAAAAAAAATGGCCAAAGCCAAGAGCGGAGACAAAAAAGAGAGTGATGATTCTTGAAACATCATCATGACACAGCATGTGCCGTCCCAGTTTAAGTATCTCTGAAAAGCAGAGGTGTTTTTATTTGTTTTTGTATTTGGTTAGATATATCTCGGAAGAAGATGAACCTGGCGGTAACGGGTTTATAGTACAAACTACGGACGAGCATGCGTGTCAGATCATCTGCATAAACACAAACGAGGTCCCAGGATGCATTTCAGTAGGGGGCTAGACATCAGAGGTCACACCTAAATTAAGCATTTTCTATATCTCTATTTGTTAGCAGTTGGGACCATTGATCTATCCACTGCAAAATGTCCCTGGTTTGTCCTGGTCTTACTGAAGATATGAACTCTTGTTTTCAAATATTCATGTCTTGTTTTCGAGAAACAAGTTCGAAATGCTTTGTGCGGTAGAATAAATTACCCTTCGGAGGTAGATTGGAGAAGTGATTACTTTGTATTTGTCAATCACCTTCTCATGTTCAATGAGAAATGCCATATCCTTTGATTTACTTTGCCTAGGCATAGATTACATCTGGTTTTCAAAGCAAATAGCACTCACAGAATAATTTAGAAGATGTCTGTATTAAATCATAAAAGCTTACAGAATATGGCTAATGCTTATAGAAGGAAGTTGAAAGAACATATGGAAATAAATGAAGGGAAAAGAACAGCACTCCACAGACTTTATTATACAGAAAAAAGCACAATCCCCAATTTTTCCCAGCAGCATTCCTTTCAACTTACAAATTACATCATAAGGAGCAAATTGCCATCCTCTTACTAGGCAGCACTTTCTAGCAAATGGGAAGGGGGGTGCCATCCCATTCTTTAAGGCATTCCAGCAGAGGATCAATCAACTTACTCTCACACATTGCTGTGAACACCTTGTCGAAATCCTCTCCGGGTGACCGGACCTTTTCTCCGGTTAAGAGCTCGGTTCCCAAATCTGCTCGCACAAACTTGTACAGCGGGTATGACCTGCATTCCCTGATCCTGTTTGGGATAGCTTCATTTCCACTCTCGCAGGCACTCCGGCAATTATCTACCTCTTTAGGCAAAAGGGCCTTCAGCTCCTCCTCGAAAGTACCTATCTTAAGGAAGATGGAAGAGTTCGCTTTCACCTCATCACTATTGGCTAGTGCGTGATCGACGAGCACTTGCCTAAGCTTCTGCATCAATGGGTAAGTCGCACTGCATGGATCATCAATGTATGCGAATACATGCTCACGGTCGACCACTTTGAGCAGATCTTTCTCGCAGAATCTTGACGGATGGAGCTCTCCATTGGGTCCCATGGTTAACACCTTCTTCGCAACCTGGCTTACCGTGTTCTTCACTGTACTCTTCAGGTTTTCTTCCAAATGCCTCAGGTCTATTGCTTGGCAAAGCGCAACTAGAAAGGCTGATGACATCAGCTGTAGAATCTCGACTGCTTCCGCTGTTTTTCTAGCAGAGATCAATCCCAATGAGTTCACATCCTGGTTGTGTTGCTCAGCACTTTGTACGTGATTGGTCACCGGGTTGGCCAGGAATTGAAGCTCAGAGCAATAAGCCGCCATTGTTATCTCTGCACCTTTAAAACCATAATCCAAGCTGGGGTTTCGACCGCCAGAGAGATTAGAAGGCAACCCATTGTTATAAAAGTCATTGACAAGCTCGGAGAATTGTGCAAACATGAGTTTTCCAATAGAAGCTATAGCCAACCGGGTATTGTCCATCGAGACACCAACAGGGGTGCCCTGGAAATTACCGCCATGCAAGGCCTTGTTCCGTGACACATCAATCAAAGGGTTGTCATTAACTGAATTGATCTCTCGCTCAATGGACTTGGTGGATGCGCGGATCACTTCCACCTGAGGACCTAACCACTGAGGTGAAGTCCTCAGCGCGTACCGATCTTGCTTCGGCTTCTGAAGTGGGTCCATGTCGTGCAACTTCTTGGCCGCCTTGACATAAGAACTACCATCCAAAATGTGCTCCATAATAGCTGCAGCTTCTATTTGGCCAGGATGATGTTTCAATTTGTGCGTCAAATGGTCAGTGAACTCTGGTTTTCCTTGCATGACTTCAGCAAATATTGCAGACAGAACTTCTGAGAGAACAGTGAGCATATTAGCTTCAAAAAGCACTATGGCAGCTAAGGCAGACCCAACTCCGGTGCCATTCACGAGGGCAAGTCCTTCCTTCGGCTGCAACTCGAAGAATCCACCACTGATCCCAGCGAGCTCAAAGGCTTGTTTGGCAGTGAGGGACTCCCCAGCGGGTCCGACCGCTTTGGAATTGGGACGTCCCGTCAAAAGACCCGCGATGTAGGAAAAGGGTACCAAGTCACCAGAGGCGGAGATCGAGCCGCGGAGCGGCAAGCACGGCGTGATGCCGCTGTTGACGAGCTTGATGAGGGCTTCCAGGATCTCGAATCTGATTCCAGAATAGCCCTGAAGAAGAGTGTTGACTCTCACCAGCATCGCGGCCCTCGTGGCCGACTGTGGCAACGTGTGGCAAGATTCGGTTCCGTTGCCGAACACACCGGCGTTCAAGAATCTGTCAAAGCAAAATTCGAACTTTCAATCACTCGTCGTCATCACATCATTCATAGAATAAGAACACCAAGTAAGCATGATTAATCGACTTCAAATGCTCATTTTCTTTTTTTCTTTTTCTTTTTCAATGCAGAAGCAGAGTGAGCACCCCGTTTTCGAGTTAGAACACGCACTCAAAATGGATCAAGTTGACAAGTCAAATTCCTCTAGCTTATTCATACTTTCTGCTTCCGCTCTCCCTAGTCCCCACAATATGTCCCCCAACAGGATTCGATTTGGGCTGTATTTTCAGACACGTCATACTTTTCGTCTTGCCTTTCTTTCAAAAAGTGTCGTTTGCTCACAACAGTTTTTTGTTTGTTTGTTTCTTTCTCTCTCTACCAGCAAACAATAAAAAAAAAATATTGACTTTATGGTGAGCAGATATGCTCTTCGGCTTAAGGAAAATCCCAAATATTCAAAGTCGACTTGGGAAGTAACCTCAACGTTTGCTCGGGTAGGTGCACTTGTCGACACTTGGTGCACTCGTTACTTGTCGACACTAGGTGCACTTGTCGACCCCGCTTGACCGCTAAACTAAAAGAAACCACTTTTCCATAGATTACAAAAAGTTATTCGAAAATAAATATTCAGTCGAACAAAATTCGTCTCTTTTGAATAAAATTGTACACAGCCTTTTCAATAATTACAAATCACTCGAAGTAAAAACGATATTCTATCAAAAAGAAAGTGCGATCCTCTATTTATTTAAAATATTTTTGTGCAAAATGCTTCTCTTTTCTGTTTAAATTTTTCATCCCCACTTTAATAATTAGAATTCAATTAACATATGTATAATTTGGCGATACCAAAACATGCTACTTTTGCTTAAAAACATTTTAATAAGTGAAAAAAGAAATTGAGCTGATCTAATTTAGGTAATGACATAGTAAGAAAAGCTAATTAAATGTTTACGTTATCTTCTATAGCCATTTAGCATCCTTAAAGAAGCTCTGTCAACTTCTTAGGTTAAATCCGTGACGTGATTCCCTGACAAGACACAAATAACCGTTTCTAATCAATTAATTGAAAGCGATATGCATACATACGATGGAATCTAGCGGAATGGACGCGTGTCCAACATTCTTCACATGATTACCATGTAATGTTGCAGTCGCCTAGGGCATTTGCTCCAAATTTCATGGCGTGGTAACTGCTTTTTGGCACGTTCGCCCGGGTTTTTTTTAGCAGTGATTAACTGGGAGGGAGGTTCCTAAAGATCTTTAGGGAAAAGGGATCCCTTCACGAACGACGAAAAGGCAAAGCAAACCCTCGTCGGCTTCTTGCCGATCGCGCAGGACGAAATTTGTCTAATTTGTTCTTCCTTTTGACAGCGAGTACTAAAGTAGAAAGACCAGAGGGTCAATTTTTTTTTTTTTAATCGTAGATCCGGAAATAATTTCGTAAATTGGGTATTAAATTCTAACTATTTATTTCGCTAAAGTTATATTTATTGAGCAATTTAACTACCCCATTTAATGCAAGACCGTTCGTGATGATTATGCGTCGTCTTCGGTTAAAAGACCAGCCACGTAAGCATTTCCACGTCCATTTGGAGTCAAAATTCGTCCTCAGAAAAAAAAGGCGGTACCGAAAAGTAAATAAATAAAAAATAAGAAAAAAAGCGAGATAAACAAAATAATAAAAAAAGTAAATAAAAACTGAGATAAATAGTAAAAAATGACGTACCTGATGAGCTCCTTCTGGAGCGCGCCCCCCTGCTTGGTCCGCCGGTGCGACGTCGCCCCGAATCCGGTCGTCACGCCGTAGCTGTCCGTCCCCTTGCACATGCTCTCCATGATCCACTCCGCGCTGGCCTCGACCCCGGGCCTCGCCGACTCGCACAGTTCCACCGTCAGCCCCGCGCCCCTCGCCGCGGCCGCCACCTGCGCCACGGTCAGGGTCTCCCCGCCGAGCCGCAGCACCGGCCGCCGGTACTCCCCGACCATCCGCTTCACCTCCTCGAGGTGGCTCCCGGCCAGCGACTCCGCCGCGGCCCCCCAGCCTAGCGGATCATGCCTCGGCTTCGCGGAGCCGTTGCTGCAGGGCAAAGCGTGGCCGTTCCCGTTCTCGTGCGCCGCCGCCGCCGCCCCCGCCGCCACCACCGCCGCCGCCGCTACTTCCATCTCCGCCGGCCGCGATCGCAGGTGGTTCGGATTTCCCGAGAAAGCGAGGGAGAATGGCGAGGGAGAACTGGCTGGGGGAGAGAGAGAGAGAGAGAGAGAGAGAGAGAGAGAGATCGGTGCACCAGCTTTGTGCTGGGAGGGATGGAGGGAGGTTTAAATAGGTAGGGAGAGGAGAGTGGGTGGGTAACGTACCGAAGAGGAGGAGGAGCGTTGGGTGAGCGAGAGGGAGAGGGGGAGATGAGCGCGCGCGCGCGTGTTAGTTGAGGGGGAACGCAGGCCGTCGGATCTTCATGGGATCGGAGGGGGGAAGATGGGGACACGTGGGATGAGGGAGGGGGATGGTGGGGTATTGTGGGGCCGGGGGGAGGGACGGGACACGGGAGACGCGTGAGGTGGAGGAAGGGGGGGGGGGGGGGGGACGGGATGGTTGGGGTTTTCTGTGTTTACCCGTCAAAATGAC
The DNA here is from genome assembly GCA_016097545.1 of Eucalyptus victrix. NCBI lineage: Eukaryota > Viridiplantae > Streptophyta > Magnoliopsida > Myrtales > Myrtaceae > Eucalyptus > Eucalyptus victrix. Next base: position 34,281,148 of record CM027844.1, read on the forward strand.
GGAGGAAAGGGAGAGGGGGGGAGGTTGGTAGCGTGTATGGTGTAGATACGTGTCACGACACCTCTTTCTCTCCCGCTCATTGTTGTTGCTGTGGTGGTGGTGGTGACAACTGACTACGGTGGTGGCGGCGGCCTATCTACTTGTGCCGCCACGCTGGAGGGGCCACGGCTCTCGGTTCGAAAGCGACGGATTTCCGACTCTTGTATGGCGGTACCACATGCCCGGTCGGGGAACCTCGGCGGTCCCGACGGGACGTTTCAGGGCTTGCGAGTACATGTGCATGGGAGACGATCGGTAGGCTCGAGAGGAGCTAACATTGAATACGGCGTCAGTCTTTTTCTTTCGGTCTTTTCGTACAAAAGTAGGCCTTCGCGTCAGAATGCCGGTAGATGCGCTCCCAAGTTTGGAAAGGGGCTCGGGTCCGCGTCGGACGAAAGATTATTCTAGCTGATTTTCCGATTCGGTGGGTTACAAATTAGGGGTATGATTATAGAAAGATATTACTTTTTGGGGAAAGTAGTTTATCGTGTTCGTAAATAAAAGTATAATATTCGTTTTGTGTGGCTGCCAATGTTAGCATTTCGGAAGTAGGGTGGAATTTTAGTTGGCTTCAGCGTAAGCCTAACATTCGGCATTTCCATGCACAGGCTAATGTCTCTTTTGTCCAGTTGCATGTTGCCGCGGGAGATGTTTCCGTAGATTCCGACATTCGGGTGTCCATCAAGGTCCAATATGTTTTCCGATTTTGCTTATTAAACCCCCTCGTTCACTTTTTTCATCATCTAGCGATCATGATCAATTTTCAGTCTTCCCTCGTTTCGAAACCGAGGCATAAGCTTTAGAGAACTTAAGACCGCGCAACGTAATTTGACGAAAGATTTTTGTAATATCCTTTCATAAGAGAACATGAGATCAAGATCATGCAACTACCGGGCACTATTTCTGCTAAGAGAGTAGTTATGTTGCGGCTGGGCAGCAGCGGCGCTATGGCGCGCATTTTACGCATTCATAGAAGAATTAAGATAGAATTCAGATAAAAAAAAATAAAGCAAATGGAAAAAACCCCGATCCCATCCCTTCCCCCGCCCTCCGCTGGCTTCTCGTGGTCCGCCACAATCGCTTTCGCTGCCAGTGATTCTAGCTTGCGGCCCTCCAACCACTGAAAAAAGTAGAAAAAAAAAAAAGCCCTAAACGTCATGTCGATTTAATTCTAAACTTTTTAATTATACCAATTGAGTCATAGACTTTTCGAAGATTTGTCAATATAATTCATCTAGTCAATTTTGGCTAGAAATCATTAATATAGATGTTTGTTATCTTATATCTTATATGGTCGATGCTGATATAAATAATTTTGTAATTTTCTCAAATTCTTTTGAATTTTTATTACTCTTTTTTTTTTCTTTTCCTTGATTTTTTCCCAACCGTGGGTTGGCGAGGTTGCCGGTTGACCATTGCCGTCCATAGGTGGTGTAAATGAGGGTGTCATGGCCCTCACCAGCCACGGGCATGGGCCTTCGCGTGCGGCGTCCTTCCCTCGCCCAAGATCATCCAGTGCATTTAAATCAAACTATTTTGACACTAGTTTCATATCAAATGTATCTCGAATTGAAGGCCCCATTTCCAAATGAACTCCCAATTCTGATCCAAAGTCAGATCGGAGTCCCCAAGGTTTGTCAGGAAATAAATTCCATCTGAATTAATCAAACCTCGAAGCATGCCGAGACTCTACTTAAATTTCCTCTTTTTATACTTCCAATGTCGGAATCGTGTATCTATCGACGAAAGCTCCAAGGAATTGATTTTCACCGAAATACAACCTCCAAAATCTCAAATCCCCATAAAAGCGGATCTATGAATTCATTACAACGCCGCCCCATTTGGCATTAATTCAGAACTAGCACGCAAAGCAGGTCACCAAAGGATCATCAACCTAATAATCATTAATATCTCATCACGTGCGTGTACATCAAGATGCACAGTTTGGTTTTGATTAATTAATTAATCGAATAAGATCGTCAAAGATTAACATTTTTTTTATAGCAGAAAATGAAAATGAGAATGTGTGTTTAATGGGGGTGGATGGGGCTGGTGTGACATTCACTCTCACCTAACCCGCTCCAAGCCCGAAACGTGCACACCTTCTCGTACATGCATGCAACCAACCACGCGATCGGGGCAGAAACGTAAGCGTGGCTCGGAACGATCCCCTCTTTATATCCACTTAATTCGATGAATTGACTATAGTCGACCTGGACCGACACTTGCGATATGAAAGTACGCAGGATATTTATCGATATGTCCCCATTCCCTAGCAAGAGAAATTTTTTAAAAAAGGACAGAAGAATGAAAGGAAAGCTATAAGGTGATTGTTCAAAAGTCCTAAAAATCTATTATACGGCGGCTAATTCAACCGTAAATTTTTCAATCGAACTAATTTAATCATTAATTTTTTTTATGATTATACCAAGTTAATTTTTCTGGTCAATTTTATTTGAAAATCACCAATGGATAATTTTTGTCTTTTTTCTTAAAAAATTAAATTTATAACTTTTTTTTTTTTTTCTTTCGTTTGTGGTTGATAATCAACCATGATTGGCAATTGGCCAATAGGTGAGGATCCTCCTCATCGGATCTGGCAAGGATTGTCCTCGCCCAAGTTGCAAGGGTCAAGCCCTTGTTGGCCCTCATCCATCACTGGTCATTGGCCATGGTTGACTACTAGCCATAGGCCAAAAAAAAAAAAAAAAAAAAAGAACTAAAATAAAAAGAAATGATAGGAAAAAAAAGGAAAAAATTTATATTTTTTTAAATGAAAAAATTATCCGTGTCAACATCGGTTACACCTCCTAGGACAGTCAGTGACCAGCTGAAACTCACGTTAGCGATTTTTGGCTAAAATTGGCCGAAAGAATTGAATTATCAAATTGTTGAAATGTTTAGATCTAAATTGACATAATTGATAGATTTATGATTGAATTGGCTACCGTAAGGAGGTTTAAGATTTTTTGGACAATTTTTCCAATGAACCATAGCAGTGCCATCATTTTGTAGTCTTTTAGTAAGTGTATGAAAAATATATATATATATATATAACAACTCTTGACATATTAATCCTTAATTATGTGGGTGTCCTCAGTAGTACGGTCAAGTCATTTTTAAAAAAGATATGGCCAGATACAATAACCATATATTTCAAAATCAAACGAGAAGCGTTATGTTTTTTCGACCTTCGTCTTGAAATGTACACAAGCTCATCTCATATTTCGATACAGTATTATTATTGCCCTAAACGCTAGACAATCATCTTTGGATTTTATGAAGGCACAACACTCAAATTAAAATGTTTTGCAAACTAAAACCGTACGTAGAAAAAAATGGGGCACGAAATAACCATATCAGGTGTGTCGAATGGACGTAAAGCTATTGGGATTATCCTATTGAGAACTTCTTATTTCTTGAGGTGAATCTGTCAAAATGGGGAAAAGAACAAAAAAAAAAAAAATCATAATTTCATTTGTGCCAATTTTATTATAAACTTTTCAATTTGATCAATTTAGTTATAAACTTTTTGCATTTGTGTTAATTAAGTTTATTTGGCTAATTTAGTTGAAAATCATTGATGGATGTTAATCATCTTACGTGACATGATTTACATAAGATAGTTGGCGTTGACGTTACTATTTTTTGATAATTTGTTTTTTTCCTTTCGTTTTTTTCTCTTGGATTTTGTTGGGCAAGGAGGCCCTTGCTAGATCTGACAAGGTGGCTGGGCCATTGTGACCTCGCTCTTTGTCGGTGGGACCAAGAAGGCACTTTGTGCCCTTGCCTGATGAGGCTGCAATGGCCTCACCTAGGGCCTTTGCGACTTGCCAACTTTGGACAAGGCAACCCTCATTGGTGAGGTCACCAGCTAACATAAAAGGAAAAAAAAAAAAAAAAAAAAAGAAAGAAAATTAAAAAATTCATTTTTTTTTTAAATTGTAAAATTTGTCAACCTCAGTATTAGTTGTACTGCAGGGTAAGACGGCCAATGCTCACATCAGTAATTTTTGGCCAAAATTAGAGTGGATGAACTCAATTGGCATAGATACAAACTTTACGATTACATTAGTCTAATTGAAAAATTTATAACTGAGTTAACACTAATACAATATGTTTATGACTTTTTTTTGGTACTTTTCATGTCAAACTTGCTCATCCATTTTGGAATTCCATTATGTTATAGGAGGATAATTTTCTAAACTTAAGGTAAGCACATGACTTTTTAATCCTAAGACCTTAGACTATCGAGGAACGACACTAATTACATCGCATGCATCCGGACACTGTCCTTTCGTGATCGACGACGAGTGATTACTACCTTCCTATGTGTTGACACCTAAATTTTTGCTTAAAAGAAAAAAAAAACACACACACACACACACATACACACACACATGGCATATAGTTTAGAAACATTTTATTTTATTTTGTTTTATTTTAGGCTGCCGGTGAAACGAGGATTTTTCACATATTCCGTTCAGATTTTTCACATATTCAAGTAATATACACTGCGGGGTGTATTTTGCTTGAAAATGGAATTTTTCTTGATGGAATATGCAAAAAATATTTTATCGATATATTTAGGGGTATCGTGCTCAATCAAAATTAGAAATGAAATATACCCTAAGATACAATTTTTGAGCTTATAAAAGAGGCCACACATATCAATACATCCGGCCGTACGTAGGGGGCTTTTGTCGGCAAATTTTGAGAGCGAATTCGAAAAAATCGAGAGAAATTTGGTGCAAAAAGAAAAAGCAAGCGTGAGAGAAAAGGGTAGCAGGCGTGAGAGACAAAAAAAGAAAAAAGAAAAGAAGCCTTCGTCCATTCAAACAAGGTCAGCAAAAGGGGCAGAAAGTACAGCAACGTACAGTGAGAGGAGGTGAGGCAGAGACAAAAAAAGAAGAAAAAAAAAAAAAAAAAAAAAAGAAGATGAACTGTTCATCTTCTTCGTGAAGGTCTCCGCTGTTGCTGCTGGTCCACCCCTCCGCGCCAGTGACTGCACCACCTCCGCTCGTCCGCTTCACCGCCATCCGAAGCCCACTCGCCGCTCCGGTACCGCTTGCTCACCCGTCGGCCCGCGATCTACTGCCCGCGACGCAGCGCCTCTGCAACCCGTGACCCATTGCTCCCCGATCCGCCCGAACACCACGAAGCCGCGCGCGCCCCCGCGCCCAGATCTCGAGCCGCGACGCCCTTGCTCCGTCCTGGAGACCCCGACGCCATCGTGACCTCCGATCGGTGAACCGACACCAGGAGATCCGAAGCCCTGCTCCGGCCGTGACGCCGCCCCCGACGGTAGCCGGTCCAGATCCGACGCCGCTTCGTGCCGATCCGACGCCGCCCCGTGCCGATCCGCAACGCCCGCACCCAGACCTGCGAGTCCCCCACGCCGGTCTCCGCCGTTCCTCTTGTTGCCGGAGCTCTTCCGCCACCGGTTTGCCCTCACCAAAACCCTAGCCGACGAGCTCTCCCCCGCCGGACCTCCAAACCGGCCAAGCTTTTTCTTTTTTTATTTAAAAAGAAAAAAGAAAAAAATTGAATTAGGTATTTTTACTTTACTTTATTAGGCAAGTTTAGGTTTTTTTATTTTATTTTATTATTATCTCTTTATATGTTGTTTTCTTTAGTTGAAATACCTATCTACGATAATGAAAATCAACGATGTATCACCCGATTCGCGAAGAATGGCCATTCAGGGGTTTTTTATTTCATCTATAAGGCTTTAGATGAAATAATTAATTAAGCGGGAATAAAATTGATGTTTTGATCTTTAAGGCTTAAGATCAAAGATCGATTTTACTAATAAATATTATCCCTTGATCTAAGCGATATGTGATGTCTTTTTTGGGGTAATTTTGAATGGATTCGATCTTTTTTATTTATCTTGAGATATGTTTGAGATAGAATATCACATGTTTTAGGGTTATTTGCATATTTAGGCAAAGCATTCTATTTATCATGAATTTTCGAAATAAAAATCGGGTTAGATTAGATGCATGTTAGGATATTACTTGTTTTAGGGTTTGCATATTTAGAATAGGGATTTTAATTTCGAATTTCATAAAAATAAAAAAAATAAAAAAATCAATTTAGGTTGCTAGATCTTAATTTAGGTTGCATGTTTAATTAGTTGGCAATTATTAATTTCGAAAATCAATAAAAACAGCAAAAAAAAAATCATCATATATCATGTAGAATTAGGGCATATTTTGCATGTCATTGCATATTAGGGTTAAATGGCACTTAGTTTAATTTAGATCATTTTTTAATTTATTATAAGCTTGGCATTTTTAGATATATTGCATTTTAGGATTATTTAGGTTAAGATAATATTTTAGTTTAAATTAGGATATGGCTCAACCTAATTCCTAATATAAATTAAATAGGGTCTTAATCTAATTAGGTAATTTTCACATTTCACCAAATTTCGAATTTCATGAAAAATACAAAAAATGTCATAGGTTAAACTAGTTTTATTATTTAGGATAAAATGCATTCTTTTAGGAAAAGAAAAATGTCATGTGCACGTCATTAGGGTTAGATTCATTGAAATGCATGTCATTTAGTATTTTTGCTAGGCCCATTTAATTAGAAATTACATGTCATTAGTATTAGGTCATTTAGTTAATATCGCATTGCGTATTGCATGATTTTCATTAATTAAGTGAAAAAAAAAAAGAAATTGTGTGTTAATTAGAAACTATATCCAGGGTTGTTGATGTGGATTTTAATTTAACATTGAGATGCTTTCGTTGCTTGGAGGTAAGTTTTTGCAATTTATTTATTGTTTATCGAGTGTTAAATTGGTGATTTGTGCACGCGCATGATAACCTCATATATTAGGGAAATAGATTTAAAATAAACCCAAGCCGCTTGCAAAAAACATTTTTTCAAAATAAAAGAAATGGTCCGGACACTGTCCTTTCGTGATCGACGACGAGTGATTACTACCTTCCTATGCAATTGACGTGGCGGCAGAGTCGAGATTTTCTGCATTTCATTAGCAGTACGTAACGCGCATAATACTCTCCTCTGCTTAGATCGAAGGTCAAACTGCACGTGAGCTCGGTGCTTCAGCATTTTGAAGTTACGTGCATGCACATGCATGGGTCACCCGCTACAAGCTACTAGTCCGAAGGAACGAACTAGGTCATCAGGATGATGATTCGTCGCCTCTCCGGACAGCGCCGCCCCTCGGTTAGGTCGAGAGAAACGTGGTACGGGGGAGACACCAAACATGGGTTGGGATCCGGGGTAGATGCGAAGGTGCGGCCTTTGGACCATGCATGCCCGTTGGTACGAGTCGTTGTCGTCGTTGAACGTTCCGACGGGGAGAGCACTTGTTCTCTTCCTTAGGGAGTAAGCATTCACGGAGGGTCTCTAGGGCGGCCGATAATTGCGATATCCCGAGTCGTGTTGACGTGGCGGCTTGGGGAACCAGACAAGGAACTGGTTTTTCCTGTTCGTGAGATGAAGAGACGCGCGATTAGCTTCGTGATGTCGCGTTTTTGGTTGCACATGAGCCGAAACGATAGCTTTACCTTAAGGAAAATGATGGATGCTCAGAATACGACGGATCGAAACTATGTCTTGCTCAAAGTTGCATCGTACTTATTACATCTTTGCCCACTAGTTTTTGAAGGGAAAATTGTTCAAATAGTCATAAATTTATTGTATTGCACCTAATTCACTTATAAACTTTTCAATTTGGCCAATTATGCATAACCAATTTGACAATTTTCAAATGAAATCCTTCTGGCCAATGTGGCCACAACTTCCTCATGTGGGCATGGACCATCCTATATGATATAGTTAGAATTATTTTTGTTATTTTTATAAAAATTTTTGAAGCTTTTTATTCTTTTCTTTTCTTGTTGTTCATCTTCCCAAATAGTGGGGGCAAAAAAAGAAAAAGGAAGAAGAGAAAAAAATAAATATAAAAATTTAGAAACTTTATAAAAAGTTGTTGTATAAAAGTAGTTTAGACTATATTGAAAAATTGTAAAAAATTAGAACTAAATTGGCGATAAAAACTTTGGTAAAAGTGTCAAGTACACTAATATTAACATACAAAAGATTATTATACAAAATGATATTGAAAATTATGATCAATGATTGAACATGGCTTGTTAGTTAGATGTTCATTTACAGTTTATCATATCACATAATTTATTGATGTAGACCTACATTAATATGACTTGAATTTGCTTCTGCCAAATGATGCATGGTGGAACAATGCCTGGTTCGGAATATTCGTTACCATCGACGGAATTTCGAACTTAGGGTTTTCACCCTAGATATATGTTGTTGACTTTTTTCCCCCACTTTTCGGAATTCTCATCTATTGAGAAAAGAACGCACTAACATATTATTGTGTCGGATTTTTAAATATGATCGGCTTATTTGATCATCTGTTAAAAATTTAGGGTGGTTACACCAAATTATTTTTATTTCGTAAAAAATCTCAAATTGGTCATGACACATTTACCATAAGTTAATTTTTCCTCTCATGAGAATTGATTGGTGTACATATGTTATAGATGCAAGTTTAACTGTTTTGTGAGACGAAAATTAATTTAGAATAAATGTATTATGTGATCCATGATTTGACATCATTATACTATTAACCATATTATTTATCACGTCATTCTAAAATGTAAAAGAGAACACACTGAAAAAAGGTCAATTCTCATTGCTTATGGTATCGGCCTCTTTACTCAGTTCTAAATCTCCAAATATTTCTTGCATGCCTATCAAGAAATCTTTATGTCGACTTTTTGATCTCTATGTGAGAGCTCAATCGGCTTATTTGATCATTTCAGAGAGAGACTCCAAAATAATCTGCATCTAATGTAGATGAGAAAATTGTTTTTTTGCCAATTTAGTTATAAAACTTTCAATTTTATTAATTGAATTCTAAACCTTTTCATATTTTACCAATTAAATGTATTTGATTAATTAACCAAAAATTACTGACATGGATGCTAGGCCGTCCTGCTTGGCATGGTTGGTATCTATGTGGACAATTTCATAATTTTAAAAAGAAATTATAAATCTTTATTGTTTTTTTTTTTTTTTTTTCCCTAAGTCTAATGAGGGTCATCAGCCAACCCTTGTTGGCCATAGGCAAGGGCCGTTTATGGGCAAGGGGTGTGGCCTTCGCTTGATTTGGGTGAGGGTAGGGACCTTTGCCTAGGCCCTTGCCTAGTGACTGATGCTAACCCTTACCAAACTTGGTAGGAAAAAAAAAGGAAAAGAAAGAAAAATGAAAATAGAAAAAATCATTTCGAAAAATTATAAATAATTATCTACATTAGTGGTAACCGTTCTATGTGGTATTATTGACGTTAATGTTAGCGATTTCCTATTAAATTTGGCTAGATTGACTTAATTGACATAATGTGAAAAAGATTTAGCATTCAATTGGTAAAATGAAAAACTTTAAGATTTAATTCGCAACCGTGTAGTAAATTAAGAACTTTTTAGACAAATTTTCCAATGCACTCCTCTCTCTTTATATTAAAGAGATCTCATGAAATTATCAAGAGGTTATGAAAGATATCTATGTCTCTTTATTTGTATACATCTAAAAACTTAAATTATTAGAACGATTGATAGCAGTTAGTCAGAAATTTCACATCATTTTCCAAATGAAGAATCACCGCAGCTCAAGAATATCTCCCTTTTTGTTTCCTTCCTTTGATCTGGGCGCAATGATTCCTGTAGTACGGTGAAACTCATCTCGCGAGCTCAATTGAAGCTGTTCTTGTCAACCCGAAATCATGCCTTAGCAAGGAAGCTAGAATTTGTCAACGTCAAGGAGCTTTGTCAACACCAGTTTGTCAAAATGTGCTTTGGCATGTTCTTTCGCGTCTGGACAAGAACGAGACGAGAAGGAGACAGAGGCAAGCGTTCGCAGTTCGGTATGGACTGTAAGAGAGAGAGAGAGAGAGAGGGACGGAGATTTGGTAGAGGTCACGAGGTCAACCTACCGAGCACGTGCCATCAAACCCCAACTCCCTCTCGAGGCCTCGTGCGTCGTGGGATTTGCTATCTTGAATTGTTATCTTTCGTTCAGACATGTGTTCTTGTTTTCGGGCCACCGGTCAAGCGGGTCAGCAAGGCCCGGACCGACCCGAGAGTAATTGGGAATCGAAGAATGTCCCAAAAAAGAGAGGTAGAATAGTGAAAAATAATTTATTTACCCTCTAAAGATCCCCCTAGAGTCATAGCCAGCTATAGGCTGAACTCCGTGGATTATAATTTGAAAGGGCAATGGATAAACAAAACATGATGCTTTGAAAGTTTGAACTTGGAAGAGTGGTCCATGACATATTGAATAGTGAGGGTAATTGATTTCGAATGAGTTCTAAAATAGGAACTGGGAAGTTTTCGGACCTTCAGTTCTTAATCTGGTCCATTTTGATCTACTCAGTAGCTAGCTCATTTTATATTTTTGATAAAAAAAATCAAATTCTTACTTTAAAATATATAAGTCACACGACTTTACCACAAAAAATAAATTTGTTTGGTTAAGTGATTATATTGTTGTTTCTCCATGTTTATTTTTCATGTACTTTTTCTTCTCTTCCAAAATAGGCTTCGAAAATGATTTGGAGCCAGTCAGCCCCGCTTTCAAAGTAGAAAACAAGCAAAATGTGAGGAAGAAGCCTTTCAACCAATACTTATTGATCTCATAACTCATTTTAGATAAAAGTAATTAGGTTTGAACTAGACTGAATCGAATTGAACTACTTCATTTCATTCCCTAGGGAAAAATGCATGCGAATTACCCCACAAGCAAGAAGAGGCACCTTGTGAATCCATCTCAATGTCGACCGAGGGATAGATCGAGTAGATCCACTGATGGGCCATCGATCCGATGGGGGTGGGGATGAGTGATATATGGTTGTCCGGGCCGCTGCGTGGAGGCCCCTATGGCACTTAAAGCTCAGGCGGCCGGGGTGGCGAGCCGAGACCGGGCTGTATCAAAGCGCTCGCCCACGCTCACACGCACTCTCTCTCCCCACTTCCTTGGCTTTCGCATCCATATGAATTGGGCCTCACAACCAAAAAGGAATTGGGCTTGATGGGCCTTCTGTAGCCGGCCTTATGGCTCTCCTCTTCTGGTTCTTCTTCCCAGCCCGTTGCAAGCAAGCACGGCCCAAAGCCCACTTTCAAAAACTCCCCACGAAAAACCCGTCGCCAAACACAGATCTTTTTCTTTTTTTTCCAGGCACGAATCGTCACCGTCGCCGCCGCCGCTTCTTACCGGACGAGTTCGAGCTCCGAAAGAGGAGCACTGCTGTCGTTCCGACGAGGATGGCCGGCGGAGCGAGCGCGACGGCGCCCTCGACGTACTCGCCGTCGCCGAACCAGAAGAAGAAGCCGCCGCTCTTTCAAGGACGGCGACCTCGACTGGGTCCGCCCCGACGGCCGCGAATTTCAGCAGTGCCGGCCCGCTTGTAAGCCAACGTGTTTATTGTATATTTCTGGCGTCGCTGGAGCACGGCGGTGCCGCCTCTTTCTGTTCTTTTGTGGAGTTGCTGGTTGCTGTTCTCACATGGATTTTGCTTTATTTCATTAATTTTTATGGGAGGCGCTGGTTTGAGTTGGGAAATATGTGGAATCTGGTTTAAAGCTCTATGCTGTTGTGATGAACCGGTGCGAAGGAGCGATGGGGTAGAGGTAGAACACAGAGAGAGAGAGAGAGAGAGAGAGAGAGAGAGAGAGAGAGAGAGAGAGAGAGAGGGAAGATGGGAAGAGAGAAACTAGGGAGGAGAGACAGAAAGGAGAGATGGATTCTACATATTTACGTTGGACAGTGATTTGAATGCTTGGATCATAATGATTGTGCTCTTATAATTGAACTTGTAAAATCGAGATAACCGGACTAAGCATGACTTGGTTCCTGAAGTGGCTTGTTGCTGTGCCATGGGCAACTTCTCGGTTGGCAATTTTACGAGGTAGGCTTTGTGTGAGTTGTCTTGGGCTTATTTTGTAGCTTTGAGGTATACCTCAGCTGACACATGGGACTCGATCACAGAATCCCCAATTGAATTGGACAATGATCCTGTCTTGATCGTCCAATTGTTGGAAACTTTTTTTTTTTTTTTTTTTTTGTATATCCCACTTAAAGCTCAATCATAGAATTGCCAAATGAATTGGACATGGATGAAAGACTAGATCTCAAGTCCAGCTTAGAGAAGAACACTTGAGCCTCCCATCACATTAATCATTATAGGAATAGGAAATTTGTCCTTAGAAATCAATGCATGTAATTCTCCAAAATCTGCATACTAAGCCTAATCTGTTTTTACCAGTCAAAGCATTTAATTGTCAATCAGCAAGCATGTATAAATATTAACGACCTTTTGACAATTGAGATGGGATTCAGGTCTTATTTCTTTGAGAATTCTATGGCTGAGGTCAATGTTTTTGTTGAGTTGAAGCCCAGTTATTAAGGAGGGCCTAGACAGCACACACAAACCCTAGTTAGTGAATGGCTCAGGTAAGAAGTGTATAACAATGCAATTAGGCCCATGAGAAACAAAGTTTGCCTCTTACTATGTCTCCTTTTCATGAGATGGTTGTAAGAGAACCCAGCTCATGGCAATGGATCTGTCTGGATAATTGACAAAAGAGTCTATTTAGAGTCTTCTCTCCTTTTAGTTTCCATCACTAATTTCCGTTTTCTCCTCTTTATAGCCTTCATTAGCCCTTTAGGTTGTAACTCATACGGTCATGCCTCCATCTCCACCTCTACTGAGATAGTGTTAAATTGCTTAGATTGCATTTCTGACTGGGGTAGCATGGCACCTGCAACAAATGCTAGATTCCTTTTTGCTTCAATATTGGTTGTTTTCTGGCTAGTTTGGCTATTTGGTGTACTTTTTTGTTGAATGGATGATTGACAGTGAATTTGGACTGGTGGGAATGCTATCTAGGTTTAGATGCAGGGTACTGAAGATAGGGATTTTGTATAAGTGGTTTATTTTTCTTCTTCTAGCCTTCTTCTCAGAATTTGGCTTATCCAAATGCTTGGGAAAGGTCATTTATTGTAGATTTTCTGCAGTTGTTTTGGTTCATCTTTGAGTCCGCTTATGAAGCTAGACTCAAGAGTATTTCTCAGGTCACCCATGATTCAGTTCTGACATGAGGAATTAAATATCGTTGAATTTTTCTTTATGCTTTCTACTGCCCCAGTCTATTGCAACTTATTTAACTCATCTAGCTTTGGGCTAATTTTCAGAACTTGCATTTTAACTTCTGGGAATGTATCTCATGAGATTTTTTAACATGCAGTTTTCAGAACTGGCGCAGTTAATGCTGCTGCTGGATCTGCTTATGCTGAATTTGGCAATACCAAAGTCATAGTGTCAGTGTGAGTTATATTTCAACTCAAAGCAATGTACATTTGGTAATCTTCAGAATGTTGATAAGATTAGACGCTGATGGCTGAATCTACTAAAAGGACCTGCATTTGATCTTATTATTTCTTTTCTATGTGCCTGCTTCTGCATGTAGCTTTTTGTCAGTTGCATGTTTTTTACGCTCTTTTTATCTAGTCATCCATAAAATAATGGTGCATCTTTTGAGCGGGTGCATCGTAGTGATTTATGGTGGGAGTATAATACACCTGATAACTATGATGTCCCGCATGGGTGTCATTCAGGTTGTGACAGTGAGAGAAATAAGAAGGGCTATATTTTCTTTGTTATAATAGAGGCACACTCTCAGCTGCAGGGACATTGATAAAAGTTGCATGTCAAATAAGATGATTCCTGGAGTTGCCTTCAATGTTGATATGTGATTCAAGGGAATGCTGCAATTCCACTTGCCAAAAGATAATAAAGAATCCTATTTGCTAACTCATGGTTCCTGCTAGTTGATTGAATCATATACTACTTCCTCATGTGGGTTATGACATCCTTTTATCCTACATCTCTGATGACATCATTTGACCCTTTTTTATTTGTTGGTTTTTAAGAATCTTGTCAATCCTTAAGACTCTTGGTGGAATGAGAACTAACATCTGTGTTGGTCTTGTTTCAGATTTGGCCCCAGAGAAAGTAAAAAGGCAATGATGTACAGTGACATGGGCCGATTGAACTGTAATGTCAGTTATACAACTTTTGCCACTGCAGTTAGGGGACAGGTTGATATTATGACATGCACAAATCTTGCGTAATTCCCACATGCCCTCAATTTCTCTTATCTAATTAACAAGAAGTTTTATTAGGTTTTGGATCAGAAAGAGTCCTCATCGATGCTTCATAAAGCTTTGGAGGGTGCAATTAGGTTGGAAACTTTTCCAAAGACAACTGTTGATGTATTTGCACTGGTTTTGGAATCTGGCGGGAGTGAGTTATCCTTTCCTGTTAATTGAATGCTAATAAAAGAACTTGAACAAATGGAGACGAGTATTGGAAACTTCTTTTGCATTCTCATGCATATTATGTGTCTTATACCACATCACTACTCGCAGCCTTATCCTGACCATCTTGTCTTTGTTTCTAGGTGATTTGCCTGTGGTAATATCTTGTGCTAGTCTTGCCTTGGCAGATGCTGGAATTATGCTCTATGATCTTGTGACTGCTGTTTCTGTGGTATGCATCTTATTAGTTGATAAATTTATTTCTTCACTGAAGCTTTTCACTTCAAATGTAATGCATAATACTTGCCGATTGGAAAACAATGCTTATAAACAAGAGTAGGAGAGACTGCATAAAGGAACTTCAACTAATAAGTGCTTTCTGATCGTAAAATATAGCAAAAGTAGTATCTGGGGTCTGGTGGTAAGGAAAATCTAACCATGACCGAACTTTGAGGAGCAGCACCTAGGTACTTGAAAACCTTTGGTTTCTTTAGGTTATTTGGTTACTCTTTTTCCTATTTGATCTTATTAATTGTTATGTCTTCGGGTCTTTGGATTGTTTTTTAATTAGCGTGAAGTCTCCTAGGATGTAGTCATTATTGACTGAGTGACATGATCTCTTTTTGTTTGTCAGTGGATTTTCCACAACATGAGCTTATTTAAGTCTCCCCTTGTTCCTTTCTCTGCTGTGTTTGTTTCATGGCCAGTCTTGTTTGGGTCCAAATCTTGTCATCGATCCGATATCAGAAGAAGAAAGCTACCAAGGTGGAAGTCTGATGATAACTTGCATGCCTTCTCGTTATGAAGTCACCCAGCTAACCATCACTGGAGAATGGTCGAGCGCAAGGATAAATGAGGTAAGAGAGTCTGAATTGGACAAATTGGTCAACCCTGAAGATCAACCAACCCCAAACGGTCTAAAATCTATAGGAATAAATTGACATTAGGATAAATGAGGTAGCTTGTTCTTTGAATTGAATGGACAGTTTTCCATACGTGAAGAAACTAAAATTTCCAAAACCCTTTCTGGGCCATTTCCTATGAATGAAACCAGTCAAAAGCAAAACCGGAAGCACATAAACCCATGAAAGCTTATAAGAACTTCTATGTAAGGTAGAATTTATTACTGCATTACTCGGCTACTTTCCTTAGCTACTTGTGGTGAGTTCTTTGGCTTTCAGAGGTATTTCGGTTTATTGGACTGCTTGTACATGTTAGCAGCTGCTCTCATTTGTTTTTATGAATGTGTAGCAGCAATTGCAAAGAGTTTGCAAGAAAGCATATGTTTTATGTAAAATCTCTATCATTCAGGTTTCTGGTTTCCTGCATTGGCAAGCATGATAAGCATTTTGAAACTGAACCTTTATGTTCGGTTCCCTAAAATATTCTTTGGATCTGGAGTCTTGCTTGTACTTGTGCACTCGTGCTTTACCTGAACTTTAGCCTTTATGATTTTCGTAAAAACTCCATTTTGTTCTGGCGATCATGGAAATGGAAAGTCATTAAACACTGACGTTGCATTTACAACAGGCTATGCAGCTTTGCCTTGATGCCTGCTCAAAGCTCGGGAAGGTCATGAGATCATGCTTGAAAGAAGCTGCTTCCGCATCCGAGGAGAGTTGAAACCTTCTTTGTTTTCTGGCGTCACTCATTTACATTATTTTTGTCTGTTTGTTAATGCATAGTTTGTAGAGATCGCAAGCCTTCTTTTTCAAGACGAAAAAGATGTCGAGATGCTAAGATCTTTCAATAGAAAATTTTGGTCGGGTCACCGGAGCATGCATGTAATCTACCCGTTCCCTGGCTTCCTAGTTCTTGAGCTATATATGTATTTGAACAACATGAGTCGAGACCAGGAGCTGTTGATTTTAATTGTTACATCCTTGTTGCCATTAAAGCTTGTGATGGTACAACCATAGGGCTCATCTTCGTCTTCGGATGGTAGCTTCTACAGGAAGTGTTTTGTATGAACTTTTACTTTTGTATTTTTACATAGATTGCGCATTTTGATTTTTGTTTTTTTAAATCCTACACATTTGAAACTTTTTAAATCCTACACATTTGAAACTTTCACAATATGCAAATGGTGACATCTAGGTTCACATGTAATGTTTTCTTTTTTTTCCCCATAATTAAAGATTTTGACGGAAAATATTAAAAAAAAGCAATTCCTATTTAAACTTAAATTCTAAACAAACAAGATATTAGGCACATCTAGCTTGTAGAGCATTTTGAGATAGCTACCAATGGGGAGTTGACCCACGCATGGTGTAACATATTAATTTTTGAAATTCGATACTTGGATAATAATTTTGCATATGTGCATGTCGGGAGAGATAGATATGCTACCTCAGTAGCAAACAAAAAATTATAATTGCAAATAGTCTGCCCCTGGAAAAAAATAAAAATAAAATATCGAATTGATTCATCCCACTTTTTACTCGTCTCGATTCATATTATTGTTATTATTTTTCTCTAGACTGAAATTTAACAAAGGAATTTAAATAATTGCTTATGACACCATTCAAAAAATTAAAAAAAGAAAATAGTGAAGAACCAACGGCTCAATCGAAGAAGAGCCTACCGAATGCACTCAGTTATTATTTTAACGAATGGTTTTGGAATGACAAAAAATCTTTATTCTTTTTAATGCTTCGAATTATTTTTTTTTCCCAAGAATATAACATCATGGTGATAAATATACGGTGTAGCCGCTCTTCTGAGGATCAAAATACCGGCAAACAAAGGGATCAAATTCCTCCAGTGAAAGCTATGTCCATTTGACAGTTATGATGAAATGTTTTATTTGAGTCGGAATTGATGTTAAAAAAATGAGTTTTTTTTTTTTGATGACCCAGGAAACCCCGAAAGCCGGCAGCCGGCGGGAAGAACCTGGGGCAGCACAGGTGAAACCACCACCCCATGCCACCGGGTAAGTCACCACACACAACGCTTCAGCCTCCCTGTTTCGCAGGGGCTTCGAACCTTGGCCCCCTGCGGGAAGGGCAAAGGATCTACCATCCACATTGCCACGGTCGGTGGTTTAAAAAAGAGAAAAAAAAAGAAGAAGATGAGTTTGTCATTGAGAAGTTGCTAACTGGTAAACTGCAAGTGCGCATAAAAAGCCAAAGGCTTGTCTCGACCCCAGATTCCTTCACATATGAAAATAACTTAATTCTCCTTACCCTTGCTCAAGCTCGCAAGCGTTGTGCTTGCGGCCGATATCAGCGGCGACCCCCTTTCTCTTAATGATTTTTTTTTTTTTTTTTTTTTTTTTAAATTTTTTGTGAATATTGAATTTTTTATGATTTTTCTTTTCCAAGTTTCCAAATTTACGGTTGACGTGGCACGGGGTCGGCATTACAAGGCAGCCACATCAGCCTCAGCTTGCCGCTTCAACTGGTTAATAGAAACTTTCCTGTTTTGATTCGATGTTTGAGATTATTATATTTCTTTCTTCCTCTTCTTTTAATTTTTCTTTTTTTTTTTGCTAGTTCAGGTTGGAACAATTCTTTTAGGCCCCACATGCATGACAGATTTCGAAATTTCGTACCAAGAAAAAGCGTATAAAGAAAAGAAATAAAGAAATATTGTCGGATGGAAAGTGAATATTAAGCTAAATTTTTTTATTCGCAGAATCAAACTCCTCAAAGCCCTAATATTTAAAAACCGGATTTTTATGTGTAAATTAAATGCACGATATAGGTCTAGATTCTCAAAACCATCTGGTACACTATCTTAAAGTTGGATGAGTTTAGGCTGTTTCATGAAAAATGATAGTTTTGGAAAATATTTTTCTAAAAATAATAATTTGTATTGTTTTAAATAATTAATTAACGAAAAATATTTTTATTATCAACAATAATTTATATTTAAATATTTTAAAGGATAATGAATTTTTTTTTGTTCATTAATTTTGTAAATGATACAATCAATTATTTTTAGAAAAATATTTTTCAAATCATTCGTTATAAAACAAACTGAATCAAATTGCAGAAGTTTTCGCGGACCGAGTTCTATCATGTTAACAAAAAAAGGGGGAGCTTTTCAAGATTCAATAACATTCGATTTGCCAACGCCGGCGCACGTTTGACTTTTACTTTCTGGGGCAATGAGAGCCTGACGGTTCATCAAGCTGACGAGAGCTCGCGGAAGGGTGTTTCCTTTCTCCATTGGTTGCGCTGTCCGTTCCTGCCGAAGCAAGCAAGCCATGATCATGAAACAATATCAATATTATTTTGTTCTTATCGTTATAGCTAATATCGTCACTCTTGCAGCCTCGACTGCAGCTGGAGTCGAATCTGGTGTTGGTTCAGCGCCTGAAGTTGCTGCTTGCGGCCCTGCATATCCCACAAAACAATCATGTCATCAGTGGGTTGTTGCAGCGCGAGCTCAGTGGGTTGTTGCAGCGCGAGCAGAAGGTCGAGGTCCGGACGGTAATCTCTCTCCCTGAATTCTGGGAATACTTAACACTTGCCCGTGTGCGAAGATCTGGTCGTGGTAGATAGTCCGTGCTTCATGTTTTTCCATGGTATTTGCTGACGAATCGTCACGCAATCCTGAGGTTTTTCTCTGTCATATGCCTCCAAGCAATGGAGGACATTGCCTGCTTGTTTGTGCGTGTGAAACGTGAACTTCATGTTTGGAAGCGATTGCTCACGCTGAAGTGAAAATACAGAGTAGCGGATGAATCCCTCCCGGCAGAACTCCAAAGAATGAAGAAAGATGGATTGACTGGCCGGACATCGACTGAGGATGTCCCGATCCTAAGCTCAGCCTTGAAGAATACCAACCACAGGATCGGAGGATCCTTGAAATCCAAAGTCCTGCACAGAGTATTCTCGGAGGACTATGAGAGGGCGAAGAATTACATCTTTAATCCAAGGGGCCAAACCACTCATAGATGGAACAGGATCTTCTTAATGGCTTGCGTGGTCTCTCTGTTTGTTGACCCGCTTTTCCTTTTCGTGCCCTCGCTCAACGGCAACGATATGTGCATGGAAGACGATTTTAGGGCCAAGGTCATTCTAACGACTATAAGATCGGTGCTTGATGCCTTTTATGCAGCTCGGATTATCGTTCGGTTTAAGACAGCTTATGTCGCACCTTCTTCTCGGGTGTTTGGGAGAGGAGAACTGGTCATAGACTCAAAAAAGATTTCGTTGAGATACTTGTCTAGAGGCTTCTTCATCGACCTTTTTGCAGCTATTCCTCTTCCTCAGGTACTATCAATATGTTAAAGTACAGCGGTTAATTACCATGAAGTAATAGTTTGCATTGAATTGTTCTAGAATTTTGATTCTAGGTGTTAGTTTGGGCTATAATTCCTAATCTCGGGAGTTCAGTCACGATACAAACGAAAAATGTGCTCCTCTTCATCATGTTCATCCAGCATGTGCCGAGGATTTTTCTTCTACTGTCACTGCGGTTGGAAATTATTAATGCTAGCGGTGCGCTAACAGAGAAAGCGTGGGCCGGGGCTGCATACAACTTGTTGATCTACATGCTGTACGCACATGTAAATCTCAGTAAAACCTCTTTTTTTTTTTTTTTTTTCAGTTGAATTCATAAGAAAAACAGCACCTGCTCTTTTTCTACTTGTAATCTTCATCCTGATTGTGTTGCACGAAAGAGCGATCTGACAGATTGCAGGAGCTTGCTGGTACCTCACTTTTGTTCAGAGACTAGAGTCTTGCTGGGGAATCATTTGTAAACAAGAACCTTTGTGCCAGTACGATTTCTTCGACTGTCACCATGTTCACAACCCCAGTAGGTCCAGCTGGCTGGCTTCAACCAATGCGACAACTCTGTGTGAGCCAAGTAGCGCTAATACCCCTGTTCAATGGGGTGTATACAATCCTTCTCTGGGCAGCACATTCGCGAGCTGCGAGTTCTTCAGCAAGTACTTCTTCGGTTACTGGTGGGGTCTGAACAACTTGAGGTACGCACATGGCATCCATACTGATACGGGTGTTCATCATGAACCAGTTGGTCGGTGTATGACAATTTACACATGAACTTAGCTTCAAGAAATTGATTGTGTCCTATATTTAGTGCATATTTGAGATGCTCCATGCCTCTGATTCCTGCGAAAATGTGGGACTAAAGGTTGATACCTTTCAACTTTATGTTTTCATTGACAAAAAAGAAGTAAAAAGCAAGCATTTGCAGTAAGTGTAAATCCTACGGTCAGCACCAACAGATGAGATTGAATGGTTGTGTCTTTCATCACTGACAAGGTCCTGTTCTGATCCATGTGAACAGTGATATAGGGCAGAACCTTATGCCGAGCACTTACGTCGGTGAACTACTCTTTGTAAACATCTTGGCCACTCACGGACTACTTTTGTTTGCACTCCTCATTGGCAATATGCAAGTAAGCTCCATCAACACTGTCTTTATGTCTTTCTCTTGTTTGTTTTTATCTTAATAAGCAACATAATAAGTAGATTCTGGCAGCTTCCATTTATCTAACTGTATATTACCTCTGAAATCAATCAAAGCATCTTGAGCTCAATGTTTTCTATTCCCGGAAAGCAATTTGTTAAGAGGGTTCATTCCACGCCTTTCTTATTTCAATGATACTGCCTTCATCACTAACAATGATAGATCAACAACAGTATCGATTTCACACGGTTCGTGAAGTTCCTGATTTCTAAGAATCAAGAATACTCAGTGATCTTATCATTCCATAATATATGATCTTGATAAAATATGCTTTTACCTTTAATCGCCAGCGATACCTCCGCTCGATGACCATTCGGATAGACCAATGGATGATCCAGAGGACAGATACAGAGCAATGGATGCATCATAGACATCTACCGCCAAAGCTGAGACAATCTGTTCGAATGTATGACCAGTATAAGTGGGCAGCAACGCGAGGTGTCGATGAAGAAGCCCTTCTCAGAGACCTTCCAATGGACCTACATAGAGAGATCAAGCGGCATCTTTGCTTTGACCTAGTTCGACGTGTAAGCACGCTAATCATTTCTGCCGTTTATCTGCCCTGTTGTGAAGAGCTTTCTGTAGTTTGATCCTTAAAAGGCTCGTTGAAGATATGCCAAGAGGACATTTACATCCACCGGGGCCCCAACAACTGGCTTGAAATTTGGCGTGCACAAAGGAAAAGTCTGTTAAGAGGACTTGTGTTTCATGGATAACTATAGTTGATAGGAGTGAGCGGTTCTAGGTTCCTTACAGGTTCCGCTTAGAACCTGGAACCTATCATTGAGTACAGATTCCTAATTTTTTGGAACTTGGAACTTACCCGTCGGAACCTGGAACCTGGAACCTGGAACTTATCCTATCACAGTTCCAAGGTCGGTTCCAGAGTCTAACAATTTTTTTTTAGCTAAACAAAACGAAAATGAACACAATAATAATAAATAAGCTTGTCATTCATCAAAGAGAATACAAAATAAACAAAATGATTAATAGAGGAAAAGGATCTTGGCAAGGAATTCAACTAGATAAAAGTAGAGGTGAGCAGTTTTAAGTTCTGTACATGTGAAATCTATCCGTTGGAACATGTTCCTCATTTTTTGAAACCTAAAACTTATCTTGCATACCTAAAAACTTGGGACCTATCTCGTCATAGGTTTCAAGGTCTACCCAGATCTCACATATGTTATTATTTGAAAAATTACAATTCATTAATTATAACTTATATTTAGATATACGAAAAAATATGAACATTAATAAAGTAAAAATTTTAGCTATAAAATGGAAATTGGATTAGTGTTTCCAGATTATATATTCATCATCGAACGACATGGAATATCAGAAGATCGTGCGGAGACATAGATCAAGAAAAATATTAAAACTTGTTTTAAGTTTTATGTTACATGTTCCAGGTTTCTCAAACTAAGAACTTGGAACTTATCCGTTGAAACAGACCCTCATTTTTTGGAACCTGGAACCTACCCCACATACTTTGGAACCTGAAACCTATAGGTTCCTACCGGTCTGGTTTTCAGGTTCCAAGTTCTATCCTAGTGTGACTATGACTACACATATGATCAACGACAAGCGTGCGACTATAAGATCTAGTTGATCATCAGATGCTCTCTTGAAGGAATTTCTGATTGTTTGTTCTGCTGTAGCCAATTGAAAACAATGAAGGCATATCAGTAGTTAATTAGGTTGTTGCATTGTAGCATCTGATATGAGCAATCGGCTAATTTCTTTGTTTCTTTTCCAAGCAATGAAGTTCGGTATATTCCATGTAATCATACAAAGTTACAAGTGAAAATTATCTTGTTAGAAGATTTGGAAGAGTGCAGGGATTTTTTTTTTTCTCCTTGAGAATTGAATCTTCATTATCTTAAACTGAATTAAACAGGTGCCGCTATTCAATCAAATGGATGAGAGGACCCTGGATGCAATATGCGAGAGGCTGAAACCTGTCTTGTGCACGCAAAACATGTACTTAGTACGTGAAGGCGATCTAACTGAAGATATATTCTTCATAATCCGGGGCCACCTCGAATCCTGGACAACCAACGACAGCCGCACGGGATTCTTCAACTCGGTTCAACTGGGCCCCGGCGACTTCTGTGGTGAAGAACTGCTAACATGGGCCCTGGACCCAAGTCAAGGCGTGATCTTGCCCACATCCACGCGCACAGTCAAGGCGTTGAAAGAAGTGGAAGCATTCTCTCTCGCGGCCAATGACTTAAAGTTCGTGGCATTGCAATTTAGAAGGCTACACAGCAAAGAACTGAGGCACAAGTTCAGGTTCTACTCACACCAGTGGCGCACATGGGCTGCGTGCTTCATTCAATCTGAGTGGCGCCGTAATAAGAAGTTGAAGGAGGAGGCTAAGCTGAGAGACAGCAAGGATGTCACGGCAGGTAAATCGACTTCTTCAAGGTCGTTCTGGGACAGGTACGCAAGGGAGCTGATAGAGATCACCCAAAGGGATGAGAATAATCCATTGGAGTCGGCTTCTGATGCTGTGAACATGGTACAAAAGCCAGTGGGCCTGGATTTTCTGTAGATTATCAAGACGCGCAGCGAAGCCTTGCACTTTCTGCGTGTCTCTTGATCAAAGAACTGAGGTGTGCTTCAATCTTAGTGTACTGGTATATGATTATAGGGATGGCTTGTTACTGATCTGGAACAACATTATGGAGTGTTACCGATCTGGAACAACATTATGGACTATATTAGACCAGCAAGAGTCCAAACTAGAAGAGTTCCAACATGGAACAACAATCCACGGTAGACCAACTTTACTGCTCCTGATTGGAAATGCAAACGTTCTAGTTTTGCATCTGTATCTCATTGTGCTGGCCAGAATGGAAACCGATCTTTATGTTCGTCAAGAAAGGCAGAAAATAATCCATTACATGTCACGAACTCATTTGCTTGAAGGACAACGATCTGGTAGCCCAACTCTTTAATCCACGCCCAAAAGAAAAAGAGATTAGTGTTAGAAAATGTCTCGAGTTTGAGGAGATTTCCTATCTGAGATGTCTGGCATTTATCCCATGGATAACCGAATTTGGAAATTAAAAAGAAAATCCAAATTGGACCAAGTTGTGGAACAAAAGAAGGAATTTTCTTAATTAGAGTTGTATTCCTAGTTTGATTCGGCTATAGATTTTTGTTTGTTTTTGCTCATAACCGAGCAGTGCAGCTTTCGACCATAACAATCAATTGTGTGACATGCATGTGAATTACATCCTGAATAAATTGCAAGTACTTTAAAACCAACAACTCTTGTGGCAAGACTTGTAAGTTACTTTGTGAATCGAGAGATTGTATCCTGAATAAATTGCAAGTACTTTAAAACCGACAACTCTTGTGGCAAGACTTGTAGTTACTTTGTGAATTGAGAGATTGTTTCGTGAGAGATTACGAGGGCTAGATAGTGTCTGGGTTAAGGCTAGTAATTGGGGGCTGAAATATTTTGAGAGTGTTGTGTTTGAGTTATTAGAATGCAGTTATAATCTTTGCTTATCGTTTGATGTATAGTGGAATACTTGTTGCTCTACCCGAGAAGTAGGTCACACCAACCAAACCATATAAATCCAATAATCAATTTATTTCAATTTAGTTTATTTATTGTTCGATTTTTTGTCTTTTTCACAACAATTGTTATCGAAGCTAGGATTGGCTAAGTTTAAGTGAATCATGGTAATAGAAGAAGGAAAAGTGAGAGATTGATAGTACTATTGGGAATGATTTTGATTTTGAAAGATGCACGCTAAGGATTATTTTACTAGAGAAATATGATCTTACCCATGGCTGTGAAAGAAATTGGATTAGATGAAGCAACACAATTGAGATTTGCTAGATAGACACGTGTGCGTGCTTTAGTTAACGTTAGCTCATATTGTTGCGTTTAACATCTTAAAAAACAAGAATACAGCGGGACTAATGAATGCCTCATCGAACATCTACGATAAGTCATTTGCAATCAACAAGGTCTACATGATACAACAAAGGTATGTTGGTTGTTGAATATATCAATGAATTCAATATACTCACTAGTCAATAGAGTTCTACTGAGATTGATTTTGATAGTAAGTTACGTGCTTTGATATATTATTTTCATTGTCCGATAGTTGGAATGCTACTGTGTTGCTATCAATAATTCCTTTGGGTCAAATAACTTAACGATTGATGAGATTCGTGATTTGATTCTAAGTGAAGACATCCATTAGAATATGGTAAACCCATGCTAGAAAGAGTATTGCAAGCCTGAATAGACATAGTGAGTCTAGAATTGGTGTTGATGTTTATTAGAATTGTAACAAGAGGTCGAGGCATCTTCAAATGAATTGCCTTAAACCGAAGACTAATAAATGTAAGAAAATTAGAGTTGAGTTTACTGAAGGTATTGTTGCAATAGTTGATACTGCCTTGGTAATGATGGTCTAAGTAGCACTAACATGTGACATGGACACAAGACACGACACGACATGACACGACATGTCATTTCTCAAAGATAGAGAATTCCGATATGTTGGGATACTTTATATATTAAATGAATATTTTTATTTTAATTAATTTGATCCAAATTCACAAATAAATAAATAATAATAAAAAGAGCTTATAATGAATTTACACTAATAATATTAATAAATCTATTCATAGGAAATTTGAAAGACATATTCATAGTTAATGCGTATCCATATTTAAGAACATGTTTCTAACTTTAACAAAAATTATCAATGAAACTAATGACTGACAAAATATTAGAATCAACTTATTTAAGTAAATCTATGATCTTCTATAATTATCAAAATTTATCATTATTTAACATTCAGTATTTTTATTTTTTGAAACCATTCCCCCACCCCAACCCCTCCCTCCTCGGTTTCTTTCCCTAGTTTCTCCCCCTATCACCAATCATTTCCCTTGTTTCTCTCTCTCCCACCCCATGCCATCCCAACCGCCCCCCTTGGTTTCTTTCTCTCGTTTCTCCCCGCATCACCTATCATTTCCCTCGTTTCTCTCTCCCCCACCCCCAACCCCCTCGATTTCTTTCCCTCGTTTCTCTCTCTCTCTCCAACCCCACTGGGCCCCCCTCTCCGCCCCTGGTCTCTTTCCCCTCCTCACATATTGTTTCCTTTTTAAAAAATTAAAGTCATCCTCCATTCCCTCCCTCTCTTCTTGCTAAAACCCTAACCGCAGCCTCCTCCTCCTTCTCCTCGCACGATCCTCTTTGTTCTCTCTCGATCGCCTCATCGCAATTGCTCGCCACCTAGCCTCCAACCCTTCCTCCTTCATAGCTGCAGCCTTGCTGCCGGTCTTCCGTCGCAGCATCACAGTCGTGACCCTCTAGATCGCCTTGGTCTTTGCTTTTCCTCCAGCCCTCCCTTGTCCTTGCCTTCGCACCCTCACCCTCGCCTCCACCCTCCATCGTCTCCTTCAATGATCTTCTCTCTTGGCCACACGTGTCGAAACGCGTCGAGAAAAGTTGACCTCGTGTCAGAAAATTCGACATGTGTTGACCGCATGTTTGAGCATGTCGGACATGTTGACACGTGTCAAACACGACACGGAAGCTTTGGCAATTTGTCCGTGCTTCATGGATGATGGTTATGTTTTATCTATAACTAAGGGTTCGTTGTTTGATGGATAGGTTATGAATTTGGTTGTTCGTTTCATGTTGTACCACAATTGGAATTGATTTACTACTTATCAATGCATGAATAGTGGTATAGCACAGTTTGGGAACAAAGTTTAGTGCAATGTTGTGAGTTTGATAGATAGTAGAATCATAATATATGATGATGTTGTGAGGACATTGACTAGAAACATGTTCTAGAATTGAAGAAGAACACAATTTCCATGAATGCTTTGAATTCCACTGGATGTTAGATTACTTCAAGAGGTGGAGTTCCGAAGATTTTTTGAGATACCTTGATGATAATGAAAGGAACGAAGCACATTAGCTTGTATGAGCTTTAAAGGAGAGAGTGATAGGCGTTGAATGTGTCCATTTAAGAGTTTGAATCGTGGAATATGATTGGTTGTGCTCGAATGTTTGATTCTGGAAAAAATGTGGTCAAGTAACGCTATTAATTATCATGTTCTTAGAATATTTGATTGCCCATTTTATGCTAAAGTAAGTGATGGTAAAGTCAATGGGAGGGCAAGAAAATGAATATTCCTAAGTTATAGGTGAGCGGGGCTATTGGTTATGGTGTCCAAAATTAAATTCATCGGTTGTCAATAGAGGAGTTACATTAGACGAATCTCCAATACTTTTGGATATGAATAATTATGGCAATGTTTGTAATGACATGGTCTGACGAGGGTAGGAAGTGATCGTTGGGGCCAAAGAGGGCTTGGACAAGGAATAGCTTTTGGAAGGCTTCTAGGATGGCGAAGGGGGCAAGAATAAATCGAACTGTGCAGTGAATAGGGGGAGAGCGATTCTAGAATATATATGTAAAAATTGGAATTAACTCACGGAGGCACCTTTGACATAATGATAAGTTTTACATGGGAACTCTAAAGTTAAGTGAGCCTAGGCTAGAGCATTATCGGGATGGGTAACCTCTTGGGAAAGTGTATGCCTATATGGCAAAAGATAAAATCATGAGGTTTGGCACATAATAGGCCAAAGCGGACAATACCTCGAGTGAGTTAGTTTAGGGATGTCACAATATGGTATTAGAGTGGAACCCTCTCTAGTGGATGTATGGTTTGGGGATGAACCACGTAGAAGTTGGTGGGCCCGTAATGACTTGATCGGATGAGGATAGGAAGTGGTCATGAGGGCTAGAGAGGGCATGGATAAGGAGTGGCTTTTGACAAGCTTTTAGGATGGCGAAGATGGAATGAATGAATTGAACCATGCACCGAATAGAGTGAGAGTGATTCTTAAATATATATGTGAAAGCTGAAATTAACTCAATGGGGTGCTTTTTAACGTAAAGGCAAGCTTTACATTGGAACTCCAAAGTTAAGTGAGACTAAATTAGAGCACTACCAGGACAAGTGACCTATTGGAAAAATGTCTGCCTATACGCCAAAGTATAAAATTGTGAGGCTCGACATGGGATAGGCCAAAGCAAACAATACCTCAAGTGAGTTAATCCAGGGATGTCACAATGTTTATTTGGATCTCAATAGTGTTCAACACAAGGTGAAGTTGCAACAAAAAATCCTTAAGGTAACGGGTACTTACATGGTGATTAGCAAAAATAGTGCATATAAAGTAGTAGGAATATAGAGCTAAACTGCTGAGTTGTAGTTATAGTTGGCGTTCCGATGAGATTCACGGTTATAGTGAAGTGCAGGGCTAAAGGAGACTAGTAATGAAGTTTGATTTTGATGAAACGATTGTGACTCAACTCAAACATTGAGCCAGATGGAAATTATTAGAAAATATCTCCAGTTTGAGCCCGTTAGCAAAAGTTTGAATTCACATAAGAGATTTCTTGATTGGGATGTTTGGCCAACTTGTGAATTTGGAACTTTATATTAAGAGGTGGATTTTTGGTTGATTTTGTTGAGGAAATTTCCCAAATTGATTTTGAAGATAGATAAAACTTATCTGGAGTAAAGATTTTGATTTTGATAACAAGCATTTTTCAGGTGAAAAGTTTAATGGGATATGATTAGATGATATCAATTAGAACCAGAGTCATGACTTAATTATTTCTTTCATTATATGTTTTGTCAAACAACTAGAAAGGAGATAATATTATCGTGGAATGACTAGTGGTGATTGGTTGGATTTCCTGCCTTATATATAAGGAGTTCCAAACTAAGGTATCTCTCGAAGATTTGGATTTCCTAGAATGTTAGACTTGAGGTGAAACATTCTTTCCAAGTTGAAGCACTCGACTTATGGAAACCAACTTGCTGTATGGGCAATAGAATCTACAGGAAGCTTTATTCTTAGCATCCTTTAAACGATTAGATTTTCTAAGCAAGATCCAAGCCAACAAGTAGATTGGCTGGATAATCCTCTAGGAGATATATCCAACGATCAGCTTAGATAGCAAGGAGTATAAAAAGAGGTCTTGAAACTAAAAGGAAAAACAATATATGAGAGAATAGAAGCTTTTAATTTCAAAGTCTAGAAAGTGTTTTCCTATCAAATACATTTGTCTATGTGAGCAACATTGTGTAATCATTTAGGGTTGAGAGCGTGTGAGGAGTTATTCACACGAACTTGGGTATTCATTGCTTAGATTTTGTAACCTCTTATTGGTTCTTAATAGTATAATCTAGCCAATAGGCTGTTAGTGTGAGAGAGTAGACATAGGTTTGCAAAAGTCGAACCACTATAATCTTTTGTGTGTAATTCTCTGTCCCTTACTCTCTTTACTTTTAATTGCAATAGAATTGCACATAACATGTGAAGTCATTACACTCTCTCATCAGAAGTCATATCTTCATAATATTAGTTTAATTTCTTTTAATTTCCACAATATCACCTATTCATCACCTCTAGGTAATAATCTTAGCCATAACATGTGAATTACACGTGAATTACATCTCGAAGAAATTGCAAGCATCTTAAAGCCATTAAGTTTTGTGGTAAGATTATAAAATTCCTTCGTGATATTATGAGTTTTTTTTTTTGCGAGAAATTGTGAGGGTTAAATGTTATGTGAGTTATGGGATATAACTAGGAGTTATGAAATATTGAGAGTAATTGAGTGACTAAATGTAACTATAATCTTCGATGCATCACATGATATATAGTGGAATCATGTGCTATTTTTTCTCATAAAGTATGTCACATTGATTGAACCACGTAAATTCGGTATCTGATATATTTTCTTGTTCAGCTTATTTTATTGTTTGGTTGCTTGTTCTTCGCAACAATTAGTGATTAGACAGTGTCAATTGGATGGTCACATTAGCACTACATTAGCAATTTCGTTGACCTTTACCACATTACTTTAAAGACAATAACAAGAGATGGATTTTACATATTTAGGCTGGACAATGATTTGAATGCTTGGATCATGATGATATGCTCTTATATCAAAGTTGTAAAATGGAGATAACCGGACTAAGCATGACCTGATTCCTTGAGTGCCTTGTTGCCACGCTGTGCGTAGCTTCTCGATTGGCAATTTTACGAGGTAGGCTTCATGTGAGTTGTCCTGGGCTTTGTTCGTAGCTTTGAGGTTCACCTCAGCCGAGACACCGGACTCGGTAACCGAATCCCTAAATGAATTGGACAACGATCTTGCCTTTATCGTCAAGTTGTCGGAAAATACTGTTTTTGGAATATCCCGGTTAAAGCTGAATTGAAGAATTGCCAAATGAATTCGACGTTGATAAAACACTAGATCTGTCCAGTTTAAAGAACACTTGAACATCTCATAACGTTAACCATTATATGAATAGGAAATTTGTCTTTAAAAATCAATGCATGTAATCCTCCAAATCTACTTACTATGCCTAATATGTTTTTACTAGTCAAAGCATTTAATTGTCGATGAGCAAGCATGTATATACCAACTTTTGACAATTGAGATGGGATTTAGGTCTAATTTATTTGAGAATTCCATGACCGAGCTCAATGTTTTTGCTAAGGTGAAGCCTAGCTATTAAGAAGGGCCCAGACAACACACACGAACCCTAGTTAGTGAATGGCTTAGCTAATATGTGTATGACACTGCAATTAGGCCCATGAGAAACAAAGTCTGCCTATCACTATTCCTTCTTTTCATGAGATGGTTATAAGAGAATATAGCTCATGGCAATGGATTTATTTAGATAATGACACAAAAGTCTATTTAGAGTCTTATTTCCTTTTAGTTTCCATCACTAATTTCTATTTTCTCCTCTTTATAGCCTTCATTTGCCCTTTAGGTTGTAATGCATATGGTCATGCCTCCATCTCCACCTCTGCTGAGGTAGTGCTAAATTTCTTAGATTGCATTTCTGACTGGGGAAGCATGGCACCTGCAACAAATGCTAGATCCCTATTTAGTTCAATTTTGGTAGTTTTCTGGCTAGTTTGGCTATCTGATGTACTTTTTTTTTATGTACATTTTTTTTTTGTTGAACAAATGATTGACAGTGAATTTGGACTGGTGGGAATTGTATCTAGGTTTAAACGTAGGGTAGTGAAGATAAGAATTTTGTATAAGTGGTTTATTTTTCTTGTTCATGGCTTTTAGCCTCATTCTCACAATTTGGTTCATTCAAATGCTCGGGAAAGGTCATTTATTGGAGATTTTCTGCAGTTGTTCCAATTCATCTTTGAGTCTGCTTATGAAGCTAGAGTCAAAAGTATTTCTCAGGTCACCTATGATTTAGTTCTGACATGAGGAATTAATTCTTGTCGAATTTTTCTTTATAGTTTCTACTCCTCTAGTCTATTGCAACTTATTGAACTTATCTAGCTTTGGGCTACTTTTTAGAACTTGCAATTCAACTTCTGGAAATGTTGTAAGAATTTTCCTAATGTGGACTACATTAATTAATATTGTAATTTACTGTTTTACGAGGTTGGTCTAAGGTGTGATAAAATGTTTCTTAAATAGTCTAATATGGAGCTGGTTAGTGTGGACATAGTTAAACCTAGCCCGTAATGAGAGGATTTAGTTGGAAATTCTATAGATAGTGCTCAAATCTTTCCTCTAACAATAATTCTCAAAATTATTCTCACATAGGAGCGTTTATCTAGTGCTAAAGGGTGAGGGGGCCGTCTCACTGAGTCAATGATATAGAGGACAATAGAGGAGAAAGACTTGTGCTTGGATCATCTCTTTTTTGCTTCCGCATAAAAAACGATGGATTCCAAAACAGGTGTGTTAATCTTTCTACTTGATTATATGTGTTCTTGTTCTAGCTATAGAGATCATGGGATTGTGTGTTTTAGTGTTTAACATATGGTATTAGAACAGTCATAACCTAAAACTTGAACGCATAGATTTTCGCCCAATTTTCGTGATCTTTTGTGCAGCAAAATCCGATTTTTATGGGCTGGTCATTTGGTCTTTTCTTGGTATGTTGTTCATCTCCTTCTCTCTAGGGGGCGATTTTGGCACTATTCATGCTGACTTGAGCTTGCTTGGCCTGCTCCCTTCAGCGGGCCTTTGGCTCCAATTTTTGGGGGTTTTCCTCCTCTTTCCATCACCCATCTTCTCACCAAACAGATTCCCCTATTTCCTTCCCCAAGTGGAGTTCCTTTCGGCCTCTTCACCCCGGTTTGCGCATCTTCTGTTGGAGCTTCTGTTCGCGAGAGTTCCTCGTGTTGGGCTAGGAGCTGAGCCGGGGTCTTGCAGTGGTGTGGGGGTCCCTAAACATCCCTCCTCTCCGAAGATAGGCTTTGGTATGGATTTTTTTCATCCGACTTCTCTGTAGAGATCTGGTTGGATTGTTTAGGGTGTTGGGGTCAATGGCATCGTCCTCGGCTGAGACCCGTTTAAGTGTGGACAAGGGGAAGGGCCTGAGCTCCCCGCCTCGTAATTCTATTGATTGTATAGTCGATAATTTGGCTTAGCCTTCTTGGTTTAAAGGGGGGACCTCTTCGACTGGAGGTAGACTTGTTCGTGCGTCGATTGCTAGGCCTTCTCATGAGGGGCATTCCAAAGGGCGTAGCTGTTCCCGTGCTCCTCTCAAGAGGGTCCCAAGTAAGCCAGCAAGCTCCTTAAGACCTCCCTAAGCTAGATCATGGGCCATGTGGCTCGATTGGCTGTGAAAGGCTACGAGCTGTCCTATATTCCACCGGCTGTTGTGGGGGAGAAAGCGGTTGTTAATTTGTCTGCTGAGGTGTTGTAGGCCACTGATCCCAAGTGGAATGAGTTCTTGGTTAGATTTTATGTAGGAAAGAGACTCCCTTTTCAACTCATTGAGCAAGCTCTGAAGAGCACATGGGGTTTGAAGTTGGTAGATGTGCTGGCCGATGACCAAGGATTCTACTTTTTCCATGTTCCAGACCCATTGTTCAGGAAGAAGATTCTAGAGGAGGGACCTATCATTGTTGCTAGAGTCCCACTTATATCGTAGCAATGGAAACCACTTTTGGAGTTAAAAAAGAGCAAGCATTCATCCGTCCCGGTGTGGATAAGGCTCAAGAACCTTCCCATCGACCTTTGGTCTGCACTGGCGATTAGTGCAATAACTAGCTCCATTGGAAAGCCCCTCTATATGGATCAACGTATTGAGGGAAATATGATGATTTCCTTCGCCAGAGTGTGCATCAAGATCCAAGCAAACCACCCAATAGTTTTGATGGTGGAAGCTAAAGTGGATGGTGTCTCCAGAACCATAGCTGTTGAGTATGAATGGAAGCCCGTGGAATGCCTCAAATGTGGGGTATTTGGCCACAACAGTGATGCTGCTACTAAACCCTCTCGGCCTCCTGCTGCCCCGAAAGTTAACCTCCCTATTCCTGCTCCTTCGGAGCCTACTCCGGCCATTGGCCTGGACTCAGAAGCTCCTGTGACTTCAAAGCAAGGATGAAAACAGGTGAAGAGCAAGAAGAAAAAGCCTCACACTCCTTTGGAGGGCTCTTCCTCCATTTTGGCCATAAGCGAAGAAGGGAGGCCCTTGAAGCTCCTAATATTAGCTATGGAGAAGAGACTTCCGAGAACTTACACACGCAAATCCTCTAAGGGACCTTTGACCTTTTCAGAGTAGGTTGAAGCTGCCCCAACTCCTTCTGATGATATAGTCAGCCCTTCGGAGCCTTGTGATCCTACTTTGGCCTGCTTGACCGAGATGGCAGGGGGCTCCGACACCCTTTTATCATCCTCGGATGATGATCTACTCCCCCCATGCCCCTCTTCAAATGAAGCTGCAATGGATAAGTGGCCTTCACGGGCACTGGATCCTCCTTTGTCCACCTTGCAAGACCAGCTTCTTGCTTTACATCGAATTCACCTCCTCCAGCGACCCGGCCAGCTCCGCCTTCTATTCGGTGCAACTCCTTTAAAATGAGGTAATTCTACCTTATATTCTTTTTGTAAATATGTATATAGGATGTTGGAATATTAGGGGGCTTGTTGCCCCTCTTAAGTAAGCGAAAATGAGGAATCTTGTCTTGGTGAATCGGTTATTTTTGATTGGGGTTGTAGAGACCAAAGTTCATCATAGTCTCTTTAATACCATTTCTAAAAATTTGTTAGTGAACTGATGTTGGCGAGCTAACTTAGAGTACTCTAATAGGGGTAAGATTTGGGTTGGTTGAGATCCTTCTGCAATCTCCTTTGAACCTCTCTCAGTCTTGGATTAGGCGATTCATGGGGAGCTTCGTTGGTTGGTTTTTGGTGTGACCCGTTTTGTTTCTATTGTTTATGCTAATCACTCATTTACTTCTCAACGGCCATTGTGGACAGATTTGGTGTCTAGAAGTTCTTCTTTATAGGATGTACCTTGGCTTGTTAATGGAGACTTTAATGCGATCAAGGATCCCTCTGATAGACTAGGTGGCTCGGACCTTTGGTTGTTGTGTTTCAACGAGTTTAGAC
Organism: Eucalyptus victrix; assembly: GCA_016097545.1. NCBI lineage: Eukaryota > Viridiplantae > Streptophyta > Magnoliopsida > Myrtales > Myrtaceae > Eucalyptus > Eucalyptus victrix. Next base: position 34,315,483 of record CM027844.1, read on the forward strand.
AATGTCTTGACCAGGTGGAGCTGGAGGACCCTAGGTATGTGGGGTGCCGTTGTACCTGGTCGACTTCTTCAGGATCCTCTCGAAAGGTGAGGAAGATTGATAGGGTCCTAGTAAACTCTTGTTGGAGCCAGGTCTTTTCTTACTCGGAGGCTTCCTTTCTTTCTCCTGAGATTTCTGATCATTCACCTATGGTGGTTAAGGTAGAGAACTCGGTTCTTCGGCATAGGCCCTTTAAGTTCTTTAATTTTTGGATGCAACACCCAGATTTTGACTTAATCGTGAAGTAAGTTTAGAAGGCTCTAGATTCAGAGATGCCTATGTTTAGGCTTGTACACAAGCTAAAGGCCTTCAAAGGTCGGCTCAAGCAGTTGAATAGAGATTCCTTTGCCAACATATTCGCTAGGACTTCCAAAGTGAGGGAAGCTTTGAAGCAGACTCAAATTGCCCTACTTCAAGATCCTTCCAGTGTGATTCTTGCAGACCTGGAGAGGGTTCATTGTCGTTCCTTAGCAGAATGTCGGTCTCAGGAGGAGTCATTCTTTAGGCAGAAAGTTAGAATCATAATGCTCAATGAAGGTGATCGTAATACAAAGTTTTTTCACCATTATGTCAACAAGAGACAAGTGATGAACATAATTCTCTCTGTGGTGGATGCTTCAAGCAGCCAAATCACTGATCTTCATTAGGTCTAGTAGCATTTTGTAGAGTACTTTCAAGATCTTCTCTTGCCTCGGCTAGATCACGACTCCCCGTCGGTCTTAATAATTCGGGAGGTTATCCGCACTCAACTAAACGATGACCAGGTCACATTTCTTGCTTAGCTGGTGTCTGACATTGAGGTTTGGGACACCCTCTTTTCCCTGGCTTGGGGAAAGGCACCCGATCCGGATGGCTTCACGGTGGAGTTCTTCAAAGAGAAGTGGGATGCGGTGGGCCAGCTGGTCATGGAAGTTGTGAAGGACCTTTTTACATCGGGGAGGATCCTAAAGGAAATCAATAACACCATTCTGGTGCTGGCTCCAAAGGTTCCTAATGCGACTATGGTTGACGACTACAGACCTATTGCGTGCTGCAACATGGTTTACAAGATTATTACCAAAGTGTTGGCGAATAGGGTTGCTGTAGTACTTAAAGACCTTGTGAGCCCTTCTCAAAGTGCCTCCATCAAGGGACGGCGTATGAGGGATAATATTCTCTTGGCGCAGGAGCTTTTCGCTGGTTTTCATGTGGAACCCTATACTCCTAAGTGTGCTATAAAAGTTGACTTCAGGAAGGTGTATGATACCGTTGATTGGCGGTTCCTTGAGAATGTTCTCCATGCTTTTCGTTTCCTTGATTGGCTAGTCCACCTCATTATGACTTGTGTGAGGACTCTTCGATTTTCCATTGCGCTGAATGGGGAGTTTCATGGTTCCTTTCCTAGCGGGAGGGGATTGCACCAAGGGGATCCCATATCTCCCTATTTATTCATGATGGTTATGGAGGTGCTCTCTAGGATTCTAGGGAGGTGCTTGCATCAGCCGGACTTTAAATTACTTTGGAAGTGTAGGCATATGAGCCTTTCGCAATTGTTCTTCTCATATGATGTTTTTCTTTTCTATGAAGGTCACTTGCCTTCTGTCAAGCTGCTTAAAGAAGGTCTCTAGCGGTTCTCTTCATGGAGTGACATGCATCTGAACTCGAGGAAGAGCGAGCTATTCCTCTTTGGCGGTTCATCGACCTTGCGGGATCATATATTGCTGGAGCTTGGTTTCCATGAGGGGTCCCTCCCAGTTCGGTACCTGGGAGTTCCAATAATCATGTCGAGGCTAGGGAAAATGGACTGCGCTGAGCTTGTTAGGTGCATCACTTCTAGGGTGCAGTCCTGGACTCTTTGGTTGCTTTCCCTTGCTGGTCGTTTACAACTAATCAGGTCAGTTCTTCATGCTATTCAGGCCTACTGGGCGAGTGTCTTTATACTTCCTGCAGCTGTGCTGGATAAAATTGAGCGAATTATTAGGCAATTTTTTTGGAAATGACCTCAGTTGGGCAGTGGGGGTGCCAAAGTATCCTGGGAGGACGTTCGCCTTCCTAAATTGGAGGGGGGGCTTGGTATCCGAAGGTTACGTGAGTGTAACAAGGTGGCAATACTCAAACATATCTAGATCTTATTTTCAGATAAAGAGTCTTTATGGTGCATGTGGATTCATTCAACCTTTTTAAAAAGGAGGAATTTCCAGGAGGTGAAGAAGCCGACTTGTTGTTCTTGGGCTTGGAAAGAAAATTCTTCAACTTAGGACAGAGTTCCGGCTCCACTTCCACTGGAGGATAGGAGATGGTCTATCCATGTCGCTTTGGTTTGATAACCGGCACCCCAGGGGTCCTTTGAATTTAATTTTCACTAATTCACTCATCTACAGCTTTGATCTGTCTAGGCAGGCTATGGTGGCTGACCTCTTCTCTGAGGATGGCCAGGCTATTAGATCATAGATTGAGGCTTGGGGTTCACCATTTCCCTCATTGACTAATGGTTAGGATCGGTTTTGTTGGAGGGAGGACTGGTCGGGCGTGTTCAGCTTGAGAGCTTATAAGGCGAAAGAATGATAGAGTCAATTGGCATGGGTTCATCTGGAACAATACCATCCTGCCTCAATACCAGATGACCCTTTGGCTCATCACTAAGTAGAGGTTACCAACACGGTCTCTCCTTATGTCTTATGGCAGGATTGATGCTGCTTCCTGCCCTTGTTGTAATGAGGTGCTTGACTCTATCGATCATCTCTTTTTTGATTGCATTACTTCGAGTTTCGCCTTCATTTGGGCGACCAGATGCGGGCTTCCTTGGAGTGACAAGCTTTGGGAGGAACTCTCAATTGGGTCATGACCTTGCTTTTGGGCAAGGAGTTTTATAAATGTATTGCCCATTTTTCTTTTGGTATGCTTTGCCACATCATTTGGAAGAACATGAACAATATTCTTTTCAGGGGTGAGCCGATTTTTTTATTGGGTATGAAGAAGCACCTCCTTAAGGTCGTCCAAGATAAGGCTCTTACCTTCAAGATTATGGAGGACTCCCCTAGAAATAGAAAATTGCAATATTCTTGGGACTTGGACCCTGCTATTTTCTCCTCCTTGGATCAGTCACAATCTAGGTAGACGTGTTGATGCCTCTTGGCGTTTTGACCATCCTTTTGCGCCGGTGCTCTTGGTCTTCTTTTTGACTGCCGCTTGGCTTCTTCCTCGGCTTCCTTTCACTCAGGATGAGCATGTTCATCTTGAGTGCAAGTTTTTGAAGCTGATTATTTGTACAGTTTGATTGTCCCCAATATTTTTCTTACTTTCACCAAAAAAAAAAAAATCCGATTTTTATTATATAAATAGAAAGAACTCGACAAGACAAGCAAAATCGTGGGTGGCGCACCGCCGGGGGAGGCACCACGTGCCCCTATGCGCGGCCATGTGTCGCTAGGGGCGTCTGTTGGAGAAATCTTTCCATAATATTTTGAAGCTGACAAAACATTTCTATCGGTCTAGTCTGGAGCATTGCAGACCCTTTCTATTTAGAGTCTGAAGACCTTCAGATCACTAGACTCAAGACTCAAGACTCAAGACTATTCTCATTGACAGTCTCTAATCCAGTGACGAAGGCGATCCAGAGCTAAAGTGTTTGGTTGAGGATTTGGTCTTATCCACTGGAGAAGATCTCTTGGCTGGATATGATATAACAGATTCTTTTATTCGAAATCAAGATCATTTGAAGATCTGATGATTGACGAAATATTCTTGGAAGGTTCTATTCTTGGAAACCAAGATCCTGATTGTATGGGCGAACAAGATTGATAGGCTATTGACATGTTCCTTTAATAGCTCGAATGATCTTTTTAATTGATTCTGTCCAAACGGGAAGATTGGAAGAATTCCTTTGGTAAGTGCCAACGGGTATGATGGCATAAAGGAGTATAAAAGGAAGATGTTCCAATTGTTCTAGGATATGCACGATAGAGAAATTCCAGAGTCTGAAGCTCCTTGATTATTAGTCGATTCATATTGAGCAAAACTGTATTTACAAAAGAGAGTCTATACTTAGTGATACCTTGAGGGAGTGTGGTAGATCTTCTACACCGTGAAATCAAGGAAGAACAGTGCTGTAACATCTCTTTATTCATAGTGGAATCCAGCCAGTGGACTGTCAGTGCAGAAGAGTGGACGTAGGCTTGAAATAAGCCGAACCACTATAAACCTTGCGTTCAATTTTCTCTTCCCTACTCTCAATCTTATTTTGATTGTTGTTTGGTTATTGACGAGAGAAAATTGTCTCAATTCTATCAACTGTCTAGTATTGTGCGATTATTGAGAGAAATTACTCTTTATACCTATTCACCCTCCTCTAGGTACTTATACTAGCCATATCAGCGTCGAGCACGCGCCCTCACGCACCTTCACGCGTGCTCACACGTGGGCATGGCTAGTGTGTGCATTGCATGTGCTAGGGCTAATGTCAGCAAACTGCGACCAGCAAGACTCGACTTGGGGCCTGTTTGGTTTAGCATTGGGAATGCTCATTTGGACTTTAAAGTCCCTTGGCCAAATGCAAACACATTTGGTTCGTATTTTTACGCGACTTTGACAAGATGCAATTGCATCTCTAAAGAAGTCTAAAGGCCTTTAACCCAATGGAGCTCTTAAGGTGCATTGGCAAGTTGCATCCTGGGAATGCAAGTAGCTCGTTACTGTTCATCTTCTCCAACCTCTCCAAGCTGCTGATCGGAGGCCGATGACCACCGGCGAAGGGATGGCGCATGCCGGCGACCGTCGCCGAGGGTCACCCAACCCCGGCGACCATCGCCTGGGGTCGCCGGACCTCAGGCGCAAAACCTGCATCTCATGACCTAGGCGTTGGCCGCCTTGATCGCACGACCCAGGCAACCGCCTGAGGTTGCGCGACCCCAGGCGACGGCCGCCTGAGGTCGCGCGACCTAGGCGAGGGTTGCCTGGGTCGCGCGCGGCCATCGCCTGGTCGCCTAGGTCGCATGCGGCTGTCGCCTGAGGTCGCGCGACCCAGGCGGCCAGATCCGGCCATCCGGCCGCCTGGATCCGATGGCCGGTCGCCGGATCTGGCAGTCCGGTGGCCGGATTTCAAAAAAGAAAAATAGAATTTTTTTTGTTTTTTTTTTTAATTTAATAAAAGTAATTTACAAATGTAAATTTTACCAAACGATATTTGCATTTCGGAAAATCCCCTTCACCCAAAGGTATTTGCATTTTGGCAAATGTATTCCCCAAAAGCCGAACCAAACGGGCCTTTGATCTAGTGACCCTACCCTTTGACCCGGAAACCCGACCTAAGATCCAACCCATTGACCCACCCGAACCGAGTTACCGTTGACTAGACCAATCAACTGGTTGGACCGTACAATCAAGTTGGGAATCGGTTGGGCCGCTACTGGTCGGACTAGATCGCAAGGTTAAGTACACCCACGCATGTGCTCCATGTGTCGTGCACTCAGGTGGTGCGTGCAAATGCATAAAGCTTTTGATGGGCGCGTGGTTGGTGGCTAAATGCTTGTATGGTCGTGCTCTATCTTGTGGTGTATTTATTTTACATAAGTGATAATTTTATGGATGTGAAAATACATATGGAATCCTAAATACATGTATTTTTAGTATATTTTCGTGTATTTTTTTATTTATGATTTTGGAAATATATGTGTTAGTTTACAGGTATGTTATCACATAAATATTATAAAGAGTGCGATTCATTGATAATATATACAAAAATTAATTTATCTTAATGAATAAAGCAATGTAATTAGCATGATATGTGATATTAGTGATAAATTGTCCTTATCACTTAAGTTAAAATCATATGTATATGATGTATATGAGAAGTAATGTTTATTTCCCCAGTATGGGAGAGTTTCAAAGATTCAATTGAATTATGAATGCCAAAGTGGCACACTTAATTGGGTTTGAGAAATATCGGTCTTGTATGGTGATGAGATGTCTCCTGATCTAGTGTGTGGTCATACTCCCAAATGAGGTGATTGTGAATTAATCTATGGAGTAATACATGATAGTGTGGCAGAGGAGTGATTGATCCTAGTGATTCATACACCCAAAAGTGATGAATTCATGAAAATTAGAATATATTCTCATAGCCATTGTCATATGGGGAGTGTACAACTGCATGTCATGTATTCTATCCAAATGTGATTATGTGATTTTGCATGTAACTCTTTAGATGTGTACTTGTATGTCAAGTTATACAGTATTTACATGATGTTAATTATATATATTGCTTATATTTCAGTTACATTTTTTTTTTGTAAATGATAACTCCGTCACTATTGAAATTCTTGCTAGTTCAAACTTTAAAAGATAGAGAGAAGATTTTTTGTTTGTTATGGAGATGACATATGTTTATATGGCTCTTATTGCCGATAAGCTGACAAATGTTACTGTCGAGAATACAGAAGCTCAGAAAACACATTTTGCTGTTTGGGAAAAAAGCAATCGAATTTGCTTATTGTCTATGAAGCATTCTATTCAGGAACATTCGAAAAATGGTTTTCTTGCATACTGCACTATTAGACATATGATCAAAGCCTTAATGGCTAGAAATTGCGTCTCGTCTAATGCTGAGATAGGGACATACTTGCAAATACTATTTAATATGAAGTATGACGGTTCTGGTGAAGTTAAGGATTGTGTTCTGAGGATAGTAGATTTGCAGACAAAACTTCAGGGTCTCAGTGTTGTTATTCTTGCTACTTGCATTGCACATCAAGCTCTAAATACTCTTTCTCATAATTTTGGAATTATCAAGACCAATTATAGTTCCCTAGATGAGACTTAGGCCCCGTTTGGTTCAGCATTTGGAAGTCTCATTGGCCAAATGCTTGCCTTTGAAATGCTAAATTTGGGCTTTTAGCATTTTCGGAATGCTAAAGAGGGGTTTAATGATTTTTTTTTCTTCAAATATTGCATTACTGATAATTGCGTTTCCTGTTCTATCTTAAAAAATTATTGTTCATCGTTTTCCTCATTGGACTTGTTTCTTCAAGAGTGAAGCTCAGCCGGCGGAGCTCAACTGGCCAAATCTGATCGGCCACGCACCGCCGTTGCGTGGGCCGTGGCCTCAAGCGACACCGCCTGGGTTGCACAACCCACGCATCGCCATCGCGTGGGTCACGTGACCTAAACGGTGTTGCCTAAGGCCATGACCCATGCGACAGTGGTGCGTGGATCGCGCAACCCGCCGCCTCCCCACCACCATTGCCACCAGCTGCCTCCCCCACCATAACCACTAGCTCCGGCTGCCTCCCGATCATTCCCCTCTACTTTAGCATCTCCTCCTCCTCCTCCTTTTTCCTTTTCTTTTTTTCCTTTTTCTTTTTATTTCGAAGCTACTTTGCAAAATACACCAAAATAAGAGTACCCAAACATTTTTGCCTTCATCAAATGCCCATTCTTCTAAAGATACTTGGGGAAATGACTTTGCATTTCCCTAAAGTTGAACCAAACGGGCCCCTAGTCAATTAATGACCTGATTGCAAAGGTGGTGGTAGAGAAATAAAAATTAAAGAAAGATAAAGGCCCCTTATATAGATGTTATTTCATATCCTTAATCAGATTTATGGCTAGATACGATGAAAGATAAGATGCAATCTATGAAACACAAGGGTATTTGAGAGCTTGTTGAATTGTCTGAAGGTTATAAGTCTATTAGTTGCAAATGGGTATACAAGATCAAAAGGGACTCCAAAGAAAAGATTGAAAAGTTTAAAGCTAGACCGTTAGCTAAGGGTTTCACTCAAAGAGAATGAATAGATTATGAAGCAAATTTTTCTTTAGTTTCTTCTAAAGATTCTTTTAGAGTAATTTTGGTATTGGTAATGTTAGGGAAATCCCTTATGATGTTTTGAAGATGACAAAATAAATCAAAGGCTACTAACATGTTTGATGGTTGAGTAATAGACCATGCAGATAATAGAACATGTAAAGGATATTATCAAAGTCGAAGACGACCGAAGACCGAACGTAACATATGTCAGTATATTCTGAAGATTTCAGATTTCGTGTCAAAGTCCGAAGACGCAGGACTCAAGACTCAAAGTCTAAAGACTGCCAGACTCAAGACTCAGATTGTGAAGTCTACAGATTTCAGTTGTAAAGACTACGGACCCAGATTGTAAAGTCTCAAGACTCATATCGTAAAGTCTACAGACTCAGACTTTACATCCAGATTCGATGAATCGTAACTCAAGCCCAATCATACAACGGCTAGTGATCTGGTTTGGATTCCACATCAAGACTGATTTGATTGAAGACAAGAACTTTCTACACGAAGAAGCTTTACTTATGGAAACCAAGATTTCGTTTGTATGGGCGATCGGAATCAATTTGGGATTCTACCTTTGTCACTCAACGGCTACCAAATCTTCTAGATACAGAGCTGTCCAATGGGTATATTGGAAGACGATTCTCCGGGATGTTATCCAACGGCTAGTTTGGAAGTGGAGGAGTATTTAAGGAGATGAAGGACCGATGAGCAAGTAAGAGACGGAGCGTAGAATTTATAATTCCAAAGTTTGAGCGACTTTCGATCATACACTTGTCTTTGGAGAGCTTAAACGTTTGTAATCGTGAGAGAAATACCAAGAGAGTGACTTAGTGAGATAGTGTGATCTACTACTAAGTGTTTGCACTCGAAGTTGTAATCTCTTGTTGATTGCATAGTGGAATCCAGCCAAGAAGGCTGTTATCGTGGGAGAGTGGACGTAGGCTTGGATTAAGCCGAACCACTATAATTTCTGTGTTCTTATTCTCTTCCCTAACTCTTTTGTTTTATTTGAAGTTTATTTTATTCCGCATACTAGTTATATCAATTGGTATCAGAGCCAAGTGCTCGGTTTATAAAAGTATTTTTACTTTTGAGCTAAAGATTCTTTATGGCTAGTATGTTGGCACCAGGACTTATGGAAGGGCAAAGCAACACAAGGCCACCATATTTTGATGGAAAGGAATACGACGTATGGAAGAACAAAATGAAAGCATTCCTAAGATCCAGAGATCTCTTACAATGGGATGTTGTGGAAAGAGGAATCAACCCCATTGCTGCGTCTACATCAAATAAGAATGGCAAAGACAAAGAAACAAAACCCCCGCTCCTATGTCTCGGACGGAGATGTCCAAAAGAGAAGCTTTTGATGCGAAAGCAATTTATTCTTTATATTGCGCTTTATCTCTTGCTGAATATAACAGAATCTCTTCATGTGAAACAGCAAAAGAAGTTTGGGATAAACTTCGTGTTACATATGAAGGGACCGATCGTGTAAAAGAGACAAAAGTAAACTTCTTGCTTGGCCAATATGAATCCTTCAAGATGAAGCAAGGAGAGTCAATTGAAGATATGTTTAGCCGTTTTACAGAAATTGTAAATGGTTTAGCATATCAAGGTCATCAAATTTCTTCCCAAATGAAGGTCAACAAACTCTTGCGAGGTCTCTCAAAAGATTGGAATCATGTCAAGACCTCAATCCGGGAGACTCGAGAGGATTATGCCACTCTCCGTTGATGAATTGATTGGCACTCTTCAATCCTATGAAGTGGAACAACTCAATGATGAAGATCCCGAAGGTAAGAAGTCCATCGCTTTAATATCTAATGCTGTTTTTGATGAAACAGACTCAGAAAATGACATGGACGATGAAGAACTTGCCTTTATGGTCGAGAAATTTAAAAAGCTGAGAAGAAAAGGAAGGAACTTCGATGGAAGAAGTCAATACAAGCATAATGGCCATAAAAGAATCATGAAAGAAGATGATGATCAAGAAAATATATGCTTGATGGCACATTCAAAATCTGAGTCGATTCGGACACACACTCAGAATCAAAGTCTGATTTAGACACAGACTCAGAATCAGAGTCTGACTCAGACACAGACTCAAAATCAGAGTCTGACTTGGACATAGACTCAGAATCCAATGAGGAAATCAAGGTAAGCAATTCAAGAATTCCTCTCAAAATTTCAAAATATATAAATGAGCTTTGTTCAAATCTCAAATCTTCTCTTAAAATGATTTTCGAACTTAAAAAGGAGAATTCTCGACTTAGGCAACAAGATCTTTCTCAAGTCTGGAGACCTATTAAGAAAAATTGGATAAAAGCAACATATTCTGCTAACTCTCATGGACCCAAGAAAAAATGGGTACCAAAGAAAAGATAAATTATTTTTGCAGGATATAAAGAAGAAAGAAGAAAGAGGATTTGGTAAGGAATTTTTTATTCTCAATTTGATTTGGGCAGTAATTCTCATTATGCTTGATATTCGATATATCCTTGGTTGATTGAGATTTTATAATGATCATATTTTGTTTTATTGAAGAAAGAAACGTGTGATTTATTATTCGTGGAATGAGATTTGATTTGGTACGTGTGATTATTTGATATAATTCAGATTATTTTGTCTAATTTTATACTCTCAGATTTAATCATATTTTGCAAAGTGAAAATCTGTTTTACGTGATGATGCAAGATATTCTTAGATATTCAAAGATTTCATTCTCCCTGATTTTATTGTGCTAAGTGAGAATTTATTTTTCAGAATATCATTGTGCATAATATTCTTTCTTTGAATACTTTATTACGATGAATTAAGAAAGAATATTTGATTATGGAGATTTTCATATTTACTCTATCGTCAAGGAAGGATCCAAATTGATGGATACCAAAAAGGGAAATGAGTTGCAGGAAATTCTTTAAGGGAAAGAATCGTGATTATCTCAAAAAGGCAACAAATTGAGGGGGAGCTTTGATCAATTATGGAAAAATCTTTTTGGATTGATCGTGATCATATTATGGATGAAATGAAAGGTAAATGTGTCAGAATTTGTTCAAAAAAAAATCCGGTTAGTGCATCTTTTATTACCTTTTGTCATTAACAAATCTCATATTGATATTATCATTTATTATGACAAAAAGTGTACGTGAATTTCATGATGCATCTGTGATTTTTATTGGATATTTGCTGATATAATCGAAGTGAGCTATATCGCATATCTTTAATAGTCGATAAAAAAAGCTGATTTTTGGAAATTGTGATTCATGCAAAATATTTGTTATCATTCTCTATGTGAATCCATTATTATCGCTTTTTGATTATGACAAAAAGGGGGAGAATATATGAATATGCATATGTGCTGATTGGTTGATATTATATTATCTATGGCATAATATTGAGCTGCAATTATTTTTCTATATATTCTTATGCTCAATCTATTTGTTATCTTCTGATATCCTTTGATTTAAAAGTATGTTTACAAATCTGCATATTCAGAGATTGTTTTGTCATCATCAAAAAGGGGGAGATTGTTAGGGAAATCCCTTATGATGTTTTGAAGATGACAAAATAAATCAAAGGCTACTAACATGTTTGATGGTTGAGTAATAGACCATGCAGATAATAGAACATGTAAAGGATATTATCAAAGTCAGAAGACGACCAGAAGACTGAACGTAACATATGTCCAGAGTATATTCTGAAGATTTCCAGACTTCTGTGTCAAAGTCTGAAGACTGCCAGACTCAAGACTCAAAGTCTAAAGACTGCCAGACTCAAGACTCAGATTGTGAAGTCTACAGACTCAGATTGTAAAGACTACAGACCCAGATTGTAAAGTCTCAAGACTCATATCGTAAAGTCTACAGACTCAGACTTTACATCCAGATTCGATGAATCGTAACTCAAGCCCAATCATACAACGGCTAGTGATCTGGTTTGGATTCCACATCAAGACTGATTTGATTGAAGACAAGAACTTTCTACACGAAGAAGCTTTACTTATGGAAACCAAGATTTCGTTTGTATGGGCGATCGGAATCAATTTGGGATTCTACCTTTGTCACTCAACGGCTACCAAATCTTCTAGATACAGAGCTGTCCAATGGGTATATTGGAAGACGATTCTCCGGGATGTTATCCAACGGCTAGTTTGGAAGTGGAGGAGTATTTAAGGAGGTGAAGGACCGATGAGCAAGTAAGAGACGGAGCGTAGAATTTATAATTCCAAAGTCTGAGCGACCTTCGATCATACACTTGTCTTTGGAGAGCTTAAACGTTTGTAATCGTGAGAGAAATACCAAGAGAGTGTCTTAGTGAGATAGTGTGATCTACTACTAAGTGTTTGCACTCGAAGTTGTAATCTCTTGTTGATTGCATAGTGGAATCCAGCCAAGAAGGCTGTTATCGTGGGAGAGTGGACGTAGGCTTGGATTAAGCCGAACCACTATAATTTCTGTGTTCTTATTCTCTTCCCTAACTCTTTTGTTTTATTTGAAGTTTATTTTATTCCGCATACTAGTTATATCAGGTAACTCATTTTGATATGGAATTACATCAGATTTATGTTAAAACTGCTTTTCTAAATGAAGACCTTAATGTTGAGGTCTATATGGTGCAACTTGAAGGTTTTGCAGCAGATGACTCAAGTAAGCTTGTATGTAGATTGAAAAGTCTATTTATGGCCTTAAACAAACTTCTAGACAATGGTATTTAAAGTTTCATAGCGTTGTTACTTCATTTGAATTTATTGAAAATAAAGTAGATTAGTGTATATACTGCAAGGTTAGTGGGAGAAAATATATTTTTCTCATACTTTATGTAAATGATATCTTACTTGCGAGTAGTGATATTGGATTATTGCATGAGATAATGCAAATGTTATCGAAATTTTTTGACATGAAATACCTTGGTGATACATCTTTTGCTCTTGGCATTGAGGTCCTTAGGGATCATTCTTACCGTTTATTAGGTTTGTCTTAGAGGGCATATGTTAATAATATTTTAGAAAGATTCAATATGCAGCATTGCAATCTAGGAAATGCTCCTGTTATTAAGGGTGATAAATTGATTCTCTCACAATGCCTTAATTCAGATTATGAGAAAACTCAAATAAAGGATGTACCTTATGCTAGTGTGCTTGGAAGTATCATCCATGCTCAAGTTTGCACTAAACCAAATATTGAACTTTTAGGTAGATATTAATCAAATCTAGGACATGATCACTGGGTTGCTGCCAAGAAAATTTTAAGGTACTTAAAGAGGACAAAAGATTATATGCTAATATCCACCTCGTGGTGACCGAGCTGGTTCGAGCTCTACCCCTTCATCCGGAAGGGGAGGGGTTCGAAACTCCTCGTCCCCATTGCATGACTCACCTGCGGTCGGGTTAGGTGAGTGGGCTTGGTTCGCCTCGGGTTTACACCGCCGACTGTTGGCTATACGGTGATTCTTGGGTCACAAAAAAAAGAAAGATTATATGCTAATTTATAAATATATTCCGGACTTGTAGCTAATAGGGTATTCGGATGTAGATTTTGTTGGTTGTCAAGATGATACGAAGTTGATGATAAGATACATATTTATGTTGGCAGGAGGTGCAATATCATGAAAGAGCTAGGAACAAAAATCTATATCTTCTTTTACCATGCAAGCAGAGTTTGTAGCATGTTTTTCAACTGCTACTTAGGCTATTTGGCTCCATAATCTTATTAGGGAGTTAATCGCTTTTGACAATAACTTTGCAGTGTTAATTATTAATAACAACAGAAATCTTAAGGAGTTTAAACACATGGATGACAAGTTTTTGACCATAAAGGAATTAGTACAAAATGGTGATGTTGCAGTAGATCATATTCTTACAAATGATATGGTTGCAAATCTACTAACTAAATGCCTATGCCCTTGTGTGTTTGAGCGATATGTTATTAGCATGGACTTAGAAACATCTTGGAATGCTGTTATTTAGTAGGAGCTGTTTTTATTTTTCCTTTAATAAAGTTTACATTTAATAAAATATTTTTGAATGAATTGTTATTATGTTGAATATACATTGATAAAAGTCTCAAGGTATTGTATAAACCTTGAGTGAAGGCTAGGGGCATTCGGTTATTAGCCTTGAGCATATGTCTTATTATAGATAAAGAAATGTTACCGTAAAAACAAAGCATACGCGTGTTCACTGGAACCATAAAGATATTCTATAGTGGCACAGGTTTTTGTAACATTTAAGGTAAGAGAATAATGACTAACAAATGAGATCTCTTTATGAAAAATGTTATTTATTTACGACACTACCATATTGAATTTATATCAATAAAGTTGAAAGCACTCATGACAATGGAATATATATATATATATATATATGCATTTATTGTCATGATTCGGTGTTTAAGACTTTTTCGGGATGGAATGACTATTAAGAATTATTTCTAAATCAATGTGCACATATATAGTACAACTTCAATTAATATAGCCCAAGTAGAAGAATGTCTAAGTTTTCCTAATGTGAACTACATTAATTGATATTCTAATTTACCGTTTTACGGGGTTGGTCTAAAATGAGATAGAATGTTTCCTAAATAGTATAATATGGGGTTGGTTAGTGTGAGCCGAGTTGAACCTAGCCGTAATGAGAGGGCCTATTTCGAAACTCTATAAATAGTGCTCAAATCTCTCCTCTAATCCTAATTCTCACAATTATCCTTACAAATGAGCGTTTATCTAATGCTAAAGAGTGAAAAGGCCGTCTCATTGAGCTAGTGATATAGAGGACACTAAAAGAGAAGGACTTGTGCTTGAATCATTGCTTTTCCACTTCCACATCAAGAACGATGGATTCCAAAATAAATACGTTAATATTTCTACTCGATTATATGAGTTCTCGTTCTAGTTATGGAGATCATGGGATTGCACATTTTAGTGTCTAACAAATGTATCTTATGAGATTTTTTAACTTGTAGTTTTCAAAACTAGTGTAGTTAATGTTGTTGGTGGATCTGCTTACGCTGAATTAGGCAATACCAAAGTCATAGTGTCAGTGTGAGTTATATTTCAACTTAAAGCAATGTATACTTAGTAATCTTCAAGATGTTGACGAGATTAGACATTGATTGCTAAACCCACTAGAAGGACACATTTGACCTCATTATTTTTTGTCTATGTGCTTGTTGCTCCATGTAGCTTTTAGTCATTTGCATGCTTTTTACACTCTTTTATTAAGTCATTCCTACGATGATGGTGCATCTTTTGAGTGGGTGCATTGTAGTGATTTATGGTGGGAGCATAATACAACTTATAACTATGATGTCACGCCTGATAACAAAGATATCGTTCAGGTTATGATAGTGAAAGAAAAAAAAGGGCTTTATGTTCTTTGTTAGGATGAGGCACACTCTCAACTGTAGGGACATTGATGAAAAGTTGCATGTCAAATAAGATGACTCCTGGAGTTGCCTTCAATTTTGCCTCGTGATTCAAGGGAATGCTGCAATTCCACATGCCAAAAAATATTAAAGAATCCTATTTTGTGACTAACTCATGGTTCCTGGCAGTTGATTGAATTATATACTACTGTGTCATGCGGGTTATGACATCCTTTTATCCTCCGTCTCTGATGTGGGTTATGACATCCTTTTATCCATCATCTCTGATGAAATTAGTTCTCTCTCTCTCTCTCTCTCTCTCTCTCTCAAATGGTTTTATCAATTCTTAGACTCTTAATGGAATGAAAACTTAACATCCGTGTTGGTCTTGTTTCAGATTTGGTCATAGAGAAAATAAAAAGGCAATGATGTACAGTAACATGGGTCGATTAAAATGTAATGTTAGTTATACAACTTTTGCCATTGTAGTCAGGGGACAGGTTGATATTATCACGTGCACAAATTTTGTGTAATTCCCAAACACCCTCAATTTGTCATATTTAATTATTGAGAAGTTTTATTAGGTTTCATATCAGAAAGTCCTCTTCAATGCTTCATAAAGCTTTGGTGGGTGCAATTAAGTTGGAAACTTTTGCGAAGACAACTGTTGATGTTTTTTGCACTGGTTTTGGAATCTGGCGGAAGTGAGCTATCCTTTCCTCGTCAATTGAACGTTAACAAAAGAACTTGGACAAATGGGGACATAAGTATCGGAAACGTCTTTTGTGTTCTCATGCATATTGGGTGGCTTATACCATGTCTGCTTGTAGCTTTATCCTGACCATCTTGTCTTTGTTTCTAAGTGATCTTCTTGTGGTAATATCTTGTGCTAGTCTTGCCTTGGCAAATGCTAGAATTATGCTGTATGGTCTTGTAGCTGTTGTTTCTGTGATATGTGTAAAATATGGGTTGAAAAAGTTAAAGGAAAAGAAAAGAAGAAGAAGAGTTGAATGGTCAAAAAGAAGAGGAAAATAGTGGAAGTTCTAGCAGAGACCAAGATCTTGGAGAGAGAGAGAGAAGAGAGAGAGAGAGAGAGAGAGAGAGAGAGAGGAAAAGGAGGAGATAAAAGGAAAAGAAAGAAGCACGCTTGGGCAGAGGAAGAAATAAAGGAAAAAGAAGCACGCTTGGGTAGAGGAACAGAGAAAGGAAAAGGAAAGAGAAGAAAGAAGAAGAAGAAGAAGAAAGGGAAAAGACAAGGAGGGCTCTCACATTCTCGCCATAGACACCTCGCCAAACTGAGTCAACCATGTAACACAATGCCCAGTAAGCACCCCCCAGTCATTCAATCGGAGTAGTTTTGAACTAAGGGCTTGAAATTCAGAATTTTTGGAGATTCACGTGGCGAAGTCCAATTTTTGAGTCATTGAGCTACATATTTATATAGAAATGATAGTTTAAGGTGTTGTGAAATTGTAGGATTTTATGGATCTTGATTTAAACTTACGATTTGCCCAAAACAAAATTTTGAAGTTTCTTGCGCGCAATGAGCAGTGGGTGTCTAGGACTCCAGGGCCGTATTTCATTGATGTTTGGCTTGATTTTTGGTCAACTAAATTGAGGTTCTTGTAATATGTTGGAAGGGCTTTTGATTGACTATAAGTACATTTGAAACGGGATTCAATGGAGAAAGTTATGGCTTAACAAAATTTCGCACTTAAGCTCCAAGCTATGGACAACTTTGAGGAATTGCTTTGAGTGAGCGATTTGTTGGCACGTGGGAGTCATTTTGTAAGCATTCAAGCTTAATTTAGCCGAGTCATGGTTGAGGTAACATTTTACTTGATTTTAACGTTGTTTCTCACTTATTTAATATGATCGTGAGTTCGACGATTGGAGTAACGCTTGTTATTTGGTCATAAGTGTTCCAAAGTGAGTGGTGCTATTTCTTTTAAGAATTTGTAAACTTATTTCTTCAAGATGATAAAGATTTAATATATTATAAATTATGAATAAGTATATTTGTTGCATAAAATCTGAATCGAGCATTTGCTACTTTTGGTATTTGTGAATTGTGTGAGAACTGGTTGGTGGAAAAATATGTTCTTTTGAGAAACAAAGTTGAGAAATATCATATATTTTGAGTTCGTGAAATCTTTTTACAAAAAGCTCTTGATTTTGAGATGATTTATGGAATGTTATAGAGATATCAATTTGTGAAATGCTCTATGACATGCATTTGATTTGATTCGGTTTATAAAACAAGTTTATGAGACAAGTCTTGGATTGATTTGACAAATGTTTTATGAAAGGTATTTCTTACGGATGAGTTGAGTTGTGAAAGCTTTTAGTGATATATGAAATGAATTCTAGATTTGGCTTTGTAGATTGTGGAGGGTATTGTTGTGGATTGATATTGATACTCAATATTGTTGTGAGCCCGGTAAGGGGCTTGTGGATATGCATATACTAGTTTAGAATATTCTTATGGACCAAGTCACTAGCTAATAATAGGTGGAGACCTTGTTAATGAGGGAATCTTGGTCACCTTATCATTATGCATTGTGTCGTGACCATGGCTTGATATTGAACAATTGATTGGTCAATGGAGTGGACTATTGACATGTGATATGAGTTTGGTCAATGGAATGGATCATTGACATGTGATTTGAGATTAATCATTAGAATGGACCATCGACATGTGATTTCATTAAACCATTGATTTGTGGCATGAGATTAACCAATGAAATGGACCATTGTCTTGTTAATTAATAAGACTAATCAATGGATTAGACCATTGGTGTTTGTTTTAATATTATTGTGAAATGATTATTTCTACTATAAATATAGCTATGTTGAAGCATATATAACTCATTCTCTTATTGTATGTTTGTTATATCCTAGATTTGAGTTAAATGAGTTGTGGTTTGGTTTTGTAAATATGCATAGTGGGTGTTCGATCCGCTTAGAAGAGATGCACTACTAATTAAGCTGTGGCTACTCACCCCTCTATTTTCCAATTTTTTTTTTCAGGTTCTTTAACTAGTGATGAGTAGTATGAGAGTAATAGTGACAAGGGGACTTCTAGGAGTTAGATTTTTGGGGTTACGTCCTTTGAGTGGAAGGACGACCGTGTCATCCCTCATTTGTGACAGTTTTGGGGTGTGACAATATGCATCTTATTAGTTGATAAATGCATTGCTTTACCGAAGCTTTCATTTCAAATTTGCGGGTTAGAAACCCATACTTATAAACAAGAGTGGGAGAGACTACATAAAAGAGCTTCAATTAATAAACGCTTCTAATTGTAAAATATAGCAAGAGCAGTGTCTGGGGTCTGGTGATAAAGAAAATCTAACCATGACGAACTTTGAAAACCTGAGTTTGTTTTAGGTTATTTGGCTACTCTTTTTCCCATTTGATCTTATTAATTGTTATGTGTGCAGTGTCCAAGTGTGTAGTCAATATGACATGATCTCTTTTTGTTCATCAGCAGATTTTTCACAACCTTAGCTTATTTAAGTCTACCCTTGCTGCTTTCTCTGCTATGTTTGTTTCGTGGCCAGTCTTGTTTGGGTCCAAATCTTGTCATCGATCCTATATCAGAAGAAGAAAGCTACCAAGATGGAAGTCTGATGATCACTAGCATGCCTTCTCGTTACGAAGTCACCCAGCTAACCATCACCGGAGAATGGTCAAGTGCAAGGATAAATGAGGTAAGAGACTCTGTATTGGTCAAATTGGTCCACCTTGAAGATCGACCAACCCCAAAGGGTATAAAATCTTTAGGAATTGCCTCTTAAGTTATTTTACCCATGTAGTGATAAAAAAATTAACATTAGGATAAATGAGGTAGCCTGTTCTTTGAATTGAATGGACATTCTACACATGAAAAAACTCAAATTTCCGAATTCCTTTCCGGGCCATTTCCTATGAATTAAACCAGCCAAAAGCAAACTGGAAGCACATAAACCCACGAGAGCTTATGAGAACTTCTATGCAAGGTAAAATTCATTACCGCTTTACTAGGTTGTTTTTCTTAGCTACTTTCACTAAGTCCTTTGGCTTTCAGAGCTATTTCGGTTTATTGGACAGCTTGTACATATTAGCAGCTGCTCTCGTTTGTTATTGTTAGTTAGTAGCAACAATTGCAAAGGGTTTGCAAGCAAGCATATGTTTATGTAAAATCTCTATCATTCAGGTCTTCGATTCCTGCATTGGCAAATATGATGAGGATTTCGAACCTGAACTTTTTTATCTGGTTCCTCTAAATATTCTTTCGATTTGGAGTCTTGCTTGTATTTAGGCAGTCGTGCTTTAGCAGTTCTCTTTACCCCAACTTTAGCCTTTATGATTTTCGTATAAACTCCACTTTGTTTTTGGCAATCGTGAAAATGGAAAGTCATTAAGCACCGACGTTGCATTTATAACAGGCTATGCATGTGGCACCCCCGAAACGGCCCCCGATCTGTTAGAGTCGCCACAATTTGCTTACCTTTCCTTGTACCCTAATAACATGTCATTCTAATACCATAGAATTATAGTGGGTCCATAAATTCTGAGGGTTTGTATCATTTAAATCGGTCCCAGTGCAGTTCATATAGCGGAAGCATAATCGATATCTCCCTACCCCATGCTCAACAGGATAATGCAATACAATGCACACCAACTACACATTTCATATATAAGTTAGAGCTGAACCACTTTTATTTACATAACTTTGATGGACATCATGAGTTGGTACATCAAAAGGTCAAGGCTTTACTAAGCTCGGCTATAACCAAAAGTACTCGACCCCACAGTAGTCATGTACATCGATCCATCATCCTGTGTCGGCTATCCAAAAAGAAACTTCATCCTCCCTCCATCGCGCTCAGTCACACCCAACCTAGTCCGTCAGCTGGCGGCGGCGGCAACATCCCCATCATAACCTCGTCGCGGCGGACATGCGTGGAGAAGAACTCTTGAATGACAGGGCCGGCGGGTGATCCAATGTCATACAAAACCAGGACCTGCACACAAACAAAAACTAACCCTTGGATCTCAGGGTGATGATGCTTCGAACCCTCAATCTCGACGTCGGTCGGTATGCCATAGAAAGTACCGGGGGTGACTGGCGACAGAGACATAACTCCTAGTCTGAAATGTTAGTCCCAAAACAGGGTGAGTACAACTACTCAGCAATAAAAGATCCATCAAACTACACAATGTAACAAGCAAGACAACCAAAATTTCATGTGAAATGCACATATCATCCATGCAATCATGCATATATTTCCATGAGATCCATTCAATGCCTTAATAATCACGTTATCAATGCCAAATAGTACCAACTCAAACTCATAGACAAATTCATGCACCATGCCATATGCACACACATGCGCATGATTCATTTCCCATTTTGATATTCAAAAGGATCTCATTTTTTTTTCTCCAGGGACCAATCTTCGCATCCCTCTTGACTCTTGCACCCAACCTGGCATCGCGAGACCTCTAGCACACACCTTCGAGCATCCGGCACACACCTCCGGGCATCCCACACCCCAACTGATGTCATGAGGCTTCTGGCACACACCTCCGGGCATTCAGCACACACTTCCGGGCATCCGGCACACACCTTCGGGCATTCCGACACTCTTGGGGCATCGTCGACTTAAGGGTCCGATGGTATCATCAACATCGCAATGTATATTCACATATATGTTTCACTTTCAAAATATTATTTGATGCAATAATGTCAAAGGTTTCACTCAACTTTTGATGTCATATGATATGCTAAGTGTCACCACATATGTTGTATAATTAACCACCCAAGATATCATATCTCATAGAGCAATTCATTTGTTTTTGAAAATAAAACAATTTTCGGATAAAACAGAATGCACTTCTTTAATTAAAATTCTGGAAAAATTAGTAAATGATCTTAATAAATTCTTGAAATATAACATGTTATAAACGAGATCTAGAAAAAAAGGTTTCATGAAGAACACCATGTCAAAATAACTTCGTACGAGTCACTATGGTCCATGCATCACAACCTTAAAATTTCAAACATCACCATTGCACAGTTTTATTCAAAAATTCGGTATAACCCCTAAATCAACTCAGAAAATTATGAAATTTTGATATGTTATAGAAAAGACCTTGAGGTAAAATTTTTGTGAAGAACTCGAAGTCAGATTCATGATAGATCAAAATCTATAATCACCATAACTCTCCCTAACCCTCGGTAACGATTTCCAGATTTAACAATTTCAGAGAAAAATCGTTTCACCAACCAATGCTTGTCATTTTCTTCTCAAATTTTAGTATGTTATTCCTCAAGATTCATCTACAACTTTCATCAAGGACACAAAGTCAAATTTCGGTTAGATAATTACAGAAAATATACGGAGTCGCCAAAGGTTAAGCTGTTTTTCCCATGAAACAGTTTGCTAGCTTGAAGAACTACTCCTATACCTTCGAATTCCAGCATCCAGCATCACAACTCAAGCATCTCCAAAATCTATTACACTTCACACACAACCACAACAAGCAAAGTGTAGATCAATGGACTCTCACTTGCCTTAAGTTCGACGCAAACACACAAGCAAATGGCAATTTGAGGACTCCGGGTGCGGCTTGATTGACGGCGAAGCTAGGCGACGTCGACGGCGGCAGCAAGTGCACGCACAGCAGGGCTGGTCTTCTTCTTCCCCTCCTCTCTCGCTTGCTCGCCCGCTCGAACTCTCTCAGTCTCACTTTTGCATGGAGATCACCGGTGAAGCAATGGGGGCAGTGACACTTACTTAATCTCTCTTGCCACTTGTCAATCTTCATGCAAGGATGATGGGCCTGATTCGGCCGGGCCTTGGTCGACCGAATGATGGGGGAATGTGGGCTGCTCTGGGCTGTTTTGGGCCTTAGGTATCCAGCCCACACTTGCTCCTAATAATCCACCTTAATCGCCACTTATATATACATAATTACAAATACTCACATGGCCATATAATATTGCAACATTAATCGATGGTAATCCGACTTATAGAGTACACGGCCAAGAATAGAAAATCCCTTATCAATTTATCCTTTAGTACAACCTAGATCATACATGGACATAGGATAGATTTTCCAACAAAGCAATAATCCATTCAATGCTCGACCTTGTTTTATTGTAATCCATTAGTCTAATGACTATAATATAGTCCAATGGCGCTTCCATTACCTATTCATGGGTCGTAGTGCATCTAGAGATTGTTATGGAATTTTAGGATGCCACAATGCAGCTTTGCCATGATGCCTGCTTGAGCTTGGGAATGTCATGAGATCAAGCTCGAAAGAAGCTGCTTCTGCATCCGAGGAGACTTGAACCCTTCTTTTCGCTTCACTGTTTTACATTATCTTTGTCTGCTTATTCTCGCATAGTTCCGTAGAAATCGCAAGCCGGGTCATCGAATATATTCTTTTTCAACACGAAAAAGATGTTGATATGCTAATATCTTTCGATAGAAAATTTTGGTCGGGTCACCGGAGCGTGCATGTAATCTTCCTGTTCCCTGGCTTCCCAGTTCTTGAGCTATTTATATCTGAACTCCACGACTCAAGACCAAGAGCTGTTGATCTAATCGTTGCATCCTTTTTAGCCATTCAAGTTTGTAATGGTACAACCAGAGAGCTCATCTTCATCTTCAGATGGTAGCTTCTCCAGAAGTGTTTTGTATGAACTTTTGCGCATTTTGATTTTTTTTTTAAAATCCTAGACATTTGAAACTTTCACAATACGCAAAATGGTGACATCTAGATTCACGATAATATATATATATATATATATATATATATATATTTTTCATAATTCTTTATGTAGATTTTGATGGAAAATATAAAAAATGTAATTCCTATTTAATCTTAAATTCTAAACAAACAAGATATCAGGCACATCTAGCTCATAGAGCAGTTTGAGATAGGTACTAGTGGGAAGTTGACCCACGCAAGGTATAATGTATTGATTTTTGAAATTCGACTTAGATAATAATTTTGCATATGCGCATGTCGGGGGAGATAGATATGCTACCTCAGTAGCTAACAAAAAATATAATAAAAAATATTCTGCCCCCGGAAAAATATAAAATTAAAAAATGGGATCGATACATCAAATACATACCTATGGTCTCAATCAGCCCGCTCATCATGCTCGTCTCCATTCATATTATTTTTCTCTTTTCTCTTGACTGAAATTTAACTAAGGAACTTAAATAATTGTTTATGACATCATTCAAAATATTTAAAAAAGAAAATAATGAAGAACCAACGGCTCAATCGAACAAGAGCCTACCAAACGCACTCAATTTTTTTTAACATATAATTTTGGAATGACACTTGACGAATCAAAATATTTATTTTTTATTTTTAATTCCTCGAATTAATTTTTTCCCCAAGAATAAAACATCGTGGCAATAAAGGTGCGGTGCAGGCGCTCTTCCGAGGATCAAATGCCAGCAAACAAAGGGATCGAATTCCTCCGTGAAGCTATGTCCACCCTTAATTTATTAAGAGTAACCCCAAGGAAAGCGCATTAGTAGGAAAAAAAAAAAAACAAAAGGGAAATTTCGAAAATGATTATCGTTCCCCCCTACAAGCGAAATGCTTGGAAGGCGGGTTTGTCGATCCTCGCTCGAGTTTTACTATGTCGGATCTACGCTTATGTCGAAATGTCCCATTTGAATCATAATTGACGAGTCTGACGTCCAAAAAGATGAGCTTGTCATCAAGAAGCCACCAACTACTAAGGTGCAGGCGTGTATAAAAAGCCAAAGGCTTGTCTCGGCCTTAAGATTCCTTGGTGTATGAAAATGACTAAGTCCTTCTCTCCCTTGCCAGAGCTTGCAAGTGTCGTGCTTACCCTTATCTAGGTCAAGTGAGTGCTGACATTAGTCTTGTCGGATCACGGCTGATATTAGCGGCGACCTCTCTCTCTCTCTCTCTCTCTCTCTCAATCTTTTCTATTTTTCTTTTTTTTTTCGTGAATATTTTTATTTTATTTTATGTTTTGTCTTTTTCAAGTTGTCAAATTGCAGCGCGGGCTTACATGGCCGCCGCATCGGCCTTAACTTGCCACATCAACTCGTTGATAGAAACTTTCATGGTTTGATTGCACGATTGAGATTGTTATATTTCTTTCTTCTTCTTCTTTTTAAAAATTCCTTTTTTTTTTTTTTTTTTTTTTTTTTTTTTGCTTGTTCAGGTTGGAACAATTCTTTTAGGCCCCACACAAGCACGAGAGATTTCGAAATTTCGTACAAAGAAAAAGCAAATTAAAAAAAAAAAGAAATAAAGAAATACTGTGGGATAGGAAGAGAATATTAAGCTAAATATTTTATTTGCGGAATCAAAATCCTCGACGCCCTAATATTTAAACACCTGATTTTTATATGTGTAAATTAAATGCACGATACAGGTCTAGATTCTCCAAACCATCTTGTACCACATCTTACGCTTGGATGAATTTAGGCTCAAATTTCATTTATTTCTTGAAAAATTAAAAAGTTAAAAAAAATATTTTCTCAAAAACAGTCTCTCATATTACTTTAAATAATTAACTAATGAAAAATATTTTTATTATCAGCAATAGTTTATATTTAAACATTTTCGAGGATAATAAAAATATTTTCTCGTTTATTAATTTCGTACGCGATGCAAGCTTTTGTTTTTGAAAACCAACGGAGTCAAGTTACGGAATTTTTGGTGGACCGAGTTCCATCATGCTAATAAAAAAAAGGGGTTGTTCAAGAAAAAAAAAAAGAGGGGAGCTTTTCAAGATTCAAGGTGAAATAAACAAATGCCATGGCGTGGTGCATGCGGGACAGATAACATTCGATTTGCCAACGCCTTCGCACGTTTGACTTTTACTTTCTGGGCAATGAGAGCCCGGACGGTTCATCAAACTGACGAGAACTCGCGGAAAGGTTTTTCTTCTTTCCACTGCTTTCGCTGTCCCTTCCTGCCGAAGCAATCAAGCCATGATTATGAAACTATATCAATACATTTTTTCTTATTGATATAGCTAATATCGTCACTCTTGCAGCCTCGACTGCAGCTGGAGTCGAATCTCGTGTTGGTTCAGCGCCTGAAGTTGCCGCTTGCGGCCCTGCATATCCCCCAAGAACAATCATGTCACCAGTGGGTTGTTGCAGCACGAGCAGAAGGTCGAGGTCCGGACGGTAATCTCTCACCCTGAATTCTGGGAATGTTTAACACTTGCCCATATGCGAACGTCTGGTCGCGGCTGATAGTCCGTGCTTTGTGTTTTTCCACGGTATTTGCTGATGTATCGTCGCACAATCCTGAGGTTTTTCTCTGTCATATGCCTCCAGGCATTGATGGACATTGCCTGCTTGTTTGTGTGTGTGAAACATGAATTTCATGTTTGGAAGCGATTGCTCACGCTGAAGTGAAAATACAGAGTAGCAGATGAATCACTGCCGGCAGAGCTCCAAAGGACAGAGAAAGACGGATTGACTGGCCGGGCATCGACCGAGGATGTCCCGATCCACAGCTCAGCCTTGAAGAATACCAACCACAGGATCGGAGGATCCTTGAAATCCAAAGTCCTGCACAGGGTATTCTCGGAGGACTATGAGAGGGTGAAGAATTACATCTTCGATCCAAGGGGCCAAACCATTCATAGATGGAACAGGATCTTCTTAATGGCTTGCGTGATCTCTCTGTTTGTTGACCCGCTTTTCCTTTTAGTGCCGTCGCTCGACAGCAACAATATGTGCATGGAAGACGATTTTAGGGCCAAGGTTGTCCTAACGACTCTAAGATCAGTGCTTGATGCCTTTTATGCAGCTCAGATTATTTTCGGTTTAAGACAGCTTATGTCGCACCTTCTTCTCGGGTGTTTGGGAGAGGAGAACTGGTCATAGACTCAAAAAAGATCGCATTGAGATACTTGTCCAGAGGCTTCCTCATTGACCTTTTTGCAGCTATTCCTCTTCCTCAGGTACTATCAATATGTTAAAGTACAGCGGTTAATCACCATGAAGTAATAGTTGGCATTGAATTGTTGAAGAATTTTGATTCTAGGTGTTAGTTTGGGCTATAATTCCTAATCTTGGGGGTTCAGTCACGATACAAACGAGAAATGGGCTCCTCTTCATCATCTTCATCCAGAATGTGCCGAGGATTTTTCTCCTGCTGCCATTGCGGTTGGAAATTATTAATGCTAGCGGTGCGTTAACAGAGAAAGCATGGGCTGGGGCTGCATACAACTTGTTGATCTACATGTTGTACGCGCATGTAAATCTCAGTAAAACCCTTTTTTTTTTTCAATTGAACTCATGCCTGCTGTTTTTCTACTTGTAATTTTTCATCATGATTGGGCGGCACGTAAGAGCGATCTGACAGATTGCAGGAGTTTGCTGGTACCTTAATTTTGTTCAGAGACTAGAGTCTTGCTGGGGAATCATCTGTGATCAAGAAGAAACTTTGTGCCAGTACGATTTCTTGACTGTCGCCATGTTCACGACCCCGGTAGGTCCAGCTGGCTAAGTTCAACCAATGCGACAACTTTGTGTGAGCCAAGTAGTGCCAATACCCCTGTTTCATGGGGTATATACGATACTGTTCTGGGCAGCTCATTCGCTAGCTGCGAGTTCTTCAGCAAGTACTTCTTCGGTTACTGGTGGGGTCTGAACAACTTGAGGTATGCACATGGCGTCCATACCAATATGAGGGCTCATTATGAACCATTGATTGGTGGATGACAATTTGCATATGAGCTTAGCTTCAAGAAATTGATTACGTCCTATATTTAGTGCATATTTGAGATGCTCCATGCCTCTGATTCCTGTGAAAATGTGGGACTAAAGGTTGACATCATTCAACTTTATGTTCTCATTGACAAAAAAGAAGTAGAAAGCATGCATTTGCAGTAAGTGTAAATCCTACGTTCAGCACCAACATATCAGATTGAATGGTTGTGTCTTTCATCACTGACAAGGCCCTGTCCTGATTCATGTGAACAGTGATATAGGGCAGAACCTTATGCCGAGCACTTATGTTGGTGAACTACTCTTTGTAAACATCTTTGCCGCTCACGGACTACTTTTGTTTGCACTCCTCGTTGGCAATATGCAAGTAAGCTCTATCAACACTGTCTTTATGTCTTTCCTTTTTTTGTTTTCATCTTAATAAGCAACATCATAAGTAGATTCTGGCAGCTTCCATTTATCTTACTGTATTTTACCTCTGAAATCAATCAAAGCATCTTGAGCTCAATGTTTTCTATCCCCGGAAAGCAATTTGTTAAGAGGGTTTATTCCATGGCTTTCTTATTTCAATGATACTGCCTTCATCACTGGCAATGACAGATCAACAACAGTATCGTTTTCACACAGTTTGTGAAGTTCCTGATTTCTAGGAATCCAGAATACTCAGTGATCTTATGATACCATAATCTATGACCTTGATAAAATACACTTTTACCTTTAATTGCCAGCGATACCTCCACTCCACGACCATTCGGGTAGACCAATGGATGATCCAGAGGGCAGATACAGAGCAATGGATGCATCATAGACATCTACCGCCAAAGCTGAGACAATCTGTTCGGATCTATAACCAGTATAAGTGGGCAGCAACGCGAGGTGTCAATGAAGAAGCCCTTCTCAGTGACCTTCCAATGGACCTACGTAGAGAGATCAAGCGGCATCTTTGCTTTGACCTAGTTCGACGTGTAAGCATGCTAATCATTTCTGCCGTCTGTCTGTCCTGTTGGGAAGAGCTTTCTGTAGTTTGATCCTTAAAAGGCTTGTTTAAGATATCCCAAAGGGGACATTTACATCCACCGGGGCCCCAACAAAATGCTTGAAATTTGGGGTGCAAAGGAAAAGTCTGTTACAGGACTTTGTGTTTCATGGATAACTATAGTTGATAAAAAGGTTTGAATAGGGGTGTGACCATGACTACACATATGATCAAAGACAAGCGTGCGACTATAAGATCCACTTGATCATCAGATGCCCTCTCAAAGGAATTTCTGATTGTTTGTTCTACTGTAGCCAGTTGAAAACAATGAAGGCATATTAGTAGTACTTTAGGTTCTTGCACTAGGGCATCTGATATGAGCAATCAGCTATTCTTTGTTTCTTTTCCAAGGCATGAAGTTCGGTATATTCCAGGAAATCATACAAAGTTTCAAGTGAAAATTATCTTGTTTAGAAGATTTGGAAGAGAAGTGGGATTCTTTTTCTCCTTGGGAATTGACTCTTCTTTATCTAAAACTGAATTAAACAGGTACCGCTATTCAATCAAATGGATGAGAGGACCCTGGATGCAATATGCGAGAGGCTGAAACCTGTCTTGTGCACGCAAAACATGTACTTAGTACGTGAAGGCGATCTAACTGAAGATATGTTCTTCATAATCCGGGGTCACCTTGAATCCTGGACAACCAACGACAGCCGCACGGGATTCTTCAACTCGGTTCGACTGGGCCCCAGTGACTTCTGTGGTGAAGAACTGCTAACATGGGCCCTGGACCCGAGTCAAGGCGTGATCTTACCCACGTCCACGCGCACAGTCAAGGCCTTGAAAGAAGTGGAAGCATTCTCTCTCGCAGCCAATGACTTAAAGTTCGTGGCATTGCAATTTAGAAGGCTACACAGCAAAGAACTGAGGCACAAGTTCAGGTTCTACTCGCACCAGTGGCGTACATGGGCTGCGTGCTTCATTCAATCTGAGTGGCGCCGTCATAAGAAGTCGAAGGAGGAGGCTAAGCTGAGATACAACAAGGATGCCGCGGCAGGTAAATTGACTTCTTCAAGGTCGTTCTGGGACAGGTACGCAAGGGAGCTGATAGAGATCACCCGAAGGGATGAGAATAATCCAGTGGAGTCGGCTTCTGATGCTGTGAACATGGTACAAAAGCCAGTGGACCTTGATTTTCTGTAGACTATCAAGACGCGCAGCGAAGCCTTGCACTTTCTGTGTGTCTCTTGAACAGAGAACTGAGGTGTGCTTCAATTTTAGTATACTGATGTATGTTTATAGGGATGGTTTCTTACTGATCTGGAACGACATTATGTAGTATATTAGATCAGCAAGAGTCCAAGATAGAAGAGTTCCAACAAGGAACAAATCCACAGTAGACCAACATTATTGTTCCTGGTTGGAAATGCAAGCCTCCTAGTTTTGCATCTGATCTCATGGTGCTGGCCAGAATGGAAACCCATCTTTATGCTCGTCGAGAAAGGCAGAAAATAATCCATTACATGTTGGGACAACGATCTGGTAGCCGAACTCTTTAATCCACGCCCAAAAGAAAAAGAAATTAATGTTAGAAAATGTCTCGAGTTTGAGGAGATTTCCTATCTGAGATGTCTGGCATTTGTCCCGTGGATATCCGAATTTGGAAATTAAAAAGAAAATCCAAATTAGACCAAGTTACGGAACAAAAACGCTTTTTCGAGCTTCGTCTCGAAATGTACAGATGCTCATCTCATATTTAGATAGACCATTATTATTGCCCTAAACGTTAGACAATCATCTTTGGATTTTATGAAGCCACAGCAGTCAAATTAAAATGTTTTGCAAACTAAAATCGTACGTAGAAAAAAATGGGGCACGAAATAACCATATCGGGTGTGTTGGATGGATGCAAAGCTGTTGGGATTATCCCGTCGAGAACTTCTTATTTCCTATGGTGAATCTGTCAAACTAGGGAAAAGTACAAAAAAAAAAAAAAGTTTAAAATTTATTATATTTGTGTCAATTCTATCATAATCCAATTGAATCAAATTAGTTATAAACTTTTTTGAATTTCTGTCAATTAAGTTTATTCGACTAATTTAGCCAAAAATCATTGATGTGACATCAACAATCTTATGTGACATAATTTATGTAAGATAATCGACGTTGACATGAATATTTTGTAATAATTTTTTTTTTCCTTTCGTTTTTTTCTTTTGGATTTTGTTGGGTGAGGCAGCCCTTGCCAAATCTAACAAGGTGGCCGGGCCATCACGACCTCGCTCTTTGTCAGCGGGACCATGAAGGCACTTCAAGCCCTTGCTTGGAGTTGATGAGGTTGCAATGGCCTCACCTAGGGCCTTTGTGACTTGCCAGCTTTGGGCAAGGCGCCCTTGTTGGTGAGGTCACTAGCTGACATGAAAAAAAAAAAAAAGGAAAGGAAAAAAGAAAGAATTTTTTTAAAAAATCGTTTTTTTTAATTGTAAAATTTGTCCATGTTAGTATTGTCGTATCATGTAAGACGGCCTACACTCACGTCAGCAATTTCCAGCCAAAATTGGGGTAAATGAACTCAATTGGCATAAATATAAAAGATTTATGATTAAATCAGTCCAATTGAAAGATTTATAACTAAGTTAATACTAATGCAACATGTTTATGACTTTTTTTGTACTTTTCATGTCAAACTTGATCATCCATTTATAATTCCGTTACGTTATAGGAGGATAATTTTCTAAACTTAAGGTAAGCACATAACTTTCTAATCCTAAGACCTTAAACTATCAAGGAACGACACTAATCACGTTGCATGCATCCGGACACTGTCCTTTCAAATTCCTAATCAAAGTTGTATTCCTAGTTTGAGTCGGCTATAGATTTGGCTTGTTTTTGCTCATAACCGAACAGTGCAGCTTTCGACCATAACAATCAATTGTGTGACATGCATGTGAATTACATCTTGAATAAATTGCAAGTACTTTAAAACCAACAACTCTTGTGGCAAGATTTGTGAGTTACTTTGTGAATTGAGAGATTGTTTCGAGAGATTGTGAGGGCTAGATAGTGTGTGAGTTAAGGCTAGTAATTGGGGGCTGAAAGACATTGGGAGTGCTGTGTTTGAGTGATTCGAATGCGATTATAATCTTTGCTTATCATTTAATGTATTGTGGAATACTTGTTGCTCTACCCGAGAAGTAGGTCACACCGACCAAACCACATAAATCCAATAACCAATTTATTTCAATTTAGTTTATTTTATTGTTCAATCCTTTGTTTTTTTCACAACAATTGTTATTGGAGTTAGGATTGGCTGAGTTTAAGCAAATCGATGGTAACAAAAGAAGGAAAAATGAGAAATTGATAGGACTAATGGGAATCATTTTGACTTTGAAGGATGCACACTAAGGATTATTTTACTAGAGAAATATGATCTTACCCATCTCTATGAAGAAATTGGAGTCAATGAAGCAACCTGATTGAGATTTGCTAGATAGACACTTGTGGGTATTTCAGTTATTGCGTTAAACATCTTTAAAATGAAGTACTGCGGGACTGATGAATGCTCCGTCGAACATATATGAGAAGTCATTTGCAATCAATAAGGTCTACATGATACAAAAAAGGTGTGTTGGTTGTTGAATATATCAATGAATTCAATATACTCATAATTCAATGGAGTTGATTGAGATTGAGCTTTGATAGTAAGTTACATGCTTTGATCAATTATTTTCATTGCTTAATAGTTGGAATGCTACTGTAGCTACTATCAATAATCCCTTTAGGTCAAATAACTCAACGTTTGATGAGATTCATGATTTGATTCTAAGTGAAGACATCCGTTAGAATATGGTAAACCTACATATGCTAGTTTAATAGATAAAGGTAGAGGAAGAACTAGTGCCCATGCTAGAAAGAGTATTACAAGCCTGAATAGATGTAGTGAGTCTAAGACTAGTGTTGATGTTTATTTGAATTGTAACAAGAGCTCGAGACATCTTCAAAGGAATTGCCTTAAATCAAAGACTAATAAAGGTACGAAAATTAGAGTTAAGTTTACTGATGGTGTTGCTGAAATAGCTCATAGTGCCTTAATAATGATGGTTATGTTTATCTATAACTAAGGGTTTGTCATTTGATGGATGGGTTATGAAGTTGGTTGTTCATTTCATGTTATACCACAATAGGAATTGATTTACTACTTATCAATGCATAAATAGTGGTACAACATAGTTTGGGAATAAAGTTTAGTGTGATGCTGTGATTTTGATAGATATTAGAATCAAAATATATGATAATATTGTGAAGACATTGACTCGAAACATGTTCCAAAATTGAAGAAGAACACAAACCTCGGAGTGCTTTGCATTCCACTAGATGTTAGGATGCTTCAAGTGGTGGAGTTCCAAATATTGTTTGAGATACCTTATTGATAATAAAAGTAATGAAACACATTAGCTTGTATAAGCTTTAAGGATAATAATGATAGGTGTTGAATGTGTCCATTTAAGAGTTTGAATTGTGGAATACGATAAGTTGCGTTTGAATATTTGATTCCCGAAAAAATGTGGTCAAGTAATGCTATTAATTATCATGTTTCTTAAAATATTTGATTGCCCGTTTTATGCTTGAGTAAGTGATGGTAAACTTGATGGGAGGGCAAGAAAATGAATATTACTAGGTTATAGATTCATTAATTGTGAATAGAGGAGTTACATTGGACGAGTCTCCAAAATATGAGTAATTGTGGGAATGTTTGTAATGACTTGGTCTAATGGGGCAAAGAGTGGTTGTTGGGGCCAGAGAGAGCCTGGACAAGGAATGGCTCTTGAGAAGCTTCTTGGATGGTGAATGGGGCAAGAATGTACCAAACTATGTGTTGAATAGAGGGAGAGAAATTCTAGAATATATATGTAAAAACTGGAATTAACTCATGGAGGTGCCTTTTGATGTAATGATAAGTTTTATTTTGGAACTCCAAAGTTAAATGAGCTTAAGCTAGAGCACTACCAAGATGGGTGGCCTTCTAAGAAAATGTGTGCATGTATGGCAAAGGATAAAATCGTGAGGCTTGGCATGGAATGAACCAAAGCGGACAATACCTTGAGTGAGTTAGTCAAGAGTTCTCACAATTTAGTGTTAGTGTAGGACCCTTTCTAGTGGGTGTATGGTTTGGGGACAAACCATGTGGAAATTAGTGAACCTATAATGACCTGGTTGGATGAGGGCAGAGAGTGGTCACCATGGCTAGAGAGGACTTGGATAAGGTGTGACTTTTGGCAAGCTTTTAGAATGGCAAAGAGGATACGAATGAATCAAACCATGCACCGAACAGGAGGAGAATAATTTTGGAATATATATGTGAAAACTGGAATTAATTCACGAAGATGTCTTTTGCATAATGACAAGCTTTACTTTGGAACTGTAAAATTAAGCGAGCCTAAGCTAGAGCATTACCAGGATGGGTAGTATAAAATAATGAGGCTCAACATGGGACATATCAAAGTGAATAATACATCAAGTGAGTTAATCTAGGGATTTCACAATATTTATTTGGATCTCAATAGTGTTCAATGCAAGGTGAAGTTGCAAAAAAAAATTCTTAAGATAGAAAGTACTTACATAGATTAGCACAAATAGTGCATATAGAGTGGTGGAGGCAATAGAACTAAGCTGCTGAGTTTGACAATGTGTATTTTTGATATCTTGACATATATGGATGTAATGGTGGTTTTGCTTTATCCGTGATAAATGAGATTCTTGTGGAGTGGCTAAAGTTGTAGTTATAGTTGGTGTTTCGATAAGATTCATGATTATAATGAAGTGCGGGGCTAAGGGAGACTTGTGGTGAAGTTTGATTCCAATGTGATTCAACGAAAACATTGAGCCAAGTGGAAATTGTTAGAATATATCTCAAGTTTGAGCCCATTAGCAAAAGTTTGAATTCACATAAGAGATTTCCCACTTGGGATGTTCAGCCGACTTGCTAATTTGGAGCTTTATATTAAGAGGTGGATTTTTGGTTGGTTTTTGCCCATTAGTGGACCAAGGAGTAAATAGTGCATTCTACTCGTGAATTACATCCCAAAGAAATTGAAAGTATCTTAAAGCCATTAAGTTTTATGGTAAGATTATAAAATTCCTTTGTGAAATTGAGAGCTTTTTTCTTCTTTTTTTTCGCGAGAAATTGTGAGAGTTAAATATTATGTGAGTTATAGGATGTAATTAGGAGTTATGAAATATTGAGAGTAATTGAGTGACTAAGTGTAATTATAATCTTCAATGCATCACATGATATATGGTGGAATCACGTGTTGTTTTTCTTGTAAAGTATGTCTCATTGACTAAACTACAAAAATTTGGTATCTGATATATTTTCTTGTTCAGTTTATTTTATTGTTTGGTTGCTTGTTCTTCGCAACAATTAGTGATTAGACAGTGTCAACTAGACGGTCACATTAGCACTACATCAGCAATTCCGTTAGACCTTCTCCACATTACTTTAAAGACAATAACCGGAGGAAAGCAAAGTACAAACCTGGGGTGGGCACAACTTTTATCTGCTGAGGTATGACCTTCAAGGAGAAAGGGAAAGGAACCTCCCTTACGTACCCAGGGACGGTGGTTAAGGTTTCCAAAGTCTTCGAAATGTATCCTGGGCAGTCAAGTCAACTACTAGGATCCCTCTTCTTTTTCCACGGGGAAAGATTTATGCTATGCCTTACCCCCTCACTTTCACACCTCGGCGTAGTTTCCGGCAAATTCTTAATGTCGAAGCCATTCTTGTTGTTCATCAAATTTGCAGGCCAAGCGAGTGGTGTGTACCGTCTGCCTGCCCTCCTATTCTACGTGATGTGCTTCAGGAACGGCGGAGTTTCATCAAAAGAAAGCATTGGAGTGAGGATTGGTAATAAAATTTTGAAGGTGTAGAAACTCATCTGCTGATACCTTAGTGATTTATAACTTGGGAGGTGCAACCTGTTGTGCCTCCATCTCAGTGCAGGAAGAGAAACTATAAGCACTAGTCAGATGAATACCTTTCAGCCTGGCACGATTCTTTTTTATGTCTTTCGTACCCACATGGCTGTTGTCCTTTTTCAGTCCTTGCGCGCGGAAAACGGGAAAAAAAATGGAAAACAGTTAGAAAAATATTATCAGTCCAGATATTATCTTGGTAGAATGGAAGTTTTCGATTTAAGGAAGGAACAAACAATTTTCTAGAGAGTTTTATATTGATTATGAATAGATATATTCGATGTTCTAACGTCTCCACATGTTTGACTTTAACTTTGGGCTGTGGAAGGTTGGAGAGTTCATAAAGCTTCCTCCTTTTTTTTTCCTTTTTTCCCCCATTAAAGCAATTATTAACGTTTCTTTATGTTGTCATGCCTTATGAAAGCAAGCAGGCAGTAAGATATTATTTCCTTTTGGCCGAACAGAAGATGTTACTGTAAGTTATTATTGTTAATCTTGCGGTTTTAAATGCAGAGGCAGTAATCATCTGTGGGTTCCGCACTTGTGTCTGCAAGCACAGTAATCTTGGCCATCTTGTATCAGAGATTTGTCTCGCGGAAATAATTCATGCTGAATATGATGAACTATCGCAGGATAAGGGCAAGATTTGGAAGGTAAACTTTATTTTCTTGAATTTCTGGGTAAGTTTTGATTAGGATCTGCTCAAACATCTGCTGACAACTGAGTTCCATAAATTACGTTATGCTTCTCAAGAAAATTTAATGATACGAACATGCAGCGGGAAAGTTTTCCATCGAGCTTCCAGCCTCCGACATTTAGCATCATCACCTGTTAGTGAGGGTGTGCGCGGTGCGTGTGATAAACATGTGGATTAATTGCTTTGTAACAGTCTTCCGTTGAAATTACAGAGTAGGAAATGAATCCCCTCTGGAAGAAATCCCAAGAATTCAGAGAGGTGAGATATCAAATGAGGAGCCTGGGCGCCATGACTCAGGCCTGAAAACTGCCAACCCAAGGACTGGAAAATCCTTGAAAGCGAAAGTTTTGCGCAGAGTATTCTCTGAGGACTATGAGAGGGTGAAGAGCAATATCTTCGATCCAAGAGGCCAAACCGTTCGAAGATGGAACAGAATCTTTTTTGTGGCTTGCTTGGTCTCCCTGTTTGTGGACCCCCTTTTCTTCTTTGTGCCATCTATTGACGGCAACAGTATGTGCTTAGAAGATGCATCAGCCCTCAAGATTTTCTTAACGATCATAAGATCGGTGGTTGATGCCTTCTACATAGCTCAGATTTTCATGCGGTTCAAAACAGCTTACGTTGCACCATCATCCCGGGTTTTTGGGAGAGGAGAACTGGTTATAGACTCAAAAAAGATCGCATTAAGATACTTGTCCAGAGACTTTTGGATCGACCTCTTTGCGGCAATCCCGCTTCCTCAGGTACTATGTATAAGTTAAGTATGGCAGTTAATTACCATGAAGCAATAGCTGGTATTGATTGTCGTTGAATTTTCATTCTAGCTGTTAATTTGGGTGATAATTCCTAACTTCGTGGGTTCAACGATGGCTCAAAGGAAGAACAACATCTTGTTCATTATCTTCTTCCAGTACCTGCCAAGATTCTGTCTTATATTTCCACTCCGGTCGGAGATAATTAATGCTAGCAACGGATTAGCAGGGACAGCATGGGCAGGCGCTGCACACAACTTTATGCTCTTCATGTTGGCAAGCCATGTAAGTCTCCTTGCTTACTGTATTCAGTTAATGTAAAAGGTACTGGCGGGAGAACAATTTCCTCATTTTCTCGAACTCCAGTAATTGACTTACCATGTTTTAAAAGATGATTTCACATATTTAGATTGCTGGAGCTTGCTGGTATCTGCTAGCTATCAGGCGACAAGCGTTTTGCTGGAGAAGTGTCTGTGATCAGGAAAAACCACTTTGCAGATATGATTTCCTTGATTGTAGCCATGTTCATGACCCAGGTAGGGACACCTGGTATAATATGGCCAATTTAACAGATCTCTGTGTAAGCACCAATCCTAACACCCCAGTTCAATGGGGTGTATACCATAATTTTGTGACGAAATCAGTCAGCAGCTGCAAATTCTTCAGCAAGTACTTCTTCTGTTTGTGGTGGGGTCTAAACAACTTGAGGTATGGACATGGATTTTCAGTTTACCATTTAATCCAAACAACACCTTGATCTTAGAAAGTACAGGAAAATCCTAGTTCTACTCCACTAACTAATTTGTTTTTCATAGCTGATAATAACGCTGTATTCTATCCATGTGAACAGCGATATAGCGCAGAATCATGTGCCAGCCACTTATATTGGAGACGAACTTTTCCTTATCCTGGTTGCAACTACTGGACTAGTTTTGTTAGCACTGCTCATTGGAAATATGCTAGTAAGCTCCATCGACATTTGCTAAAAGTTTTCTCACTGCCCTCTTTCAACCAATTATATTCTGATTCTTTGAAACAATCCAAGCATCTTGAGCCTACTTAGTGTTTTGAAAAATATTGCCTTCATCTCTAGCAATGACGGTTCAACATTGATTGACTTTTGTGCGCTTTCTGAAGCAGTTACTTTATCAAACAATCAAGGATTCCCACTATTCTTCTAATCATTTTTGTGAAATATGCCTTCACTTGTTCTTGTTAGCGGTACTTCCAATTTACGACCATCCGGTTAGAGCAATGGAGGATCAAGAGAATAGGCACAGAGCAGTGGATGCATCATAGATATCTACCTCCAGAGCTAAGACAATCTATTCGGACATATGACCAATATAAGTGGGTGACAACGCGAGGCGTTGATGAAGAAGCCATACTCCGAGGCCTCCCAAAGGACCTGCGCAGAGAGATCAATCGCCATATCTGCTTTGATCTAGTCCGACGTGTAAGTACACTAACAACAAGCACTTCCAAATTTGAAAGTGAAAGCCAATGTTCTTAAGAGATTCAGAAGTGACTAGGGATTTTCTTCCCCTTATGAGATACTGTTTTTCATCTATAATGAATCAATCAGGTGCCACTGTTCAACCAAATGGATGAGAGGACGCTAGATGTGATATGCGAGAGGCTGAAACCTGTCTTGTGCACACAAGACATGTTCTTAATATGCCAAGGCGATCCAATTCGGGACATGTTCTTCATAATACGGGGCCATCTTGATTCCTGGACAACCGATGGGGGCCAAAAGGGTTTCAACTCGTGCCGTCTGGGCCCCAGTGACTTCTGCGGTGAGGAACTCCTAACGTGGTCCCTGGACTTACGGCCGAATATCGTCCTGCCCTCGTCCACCCGCACTGTCAAGGCAGTGAAAGAAGTGGAAGCTTTCTCTCTCGCAGCTGAGGACTTGAAGTTCGTGGCAACGCAATTCAGAAGCCTCCATAGCAGAGAACTGAGGCACAAGTTCAGGTTCTACTCGCACCAGTGGCGCACATGGGCTGCATGTTTCATTCAATCTATGTGGCGCCGTCATAAGAAGTTGAAGGAGGAGATCAAATTGAGAGAGCCTAAGGCTGGTCTGGCGAATGGCAACTTGAAACCTCTGAGGTCATTCTGGGACGTGTACGCAACGGAGCTGATAGATAGCACCAGAAGGGATGAGAGTAATCAAGCTGGGTCGGCTGCCAATGCGGTGAATACAGTGCAAAAACCGGTGGACCTGGATTTTTCGGTAGATAACTAGGAAATATTGACTGCAGTACTACCATAATCAAACTAGGATTCACCTCAAAGCCCTGCACTTTTTGTGTATATTATAGAGCTTCGCTGTAGATCTCAGTGATGTGTACTTTCCTTCAGTTTTACTATACATCGGTGTACAATTTTACATATAGACTGTTGTTGTTCTCACAAGAACACTATGAAATCCATCAGAATCAACATAGAAACGTCACATGGTGGATTTTTATTGAAAACTGACAATTTTGGTTCAGTTAGCCACAACCTTGTGGTCACCCAGTGGGCCGAGTATGCATCATAGCTTCTTGTAAACGGTAATCAAATTTCCTTTTTCCTTCCCTTGTCCTCAGTTTGTAAATAATATGTATGTGCCTTAAAGAATAACATAAGCAACGCACATTAGAGAAACATTGGCAGAATAGAAAACGATCGTACTGGCTGACCAACTCTTTGGTTATTTATAGGAAAAGAGAAAAGTTGGATGACGTGACGCAAATTGAATGTCAGATGAGCACATGTCCATCTAACTTAAGAACATCACTAAGAGTTAGCTGGGCCAGTAAACATTTTGACAGGAGAGATATGACTGGAAGATGTCATTGACCGAATGTTATTATAAAGGTTAGTGCATTGGTGATGAGCAATTAGAAGTCAGTGAAGTCACTTGGAAGTTGACCGCCCGTGAAACTCTAAATTTTAAGAAAAGAGATTTGGATTTTATTTTGTGATAAACGAAGCATGCTGACACAAGATGATCTTTTAGCACGCCTTAGTGGGAAAAAGATGAAAAGTAAGACTTGGGGATGCATCTCTCAGTTTATTTGCTGTGAGGTTGACTTTTGACCGTGCCGGTTCATTGTTTGCAAATTAATTTTTCATGATTGCTTACCGTGATATTACATCCTCTTCTTAGAAGGAATTTATTTTTCCATCTCTCATGCCATGCCTGCCGATAGCTACCTGGTTCAATCTAATATAAGTCATACTATACCGAGGCATGTGGATCCAATATAGTTGACTGTCTTTTATTATAATATTTTCTTCAAACTTGGCATTGATTATGCTCGTGTCTTCTATTTTATGTAGATAATGAAGGAGAATCATTCCCAACCTTATTAGTGAGAAAGGAGTAGGAAAAATTTGTATCTAGTTCAAGTCGCATTCAGTTAGAGATAAGCCTGGTTTACAAGCCACTGTGACGTGTGAATGTGAACTGGGTTATCTTCAATCTCGCTTAAGTCAACTCTTTTCTTTTTCTTGACTCAGTTTTAACTGAGGAAAGAAGCAACTTCTTATTATGATGCAATACGATTAAATGACATCAGGACCGACGGTTGGACATTAAATACACAATCTGGCATGTTTCTATTAGCCAATCCCAGAAAAGTCCACAGAATGCATCAGAACTGTCTGATGTGATGTTTTGGCAGACGCACAATCCAACCAAACCTTTGTTTTGACTTTTTTGCACTATTTTCTTAATGTAATGAAGGTGCCGTGAACTGCCACCAAGCGATCAACATGACTCGAGGTCTACTTCGTTTTAGCTAATTACAGATGCTAATGAGTACACATAATTATTGGACAGACAACTTCGAGGAACAATTAAGAGGTCTAACACTTGACTCAGTTCTGTGTAGTAACTTACGACGTTCTGGTGTAATATTTTCTGTAGTGAAAAAGGAAAACATCAGCATCACCTTGCACTAGATCCAGAGGAGCATATGTCAAGATTATGAAAATAGTAATGCAGATGTATCTGACTTTGGTTAATCCTAGTATCTCTAGACTTTGATGCAAGAGCAGTCATCCTTCTTTCATTTTTCTATAGACCTTTGTCAACTCCTTCAGGTACAGCACAAGGAACGAAAATGAAATAGCAGCTTTGCTGGTTCAGGTGGAACAATTCCTTTTGCTCTCGGCTCATAAATGGATCATGATATGTAAAACGCTCATGGCATTTGTAATTCTCCCTGAACCTCGTAGCTCAGAAAAGAAAAAAGAAAAAAAAAAACCAATAAAATCTCCCCATATTTTTCTTCCTGAATGAAATCTTTCATGAACCAAGAAGAGTTAGAACAAGCTAAATGATGTGCTAACGTCTGCCCAGTTTGACTATGTTATCTTTCTAAATCTTTCGCTATCATGCCAGGCGAAGCAAACAAGCAAAGAAATATTATTATCATTAGTGTCCTTCTTGAGAATATATATGCAGATTGAGCATTTACCTTTTATGCTAGTTCGCCACTCGTCTCTGCAGTTGCTTGAGGCCTCATTGTACCACAAGAACAAACACTAATTCGTAGGAACAATTTTCAGGGACTACAAAAATGGCCAGTGGCAATAGAAGGTCCAGATTTGTAAGGTAAAAAGCTCGCTTTTCTTGAATTTCTGGGAAACTTCCTTTGCTTTAACTTTTCAGAAGATTTTATGACCAATGATAGTTCAATGTTCCATGTTTCTTAACAAGAAACTAGTGCATGACATACCAAAACGCTTTCAATTTAATGTTCATTACCTATCTGTGACTGCGTGCATGGGAGCGCGCACAACATCTGAGTTGCACGTTTGGAGTCATAATTCTGATAGGCATAAAATACAGAGTAGGAGATGAATCCACTTGTGTGGGACTGCCGACAGTGAAGCAGGACGGCTTGAGCGACCTATATCTGGATGAGGACTCCTTGAGCCAAAACTTGGCCTTGATCAAGAGTACCAGCCAGAAGGCAGGTGAATACTTGAAATCCAAAGTTCTGTGCAGAGTTTTCTCTGAGGACTATGAGAAAGTGACAAATAAGATCTTCGATCCAAGAGGTCAAACTGTTCGAGGATGGAACAGAATCTTCTTGGTGGCTTGCCTGTTCTGTCTATTTGTGGACCCTCTTTTCCTTTTAGTGCCATCGGTCAATGACAATTATCTGTGCTTGTATGATGGAATTGGCCTCAAGATCCTCCTGACAGTCGTAAGATCAATAGCAGATGTCTTTTACATTATTCAAATTGTTGTTCAGTTTAACACGGCTTTTGTTGCGCCATCTTCTCGTGTGTTTGGAAGAGGAGAGCTTGTGATAGATCATAGAAAGATTGCATTAAGGTACTTGCGCAGCCGCTTCTGGATCGATCTCTATGTGGCACTCCCTCTTCCTCAGGTTCCATCCTTTTGTTTAAGTATAACGACAGCAGTCAATCACCAGGCAGCAATCGCTGGAACTAATCATAATTTGTCCTTTCAGGTATTAATTTGGGCAATAATTCCTAGCCTTGCAGGTTCGACCACGACTAAAACAAAGAATGTGCTCCTGTCGGTCATCTTCTTGCAGTATATACCAAGACTTTTTCTTATACTTCCACTCCGGTTGCAAATTAGTAATGCTGGTGGTGGATTAGCGAAGAAAGCATGGGAAGGGGCTGCATTCAACCTGATGCTCTACCTGTTGGCCTGCCAAGTAAGTGTAGCAAGGCCTACTTTTTAAATTCATCTTCTTAAACAAGGAATGAGACCTTTCCTATGTGTCCATAACAAATTTCAGTAATGTTTGAAGTCAATTGATGATGAGCATATGTCATTGCTTCCTTTAGTCGAGCAGATGCATTTAAATGGGCAAATTTCTTGGTGCTTTCAACTTGCTCATGGAAACAATTCAAATTTAACAAAGCCATACAGAGTTTGATCCGCATTGTCATTCAATCTTTCTATTTGTACTTGAGTTTCCATTAATAGGTCTGTGACATGCTTTTTTGGTTCGTTGTCTCCATCTTTCAATTTTTCAATTTATTGTCTCCTTCTGCTCCTCTTGTTTGATAAAAGGTTATGTAATCACAGTCCTCATTTGGCTGCATGAAAGACCAATTTGTTTGTTTCCATGTTTCATTGATAGGTTTCAGGAACTTGCTATTATCTTCTATCAATTGGGCGACAAGAGTCTTGCTGGAGGATGGTCTGTGATCAAGAAAATCCTTCATGTCAATACAGTTTCTTTGACTGTCACTATGCAGAAGACCCTATTAGGGTCACCTGGTATGGGTCAACCAATGTCACAACTCTGTGTAATGGAACTGATACTAGCAGCCCCATTCAATTTGGCATATTTGCCACTGCTGTGACTCTCTCTTTAGGAAGCTGCAAATTCTTCAGCAAGTACTTTTACATTCTGTGGTGGGGTCTGAACAACTTGAGGTATGCTCAGTACTACCAATTTACTATGACCGCTGGATGATTTGCAATTTTAGAATGGTTATTGGTCATTGCTTTAAGTTTGAACAATGAAAATTAACAATGCAACAGCTGATTAAACCATACAAGAAGTCAATACTATTGAGAAAATCATCTTTTGCACCTCGTACAAACTAAGCAAGAATTGTTTGTTTTTCATCTTATAGCTTCTGAATTTTTGAGATCCCTGGATATCTCTACTTCCTATTATAATTCAATCTTCTTTAATATAATGTATTCTTTTTCTTTTTCAATGACAGAAAGAATTATGAATACATGATTTTGCAGTAGTGCGAATTCACTGACTAGTAATGATGCTGTGTGATTTTTGTCCATCACTGACGAGGCTCTCTTCTCATTCGTGTCAACAGCTGCGTAGGCCAGAACCTTATGTATACAGCAAGCACTTATGTTGCAGAGTTACTTTTTATAATTGCCGTTTCGACTCTCGGATTTAGTTTATTTGCCA
Source organism: Eucalyptus victrix (assembly GCA_016097545.1). Taxonomy (NCBI): domain Eukaryota; kingdom Viridiplantae; phylum Streptophyta; class Magnoliopsida; order Myrtales; family Myrtaceae; genus Eucalyptus; species Eucalyptus victrix. Next base: position 34,358,742 of record CM027844.1, read on the forward strand.
TGCTCGTTGGAAATATGCAAGTAAGCAACCGAATCATCTTGAGTTCACTCAGGCGGTGGTCTAGTTAGGGGATTCATTCCATGTCTTTTTTTCATTTGATATTGTTGCCTTACATTACCATGTAACTATAATTTGATAGTGGAAGGCTTTTTGCGTGGTTTCTGAAGCTATCATTATCACTGAGAGTTAGGTTTCTCAGTTCTTTTTAAGAACAAAAACTGTCATCATGGTGAAACATTGTTTCATTTTTTTATTTGTAGCAATACCTTCAAACTGCGAACAGCCAAATAGAGAAATGGAGACTCAAGAGGACAGATACAGAGCAATGGATGCACCATAGACATCTACCTCCGGAACTGAGACAGTCCATTCGGATGTACGACCAATACAAGTGGATGGCAACTCAAGGTGTTGACGAACAATCTTTTCTCAAGGACTTCCCAATGGACGTCCACAGAAATATCAAGCGCCATCTTTGCTTTGATCTAGTTCGACGTGTAAGCTGTCTAATCACACGTGTTTCTTTGCATCAGTTGTTGCGGTATAATTTTCATTGTGGAAGCAGATAGTGAAATTCTTTCCTAGAGAAAACCAACTCTTCATCTACATCTTTAATAAACAGGTGCCCCTTTTCAATCAAATGGATGAGAGGACGCTAGACGCGATATGTGAGAAGCTGAAGCGTGTTTTGTGCACAGCAAACATGTACTTGATACGTGAAGGTGATCCAGTCCGAGAAATGTTCTTCCTGTTCCGGGGGCACCTTGATTCCTGGACAACTGACGGAGGACGTGTAGGATTCTTCAACTCAAGTCGTCTAATCCCCGGTGACTTTTGTGGTGAAGAACTGCTAACATGGGCCCTTGACCCACGCCCGAGCATCGTCCTACCCTCCTCCACCCGCACGGTCAAAGCTGTGAGAGAAGTGGAAGCATTTTCTCTTGCCGCTGAGGACCTAAAATTTGTCGCATCACAATTCAGAAGACTACATAGCAAAGAACTGAGGCACAACTTTAGGTTCTACTCGCACCAGTGGCGTACATGGGCTGCATGTTTCATTCAATCCGCATGGCTCCGTTACAAAAAGATGAAGGAGGAAGCTAAGCTAAGAGATAGTGAAGATGGTGTGAATGGTGAGTCGAAACCTTTAAGGTCATTTTGGGATGTGTACGCGACAGGGCTGATAGAGAGCACCAGAAGGGATGAGAATCAACAAGCAGGGTCAACTTCTGATGCTGTGAACACAATACAGAAACCAGTGGACCTGGATTTTGCTGTAGAATATTAGGACTTGATGATGGCAGTGTCACAAAGCATCCAGGCCTTGCGCTTTTGTGTATATTATACAGCTTTACTATAGATATAGCTAAGGTAATCTACTTCAGTTGTAACAGGCAGGGCCATCGATGCACAATATTATGAACCGACAGCTGCTACAAAGAATACTATTGGACAAGTGATGTGGAAGCTATAACAGTTTCAATATGGAAAAGCAATAACATACAGAGAGAATCAAGTTTGAAAATGTGCACAACCCAGTATCATACGTCATGCAGGTTTAGCATTTTTTATGGTAAGAACAGTGGGTTATGGAATGAGTGCTTGTTACCTCATCCAGTTTCTTTCTATCTCATAAATGAGTATCAGAAAATGCTCTAGTCGTTTGCCCCCTCTTCTGTTGAGCTTCCGAGGTCTAGCGGATTCTTGACAACAAAAAGGTCAAAAATGTAACACCCGTTCAAGCCATGAGAGGAGACAGGCACTTTCACGCCCCACAAAAGGATGATCTCATCCAGATCGGCATTTGCTCACTCAGACTCAGCACACATCACACAAATACTCTGTCCTTTCACCTCCACACCAGATCTTCCACGAATAGAGCAATTTCGTGGGGACTGCAAACACCGTCAAATCTTGGATGCGACCGTGCATTGCCCCTTTCACCTGAATCATCATCGACGCTGCCCTCGTCTTGCTTGCACTGCAAGGGACACATTATGTCAGCCAAATAGGATCCCCATTTAAGCGGATTGCCACAGTTCATCTTCCCATTGCAACCCAACACTGCTGGCCACGCTTCATCCAGTTACTGCAACATCACCATTATTTGTCATTGAGCCTCTTTGCATGCTATCTCTTCTCGTTGAAGGTATAGTCAGTTTCGGATTTCTCTAGTTCCGAGCATTAGTACATTAAAATCCATTTGAATGCCTTGCTTGATTCTTGATTTTGTTGGGGAAATTTGATTTCTGACCAAGTAGTAGTTTATATTTCTTTGATGCTTTTGTCACGGTCCATGAATCCTTCCATACTAATGACACTTGTGAGTGGTGCTTGAGGTTATCAACTGAAGAGTGAGGAGGCAAAAGGGACAAACACAACTGGTCCATGGGAGTAGCGTTAGAACGATTGGTGCTAGGAGTTATAAGATAGAAGGATTATATTACTTAAGAGCTCTAAATGCGGGGTTGGCCTCTCATGCACAAACTGGTCAGGAGCTGATGCCGCTCTCCTAATGAGGCCATGGCAGGCCGAAACCAGTTGCTGAGCCTAAAGCTGTCTCACTCGATGGACTAGACACTCGAGCGAGACTGAGTGTGGTAGGATCTCGCACGAAGAAGCATTCACCATATTGTTCGCAGGAACAGCTATAGAATGAAGGCTGGCCTGCCAACGCGTCAGCCCGTGACACTTTGGTGTGTGATAACAATCATTGTCTTAAGGTATTATTTGTCACCATTATTATTGTTGCCGGGTTTAAAACAAATATACCTTTAGGATATATACCAAAGCCAAAGAGAAATGAGTTGGCCGATTACTTAATTTTTCTCTTGAAATTTCTCCTTGAATGTGTTATCAAACTTGTCAAGAGACGGTGAAAGGATGTTGTGAAGAAGAGACAATTATTGTTCTGAAGAACAATGTATGATTTGGTCTCATTTACAAATAATCAATCAACACGTTTCTTGCAAGCAGGTACCTTATTCCCACCATCACTATCTTTCATAATCAATAATCATCACTTTTAATAATCAACCGTCACTTCTCTTTATGTTTATAATCACCTCTTTTCATATCCAACAATTGTTTTCTTTTTCGATAACAAACTATTTCAACAATCCGCCAACTTAGTTTGTTATCTGTACTAATTACATAATTTCGTACATACAAAAAGGTATATGTTAAGATTTGAACCTTAAAAAAAAAAAAAAAAAGATTTAAACTATCAATTAGTGAACACAGTGCTTATTGTTACCCATTAAACTAACATTTCACCAATCCTCCTAACTAGCATTTTCACACTCATCCTTCTTATGTTTCATGAGTACTAACATTGTGGCCCGATACTTGATCACTGTCAAGATACAATAGCTTGTTGTAACCCATTTAACTTTATTAATGACCTTCTTATCATGACATTACACACATTGGTAAATTATGATAGTTTGGATATGTGAGTATACTTAGAATTTTGGATCAGCGTGTTAATCAAGATTACTCTCATGAATTAAAGGTCATATATGTTGCATCGCGTTAACTTTTTTTGCAAAATAAAATAAAATAAAATCAAGGGTTAATATCTTGAAAAGCTCCAAGCTAGTACACTTATAATAAATTTATCACAAATTAATCTTTTGATTACTAAAAATTCATAAATTTGTACATTTATGATAAATTTACCTTAAATGACCACAAAAAAAAATCCAAACCAGTACACTTGTGACAAATTTACCAAAACTAATTTGTTTGACCACTAAAAATCCAAAACTGATACATTTATGACAAATATACCCTCTAATAAATTGGATTAATACCATAAAAATAGCACAACTGTGACAATTTGAGAGTAAAATCCTAAACCGATACATTAATCAACTATCACGTGTCATCCGACTCAACAATTTGACTATAAACTTTAACGGAAACTAGAAAAGGATAAATTCATTATAAGCATACTAATTTGAGGTAAATTTGTCAAAAGTATACCAATTTGAGGTTTTTATGATAAAAAAAATTAGTTTTTGATAAATTTATTATGGGTCTACCAATTTGGGATTTTTCAACAATTATATATTCATGTTATAAATTATGCGTCATGTCATAGATTCAAATTGAATTTCATGTCATATTGGCATATATAAAATAAGTATCCCGTGTTTAATTCCTGCTCAAAATAAAATAAAGTCAAATATAAAATGGATATAGCTCGAACGAAAACATCTCATAGAGGAGGTAAGATAAAGATAGATAAGATTTCTTGTATCCATAGCATAAAAGTTATTTCTCTTGGATAACAAATTTCTTAAATTAAAAGAATTAAAATAATATTTGGATTCTAATTAAAAAAGAGATGTGTTAGAATCATACTAATTACATTGTTAGGAAAATTAGAATTCTTGTAAATAGATAAATACATTTGCAGAACATTTAAATTGTATCATCTTTAAAATAATAAAAAATTCATTATAATTAGCCCAGTCAAATTCAAATCGCGATTGATAAGGTCTGAGAAAACCTAAGGCAAGCATGAGCGTCGTCTTGTAAGAGGGGCCATGTGCGCCTGTTTGTCAATTCGTCAAACCCCCACCAGAAATTCGCCTCCAAAAGGACGATGTGTCAGCTCTCGTAGATTCATCAGTCGAAATTGCAATTTGATTCCATTACCCAAAAAAAAAAAACAATAAAAATTAAAAATTCCTAGATAGCAACCCTCATGGAAATCCTGAATCTCTATTCCCAGCCAACCGGCCAACAACCGCCGGCACAACGCCTCTCCGCCTCAGAAAATCACCGAGGAAGAGTCAGAGTCAAGAGTCGTGCACGCATCTTACCGATTGAGCTCCCTAGATGATAGATCCACGCGCTTCCGTGCGAGAGCTGTCAGCTAGGAATGATCCTTATTTCTTTGGTTGGCGGTTTTGGACTCCCGGAATTATCATATCGTTCCATACCACGTCGACCCACATGGCATTTGTGATTCTCCCAAGACCTCGTACAATAGAAAAAGGCACAAAAGCAAAGAGAATTTTTTGAAACTTTCTTCTGAATATCTTATTTTATCACGTCTGGAAAGCCAGCAAATGTCAAGATTATCTCTCTTGCACATTGAGTCGTCCTTTTCTGTCGGTTGTTTCGATCCAGACAGCTTAACTTGAACCTGAATTACGCAAAACATCACGTGAAGGCGCTGTCCAACCACGGGTCCTCAAGCCACAGGAACAATTTGGGAAGAATCACGACGAGCTCTCGCAAGTCAAAGTCAAGATCTGTGGTGGTGAGCTAGCTCACTTCTTCAATCTCATTTTTCTGGGGTGCAAGTTACTTTTTTGCAACCGTTCAAACAGCTGGTGACAATTAATAGTTCAGTTATTTTATGGTTCTCTGCAGATTTAATGATTTACGGGGGAATACGATCAATAAGCTTGCAATTCTAAGTTTTTTAGAGAAACCTCTAGTCTAGATTAATGTACATTACTTAAATGAGGGCACCCTTGCTTGTGTGAAACATCTTAATTACATGTTTGATGTTCATGACTATAACCGAAATAAAATGCAGAGTAGGAGATCATTTTTTTTTTTTTCAGGCTCCCAACAGAGAAGCAAGCTGAGGCGAGCGGCCTAAACTCAAATGAGGATGCCACACATCATAATTTAGGTTTGAAGAATATCGACAAGGTTGGAAAATCCTTGAAATCCATATTGCCAGTTTGTTCATGTCCACGCCACATATGATCATCCCTATCTTAGCTACTTAGGGCGCATTTGGTAACGATTCTATTCTTGGGAGCTGATTCTGACTAGAAATGATTATTTTTTATTCTGTTCCCGGGAATTGATTCTAAGTAAAAAAGCGCATTTGGTAACTGTCCAAAATTTTTTATTCTGGAATAGAATTGCGTTTGATACCGTATTAATTGATTTTGTTCCAAATTAATTTCTTTTGATTTTTAAATAAATTTAAAATATTTTTTTTACTTTTTACTTTTTTTCTTTTCTTTTTTCATTTTTTTCATTTTTTTTTCTTTTTTTTTTCCCTTTTTTCCTATTCTTCTTCTTCTTCTTCTTCTTCTTCATTTGGCCGGCCGCCGACCCCTCGGCGAGGTCGGCCTTCATCGGCCGAGCCTCGCTGGCAACTGGGCGAGGCTCGGCCTCCCCAGATCTGGCGAGGCCGAACCTCGCCGGACCGGCGACCGGCGGCGGCGACCGGCGGCGGCGGGCGGCGGTAGGCGGTAGGCGGCGGGCGATGGTGGACGGTAAACGGGATGACGAAAGGGAAGAGCGAGGGTTTCACCTTTTTGATTCTTTTTCTGATTCTCGGAAAGAAAATCAAATTTTTTTTATTCTCAAATCTTGTCCAAAATTGTTCCCGGGAACAAATTTGTTCCCGTAAACAAAAATTTTACCAAACGCGATTCTCGTCCCAAACTGATTCTGGGGACAAAAAATCAGAATCTGGCACTGTTTGGCACGTTGCCCAACATGCCCTTAGATTCTTCTCTAGGTCAAGGATACCTTATTTCATGACCTTCACTATTCTATTCACTCTACCTTCAAGTTAAGAGCTTATTTTGATGCTGACTAGGCATGAATCCTTAACTGTTACCTAAGTAACATTGACATCGATATGCAACACGCGATAGGATACAAGATGTCAACACTTTCTTTATCAAAAACTAAAGAATTCCGACATGTCGTACACGTTGTATATTAAATGTATATTTTTATATATACATGATAAATTATGATTTTTATGATTATTTTAATCAAATTAATTTGATTCAAATTCACAAATAAATAAATAATAATAAAAAGCCTAGAATGATATTACATTAAAAACATTAATCCACCATTTATTAGTATCATTAATTATTTTGATTTGATAAATTCAACTCCATTCCAATAAGAACAAAAAAAAAAAGCAAGCAATCAAAAGTTTGTACTTGTGTATTAGATTGTGTCGAAAGATAAATGAAAAAAAAAACAAACTTGAGGGTGAATTGCGTGTCATGGGAAATGAGAGTGGGAAGAAAAGATAAGACAAATTTTTCTTCTTTCCCTCATTATTATTATTATTATTATTATTATTATTATTATTATTATTATTATTATTATTATTATTATTATTTTACATATTTACATTTTGACATCTCATTTATTGAAAATTTAAAAAATTTACCGCGTGCATGTTGGAATTTTGAACTCGTATGTCAAATTCTGGACTCAAGTATCGAGAGAGTTACCCAAGTGTTGGAATTACGTTTCGGAATTTCGAATTCGCACATCGAAATTTCAGACTCGAGTATCGGATAGTGTTGGAAAAGTTTATTAGACATTAGATTTTCGACACATGTTAACTGAGTATCAAAAAGTGTTGGAGAGTGTTGGACATGTGTCGAAGTAATTGATAGGACACGAAGACTTCCGAAGAGTGTTGGTGCTTCATATATTGTCGCTCCTCTATAACCTGTTGTTTCTTTTTAGGTATCTCAATAATCTCATGGTGTAGCAAAAAATAGGCTAGCGACGCTTGATGTTGTAAGGAAGTAGATTAACACACTCTTGCTAATACGATTATCGGCAATTCTATGTCGCGATGTTTACTAGAAGAGATGAGAGTTTGTCAAAACGGTGGGACAGTCATTTAATGTGACAAGTAGAGTGCTATTTAAATAGCACATAACGATGTTTTCTATTAATGCATCAAACAATGAAAAAGACTGTAATTTGATATGATATTACGTCTTCATGTCATCATTCATTTTGTCTTAAACTTCATCAATTGATTAGACTGTTGTTGATGTCTTCACTAATCCACCTAGGTTTTCTTCTTTTTCATTTTTTTTTATTTTTCCAAACATCAGTTAGACTTATTCTACGCCACCTTGAGCTTGATAGGATGTTGGAAATAAAAATGAGAGAATCTCCCTTGATTCTCGATTTCTCTCATAAAAGGGCATACGTCTTCTTCATTGTGCATATCCTTGGTTGACGGTATTAAGTGTAATAGATATTGTAATATTGTGTAAGCTTAAATAGTCATATCGTAAAACCTATAAATAACTTCATGTACTTTTCATTATGAAATCCATAGGTATTGTACAAATCTCATCTGCATATTCCTATATGAGGTCGTCACACCCAAGACTCCAACAAAAATAGGGACTCATCCTTCTACTCGAAAGATGTAGTCATATATATAGAGAGAGAGAGTTTTAAAATCCATCAAAAAGAGGATATGTACATATCCAAACTCAATTGAACCCCACAGCTATCCATAGATATTTTGAACTTGGGAATGCCTAAAATCAAACAATGTAGCTATTCGAGCCTACAATCACCTAAACAACATAGCTATTCAAGCCTACAATCACGTAATCTAGGAAATACGAAACAAGGTTAATTCAACTTGATGAGGTCCATGGCGAGTAGGCAGAAAGCCTTTCTTTTCTTCTTTCTTTCCTTTCTTCTCATTTTCTTTCTTCTTTTCCCTATGTACTTACACCTTTTATTTTATATCTCTTCCTTTTTTTTTCTTCTACATCTATTTTTACAAAAACACCGTACATTTTGACCAAGTTAAAGGAAAGCCAATATTATAATATGCCTTCTTTATACAAAATGTGGTTCTTGAAATTTGAATACCTCAACTTCAAACAAATGAGAGTATTTTTGTCTTAACTCTTTAAGTTCTCATGTGACCTCAGTCAATAAATGATAGTTCATATAACATTCTTACCGCTTGGCTTCTCAGTAGATCAATAATAAATTACATTGTGACATGCTCCCACTTCCATTTAGGTACCTTAAAAGCTTGCAGCCGTCCACCTATTAATGCCCAATTTTCATTTGTTTATAAGATAGACATGAATTGACAAATTGTACAATATCATTCTTCAATTGAATTCTACCAGAAGTATTCTCTCCAATCCCCATACATTTGTGTGCCTCGCAAGAATTGAGAATTAGGTTATGAGCTTTTTGCAATATCTCCTTTTTGAACTCCGAATCATCAGGGATCCACAACCAATCGGGAAACCATAAAAAAATATGCTTGTTTCTGCAAATCCTCTTGAAAGAGAGGTGTGCCTTCTATTCCTTCTCTGATTTGCCTTAGCTAGGAATTTTCATTCTATCTAGAGTTGATTCTCTCAATCGAGATAGGTTGTATTAAGAGATTAGATAATTGAGCACTAAACTACTAAACCAATAGCTCCAAGTCTACTTTCTTATATCTTCAAAATAGACTTTTTAATAGTGAATGAATTTCTCCCAAGACTGACAACTTAAAGCATCTGCTACTACGTTTGTTTTGCTTGGAAGGAAGTTGATAGTCAAATCATAATCTTTCATAAGTTCTAATCATCCCCCCTGCCTCACGTTCATCTCTTTCAAGTAAAAATGTTGTTTTGACTCCTGTGAAATGTAAATATTTCACATTTATCACCATAAAGGTTGTGCTTTATGTTTCAAATGTTTGAAGGCAGAAGTCTGACTTAATCATATTGCATCACCGAAATTATAAAATTCCTTTTTCTATCCACTTCTGCTGTACATTTTCTAATTTTGCATTTATTGCTTAGTCTTCCCATTTCGCATCACAATCCTCGAATGAATCGACCAGAATTTATTTACAAGTTATCATGCTTAAAAGATCACATTATTTCAAAATTTGCCCATCAAGTATCACGAGATAATTAACTCTTAATACACACAAGACAAGATCCACAAAATCATTATATTGAAAGTTAACCGTGTACTTCCTATCATAATACTAAAATAATGATCCTTTTCTTCAAATTCCAACCTCAACTGATTCCAAAACAATTTACCCTAGTCCTTTCTAGATTCTGAGATTTCAGACGATCGTATCTTAAAACCACAAATCTTATTAAAGGATATCACTACTCAAGAGATCATCACTTACAATTGAATGCCTATAACTCCAAATTCACTGAGATAAAAACTTATCTAGTTTCCATTAAATTCGATGGTCTCAAGTTCTCAACTTAAAGATATCATCACTTAAACTTCTCATTTCTTAAGCAAAAGACTTAAGTACTCACCTCATTACCAGAAGAAATCCGCAACTGAAATTGGCAGTATCTACAGTATCATAATCTGCTACTCAGAATTTTGCAAGCTACAAGCATAATGAGAACGCATATTATTTCGACCCATAAGCCACAAGTAAATCTATGTTTCAAAAGACAATTCAAGTTTATAACTTCAAAAATGATTTCTTGTCATACCAAATATCGCTATATAACGCATCAAAACTTTCAATATAAATTCTATTTTTCTAATCAGGAAATAGTAACCTATCGCAACTGATCACGATGTAATTCTCAAAATCACAACTTACTATCTAAAGATCATAACTTATCATAAAAATGATCATGACTTATCACTGAAGGATTGACGCTTTCATTGTACAAAGTGTACTTAAAACTTTATTATCTAAATCCATCTAATTATACCAATAATTAAAGCCCAACCATTTTCAGACTGAATTATATTCTGATGTAATCAATAACTTGCGACTCCTAGAATATTATCCAAAAACCCAAAGAATCATCACCTGCTACATGAGGTTAATGTTATTTAACACTTTTAAAATCCTTATCTGGATACGATTCTTACGGCTTAAAAATCATAACCTAGATTCTAAAGGATTATAACTTATCAAATACTTTGTTACTTGGACATGAGTATGTCCTAAAACTACTTTGTCTAAACTCTGGGACATAAATTCCAGGGTATTCCTATGAGCGAGGGAAGAAAAACTTTCCCTCCAATTAAGGGGGACAGGGTGTATGAGTACTGGCACATTAAAATAAGGAACGCATTTAGGCTTAGCGTCGGATTACCATACTAGCACTGGAAGCTCCTGTCAAAAGCTTGCTTACTACTTGTTAGACACGTGCTTCGCACAATGTCTAAAAGTGGCATCTCTAACTAGTGCCCCCTAGTTTTAGACACCGTGGTAGGTCACAACTTACTACTTCCACAATCCTTGTTCCACAAAGTTGATTATAAAATTAAAGTCCATATGCACAAGCAATCTACTCTCTTCCTATTTAACCACTTAATCACTAGTCTACCTTATCACTCGGTTATGTATGTCGCCTTTATAGATTGGACGAAAATGCATTCCTTGTCATTCTCCAAATTGACAGCCACACTTCTACTTAATTCATTCATTTGGGGATGCAAATCAATCACCATTTGACAAACTTCAACTCAATCAGTTTTAGTGATAGGCTGGTGGCACTCATCCCTTACTTCCCGCGAGTGAAGACTTAGATCATAATGATCCTTTTTATCTCTTTATCAAAGTTGCACCTGTACATACTAAAGATATATTCTCAGTATCAAAATAACTCACCTGTCTTCGTTATCCTTTACAAAGCGAAGCATATTTCTCTTAATCAGAATTGAAGATCACTTGGACCCAAAGTGAAACATATTTCAATTTGACCAGGTCAAGAGTGGTGGTTATAAATTAAAAAAACTGAACTCTATTTTTTTTTTGACCAGGTCAAGAGTGGTGGTGCCCAAATTGGAAAAAAAAAATGTTTTTAGACGTAACCCAAGGCGGACTGAGCCACCACCATAGACCCAACTGCATTTGATTCGCGCAAACGTGATACCTCTAGGATTCGAACTCTTCCCCTTCGTGAGAGGGAGGGAGCCCAAAACCAGCTGCACCACCGCAGGCGGTGGTGAAAAAAAAAAAAAAAAAAAAAAGCAAGAAAAAAGAAGCAAAGGAAAAAAAAAATGTTGAATAGTCGAAGAGAGGAAAAGTGAGCTCAACTTGCCATGGACAGAGAGCATGCGCGGAGAGAGAAAAGAAGCAAAGGAAAAGAAGAAAAGGAAAAAAAGAGAGAAGAAGAAGCAAGAAAAAAGAGGGTACTTGCCACGGACATCTCATCAAGCCAATTTAATTCAGTATTGCAATGCCTGGTAAGGATTTAAGCCCTTCATTCTTTCAATCATAGTAGTTTTCAAAGCTAGGTCATATTCGAAATTTTGTGAAAATCGAGCCGTGAAATCCAATTTTTGAGTTGTTGAGCTTTGGAATTTCATGCAAATTGTGAATTATGGCGTCATATAGAAGTGGGAAATGACTTGAGTTGTTTTAGAGCAGCGTTTGGTTAAAGTGAGAATATTAGGTTTTGCGAGCAAGTTCCACGTTGCATTTATGTTTGAATAGTCACTTCAAGTGAGTGATTTGTTGTAATGTAGGAGTCATTTTGTTACCATTTAAGCTTAGTATAGCCATTTCATAGTCAAGGTAGGGTTTTACTCGGTTTTCACGTCAATTCTCATTCAATTGATATGATTATGAGATCGCTTGTTTGAGTAAGTTTTGTTGTTTGGTTTTGTGAGTGGTGCTATCTCTTGAATTTTAAACTCAAGTCTTGAAAGCGATAAACATCCGATATATTGTAAGTTATTAAAAGCATGCTTGTTACATAAAATTTGGGATCGAGTACTACGATTTGGTATCTGTGAACAGTTTGCCAAATGTTCTAGAAAAGTTGTTGTGAAGGATATATGTTACTTCGTGAACCCATATTATGAAATGAATTTTGAAATGGTTTATGAAACGTGTTGTAATTTATAAAATAGTTTATGGATGTGTGTGTGTTGGGGGGGGGGGGGGTTAGTGGACAAGACGTTTATACTCAATATCATTGTAGACGCATTGAGTGGTTTGTAAGTATATATACTCAATTAGAATATCCTTGTGGGCTTGCTATTAACTACATAAGTAGAGACTTTGCCAAGAGGAGAGCTTGGCCACATTCTCACAAGGTATCACACGTGATCATGGTTAGATATCTAAGCCTGAGATTGACCAATGGAATGGACCATTAGTTTGTGATTTTGATGATATTGATCGATGGAATAGACCATTAAGGTGAGTTGTTGAGATTGATTAATGGACTAAACTATTGATGTTTATTATGCTATTATCAATTTAACAAATGTTTTCTTATATGTTAATTGTTATGTCAAAGCGATGTACCTCATTATTATCGTGTATGTGTATTACATGCTAGAATTGAGATAAGTAAGTTTTGAATATTATTTTGTAAAGTACATAGTGGATGCCGGATCTACTTAAAAGAGATATGGACTACTCACTGAGTTGTGGTTGCTACTCTTCTCCTTCCCAAATTTTTCAAGTTTCTCAGTTAGTGGTTGATAATATGAGAGCACTATCAACGGTAATTACTGGGAGCTAGACTTTTGGGTATAGTTTGAGATTACGTCCTTCAAATAGAAGGACAACTCTATCATTACCCCTATCCATGTAGGATTTGGGGTGTGACAACTTCAACGAGAATAGAGAAAATGATACAACTGCCCTCTTATCTAAAGGATGCGACCTCAAACATGACAGTAATTAACTAGTTATCAAATATATATCTACCTCTATATATATGATAAACAGTAATCTGATTGAGTGATCTGAGTTTTAAAATCCATCAAAAAGAGTATATATACATAACTCAACTAAACCCAACAACTATCTATAGACATATAAATCTATCTTGTCTCTTACCAAAAATCTAACTACCAAAAGATCCCAGCATAACTCTCTCGTCCTACTTGCCACTAACCAAAAACTTGGAAATGTCCAAAATCAAACAATGTAGCAATTGAAGCCGGTGATCTCGTAATCCGGGCGCTACAAAATGAAATTAATCCGGTGGGGTCTCCATGGTGTGTAGCGAGAAACCCTTTATTTTCTTCTCTCTCTTTCATTTTCTTTCTTTTTTGCCCTCCATAATTTCTTTTTTTAACTCTTCTTTTTCTTTTCCTTTTTTATTTATTTAAAAAAAGGCCACCTCTTTTGACCGAGTCAAAAGAAATCCAATATTGCAGAGATAATGAAGGAGAGTCACGCCTAACCTTACTCGTTAGAGAGGACATTATACATATAGTTCAAATCACACTCAGTCCGAGATAAGCCCGGTTTCCAAGCACTCGTGACATCTGAATGTGAACTGGGTGACCTTCATTATTGCCAAAGTCAACTCTTTGCTTTTTTTTCGACTCAGTTTTAACTGAGGAATGAAGCAACATCTTATTATGATGCAATACGATTAAATGACATCAGGACCGACAGTTGACTTTAAATACACGTAATCTGGCCTGCTTCTATTAGCCATCCAGCCAATCCCAGCAGTCCCCAGAATTCACTACAACTATCTAAAGTAATATTTTGCCAGACACACGACTGAACCGAAGCTTTGTTTTAACTTTTCTGCACTATTTTACCAGCCTACGGAAGGAAAGCAAACTTTTGATGCAATGAAAGTACAGGGAATTGCCACCAAGCGATCAACATGACTCAAGGCCTACTTCGTTTCAGCAAATTACAGATGCCAATAAGTACACACAATTATCGGACAAAAAGCTTTTAGTAAGTATTAAAAGGTCTAATGCTTGATTGCATTCTGCGTGGCAACTTACCACATCGGTTGTAGTATTCTTCTGAAGTGAAAAAAGGAAAACATCAGCATCATCTGGCGCTAGATCCATACGAGCACACGTCAAGATTATGATAACGGTTATGCAGATGCATCTTACTTGATTAATTTCTAGCATCTGTAGACTTTGATGCAAGAGCTGTAATCCTCTTTTCATTTTTTGATTCGGTACAAGAAACGGAAAATGAAAATAGCAGTTTTGCTCTTTCAGCTGGAACCACTCCCTTTGCTTTTGGCATGCAGTTGGAATCATTATATATTACATTAAACCATCATGGCCTGTCATTATTCCAGATTCTTGTACCTAGGGGAAAAAAGGATTAAAAAACCAAGAGAATTTCTCATGTTTGAGTATGCTTTCTTTTTCATTCTTTCAATATCTTATCTGACGAAGCAAGGAAGCCCAGAAATATTATCTTCACTATTATCGTTCTTGAGATTATTTATTCTCTGCAGTTGGTGGAGGCCTCATTCTACCACGAACTGAATACAGATTCAGAGGAACGATTGGCAGAGGGTGCAAAAACGACCTGTGGCAGTAGAAATTCGATGTCCAAAATTGCAAGGTAAAGCTCTCTTTTCTTGAATTTCTGGGAAACTTTAGTGCTTTAGCTTTTCAAAAGATCTTATGACAAATGATAGTTCAATCATCTGTGACTGTGCGTGTGCGAAAAATCTGAATTGCATGTTTGGAGGCATAACTCTGATAGGCATAAAATACAGAGAAGGACATGAATTCGTTTCCGTGGGACTGCCAACAGCGAAGCAAGACAGCCTGAGCAACCTAAATCCGAATGAGGACTCCCAGAGCCAAAACTTGGCCTTGTTTAAGAGTACCAGGCGGAAGGCTGGTAAATACTTGAAATCCAAAGTTCTGCGCAGAGTATTCTCTGAGGACTATGAGAAGGCAAAGAATAAGATTTTCGATCCAAGAGGTCTGACCATTCATCTGTGGAACAGAATCTTCTTGACGGCTTGCCTGATCAGTCTATTTGTGGACCCTCTTTTCTTTTACGTGCCATCGGTCGATGACAATTATCTGTGCTTTTATTATGCATATGGCCTCAAGATCCTCTTGACAGTCATAAGATCGATAGCAGATGTCTTTTACATTATTCAAGTCATTGTTCAGTTTAACACAGCTTTTGTTGCACCCTCTTCCCGGGTGTTTGGAAGAGGAGAGCTTGTGATAGATTATAGAAAGATCGCGTTAAGATACTTGCGGAGCCACTTCTGGATTGATCTCTACGTAGCACTCCCTCTTCCACAGGTGCCATCCTTTCGTTTAATTATAATTACAACAGTTAATTACCATGAAGCAATCACTGGAACTAATTGAAATCTGTCCTTTTAGATATTGATCTGGTCAATAATTCCTACCCTTCCTGGTTCGGCCACGACAAAAACGAAGAACCTGTTCCTATTGGTCATCTTCTTTCAGTACATACCAAGAATTTTTCTTATTCTTCCGCTTCGGTCGCAAATTAGTAATGCCGGTGGTGGATTAGCAAAGAAAGCATGGGAAGGGGTTGCGTTCAACCTGATGCTCTACCTGTTGGCCAGTCATGTAAGTGTAGCAAGGCCTTCTTTTTAGATTCAGTTTTCCCAAACAAGGAGTCAGACTTTTCCTATATGTCCAAAACAAGTTTTGGCAATGTTTTAACTTCATTGACAACAAGCAAATTTCACTGCTGTCTTTAATCCAAGAGAAGATACATTTAAACAGACAATTTCTTTGTACTTTGAGCTTGTCCATGGAGCAATTCAGATTTAACAAATAGGGACATACACGCTGTTTTGATCCATATGGTCTGGCCACTTTTATATTTGTACTCGAATGTCCATTAATAGGTCTGTGACATGCTTTTTTGATCCATTCTCTCCATCATTTCAGGAGATAAAGTTAGTCTTGTTCTGCTCTTCTTTTGTTTATTGAAAAGGTTATGTAATCGGGGTCCTCGTTAGGCTGCATGAAAGAGCAATTATTTGTTTCCATTGTACATTGATAGGTTACTGGAGCCTTCTGGTATCTTCTATCGATTGGGCGACAAATATCTTGCTGGAGGATGGTCTGTGATCAAGAAAGTCCAGCATGCCAGTACAGTTTCTTTGAATGTTGCTACGCACAAGACCCTGGTAGGGTCACCTGGTATGGGTCGACCAATGTCACAACTCTGTGTAATGGAAGCGATATTAGTAGCCCCATTCAGTTTGGCATATATTTCAATGCTGTGACTAATTCCGTTGGAAGCTGCAAATTCTTCAGCAAGTACTTTTACAGTTTCTGGTGGGGTTTGAACAACTTGAGGTATTCTCAGTTCTACTTGTTTACTGGGCCTGTGGGAAAATTTGCCATTTTAGAATGGTTACTGGTTATTGCTTTAAGTTTGAACAATGAGTATTTATAATTCACTGGTCGATTAAAGCATACAGGAATGTCAACACTGTTAGAATGTTTTCTTGTACATCCAATAGGAACCTAGCAAGAACTGTTTGTTTTTTGTCTTGCAGCTACTGCGATTTTGAGATCCTGCATGTCTCTACTTCCTAAAAAATAAATCTTTAATCGAATGTAGTCATTTTGTTTTTCAATGACAGGAAGAAGTATGAAGCCATGATTTTGCAGAATTGTGAATTCACTAACTAGTATTGATGCTGAGTGCTTTCTGTCCATCACTGACAAGACTCTCTTCTGATCGATGTGTACAGCTGCATGGGGCAAAACCTTGAATTTACATCAAGCACTTATGTTGCAGAATTAATCTTCACAATCGCGGTTGCTATTATTGGACTTATTTTATTTACCCTGGTCGTCGGAAATATGCAAGTAAGCAATTCAAGCATCTTGAGTTTATTCAGATGGTGGTCTAGTTTGGGGATTCATTCCGTGCCTTTCTTAATTCGATAATGATGCTTTCCCTACTTTGTAAATATAGTTCGATGGTGGTAGCTTTTTGCGTGGTTTCTGAAGTGATCATTATTACTAAAAATTAGGTTTATCAGTTACATTTATGCACACATCCTGTCATGATGGTGAAATATTGTTTCACTTTTTACCGATAGCAATACCTTCAAACTACAAACAACCAGTTAGAGCAATGGAGGCTCAAGAGGACAGATACAGAGCAATGGATGCACCATAGACATATACCTCCCGAGCTGAGGGAGTCTATTCGGATGTACGACCAATACAAGTGGGTGGCAACTCGAGGTGTTAATGAAGAACGCCTTCTCAAGGACTTCCCGATGGACTTGCGCAGAAACATCAAGCGCCATCTTTGCTTTGATCTAGTTCGACGTGTAAGCCGTCTAATCACATATGCTTCTATGAATCGGTTGTTGCAGTATAGTTTTCATTTTGGAAGCAGCTAGTGATTTTCTTTCCCAGAGAGAACCACCTCTTCTTCATCTACATCTGGAATTAACAGGTGCCACTTTTCAATCAAATGGATGAGAGGACGCTGGACGCGATATGTGAGAGACTGAAGCCTGTTTTGTGCACAGGAAACATGTACTTAGTACGCGAAGGTGATCCAGTCCGAGAGATGTTCTTCCTGTTCCGAGGGCACCTTGACTCCTGGACAACCGACGGTGGACGCATGGGGTTTTACAACTCAATTCGTCTAATCCCCGGTGACTTCTGTGGCGAAGAACTGCTAACATGGGCCCTTGACCCACGCCCAAGTATTGTGCTCCCCTCTTCCACCCGCACAGTAAAAGCTGTGAAAGAAGTGGAAGCGTATTCTCTTGCTGCTGAGGACCTAAAGTTTGTCGCGTCGCAATTCAGAAGACTGCACAGCAGAGAATTGAGGCACAAGTTTAGGTTCTACTCGCACCAGTGGCGTACGTGGGCTGCATGTCTTATTCAATGCTCATGGCGCCGTCATAAAATGTTGAAGGAGGAAGCTAAGCTAAGAGAGAGAGAAGATAGTGTGAATGGTAAGTTGAGACCTTTAAGGTCGTTTTGGGACGTGTATGCGACAGGGCTGATAGAGAGCACCAGAAGGGATGATAAAAAACAAGCAGGGTCAACTTCTGATGCTGTGAACACAATACAGAAACCGGTGGACCTGGATTTTGCTGAGGAATATTAGGACTTGCCGATGGCAATCACAAAGCATCGAGGCCTTGCCCTTTTATGTAAATTATACAGCTTCACCATAGACCTGAGTAATGTAATCTACTTCAGTCGTACAAGGTACAGGCGTCGATGTACAATATTAGGAACAGATAGTTGCTATAAAGAACATTACTGAACAAGTGGTGTGGATGTCATCACGGTTTCATTATGAAAAAACAATGACATACGCAGAGGATCAGGATTGAAGACGTATACTTTTGTTTCAATTTGCACAACCCAGTAGTCATTCAGCAAGTTTTTAGCATTTTCGAAATTAAGAACATGGTTATGGAATTGGATGCTTGTTGCCTCATCCATTTTCTTTCTATCTTATGACTGAGGTTCAGAAAAGGTTAGTCTTTTGTATTCTCTTCTGTTACAGAACCTACAAGCTCCGGCATATTCTTGACAACGTTAAAATCAAAAGGAAAAAAAAAACAGAACATGGGAAGTTGAATGTGTTTTTTTGTGAGTTCCTGAGGGATCTGTGTTCTTGCCAGACAAGAAAACAACTCATCAGGATTAGGATAGAGATATCTCGATCGACGAAACTTGACATCCTCATTTTTGTACCGACAAAGGGATGGTGTGTCAGCTCTCGTAAATTCATCAGTCGAAATTTCACTTAATCCCAGTAACCACAAAAAAGGAAAATTCCTAAACAACTACCAAAATCCTGAATCTCTCTCACCACCCAACCAGCCAACAACCACTAGTGAAAATCACCAGGGAAGAATCATCGTCGTGCACGTTTAACTTACCGGTTCAGCTCCTAAGATATCTGCGCTGTTGTGAGAGAGCTGACAGCTAGAGAATCCCTTTCTCTTGGGTCGCAGTTTTGACTCTGGAATTATTATATCGTTCCATATTTCATTGACCCAAACGGCATTTATGATTTCCGCAATCTCGTACACTGAGAAAAGGGACAAAAGCAGGCAGGAGTTTCTTGACACCTTCTCAATATCTTACTTTATCATGTCTGGAAAGCCAGCAACTATTTTTACTCTTGCACATGGAGTCGTCCCTTTTTGTTGGCTCTTTGAAATCAGACGGCTTGACCTGAGCCTGCATCACGCAAAGCATATCGTTCAGGCATTGTCCAAGTACGGGTTGGATCCTCGAGTCACGAGAACAATTTGCAAAGAATCTCAATGAGCTTTCGCAAGTCAAGGTCAGGATTTGTGAGGTGAGCTAGCTCTCGTTTCTTCAATCTCTGGGTGAAAGTTATTATTTTGCTACTGCTCAGGCAACTGGTGACAATTAATTGTTCAGTTCTTTTATGGTACTCTGCAAAATATAGTGATTCACATTGGAATTTGATGAACATGCATGCAATTCTCAGTTTCTTAGCAGCGAAACCTTTAGTCCAGGCATTAACCGCTTGATGATCATAACTTCAACGGAAATAAAATGCAGAGTAGGAGATGAATCCCTTCCTGTCAGACTCCCAACAGTTGAGCAAGGCAGGGTGAGCAGCCTAAATTCAAATGAGGATGCCACACATCGTAATTTAGGCTTGAAGAATACCGACAAATCCTTGAAATCCAAAGTTTTGTCCAACGTGTTCTCTGAGGACTACGACAAGGTGAAGAATAAGATTTTTGACCCGAGAGGTCAAGCCATTTGTAAATGGAACAAGGCTTTCTTGACAGCTTGCCTGGTCTGTCTATTTGTGGATCCTCTTTTCTTTCACGTGCTGTCGGTCGATGGCGACCATCTGTGCTTATACAACGGAATAGGACTCAAAATCCTCCTAGCGATTGTCAGATCTGTGGTTGATGCCTTTTACATTGTTCAGATTATTGTTCGGTTTAATACAGCATTTGTTGCGCCCTCTTCTCGAGTGTTTGGGAGAGGTGAACTTGTGATAGACTCTACAAAGATTGCACTCAGATACTTGTGTGACCGCTGTTGCATTGACCTCTATGCAGCACTCCCTCTTCCCCAGGTACCGTCTACAGGTTAAGTGCAGCGGTCAATCAATTATCGCAGAGAAATAGTCAGCACTGATTTACAATTTTCATTTCAGATGTTAATTTGGGCAATAATCCCAAATATCAGCGGTTCAACCACGACAAAAACGAAAAACGTGCTCCTGTTCATCATTATCTTGCAGTACCTGCTAAGACTTTTTCTCATTTTTCCCCTCCGGTTGGAAATTAGTAATGCTGGTGGTGGATTAGCAAAGAAAGCATGGGCCCGTGCTGCATTTAACTTGATGCTCTACCTCTTGGCGAGCCATGTAAGTGTATAGAGAATTAATTTTTCCACTCGAGTTCCCAAATTTAAAATGAAATTATATGCTTATATAGCAATTCTCTTTGCACGTTGACAGGTTTCAGGAGCCTGTTGGTACCTCCTCTCTGTTGGGAGACTAGAGTCTTGCTGGAGGATGGCCTGCAATCAAGAAAAGCCATCTTGCCAGTACGACTTCTTCGACTGTCGCCATGTCCAGGACCCTGCTAGGGTTTCCTGGTACGGGTCAACCAATGTAACAAGTTTGTGCGACGGAAGCAGTACGAATAGTCCCATTGAATTTGGCATTTATGCTGTTGCCGTGACTAATTCTCTTGCAAGCTGCAAATTCTTCAGCAAGTTCTTGTACTGCTTGTGGTGGGGTATAAACAACCTGAGGTATGCACTGGGTTGTTGACCCCATTTTCATTGCGTCTGCACCACGTCTATCGATACTCTACATTCAGGGAATGAGCAGTGTACATTCCCCAGAAGCATACAGGAATATCAATGCTGATGTGAAAATCATCTTTCCCCAGGAACTTTGCTGGACAACTTGAATTTTGTCCTATAGCTAGTGCATGTTTGAGACTAGACTGATGCGTGATTGATGTTATAGTGCTTAATTTATGAACGAAATTAACATTAGCAATTTTTTTTTTCACTGACAAGGCTCTCTTCTGATCCACGTGAACAGTTCCATAGGGCAGAACCTTGAATTTACGGCAACCACTTACATTGCGGAACTTATTTTTTGCATGGCGATTGCAATTCTTGGGCTGCTTTTGCTCGCACTGCTCATTGGAAATATGCAAGTGAGCTCTGTTGTTCATTTTGCTGTACTTTGGGTGTTAATTTCATAGTTTGCTTAAATCAATAATGATGTCTACATGATCACTAGCAACAGATAATAGGGACAATGAGTGAGGAATCATCAGTAGTCTTTTGATCGCCCAACCCATCATCATGGTAAAACATAGTTTCATCACTTTCTATTGGTAGGAGTACCTTCAAGCAGCAAACAACCGAATCGAGCAGTGGAGGCTCAAGAAGACAGATACAGAGCAATGGATGCATTACAGAAATCTGCCTCCAGAGCTGAGACAATCTGTTCGGACATATTACCAATCTAAGTGGGTGGCAACTCAAGACATTGATGAAGAAGCTCTTCTCAGAGAGTTCCCAGTGGACTTGCACAGAAATGTCAAGGGCCATCTTTGCCTTGATCTAGTTCGACGTGTAAGCTGTGGAATCCGATTTTTTTTTTTTTTTTTCATTTTGGTTGTTTACATGTGATTTCTTTAAAGATGTGAAGTAAGTAGCAGGATTTTCTTCTGCGATGCATTGATTTTTATTCTTATTCACTTGTATCCAAACTTAACAGGTCCCGCTTTTCAATCAAATGGATGAAAGGATGCTAGATGCGATATGCGAGAGGCTAAAACCCGTTCTGTGCACTGGAAACATGTACTTAGTATGCGAAGGAGATCCGATTCAAGACATGTTCTTCATAATCCGGGGGCACCTTGATTCCTCAACAACCAATGGTGGCCGCACGGGGTTCTTCAACTCTTGCCGTCTGGGGCCTGGGGACTTCTGCGGAGAGGAGCTGCTGACATGGGCCCTGGACCCACGCCCAAGCATCGTCCTGCCCTCATCCATGCGGACTGTCAAGGCCTTGAAAGAAGTGGAAGCATTCTCTCTAGCTTCCGAGGACTTGAAGTTTGTGGCATCGCAGTTTAGGAGGCTGCACAGCAAAGAGCTGAGGCACAAGTTCAGGTTCTACTCGCACCAGTGGCGTACATGGGCCGCATGCTTTATCCAATCCGCATGGCGCCGTTATAGGAAGTTGAAGGAGGAGGCTGAGCTGAGAGAGGATAGTGATGGTCAGGCGGGCCAAATGAAGCGTTCAAGGTCATTTTGGGATGTGTACGCGAGGGAGCTGATAAAAAGCACCAGGCGGGATGAGAAGAGACAAGCTGGGTCGGGTTTGGAAGCTGTGAACATGATAGAGAAGCCGGATGACCTCGATTTTGGGCAGGAATTTGAGATTGAGGACTTGAAGACAGGGTCATAATAAAAGCCACAGAATTTCGCATCGAGCTCTCTTGCAGTCCTGTCTATAAGCAGGGAGCCAAGTAAAGCTTAACCATGTACGGTTACCTTAACAGATTGTTGTTGTTTGTTGCTGCAAAGGAACATTTCGAATTATTGGAATGGTTCAGCTATACCGGTTTCACTTCGCCACGCAACCTTGTTATTCAGTATGCAGAAGAGTTCTTTTTCTAGTTAAAGGTAATCGACAACATGTATGCTTTCATGAGATTTTGAAGACGAATCTCTGAAGGTTATTATTTAATCATTCATTTCATTTAGTTTGTGGAGAACAGTGACAAGCAATGCAAATTATTTTTTTCCTTGGTATTTATGTATTCAACTTTTTCGTGGATGCACAATGTTGAATAAGCGGTCAAGAATCATCACCGCGAAAATCATGTGACCTCCTGTTTGTCGTCCCCCTCACAAACACAGAATGATGCAACTTGGTCGTCCAGTTCTTGCTTTTTGTCATTTTCAAAAAAGAAGTGCAAAATTTGAAATAGACACGCAAGACACTGGGGGAGGCCGATGCTTGGTTTTGGGACCAGATCTACATTCTCTGCTTTGGAGTTTTTCTTGTTGATGGCGACAAAAGCCCTCATTCAAGTTGAAATGGAGAAATGTTGGAGAAGCTTCTGGGGTTGTGCCCTCAGTCAAACATATCCAAACTCTCTTTGTTGAACTTGGGGCTGCTATTTGCTTAATGCTCACCCCAGCAGAGTCAATTCTACTTGGTCTCTATGACTGCCGTGTACACAGTTGATTCTTCGCAACCCAAAAGGAAAAGAAAGAAAGAAATAATGACCGCCGTGTCATTATGTTGACCATGGACTCATTCAAATTCTTTTTCCTACTACTTTTGGTTGTCTCTATTTGATGGAAATCTGAAGAGACTGTTAATTCCTATCATAGGCTAATTTTTAACCTTGTTTGTTTTTCTTTTGGTTACAAAATACACATAAAAAAAAAAGTTACCCATGGAGTAAAAAGTGAGAATGTTGGCAATACCATAAGTGAAATAGGAGTAAATCTAGGTGTATTGAGTTTCAATAAAACTTCCTGCATCATTTAAGATTTCTATTTTGGGAATTATTTGTAACATACCTTGCTTTATCTTTACCCTTAAAATTGTCTTAGCCTTCAAAGATACTCTTGCAAATTAAAACTCTCATGATCTTCGATATGGGTTTTTCAATCGCCGGTCGATCATTCACTTATTTAAAATCAACCGTCAATTTTTGTGTCCACCTCTAAGTTTAACTAAGTGGCGTTTGTTAAAAGGTAATGGTGACTTTTGCAATTCGGTGAATCACGCTAAATTTAAACTTTCGTGCGCACGTGGCACGTGTACGAATTCTGGTTTCTATGAAATAAACAAAACAAGAATAGCTTAATAGTGGGGTATAGTTTTGGAGAGAGCTTGTCCCTGAACCTCATCAAAAAGTCTTTGCTAATTGCACAGGCGTCAGTTGATAATAGAAAAGAAGATGGAAGAACCAAGACGGAGGCTAAGATGTTCCTGTGGCGGTCGTTCTCTTCTTGTTCGGACATATTCTACGATGGCTTGATCTTGTTTCTTTCTCCAAATAGTTTATTCCCGGATGCTAATTCTCTGGGCATGTCAAATTTGGCAGTCTGTACATGTCACTGTCCATGCATCTTCGGTTTTGACTGCAAGTTTTCTTGATCATTATTCGTCTTGAACTGGTCCGAGCTCGCTTGGGCTCTTCTTTAGACACGTTCGTCATCTTCTAGGCGTCAAGAACTCCAAAACTAGTCCAAAGAGAGAGATTCGTGACCTGTTCGTTGCTGTAAAGCCAAAGAGCTTGAGACTTTGGCTTCTTATATGCATAAGTACTAACGCTTTGCTTTGAGTTCTTCGCTTTGTTAGTTGTTTCATCGCGTTGGTAATGAACATACTGGATATACAAGACAGAGAAGGGCGATAATTGTATATGTGAGTGTGATTTTCTCCGAACTTGCTTTACTCTTGTTCTTTTTCCTAAATTCACTTGGTCAATGCAAATGGCTTCATTACAAAAGTTAAAAGCTTAATCTGGACTGGCATCTTTAAGAGGGAACACAGGAAACATTATCTCTCTTTTTAGCAGGGCCTGACAAATAAAGATCTTATGCTTTTATATTATTGGGATTCTAGATTAACAAGTGTTGGTTAATTGGATTGTTTTGGTCATTCAGGTTACTGATTTGTTTATTCATGACTGACTTTCTTCACACTGAAAATGCATATTCTTTTCATGAGAAGATGATCTCTGGATGCATGCCATGTCCTTTTGATTTTGCCCAATTCCTGTTTGCTCGAGTTTGTGCTCGAACTCTTGTCTAGAAAGATTTTTCGTGTGCTTTGATGTGGCCTAGAATGTTAAAAGTCCCAGAAGTTCATGTCTGAGTTGAAGTCTCGCTGTTCCATTTCTTCATTTGATTCACAGTGAAGAAAGGTCAAATGCTCATTTCATATTTGTAGAGTATAAACTTTGCTCAGCAAGCACTGATACAAAAGGGGTAATTCAGAATGTCATTGTGTTTCTTGTATTTGTCCGTTGCAGATCAAACCCCTCAATTGAGTTGAGACCAAGGAAACTGGTTGGATCTGCAGTAAGCAATGGGTTTACATAATCCAAGATCGATAAGGTCTGTTAATCCATAGGTGTTGAATTTTCTTCTTAAGTCTAAAAATGTCGTGTTTCCGTGCAATTTTTATCCAATCACAAACTGTATCTTTGTCATCTCACTGATATGTATTACTTCAATCACTCTTGAAACTTAACTATTGTCGTCTCATGAACTGGCAGAGTACGGGATGAAGTTGAATTGTCAGAGCTTCCAACTATAAGCGAAGATGGATCCATTAGGCTCTTACACAACAATGCGAGGAAGCAAACTTATGAACCAAGTTTCATGGAGAGAGATGACAAGGTGTCACAGAAATACCCTCCCTCCTTGAGAGCGAAAATACTCTGCAGAGTCTTCTCCGAGGATTATGAGAGAGGGAAAAGAAAAATTCTGGATCCTCGTGGGAAGACGATGCAGCGGTGGAACAGAGTTTTCTTGGTGGCGTGCTTAGTTTCACTGTTTATCGATCCTCTGTTCTTTTACTTGCAAGTAGTGTGGGAGGAACAGTGCATAAACATTGGAGTGCCCCTTGAAGTCATCCTCACCGCCGTCCGGTCACTGGTTGACATCTTTTACATGATTCAGATTTACATTCGGTTCCGTACGGCTTATGTGGCGCCTTCTTCCCGTGTTTTCGGGAGAGGAGAACTTGTAATTGATCCTTCAAGGATTGCGCAAAGGTACTTAAGGAGAGGTTTTTGGATCGACTTCATGGCCGCACTCCCACTTCCTCAGGTATGTCACGCTATATCCTCTTTTGCACAAGTTTGAAATGCCAAGCCAACTGTGGTTGATTCTCTTCAATAAGTGACATCATTTTTCCTCTGTATACAGGTGTTGATATGGGTGATCATCCCAAATCTTAAGGGTTCAACAATCACCAATACAAAAAATGTGCTTCGCTTCATTATTATTTTCCAGTACCTCCCGAGACTCTTTCTCATCATTCCTCTGTCGTCACAAATTGTGAGGGCCACAGGTGTTGTCACAGAACAAGCTTGGGCCGGAGCTGTGTATAATCTGATTCTCTACATGCTCGCGAGCCATGTGAGTCCTTAACAAACTAATTCTTGGGATGAAACATTATCTTTCACTAAATTTGTTCAGCTTCTTAATAGGTTTTGGGAGCCTGCTGGTACCTCCTGTCCATCGAGCGGCAAGAAGCATGTTGGAAATCCGTGTGCAAAAGAGAAAAGTCATCTTGCAATTATCAATTCTTTGATTGTCACAAAGTCGATGATCCTACCAGGAATGCCTGGTTTCAGTCGAGCAACGTCACAGAATTATGCAGACCAAGTAGTGGGTATTACGACTTTGGGATATACGGTGATGCACAGACGCACGCTTTGAGTGCTTTGCCATTTTTGAAGAAGTACTTTTACTGCCTCTGGTGGGGCTTAAAGAACCTGAGGTGATCCCCCCGTATTTTCTTTTGCTCGTTACAAGGTTGGCTTTAGAAGCTAAATGCTTATTCACTAGACCTTGTTAACCCATCTCTAAGACATATGAACAATGAATTTTGTGGAGAGAACCAGGAAAAGCCATTGTTATCTACCTTAAGATCTTGAATTCCAGGTAGAGTCAAAAAGACTCTGTCAGATTCGCAGCCACATGTCGCCACTTGTTAACCATATTTCTTGGATCAAATTAAGCTGGTCCTGCGCTGTCTATTAAGCCTTCTTATCTCTGGAATGTGCAGTTCCTTGGGGCAAAACTTGTCGACGAGCACATACATTGGAGAAATCTTATTTGCCATCATTATTGCCACTCTTGGCTTGGTGCTCTTCGCACAGCTCATTGGCAATATGCAAGTATGTATTGCATTTCACTATCGCTGCTGCAAGTTTTTACATGAATACTACATAAGTGGTGATTGATCTGTGAGTGGTGATTATCTGGCAGAGATACCTCCAATCGACAACAGTCCGGTTGGAGGAATGGAGGGTAAAGAGGAATGACACCGAAAGATGGATGCACCACAGGCAACTGCCACCAGAGCTGAGGCAGTCTATTAGGAAATACGATCAGTACAAGTGGGTCGCAACTAGGGGAGTTGACGAAGAAGCTATCCTGAGAGGCCTTCCTATGGATCTGCGGAGAGACATCAAGCGACACCTCTGCCTCGATCTAGTCCGACGTGTAAGTTCTCCTTTCATCTTTGTAGCTGACATTTGTGACACTACTGATTTTTTAGTCTAGTGATAGCATGTAAATACAGAATTCAGTTTTTCCACTGATCAGACCAATCAAGTAAGAGTGTTTCAATCATGATTTGGTTATTGACATCAATCTTGGAATTGCTATACTTGTGGTAAGACCTGCCCAAAAAAATTGTCTTGAATATGTTCGAGAACCGCATCACTTGCTGTGCGGGAAAACCGCAGTACCAAACTCAATCAGATTTGAGCTGCCACTTACCTATGTTGTCCTCAAGTGGTTCATAAAGCAAGCAACCACTTTATCAGCCTCAAGACATCCTGCAGGAAGATATTAGATGAGCAAAGATTAATGATTCTATAGTATACAATTCGAAAAAGCGAGGTTTTCGTTGCAATTGATGGTTGTTTGGTCATACTTATTTTTCTTTTTTGGCACATGCAGGTACATCTGTTTGATCAGATGGATGAAAGGACACTCGATGCGATTTGTGAAAGGCTCAAACCCGCCTTGTGCACTGAAGGAACGTTCTTAGTTCGTGAAGGTGACCCAGTCAATGAGATGCTCTTCATCATCCGAGGCCACCTCGACTCTTACACTACCAATGGGGGCCGCACCGGGTTCTTCAACTCGTGCCGCATCGGTCCGGGAGATTTCTGTGGTGAAGAACTGCTCACATGGGCCCTGGACCCAAGCCCCAGCATTATCTTACCATCATCGACCCGCTCGGTCAAAACCCTCTCCGAAGTGGAGGCTTTTGCGCTAAGGGCAGATGACTTGAAATTTGTGGCGTCGCAGTTCCGGAGACTTCACAGCAAGCAACTTAGGCATAAGTTTAGGTTCTACTCACACCATTGGCGAACATGGGCTGCATGCTTCGTACAAGCGGCGTGGAGGCGATTCAAGCGGCGCAAAGAAATCATCGAGCTCAGGGCTAGAGAAAGTTCCATTGTTTTTTCCGAAGTCCGGACTCTGTTTTCTAAGTCCAGATGGGGCGCGTATGACACAGAAATGGGCTCTAGCT
The DNA here is from genome assembly GCA_016097545.1 of Eucalyptus victrix. Taxonomy (NCBI): domain Eukaryota; kingdom Viridiplantae; phylum Streptophyta; class Magnoliopsida; order Myrtales; family Myrtaceae; genus Eucalyptus; species Eucalyptus victrix. The sequence goes on from CM027844.1 coordinate 34,387,516, forward strand.
CTAGAAGGAGCTTTCACAAGCACTCTGGATCGGGTTCTAGCATCGTCGGTACGTTGCAGAAGCCGACAGAGCCAGACTTTTCAGTCGACGTGGGTTGAATTGTTAACTGATCTTTATGTGGCTCAATTCGGAATTCGCATGACGGAGTATGTATAGACTTTTTTTAAGCCTATTCTTTGTTTCTTTGGTTCGATGAGATCAGAATTCGATGTTTAATTTTTTATCCAGTCTCGTTCTTGAAATCTTGAGTGTAGATTGAGGACATTGACTCTGTAACAGTTTTGAACAGTCAAAGCATCATACAGTAAATTAGATTGATCAGTTGCAGATCAATCAGTTGATTAGAGAAATTAGTCATTTCGAGTTGCTGATTCAGTTCTGACAGACAGCCCCATGGCTTCCCTTGCCATTTTGTTGGATTGAAAAGATTGGAGTATTCTTCAATGGCAAATGCATTGGCTCATCTAAGGACAGACAAAGATAGATGAACTTGATATAGGATTCTGTCTCGTATTTTGTGTGGCTCAACGTTCCTGCGCGACAAAAATCTTATTGAAAAAGATCATATCCCCGCCAACGTACCTTCGGTTAGAACTCATTTTCATTTCGAAATTGTTAAAAGAGCCTGAACACAAGTTAATCCCTTAAGAAAAGTTTGGTACATGTAAACAAAGGCCATGACAAACTCTGTTTACAAGCATCGTAACGAATGGATGTATGAAGTTAAAGAATAAATAATAAGTCGCCTAAGCAAATAACCATGGCCCGGCCTTAACAATGCAACCATTTGCTGTGAAAGTTTAGTATAATGGTGTAGGACTAACTAGGAAGACTTCCCTTCCCATCCTAGGGCAGTTGATTCGTATATATGCATCAAATTTAGGCCATGTCAATTTGTATATTATAGATAAGAACACCATAAATGACATAACTTTTAAATGGTACTCATTTGAAAGATGTAACTTTTTTTGGCTCTTTTGTGTCACATTTTCTAAAATCTTTCACTTGAATACCATCAACGATTTACCTCACCGGAAAATTCGATATTTTTCGTCAGCAAAATTGTTGGAGAAAACTTCATTGAGTGTTTTGAAGCTGACAAAACGTTTCCATCAGTCTAGCCTGAAGACTTGAAGACTCTTTTATCAAAATCTGAAGACCTCCAGACTACGAGACTCAAGACTCACAGTCTATCCTCATTAACAGTTACTAGACCGTCGAAGAAGGCTTATCCGGAACTTGATGTTTCATTAAGGATTTAACTTTATCGACTGGAGAAGATCTCTTGGCTGGATATAGCATGTCGAAATCCATTATTCAAATCAAGATTGATTCAGGGATTTGAATCCGTTGATTGGCGAAGTATACTTTGAATGTTCTACTTATGGAAACCTAAATCTTGATTGTATGGGTGAACACGATTGATGGACTATTGTCATGTTCCTTAAATAGCTCGAAGATCTTCCTAATTGATTCTGTCCAACGGGTAGGTTGGAAGAATTCCTTTGGTAAGTACAATGATGGTATAAAGAAGTATATAAGGAAGACGTTCCAGTTGTTTGAGGGTGTGCGTGATAGAAGAATTCCAAAGTCTGAAGCTCCTTATTCTTAGTCAATTAAATTGTTGAACAAAATACTTGTACGCAAAAGAGAGTTTATATCTTTGAGAAACCTTGAGGAAGTATAGTAAAGTCTCTACACTGTGAAATCAAGGAAGAGTTGTAACAACTCTTTTGTTCATAGTGAAATACAGCCAATGGACTATCAATGCAGAAGAGTGGACGTAGACTTGGATTAAGCCGAACCATTATAATCTCTGTGTTCATATTATCTTCCTTACGCTCTTTTACTTTGATCGTAATTCGTTTTGGTTACAAGAGATAAAATTCCTTTTCATAATCCATTATTGAGTAGTGCTTCATATTTATTTCATAAAATTATTTTTTCACCTATTCACCCCCTCTAGATGCTCGTACTAGCTTTAACAAAAATAATATCAACAAATGAAAAGTTGAACAACATTTTTAAAGATTTATTTGCAAAACCCTAATTCAATTTAAGAAAACTGGAGCAAAAGTTTGTCCAAGTTGCAAAAGTTGGTGAAGAACCCTAACTCTACTTCCAACCTGAAATTGGGGTTCCTAGAGCAAGAGAGGGAGAGGGAGAGGGGCATCAGATGGTGAAGGATCCTTACTCAAAAAGAGATTCCCTTGCACGTTCTTTCTTAGGAGTCATCATCGTCATTTCTTTATTTCGTCTACCAACGGATTTTGGGCTATCAGAGGAAGCGCAAGGACCAAGGAGAGCAACCATGGACGACGGAGAAGGCTTTGAAATTTCATTTTTATGGAGTCTACGATTTCCAAAGAGGAAAAAGTGAAAGAGTCAGTTTTTCTAAAAAAACGCCATCAATTTTTTAACTCTAACCATATAGAACAAAAAATTTCCCACATGAAACTTCAATTTCCTCTAAAAAGTCAGGTCAAATTCAAAAATATGATTTAAAAAGCCACGTACGACAAATAATTATTGAATAGAAACTCAAGTGAACGATTTATATCAACGTGGCACTGAAATGAACTAAAAAAAAGTTATAACACTCAAGTAAGTGGTATACAAAAATGATGTCACTTTTAATATGTTTATCTCTAATATTACAACATTTATTATACATACTAAAATCTTAATTTATGTTAAGATAATTTAATCAACATCGAATCTTATAAAGCGTTGATTCGCATAAAAATCAATGGCTCTGGATCATTAGGAGCTCACTGTCATTTGCGTTGGCTCTAAATATTATATTTTATATAATCCTTGGAAAACCCCTCATCTAGCCTGCCTCCTAAGCCCAGATTCTGCGTAGACTTTTGACCTTGTCCTTGTCTCGGATTTTACATCAGCCATTACGCAACAAGACAGTCAAAGCTTTTGAATTCAACTCATGGCGAATCTCTTTCCCTCATCTTTGGATTTCTGCTTCTTTAACGCCATTGATTTCCAGCATTGCTTCCCCAAAAGAGATTGAGTTTGCGGGCTTCAAGATCTTATCAGCTTTCCTGTTAAGGGTGCGAGGGTAAGATGACAAATTGGACCCATTCAAGAGTATTATAGGCCTTTAGCATATACAGTCACTTATGGCACACCAGTAGAACTATGGTGATAGTTTCGTACACCTACTGATGAACTAAATAACTATGATTCGAATTGAACAATCTGAAATGAGTAAGGTTCTTATGACGACATCGGAGGGACAATTTCGTTGATCGCCCAAACTCGCCTTTTCTCATTTGTACCTTGAGAAAAGGCTTTTAGTAAAGACAGTCTTCTGATACTCAACAGGGTCCACCCATCCTCATCTTAATCATGTTTCCAAATGAATTCCCCCACTAGGCAAGCAGCTTTGTTTGGTAGGAGCTCAGTCATCAAGTGAGGTCCCACTTTGACTATCAGCCTGGTTTTGCTCCTTTTGAAAATCGAAGTCAGGTACCAAAGGAAGTTTAAAAAAAAAAAAAATTATGTGTTCCCATTATCATGAAAGCAGCAACTGACTTGACTTTCTAACTGAATTATTATTAAATAATAATCTTTCGTGGATTAAATCATCCTGTTCCTCGCAATCATGCACTTGACAACCCAATCTAACATGATTAGCCTAATGAAATTGTCTTTCTGGCAAGATAACTTGGTCAGGGCTCTCAAACTTGACCACTCATTTGCCCATTCTGAGCCGTTCCTCGTTGCTAGGAAAGAATTTGGTCAAGGGCGTTAGGCCATTATGATGACCAGGAAAGTTTTTAGCGGGAGAAGACTCGGATCTTGATCATAGCCACGTTAGCTCAAGCAAACTTTCGCTCGATGCAATCATTTGTTCAAGATGGTCAAAAGGCACGAATGAGTTACATTTTCTTGCGCGCATGAATGAAGGCATATATGCACCTTTTGCAATTCGTGGGGATAATTAAGCGGGATGGGTTCGGCTTGTGCACCTCGAACGATTTTAATGTACTCTCGATTTACATTAGCCCACTAGCCGTTAGATCATGTGAAGTTCCTCTTCAGCTCTCTTCCGCTCTAGTACATGCTGCACCTCGGTCAACGTCCTCACCACTCCCTCATGCATTCAAATCTGAACCATTCCTCTTCCAGCTATACCATAAGCACTTCCATCCCCGATAAAGCATGCTGCCTCCATCCATCGAGTAGTAGGTAGTAAATCAACTTCCTACAGTGGGTCATGTGACAAGAACATCCGGAATCCAAAACCCACTCATGGCCCGATGAACTCACGGTGATCGCTTACATACCACTCAGCATCATCGGAACTATTACCTGCTGTGGAAGTCACACTGCTCTCTACAGACTCCATTTCAACACCTCTTCCCTTGTTCTTCAAACAGTCTATCATGTGGTGCAGCCCCTAACATCCGTAGTTCCGCAACTTCCGACAACTCTTCACATATAACGTCCCCTCTACTCCACTTAAGCAGTGAAAGTTCCGTCAAACACGTCTAGGTGTGCCTTAGAGAACATGCTCTCAAGAATTGATGATATTTCTAGGTTACTTATATATCTAAATATTTTGTCAAAAGATATTTCGAGAAGGGTGTAGAAATATTTAGGAATATAATTTCTCAAGGATTATCTAGAGAGAGAGATAGTAATATCTAGATATTTTAGGAGGTAGAACCACCTCCTTAGCCCTATAAGTAGGCAATTGCGGCCATTAAAGTAAATGGGGTGTGAGAGGCTTGACTATGATAACTAAGGGTGTGAGGAGAGTGCTTGTCAACTAAGTGTATGTGCGTAAGTTCTCCTAACCGATATTGTAAAAGACTGCCTCTAGTAATGAGACCGTGTTTTCGTTAAGTGAGCCTTGTATATCTTACTTAATAATTGGTATCAAAGTTGTGCATCTAAGTTCAGCATGCCTAAAATTAAAACGTACTCACCAGTAAATTTCTCCAACTCGAACTTCATAGAAGCCATTGCGAAATTGCATATAGATATTTCTAGAACAATCGGTATCAACAACTCAAAGTTATGCTACCAATTTGTTAGGCGAAAAGGTGGAATCGTGGAACCAACATAAAAAATCGAGTAGGAAATAAACGCATAAATAATCTTAAGATATAGGATTAGCTAATTTGGCTAGGCATGCCTAGTTCATAGGGTGAGATTAATGGAATGTCTCACTAAATCAACAAGAGGAGATTATAATTACTCGGCACAACTCTCAAATGTTTCTCGGTCCATAATTTCAAAAGTATGTGTCCGTGTGTCCCCTTAAAGTGGACCCAACATATGAAGTCTTCTGAACAAAATCCGGTCAAGTTCAGACGTTTGACCATAGCTTGATTGGACATTCGAAGTGTACACCGCCATGTCCATGGTTAGACGTTCAGCCATCTCGGCGGATCGTCTCACCTTGCCTCTGGACATCCAAAATCCATGATTCAGATCCACGACAGCCTCATCGCAATTCACCACTTATTCTAGCCATCCGCCACTTGACTTAGGACATCCAAAATATCCCCTCGCGCACTTTAAACTATATCACTTGGTTTGGATGTCCTCAAATTCCAATCCGAGTTGATTGCAAACCAAATCGAATCTAAACTTCGAGCCATATGTCAAGAAATCACCGGCCACCTTCGCAAAGAAAACGAACAGTAATAATGAGGGGGAAAATCGAAAAATTGAAGAATTGGTGAGGGTAATTTTGAAAAAGAAATTATTTAACCTTAGTTTCAGCATCCCGCAAATGTTACTTTGAAAGTTTAGTCCCCACTTATTTTAGGCTCTTAGTACTCCTAAGACTAGCATTTAACCAAAAGTTACTTCCAAAGCCTTGTCAAACACCTTAATATTTCCCCGAGAAATTTTAGATATTGAAAGCCCATTAAAAAAGCTGAACAAACACACCCTATAAAACTTTCAAAAGATTTAAAAGCTATGTATACCAACCATTTCCTTTGAACTTTAGACCAAAATTTTAGCGTACGAATTTTAAAGATACAGTCAGAAAATGGTCAGAAAGATAATCGTCGAGAATCAAATTTGAAGGATCAAAATTGATCGGGGCTCGAACAAGTAAAAGTGATCGAATGTGTGGTTTCTCCTTAAACATAAATCTTTGGACCGTGCGCATGACCGAATGACATCACTATTTTCCCTAATTGTTATCAAAGTGACGTCACCTTTGTTTCTTACGTCAAATGGGAGAGAGAAGTGATTGGAAGCTAACAACATAGAGAAAAGGCCACCAAAAATTGTAAATGATGTTCATCATGACACATTTGCCCTAAAAAAAAGTTTTATAACACTAAACATTTCAAATTTATTCTCAAGTGACATATTTATCCTCATTCATCAAGGTTTCTTAATAAGCACAGTAAAATATCTATCTACATGAACAACAAAAGGCAAAAAATATTAACATAGCGCCCACTTAGCTTAAGGAAAATAAAAATGATGTTGCTTTGGTTGGAAAGTCATTTAATTAAATTTTAATGAAAAATAAATGTATCATACAAATACAAATTTAGGATTTTTGATGTCACAAAAAAAGCTTTAAATAAATATGTTACAAGAAAGAGAGCTTGGGATAGAAAAACCTAAAATGAGATCTTTTCGGATGAAACCGTACCAAATTAGATTTTGATTTCTTTTAGGCCCTTCATAATCACGTGCATGCTTCATGAGAACTTTAGTCTTGGAATAAAAGCGGTCAAATGATGTTTTTTTTCTTTTTTTGCCACGAGAGTCAAACGGTGTTTAATTGGGCTCTCTTAATAACATACAAGAAGGCACATGTTCAGATACCTTCACCATCATGAATGTCGAAGAAACTTAAAGCCAGAAGTCAAATGAACGACTAAAAATGAGATTAATTTGCACTAACTTTCTAAGGCTCCATTTATTTGAAGAAAAAAATTTTAAAATTATTTTCTGACTTTTTGGTATTGGATAATGAAAATTAATTGACTTATGAAAAATGTCTATGATAAATTGAAGACAACAAGTTTGCATTGGGAAAAAAATCTCTTTCCCTAAACCATTAAACAAACGAAAACTAACTATTTTCCTTGAAAATAATTTTCATAAAAGATATTTTGCATTAAAATGAAGTTATCAGTGAAACAACGTACCATAAGTATCCAACACATTTCATTGGTTCGAGGGGTCAAATTCTTGGTCATTTTGCTTTTATATAAGTGGGGCGAGGCCATAACTCTGTCACGGGGAAATACGAATACCAAACCCTAGAATCATAATGAAACTGTTTCAGTGATGAATTCCGTCCACGGTGGTTGTACTATGGTTGTATGTGTCTACTATGAGGTCATGGACCTTTTTCTCTCAATGGCTAGCCTCCGAACTTTAACACTTCGCACTCGATGCCCACCTTACCATTTTCTAACCATTATTTATGTCAACATGCTCAAAAAGATCAACGACTATGACTGAAATATGATCAAATCTAATCAATTAAGCTAAAAGTATAGTGATTGTTTATGCAATGACAAATTTAGACCACGTCGGTTTTTGGAAGGAATGTTGTTAGGGCACTCCAGTGTCCGAAACACAAACTGCGCTGAGCCTGAGAGCAAAATAACTAGGGATGGGTTTTGCAACCCGTGTCCAGGTGCATGACTCACAAAATTTGAATAATAGTCAAAGTCTGAGTTTATCTCAGCAATGACGTCTGTTAACCCGAATTATCAATGTGAAGGGGATGACATAATGTGAATTGTCGGCTCTAAATATATAAATATATATATAATGCTTTTTTATTTACTTCTCTAAAGATAGGGTCAAATTACCCTGCATTGGGACGCACAGGAGAAATCCTGAAACCTTAAATCAGGGAGATGATCAAGAGGGAGTGCAAATCCAAATCTGTCAATATTTTTTCAATTTAACGTACATTCATTTCAAAAGTTAAAGCCAATGAGTTAAAAGTCAATTAAGATATATTATCTATTTCACACTACATCAAATCCCGGTGTGAGATGATCTCCCCTCACTTGTGATCTCCAGTGTTAGACAGCCCCTTGATCCAAGCATCCCCTCAAATTTCCACATTGTTGCAACGCAACTACAACTATGCACAACAACCATATCATTTGATAACTCATAACAACGTTGTTGTATCCCAACACCCACCTTCACTTATGGTCTTGATCTCGCATTACCAGAGCAAATAGTATTAGGAGCTCACCAATCAACTACCGGCTCTAATAACATTTGTTGGAATATACAACATAAAGTCCGATACCTATAATTGGGAAAATCGTCAAGAGGAAGCTTAATTCTAAGCCCGTCAATATTTCCGGTTGAACTCACTTTCACTTAAAAATTTAAGTCAATGAGTCATGAATAAATTAGTGTATATTAACTACTCCACCTCACCAAATATATAATATGAGACTTTTCTAAGACCACTGGTATATGCAGCTCAATACAGGACTCACGAAACCAAGGCCTGAAAGGTGTCAAGCTCATTTAAATCGAATTTTATAAAAGAAGGAAAAATGGAGAAAAGCATGAGACTAGGAGACAAATCCTTTTGTCAAGGGTTCTCGAAGATCATTCAACAAAGTTCACAGAATCCTGTTCTCAGATTCAATGAGCTTTATTGACAAGAATCTATAAGACAAGTCGTCTGTCAAGGATTTTCAAAGATCATCATTTCCGCGGTCCTTCTCAGTCCATCTTCCCTAATTACCGTCATCACTCTCCCTCCCTCTCTGTGATATTTCCTTGGTTTTAACCAGTCAAATTCCTTCTAGACAATAGTCATTAATGATGACCTTCATCATATGCAGCGAAAAATGTGATCACATATGCATCTGATGTTCAAATCATGAATCATGGGGTTCGATTCGCTTGAAGGACAGAATTGACTAGGTGTGGAGGCGAAGTTGTAGAGAATTCCATTCCTTGATGAGCCCACGATCTTTTTAAATGTGAGCTGATGTTTCCAAGTGCTCTTTTTTCCAATCTTTTGAAAGATTTGGTGGCTTCATGACAGCTTTTGCTTGCAGAGCATTTCATCAGTCATTAGATAATCAGGTCTCCACATTCGTACTTACATTCGTACTTCTTAATTATCAAAAAAAAATTAAACATTTAAAAGGATGGTCATTTGCAATAACTAGTGACGATTGCAAGCATGTTAATATATCAAGTTAGATTTACATTCACTCAAAAATTTAAGCCAATAAGTAATAAGCAATTAAGATATATTAACTACCCCACACCATATTATTATCTAATGTGGGACTATTTGTAACACAACTCACATGCATATCTCAACAGCCTTACCTATCTCGTCATTGAGGAAACTTTTTTGGACGGCCTTTTGTTTGATTACACATAATTGTTCTAGAGGAATCTAATGGAAAACATGATGCTACTAGAAAATAAAGAAAATTATCAAAAAAGTCCTAAACATATTGCATTTGTGTCGATTTAGTTCTAAACTTCTTTTTTTTTGCCAATTGAGTCCTAAATCTTTTACAATTGTGCAAATTTAACCCTTCCAGCCAAATTTGGCTAGCTGGCATTGACGTGGATACCAATCGGCACCAGCGACAATATTTTGACATTATTTTATTTGTTGAAATTTCTTGTTAAATTTTTAATATTTTCTCCTTTTTTTTCCTTTTTTTCTCTCTTTTGTTTTTTGCTCTCCTCCCTCCTTCTTTCGGTGATTGGCCAGAGGGGAGGGCCGGTCACCGGACTACGACGGCCGGCTAGGCCCAACTGGGGCGAGCTCGCCCTGCCGTCACTGGGCAGTCTGCAGCGTGAGCCAACATCAGGACTCGTGCTTCGCAAGCATATCCTCCCTCAACAGCTTCGTCGAGCTTGACGCAGAAGCAATCTTCAAGCTCTCCCTGTAGGTGTGCGTCAATGAGGTGTCGAGTGCTTTCGTGTTCGTGCGGGACCTAGTCAAGAGCTCGAACGATGCGCATTCCAAGGGCCCTCTCGGGATTGCGCGGGGCAGCTAGAGGACGCGAAAAGCTAGCTCGTCGACTTGGTGGTGGCCATGGACACAAGGCCAAGAGAGAAGGCCTTGATGTATACTCAATATCCGCGACATCCAGACATAGGTGAGCACGGCCATGACGGATCAAGAAACGTGCCTAGACTGGTTGTAGGAGAGGGCGAGCTCGTCGATCCCTCGCCAATGGATCTAGCGAGGGGGTTCACCCCCACCCGGTGACGGCGAGGCGAGCTTGCCTCAATCGAGCCTAGCCGGTCACCTCAATCCAGTGACCGAGCCTCCCCTCTGGCCAATCAATGAAAGAAGGAGGGAAGAGAGCAAAAAACAAAACGAGAGAAAAAAATTGGAAAAAAAAAAAAGAAAAGATTAAAAAATTAATTTAAAATTTTGAAAAAATGTATATTATTAAAATATTGTCGCTGGCCTCAGTCGGCGTCACATAACTGCCGACTAGCCAAATTTTGATTGAAATGACTGAATTGGCACAATTACAAACGGTTTAGGACTTAATTAGCCAAAAAAATAAGTTTATAACTTAATCAACATAATTACAACGGATGTAGGACTTTTTTGATAATTTTCCCCTGGAAAATAGGAGGGATCAGGCTGTTAAAGCATGTCTCTTGATATTTGTCTAACCACAAGAAGTTTGTGAGGGAAAAACTTCAAAAGTATCTATCTCATGACCGAGGCAACTTTTTTTACGATTTTTGTTTGATTATGCATAACTTTTTGAGATGAATCTAATGGAAAACATGAAGTTACTAGAATATAAGAGGAATCGAGCTATTAAAGAAGGTCACCTCATAATTGTCCTATTGCAAGTTTGTGAGGATCAAATCACCTAATTTACTTTAATTTTTGTTCATTTAGATATTATTACAACTTTAAAAGATTTGGAGTGCTTGAGAACTATAGTTCATTCTAAAGGAAAAACTTTCCATTTTAAGCAAGTTTGTCTCATTTCGGTCAAATGCTTGATCTTCTACTTTTACGAGCTTTCAAATAACCCAATTTATTTGTAATTATAATCATTTTGATTCTATTAGTACTTCAAAAAGTTTAGGATATAAGTTGAGAGCCATGGCTCATTCCAAGTGAAGAACTTCTCCCATTATAAGCATGTTTGTCTTCTTTTGTGTCAAATGCTTGATCTAATACTTTTAGGAGCATTCAAATCATCTAATTTATTTGTAATTGTGTTTTTTATTATATTAGTAATTGAGAAATTTTACAATGCAAGTGGAGGGATATAACTTCGTTCTAAAGGGAAAATCTCATTCAAAAAAAGTTTGCCTCCTTTTAAGCCAAATGCTTGATCTTGTGGTTTTTGGAGCTTCAAAATCATCTTATTACTTATAATCATGTTCATTTTGATTCTCTCTCATGTGAGCTCAAGGTTATGTTTGCTCTCCCTCAATTCAGGTTTACTTTTGCATCAAGATATCTTGACTTCAATCTTCAATGCCAACCGACCAAAAAAAAAAAAAAATCTTCAATGCCCACTTTCATCCCCTTCCCTAATCTTTCTCCATACTAAACCATGAAGATTGCCCATGAAACTATGTTGCTACACCATAACGCTCATTACCTTGAAATCATGTGCCAATGAGTTATGAGCTAGGATATATTAATTACTCCAAATCATGTCAATTCAAGACTTCTTCTTACACACACGTGGATCTCAACTTGATGTTCTTAATTTGCAACTTATATTGTTCCGGTTCTCATACTTCACGCTACTTCTAAGAGCCATTACCTTATGGATTTTGTTGAAAGGTGCCCCATAACACTTAATAAGAAGTATTAATTGCGATATGTAAGTTGTGCTCTTATTTATAACATACTAAAAAAAGAACATGTTTTTCCATATTTTTTGTTGGTAGCATATTCTCAATATTCAAAGTTATTAAATGCGTATTGGAAATTGTTCTTTATATCTTCAGGCCCTTATCAAGTGCCATTAGGGAACTTGTTAACAAGATTATTTATACTATTATTGAGGTGAACATGCGAGTGTGTTAGAAAAAGAAGCACTACAAAAACATGGGCTAAGGCGACAAAATTTTGTTAACGCCTCCCATTTTTGACTTTTGCTCCGTTGCCTTTGGTTTGTGCCATAAATTTTTTTGCGGTCGCTTTTGCCAAAGGCAACAAACAATGGCCTTGTTTGGTTCAGCTTTGGGAATGGGCTTTGGGACTCTAAAGTCTCTTGGCCAAATGCAAACGCGTTTGGTTTGATTTTTTAGGCGACTTTGGCAAGATTCAATTGCATCTCCAAAGAACCCTAAGGGCCCTTAGTCTAAAGCAGGTCTGGAGGTCCTTTGAAAACTTGCATTTCTGGAATGCAAGTTTAAGTTACGATTCACTTCAAGGTTACTATTCATCTACAAAGAAAACCACTGCACGGAGGCTGACAACCACCGGCCAAGGGGTCGCGCCACCGACAACGCGCCGGCGACTGCCGCTTGAGGTTCACCCGACCTTGGCAACCATCACTAGGAGTGAGCAGCGGTCTAGGGTTGACCCTGGACCGACTCTGGACCGGCCCAACCTTGCCGGTCCTGGTCCGGTTCCCAAGGGGATTGGGTCAGTCCTTGGTCTTGAAATTCTAGGACCAACACTATACGGGTTGGTCCTCGGTCCTAAGAGTTTTAGGTCGGTCCAACCCTGGACCAACCCCGTATATTATATTGTATTATTTATAATTCTTTTATATATTCAAACCTAAGTAAAATGTTTGTTATATTATATTATATTGAGATGTTCTATCAATAGCACTAATAATAATTTCAATTTAAAACTTTTGTTGAGTATTAATTATGTATCGTTTGTTTTGTTTTCAAGTGTTTAGAAATTCAAGTGAATTAATAAGATGTGAATTTATATATTCATGGTTTATATTAAGTATTTTGAACTTTTTATGGTTTAATTGTATTTTACTAATAAATTTCAGCTGCACTTTGCTTTTCAATTTGCATCAAATGGTAGAAGTTTTTGAAGAGTAAAGTAGTATTGCAGTTGCTACGGTGATTTGCTACATGATCAAAAGCAGGAAAATGCTTTTGCATATGGTGTTATGAATATTAAAGATAGATGATTACAAGAACTTTCCATCTTGTCCCATATCTCAATGAGTGGTTAGCAGGTACGAAATTTCTATTATTGTGTCATCTTAAATTTGCTAAATATGTATTGGTATTTATAGTTTAGTTGCACAATGCCGCATTGTCGATGGATATGTAATTTGAATGTGTAGATTTGCTTTTTTAGGGAGTATAAAAAATAAGACGAAAAAAATTATCGATCGGTCCCTAGTTGACCTTGGAACCGGACCGAACCCATTGGGTCGGTCCGGTCCTTGGTCCCAAGCTCAATAGCGTCAATCCTCGGTCCTAAAAATTGAGGACCGACATTGTACGGGTTGGTCCTAGGGTTAGGAGGTGGCCCGGACCAACCCGGACCATGCTCACCCCTAACCATCACCGAACCTCAGGCAACACATCGCCTGAATCACACGACCCAGGCAGCCATCGCTTGGGGCCCCCGACCCAGGGGGCCGTCGCTTGGGGTCGCCCGACCCAGGGGGCCGTTGCCTAGGGTCGTCTGACCCAAGCGGCCGTCGCCTGGGGTCGCCCTACCCCGACAACCATCTGGGGGCCAGATCTAGCCATCCATAAGCCAGATCCGGCGGTCGGTGGCCGGATTTTAAAAAAAAAATACAAATATATTTTTGTTTTTTAATTTAATAAAAGTCAATTACAAATGCAAATTTTACCAAACGATATTTGCATTTCGGAAAACCCCCTTCACCCAAAGATATTTGTATTCTTACAAATGCATTCCCTAAAAACCGAACCAAACGGGCCCAATGCCCCGTTTGTTTCATCTTTCCCAAAGAACTTTGGGCCCCCAAAGCCCATTGGGGAAAATATTTTGTGTTTAGCAAACATTTTTGAAAGCTCATTGGCTAAATATCAGCATTCACAATGCTAAAAGCCCAATGCAGATTTAGACCTGCTTTGAGCATTTTGCATTTTGGAAATGCAAGTTCACTGTTCATATTCTTCTCCATTCATCTTCATCTTCCCCGCCTGAGAGTTGGGCTTCTCCGATAGCCACCACCGCCACCACCACCTGGGGGTCGCGCATCCCCGGTGACCACCGCTTGGGGTGGTGCGACCCGCAACCTAGGCAATGTCACCTAGCACACGTGAATCAGGCAATGCCACCTAAGGTCGCAACCTCAAGCCACTAGGTCTAGCCGTTTGGAGGCCAAATACGGCGATCTAGAGGCCAAATTGGCCATCTAGCGGCCAATCTGGCCTCCGCGACCTCAAGCTACCAGATCTAGCCTCTACGACCTCAGGCAACACCATTGCCTGAGGTCGAGATTATCTGGCGGCTAGATCTGGCCGTCCGACAACCACCGGCCGCCAAATTTGATTTTCAAATTTAAAATGAAAATAGCAAAATCCCATTACAAATGTGAGTTTTGTCAAATTGTATTTATACTAAAGTTATCTTTCAATACTATTTGAGATTATAAGTTACCAAATGGTGTAACATTTCAGAAAATCCATTTACCTCAAAAGGTATTTGCATTCTCCGAATGGCATTTCCCCAAAACTAAACCAAACGGACCCATACCATTTGTCAGTTTAAAAACAAAATGGAAAAAAGATAGTATCGCTCAAAGCAGACAATACTTATCTTGTTGTTACCATAGACTAGCCAAAGAGACAAAATCTCATCATGTTTGTCAAGACTACGACGATAACATTTGTCGCCTTAAGTTAATATTTAGGTCAAATTGGCAAGGCGATAAAAAATATAATGCCGTTGGGAAATTTTTGTCGCGTTAGGTTTAGTTTTCACGCTTGACATGCCAAGGAAATATTTTCATTTTCGTCGCATTAGACATTGTTTTTTTCTGAAGATTAGAATATAAAGTAAAAAAAAAAATCATATTTAACTATATCAAATGTGAATAAGCTCGACGGAAAATCTCATATTAAAGTTATTAAATCCAGGGAAAGTCCTCTTGGGGTATTTGTTTCTCCACATGTTACACTAGATTGTGTCG
This sequence comes from Eucalyptus victrix, assembly GCA_016097545.1. Taxonomy (NCBI): domain Eukaryota; kingdom Viridiplantae; phylum Streptophyta; class Magnoliopsida; order Myrtales; family Myrtaceae; genus Eucalyptus; species Eucalyptus victrix. The sequence continues at coordinate 34,402,614 of CM027844.1, forward strand.
ACCTCATTCCGTTGTATAGACTCGACAGCAGCAAAAGGCATAATTTAGATTTAAAAGCTTTTCATCATAAACTATGTATGCTTAGATATTTAACCATGCTTAAATACTTAACAAAACAAAATTTAACCAAAAAAAAAAAAAAAAGCGTGCTCAATAATCTGAGGCAAGCATGGAGACAATCACATCCACGGTCATGAACCCAAATTAGAGCTGGTCGTGGTGGTTGTCATGACTGTAGTGTTTGGTGGTCTTAACTCTCTTTCATCTCAAGAGCTAATTTAAAAAATGAAGTTTTTCCTCATAATTATAAATTGTCTATCTGCCCCTTTCACAATGATAATGAGATTTCTAGCATTGAGGGCAGGTGTCAAAAAGTAACTGGCAATCTTTTATCTTTTAGGCCTCAAGAGAAAAACTCTTTATGTATCTTTTAGGCCCCAAGAAAAAAACTCTATATCCTTACCTTCTTCCTTTCACCCCTGGCTTTTGTCTCTTCCTTCTTAATTGTTTAGTTGGAAGTACTTGTCTTGGAATATTTTAACGCAAAAACTGCATGTGAAAAAGTCGGTACTAAGGTCATACAGTTCACAACGTATGACGTGGATATAAGCTACAGTAATAGCAAATTATCATAAGTCTCCTCGGTGTTATCGCTTCCATTTCAACTTGATACTTAGGACTCAAACCAGTGTGAGGATCCTAAGGTATATGCTGATTCTGGGGCGACCATTTGACAAATCTTGGGCGAGGGAACGTCAATAGAGACGCGCAAAGTACATTTGACGTGGGCAGATTTGCGTCTTTCAATTCTCTTTCCGATTCAATCCGAACGTCGTATTGCTCGTTGACGTCGATTCATGGGGGGAGAAAAAAAGACTGGTGGCGCGAGACAAGTACGTGACATAAATTTTCGGTGGACAAAGCAGAAGTCGGTGCCGCAGCCGTTGTTCTTTTGTGCTGTTCTTTTTGGCCGGGAATGCGCGTCAAACGCGTCGTATGAGTCGAAAGTTGCTGGTGACCCTTCATTGATAAATGATTGAGAATGAAGCACAGCATGTCCATTTCAATTAATGCAAGTGAAGGAGGAGTGAAGAAAGGGAATTTCCTTCAAAGGCACTTTCGGTGACAGAAAATGACGATTCGTTATTGCAACTTTCCGTGGTTAGTAGTAAGTTTCGACACTTTCTTGTGTTGACAATACATATTTGAGGGATCTCAATGAGTATGCTTGATATTCTCATCCTTTAAGATCGGCAGATTGGTCGTGTAATTTCCTATGATGTAACTAAGCTAACATTTGAGAAGTAAAAAGGAAAAGAAGTGATGCTTTCTAATTATAGAATTGAATTTCATATTGGAATACTCAATGTTGCCATATAATTACGATATAGTTTAGTATCAAACATAAAGAGAAAAAGCTTCAAGGTTGACGCGGTTGGTCAAGGCATTGAGAAATTTCAATTTTAAGAGTTGGAGATCATCTAAAAATATATATTGGCGGTAAAATGGTCTGGAGATGACCTAATAATTCTCACATGGATGGTCATCGTACTTGGACACAGATTGGTGATGGGATTGATGGATGAAAGGGGTGTCGACCTTATCTTTTTTCTTTTTTTAAGGGCGAAGGCTGTCTACCTTATCGACAAGGAGGTCTAGATCCATTTCCAAGCCAGTCTTTTTCTTTCTTTTCCTTTTTTCTTTTTCTTTTCGTGACGCCTCAAACCAAGGATTGGACTTGGAGATATTGGTATTTTCTGAAAAATCATCACACTAAATCTCATTAATTAAAGGTCCACGGATATCCTAAGTGATCTATATCTTATATGTAAATATTTTGCCAATTTATGAGTTGGTGGATATATAATGTACCTTGGTGGAGCAAACATGTTTGAATATGAATAACATAACCTTTTATTAAGATTAGTCCACAAATTTAATTTTTTTTAAATGAGTATCTTAAAACCCCGTGTTTAAGCATTGAGCATCACGAGGTTTTAATTAAAACGAGCACCATACGTCTCATGTCATGACCCGGGTCTTTCTTTTTTCTGGTTGGAAATCTGACGAGTTGATAACCGAAAATTATAATCACTGATAGCACTAATCTCCCACCATGCATCATGAAATGGAACGTCAACCCCAGCAAATTTAATTCAAAAGTATAATGATGAAGAAAAGAAATAATAAAAGAAGCACTTCAATATAGTTTTCTGCGTAGGAATCCACTTTCCCACGTGGACACTAATTTAAGCAAATACAAAGGGATTAACTCCGGAGTAATCTGACTTCGGGCATCTATATGTACATTAGGGCAAGGGAGTTCACCTTAAATAGGTAGAGACAAAACCGATGAAATGCCTCATTTGCAATCTCATGAATTGTGTTATATGGGAATCAAAATCCCAATGGTTGATCGCTTAGCAGTACTGAGAGTTGAATTTATGTGGTACACTGATGTATGTCAAAAATCCATTCAATCTTCTGCATAGTAACTCAAAACCTATGATTAAATTAAGTGAAAATAGTGTGGAGTTTGACTAATGTATTGTAATATCAAAAAAACATCCGTCCGCAACAACTTATGAGCAAAAATTATACGATCTTTCTTATCGATACTTGAATATGTCAAAAAGATCCAAATATTCTATGCTAAACAAAATTTGAAGAGTGAGTTTCACAATATTCACAAAACGATAAAAAGTTGAAATTAGAAGTGTATCTAGTTATTAGATTAGCTGCTTTTGAATTGGTTGATACCTAAAACATGCATCTAAAACTTCAAATTTCACATCATGTTCTCCTTAATTTATGCCTTCATTATCGTCTGCCAAAAAGGAAATGTGGGGAGAGAAAATCACAAAGACCCAAAAGTGAATGGTGCCAAAATGACCGACCTTGATCTCCCCAAATAAATTAAAGCGGGCTCTCAGATTGTCTGACCATGCATGTCACGATAAGGGGAGGCAAAAAAGCCCTTCTCTTGCATTAAATGGCTCTCTCTTTTGATGTTTTTGGCTATCCCTCCTCTTTCTTGATACTTCTCTGCTTTCTGCAACACAATCCCGTGTATTTGCAAAGGGATTGTAGTGGAAGAACCCATCATTGTTTCAGCATTTGAACTTAGCCTGTTTGGGCTATTGTTGTAGGCAGGTGTCTTTTCCCCATTGGCCAGCGTGGGCAGGTGTCTTTTCCCCATTACTCGAGTATATCTTATCTAGTCGAGCTGAGCATGTCGAGCCCCAATTTGTCAATACTCGAACTCAAAATGTTCACGTGTCTAGTCGAGATTTATCATTATATTTTATAATTGTAAAAACAGGCATGAAATGCTTGGCGATTACACAAAGATACCTATCTATAGGCAAATGTAGGAAAAAGATTTGAGCTTTCTAAGCTTGATCCAAGTCCATTTACAAGTCGATCGTAATCAAATCGAGCATGCATTTATTTGTGAAAGATAAATAATTTGAAAAATATTCTTCTAAAAATTATTGTTTACATCGCTTCCAAAGATGAATATTACAAAGGTGGATAGATGAAAAATGTTTGCATTGTTCATGAAAAATAAATGTAAATAATTTTCCATAATAATAATATTGTTCATTGACTAATTATTTCATATGATTTAAGAGATCTTTTTTATCATTCATTTTTCATAAAATAAATAAAGCATAAATATCATAATTCTATATTCTAGTCAAGGTTGAGGAGGCAATCAATACTCGAGCAAACCAAAGGTGAGTTTCGATCAGGGGAGTCTAGTTGGCATCTAGCTAAATACATAATCTGCTCAACCGCATTTAGACACGCGTGCCGACAGCTTTTCCATTTTTGGAATACCCAAATCAATTTTTCTTCAACCAGAAGTGATGCCAATAATTTGATTTTCACGTACCATCCCGGCATTTGCGTTTTAATTAAACGTGACTTTTACACCATGTACTTTTTCGATTGTCGCCAGTTACACGATGAGTGGAAACTGGACCAATGTAAATGGCTTGACCTTACTTTCCGTGGAGGATAGGAGACACGTGTCAAAAGCAAGGAGTGACGATGTCATCTCAATTCTCCCACCGACAATTAGCATTATGCATAACAGACATGATCTGAGACCCTAAAACTTAGAAGATTTTTGTTTTTTTTTTCTGTACTTGTGAACGACTACTCTCGAGTAGCTAGTAGGCTAGCACCATCTGACCCCCAGAAATAAAAAATTGTACCTATAACACGATTTGAATATGAGGTTGGGATAGAAGCCAAACACAAGTACGATAGATAGCTGAGAGACCACGTGTATATAATATCTTATAATTATTTTATGTTAGTTAACAAAGAGAAAGAGTACACATGCAAAGAAAATGAAATCTTACCGCATCATTGTGTAGAAAGATGGAGCGGACTAGGTCAAGATTGACTGATTAGAAAGAAAAGGAGATAGGAGAGAGGGTTTCAGATAGATAGTTATCTTCAATGGGTATTATAGCCAATTGAACTTTAAAAAAAATGAGAATTAAGCCATTTAAGATATGGAATTCGCACCCCCTATATTTAGGCACTAAACCACTTCTTCATCAAAATGTTTTGCCACATGCCTTCCTCTAACATTTTACGACATTTTGGCAGTGATGTGACAAGTTTCTATGGTATTTGTTGCACATCCAAAACAACCAATAAAAACTAGAATTTTCACCAAGCTAGATACAAATTAAAAGTAGTTGTTCAAACGGGAAGCAAAAACTCAATGGTTCATTGCATGATCTACGAAGATAATGTCCGTGACTTTAACATCATGTTAATAAAGATAAAGCAGATGCATAGATCATACGTAGAATTACCTCCCTCTGAAATGTCGGGCTCCTCTACATTCGAGAGGTGCGATGATATCGTACTCTCTCTTTCTTTTTTATTTCTTTGTCCCTTTCTTATTCCCGAGCGGCGTGATCCCGATGGCGATCACCACGACACTGCCACGCCTTCTGTCGTTGCTCTGTCATCACTCCACCACTCCTCCATCCCCTTTGTCTACCCTCTTATCGCAGTCCCAATCATGACCATCAGGGCCAACATCCTCAGAGAGAAAGAGAGAGAGACTTTCAAAGGGTTTTTTGGTATGGTGTGTGAATTCTCATGAAGCGTGGAGATACTTTAGTCAATTTGGAACAGTTAGGTCATCCCTAACTGAAGAGGATTCCGAACCCACGTTAAACTTATGATGTTACGTTCGATGTTTAATCTCACAGTAGCTGAGCGTAGATAAGGTGACTGTAGCAGATGCCAAGACCATCCAATATGGTATCCATCACTTTGGGAGAATTCAGCATAAAAAAACAAATTTACACAGTGCAACGCCATCGCCCACTACGTCCGACATGGGATGTTACAGGGGCGCACGCAGACAAGGAAAGGATTGTAGATAAGGTAACGTAGACAGCATTCGGCGGGATGGATAGTGAAGCCAAGTAAGCAATATACTGCAATATACATAATCATGCAGGTTATATTACCTGTACCATTTATATAAACTCAGAGAGAGAGAGATAGAGAGATTTATGTAGGCGGACTTTTGGTCAATCCTTCATTTAAAATTAAGAAAAATTGAGGGAGAAAAGAAGAAGAAGAAGAAGAAGAAGAAGAACCAAGCGTTGTCGGAAGAGAAGGCAAAGCATGAGAGAGTGGGGATGGGGGACAACATGGTTTGGTCCAACCGAGAGAGAACGAGAATGTGGAGAGAGATGGAGAGGACCTCTTTGTCCTTTCATGCTACCAATAGGTGTATAAAATATAAAATAACACCAATTCTTTCCTATTCTTTTCTCAGGTTATATACCAGATGTTCCCTATTCATCCAACATGGGTCTCTGACTATGACCGCAGAGTGAGGGACAAGGGCGGTTGAGTGAGGGCATAGCAATGCGATACATAGTTGGAAAAATATTAGATAATATGAATAATAAGAATGGTTGGAAATTTACTGAAAAAAATGTAAAAATAAGATTAATTGTCTGAGACATGCAAATGCTATTGTTAAGATAATTCTACCCTCGAAGAACTAAACTTAGTGCAATAAGCTCTAGCAGCTATTTTCTCAAGATATAATAGACATTCTTCTTTATTCCTCATAGGATAATAAAAGGAATATGAGTATAATCCAGTAAAGAAAATATGAGAAGGAAACAAAAATTCTCTTTTTGGATCGAAATTTAATTTTTATATTCAAACAAGAGGGAGAGAGAGAGAGAATCTAGTAATTAGGAAAATGATGACCGTTGTGAAGTAATCATAAAATAATGGAGAGTTTGTGAAGAAATAAATCAAATGTTATATAAGCATTTACAAAATCACTACACAACCGTTAACTTTCAAAGATATGTCAAAGAACTTTCCAAAATATTTCAAAGATGTTCAAATATCCAACATAATCATGCACATTCGAGTAAAGGAATGCACAAATTCAATCACATAATATCATGATGAATGCACAAATTAGTCACACTAAATTTATCAAATTTGAACGTCAAATGGGGGCAAGCTAGCATACTTCAAATTCTTTACACAAAAGAACAGAAGTACTTGTTTCAAATTGTGATTTGAGCTCGAAATTAATCACCACCCATACATCAAACTAGCTAGACTCCGCATTGTCGCCTCTTAACCCCGATAGAAACTTCAAAATTAGTATAGAAACCAATTCCCCAAATTGGGAGAAAATATTTTGTGGTTTATTTCCACCAAGCCATCATCTTACATGGCATGCATTTTTCTGATTTCATCCGATTATCACTCGACACGTGTTTTGACGAGGAACCAACTAAAACAAATAAAAAAATCTGACTTTTTCTTTCCTCCTTCCGTCGTAGCCACTGCTCTGACCACTCATCGATCACAGCCACCGCCTGCCAAAACCTCTGTCCATGAGCCCTCCACCCCACCATGGACAAAAGGAGCAATTTTTAGGTCGATTTTTGTGTTTCTTTTTTTGGTCACCCCCTCCTACATTGTCTTTCAGATCTCTTCCGTGGCTTTTTTTGGTCGATCGTCTAGGGCTTCTTTGATCGTGGAAGAGATTGACAAAGGAGACCAATTTTTTCTTGGATTAATACCATTGAAATTTCTAAATTGGTACACTTGTAATAAATTTATCCTAAACTAATATGTTTATAATAAATTTTACCCTTTGTTAGTTTCTATCAAATTTTATCATCAAATTGTTAAGTTCGATGACACAGAACAATTGACAAATGTATCAGTTTTGAGTTTTACCTTCTGTTTGTCACAGGTTTACCTATTTGAGATTTTTTGTAATATTAATCCAATTTAATAAAACTAATAGATGGCACATCTATCACAAACATACTGATTTGAGGTTTTTTTATGGTTAGAAAATTAATTTGGGATAAACTTATTATACGTATAGTAATTTGAAGTTTTTGATGATATTTATCTTTTTTTTTTCTTAGGAGATTTTGCAGATTGATTTTCGGAGTTGGATGAACGGTGAAATGGAGAGCATCATCATCCAATTTTATTACCATTCTTCCTAGGGATTGGAGATGAATGGTGAAAGGGAGAGACAAGAGAGAGGTGGGTCCTGTAGTGACCCACGAAGAAGAAGACTACCCCAACAAGTTTTTTAAGTTTTTTTTGTGGGTAGTTTTCTTCCTCATTTGATTTCAGAGGTTTAGCCCTTCATTTTTGGCAAGACCCAATCCGTGGCCGCCGCTGCTCCATGATCGCCAAAAATTAAGGTTCTTCGCTTTACATCGAATTAAACCACATGCTCCACCGCTTGGGCGGACCCCGTCAATGGTGGCTTGTTCATAAATCACGTGGAGCTCGGCCATGGACCCGTAAGGCTTAGGAAGAGGAAGCCGAAGGCCAATAGAGGAAGATGAAGCCGCCGAAGACGAAGAGATGCACAGAGCCAAAGACAAGCAGACGCATAGAGAAAGATGAAACTCTGTTGGCCTGGATGGGGCGGTGACGACGATGGGGGAGGTGCGGAGTTCAAGCTTAGAGGTGGCTAATGGCTATGGAGGAGGATGAACCAAAAGATGTTGGTCGGAGCAAATTTTCAATTTCTTTATTCCACATCGGAGTACATGTCAAGTGATAATTAGATATAAGAAAAAAATGCATGTCTCATGAGGTGATGATCCGATGAGAAGAAACCACTTAATATTTTTTTCTCGAAATCGGGTTTTTCCTTAAGATTAATTAAAAGAAGATCCCATATTCTCTTCCATTAAAAGCCTCTAGACCACATATGGAATATGCATGCGTGCGGTGATCTGAGTCAAAGAGATAAGAGAGCCTCAAGTTAGAGCTAGCTAGAACAATAATAGAAGCAAGTGATTAGTGTGTTCCAGCCAAACACACGCTATTCATGATGACGTAAATTGTGGTTGCACCAGATGTGCAAGTTGACCTTGTTTTGTGCCAGGGCATATCGTCCGAAAGTGGCAATGCTTGTTGTCTACCTCTTAAAAAGCAAATATCATTAGTTACGTCAAGGATGATGTATTGGTCGGTCTTAGATATCTCTCGCCTTAAAAGCTAGTTTAAAAGATAAGATGTTCTCTCTCACACTTATAAGCTGGTCCCAATGGGATAATCTCAACAATCTCATCTTCACACATCGGGCTTCAGTTGGCGTGCAACAATCTCGCCCTCATGCATCGAAGTTGAGTCAGAGCTGCATCAATCTTTTTTTATATCAGTGTTGGGAGGTCTTAAGCATCTCTTATCCTGAAAGCTAATTCAAAATGTTAGATTTTTCCTCACACTTATATATTGACTATCTACCCATTTCACAATTAATGTACAATAACGAGTCTCTCTTATAAAGTGTCAATGCCTTGCCGACATATATTGCCAGGGAATTTCAGATAAACTGCTTTATGGGACTTGACTAGAGCCATGTTGGACAAGAAAGGACGCAGGAATGCACTGTTCATCGTCGTAGTGAATTGTGCTGTTCATAACAAAGCAAGGAGTTGGTAAGAAAAGAGAGCTCAACTAACATGTTTCTTGAGATGAGGAAAGACTATGGACATCAGGATTATTATGTTTAAGCGAGCATCTTGACTTGGTTTGGCTAATCTAGGATAAGTGACCTTAAATGAATGCTCTTGGGGTCCAAACTTGAGTTAATTGAAAAATATTTCATATGAAAAGACCATGTGAAAATATAATGGTTAACATAATTTCCTTATTTGCCCTTTTAAAGTATGATAACTCATACCATCTAAATCTCTTTTCGTGAAAGAAATATCGTCTTGAATATGACGCACAATGAAGAAAAACTCACAACTTCAAGCCAATCATATCTACTGAATTTTGGAGTATGTATTTATAACGTCAACCCCGGGGGGTCGAATATTCTCATACCAACATGCATTTTGCAGACGACATGTGAGATGCTTATCCAACTATGCTTCCGTTAGTTTGGACCGTTCTAGCGCCATGACACAGTGGACACCCTAAGTAGAAAACATGCGACGGTACGAGCGCCGGGGCGAGCGTGTTTTGAAGAAAATAAAGTAATGTGAAAAGGCCGAGCCTCTGTCACTGTTACATGTGAAAGTTGCAGACGATGGTAGAGCGAACTTACGTTTGGGCCCGTTATATATACACTCCACCACCCATCGTCCACATTCGAACTATCAAACCTGGGGTCACCAAAAACACAAACACAGAGAGAGAGAGAGAGAGAGAGAGAGAGAGAGAGAGGAAAGTTGAGAGATGGAGAAGGAGACGAAACAATCGAAATTCAGAAGGATTTGCGTGTTTTGCGGGAGTAGCCAAGGCAAGAAGAGCAGTTACACAGATGCCGCCTTGGAACTTGGAAGGGAGCTGGTAATGCAAACGCCTCTCTGTCTCTCTCTTTCTCTGTAATTCTTTTGTCCCTGTGATTCCACCACTCGAGCTCATATCGGTAGTCCCTTCCGTTTATTGTCTCTGTCGCTTCTTCGTCCTCAAATTCCTGTACCCTTTATTCTTTTCGTCTCCGTCGCATTCGTTTAGGTTCTCATTGATTTGATGGAAGTGACGTTCTGATATGATGATGGCTCAAATTGCGCTTCAGTAGAATGCCGGATGGAGTTCTCTTAATGGCATTGATGGCCCCGCTCCATCTTAATTGCATAGCCTTAGGCGACTCAGCTAATAAACGGGACTCTTTTATCATATCATAGAAAGTCTCTGTTTCTGCACGCACGCCAGCATAGCTCGTCCAAGTAGGAAGTTAATAATGTGTACGCGCGGTTGCTTCCCAGGACGAGAGGCTGAGAGCAGATTCTTGAATTTCCTGTTTGTGTGATCGGTGAAAAACAAGAATCCTTCTGTTGCAAACGTTAATGAGGTTTCTATTTTGGGTGATGATGTTGAAGGTGTCGAGGAACATTGACCTGGTGTACGGCGGCGGTAGCATCGGTCTGATGGGCCTTGTTTCTAGAGCCGTCTACAATGGCGGTCGACATGTCATTGGGTAATTGATCATCTGCTTCTAGTTCTCGCTTTCCACCACTCTAAAAGATTTCTTATTTCCTACGTGTTAATTTGAAGTTCAGGGTTCGCTGACATTTTTCTCTCTCCCTCGCTCTCTCTCTCTCTCTGTGTTTTGTTGTCGTTTTCCTGACTGCAGAGTGATTCCCAAGACCCTCATGCCGAGAGAGGTATCATCTGCTACTACCATCATGATTTTATCTCCTCCTTTTTTTTTTACCGACGTATGAAACAATTAGATGAAAGCGACCAAACAGATCAGAAACAGAGAGACAGACAGACAGACAGAGACCACGGCATTATCTGCCCCTCTTTTTCATACGGTCTGTTTTTCGAGATGGTTTAGTCCAAGTCCTCGTCAACTTGTGGGCAGCTACACCAGTTGTTACATGAATTTCCAGCCTCACCTTTGTTATCCCTAAAACCAGAACTTTGCTCACTTGTCTCTTTTGATGTTCCTTGCGTTATGCCATTGCATCAAAGCTGTTTCTCTCGATACAGCTTCATCAGAAGGCTTCCAAAGGGCCTCTGATTGGCTCTGAAAAATGTGGTCTTTTTGGAATCCTAGTGAAACTTCAACCAGACCTGACCTGGGGGGGGCTTCTGAGTTTTGTTCGGTTCTCTTGCTCGGTTTGTCCGTCTCCGATGGTTCTTTTATACCCACTTGTTTAGATTCTTCATTGCACACAGTGTCCAACATTCCTTTTGCGAGTCCATCTCAGCTTTTGTACGTTCTCTCTCTCTCTCTCTCTCTCTCTCTCGTGCTTTCCTTTTCTCTTGTCATGCCCTTTTTGGTCTTGGGCTCTCAAGTACTGACCAGACAAATTAGACGCTAGTTTGAGCCCACCACAGGCTCAATCTCATCATTGCTCTCTCCCTCCTTGTCAAGACACTTTCAGACAGCTCTCCTCACTGTGTTGTTGTGGAATTGAGTGTTTTTGGCGTGATGAATTGGCAGCTTACTGGAGAGACGGTGGGGGAAGTGAAGCCAGTGGCGAACATGCACCAGAGGAAAGCAGAGATGGCTAGACATTCAGATGCTTTCATTGCCTTGCCCGGTTTGTTCCTATCTTTCGCCACATGCTAAAGTACCAAACTCATGTCTGCTGCGATTCGACTTTGCACTTGGATTTGAGAACATTCAATTATGTAACCCTTGTCTAAGCCGAACTAGAAAGAGCGACAAACATAAGTAGTGGCAATGCAAGGTCGGGACACTCTCTTTCTCTCTAGGTTTTCTTCTGGAAGATGATTTACTTCGAGAAGCAAACCGATGCGCAAAAAGATCTCCATGTTCTACTGGTCTAAAGTAAACCAGGTGCATCCAACCAGCAAAATTTATCTGGAAAAACAGATGGGGTTGGAGTAGGCGATCCCACTCGATCGAACCTTTTACACTCCTAAATCGACTTTTTTTTTCCTTTTCCTAAAAAGAAGCGTAGATCAATCATGAAAGCAAGTAGTCCCAATTAGAGATGACACGCAGCAATTGCAAAAATCCTGGAGGAGTGAAATTGCATGTAATGAAACGCCAACGAATTGGAGGGAAGTAAAGTACTTAAAAGAAAAAGGAATCGAAAGAGGTTGAACAATGACCAAGAAGAGGCTAAGCCCAATATCACAAAATAATGGCCCGAAAACTAGCATGACCAGCAAAGAAACAAGCACAGAACCTAACGATGGTCCGAGTTACTGACACAGCCCGGCTCTGTTTTTACTGTTTCTCTCTCTGTCTGTGAAGGTGGGTACGGGACTCTGGAAGAGCTTCTGGAAGTGATAACGTGGGCTCAACTCGGCATCCACGACAAGCCCGTAACGCTTCGAATCTCTCTCTCTCTCTCGCTCTCTCCCCCTCCCCCTCTCCCTGCGTTGGGTTTTGCTCTGTTTCTATGGCGGTCGATGAGATAACCAGAAAGGGGTAAACGAATGTTGCAGGTGGGATTGCTGAACGTGGACGGGTACTACAACTCCTTGCTGTCGTTCATAGACAAGGCGGTGGAGGAAGGCTTCATCAGCCCCAGCGCTCGCCACATCATCGTCTCTTCTCCTTCGGCTAAGGACTTGGTCAAGAAGATGGAGGTATTAAATGCATCCCCCCCCCAACCTTCCCCCTTCTCTTTCTCGTGAACAGGGGCATGCTCTTCTTGTTCATTTTTTCATATCCGTTCGGGGGATTCTGTTTCAGGAGTACTTTCCACGCCATGAAAGGGTGGCTTCCAAGCTGAACTGGGAGACTGAACAACTGGGATACACCCCAAAATGCGACATCTCCAGATGAGAAAGACCCGACAACGCGTCTGCCATTCCTCCTCTTTGTTCGTTTTCCTAACTGGGCTGTGGAATCTAACTTTGAAATTCTGAACACTTCCGACTCGGGAGGCAGATCCTCTCTTCCTCTCTAACATGGAGGAAGAGACGGTGCATCTGCTGGAGTTTCTTATGTGGAAAAAAGGAGAGAGGGATGGATTTGTGAACTGTGAATTGTAGTCATATTCTCCATCATCGTTCTTCATTCTCATTCCTCTGTCTGCAAATCTTGGAATCGGTTGAGGTGTTTCTTCCAAAGATCCACCCGGTGAGGTCAGATTACAGCTCAAATTCCTTCGATAAATAAAGCAGGACTGAAGGGGGATCAGATTTCAGCTCAAATTCCTTCGATAAATAGCCGAGTCGATCGTTTAATTCGATAACAAAGAATGATTAGCACCCGAATTAGTTGTAGTTTTGGTATTGTTCGATTAGTCATTTTCAAAGTATCGAGTAGATGAAAAGGAGTTTTGAACTCGAGATAGTCATCTGTTATCGATTTACATTTAGCAAAAATGTTCTCTGCTTTTATAACTGGAGTATCAATCATATAATAATGTAGTTACGTTTGCCCTTCGTTAATATCAGTAATGGTTTCATATCGATAAACAAGTTGTATTAACAATTAATTCCAGGCATTTGTTAAGTATGTTTAATGGACGAATATTTGATTTTCAAGTTTTGATTGCATGCATTTGGAGAAAAAGTCTGTATATAGGAAATTACTATTTTCCATGATTTAGTAGTTGTTTTACAAGTATTTTTTAGATGTGCCTTTTAACAAAATCCTCCCCAAAATGACATCTCCTATAGTTAAATTGTTATTGTTAAAATTTTAAGGTTTTTCAAAAATTTGTAAAAGAAAATCCTCATATCTCTCTTTATTTCATGAAAGGTTCAAATTTAGTTAGCTTGATTTACATTCATATTATGTACACTTAAAAAAGTTTAACATAAAAGGGCATTTCAAAATTTCAATCAAACCCCATGGACGATTGCGAATCATAGTGATGCTCACAAATAAAGTGAATCAATTTCGAGTGTGAATCTTGAAATCAACCCTAGAAGGGTCGGTCCGAAACATTTGTCCCATTATTGGTCGGAATCGACTTTGTGGTCCGAGCAACAACCTCATAGATATATAAATTCATTCTCCATGCTCACAAAATTATGAATCCTATGTTTGACCAATTATTCCAATCTTAACTCATAAACTATTCACATTTAAGCCATCACTTGAAGTCTTGACTCATGCATCATTTATGATCGCCACTTATTCATTCATTTATGATCTACTCATGGAAATATAGATTCTTCCCTCACAAATAAAACATCAAATTTCTTGGATTTCTTGAAACATTTGATTAGTCACATAATATCAATTAAGTCCCTTTTAATCCCAATTAAAGTCATGCAAAGAGAGAGAGAGAGAGAGAGTGTGCGTGCGTGCGTGTGTGAATGGGAGATGAATTTGAAGGTGTGCGAGCGATTTGCCCGAAATATCAGTGTCCGGACCAGAATTCATGCACTTGTAGGCACGGAAAATTATTGGGTGCACGATCTTTTTGATCGATTCGAGATTCGAATTCATCGAATTTAGAAATCCCACCATCCAGCCTCAAATGAATACCACGTAACGTGCCCGAAACATGGCCATCGTCGCGTCAAACAGATCTGGAAAATTTAAAAATAATAATAACAATTTAATTATTTTTCTATAGGAATTTGAAAAAGAAAAAAGAAGATAGAGAAAAAAGAGAGAGATCACGTGAATTTAGACCGACCCCTCAAAAGGCGTTGACCGCGACCAGATCGGGGCAGCCTCGTGCGGCACGCGATGCGCGGTGTCTGTAAATGTCGAACCGACAGCGATGAGGCGCGCGCGCACGGTAAGATCCGGTGAGCTCGCCCTCTTCGTACGACCGCTCTCTCTCCCTCTTCCTGTTACAAAAAAAAACCTAAATCCCCATTTGCAGACACCAGCTGATTCCTCTGAATCTCTCTCTCTCTCTAACCCCTTCCCTTTCTCTCTCTTCCTCCCTCCCTATCTCTATCTGGCTTTGGGGTAGCAACGGCTTCCGACCTCCCGACATTGGCGATGCGGTGATCTCCGCCCCCGTCCAGCCATGTGACCATGTCAAAGAAGGTTCGGGTTCCTCCCCCCCCCCAACCCCCCTTCCCCGCCGCGGGTGCATGCTTTTGTCGATCCCCCTTTCTCGTTTGCGTTTTCAGGGGGCATCTTGAGCTTTTGCCTTTCTTGATTGATTCCTCTGCTGCGTTTTTCGCCCGCATTGCTGCTGAGTTTTCGTGGGTTCGTCGATTTTTTCCCGTACGGTCGTGTTTCTCGAGTTGCATTGCGGGGTTCGTTCGCTAGGACGTGGACGCTGGGTACGCGGCGTAATGTGGGGAAAGATTTGATTTTTCTACCTTGTTGCGGTCTGTTCTCCGTTTCGACGTTCTGAAGATTGACGAATTAGGAGGCCAATGTGGTTTTTTCGATTTTTCCGAGGTATAAGACGTCGTGGTTCTTGATGGGTCTGATGCGTTTGTCTTGAACTTGACCACAATGCTTGAAATGCGGACTTGGTTTTTTTTTCCTTTTTCCCCTTGGCCCTTGAAAGGGATTTCAGTCTGTTTTATTTGTTAATCGCACTAGGCCCATTTCTTTTTTTTTTTTTTCGGTTCGTCGTTTGAAATTTTGAAATTTAAATATGAAGAGGGTTTGTTAAGAAAGACAAAGCTGGTGTTGATTTTTCAAAACTGCTGAAAGGGACGTGGTTTTAAATTGAATATGATTTTGTGTCTTTGTGTGGAATTCTGGGAGCTAATTACATATATGTCTTGTAAGATGAGAAGTCCTTTTCTGTGAAATTCTCATCTTAAATTTGGAACGACTTTACATGTAGGAACCATGACTGTGTGTTTGCATCTTAATCTTTCCGCACAGGAAGGGCCGTAAGGAATTTCTCTTTTTAAGATCATGTGCCCATCAGTGCAAGATGTATTAAAACTAACACCTTTACTGTTAGAAGCTACAGAAGAAAAAACGAATATGTATACCTTCCATATGAGACAAAGGAATAGACGAGATAAATTTGGTTTGGTGGAGCCTACAAAGAGAATGCACCAAGCTTCACAATAGGAGGAAATCAAAGTTCAGGGCACAAACAGTAATGCTGCATTAACCCAATCACAAAACTCTTCTGCACTACTTTCATCAAAACTCGAATGGCCATCCTGTCACTTTGTATTTTTCTCTATTTTGCCTGGAAAAAAGGGGAAGAACATTGTACTTTTCTCCTCTCAGTTAACACCGACACTTCATCATCTAGAGGCCAAATGTCCCCTCGCTGTTTGCTGGGGCTTTTACCCCAAGAGAGAGAGTAATCAATTGGCACATTTGGCGCATCTACTTGCCCTTGATAGTAGTCCTTATATCTGGCCAATTTCCATGATCCCAAGACATGTCTTGAACGGTGAATACGAGCCACATACTAAACAAATCTTCCCTTTGATGAGCATTTTGCCATAGATGGCTCTGACTTGCTTAGAAAAAAGTACAGAAACTGCTTGCTAACAACTTTTGGATCAGAACTAACCCTTTCTTCCATTGGAGGAGCAATTAGTGAACAAACAATTTTTGAAGTCAAGATTTGACTTCCCAGGAATAGACAGGTATGAAAAAAAAAATCGAAAAAAAAAAAAAAGATAAAAGAAAGCAGCCAACACTATACAACACAAGCATAATCCACGAACTCAAATACCGATCCAGAATTAACGAATCATTTGTTGGGCCACGTGGATGATTATGGAAGAGCTGCAAAAAGACGAGCAAACAGCTTGAAGTTGGATCAGTTGACATGATAATAGAACAAGATAAAGGCCTGACATCTTTTACACTGTCTTGTTAGGAACAACTAGAGTGTAAAAGAACATATGCTGTGCCAAATCAATGGAGTAGGTAAACTGGAACATAAAACACAGAGAAATAAACAGGGTTTCTGGTTTAGCAGCATGGGCAACGCTGATTAGTTTTGTGGTCTGTGAACCCAACCTCAAAATTATTGTGCAACTACTCATAACCCCTGAAAGGTCATTCTCTTGTGAGTTGCGTCTCTATAATTATGATTAGCATGCTTTCTGTACTTATGGAAGTCAAACTCTATCTGATTAAGACATTTACTGCTCAAATATATGTATTGACTAGCATCTTAATTTGTCTGATTTGCTGAAAATCAGAGCTATCGATTCTTCTTGATCCAAAAGATATCTTCTATGGTAAATGCACTTCATACCATCTCAACCATGGAATCACATCTGTTCCTTAGGAAAGTTATTTCTGGTCATGCCTAGAATATTCAGTCATTCGGTCATTGAAATGTCCTTTTGGGTAATTCAATCTCAAAGGAATCTTGGAACACTGCATCACTTTGTCTTATGTGGGGCAGTTGAAGAGAACGTGACAAAGGATTGTCTGAGAGAAATGAAGCTTCTGATGCACGTACTCTTCTATCTGTCTTTGGTGATTCTGCTTTGGCTCTGTTTTGTTTTAGTTTTTATTTGTGTTTCTTTTTCTATCTCTGATCTTGTACATTTCCACTGTTTCTTTCTCGATGAAATCCTATTTTATTTATTGAAAGAGAAAAGTGGATGTAGCCATGGTTCTTTTGAATAACTTACAGTTCCTTCAGATGAACAGGATCATGCTAACTGGGGGATCTTCTCTCTTCATTTTGTTCTTTTTTCTAATTGGCATCCTTGCAGAAGATTGACTTTGTGGGCTCATGGATATTTGATGACAATGTCAATGGTACCTCCGATGAATTTTTTGACAATGTCCTCAAACAAATTGATTTCCCATTGGAAGATGTAGAAGGTAATATTCTCTCAGATGACTGGGATGCTAGCTTCCGACTCCTTGAACTGCCATCTTCGGATGTTTTGGAAGGATTTCCATCTAGTTATTGTGGGAAAAAATGCGAAGACATTTCTGCACCGGATGGAAGCCTTTCAAGGGTTAGTTTCTTATGCTGTCTCTTTCATGATGATAAATTCAGAATGTCACATTTTTTAAGTATGTAAATACCTACCATAATGTCATCATGCTAGATGGAAAAGTTTAAAAGTGTGCCGAATTTTACCATGAGGACGTTTTTAGAGAGAGAGAGCACATGCACTGTGTCTCTCCTCAATGATCGAACACACTTTGTCATTTCAGAGTCCAGCCCCTTTTTGTTGTCAAAATCACAGGAGGGCAAAGTGAGCAAAGTGCTATTTGACTCAAATAGCACTTTTGGAATTAATAATCGATGTTGAGACTCCTGCTGTAGAGCCTGATTGGATGACTTATACTCTTGGCATCAGCCTTCAGCCATGAGTTTGAGTTTGTTGTCACTTTTTTGGATGTGATGCATAGAGGCTGTAGCTGCTGAAATTGATATATCAATGGCTTTGTAAGCATTTAAAAACAGCTATGGAGAAGAACATGTTATTATTCTATTTTACATACTTGGATAATTTCAAGAGTTTCGCCATTAAATTAAAAAGACAAAAGCATAAGCAAGATGATAAACAGTGTGGAACCCTGTTTCCTGCTTTTAAATTTATCTAGAATGACTGCACATGTGAGTCTGTCACTGCTGTTGGGTTCAGTTGGCTATTTGCGTGGGACCCACTCATACCAGACTGGTATGTCTCGACTCAGGCTGATGCAACTAAGAATTGAATGAGAAATGCAATTCCTTTCTCCTTTCTCCCTTCTTCCTTTACTGAGGAGAGAAGATATGCTAGATCATTGCTTGATTAGAGATTTCCAATGACGTGAAACAGTTGATTTGCTTGCTTTGGATTCCTTAAGGTAGGCATGCTTAATGAAGTTAATTAGAACTATCTATAGTCCATGGAAGCTAGACTGTTTGTCGCAGAATGAATTTATTAGTGGCCTTTTAGACCTTAAAAGTACAAAATGTCCTGTCAATCAGTTTGCCAAACAATGACTTGATAGTTATATTCCTGGAGTATATGACAGAGAGAATTGGACACCGAACTGGTGTGGTGCATACATGACTTGTTAGAGTGCAATAGGCTTTCCAATTCCATCTGCTGTGATTCTTCTGTTCTCTTTAAACTAGGAAGGAGCTACTGAAACCTGCTACACTGGGATCTTAAAGTGATTTTGTTGCACTGTTCTTTACAACAACCAAAAAAGAAAGCTACTGTTGAAGAAAGATCTATGATTTTGTTTACATTTTTCCTCATTGTGATTGTCCTTTTTGCCTAGAATGAGGATAAAGCTAAAGTAAAAGCATCGCCCAGCTATACTGAGACAAACTCAAACAGAAGTATTTGCCACCATCAGACTTCTAATGACAAAGATTCTAGCCTCGAGAACAGCAGCTCTGGTTCAATTGAGAACTCACTTCTCTTCAGCTCCAAATCTTTAATCCCTGTGAAGCGTCCTCGGAGCAAGCGGTTACGCCCACAGACGCCGAAGACTAGGTTCAACCTTCCTTTTGTTTCCTCTGCTAGCAGTGCTTCTGGTATAGACCATCCTTTGGCAGCTTCCAGGTCATCCTCAGAAGGCCGCCATAATAAAAAAAGTTCCGGCAAAAGAAAGGGGAAGGAAAGGAATTTACCTTTGCTCTCTGGTGCAGAAGAGATGAACTCGGCTTCACATAATCTGAGTGCAACCAGGAAATGCATGCATTGCGAGGTCACAAAGACCCCACAATGGAGAGAAGGGCCAATGGGGCCCAAGACCCTTTGCAATGCATGTGGGGTTCGCTACAGGTCCGGTCGCCTCTTCCCAGAGTACCGTCCAGCAGCAAGTCCGACATTCATCTCGTCATTGCATTCTAATTCTCATAGGAAGGTAATCGAAATGAGGAAGAATGGAAATCATGAGTCTGGGTTTGCATCCATGAACAACTTGAGGCACCCTCAGGTTAGAATGTCTGATGGGGGTGTACCTGTTTGATTCGATTTGGACTGGAAAGGAGAACAGTTTTTTTCTTGAGTTTAGGTGGATCTTGTTTTGTTCTCCAATTCCTTGGTTCTTTATATTCAGGCTAATTGGTTTTTCTGTAGATGGATGCAATAAGTAGGATGAGGTAATAGTACTGATTTAGGGAGATGGGAAGGGTTGCGCTTAGTTGGCGAAGTCGTGAAACTTTTAACCGTTTCTGTGCACTTCGAAGCTGATTGAATTCCCTGAACCTGGATACTCGATGAGTTTGCTATACTTAGCCATTGATAGAATGATTCTTTGTAATAGACTGATTTTCTCTCCTCTCTCTCTTGATTTCTTTCTTTATTCTTTGGTAGAATTTGAAGTTGCTCTCTTTCTGAAAATTGCCACTTGCAGTAACACTGGGATTTTCACGTAAGTTCCATTTGGAGAATGGGCCTATGCAGATTTAGAAATCGAGACAGTTAATCCTGGTCAGTCATTAACAGGAGTCGAATATGATTGAACCAAACAGGTGGTTAGTCGAGTGTTTTAAGATTTCGTTTGTAAGTCGGTGGTCACGTAATCAATTCTCAGTAAATTCTTGGTCTCTGAGAACCCTGGTCTACGAAGGATGGTTAGGGTGATGGGTGTGCCGTTGCACACAGTGAGGCTGCAATGACGGGCTTGCCCAAAGATGGGTTGCTTCATTGACACTTGCAAATTGAACGTTCCCACGGCAGCAGTTGAGACTTGTCTTTTGCCATTGGAAAGAATTATGATCGAAATGCCTTCTTGCTTTGCGCCGAGGAAAAGAACAAATGATCGAAGGAAGGCAACAAGAGACGTCGATGGAGAAAGTTTAAATGAAAGACCTTCAATGAATGGCCATTGGTAATCGTAACCTTGTTTGCTTTGCTATCAAGATTTGGGAACCGATTCGAGCCATGAATTGTCGTTCACGATGTATGGTAGTTAGGAATACAAAGAGTCTTTTATACCATTTGTCTCACTAGGAAGTCATAGCCTATGGTCCATTGGAGTGGCTCGCATCCCCGGCCAAAATCCATAGGAGACGAGTTTTGCCCCCTTTGAATTGATCATTCTCTCCTGCATCTATCCAATTTTGCTAAACCCTAGGAGACCAGAGTTTATGGCACATCTTTATCAGAGAGCCAGAGCATATCGAACCTTATCCTTCCAAAGCATCTAAAAATCTCTTCAAAGACGTGTCAATTACATCGAATTTACACTGGCTATCGATTACTAGGACCAGCCGACCCAAACCAAACACAGGCCCTTGTTTTCAGCCAATTCTAAGACTTCCGAAATGTCACATTCAATTGAAATAAGTATCCCAAAAGTTCTTAAAACTTGTGATTAAAGTGTAATCGAGCTCTTAACGTTACTTTTCACGGTCTCTGTGGCCCACTGGGTGAGCCCGTCTATGCATTCTCTTCTTAAGCCCAGGCCTGCCCACTACATTATGTGCTCTGAGCCGCTCAATAGCTTCTTATGACAGGCTCTTTTGCTAACGCGCTTTCTTTCTCTAGGGTACATGTTACGCATTGATTACCCATTACACATGTCAATAGCAGTGCACTGATAAATACAAAACTTCCCTCCATGATTATTCTTAATAGGAACTTTCCTGGCCCTGGCTCACAAAATTCTTCCTAATATGCTCATGTTCTTTTTGTAATTCAAAGCATCTTAGACTATAATTTAATACCGACTTTGACAGATTGGACAGACATAAACCATTAAGGAGAGTCGCATTTGGTAATATTAAATTCAGTTTTTATCTCCAACCAAATTCAGTAGATATGCTACAAATATAGAATTAGGTAAACAAAGAATATATCCATTCCAGGATGATGAACAGACTTCTTCTTTTAGGGTCAGTAGGATGATGAACGACTTAAGCAGTCTATTTTTTGCAAAAATTCGTGATGGAAAAGAAATAATTTTAAGAGTTACCGATATATGTGAGACAGATGAACTACCGTATTGGTGGAGATTAATCAAGCGATCAGAGGAGTATCGGATGCCCATTGATATAAAAAACGTGAATTGATAATGTAGTCTAAAGGGGGAAAAAGAATCCCTGAAGTTGACGCATTTGGTCGGGGGCATCAGCGGGTTAATATCGCCCGCTCAAATTTCATCCAATGCACACAAACCGCCCAATCAAAACAGTTCACGGTTTCCATTGATTTCTGGCCCGGATCTCTTTACCTGTGCCCTTCGGTTCACAAAAAGAGAAAAAAGAAAGAAAGAAAGAAAGAAAAGGATGAGCAGGACAAAAATAAATAAAAAAATCGAAAGCCCTAGCGCAGAAAATGAGGAGAGAACAACGCGGAGGAATCCCAAGGAAACCTCATCGTTTGACCACGAATCCCCAGCGGCGACGACGATGACGCAATGCGGGACGACAGAGAGACGGAGAGCACGAGACGGAAGACACCGAGACCGCCGGCCGCGGCCGTCGGACCGGCGCGACGGCCGCCTCGTCCGGCGCGCGGGCTCTCTCTCTCTCTCTCGTGATAATATTAATGGGGGAGAGAACGTGGGGAAGAGTCCATATCACGAGGGACCATGCAAAGAGACAGGCTCGTTCGCTCCTTCACGTGCACGACATTTGACGATAAGGAAAAGGACCATGGAACAGCAGGATTTCAAGGAGTTTTTATTATCGGAGCGTTCATGTTTTTGTTCGGACGTCGACGGACGCGACTTGCTGGTGGCGCTGGCCCTCTCGATTTCAAGTCGGCAACTGGCGAATTAGCTGTTGCACCAATCCGTGCGGGGCACTATGCTCTCTTCTCTTTTTCTCTTTTTTTTTCTTCTTTTCTCGAGTCGGACCGACAACGTTCTTCTGGTACCATACGTGGCTCGTTCCTGTCGAGAATAATTATTCTTTTATTTTTTTCCATAGTCCGAAGTACGGGCACATGCCTGATTACCGAACCAATGTGCATGTAGCTAGGGAAAGTTGAATAGGGACGGCCTTCAATTGATGAGATGGGGAGTCCTTGACTTCTTATCAAGGTTATTCAGGGTACGAGTGATCAATTAACTTGTTTTACGACATGCTAATTATCATATTATTAAGCGCTATTACTATCGCATTCACTTCCCCCATTGACAACGAGCCAATCACATCATGGATAACCAAGCACCTAATCATGACACATGAGTTTTATACATAAATGCCAATTGTTAAGTACTATTACTACCGTGCTCACTCTCCTCATCTTATACTACATGCTAATTACCATATTATTAAGTGTTATTACCGTCGCATTCACTTCTCTCGTCGACAACGAACCGATCACATCTTGGATGGCCGAGCACCTAATCATGATGCATGTGTTATATTTAATTTTTTTTTGGTAATAATGTTATATTAATAATTGCTAATTGTTAAGGCGATAAATAGACAAGTTGGATTAGGTCATCCATATGTCCACCCATTCAACTCATTTGGACAACATTATTTTTGTATTGACTCGTATTTTATTCATCATAACCCGTACTCGTCCATTTAACCTATTACAGCCTATTTTGGTTTCTTCAAATTTTATTAATTATAAAGCAAGAATTTTTACAAGAATCAGCTTAGCGAATCTTGGAAAATAGAATAGATATAAGTGTTCTACCAAATCAAATAGAATTTTCAAAAACTCAAATGATGAACAAATTAGGCGCCACTAGTGGAGACCATTGGCCAATTTGCCATTGGTACCCTAGTCAAACCCATTGATATCTTTGTCGCCCGCCAGTCCAAGAGGATGGTTCCAGACTCGGAACCAGTTCGGCACGCATCTGTACCAATAAATTGGAAAGAGTACTAGATCAGTCCTTGTGGGAACCATCGGTTTCGAGCCAATCCGTTCTGATTCCGGTCGGGCCGGCGGGGCCCCACGTCCCTTGCCTTTCCTAAACACGAAGGGCAACTAACGTCTTCTTTGATCAATTAGGACTCTCCTCTCGCCTCCAATCGTCCCCTTCTTCACCTAATTTTCTAGCTTTCCCCACCTTCTTCTTCGTCTTCATTTTTTTTCAGTGGTGCATTAACGAACCATAGGACTCTATACAGAAGAAAAGGGAAAACCAGAGAAAAACACATCGAATGTCAACACCCTCTTAGACATCCCATCTTCGAATGGCATGCTCTGTTTTAGAGAGAGAGACAGACAGACAGAGGAGCGCGCAAGATTTCTTTCTCGATGCGCTCGAAAAGGGGGCCGTCTTTCCGAAGCTTTGCCCCCCATCTCTGACAAAAAGCCTCGCTCTGGCACACCGATCAGTTGTAGAACAGGCCGAGGTTGACCATCCTATGGCGATCTAGGGATCATAAAACACTCCATTAAAAAGCCAAAACCTCCCCAGTTAACTCTCCCCAATAAGGAAGAAAACAGAGAGAGACAGGGGTCGGTCCCTCTCCCTACCTATAAGAAACTCTGCAAAGTAGGAAAAAGAAGAAAGAAAAAGGTGTTGTTAGGACACCATAAATGTGCAATTTAAAACTGTGGGCCGGCTGGGTTGGGGGCGATAATCAAGAATCTGCGACGATGCAACCTTTCTATCTCCGTCGAAGAGCGCAGCAGGGGAGAAAAGGAGAGGAGGAAGGAGATGATGATGGTGATGACGAAAGGGTTGAAGCTGGGTCCTACATTCTTAGGTACACGAAAGAGACCGCTCGAAGTCGATGAGGAAACACGGGCAGCTGGCGTTTCGGGACTTGTCGGGTCGAGATGCCTTAAACAGGAACAGGGGAAATTATGGGACTACGTCGTGGAATTGACACCAGTGCAAAGGTGGTGGCCTTATGACCACGAGTCCTTGTCTAGCCTCGTTTGGATCGGGCTATAAGAGAGCGGTCGGGAGATAATACAGATTCGTTTCATGAGATACGGTAAACTCTTAATTAGTATCCTAATAAAGCAGCGGTACAAAACCTTATGGCGAATTGTAGTTGGGTAGGGCAAGGTCAACTCTCGACGAGCCTCCTTCGCAAGACGTGTTATTGAGCGCATTTGGCACGTTCACACAGCCATAATAAACATTTCACACACAAATGCTGAACTTTCCAATTCGTTCACGCAAAGATGAATAAAATCGGTGCTTCACTCGGGTCGATGGTGACGCAGTTTAAGCGCCTTACGCAAGAGCCGAATTTCTTGAACGTGTTTGACACGTCGCGTGGCGCGGTTTGTGTCGAGAGCGTGGCCGAGCGGGAGTGGCCGGCGACCGCGAGTCAGGAGCGCGTAGGTCGGTGAGTCAGCCGGGATGAGCTCGGCCGAGTCAGCGCCGTGTCAGCCTGTCGCGAAACATGCAGGCGGAGCGACGTCGGCCGCAGGAGCCGAGGACATGACGACACAGATTCCTCTGGCCCTGTCCCCACCACCACCACCCTGCACGGGGGCGGGCCCCACCCCTTTCCCCCCACCCCAACCACATTCAACCTCTGTGCTGTCCCCTCCCTCCGTCGCCGTCGCCTTCTCCAACTGAGCCGCCGCTGCGATGCCGACGCGTGGAGCTGGCAGGATGGGCTCCACGCCTCGTGTCTCCTCCTCTTCCTTCTTCGTCGTCTTCTTCTTTTGCCTCTGGAGCTGCTGCTGCTGCTGCTGCTGCTCTGCTGCTGCTGCTGCCGTCTGCTCTACTATTCTTCGCCTTTTGCTCCGAATCCGACGTACCCGAAGGGCGAGTCCGTGTGAGAATATCAAGCTGTCGCGATTCTGATTCAATGCTTGTTCAGAAAAACCCTAAACTAATGCTTATTCATGTCGCATTTAACGCACCCATATAATATTTACCTCAAACTTATATTTAAGTTTGTGCCGTATTTTATTTAAGACTAGTAAACATATCACAATTGCCTCAAAAAAATATTGAATTCATAACAATTTGGAGTAGATGTGATATGTGTATATAAGTTTGAGAAAAATATGACATAGATCTACAAATTGGGGTTTCTTTATTATATAAAAATTAGTTCGGGGGTAAACATAACATAGATGAACCAATTTATGAGTTTTTGTCACATAAAAATTAATTTGGATTAAATGTGGCACAAACATCCAGCTTGAGTTTCTTTTTTTTTTGTGATATTAGCCCTATTCAAGTAGGAGACATAGACCTGCTCGGTCGAATGGAAAGGTTCGTACTACCTCACACACCTTAAAAAAAGAGAGAGCTGATTTGTCTTTTGATGTACGGTTAGTTGGGATGACTCAATCGGATGAGCTTCTAAACTACTTTAATTTAGCGTGTGTTCGAGATGCTTTGTTGATGTTCATAACTAAATGGCTCAATTCCTTTTTAAAAAGATTCCCTATAGTTTTTTTTTTTTTTTTTTTTTTGATCTGAAAAGATTCCCTATAGTTAGGTGGATGGAATCTTTTTGAAAAATCACATGAACGAAGGAGGGCAAAGTGAAGAAGCCAAGATCCTAAATTTCGTCATATCATGTCGAGAAAACGAAAGGGGAGGGACTGGCAGTGGTCCGTGCCCGTCCAAAAGAAGCTTTTTAAAGGCCGAATTCGAGTAAAATGTACGGATTTGATTTTGGACCTTGAATCAAAGAAAAGGGGTATGCGAAATTCTGTCCAAAAAAAAAAAAAGGGATTGGTGTGTGCACGATGACGTCATCGTACCATCCTCTGCTTTGGCAATTCTAGAGAGAGAAAGGGTTGAGTAGGTCTGCAGGGGTAGGACAGATGAACAGCAGAGAGGCCCAGCAGTGCGACGTCAGCATCAATTTCTTTTTCCGTCATTTTCTTTTTTTTTCTTTTTTTACTTTCTTTGGACCTGACAAGAAGGGGTCCCCCATCTGTGTCACCCCGTGGTGTCGTGTTCTGGAAGAAAACAGGGGAGTGAAATCTGATCCCAAAAAAAGGAAAAATCATAATCTTATCGAAATGGCTAAATCCGGGTACGGTCATTACGTGAAAAATAAATAATTCGACAATGGTGTTACTTTCAAAATATTTTTTATTTATATTTTCGTCAAATAAACGGAGTATTTAAAATGAATCTCAGGATCCATGTTCGCCCTAGTCCGAACCTTATTATTCTTTTGTGCGGTCCGCTCCATGTGAGCAATGTTCATTTCGCTTGCCCTCTGTACTAATGTTGAATAATAATAATAATAATAATAATAATAATAATAATAATAATAATAATAATAATAATAATGTCGACTTAATGAGTCCATGTGAAATACAGCTTTGTGCCATCTCACGCTCAGCAACACTCCAAGATTTACTAGAAGAACGCACGGGAGAGATGGCTGGGCGGTGGTTGCCGTCGCCTGGCCACCGCCGGGGACAGCTGCATGGGCCTTCTTGATGGGTTATGCGAGGTTCGTGCCGCGTAGGGCTCGAAGACGGGATCTAACATGTTGCTCAGATCTACTCAAAACATAAAATTTACATTGAAATGCTTGGATAGGAAGGGTGGGCTTGTGAGTTGTGCGTGAGCTCAAGTGAATAAAGTCTCATATAATCAAGTAAATATAGTCGAACTTAGTGTTTATTAGCCAGAATGTTGGCATTTTTAATGCATTGAACTCCATAAATCGCTCAACGGTCGTGAGTCGCTTGAGTGGGCATTGTGAGAGGACCGTCCGATGAGTCCATTGATGTATTCCTCTTTCCCCTATAATCATTAAAAAATAAGGGATCGAAAACTCGTGTTACACGACAATGCACAATTTATTTATTGTATCAACCATTATTAACACAAATAGCAATCCAAATAATCCTTCATGTGCTTTGCACGACTAAGTGTTTCGTGAATGAGGACTCAAGTGACCATGAAGCGTGATTGGTTTAGGGCATGTTTGGTAACATATTCCAATTTATCTCTATTTTTGTTCTTTGGTTCTTAGGAACGGAAAAATAACAAAAATTCATTTGGTGATGGTAATTAATTTTTTTATTCCCCAAAATAGATAAATAATTAGGGAATAGATCTAGAACATAAATGAAAAGTTAAAAAAAAGTTAATTCTTTATTTTGGGGAACAATTTCTAAAGCCAAGACATTTTCTTTTCTTTTCTTCTTCTTCATCCTCTAGTTGATCGCGAGCCTCAGCGATGGTCGGTGACTTCATCGTGGCTAGGGGAGGTCGGCCTCACCAGGGGCTGATAAGGCTCCCTCGAGGATCACAAGGTTGCCGAGCTCTCATCTCTGGCCGATGGTCGACCATCATCAAGGCTTGGTGACCAATTAGAAGAGGAAAAAAAAATAGGAAAAAAAAAGAGAAAAAAGAGAAAAAATCTCAAAATTTTTTAAAATTTTTAAAATTTTTAAAGATAATCTACATCACTTAAAAATTTGAGGATCATACCAAATACATGCATATTCTTTTTTATACCAAATATATTTTTTTTATTCGAATGCTTAGAAAATATAAATTATTTCTAAATATTATTTTATGGGAACAAAATGGCCTTCAAATGCATCTTATAAACTTATTCAATGAACATATTCAGAAAATAATTATTTCTAAGTAAAAATTATTTTACGGGAACATAAAAATGGCTTTCAAATGCAGCTTCATGGTCTCACGCTTGTCTATCTTCCACAACTTACAGACGAATTTCTAGCCGACTTATCCTTTCGGCATGGCTACTTCATATGGAGAGACCTACAGATTATCGACACGTCAACGAGGCTACAGCGATGAGATCGACGATCCTAGACCGTGAGATTTCAACCAATGCCGAGTATAGTTTTTGATTTGACCAAACATTCCAAGGCGAACGTACCACTTTTAATGACAACACCAAAGTGGGCGGGCTATCGGCACCGGTACATTGCATTTTTCCACATTTATTGCTGCAAAAGCGAAAGACAACAATTGAAGAAACCGAGAGTTGGAGGCGTTATTCCTTGAAGGAGACGATAGTTATGAAGAGTGAGATGTCTTAAAGATGGACATCAATCACTAAAATTGCTTTTTTGGCTATGGTTTTGGCCTTCCCTCGACCTTCCTTCCATGGCAAAAAAGCACAAATAAATGCAATTTCCCAAATTAAATGCTTTTTCTTGCTTCCTCTTTTCTTCTGAGTTTTCATAATGAAAGGCATGTATGTGTCTACTTGGCCTGATGCAATGTTTCGGCATCAATTTTTCTCGATGTTGTTTTCCCACCCAACAAAATTATATCATCTTGACTTTTGTATGTCTTCAAGAAAATACTAATTAATAGATATTTCACAGAACATGTACTTTTCGAGCAACCAATTATGAATTTTTCGCACTTGTCAACGCATTAACCCTTTTCGAGTCATAAAATCAAATTATTATAGCATCTAGACAAACAAAGTTTATGGTTTCGTATGCAGAGCTTTTCTCGTGTTGTGTCGAGAGCTGTTAATTTTAATTCTAAGTATTTGATGAGTTTTTTTTTTTTTTAATGTGTTTGGCAAGCTTTTTGGGACACAGCTTGAGAATCAGTCAGTCACCAAACCAAGAAGCTTCTATTATCTCAATGTTCAAATGTTTTTTAGGTGTTCCTAAAAGCTTACCATCTCCCCGTTTCAAAAACACATCATTGCATGCCCAATATAAACGTATTTTCTCGCTTTTCGAATGATGTTCAAATCAATTATGTTGAAATATCGTGAATATTCATTTTTGGCAATTTGTGATTTAACTTGGGTTGATGGCTCGTTGCTCCAAAAATGTCAAAAAATCCTCTCCTTTTGTTCATCGTCACATTGACCTTTGTAGCATCGCATGCTTTAAAGAAAGTGAACGAAATACTCGGTAAATCACGAGAATAATTTAATCTTAAAATACATTAAAATAGCTAATCAAACTGACTCACCCAAATCCCTGTAACCCAAAGATTTTTTTTTTTTTTTTTTAAGAATTATCTCTATGTTTCGCCCTCTTTTTACAAACACAGCATTAAGTGAAAAGTAACATTATTCAGGCTTTAATGCGTAGCTTATGGGTTTACTATTATTAAAAATTAATAATTGTGAGTCAAAAAATAAGGGTTGAATTGTTTTCCTTTTTTCTTTTCTTCTCGTGGTTATGACAGTAAAAGTAAATGGGACAAACAGGACACTAACTGAAGACTCTGGCCTATTAAGGGCGACGACAACAGGACACTGCTGATCTGCGACAAACTTCCAGTTAATTAAAAGAACAGACCTTACAGTTGTTTTCAATTGCCCATTAATGTTGTCTGGCCCATTGACCCCATTTCTGCACCCTATCCTATTTCTTTCTTTTTTTCCTTTTTTTTGGGCAGCCAATAAAAGAATGGTAAAAAATTAATCTCGCCGATGGGCTTTAAAATCATAAATTCATTACATAGATTTTAATTCAGTTACAAATTTTTTAATTTTATCAATATAATCCTAAATTCTTGTGTTAAATTCCAATGCGTGATATCTAGTCTTCACCGACCGTCTCACATAATATATTGACATAATGACGTCTTGCGTGGATTACAACCTTAGTAATTACCGGCAACAATTGTCTGGAATAAGTGCAGCAGAATTTCGTGCGAACGTTTAGGACTACATAAGCAAAATTAGAAACTTTGATATTGAATTGATACTTGTGTGATACATTAATGACCCAATCAATAAATTTCTCACTTTCAAGGCCCAGGCTAAAATATTTTTAGCAAAAGATTTTATTTTTTGTAAATTAATTACATTTTATATGGAGAAAATAGTGCCTTAAGCATCGTAAATTACATTTATTTTTTTCTCACCCATTATTCTGAAACGCTCTTTAATTAACTTTTTTAAGAAAATTAAAATTTTCGAAAAAAATTGGCGACTTAATTTCCCTTGATACTATAATTCAAGACTATGGCCACCGCATCCGGGCATGGACATACTACGCACGTCAGTTATCTACACCAAACAAGCTAACGCTTACCCGCATCAAAGAAAGTTAGTCACGTTCTAAGAAACATTTTTGGTTACGGAAATTCAATTTTATATGACTAATAACGACTTTATTTCAATAATAAGTTAAGAGAAATACAATTTTTCTGTCACAGCTAATGTACGGACGTTGGATCACTCAAATTTTAGGGGAACAAGCATATGTGATTGTCTCATGACATTTTTTATGGAAGTTTGAATTGAAACTAAAGCGACCTCATTGGCCAGGGAAAAGATAAGTTTTCTCGTGTTGCTGGCAAGATCGTGAAACTTGTGGCGTCCTAATTGAAAATTAAGTCAGCTTTGGATTAGGTAATTGAGAAGAAAAATTATCTGTGCAAATTATTTCGACAATGGAACGAGCGAAGAAGGCAGCAAATAGACAAAGTGTAATTTAGAGACCTCCAATGTGAAGGTTTCAATTAAAAACCGTGGAATTAGAATTTAATTGATTGCATATAATGTGACTAGGCTCGACAATCCCTATCATGTCTTTATGGACGTGTCAATTCGATTCATTATTGGATTTAGAGAAAATTTCCCGAAAAATCATGAGAGACTTTATGAATCAAACCACGAAAACTCTTTTGTTTTGAAATTGTAGAGACCGTGAGTGAGTGACTAAGATGCAAATGATGAGCTAATTCAACATCAGTCCCATCTAAAGGTAGTGTCGGAAGGGGATATGCAATGACCAATATTATCCTAAATTCATCTCATTAACTTTTATAAGTCGCTAGATTAGTCAAATATAATTTGTTAGAGATTTTTTTTTTTTTTTGGATAAAAACTTACCTAACATTTAGTATGTGACATACCACTTTGATTTTGCAAAGATAAGTATTTATTCAAAACTAGGCACTACAAATCTAAGATCTATCATCATTGAAAATCCTAAGATTTGATATTACCAAGAGGCTAGATTTGAAGCATTGATGGATGTTGTTGGAAAAAATTAGATTAGCATGAGATTTGTTCCTTGGATTAACAAAAATTTATAGTTAGATTCAATTATTGTCTTTTCTTTCGTTAAAAGAGTTGGGCAGTTTGGCAAGTACCGAAAGCCATCCTCAACCCTAATACAAGTAAACAAGCACGTACATTTACTAAATAATACGAGGACTATAAAAATAATCAAATATGCAATCGACAAATTCAATATGAGAACCGATAGAAGCCGATCTAGTCGATCCTCTTTCAATGCCGGTTCCCTTGGTGAATCAACCTTGTTCCTAAGTTTCTTAAATCTAAGATCAGTTGAAAAAAACGATTTGATGCCTGATTCGATCAGAGCTAGTGGGCTGGTTCCAGAATTGAACCGGCTTTTTATAAGCTTGTTGAGTTAATTAGAATATATTTTCAGCAATATATAATAAAAAAAAATCGGTCGATTCAGTCTAGACCTATACATTAGTTCCTGTCTTAAAAATTATCGAACCCGAGTGAAGTTGACTACAGTTATTAGGACTGGAGACAAAAGCCATCCTTAATTTCCTCCCGTCTCTTCCTTCTTGCCTCACTCCATTTTTACCATTCTTCTTTTTTACCATTTCCACGCCTGCTCTGATTTCAGAGCGACCCCCTGTTTTCACAAGCGCAATCTCTCTCTCTCTCTCTCTCTCTCTCTAACCTCTGAACGCGAAAGAGGGCGAAAAACTCGCGATATCACGGGACACAGCGACGCGATATAGTGGGCGGAATCGTCTCGTCTCGTCTCGTCTCGTCTCGTCTAGTTGGATCATCGGACGGGGGGGCATAATAAAATATCAGTTGGAGATGAGGCAATGAAATTCTCCCCCCGGTTAATAAACTAATGATGGGTCTTTTGGCTTTTGATAGAGGACGTCTCTGTTTGTTCGGTTCCTGTTCTTGAGAGAGAGAGAGAGAGAGAGAGAGAGGGAAGACGAGAGTGGATTTACTCGTCCATGAAGATCTGAGAGAAGAGAGAGAAGGGAATAAGCAAAAGGCAGGTAAAGAAGGGGGGGGGGGGGGGAGAGAGAAGTCGAGTTTTAATAAATGGTGGGTGTTGGTTTCTTTTGGAGTTTAGCGAAGTGCCAAAAGGCATCAAACCAGATACAGACCAACCCAAAACTCTCTCCCCTTCTCTCTCTCTCTCTCTCTCTGCATCAGATGGGTTTTTTGTATTTCGCTACTGAAGTTAGCAGCAGCTGCTGGTGCTGCTGCTGCGCTCTGATCGCCCATTAACTCTCTCTCTCTCTCTCTCTCTCTCTCTCTCTGTCTGAGCCTGTGACTTGTCACGGGCTCAGTGGGCTTGCAGAAAGTTTTCGTTTTTTTAAGTGGAGAAGCGAGTTTTACCCTCTGTCTCCAGCCATAAAAATACCATCTTTGGTGCCTTCTGAGGTTCCTCTGTGCCTTGAATCTGTTCTATCCCCCCTGTTTGGTCCCCTCAAGAAAAATGAGTGATTTTGCGCCCGCCCTCCCTCATCTTCACACTGGTCGTTCGTTTTTCCCTCTGAAACAGTGAGGGGAGATCGTCTTTCTATACATGCACGTTGGGGACCTTGGGGATGCTTCTTGTTCGATCCCTTTGATGCTTTTGCTGTTGTCCTGAACGAGTCGTGAGGTATGGACGAATTCTTGGTTCTTCTCGGCTCTTCTGACGTTGGGCAATTCAGCCAAAGGAAAAAGCTCTCGTTTTTTTCTTCACTTCTCTTGCATTCTGATTTCATATGGGTTGATGTTGTCCTTCGAATTTGCTCAGGTCGTGAGTTTTTCCTTCGGCAAATCGATCTTCATCCACGCTCTCCAGCTCGCTGTCAAGACCAAAGCTTAAAGAACGAAAGCGAAAGAGAAAAAAAAAAAAAGCAAGAAATGACGGTGTTGAAGGAGCCAGAGAGGAGCTTGGATCCGCAGCTCTGGCACGCGTGCGCAGGAGGCATGGTCCAGATGCCTCCACTGAACTCCAGGGTCTTCTACTTCCCTCAGGGCCACGCCGAGCACGCTTCCTCCGCCGTCGATTTCGCCGGCTCCTCCGGCGGCGTCCCTCCCCTCATCCTCTGCCGCGTGTCCTCCGTCAAGTTCTTGGCCGACCACGAATCCGACGAGGTCTTCGCCAAGCTCAGGCTCGTCCCCCTGCCCAACACCGAACTCGATTTCGAGGACGACAGGGCCTTGGAGGCGGCGGCAGCCGGATCCGACAACCCCGAGAAGCCGGCCTCCTTTGCCAAGACGCTGACTCAATCCGACGCCAACAATGGCGGCGGCTTCTCCGTGCCGCGCTACTGTGCCGAGACGATTTTCCCAAGGCTTGACTACTCGGCTGATCCTCCGGTCCAGACCGTGATCGCCAAGGATGTGCATGGCGAGACCTGGAAGTTCCGGCATATCTACAGGGGGACTCCTCGTCGGCACTTGCTGACCACTGGATGGAGCACTTTCGTGAACCAGAAGAAGCTTGTCGCCGGCGACTCGATCGTGTTCCTCAGGGCCGAGAACGGAGATCTCTGCGTCGGGATTCGGCGCGCCAAGAGAGGAATCGGCGGGGAATCTCAGGCTGCGTGGAGTTCCGGCGGGGGTGGGAGTTGTGTTCCGCAGTTCGGCGGGTTCTCGATGCTGCTGAGGGAGGAAGAGAACAAATTGATGCGGAATGCCGCGAATGCGGGTTGCGACGGCGGATTCAGAGGAGGGAAGGGGAGGGTGAGGCAGGAGTCCGTGATCGAGGCCGCCGCCCTGGCCGCGAGCGGGCAGCCGTTCGAGGTGGTGTACTATCCGAGGGCGAGCACGCCGGAGTTTTGCGTCAAGGCGTCGTCGGTGAAGACGGCGATGAGGATACAGTGGTGTTCGGGGATGAGGTTCAAGATGGCTTTCGAGACCGAGGACTCGTCGAGGATAAGTTGGTTCATGGGGACCATTTCCTCTGTTCAGGTCGCGGATCCCATCCGCTGGCCGAATTCGCCATGGCGGCTCCTTCAGGTAATGCAGTCCTGCCGACCTTTACACGGCTAAATGACCTTGATCATGGTTGATATGCATTTCATGGTATATACGTAATTCCGACCGAGTATGATAGCCAATGGATTGAGGGTTAGAGAATGAATACGGTAAAGAATGTTCGTCTTCCGAGTTCAACTTGTATCGCCTCAAGTCGTTCTGGTGTATTTTCGCCTTTAGGAACATATTTATTTGCCTGGACCACCGTCTCCGCCAATGCCATTATGTGGCTTTAATCCGCGCCTTAGATGGCATGTCCCTTCATTGGTGTCGGGCCGTTTTGCTTGTCCTTCGACGCACTAAATTTTTGCTGCTGTCAAATGGGGATTTCTGAAGCTTTTGCCCCACTCATTCAGTGTCAAAGATTCAACAGTAAACTTGCTTTGGAATCTCTGAGAAATTAATACTCAACCGTTTTGAGGTAAAATTGCAGTAATTGTTAGGTGTTGGGAATTGATGAATCGTTTATTTATGCTGAAACAAAGATGCATGTTTCAAATAGAGTAGTATGAACATGTGGTGGCTATTGATGATTGACAGCATTAAGCATCAGGTGCAAAAAGTTTTATCTTTTTTCGGTTTTGTTTGGCTTAGAACCGTGTCTTCTGTACCATACCGGTTCTTTTAAACTCATCCGGTTGGAGTACCATTGCAGGTGACTTGGGATGAACCGGACTTGCTACAAAATGTGAAGCGTGTCAGCCCGTGGCTGGTCGAATTGGTATCGAACATCCCGGGTATCCACATGTCACCCTTCTCTCCCCCGAGGAAGAAGTTGCGCCTGCCGCATTACCCAGATTTTCCGCTCGACGGGAACTTCCTTGTCCCCTCATTCTCAGGCAATCTCCACGGGCACACAGGCCTCTTGTGTTGTCTATCTGATAATGCTCCTGCAAGCATACAGGGAGCCAGGCAAGCTCAATTTGGAATACCCTTAACTGATCATCACCTCAACAACAGATTGCGGTTAGGGTTACTGTCATCCAATTTACATCGTTTCGATCCACATTCTAGAAGTTCCAACAGCATCACGAAAGACAACATGCAGGGGAGTGAAAGTTTGTCATGCGTGCTTACAATGGGGAACTGTAGTCAGAGTTCACAGAAATCTGGTGACGAGAAGAAGCATAAGTTCCTGCTGTTCGGGCAACCTATACTCACGGAGCAGCAGATCTCACGTGGTCGCTCTGGTGGTGATGTTGTCTCCGATGTTGTCAGTGGCAAAGGTTCAACAAACGGAAACACGGGCAAACCGAAGTTCCTCTCTGATGGCATGGGGTCCACGCTCAAGCAGGCTGGTGCTGGGTTCCTGTGGCGCCATGGCTTCGAAACATCTGAACTTGGACTAGAAACGGGTCACTGCAAGGTCTTTATGGAGTCAGAAGATGTGGGAAGGACCCTGATCTCTCGATTCTTGGTTCGTATGAGGAACTTTACAGGAAGCTTGGTAATATGTTTGGAATAGAGAGATCGGAGATGCCTAGCCATGTTCTCTACCGAGATGCTGCCGGTACCGTCAAACGGACGGGAGATGAACCTTTCAGGTTTGGTAATCAGACTTACTTGGCCAAACTGTCCATCTTGGCAAAAGATTTAGTCTTTTGCTATCTGCAATTCCGCAACATCAGTGATGATGCTTCTCTAAAGCTTGAGTTTTCACTGATTATTATTTTTTTTTTTTTGGTTTCTTTGCTTGGCAGCGACTTTATGAGAACGGCGAAGAGACTGACCATCTTCATGGATTCGGCAGGTCGTAGCATTGGAAGGTAAGCATGAATGATTTGATCTTCTTTGATGACCAGTTATCCGATTCCCATTGCTTGTACATATCTTTTGCACCTGAGAGTAGAGTTTTCGACTTAAATTCCAGAGTCGCTACTGGGCGAAACCGGGAATGGCGGTATTTAAATCGAAAGCAGCCATTGTTCTTGGACTAAGAAGCTCACGAACTTCTGCCTGCAGGACATTGCTCACCGGGAGGAGGAACGCCGAAAATGGATTCGACTCAACCACTAAGGCGGGTCCATTGAGCACTTACGCGTAGACCTTGAGCTCGCGCAGCACCCCTTCCCCCCCCCCCCCAAAAAAAAAGAACGCTTTTGATTTTTATTCGCGCTCGCGGTAATGCAAAGACAGCGAAAACGACTCCTATTTGTAATGATGTGTTAGGAAAGTTGTGGTGGATCTTTGATGATGTTGTTTCGTATTTCCCTGGTTCTGCAAAAGGTGGTTTGTGTATGGATCCTGACTTGGAAAATAAGACTAGCAGGGCGTGTCGTGTTATCTCTTCATATCATCTCGTGAGAAATGTAATCGTCCGGATTCGAAGGATCTTCAATTTTCAACGGATTTGATTGATGATACAAGGATATCTATATATACCTTGCAGACGCAAGAAATATTGAAGTCACGGATTTTTCAAACTATTACGTCTCATCCAACTCGGTCATTTTCATAGCCCATATGATACCTTAGTAATAACAATAATGTGCTGGAGAGCCCCTGATGAAGTAGTTCCAATGCGACATGAAGCTACCCATCTCAGCAGGATCAATGGGATGCAATCAATGTTGCCGACTGCGCGGTGTTCTCTTTTCAGGACTTGGCTGAAAGAAGATGGTGCTACTGAGAAACAGCGATTGCGATGGGGGACCTGTTTTTTTAGGCCCTTTGCACGGTTCTGAAAACGCCCCTTTGCTCGCAGCATTATTGAGTTCCCGCCAACCCTCTTTTCCTTCCCTTAGAGCTGCACAGGGGGATGGCTCAACCGCATCCCCCCTATTCGAGGACGATGCAACCTTGCCTAATTCGGGCATGAATAATGGTGTCCCATCAATGGAGCTCGTGGCTCTGAATAATGCCCGCGTCAAGACGGTACGTTTCGCTTTTTGAACTTAAGGTGAAATTCCATGTGTTGTCCTTGTTAATCCTGGCTTTCGTTGTGATTTTCACGTCTTCATTTGATTTCTACCTGACATCAATCTCACGAACTCGAAAATCGGCTATTGATTGTCAGTTGACTAGGGTCTTGATTGTTTGCTTTGGGATTCTCAGAAAGAACTTAGAGGAATTTAAAGCATTGGTATAATAGAGGGTTTTCTAATTGTGCTATAGTTAATATCTACTTGTGAAACTTAAGTTTAATATTTGCTCGATTCAGTTCCTCATGATTAATAAAGTCATGAGAAAGTCAAAATCACGATCCCTTGCCAATTTTCTGGTTCCGATGTGAATGCTTTGTAATTTTGATCGAACTAAGGAGAAGGCATCAAATCTAGTGTGCGAAAAGTTAACAACATATACGATAACGCCGCTGAAGAGAAAATTTATAGGGTCGGCATAGCATTCGGGATTTCGCATTTTTTTTTTTTGACAACGGGATTTCGCATTTAAAAAGTACAATTCTCATTCTGCCTAATACGGAGTTCAAACCATCTCATGATGAATATATTGTGCGCCGTACGAAGTTCATAATACATCCCTCTTATCACAATATCTCATAGGAAAGCGAAAGAAATTCAACCCCAGATTTTTTACCATAATTAGGCCTCAAAAGTGTCTTCGATTTTCAAATAAAATATTCCGGCTCCACCGTACGCAATAATCACAAAGATTTTTACAAGAGAAAATCGATCAAACGGGGGCTATCAAAGATTCGGTCGAAACAACCTTTACAGACTCGAAGGCGTACGTGGAATCTTCCGATTCAATTTCGAAAAAGGGAGGCGCTGCTGGGCTTTTGCAACCGCCGGTAGCCGGTCGATTTTGACGTAATTCCTCCGCTAAAAAAACCGTCCCTCGTTGTCGACTAATCATGCGAAACAGGGAGGAATTTGCTTTTCCACTTAGGAGCACCAACTTAGTAGGGACAGAGGAGATTTTTTTAAACAAATTAATTAATAGTAAAATAATAATAATAATAACTTAAGAGAAAAAACAGCGGAGCAAAAAAGGCATCCGCACGTGGGAGTGGGGTCCTTTCTGGAAGAACGAAAAGGGACCGGTTGACCCTCTTGAAGTGACCCGAAGCGCCTGTCCACGTGCGGTCCCCCCCCCCCCCCCAACCCGAAGACGCCGCCGTTTCGGTGCGCGGGCCTGCCCCCGCCTTGTCTTCCAGGTCGGGTCGGGCCTGGTTCGGGGTCGGGTTTGGGTTTTTATTGGGGGGAGGGGTTTGATTTGACTCCATCTCGATCCCGTCGCACCACCACTTCGGGCAAGAACATGCGGTCAAGCGACGCATGATTCCGGTTCCCACCCAATGTCCACGTCGAATCCGCCTTTCGATTCGCATTTCCGATATGAGATTCGGGTTGTCGCGTTCGTGATGATTACACGCTCCGCATCGGATCTCGGCCGAGCCCGTACCAGAGTCTATCATCTCCCGTAATCGCTTTGCCTCCAGTGCGTCTCTTCTAAATTAAGATGGGATGCGCACGAACCAAGTGGGGCTCGCTATATCCTATTGCGCTAACGTCACCTTTTTCATTTCGAGCAAGATTAGTCATACTGAAATCGATCTACAGAATTAAGATGTTATTACTAAGTGATATGACAGATTGTACATGGACATTTCATCAATTGAGTTATATTTAATACTCAACAAGAGTATGTGGTTATGTTCGAAGATTTTGTATGACTTTTTCTTTGTTAATTTTGAAAACCTGTGGTTATGTCAGAATGGTTTTAGAATAATGCATTTGGATCCGCACAGCATAATAACAGTGCATTTAATTCTAGGTTGAATAAGAGGGATATTGGAACCAACTTGCAGGACAGATTGGTCCAGTTCAACGATCTCTTTGCGTAAGATAGCCAAAAGGAGTTAGATCTGACCTGCTCGAGATGGACCAACCTCGGTATTGGCCATATCTAGATGCAAAATCCAGGTTATTTATTAGGCATATGGAGTGCAGATTTTCTTCTTTCTCTCCCGCGATGTCAAACCTTTGCTCACGTGCAACTAGCGATTTTAGCAGCCCTAAACATTTCATCCTTTCAAGTCGATCGAGTTCTAAAAACTATTCATGGAAACGCGCAATCGAGTTCTACCTCATCGCAGGCCCGATGCGACTTCTTTCGAGTGCCAAACATATATTAGAATCGTTCATGACCCAGATAAAACGTCTGGTGCTCGGCGGTCGGCGAACCGAGAGAACTCTTCGACACGGTACAATAATAGATGCTTGTTGTGAGGGAGAAGGTCGTGGTCAAAGTTTTGGGACTTGGACCGAGCTAAAATCAAGAGCCTTGCGAACGACTCCCCAAGCTTTTTGATGTTTCCTTCCTGTCTAAAAACTCCTTTGCTTTCCCAATCCCAAAGTAGAGAAAAAAACCAATTGGAGAGACAAGGGACAAGCGGGCATCTTGACACGCACAGTGCAATTTGGCAACATCTTTCAATGCCTGTGTCCTGTCTGTTTGACAAAAAAAAAATCGCGCTAGATCCAAGAAAAACCAGCAAGGAAA
Organism: Eucalyptus victrix; assembly: GCA_016097545.1. Classification (NCBI taxonomy): domain Eukaryota; kingdom Viridiplantae; phylum Streptophyta; class Magnoliopsida; order Myrtales; family Myrtaceae; genus Eucalyptus; species Eucalyptus victrix. Next base: position 34,442,714 of record CM027844.1, read on the forward strand.
ACAGCTTTTCGTCCCGATCAAGCAAAGCCCTCCCCGCCAAAAGCTATGGCCATGCGTCGTGTCCCTTTTTCTTCTCCCTTCTCTGTAAGGCCACGGTGCATGTGCCGTGTTGTATCGTGTTGAGGTCATCTCGAAAACTACATTGAAGAGAAAGATGGTAGGAGGCAAGTCCATCGTTGCGGAAGATGAGGGTCTTTTGAAGGTTTTGATTCCGTACATCAAATTTCAACTTAGAGATATATATGCAAAATGTCACGGATATTCGGCAAGATTCGTTTGAAGAAAAATCGTTTCTAAATAAGAGCGACATCCGCCCTTTGTTTCGTGGAAACTTTTGTTGTTGGCTTAGTTTATCCTATGGTCAGAAATTACTCAATAAGTCTCGATCGATGCTTAATAGAGTTTCTTAAAATGTAGGCGTTTAAGTGTTAATTGTTCTCCTCTATTACGTCGACTGGATTGAATATCCATAGGGTATGTTCTCCTATTTGGGTTGGCGAAAATGTTCTCCAACTAACCTTTGAGGATTATAAGAGGTGTATCGTTGTCATTATTCTTTTTTTTTTTTTCCTTGTTGAAGCTTGGTCACCTAGAAGTGTATTTTTCAAAAGAAACCCATCAATGGAGACTTCGATTGGAGGAAAACTTAGCCATAATCATGTTCATCGAATGGGATATTTTCGGATTTATTCAAATTTAGACTCATGACATGTTACCTAAAAATGCATTGTAAACTATAGATTAATCTTTTGCTACGCATGTCCTATAAGGATTGAGGAGGACATTTTGCTCTAGCTATTGACAAGAAAACACAGTAAGGAAGAAAGAAATTATTAAAAGATAAGTTCGAGAAACACAATATTTATATATCGAAAGAGATAACATATCTCCAATACCAACTTCATCATGCACTGAAAATCATAATTTTTTTTTAAGCTAATGCTTAACATTATCAACCGTTGAAATTCATCGATAGAGATGTAACGGCATACGTAATGGATACCCTTTATTCACATCGCTGTGTAATCATGTACCTCGTGGATTGATACCTGATACAATAATGATGGCCCACCGAATACCGTCCTCGGTGGTCGGCGCACGCTATTGACGTGGGCCGTCCGATCCAATCGGACGGGACGCCGACTCGACGCCGGGGCGACGTCAGCCTCGGGGCGTGGTGGAGGTGGAGGTGGGAGGGGGAGGGTTGGGGGAGGGAATTGTCGTTTTGCGGTGGGGGAGGCGGAGTTGGAAATTTGGGGGGGGGGGGGGGGGGGGCGACCCCCGGAGGCCGCAGAAACGACAGAGATTCGGTAACGTGGCGTAGAGGGCCGCTCGTGCGGGGGGGTGGATTGGTGGGGCCCGCGCCGGTCCCTCTCTCTCTTCCGTCCCCATCAGCAGCTCCGTCCGAGCTAACAACATCCCACGTGGACGCGGTCGGGGTTACGTGTACGGCCCGGATTGCCCCGATGGGGCTGTCCGAGAAATCGCGATTTTTTCCCCCCACCTCCGTGCTACGCGAGGACCGCGCTTTTCGCCGAGTCGGGCGTCGTTGTTTTCTCTGTTTCATTTTTTTTTCTTTTTTGGGGTTTTTTTAACCGCGGCGGTCAAACGAGGGCGAACGAGACGGTCGCGGTACTTTGCGCTTTGCGGTTTTATCGCGAGAATTTGGAGCTTTTCGTTGCCCGGGCTACTCGCGAGACGGGTCATGCATGGTAACAACTACAAGGGACGCTTCTTTTTTAAGTTTGTTTATTTTCCTTCTTTTCTGTTCTTTCCTTTCAATATATTAGGTTTTCTTTTCTTTTTTTGATAAAAACCTTTCAATATATTAAGTTAATATCATGAAAAACCTTGAATTAATATAATTTTCATAAATTTGTGATAAATTTGTGATAAATTTATCCTCTATTAATTTTTATCAAAATTTATTATCAAATTACTAAGTTTGATAATTGACAAGTATATTTATTTATCACAATTGTACCTATTTGTGATTTTTCATTATATTAATTCAATTTGATGAAAATTAACGGATGGAAAATTTGTCATAAATTTACTAATTTGGAGTTTTGGGTGATCAACAAATTACTTTGGGTAAAATTTGTCATAATTATACCAGTTTAGAATTTTTCGTAGTAAAAAAATTAATTATGGGTAAATTTTTCATAGATGTATCAACTTAGGGTTCTTTGTGATATTATTTAAAGTTGCAAAGTTTGTTATTAAATTGGTAGTCCTTTAGGTCTGTTAGGTTCTCTTTTTTTTTTTTTTTTTCGGCTACTTCACTTCATTATTTGTTTAAGATTCAATAAAAGCCAACGCTAGCGGATGCGGACGTAGATTGTGCTTCATTTGGCCTTCTGTGGCCTCCCGCTACTTTCCTTTTCCTATCGCCATTGTTTTGGCTATTTCTACTTCCTCAGGTCTGCTCTTGTGGTTCTCTTTTGCATTCGGTTCTCTTTCGTAAAAGCCAACGCTAATTTTTTTTTTATTTCTCGAAAATTTAAGATATCGTTTAAAAGGATAAAGTTAGAAAAGGAATTTACATGTGTATTCACTCGTTTGTATATCGCGATATGTTTGTGCATCCAAAATTTTAAAAAGCAAATCAAAATTCATGAGCCACGCTGAATTAAGTGGAAGACAGGAAAAATCAATTCGCGCAAATTCAATACTCTTTTACACGTGATCTTCCGATCTTTCGATCCTTTAGAAAAGGGACAAAGAAACTTGAAAGACGGTCGGTTCACAAAAGTAAATAGGTGGGCATTGATTTGATTAACTCGGGTAAATTCACTTAATGTAATGATTATCTGTCTAATCTAATGATCTAAGGGCTTGATTTGGGAGGTATTATTCCAAGTGGAGGGGCTCATAACGTTGTGATTAGCATATTTAATATGCAAAACGTGTCGAAGATTCGATTTTCGTGTGAACCTGGCAAGGTTCGCGTTGGACTTGGTTAGCCGAAGTCTATTTGCTTCCTTATTTATATGATTTCGTTTGAATTTGGGAATCCATTAAGGTCAGAGAAAATAGGTGAAAGTGCCAACATCGTCTTTTAGGATAAGAATTCGGCGATAGCATGATTACAACTAATAAGACAGAAAATTATTTCTCGATCTTGCACTTGGAATCAATCATCTCAAGTTTTCGATCAACAAGATATCGACTTTGACCGAACATTGCCATGTTCGGAATCTTTAATTTTCGCATAATAACTTCCATTCAGATTTAGTATTTCTCGTGCATCTTATGCATTCACACGGACATCCTTCTCGTCGACACTATTTTTGACTACCATTTTTCGGATAACAAAGCCAATGCCAGGTTCAATACGCCTGAATTTTACGATCACGGCATTCCGCCCAGTGAAAAGAATTAGGCAGCTCATCTCGCCTAGCGAATTGGACATGAATTAACAAATGTGGCTCTTGCTAGTTGTAGGGAATAACGGATCCCCGAAAACCGATTCGACACTAAATCGAACCCTTAAATTAATGCGGAAGACAAAGCCCAGGAAATACACGTATCACCGATTGTAAAGCACACCACGGATTCGAGCGTACCTTGTTAGCCACAGATTAGACATCGACGCCGATAGGAGGAAGAAAATCTGGCCCTGTTCGATCCGATAAAGCCTTGAAGGGAAGAAAAACGTCGCTTTGCCTTACTGTTTTTCTATTTGGGAGAGAGAGAGCGTGAGAAGAAAAGACGTACGTTCGTTTTCTATTTCCAACAGGTGTCATCTCTCTCTCTCTCCTCCCTTTTATACCTTCCCCCATCCACGGGTCCTATTCCCGTGGGCCAGGCTTTTTGGGCCCAACTTGGGCGGACGGGCCTTAAGCCCATCTCATATAAAACCATCATTTCCCACTCGCACATGGTGGGCCGAACAGTATTCTCTTTACCTCTCTTTAATAGGGGTGAGCATGGTCCGGGTTGGTCCAGGCCACTCCCTAACCCTAGGACCAACCCGTACAGTATTGGTCCTCAATTTTAAGGACCGAGGACCGACCCTATTAAGCTTGGGACCAAGGACCGGACCGACCCAATGGATTCGGTCCGGTTCTAAGGTCAACCCAGGACCGATCGATAATTATTTTCGTCTTAATTTTTATACTCCCTAAAAAAGTAAACTCACAAATTCAAATTATACATCCATCGACAATGCGGCATTATGTAACTAAACTATAAATACCAATACAAATTTAGCAAATTTAAGATGACACAATAATAGAAATTTCATACCTGCTAACCGCTCATTGAGATATGGGACAAGATGGAAAGTTCTTGTAATTATCTATCTTTAATATTCATAACATCATATGTACAAGCATTTTCCTACATTTGATCATGTAGAGTCCACTCAAACAAAAAATGAATTTCACACCACTTGACTAGCATTTGATTATATAGAGTCCACTCAACTAAAAAATGAGCTTTCACACCACTTGACTAGCAAATCACCATAGCAACTGCAGTACTACTCTACTCTTCAAAAACTTCTACAAGTTGACACAAATTAAAAAGCAAAGTGCAGGTGAAATTCATTAGTATAATACAATTAAACCATAAAAAATTCAAAATACTTAATATAAACCATAAATATATAACTTCATATCTTGTTAATTCACTCGAGCTTCTAAACACTTGAAAACAAAACAAACGACACATAATTAATACTCAACAAAAGTTTTAAATTGAAATTACTATTAGTGCTATTGTTAGAGCATGTCAATATAATATAATATAATAGACATTTTACTTAGGTTTGAATATATAAAAGAGTTATATATAATATATAGGGTTGGTCTAGGGTTGGACTGACCACTCTTAGGACCAAGGACCAACCCGCACAGTGTTGGTCTTGGAATTTCAGGACCAAGGACCAACCCAGTCTCCTTGAAAACCGGACCAGGATCGGCAGGGTTGGGCCGGTCCAGGATCGGTCCAGGGTCGACTCTAGACCGCTGCTCACCCCTACTCTTTAACATTCATACCGGTGAATAATCCGTACGACCAGCATACTTTGAAAGCTCGTTGCTATACATCTGTTAGGAATATATAGCAGCTCATAATGGGCGTCACACTCCGAGTAGATTTAGTATGCGTACCCTAGATCGATCGATCACATTTATATCTCTATTGATCTCTTTTAAACAATGATATATATATTTAAATATATATATATATATATATATATATATATTGTATTCACAATTATAATTATCACAAAGACAGTTATAATTGGTCGACTAGTTAATACAAAACCATAATGTGATTCTCCAAAATCGATCTTCCTCTTTCCTTCAAACTCTCAATTTCAGTCCTACTTTTCTAAAAATGCCCCATTAGATCGAATCAAACTCATGACCATTGGCAACATCCTAAGATAGCAAACACTAAATAAAAATCTTGAGAATAAGTAAGAGTCCCGAGAGGACTAAAATTGAAAAACTCTTTTCCTCAAGAGTCTCACACGTCATAAAAGTTGAGATCAAACTTTTTGCCACTCTTATTGGTCGTCTCATGCATACGTAGTATGAAATACATATCACGTTATTAACTCCTTTCCCATGGAGCGTATGTCTACACCTTCAATACCGTACAGATGATAGTTCAGATATACCCAATGTCTAACTTGAGTTCACATATCTACTCATTCACAAAATTCATCAAAACTCACATCTGGCATCATAGACGGATAAAGTAAAATATGTGGGTTATTTTACTTTCGGACATCGCAAGTATTACGTCCTCATCTTAACACTCAATTAAGGCGACATACATATTTTAAGCTTGAGCTCTCGATTATCACCTAAATAATAAGCTTAAAAACAGTCTTATCTCTATTTATCACATAGTAAATAGAGGCGATCACCCGTGTGAGTGGGCTAATCTTTTATTTGTCCGACATACTTCCTTAACTTAAAATAATGCACTGAGCATTAAGATGCATAAAGATCATAAAAAGATTCATAGGCATTAATAATGAAACAAACTTTTATAAATGTGAACAACTTAGGGAAATTACAATTCAGTACATCAGACTCTACGCAATCCTAGAGATTTTACATGACCACAAAACACATCTCTAGGTATTGGCTTTGTCATAGAATCTGCTGCCATTCTATGCGTAGATATGTACTGTAAGTTCACATCTTTTCGTGCAACCATATCTTTCACAAAGTTATACTTGGTATTTATATGTTTCGTCTTGCCATGATATTTTGGATCTTTGGTGTATGCTATAGCTGCTTGGCTATCATAGTTAACCAATAATTGATTTGCAGCTTTCTCAATAACACCTAAATGATCCAAAAATATCTTAAGCCAAACTCCTTCTTGTACTGCTGCTGATAATGCCACGAACTCAGCTTCCATCATGGACAAGGCTATACACTTTTGTTTCTTACTGCTCCAACATATGGTGCCATTATTCGGTAAGAAAACAAACTTAAAGGTAGATTTTTTTCATCTAAATCTCCTCCTCAATCAGCATCAGAATAGCCTTAGAGTCGCATATCCTTTCCTTAATGACTCAGCGTATAATCAGCAGTCCCCTTTAGATACCTCAGTATTCTTTTAACAGCTTTCCATTGTGCTGGACCTAGATTGGATTGGTATCTACTCACCATTCCAACTGCAAAACATATGTTGGGTCTTGTACGCATCATAGTATACATCAAGCTTCCAACAGCACTAGCATAAGGAACATATTTCATTTGTTCCTTCTCTTGTGGAGTCCCTGGACACAGTCTATGGCTCAATCCTTTACCTTTTGCAATAGGAATGTCTATGGGTCTACAATCTTGCATACGAAATCGTTCAAGAACCTTATTTATATAGGTTTCTTGCAAAAGAGACAACGATCTCTTTGAACGATTTCTCGAAATCTTAACTCCGAGAATGTATGCAGCCTCACCCATATCCTTCATCTCAAAGTTGGAAGACAACCAACTCTTGACAGTACTAACCAAATCCATATTGCTTCCGGCAATTAGAATATCATCAACATATAATGATATGATTACAAATTGATCCTTGGATCTTTTGATATGTACACAATGATCCTCATCAATCATTGTAAAATTATATGCCATTATGGCATTATGAAAACGTATATACCATTGTCTTGATGACTGCTTAAGGCCATATATCGACCTCAAAAGTCGACATATCTTTTCTTTTTGGCCTTTTACTATGAAACCAGCAGGTTGTTCCATATATATTTCTTCCTCTAATTCTCAATTGAGGAAAGCAGTTTTTACATCTATCTGATATAACTCAAGATCCATACTAGCCACTATTGCCAGAATAATGCGAATCGAGGTAAATCTTACTACAGGAGAAAACGTATCTTCATAATCAATTCATTCCTGTTAATTATACCCCTTCGCCACAAGGCGAGCCTTATGCCTTTCTATCGAGCCATCAACCTTTCGCTTTATTTTGAGAACCCACTTGTTCCCAATAGTTCTGCGTCCTTTTGGAAGATCAACCAGTTCCCAAACTTGATTTGATTTCATTGACTGAATTTCCTCTTCCATTGCATGAATTCATTTTTCCTTACTAGGGCAATTCAGAGCCTCATTGATATTTCTTGGCTCATCCTCATCTTGTGGGGCGACCATAAAAGTTTCCCCTTCAATGTCAAATGTCAACGGGGAATACTTTGGCGACTTGTTCGCCTTCTGGGAGATTGTACACTTTGCACATCATTCCCTATTATGCTCCCACTTGGATGAACTCTACTAATATCATTATCTTGATCCAAGGTCTCAAATAGGGAGTGATCTTCCCCTATTTCGCCCTTCTTAGGAAACTCATCATCTAAAAATGTGACATCTCGTGATTCAAATTCAGTTATACTCCCACTTTCCTGCTCACCTATGAACACATATCCTTTCGAGTGTTCTGAGTACCTTATGAAAATACTCTTATTTCCTCTGAGACCCAATTTCCCAAATTTGTGAGAGGACTCATGTGTATAGGCAGCACAACCCCATGGCTTAAGAAAACTTAAGTCCGGTTTTCTACCTGTCCATAACTCATATGGAGTGGAAGTAACTGATTTGGAAGGCACCCGGTTAAGTATATACGCAGCAGTTAATAATGCATCACTCCAAAAGATGATAGGCAAGTTAGCATGCGCCATCATGAACCTAACAATTTCCAATAGGGTTCTGTTTCTTCTCTCCACAACACCATTTTGTTGAGGAGTATACGGAATAGACAACTGTCTTTCTATTCCTTTTTCATCACATAATTTTCTGAACTCATTAGATAAATATTCTCGACCTCGATCGGATCTCAATGCTTTTATTTTCTTGTCTAATTGATTTTCTACCAGGTTCATAAACCTTTTGAAACAACTTATTGCTTCAGACTTATGAGAAATCAAATAGACATATCCGAATCGAGTATAATTATCAATAAAGGTAATGAAATAAATAGCCCCATGCCGTCCTCTCACATTCATTGGATCATAGACATCAGAATGGATTAAATACAGAGAAAATTCAGCTCTTTTACCTTTCCCAAATGGTTTCCATGTCGTTTTCCCTTCTAGGCAATGCTTACATATGGGCAAATCGACTTTTTCAATATTACCCAACAAGCCCTCTTTGGCTAGTCTATTCATACGTTGTTGGCCAATGTGGCCAAGTCTAGCATGCCACACATTTACATCATTATCGTAGGTATTAGGAGATGTGATAAGGGAATAACAAACATTTGCATTAACATACTCAATATCCAATACAATGAAACCATCCAGAAAATAACAACAACCATAGTAATTTGTATCTAAAAACAAATCCACACCTCTATTATAGAAGTTCATATTAAAATCTAATTTAACCAACACTAAAACAGACACTAAATTCCGATGAATCTCCGGAGCATACAACACATCATGTAAGAACAAAGTGCGTCCACCACGCATATTCAGTTGGCATGTGCCAATTCCTTTCACTTCAGCTCTGGAGTTGTTTCCCACATAGATCCACTTAGTTCTAGTAGATACTCGTCGGAATTCCACGAAGGATCCTCTATCCTTCGCTACATGGTCCGTCGCTCCTGAATCCACAGCCCACAAAGGATTAGACTCAGTTAAGAACACAGAACTTGACACAAAAGCAAAGTTTTGAAAAGTACAAGGGGTGCATACATTCTTTGGCTCACGACAGTCGCGAACATAGTGACCCTTCTTGTCACAGTTAAAGCATTTCACCCTTATAAGCTTCTTCATGCGAGGAAGCTTTCCTCTATCATGTTAGTTAAACTTGGGTTTCTTCCCTGAAGGACTTGCTTCTTCCTTACCTTTCCCTTCATCAAACCAGTTAGGGCGCTTGCGCTTGGAGCTCGAAGCTCCATTTGAGCTAGAACTAGCATGATAGAGTTCAACATTCGGCTTAGCCGCCAAGAGGCGGTCCTCTTCCAGCTTAAGATGACGCATTGCATCCCCAAAGGTTTTGATATTATCATTATGAGTCAGGTGCACCTTCATATGCTCCCAACTCTGAGGCAAGGAACGAATCACTGCTTGCACTTGCTGCTCATCTGTCAGGACATGGCCAGCATCTTTCAGCTCATTTATCATGTTTGACATATTTCTAAGATGTTGCTTCATGGTCTGACCATGAGGCTTCTTATAAGAGTCAAACCTGATAGTAAGCTGTCTCAGTTTGGTCACCGAAGTATGACCAAATCTAGCTGCCAATACCTCCCACATTTCCTTGGCATTGTCAAAACGCCTAAACTCTCGTATGACGTCATTGTCCATGCTGCTCAGCAACGTGATGCGAGCAAGAGAGTTCTTTTTTCTCCACGCAGCAAAAGCTTCCTTATCTCTTATGTGCTGTGCAGTGTTTCCTTCTTCAGTTTCTACCATGGTCAGGTTAAGAGCCTCAAGTGCTTCTTACTTTTCCAGCACATACTGGATTTTCATTTGTCAAATTTTATAATTGTCACCATTGAGCTTTTCACCTTTGTTCAGCTCGGTAACTATACTTTTTGTGGCTAAAGCCATTGATCTGAACACATCGAGATAAATATGCATGAATTATTAATGCCTATCATTTATGCATCCCTATTTGCATAGACCCATCATATTAATGAATAATTTCAAGTAAGGCTTCAGAATCAAAAGGTCACTACGTTTCAATCATCATCCAAAAAATCCTAACTTAAAACTATCATTAATATGATTGTCATATGCAAAATAAATTCTATGAAGTTACAAAAACTTCTATAACTACCCTCAGCTAATTACCCACAGCAACCAGCAATAACAAAAAGCAACAGATAAATAATATCCAATAAAAACAATAATGCTTTCAATTAATACAACTAAAATATAGGTTGCTACATCAACAACAATCAGGTAGCAAACATTACATTAAGATGTCCACAAAGCACACTTAATTAAGTTAAGCCAATACAACTAACACCAAGTTAGCACACGAACTGGGAAAGATCATCTTTTGTTCAATTTCTTGATCTTTTCCCTTGTAACAATACAGTAATATTCATTTACAAAATCCATCACAATTTTCTTATATGAAGCAGCTCCGTTAACATCCCATATGCGATTCAACACATCTTGCCATTCAGGTGGAAGAGTGTTAATGAAAAATCGCACCATCTCTGACTGTGGGATAGGACGACCATTCCATATGACCTTTTGAATTTTCCCGTTGACTTCAAGGACGTGATCAAATAAGTCACCACTCTCCCATCGATGATCAGTCAACTCAGCTATCAACTTAGACAGCCTTTCCTTTTGTTCATCGGTAACTGCGCGAATAGGTGTGCGCAACCTTAGGGGAGGCATTATTCTTGCAACAAATGTAGAACAAATAAGGGATTACATATAATCCACATAGACTTAATTGAAAAAGAAACACATTCTTTTCCCCTTTTTTTTGGGTCAACGGTCAACGGTCAATGGTCAACGGTGGTCAACGGTCGTCGGACAGGACGGACCGGTCGGACCGGCCGGGCCGGTCGGGCTAGCTCGCACGGATAGACAGCACGTGCCGCGCGCGTGCGCGGGATGACGTCATACAGACGTCAGCCGGCACATGCCTGCATCCGCGGGTCGAGTCGGGTCGAGTCGGGTCGCCGATCGGGTCGTCGGCCGGTGACCGCCCGGCCAACCGTCGTCGGCAATGACGTCATCGGTGACGTCATCCGAGCGGTTACCAACCGTTGGATGACGTCACGGTGACGTCATCGAGACATCAGCACGCGTTGGTTCGCCGACCGGTGCATGCCGGTTCGCCGACCGTCGTGTGTGCCGCACACGTTGGGCGAGCCAGCGCTTCCAGGTGCGTTGCGCCCACACGCAGCTCCTTCTAGCCGCGCGTGTGGACGAGTGCGGCGTCTCCCAGCGACGCACGACAAGTCGCCGGACTCGTCTCGACGACCTCTTTCACCCAGTGCCTTCAGAATTTGATTTCGACTTACGAAAACTCGGAAAAATGGCCGAACAACGCTCGGGTGTCGGGATTTCTCGCCCCGATCCGTACGGCCGAATTGTTTTTGCGAAAAATCAATCAAAAACATCAAAACAGGTCGGGAAAACGTGAACTAGGGCTCTGATACCAATGTAGGGAATAACGAATCCCCAAAAACCAGATTTGACACTAAATCGAACCCCTAAATCAATGCGAAAGACGAAGCCTAGGAAATACATGTATCACCGATCGTAAAGCACACCACAGATTCGAGCGTACCTTGTTAGCCACAGATTAGACACCGACGCCGATAGGAGGAAGAAAATCTGGCCCTATTCGATCCGATGAAGCCTTGAAGGGAAGAAAAACGTCGCTTTGCCTTACTGTTTTTCTATTTGGGAGAGAGAGAGAGAGCGTGAGAAGAAAAGACGTACGTTCATTTTCTATTTCCAACAGGTGTCATCTCTCTCTCTCTCTCCTCCCTTTTATACCTTCCCCCATCCACGGGCCCTATTCCCGTGGGCCGGGCTTTTTGGGCCCAACTTGGGCAGACGGGCCTTAAGCCCATCTCATATAAAACCATCACTAGTCCTTTAAAAGAAGGATACTAGTACGGATGAGCATGGTTCACCCCTCTAATTCTCCAATTCTACAAATAGATGGGTAGGTTTTCAGTTTCACTTTTTAGGAACCGTTGATTTCTACTTCGGTTCTTGATTCCTATAGGAACGGACCCAGAACTTTAAAACAGCCAAATCCCTAATTTGATTTCATTCTTCCCTTTTGTCCCTTCTCATTCATCTCTACTGACAACCGGAGGGAACCCTTTTATTGTTCATCTCTATCAACAGTCTTTTAACTCGTTTTTATTTTCACCACAGCCTTGTTTAGCTAAGTGAAGAAACGGGGACCCGATGAGGCATGCGAGTTCTGCTTTTCGTAGTGCGTAGCCATTTTACAACAGGCTAGTTAAGAAAATGTTGTACTCTTGAAGATCATCATCGTTCGTGTAATTATCACATGCATGTGTGGACCTGCGAAATGTTTCCAGTTTTTTTATTTTTCCCTTTGCTTCTAGAGGGTTTGCTCCCATGTTGATTCGGATGTGCATGCGAGTATATAATTTAATGACCGAAACATCTTACTCCTTCCCGATACTGTCAAGTGTCACCCCTAATTTCTTGAAAGAAAAAAATTACAATGTGTTCTTACCAGTAATGCTCTAACGATTTGTATTTTAAGAATCTTTGTGCCCTTCTAAGGTGCAGTCTAGTTGGCATTATTCAACTTTCAGGATAGCGATTCTGTATAATACAAGAACTACCATTCCATTGAATTCTGTAAAATTTCCTTAATACCATTCGACATGTGCATAGAAAAACTCGCTCTTAAGCAAATGATAATAAAATCCTTATTTGTTTTTATTGTCGTGTTTATTTTCGTTTTGCTTAATTAAAAATGAAAAAAAAAAAAACCTATTAAACCTAAAATCGACTCAGGAACTTATAACATAATAAGTTCCAGGACCCAATCTCCAACGAAAAGGCTTCAAGTTTCAAATAGTTAAAAACCTGTGATCGAGGTCAGTTTTCAAGCGGAACTCGTCATCGATGTCAGGTTTCAAGCGTAACTCGTAATCGATGTCAGGATCCGAATTTCAGGCGGAACTGTAAGAAATTTAAGATCGCTCACCCTTAGATACTAAAACCCAGTCAGAGGACTGTAGATGACTTGATTCAAAATACCCTATGGAGACAAAACTTTCAGCTTTGGGAGAACGAGAACGAGATACACTGACAACTTATGCCTACGTTGCAAATCCACCAGACTCTTTCTACCGAGGTCGACAGGGTCTTGAACTAGTAGTCATCAAGCAAAGTACCAACAAAAAGTTCCCAGATCAATGCATGTACGACAACCGCGCATCGAACATCCAATCAGGCGGCTAGGGCATCGCCCAGCAAAGTATTCACCTGGCAAACTAGGAGAGCAATGTGAGGTTAAGGATCATAAGGACACGCAGCCACAGAACGATGCCTCAGAATGTAGTAGTTGAACAATTTTTTTATATGCAATGCAGCACCATTAGGTTCTCAGTTTTCCAATAACAGGAGTTTGCTCCCCAGTTCACACATTCACAGTCACAGAAGTTGAAAAGTCAACGGCAGTAGAGATGCACTGTCCATGCAAATGTAGTATACGGAACAGACTAAAGCTTTTAGGCATCACCGGTCCCCCAGTTCCAAGGATTTCCATGTAATTTATTGACCTGCAGTGAAAAAGCAAGCATTGGATTAGTTAGACGAAAAAAATCAGCTAATATAAAAGTGAAATGCTATGTAACAATGCTAAACATTAAGCAAATATCCATGGATAAGCCCGAGAGGAAACATAGATTAGAGTTTCAGGGGATACAACAAAAAACCATCAGAAGAAACCAATACTTCACATGCCAATTCAAACTGACATAGACATGCTGACAAACATAAGAAAAACAACATCTGACCTAAATTAATATCCTCAGTGAAATCAAAGCTTACACTTCTTTCCTGCCGATCTATGGTCCAGAAGGTAAAATTTCCAAATCAAACAGGAAGAGACCACGCGACTATCTGACAAAGTTAACAACTGTATGTTGAACATAAATTACACTTGATCTTGAAAGTCTGTGTCAACATACATTCACTTTTTATTTTATCAGAGTTACTCTGTGGAAGAAGGCTTTGCACAGCACCTAAGGTACCTTTTCCCACAAAGAACTCCTCTCAGTGGTTTTTATCTAGAATAATCACATTAAGAGCACAAGTTGCAGATGTTCTTCACATAGCCTCAGCGCATTTTGAAGTAATAAAACTTTGATGTTTACTACGAACGTATATAAACTAAATTTGTTCCATGCACTCTGACCTTAAATCAATCAACTAAACGATCAAATGGTTCAAAATGCCTTGTTCCATGCACTCTGACCTTAAATCAATCAAATTGGGATCAAAAGGTTCAGAACCAGTCAACCCCTGACATAGGAAGGATCCAATTAAAACATCTAATGCACAATAGCTTCACACTTTTAGAATCTGATATTCCTTCTTGATATTCTAATACACATAAAAATAGGAATTCAAATAAATCATTTCTACTTCAACATTCAATTCTCGATTAGCATATCTTGTCTTCATTGGAAGATATCCAGAAAAAGAACAAATGTATGTTCTACTAAATTCATGTAACATCCACCACCTCTCTATGAAGAGATGATAACATTGGTTTACTAATAAAAGCAGAATCCCAGGCATCAGTCAAAAATCAATTCCATACAAATATAATTTGATGAAAGGTTCTACTAAATCTTCTTACAGTAAAATCTTTTAGGAAATATTTTTCCTCTTAGAACCAAAAAAGGTGAAGCACGAGCAGAAATTGCAATGTCTTTGAAAGTATCAGAGAGTCTTGCTAAGAGCACAAATCATAAGCGATCCACATTTTAGAATTCATAATCTTCCTTCATTTTATTAGGATACACAGAACAGGAATTTGCATTTAACATTACTACTCGGCATCTAAATAATGGTGAGGATCTTTATTGACATACACAGGTTTGCAAGGTACTTAGGTCTTCTATATATTTTTCATCTTCTCTCTTTATAAAGTGGATTTGCCTCTTTGCAGTCAATTGAGAGTTGAGCAATTTACTGTGATATGCACCTTTGTCATGTTCTTGTGCATCATGCATAGTTTAGCATGATCTAAATTCGTAGTAAACCCCATTCCAATACATCAGTTGAACTCGTCTCGATTCCAACTAAAGTGGTGGAAATGAAAATTGATATGAAATTACATCATACTAATTGCTAAAAATCACATGACATTCAAGAATGCGTCAGTTGAACTCGCCTTAAAACCAACTGAAGCGGTGGGAACAACATTTGTTAAGAATATACATTAGATTCAACAAGCGTGCAAACTAAATCACTCAACTTATTCCATTTATCTTCAAATTTGAGAGACAGAGGGAAACAAATACATGTTCGAAAATAAGATATCCCAAAGATGAAATAGCAACAAGAACTTCAAACTCCCGCGAAAGATAATCAAAAATAAAACTATAAGAATATCAGCATGCTAAGCATTAGGTGTAAGTCATATTTCAATACAATCTTGAAGGAGACACCCATGTCGGGACACCCATGTCATTCCCACGTCAAAAAAGTCTAATGGAGCAAATCTAACTGTTGGTTAATGCTATAGACTTGGTACGTGATTCAACTACACGTAGCATAATATTGCATATATAACCTCGGACATCTCCAATTGACACTCCAAGTTACTAGTACTCATTCCTACACATCACATCCTTCCTACTGCAATCACTTTGACCCTGGCATTTTACAAAAGTATGCTAGAAATTGTGTTCAATTTTAACAGCTAAAACTAATGAAATTTTGTATGTGAAACTATTGGAAGGCGTGCTGAATTTTCAAAAGCAAATCTTTCTCCAGAAACAGAAAACCAAAATATAGGTTGTTTCCACGCTGTTGCATCTAAAGGCTACAATCAATCTCATAAAGATGACATCATCATTCTAGTTTCGAGAAATTTCTACATACCAGATATCTCATAAACGTATTTTTTTTCTTGTCACATGATGACATCTTCCCTCTCCAAAACAACTACTCAAAGGACAATCCACCCACATATATTTGAAGTAGGCCGTTTTCTATGTAGATCAGAAGTGAACTAGCAAACAGTAGCATGATGGCATCAACCCTTCTTTATTATCATGCACGCTCTTCCAAAGATTTATCTTAACAGGTACAGAGAGATGCCTCACCTCCATAGTTTACTCTTTATCTCTCGGCCACAACATACTATTCAGCATCAACATGAGCAGCACCAAGCACTTCCTTTCGTTCCAAATAGAAAGAAATTGCGACCTATTAGAACGAACATGCAGTACATGATGGCGCCTGCAGCAAGATACATCTATCAAACAGATTAAACCCTTATCATGACATTGATTCCCTCAATTAGCAGCATAACCCACTAAAATACGATCCCAATTTAAACAGAAAACACGCGTACACGCAGAATAGTGGCAAACATCATCCTCGAACAACGACCGCCGACCTAATCACACGCTACTGCTATAGCTCCTAATAGTACCTAAAAAAAAAGACAAAAGCTTGAAACTTTTATAAAGAATGGAGAGGGAATTTTACCGGAGTAGAGAGGGACAGGGGGAGGATGATGATAGGGGAAGGGAAATCAGTTGTAGTAGAGCTCGAGGCCCATGCCGTCGTGGATCTCGTAGTCCTTGAGGGTGATGTGGTCCTTGTAGATGTTGTACCACTTCTGGATTCGGATCTTGTCGGCGCGGGTGCCCGTCTGGGCGGCCACCAGCTTCTTGAGGTCGCCGATGGTGTCGTCCTCGTTGCACTTCACCCTCACCTTCTTCCCCAGCCGGTCGTTCAGCACCACCTCTATCATCTTCGCTTGCTCCTCCTCCGAACAAACCCTAATTCCTCTCTCTCTCTCTCTCTCTCTCTTCCTCCTTCGCTGTGTTCGATGATATGGCTAAAGCAGATGGGGAAAGACGAATCGTTTACCCCTATTTATTGAGTCAAAAGTCAAACGGGAAAAAGAAAATATTAATTTTTTTAAAGAAAAAGGAAAACACGTGAGGCGGCCAGCGGAACCTAGAGAATTCTATTTTTACGATGATAAGAGATTCGACCGACGGCAAAAGGGGAGTCGAAAAAGCCAAAGCAAGAAGAAACCCTAACAGCAAGCAAAGCTCTGATTCAGGAATCAAGTCGGTGCCAAAACCAATTCACGAACTCCCAAAAAAAAAAAAACTTGGAAACCACAGGGTTGAAGCCAGTCCGAAATCGACTAAATTTCAGCCGATTGAGACGACGGAGCTCGCGATTCTAGATTCGCGAGAGACAGAACAAAGCAGCCGAGCACAGCGGGAAGGTTGGATGGGAGAAGAAGACAAACCCTGTGGCCGTGGCTGTGCGCGACGCTTGAATTTCGCGGAGGCCACCCCGCCGAATCAAACCCTCTGCAAGCCCTAGCACGAACTGGACGCACCGTCTCTCCGTCTCCCCAGCAATTCGGGGAGTCAATTAGGTCAGAACTCAGAAGTCCTTCCCCTTTGTTTTTGTTATTTTCATTACCTTTCATATATTTACATTTTGAACCTTCTTAAAAAAATTTTAAAACTAACCACGTACGTGTCGGAATTGTCTCTCCGTCTGTTCGGGGAGTCATTGTTGAAGCGTTTTTGTTATTTTCATTACCTTTCATATATTTACATTTTGAACCTTCTTAAAAAAATTTTTAAAAAAATAGTCGGAATTTGATCATGCGTATCGAAAATAGTTGATCACGCATCGAAATTTCTGACACTCATTGACCGCGTGTAAAAGCCTATCAATGCTTCTTAGATTAGGATTCTCTTTTATTTTTTACTTATTCATCAAGTAATTCCTTTTTATCTAATTTTTTTTGGTCGAATAATTTTATTTAATTATAATAAAAAAACTGATATATTGAATATTTTTTTTTATTGAGAAGCCGTTAGAGATCCCCTTCAAAAAAAATATTCTCATTCCTATCGAGTAATTCACAAAATCTCCAAAATGGATGCCGTTCTTATGTTTATGATTTAAGATGTCTTTTCAATTTTTCATTTGAATAAAGACGTGCCCTTATATTCCCCCTATGACACAAACACGATGAGACATGATACGGGCTATACCATATTCGGAATTTGATCATTCAACGCACGAAAAGGTTACTTTTTTCAAGATGATTGATGGATGCACTTCGACTTGAATCAGATATCCTTTCCTAAAAAGAGCATTTTTTGTGGAGGCTATGCAATATACATCTTATCTATAAAAATTAACAATGTGCCAACCATGTGAACAGTTTGGTTAGGAAACTTATTTAATTCTAATCAAATTACACGTCTTCGATGATCACATCTAACATTATATCCAGAAATATAAAAAGAAAAGAAAGAAGAAGAAGTGAAAACTCATTTGTAAATTATATACCGAATAAGATAGATATTAAATACAATCAATCTCAAGGTGGAAAAAATTCGTCAAAACAACTAAATTTGTTATTTTTCTTTAATGCCGTCATTAGATTGATTTATTAGAGCTGAGTCTAAATAAGAATAACTCTCAATAAAGCTTATCAAATTCTGCAATTCAAGAGGTTAAATCCATTTTTCAAAACTCACGTGCTGGATTTTATAAATTCTATAAAAACTCTTTGTAGGAGAGCAATTTTTTGATAATAGATTTTGATTCGACACACGTTTGTCTGTTTTCGAGTACCCAATTTATTGAAAATAGAACTCTAAATGATGCTTTAACAGAGAGGTGAACACTCGTTAGAAAACAGAGAGAAAAAAAGGTTTTATATGACAAACGTGATCAGCTGAAGAAGAATGTCTGTGTGCTTAGCATTTAATAAAAGAAAAAGGCCATTTTTTAAAGGAATGATAAGAGAGAAGCACGTGACCACTTGCGTGAAGGCACGTGCTTCTCAAGTCCCAAACACCATCACCAAAATCAAAGTTCGAAATGAATGAATGAAACTAATGGCGCTTTATTTACTGTCATGGTGTCAATTACTGATAAAAGAAAAATTAGTTAGTGAATTGAAAGGAAAAAATTAGCTGAGAACTCATGTTGAATAGATAAAGAACTGAATTGCCTAGAAAGAAGAAGAACAAAAAGTTCTCGTCCAAAGAAGTTTTAAGTTCTATTTATTTTGCAAAAATGAACGATTAAAAAATATTTTTCTTAATATAATGGTTTGCATCGCATGTAAAAATAAACGTGTGAAAAATATTTTTGTCGTCCATGAAGGCATTTAAACATCTATTATTATTAATAACGGAAAAAAGTATTCGTCGAATAATTATTTCAAGTAATACAAGTGTTTCTTTTTTAGGAAAATATTTTTTAAATTATTCATTTTAAAAAAAGTAAACGGAGCCTTAATAAAATGTTTAGATGGGAGGTTACACGTCCAATATAGTTTGGAACTAACATAACCCTTCCCTGGATTTGAATTCATAGAGAAACTATAATCAGATCAATTGATCGTACACACTTTATGTGTAGATTATGTGTAGACTCTCTAGATCACGACAAATCCAATCCGTGTGGACTTTGATCCCAAATGTCTCGATTGACTTCCAAGCAATAACAAAAGTGTCTAATCTGTATGTGCTCTAAAAAAAAAATATCATGGCATTCTCACATCGAAATATAAATCATTTTCTTAATCAATTGAGGAATTAAAAAAGTCATATCGCCTCAATTTTCTTTTTTTTTTTTTTTTTTTGATTTCGGGTGGAATAACAAATTTTACAAAAATTCATATGGAAAAGAAGTGACAGGTGCCGGAGGCAGGAGCGACGCGCCTTTATTGGAAGAAGAAGTAGAAGAACAACAACAGCAATGATCGAACTCCCCACTTTCCAACTTCCTTAATCTCCCCTGCCACCTCCTCTAACTTCCAACTTCCAACTTCCATCTTTCCAATTCCACCAACTTCCCTGCCTCCCTCCCTCCCTCCCTCCGATCTCTTCTCCGCCCCGCCGTCTCCCTCGATCCACGCTCTCCGATCGAGTATTCGATCCGCCGCCGGCGAACACCCCCCCCCCCGGCCGGACTTAGGGTTCCCGTTTCTCCGCCGGCCGCGTCGGGTATCAGGTTCGAATTCGCCGCAGCTTGATCTGGGTCCGTTCAAAATCCGAGCTTTTCCCGGTTTTCTATCGCCGCGGGTTCGTTTGGTGTTTTATAGCTTAATGGGTAGTTTTCTTTGGGTCTGATTCGGCGCTAGATTTCCCGTTTGTGGGAATGTTTGGGTGGGGTGGAGTTGATTGGTTTTTGGGTTAACTTTGGGGGTTTGAGATTGGATGTGAATCGCCTTGTCGAATGTTTTGATAGGATTCGTGCCGAGGCAAGGACAGCTATGATTTGAGGGTTGGAGTGGCGAGATGAACGTTGGCCATGCCTCGGTTCACCCAGTGGAGGATCCCCCTACGACGGAGGGCGCAAATGGGCCGAGAGTAAGGATGAAGGATAGACAGGGTATGCCTGCTACGCTCGGCGGGCTCGCCTTGCGCTTTTTCCAGTTTGTGTTTGCAGCTGCTGCGCTCTGTGTTATGGCCACTACCAGTGATTTCCCCTCTGTGACGGCCTTCTGGTATTACTTTGCAACCTGCATCTGAATAGTCTTTAGAATCATTATCCATTTCTATTTGTATGTCAATCATGTATATGCTTGTTCACGTGGACTTTTCTGTTATGGCCAGTGCTTATTGCATTATTCGAGAAAATTGTTAGTTTTGGTTTGTCGACGAGTCTCTAAGAGTTTGAATTTTGCTGCTCATGGAAGCAAAGCGTAGGTGTTAGGGCAAGGGCAATACTTGACAGAAAGAGCACATTGGCATGTTTTTAAACTTGGAATGGTTAATATTTTACTCTTATACGATCTCTTCTTTATAACTTCATACTTAGTGAGGGATACGCACAATCTGTGAAGTTCGAGTTGCAGTTGCTATAAAAAGCATAAAAATAGATAAACTCAAGAGATTTTTTGAGAAAGAACCAGGCTTATAGAATGCATATGAAGAAACCGTAAAGCACATCGTTTTCTATTGTGGTCTTTGTGCAACAACTAGGAAAAAATGGAATTGATCGTTCTAAACTCAAATTAAGTTTAGAGACTTCCATCACAGACGTTGCAATGTATGAGTGTTATTTAATCTTGGATCCAGTATTTTGCTCTCTGTGCCAGGATGGTCATTCTCTTTCCAGATCCCTTGGTCTAGTACTGGCAGACTCTCGGTTTCAAGGAATATATTTATTTGTGACATCATGAATTATTGGCATAGTTTACTAGGTCGGATCAACAGCAGAGGCTATAAGGTAGTTTTCTTGGTATTTTTCAGCCTTAGGTCTAGTTTGGTAAATTTTATTAAAGATGATGAGGATAGAATGGAAGGAATTGGAAGATATAAGAAAAAAAGTTGCAAATTCTTTTTTTTTTTTTAACCCCAAAAAGAAACTTGCAAATTGAAGCCTCAGCTCTGTTTATAAAATTACCATGATGGTTACATTTTTCTCATTCATTCTCACCTTTCCTCATATTAGTGAAAAAGAGGTAATGGAGCACTTTTCATTCCAATTCTCAATTTCCATTCCCCCCATTCCAAGCTAGAAAATTTCGTTAGTAAAGGTAACAAGGATCTCATTCCCTATCCACTGGCTCCATTCTTGGTAACCAAATGGGGCCTTTTACGCTAAGTAACTTCCAAAAGTTTAGGAACGAATTGCCATGGAATGCATCTACTGGACCTTGCCATTCTTATCCTTTACTAGCACCATCATGCATGATCTTCGTTATTCTTTTAAGATAGTTTACACTATGCTCCCTTTGATTCTATGCATATATTTATTTAGTTTATTGGATAAAGGTTTTTGTTTGTGACAGTACAGCGAAAAGGAATGTAACATACTTATCTGAAATTGTATCTTTGTTGCCATGGCAACATTAAGATTGCAATGTTGATGATTGGGTTGGGCTAACATAGTCTGGCTTGAACTTGTTTAACTGTCATGCATAGCTGGTTAGATCATAAAGAGTCTTTGAGAAATAATTGATCGTTTCATAACCTATGCCTGGTTTGCATATGCTCAACCTTCACTGAGCCTTTGATTGGTTCTTGTGCTTATAAGGCTTTGAGAATTTTGTGAGAGATGCCTGCATCCAATGTTATAAATTTTCTATGTCTACTATTTACTCTATTCTAGTACTTGTTGGTGGGTTGACTAAATAATATTCGTTACCTGGCCCTATTCATCTGTTTATAACTTTATCCACTTAAGTTTTTGTTATCTGTTGTATCAGCTATCTTGTAGCAGCTTCCGGTTTACAGAGCATATGGAGTTTTTCATTGGCTGTTGTGGACATATATGCCCTTCTAGTGGGGCGCTCGCTGCAGAATTATCGAGTGGTGCTGTTCTTTGCCATGGGTGATGGGGTAAGATATGTATACCAAGTAGTTTCATGGACAAATGCAGAGGATCCTCTTTTGATCTGATATATGCATTTTACTTTCTTTATGCTTTCCCTTAAGATGAATTCTTATTGTCCACTAATGTTGGGGTGCAATAACATTAGTGCATTTCAAGTAGTTTCCTTCCCACCTGCTGACATCTTGTTTGCCTTTATTGAATGCAAAATTTGTGGTAGAATACTTGCAGATGCAATTCATTCCATGGTTAGGTTTACTGCCCTTGATTTTATCTGTCAGATGACCATAAGTTGTCTCATTCCTGCTGCCCCGTTCCATCTCTT
Source organism: Eucalyptus victrix (assembly GCA_016097545.1). Classification (NCBI taxonomy): domain Eukaryota; kingdom Viridiplantae; phylum Streptophyta; class Magnoliopsida; order Myrtales; family Myrtaceae; genus Eucalyptus; species Eucalyptus victrix. Next base: position 34,465,570 of record CM027844.1, read on the forward strand.
CTTCTCTCCTCTCCTCCTCTTTCCTGCATACTTGTTTCTTAGGATATAGCTTAAGTGGATGATCTCTCTCTCTCTCCCCCCACTCTCTCCCTCCCCCCCCCTGTGCGTGTTTCTTTTTCTTTGGTTCCGTTGGGGGAGGACAGAGAGCAGTTGATATACTTGCAATGTGATTATAGGTTAGCTTAATTGTAAGGCTGTAGTTGTTACCACTAGATGAAATGTTAATATGTTGTTGAACTGACATTGTAAGTGTCTGAAAGGGAACTGACTGTGAGGAACTGAACGTAGCCTTTATCCCATCTATCCCAGAGGATGTTTCAAAGTTACTTTACAAACATTAGTCTGCTGGTTGTCTCTGGGACATTAGTTTGCTTGAGTGACTTCTTCTTCTTCTTTTTTTAAGTGTTTGTATTGGATGATGAAGTAGAAATCTTGAAACTCATATATTGGAATCAGTTTTGGCGTCCCAAACCTCCTGTGGAGCAATTTATGGCTTCAACACTTAAGGAGGCTCAGTTGAATGTCTTAACCTCCATTGGTTGGAACATAGAGAAAATCTGATTCCTAGTTCAACCTCCAAAATTAGGTCATTTTCAGCAATCCTTGCAGGAGCTTCAGGCTTGACTTGAGTTCCACTATTTTTCTTTTCTGGCCAAGGACAAACACTTGATTTTCAAAGAAATAATTCATAGGATTAGGTTTTTAGTATTCTGAGTTCCTCAATGTAAGAATCCTCATGGGAGTTTGTCACCTTTAAGTCATTATGCTTTTGAAAATCGTTGATATGTTATCGTTGGTGGAAAGTCGTTCGACCTAGTAAAGACGTGTTTTGCATAAGCATGTGACTTTTTGACCTCGTTAAAGGTCTAAGAGTAAGTCGAAATTTGACAGAGCCAATGAGTGGAGCCCTATTCCATTAAGAAAGTTAAAACCTAGATTGCATTTCTCATATGACAATCTTAATCTGCAATTGCACCTTTTTATATCATGCTTGATGCTGGTCAAATGTTTGATGTCTAGATTCTGAATGTTGAGTTTGTGTTTGTCATAATCATACTATAGGTAACTTGTCTTCAGAGAGAATTCTAAGATTGTTTGCGTTTGTGTGCATTTGTGTAACACTTGCAGATCACTTCCACTCTCACATTTGCAGCAGCATGTGCATCGGCAGGCATTACAGTCCTCATCGACAATGATCTCTCTAGCTGTTCCCAGAACCACTGTGTGCAGTTTGAAACTGCCACGGCGATGGCATTCATTAGTTGGTTTGTTGCTTTGCCATCTTTTCTTTTCAATTTTTGGTCGCTGGCGTCCCGTGAAGATGTAGCAAGGCAGGACTAAGGGGGAGTCAGCTGGAAAATCCGTCTTGGCTTTAAAGAGCCTTTCTGGTGTGCCATAATTTTTTTTTCCCCTCGATACCTCAAAGGCATGGATTTGCTCGAGTGGTGTCTTGTGTGAATAGGACTGTAAAGTAGGGCAAGGTTAGTCTTGACGATGTAGTGTGAATTGGTCGGATGAGCCTCATAACAGCACTCGACACTGGGAGGGTTTTCTTTTTGCTTTCTATTGGATTCGCAAATGCTGGTTTTATGTACTTATGTAGGTGTGAAGGCATTGTGTAACAGAATGGCGGCAGGATACGAAGGTCTCAATGCACATTGAGTTTTGATGATATATGTTTGTATTAGATGCAACCCCTACATTTGCGATACAGGACAGAGGAACATGCTATGATTTTCCGCTCCCTAAAGCCTGAAAGAAATCTTGATTCCCTCACATAATTATAATGCCCTTGGAGCTGCGTGAGGCATATTATCGACACAACCTAATCTACCGTACTCTGTTAATCGAGGACATTATTGTTCCACACTGAAAACATGAAGGTTCGGACATCGTGGAGGATGTCCTTTGATGGGTGAGAAATGAGGGCGTTTATAAAATGGCGAATACTAAGTACTTCAAGGAAAACTCGGACCCGAAAACTTCAGGCATGTCGGGCACCCACAGGGATAAAAAAGCTCACGTGCTGCCGTCGTGAATAGTCTTTAGTAAGACTGAGAAATCTACATCAGGAGAGGAGCTACCAAGCTGCTAAACCCCGAAATATGCGTAAGCCTCACATCGTTACACACCCTTCCGTCTCTTGTTGCTTTCTGGAAGGAACTGACGGATTCTCCTTCTCAATCATCCGATCAAACAGAAGCAGATTCTCTTGTTCTCAAAAAGAAAGCAAGCACTGCTGCCAACCCATTGCATGGCTCTTTTAGGGGAGACAGGCGCAAACAAGGTTGATGCATCTTACTCCTGTCTTGGTTTTATCATTAGTTGAGGCGAATTCGAAGTTGTTCAAATTGCATAAAATATCGAGCCGACTAATTGATTCTTTATGACGTACTTCATTTATTTTTGGACAGATGAGAAATGGAACGAAGCCTCTACGAACAAATTCTGGGAGTTATGACTGAAACTCTAAGCTCGTATTGGTTATGAGTCAAGAATGGGACAGTATAATTCAAATCACTACTCGCAAACCCAAAATGTTCATCACTTACTGACAGGAGAAAAAGGGGATGGCGCAGCTGCTGAATCTGCAAAAGGTGCCGCATCTTCAAAACAGAAGCTAATTTAACCTATTGCATATGCAGCTCAGAAAGAGAACTGGACAACTACATCATCAGAAGAAAGCAAAATTGGGGGAGAGAGAGAGAGAGAGAGAGAGAGAGAGAGAGTATATCAGAAGAGAGGGGCACTAATGTAACAAGGTGAGAAGACAAAAATACAAACCTAAGACAATAGGAGCCATAACACTGTTCACATATTCCTAATTTTCCCAGAACACCACTCAGATCTCAAGTTCTTTCAATTTCTGTACTACCTCAGATTCTTGCTGCTGCTTGGCAGTTGCACTCTTCCTCTCGTCCATAACAGGAAGAGACACATCACTTGAAACAAGAGAATTGAGAAGAGGAGGTTCTTTGTAGACTGTAGGAGGAATATCCTTCCGGGCTGGTGGTGCAGCGTACACAGGCACAGCTTGTCTGGTACAGACAGGTGGAGCGACTCCCGCAGGTGATGCCTGCATTAATGGAGGCTGCAACCTCACTGAAGGCTGTGGATGGAGAGGAGCAGCATATACAGGTGATACAGTTCTTATTGTCACTGGAGGTGCAATACCACGGCATGGTGCTCTAAACTGCAGAATGGGGACGTAAGGAGCAGCTCCAGCAGCTGGGAACTTCTGTGGGTGGGCTCCACGAGATTCTGCAGATGGAGACCTTGGGACTGACAATGGCTTATCATTTGTGGACATTGGCGAAGGTCTGACTCGAGAAGTTGTTTTTTGGAATAGAGGAAGGATCTTTGATGTGGTGACGGGTTGAAGTTGTGGGCTAGTTGATCTTAGATTTTGAATCTGAAACTTCTTTGCGAACAGTATCGTGCCGCTGGGGGAGTTAGCCAATGCTACCTTCTCCTTCAAACGATAGTTTTGTAAAGCTCGTGCAATTGTTATCTGCTCCAGTTCATCATTGTTCTCTGGCTCAGATGATGTACTAGCAGTTTCTTTCGACACTGCATAAAAATTGAAAAGTCAATACCATTCAAATATCAGAGACGAAGTCATCCACACATGCAGCTGCAATGGATGTTACTCTAAAAGACTTGGACATATGGAACCATATCAGGTGGAAGCCTAGCACTTAACAAAAATATAGGAATTGACACTATTGCAAGAAGGGAAAGAAGTTGGTGAGCTTCCGCTAGAGGAAAGATGAGACGCAACCCATAAATAAACATGCTCAATGTAAATTGAAGATTAGGATCTGTGACAGAAAAAACAACCGCAGATATTTCCATACAACATGAAGGACTCATGCGGAAATGCTAACAGCTTTTTGCCTGCATTCACCACATTTAAGCATCCTATGTGCCTTAAGCTAGATAAATCACTTCAATCTAAACAACCCCAGTCTTAACCCCTAATAAAGTGTACTCAAAATAGGTTCTGTCATCACTTCAGTCCAAAATAACCCCTCTCTCGACCACAAACAGAATGTAATGCAGGTTTTTTTTTTTTTTTTTTTTCCTTTAAACAGATAAATGCAACACAACTCTACTCGCCATTCTTATGGCCCTTGAACAATTGTGCTTCAGCCATAAAGATGATGTTGTAAGACAACATAACAATCATGATAAACTAAGATACACAGAAATTGGGAATATGACACCACCACACACAACACTATTTAGTTTTAAATCTTCTTAGGAAACCCATGGAACCTACCTTTCCCTAAGAGAGATTCAACAGGATAGAAAAGAAAAAAACCAGAGGCAGTGTTTAGACCTTTTCTTTTACCAGCATAGCACACAATTATCGCATGATATTTAAAACTTAAATAATAAAATTTAGAATAGCTTACATTGCTTCAGAGACGACCAAGCTGCCATTGCTGCATTCTTTTCTGCTTGTTTCTTCGTCTTGGCAGGTACTCCAGTGAAAATGATTCCAGCTAACTCTACCGTGCCTGTAAACACAGGCAGGTGGCCCAGGCCTGATCGAAATGTTGAGTAATGTGGCAATGGAGCTCCAACTCTCTGTGCAATCTCCTGTAAGAGGTTTTTATAAACCCCCGTCTCATCCTAACAATGGAAAACACCAATGAATTAAGAAAGGAACACCTGTCCTGCAATAGTAGATATCCTAACAAGTAGAGGTGATCAACAAGAAGGCAGCCTGCCCAAGCCTGTAGAAGCCCACAAGGTAAATGGACGGGCTCGGGCAAAGGCCTTACATGAGAAAGACTTGCCCGAAAATTGCTTTATAAATTTTTTAGTATGGGGAGGCTTGGGAAGTATATTAGGAGAGACCTTCGGGCCGGCCTGAGCCTACCTAGCAATGACCTCTGCTAAGAAGTCTAATCCTAAACAAAATACTAATGATGCTGACAAAAAGCAAACAGAAGGTGTCGCCACTTAAGAGCAATTACCATTGAACCACATATCAACAAACGCATCATTTGATTATCCGACTCTATGTTTGAGAATGTAGAAAGAAAAGATTGCCTATGAAACTGTAATGCTCGGATAAAGAAAAGAAACTCAAATGTAATATGAAATTCGGAACCATCAGAAAGCAGAAACCACAATGCTCACAGTTCTCCAAGAATCCTCACCCCCAACTCTTTTCAGTTATCATCTTAGGCTCTTTATTGCGCCGGCTCCTAAATCTCCCCCAAAACATGAACCAGCAAGACCCCTATCTTGAATTTGCCCAATTTAACTCTCGCAAACATCTTAAAAGTAACGCTCGGTGAAGCATTGTGATGGGCATCGGCATGATTGGCTAATAAGCAAGAATCAAGCACTCTTGACACTTTTACTCTTCATAAAATCAGAAATTTCTTAGTTTAGCTCCAAAGTTCAGGTCCGCTCGATCGAGATGATACAGAAACCAGAAGAAAGCAGAAAGAAATCGACTTTACTTGGATCCATTTTCCCAATGACCGACTCCACCAGCAAACATCGTGATAGAAGCTGAAATTGCCTAAAACACACGCGCACATACACCGTGGATTCAACACTCGAGCACGTCAGAGACGCACGAGCCGCCATAACCGGCGCATCAAAACGGCACTACGGACGGTTCGAGACCTAATAATCAGAGAGAAACCGACATCTAGTAGAGGTACTCGAAAACGGAATGCTCGCACCGGCAGAAACCAAAAGCATCGCCCGAATCGAACATCGCAGCCGCCACACAGAAGCGCATTGAAGCGGGGAAACAGCGGGAAACGGGGCGATCGGGAAGGAGAGAGCTCACGAGGATTCGGGAGGCGAGGGAGTGGGAAGGGCCGCGCGTGGCGAGGGAGTGGAGGGCGACCTCGGCGGCGGAGTGCTCGGCCTGGCGGAGGGTGGAGCAGTAGCTGGGGCTCTCGAAGGACTCGCCGTTGAAGTTCACGACGGCCTTGAACCGGGGCGCGTGGTCGGGGCCCTCCCGGATGCACGCGTAGGAGGGCAGGTTGAAGCAGCTCCGCTGCGCCAGCTCCTGCAGCTGGTTCTTGTACATGTCTCCTCCCCCTTCTTCTCCACCGCCGCCACCGCCGCCGCCGCTTCTTCTCGGAGTCGAGTCAATTCCTCTCCCGCTTCACGAGCTCCGATCCCGGCTCGAGAGCATCCGGCCGCGAGCGAATCGAGGCACCGGGCCCGGTCCCGGCGAACGGCGGGGCGAAGGCTCGCCGGAGATCGGGGGTTTCCGGCCTAGGGTTTTGCCCTGCTCGCGCCGGTCGTAGGGCGGAAGGAGACGCGTTCGATCCTCTTCGGGGCCGAGAGAGAGCGAAGACTGAAGACCAGAAGCGGAACGAAGGAGAGAGATAGAGGGAGATGTGTGAAATTATGAATGGGGCATTTTTATTTTTATTATTTTATTTTTATTTTATTTTTGTGATTTCTTAATTTCGAGACTATCAATAAATATTTATATATATTATGTGTGTGTGTGGGTGCTTTTAGTTTTGTGGATGGGAAGTCAACGGAAATTTCGGCTGCATGGATGCGATCTTTTCCAGAATTTTCTCACAGCTTTATTTTTTATTTAATTAAATATATTTTCGTCTCTCTTTTTTCCTCCTCCGCTCATTTTTTATTTTTAAATTTTTTATTTGGGACATGAAATTCGATGGGATTTGACGAGTCATACTTCATAAAATATCGTCCTCGACCTAGACTGAAAAACGCACGGATGTGCATATGGTACCTAATATCGCTTCCTATATTGAAGTTCGATGGAGATTTTCTACACCAACAATTATGAAAAATTATATCTTTTTTATTTCATTAGTGGAAAAGAACGAAAGTCTACAGTTTGTTACATTGATATCTTGAAGGCCAGGATCACTTTTCCAAATAATGAAGTATGTGATTCGATACAAGCCATAAAAGATTGCGCAAATTCCACTTTATCATCTATGAAAGGCATTTGGCTAATAATGACATTTTCACTCTTTTCGAATATGATGCGGATTGCTTGGTCAAGTCTAGACATGCCCTAATAGTCTTTTATTTTTTGCTTTTTAATTAATTCAAATCATGTGTAATAGATAGTCTTGAACTTTTTTTTTACCCTATAATACCTTAATATTTCGTAATATTATAATCTTGTCATGTTGATATACATATCATATTCTTTTCTTTTCTTATAATTTTTTATGCACAGATAATGTCTTATATTGTGACAAGAAAGCAAAAAGTGGTGTTTTATTTTCACCGAAGTATTAAACAAAATGTACTCTTAATTTGCACATGATTTCTCCCCAACAATTCTAATTTAGGTTGATAAAAATCAGATGATGAATTGTAGTGAAACTCCAAACATTTCTCTTAAAAATCATGATACCTAAAAATAGTGCAATGGCCCGGAAAAGTATCGAGACCGTTTTCATGACATTTGTGAGCAATTTTATGATAAAAGAGATTAAAGATATAGCGTTGCCAGGTTCAACGTACAATCAAGGCATTGCATATTTTTATGTTAGCAACATATATGATGAATTGACGACAGCCCTCAAGGTTTTGTGCACCAACATCAACTCAATTCATTATCGTGACAATGAGAAAGTATCCTACTAATTTCCACAACTCACTAACATAATCGTTCCCTTTTTTCGTTCCCTTTTCTTTTTCAAAGTCATTTTCAAGTATCTTATACATGGCTTGTGGGAATTTCCATTTTTATAACTAGGCTTAGGCAAGAGTCTTTACATTGAAAACAAGTAGACAACACTTTAAGACTCCAATATCTTAATCAAATTGTTTCGAAATATTAACTAATTTGATGGCTAATTTGATATAACCGCAATCTTTGAAAGTTTGTTATCGGCATTAAGAAATTGAGCTTCTTTATACACCAAACGCCTTAATCTTTAGAAACGTATGATCAACCACTTCAAAGTTGGCCCAAATCATTTTTAACGTGATGGAAAACCAAAACGCGAGTTGTGAAAAGGATTTTAAACCAAACCATTTTCATTAATGCGAGAAAAGTTAGTCACGAAAGAAATATCGTCAATGAAATAGAAATCTGTAACCCCATGCGCGGGCTAACGTGAAATGACGAGAAGACCCTCCTCTTTCTGGTCGGACTTTCACTGGTTATTCAATGCGATGTGAAGTTCTTTTAATTTTTTTTTTTTTTTTTTTTGGGGAGGTGGCTTTAGTAGTCAATTAGGCATTTAATGAGAGTGAACAGAGCAAAATTAAAGCGGGGGGAGCAGAGCTTTTTAAAATTTTCAACCTCCAGATATGATGAAAACTTTGACCGACCAAAATCACGAGAATACCACTGCTGGGGGGTGGGGGGGTCTTTCATTGAAACTTCCGTTTGACCGAAAATGATCAAAAGTGCCTCCCCCGGGGGGCAGATCAGATCGGAAGGCAAGCCGCGGCTTTGCGACTTTAGGAATAGCGATCTCTGCTCTTTAGTCTTCTCCCTCCATTAAAAGCAGATTCCCTGACCCAACGCCCCATTTTTAAATCAATGACAATGAGGCAAACGTGTGCTGCTTGTACACAGAGAGAGAAGGAGAGGAAGTGATTAATGACATGGAGGAAATGCGCGTTTCTTATGGATGTACACATTGATGTGAAATCTGGCATATTGTCCGGGTTTTATTTAAGGGGGGCGTTGAAGTTCGCTATGCTTTCGCGCGCGCATTCCGATGTACATTTTCGGTTACAATTTGATTCCTCTCTATAAGTATCCCGTAATCATCGCGTGGTGATTTGATTTCTCTCGATAGGTATCCCGTAATCATCGCACGGTGATAAACATTGTTATGTACCGATGATGCATTCATTTCATGCGGGTTGGATTTCGTTCTCATTTTCTGTTTCTATGGTAAGGCAAAATTTAGTATTTAATTCCTAGGCTCTCTTGTTTGGTCTAGCCATATATATGAAGGGAATATTTAGAAAGGAAAAATGATTATGTGACATTCAATCTATTATAAGAATAACAGTTCGCTTTGAATTATAAAAAAATCAACTAACAAATAATTATAAATTATTTTGGGGTCTACTATTTTATAGAAAGAGAAGGAGAGAAAGTGATTAATAATAACATGGAAAAAATATGGGATTTTAATCGATGTACTTTGATGCGAAACACGACATATTGTACTTAAGGAGACAATGAACGCTTTGCTTTCACGCATTTTGATGTACATTTTCGGTTACAATTTAAATTTTCTTGACAAGTGTCACGTAATTATTGCACGGTGATAATATTGTCATCTACTGATGATGCGTTCATTTCACGCGAAAGGGATTCTTTTTTTTTTTTTTTTTCTTTTTTTGGTCATTGAGGAAGTTTTGCTAGTCACTTTCAGGCTCTCCCATCATGGTCTAATCCTCCATATAAAGGGAACATCTGCAAAGTTAGCACCCGCCCTTCAAATTATACGAGGTCCCCCTAACGAAGATTTAATTATCGCAACTATTCCCTCCTCGACGAGAGCAAATGAAATTACAGTAGCGAAGAAATCAAACTAAGAGTAGCGTGGAGCTTGGCCGATTATGCTACTTGGTTAGTGACCACAAAACCATCACTCCATCTCCTATCTAATCCTGAATTCAGTGAATTAGGCGATGGATGGAGTAACGCTAGTATTTGCATTACCGGGATTGATCAAATTAAGACAATCGCGCTGGGCAAAACTTGTGCCGTTCCTGTCGTGCCGTGAACTCCATACAAACCTAGGCCAAATCACGACTTTTTTTTTTATCACATCATCCATAGAACGAGCCAATTCCCTCCATTTTCATCTTCAATGAAAGAGGATGGGCTTCACTTGAATGAATAGACCGAGCCTGTGAGCTAACCCATTGGGCTTCTGTCAGCAGACAATCCGGCCCATTCACGTGTCAGCACCAGGACTGCCTTGGTCCATTTCATCCTTTGTTAGTAAGCTTGCTTAGACCGAGCCCATTGCATTTTACGTACATAACAACCAATCTAAACCTGAAAAGCAAAAAAAAAAAAAAGAGAGAGAGAATAAACTCGAGGATTGTGATATAATCCTTGAGATCGTGCCCTAAAATGAAAGAGGCATTGCTTATCAATTTTAATTCCAATCATCAATGGTAAAGGAGTTTTAAAATTAATCTATCATAGGGCTCCACGCGATAATGTGACATTAAGCCGATGAAACTATATTATTTTGAATATTATCCAAGCCCGACCGATGGCATTGGATTTAGATCATATATCATTTAACCCTTGTCTATTTGGCAATCACAATGGTTCTGCCATTAATTAAAAAGTCATGCACGCACCAATCCTCAAAACGATTCGACCATTATAGAGCATTACACATTATCCAGGTGTCAAGTGTCCATAACAATGGAAATCTGTTCATGTGCATCACCAATTGCCACTACTTGTCTATTGCGACCTAACAACCTACCGAGAGAAATGCCTACGCAAGGTAGAAGAGTTCATTCAGGGAAGTCGTCGGACTTTCTAAAATCTTAGTTTGGACCATCGACACTCTTCTCCTCTTCCAATCACTGTCTTCGAGCATTGGAGAACCAACCCAAGTCCTAAATCATTGGGATCCTTAATCCGGATTTTGTGTTGCGGATGATGTTGATCGGCAAGCAAGTCTCGATTCAGTAGCAACAAGTTTTCAGCTTTGACAACAATTTAGGATCAAGATCAAACTACAGCCAGCACAATCGTCACCACGCAGATGGTACGCACTTGTTTATCACTGGATTGAAGTAGTCAAGTGCAAAAAGTGCTTATTTTGTATCAATAGACTAGAGGTATAAAAAGAAAAAATCACGTAAATGCAAACTACCTTTAATCAGGTAACTGCAACCTTTATATATATATATACACATATAACATGTAATATTTGCGCGAAGGAACAAAATCAAAGAACTCTTATCATCTACACTTTCGGACATTATAAACTGCAATCATCCATAATATCTTTGCCAAAAAGCGAAGAGGACCGCAATTCCTCCGAGAATCACGCGTGAAATTCAAAACAAAGAGGTCACTTCAACGCTATTTCCAGTTCATTTAGAATCCATTTCCCGCGTGAAATTCAAAACAAAGAGGTCACTTCAACGCTATTTACGAGAAACCAGTTCATTTATTCTTTTTTTGTTTCTTTTAATTTTTTAAACATTTTTATTTTATTTTTTATTTTTTCCTTTCTTTTTACATCATCCGTTTCCCATCATCCAAAACACAGAAGAATATTTCTTTTCCCCCTACAAAATTTGAAGCGGCCATTTATCCATCCAAACACACTCAAACGACCCGTCGACTTCACGAATAAGCCAAAAATATTACCGTAATTGGAAAAAGAACTACATAAAAATTTTCGGGGAAAATTGGAAAATCGGAGAGTAACCGCGAACTTGACTCTTCGACCGGCGAGGACCGTACTAAACAAAAAAGAAGAACATAAAAGACGAGGGAGGGGCACGTTCGGCATTTCGCAGCGGGGAAATGCTTCCGGAAGAGTCGCTGTCGCTCCAACCGCGGCCGCTGCTTTCGCCGGTTTTGGGGGGGGCCCCACCTGCCGCATCGAATCGGAAACCCCCGCCACGAACAGCGGTGGAGGAGCGAGGCGTCCCATGTCCCCGGTTTGATTACCGTTATGCCCTCGCCACGTCCTTCTGGAAAATTCCAAAAGTCCGAAGAACGAGAAATCGAAGGAGATTTTCTTCGCTCGTTAATTTTCAGAGTCGGGAATTAGAGCCCGTCATGCCGTGTACATTAAAAATCCATTAAAAAAAACTCACCCAAAAAGGGGAAAATTAGAAATTCAAAAAAAAAAAAGGGAGGAAAACAATCCCCTCCGAAATTCAATCCTGGAAGCCGGTTTTAGCCCAGATGGCGTTCCGGACCCTGCTCAAGTCCCTCCCCTTCAGCGTCACCGAGGACGACGACGCCATCCTCCTCGTCCTAGCCACCAGCTCGTGCGGCGGCACCCACCCCCTAATCCTCCTCCTCCCTCCATTCCCGCCGCGGCCCTCGTCCTCTTCCTCTCCCTCGTCGCCGTCGCCGTCGCCGTCGCCGTCCTCGTCGAAGAAGTCGTTCTCCAGGCTGTCCCGCTGCCAGTTCTCCCTGTACTCCTCCGGCAGGATCTTCGACCAGTCCGGCACGTTCACCGGCAGCGACAACGCCTGCCCCGCGCCCGCTCCCGCCCCGCCGGGGCGTCTTGTGGCGGCCGGCTTCTTGGGGATCCTGGTGGTGCTGGTGGGAGCGGATCGGTCGCGCAGATCGGGGGAGCCGGAGTGGGGGGAGTTGTAGAAGAGGTCGGACTCGTCGAGTTCGAAGGAGGAGGAGGAGGAGGAGGAGGGGCCGCGGGACATGGAGGCGGCGAGGTCGGCGTCGAGGAACCGGTAGCTCGGCCGGAAAATGTAGTTTCTGGCGGTCGCCATTGAAGAAGAATCTGAAGAAGATATAGAGCGAGAGAGCAAGAGCCGAGAGCAAGCGAAGTTCAGTTACTCTATCTCGTTTATCCTCCTCGTTCGGGGATTTTCCTATGGTTGCATGGTCGTTTCGACGAGACTGAAGAATGCGTTTCGTCGTTCCGGTTTTGGTTTTTCGAGTTTCTTAAGGAACGATCCGGGAGGTGGTTTTTTATAGAGTTTTCTGGAGTTCGAGCGGATAAGGCCGGCTTCATTTTTTTTTTCTCTCTTTTGGTGTTCCTCTTTATCCTCCCGGTCCCCTCGAAATTACAGGGATGCCCTGCAGCTGGGGCCGCCACGTCGGATTTTCGCTTTATCCACAATCGATGCGGGCCCGCTCGATGTGACGTGGTGGCGTGGTAGAGGTCGTGCGGCGCGAGGGGGTTCGGGATGTTCGGAAGTGGTCCCGCCGCCCATCTCAGAGTGAAGGAGGCTTAAAGGCATTTCGCGAGGCTGAGGCCGGAGCCCTCGTGAAATAAAGCGAATTTTTCACACATCCTCAAATTGGAAATGAATTTCATCTTTGTAGAAATTAGACTTGTCAAAATGGCTATTGATGTTAAATATATCATAAAAAATAAATTATATCTAGTAAATGAATTATAAATGAGTTTGAACATAAAAATAGAAGGGAAAAAAAGTAACTTGTTATCTTATTTTCGCATAAAAATAATGTTTTGTCAAGTTCAAATGAACTATCATTTTCTACATGAAAAGAAAAACTTGTGAATGTAATGATAGATTAGGGCGCGTGCGGGGCCAACCTAACTATGCGATTGAATCTCTATCCATCTTCCTTTGGACGATAATCACATTATCGTCTCGAACAGCTGGGGTCAGGTAAAAGGACAAAACAAAAAAGTAAATGCCGGGGGTGGGGAGGGCATTTTGGGAAGAGGAATCAGTCTCGCCCGGTTGCGACCGCGGCGGGCGACCAATAATCGAACGGGGACAGAAGAGCCGGGCAGGCAAGGGGAGTTTCACCTGACCGACGTCTGGGGATGTGGGAGAGGATAGGCCTCTGCCGTCGCGACGCGTGTCGCCCTCGCGGATCCCCTCGATCGCCCCTCTCGAGAAAGTTCTCCAGACACGAGAGAGGGCGGGGGGCGTGATGGCACGTGAAGGAGGGCCCCGCACCGTCTGATCCATTATTGGGGTAATGCGATGAAAAGACAAAAGGGAGCGTGGCACGTGGCGGCTTTGGATTGGGATGAGGAAAACCGGGTCCATGGCGCCGCGTCCCATAGTTCTTTTTTTTTTCAACCTCTCTTTCCGTGCCGCGTGCCTTTGTTATGTGAGCGCACGGGAGTGGGGAGGGGGAAGAAGGAAAGGCGTGGGCTGCCGTCCTCGTGATCCGACTGCCGCCACAGAGGCGGCTGTCGATCGAGCGCGACTATCGACAATGAGCAATCGCTTCAATGATCCTTAACCATGGTAAAATCAATCTAAATGGTGGTTTTTGGCGTATGGTGCCGAGACCATCGTGATGGAGAGCAGAAATAGTTGGAGATGTAAATGACACCTATGCTTTTTAACCTTGTAAACAAGCGGTAGGAAGGGGAGGCGGAGAATTCAATTCCCTACTTTTTTAGGAAATATTAGATGTCGGAACGTTTAGTTTCAAGTGTGAGGTTTAACTTTCATAAGATAAAATAAAAATTTAAAAATTAAAGTATGATAGACAAAAAAAAATACGAAAATTATTATTGATCTAATTTACTCATTCCAAACCATAATGACTTTAAAGCGAGGCATTGATTGTGTTGCCGTGAACAAGGCGACATGGCGTCGGTGCTCACTGGTAAATGATGTGCAATGGTTGGTAGTTTGGCAGTCTAGGGATTCGTTAATCTTTGCCGTCAAAAATTTTGATTTTCTTTTTGGGTTTTTTAATTATTAAATCTTAGGTCCGCCGAATACTCAATAGGTTAGGAACCTAGAATTATTCTCTAGCCAATTTTATATCCAGTGTTTAACAGATAAAAAGGCAGCGCATAAATCCACCGAACAAAGATAGTGTATTTGAAAAGATCAAAGGGGTTTCTTATTCAATAATATCCCATTACACCCCAATTATTTCTTAAGCCCCCCTGTAGAAGACTCAAGTAACGTTTCGGTGGAGAGAAAATGACACAAATAATTTATGATCCTTGAATTTTTAATTTGTGCAATACAACATCTAAATTTTAACCAAATTTGTAATGTGGTTTATGAGCTTCTACTTTGTTTAATGTGATATTTGAATTTTTGGTATATGTTCAATTTTTTTCATGGGTTAGATAATTTAGGAATTAGATTGAATCCATGGATATAATAATTTATGAACAAAATTGAATGTTTATGAAAAGTTTATGGATCATATTAAATAAAATCAAAACTCATAAAAAGATCAAAACTCATAAATTACATTGTGCATTTAGTTAAAGTTTGAGGATTAAATTATATATTTGGACAAAGTTTATAAACTATTCTTGTAATTATTTCTTTGGATAATGAAAGTCAATAAGGGTGATGCAAGACACATAAGTTAATTTACATTCTCGTTTTAGGGATTATAACTTAGCCAACAATCATTTAGATGTAATCCTAGTTCACCAGTTTACTTAAACGAGTAATTTTAACTCTAGAATTATCAACGATTGTAATTGGCTATGTAAAGGATCAGAGCAGGACGACACTGGTTTTAAATGAAAATAACTATTTTTCGTATAGATTTTAACTTCCGTAATTTTCACTTCAATGCAGCCACATCACATGGTTCCTACAAAGATCGAAGCAACGCAATCTTCGTTTGCTTCATCTCACCTAATAGCGATGCTAAGCGCGAAAAGGACCAGGAGCGATTTAGCGACAACGGAGTACCGTCGGCAAGAATTATTTATTCGTGATCATGTGATGCAAAAGCGAGTAGATCAAGGCACTCGTGGCTCGACTTGAGAATCTGCATGATTACTTATCTGAAGCATAGAGACGCGTGGGGGGCGACGCTGTCTGTAGGGTTTCGCTATCTTTTGCCCAAAAGGGAAGATGCTTTCCAAAGTTTTCATGGCCCGGACAAACCATTGCAGTATTCTGCCACGTAGATGCTTCAGACTGATTTGTGATGATGACTCTCTTGTTGGTGGGGTCTTCCTTTTCTGTCGGGATCAAGGGCTTGATCGGCGTCGCGACGACATCAGTTTGGCATTAACACAAGCACCTGTCGCTCGCTGAAGCAGGAGCATCAGGGAGAGACGGGAGGTAAATTTATCTAGTTAGAGGTTGCGCCTCGATGCTGATCGAAGATGCCTCATCTCTCTCCCACATTATTGCAAACCGGTTTTGGCATATCCTTCGTTTCTCATAGCTGTCCGACTCCTTATCTGTTTTCTCTGGACATTAAAGTCTCTTCATGGTCCCTGCAACTGCCCTGCAACTGCTAGCTGCTCGAGCATCTTTCATCTAGTGGTGATGGTGCTTTGATTCCCATGTGAAGTTTCTCTTTTGGAAACTTGGGCAAACGTTTTAAGTTTTGAAACCTGAAAAGTTCCACTTATTTTTTGGAATGTAAAACTTGAAATCTACTCGTCGAACTTTTTTTCTGTTTTATTCTTAATTAAGCAAATTGAAAATAAATGCAATAACAAAAATAAAAGTTTCCCATTTATAAATAGCAACAATCCATAAAAAGATGAATATGTAAAATAAAATAAACACTAAAAAGTTCAAAGCACGTAATATAAAATCTAAATTATAGAACTCCAATCCTCAAATCATCCATGAATAATTGGAATAATGTCATGTATAGTAGATATAGACTGTACCAATAAATCGGTAAGACCGTTTAAAAAAATTATTAATTTCCCAATTACTTAATTTCCATTTGTTTAGTTATGGTTATGGGTACACTTCTTACTAGTGCCTCTGCTAAAATCCACCATCTATTTGTATCTATTATATTATATAAAAAGAAGCAAGTCTTTGTCTTTAAGAATATGTATTTATGTGCTGAATTTTACCTATATCTAATTCTTGAAATATTCCAGTTCCACCATAAAAAAAAACGAAAAAAAAAGAAAACAGAAATCCTACGTCCTTTTGTATTTCCCCCTAACGATTGAATGAGAATATCTTTTGATTTACAATAAATCACGAAATTTACTTGTGCATCAATTCAATACGAAAAGAAAACGATTAAAGTCAAATCTATCCTAATTAAACAATAACGAACATTCCTCTTCCCCATCTAACTGCAAGAAAGTGACAATCGAACTTTGATGATCGTGAGATATGATGCCCCCAGATAGTTTGCTCTTTGACCCCATCTTCCTTCTTCAGTCAAATAGTTAAAAGAATTATTCTATTTTGTTAAAATTATTTTCTTATTTGTTTTTTGTTCTTTTTGCACTTTTACATTTTTCTCCATCTGAAGCTTCGCAGTATGCTTTTCTGGTCTCGTCTACAAAACCGACACACACTATCTCTCTCTATTTACTTTACGTGGTAACGATCTAAATTAATAAAATATTAAGTACAATCAAATTACCAATGAAGGAGAAAATTACAAAGAAAGTCATAAACCTATTACAATTGTGCCAAGTTAGTCATCAATCTTATTTTTAGCCAATTGGGTCCAAATTTTTTTTACATTTGTGTCAATTTAGTTTATACGACTAATTTAGGCTAACTAGTGTTGATGCGGATGTTAGTAATTTTACGTGACGCCACTAATGTTAATGTGGATAATTTTAATAATATTTTATATTTTATATTTTATTTTTTTTTTACTTATTTATTTTCCTTTTTTATTTATTTATTTTCTTCCCCTCCTTCCTCTAGCCGGTCCTTGGCTTGGCAACCGGCAAGAGGTGAGGGTTGGTGATCAACCTTGCTAGTGATAGTGATAGCTTGCTTTGCCCAAGCCACTGCCCTCGCGGCCTCATGCGAGGACTCGAGCCTTGCCAAGGGCTAGGCTAGGCTTGCCTGAGGCTGGCGAGGTCCCTCATTGGCCCTATTTTGGTTTATCACCATTGATGACTAATTAGAGGAAGAAGGAAGGGAAGAGAAAAAGAAGAAAATAGAAAGAAATGGAAAAAAAGGAAAAAAGAAAAGAAAAAAGAAAAAAATCAAACAAATATTACTAAAATTTATTTGTGTTAGCGTCGGTGGCATCATGTATGACAACTAATGTCTACATCAGTGCTGGCTAGCTAAATTGGCTAGATGGATTGAATTTGCACAAATACAAAAACTTTATGACTTAATTGATACAATTGTAATAGGTTTAGATCTACTTAGCAAATGAAATAGAGACAAGTAGAATGATGCCACAAAGAACGTGATGTTGGATGAAATCACAATCTATTTCAATGTTCTTGGTGTGTTCATGGAAAACATCATTATGTGCAATTTGGATAACACTTCGGCTGTCGTAATAAATGATTGTTTCGCTATGATGCTGTATTCCCATGTCTTCAAGTGACCACTGAACTATAATAATTATGTTGTTGTTTTAGCAAGAGCTCAATATTCTATTCCTATACTAAAGTGAGCGACAATACTTTGTTTATTGGTACGCCATGAAATAAGTGAGCCGCCCAAAAAGAAATGGTAGCTCGTAGAGGAGTGACAATTTTGAGGGTCACCGACCTAGGCAACATTAGAATAAACTGTCAAATCTAGGTTAGAATGAGTAGAAATGTGAAGACCATGAAATAATGTACCCTTGACATAATGAAGAATTTGAAGGGCTGTAGCTAAATGAGTCGTAAGGTGTGGTCATGTATTGACTAACAATGTGAATGTCATAAGCGATGTTAGAATGGGTAATAGTGAGACATATAAGATTGCTAACCAACTATTGATAAAGTATTGGATATAAAAAAAGAGTTCCATTATTGTCATTAAATTTGGCATTGGCCTCAATAGGACTAGAAGCAATCTTGTTATGAGTGAGGCCAGCTTTAGAAATAAGATCTTAGGCATATCTTGCTTGAGAGAGATAATAACTAGTATTAGACACAAATTGCAAGCGTAGAAAATAGCTGAATTGTGCAAGATCTTTCATTTCAAATTGTTGATTGAGATAATGCTAGAGTTTTGTAATGCCATTCCAATCATTGCTAGTAATAACCACATCATCCGCATATAAAAGCAACATAATGTACCAAAGATGTATGCGCCCAGCAAAGAGAGCATGATCATAAGGCTTGAAATTAAAACCAAGATATTTCATGGTTGAGCTGAATTTGGATTGCCATACAAGGGGAGCTGGCAATTATATGGATTAATGTAATGGCACACTTTCTTAGTTGAATGAGTGTATACAGGATGAGGTACCATATAAAAGACAGAGGAATTAGAAGTACTAGATTCCCAAATAGTGGAATGATAAATGTGTTAGGTAAGAACAATGTGGATGCGGAAATGTTTCCAATAAGGCTGACTTGCATTTGAGAATTGTAGGTGCATGTCAAAGGACGGATTTTGATCAAAACATGTTAGAATTTGATGTCATTTGATTGCAACAAGTGGAGTCAAGATACCATGAATTAGAATTACCTGAAGCCATGAACAAAGCATAAAAGACAGAGAAGCTAGGAATACTAGGTTATGAAGAGTGGAATGAAAATCCTCTAACAAGAGAGTGACAAACAATACATTGAGAGAAGCCTCTAGAGTAGCAGCATTGGCAGACTGATATACATGTGAATCTCGGCTTTGGGGTTGATTGTCTTGCTTGGTAGGTTATTTAGGTCATAATCGATAACAATGGGATGCCATATGACCACTTCATAACAAAGCTTACAGAATTTATCAATTGTATGCACTTTATTGTGTTATGCACTTTATTGTGTAAAACGCAATAATAAATATGAAAAAATCAGTACCTGGAGAGTCAATATGGAGAAAAATAAAGCCAAAAATGAACTTAGAATGCCAAAATACCTTAGGAACTAGTTAGAAAGCGATCAAACTGACCAGAAATGCAATGGGATTGATTTGGCTGGTTTAATCTGAACAGATCAATGACAGTCAACAGCCAGTTAACGGTCAAAGATGACGTGGTGCTGTCGTGGTAGATGACGTCAGCATGCGTGAAGGACGGTTGGCGCACACAGGTGAGCGTAGTGGAGGAGCGTCCGATGCCGGTTGGAGGCAAAAATTTACCATATGCCTTGGCGGAGGGGTGGTAAGTCATGGTTTGGTGTTGGTTTTTGAAATACGCAGTGTAAGGCGTCTAAATCACCACTAAACAACGGCAAGATTAGAGCTCGACAGCTCTGGTCTCAATTGAAAATAAATATTTTTCGTATAGATTTTACTTTGCATAATTTTCACTTCACTGTACCCACATCACATGTCTCCTACAAAGGTTGAAGCAATGTATTCTTCGTTTGCTTCGTCTCACCAAAGAGTGATGCTCAGCGTGAAAAAGAATTAGTTTATAAGAGCAGTTTAGCAACGCGACGTAACGCGACGTGGTATCATCAGTGCCCGAAGAATTATTTATTTGTAATCATGTGATGCGAAGGTGAATGGATCAATCAAGGCACTCGTGTGTCTCGACTTGAGAATCTGCATGATTACTTATTCGAAGGACAGAGACGACTGGCTGTGGAGCTGCTTCTAGGGTTTCGCTATCTTTGCCGAAAGGGAAAAATGCTTTCAAAGCTTCGGGGCCCGTACGAACCATGCTTTATTCTGCCACGCAGATGCTTTGGACTGATTTATGATGATGATTCTCTTGGTGGGTCTTCCTTTTCAGTCAGGATCGGGACTTAAACAGCGTCCCGACGACATTACTTTGGCATTAACACAATCACTTGTCGCTCGCTGAAGGAGAAGCATTGAGAGAGAGAGAGGGAGGTAAAATGATCTATTAAGAGGCTGCGTCTCGATGCTGATCAGGAGATGCTTTATCTCTCTCCCACATTATTGCGAGCCGGTTTTAACATATCCTTCGTTTGTCATAGCTGTCAACTCCCCATCTGTTTTCCCTGGACAGTAAAGTCTCTTCATGGTGCCTGCAACAGGTAGCTGCTCGAGCATCTTTCATCGAGCGGTGATGGAGCTTTTTTGATTCCCATGTGAAAGGTTCTCTTTTGGAAACTACATCTAAGGGTAAGCGGTTCTAGATTCCACTCGAAACCTGAAATCTACTCGTTGAACCGGTTTCCCATTGTTTAAACCTGTAACCTATCATCTATACATTAGAAACTAAAATCTACCTGTCACGGACTCGGGAACCTGTCACCTAGACAATTGTGTCTAGGTCAACGCTATGATGGAAAAGAAGTCTCATGCCATCTCTAATCAGGGCGAACGCAATACCACTATTGGTGATCCAGGACCAAAATGAACAATAATCAATAAGGCCATCCGAAATCAGAGTTTACTTGTATCTGCAGATCCACAAACCAGTGTACTTAGTCTTAATTTTTGAAAGAATTGTGAAATGAGTTGGCGCAAGACAAAGTGAGACAAAAAGGAAGAGAGCGAGGGTCACAGATGAGAGATAATTGTCCAAATCAGTTGTCCAGAATCAGCATTGGAACGGTCACTTGGCATCAGTTGGCACAGTACAGCTGCCCTTCCTCTTCAGGCAAGCGCAATCGCATGTCTTAGTGAACGGCAAATTGCAGCGCAGAAGAAAGAAACGAGACAACCTCGATAATCTCTAAACTCTCTCCGTGTTCAACAATGGACATTGCAGGGACGGAGATGAAGCTGGTGTTCCTGTTGCCCGTGGGCTGTGAGAACTGCCGGCCCAACCCCTTCTTCCTCCGCGTGCACACAGTTGTCTACACAATTACTGAAATCTAATTTGGAGAGAGTTTGAGAACATAAATGTGTTCGGTGAGGACAATATGGATGTGGAAATGTTTCCTTATATGGCTAACTTGCATTAGAGAATTGTGGATGCATGTGAAAGGACGGATTTTGATTCAAACATCTTAGAATTTGATGTCATTTGATTGCAGCAAGAGAAGTTAGAATACCATGAATTAGAATTGCCAGAAGCCACAAACATAGCATAAAAGATAGATAAGCTAGAAGCATTAGATTCTCATAGAGTGGAATGAAAATTCTCTAATGAGAAAGTGACAGACAATACATTAAAAGAAGCCTCTATAGTAGCGGCTTTGGCAGATAGAGATACATGTGAATCTCGGCTTTGAAGTTGATTGTTTAACTAGGTAGGTTGTATCGATAACATTGTGATGCCATATGACCACTTTGATAACAATGCTTAGAAAATTTATCAATTATATGCATGTTACCGTGTTAAACACAGTAGATTGAACAAAAAAGAAAAAAAAATGAAGAAACTGGTCCCTAAAGAACTGATACAAAGAAAATAAGACCAAAAATGGACTTAGAACGTCCAAATGCCTTGGGAACTTATCAGAAAACGCTCGTACCGGTCAGGAATGCAACGGAATTGGTTTGACAGTCTAATTTGAACTAGTTAACGGTCAACGGTTAGATATGACGAGACACTATTGTGGTGGATGACGTCAGCATGTGCGGAGGACGGTTGGCGTGTACAGGCGCGTCCGGCGACGGTTAGAGGAAAAAATTTACCATATGCCTTGGCAAAGGGCAGTAAGTCATCGGTTGGTTTTGGTTTTTAGAAATACATGGCGGAAGGTGTCCAAATCATTACTAAATAGCGGGGGGCTCCTTGGTTTGAGACACGTCAGTGCGTGAGGCAGCTTTCGATGTCCGTTGGCTATGAAACTTTAGGATTTGGTTTGCCTAAGGGCGACAAGTTTGATGATGATATTAGTTTTCTGAAATGAATAACAAAAGTGTGTCAAATTGGAAAAGTTCAATTAAAATCTTAAATTTAGTACATTGGTACCAATTCGGCCTCTTTTGGCATTGGTACCAATTCAATCTATCCACCCAATTTATGTTGGAAATTGTTGACGTAAACGTTGGCGATTTTATGTGCCATGATTGGTGTTGATGTAGACAAATTTTATAATTTTTAATATTTTAAAGATTTTATTTTATTTTATTTTATCTTTTCTTTATTATTGTTTTTTTATCCCGACAACCCTTGCTTTATCTAGGTAAGGACTGTTGTGCCCTTGTTGGCCACACGCCCTTGCCCAAATCCTATCGAGGGCTGAAACCCTTGCTTATTGGTTGGCAAGGGCCTCATGCCCTAGTTGGTCATGGGCGAGGGTGCAAAGGCCCTCACCAACCAACTAGCGAGGGTGTCAATCCTCACTGGTTAAAGGATAAAGAAAAAAAAAGAACAAAAAAGAGAAAAAAAGGGAAAAAAATATTTTTTTGGAAAAATATTAAAAATTATAAAATTTGTCAATATCAGCGTCAGTCATATCACGTAGAACTATTGGTGCCCATGTCAATAATTTTTGGCCTAAATTGACCGGATGAACTAAATTGGTACCAATATGAAAAGAATTAGGACTAAATTAGTCAAATTGAAAGATTTATAATTGAATTGATACAAATATAATAGGTTTATGACTTTTTTGGTACCTTTCCATTGAACAACCACTAAAGGCTTCGGTTTGGTAGGGCACCAAGAGAAGTATGGTTGCTGCGGCTTGCATTGTGATGTCCATTGTGAATAAACAAGGCCAATGCGGTTGGCGTTACTATATAGACTCGATGAGTGCTTTCTCAGAAAACGATGATTTTGATACCAAATTGAGAATGATAAAGTGGAAGAGAGAATTTGGAATTTGTGTATGTATTGTTTTAATCTAGTGAAGAGGACATGAGCCTATTTATAGGTTTTATATGAAAACTAATTAAAGTAATAAAACGTTAAGTATAATCAATGAGGGCCAATGACAGGAAATAAATAGAATCATGAAGTACTCTAAATATATCTATAGCACGCATAATGGACGTTCACACTGAATTTGGACCCTTCAATTTGAAAGAACATGTCCAGATCACCGTTTTGCCAACTCCAGGGTCAATGACACGCACATTGTCACGCTTTGTCATGATAATTATGCCAATTTCACTTGTCTCTGCCCTCTCTTGTTCAGTGTCGGCAGTGTGACCCAACTCTGAGGAATCGCTACAAATATGAAATATACTTCTCGGCTAGTCAACTGTTATGTGAGGCTAAATCTTTTCACAATGCTGAATCCTATATATATGGAGAGAGTATTCTAGAAAATTTGGTGAATATTTAATTAATTTTTGTAAATATTGCATTCACATTTGAAAATTGGATGAGGGATTCACATTTTTTCCTTCTCTTTTGACGTTCTCCAAATGCAGGAATTAACTCAGCTTTCTCAAGTATAAAAATGGTAATAAACAAGCACTTCAACCAAAATTAAAACGAGTGTAGTTTAGCTTAAGATAAGCATTTTGAGTCACGACCCTAATAACATTACTTAGTTTTCTTCTCCTCTAACGTCAAATTGTCGAATGCCAATTTTTTCCTGTGTGATTAATGTTTTTTTCAAGATTATAGGGTGTGACGAGATTAGTTATTGTCCTCAATTTTTCTTTTGGGAAAATTTCAAGTTAGGGTTTAAAATGGGACATTTTTCTCAAAAAAAATGCCTAGAGTGGATATTGTCTCATAAAATGTCATGAAATGGCTAATTTAGTCTCTAATAAGGACTCTTATTCATTGGCTGCCGAATTTCTGTCAAGCAACAAGCCTGTGTTTCTCATGTGCATAAATACACGAAAGATGCATGTGATATGCAGAAATTCAATGGTCTGCAAAGTTTGGTTAGCCAATGACCTCAAGATATTTGAGATTAAATTGGCAACTTTGGGGTTATATTTGAGACAAGTTATGCTTTAGGTCCTCGTTTGAAAAAATGACCAAATTTCAGACTTTTAATTGAAAATTTTCCTTGCTTTGTTTTTGAGACAAAAAAAAAGCATTGATTAAGTATAATTTATAAAAAGTATTCAACCTTGACGGATTGATTACTCTTATAAAAAAGATAATTACTATCTAAAAATTTGCAAAATGCTGATTAGGAGAACCAAATTTTGTGTCATCAGATAAGGCTAGACCTATTTAGCGTCAGCCGCGTTACACCGGCCATGTCCTCCATCGTACAGGAGTACCCTCAAAACATGCAATAGTCAAATTAATGATTATAAGAGAAGGTAATGCTTTCTTGTCAGTTTTGCTCCTCAGGAATCATCTGACCATGCAATTCCCAAAAAGGACAATGATTATGATAACGTGTTCTGTAAACGGTAATGGTGGTCACACTTATCATGATAACCATGCTAATTTCACTTGTCTTTGTCCTCTTGTTCAGTGTTGAGGAGCTGTGACCTTAACGAATCACTACATATATGCTTCTCGACTAGTCAACTGATTTTCGAGGCTGGATCTTCCCACAATGCCGAATCTTATATATTCAGAGGGTATTCTAGGGAATTTAGTGAATATTGCATCGATTTTTGTAAATATTCCATTTACATTTGAAAATTGGTAAGGGATTCACATTTTTTTTTTCCATTCTCTTTTTGACTTTTTCCAAATGCAGGGAATTAAATCATCTCTCTCAAGTATAACAACGGTAATAAATAAGTACTTCAACCAAAATTGAAACGAGTATAGTTCAGCCTAAAATAAGCATTTCAAGTCATCACCCTAAATTTGCTACTTGGTTTTTTTCTCCTCTAACCTCAAATAGCCGAATGCTAGATTTTTCCTTTGAGATTAATGCTTATTCGAGATCATAGGGTGTGACGAGAGTTAGTTATTGTTCCAAATTTTTCTTTTTGGGAAATTTCAAATTAGGATAAAAATGGGACATTTTTACCGAGAGAGAGAGAGAGAGAGAGAGAGAGAGAGAGAGAGAGAGAGAGAGAGCGTAGAGTGGATATTGCCTCACATAAGGCATCAAGTGGCCAACTTAGTCTCTAATAAGAACTCCTATTTACTGGCTAGCCAAGTCATTGTAGGATAACAAGTCTACGTGTCTCATGTGCATAAATGCATGAAAGATGCACAAGATATGCACATGAGGTGCACAAATCTGGCTTTGTTCAAGACAAGTTTCAATTTATATAATCTTTTGAGAAAATTACCCCACTTTAGATCCATATTTTAAAAGTTCTCTTTTCTTTTTGAGACTAAAAAAAAAGACATTGATTAAGTATAATTTATAAGGAAATATTCAACCTCAACAAATTAATTTATCTTCTCGAAAAGATAATTACTATCTATTTTTTTAAAACACAAATTAGGAGAAACAAATTTTGTGCTATCTCCAAACTCTTATTTTGAGGAATATATATCTTTGCTAAAAAATGAAAGTGGATTTGCAAATTCGGCAAGGTGGTGTCAAAAAGGTCACCTTACGAAGAAGTTATTATTCTCCAAAATTATATATTTTTGCTCAGACAAGGCTATTTCCACACTTATTTAGCTTCCAATTTATCTGCAAAAATGAAATAGGATGTGCTCATGTACTCCCTAAAATGCGATTTTTGCTCGTTTTTCAAAGCGTGTCTCCATAGTCTTACTTTTGCCCATAGGTCATATCAAATGTATCGAGTTGACATAACCATCCGCTTAAGTTTTTGGCTCGAGTTTTAGTTAACTGGTCTACGAAATTTGTGGAATAGTTTGCAGATCCGGACCTCAGCCCGGGAGGCGATACCGTACAGCTAGAAATGGAAAAATCTATAAAAGAAAATGAACACCAGAAAGAACCAAAAGTTAAACGGTCGAGCTAAAACGTTAGCACGATAAATCCGGGGAAAAGCAACTTCAATAGTTCTCTTGTTGAGATATAGTTTGCTATGTCACAGGTTTACTCGCATGTTAGGTCCAGAAGTTAGGCAAGGGCTTCGGACACTCTCGAGACTTTTTGAAAAGAAGCAGCAGCCGAAGCATTCCCATTGTTAGGTGGGATAATGACATAAAATACTCTTAAATTTTGACTCAAAAGTTGAGGGACTATATAAAAAAAAATTAACAATTCATATTGTACATTGAATTAAAGTTCAAGGATTATTTAGATTAATTTTCCTTATTAATTAAAGAACTGTAATTTTCGAATCCTAGCTCTGAAAAGCGCAAAGAGCTAGAGTAATGGACAATATCTTTTAGCTAACTAAGGCCTACGCATTGCATAGAAACAGATAGCCATCAATTAGGTTGACACACCCCGGCGCTCACATCTAGTCCACAGCCGTGCCCTAGTCCCTCGAGGAGGGGACCGATTTTCCCTAGGCGGGGCATTGAAATCATAATATTTCTTCATCAGTGAAGATCGCTTTCCCATAGTTGTAATAGACGATTCAGCAAATCTAGGCTTAGAAATCGAACGAACCGCATTCATCGAGAAAAGAAGTGACGAGTGGAGGAGGGCAAGCCGCAGCATCGAGAGGAAGACAGAGCATGGACGGGCGGTCGTGCTGTGACTAGTCAAGTAGCATGGGACGTGAATTCCCTTTCGGCGTCTTGACAATGCTCGAGATATTTTGCTTGTAGGGTTTCTCTGAACGTTCCCAAGCCGATTGCTGCTTGGCAAGTGGCAACGAAAGAAACATCTCCTCCGCTCGTTGTCATGCAAAATGGGTTCGTAATACTCGATCGTGCTCCTACCCTTTTCGGGAAACAAGAGGTCTACCGACAGATAACGTAGTTACGTGGCTGGCCATTTAGCCGTCAATGTTGTTCGTGGTCTCTTCCGTTCTTCAGATACTCTCCTTTGTCTGTTCCTTGAGCTCGCGTTCCTCGATTTGAAAACTCCTCTCTCTCCAATCATCAGGCCATCTTTGCTTATAAATTCTTAGAGCAAGTTCATACCATCGGAACATCATCTTCACCATCCTTTCTCTTCTCTTTATATCTTGCCACAGCCAAAGCAAACATAGAGACAGTGAGCGAGAGAGGGAGAGAATTGCCCTAGTTTATGCCCCCAACGAGCGACATCATGCACCGAATTATGGTCCGTCATCGATTGGTGACTAAGGCGATGCTCCCGCATGCGAAGGCCGGCGCCGGGGTTGAGGTCGCGCCTTTGCAGCTGGAGCAGCCGTCGAAGTCCTCCGTCTCTCCTAAACTAGAGACAATTCGAGAGGGGAGAGCTGAAGGGTTTGATGAAGACGGCCAGTGCTGCTGAGTCGTGAGCTTGTAGTTGTGCCGACATCGTGTAGTGCGCTAATCGATTAGATGCCGCATAAGTGAAGTTTTTGAGAAATTTTACTTCTTTTTTCCGTGAATTGAGCAGCCTCGGTTAGCGTTAGGAAGGAAATGGTCTTCTTGCATTATATCGTGACCTTAAATTTCCAATGTTGATGAACCTTTTGCTCTGTCTGTCTGTATGTATATATAAGCACAGGGTTGCTTCTTTTACTGATGGACAAAAGAAGGTTTTGTTTACTCAATCGTGACATTGATCGTTCATCCAGCTATGCCTTGATTGCACGCTCCGATCTCGTCTTCGGGAGGGTAAAAAGCGAAGCGGGTCGGCCTCAAATAGGCCCAGTTGAGACTTAGTCAAGCCCTACCTATCCTGGAATAATTGAACCATGGCTACTTCGAGGAGCATACGATGATGATTGGAATCTCCGTCCTGATTGCCCAAAAATAAGCATGCCATAATCTTTGCATTTTGAGGGAAATGTTCGATTAGATAGGTTGATGGAACATGGGCCCTGTTGTTGGGATCTCCCCAAGAGGGCCAATCAGGGCCCGTGATCCTTGCTGTTATGACCCTCGTGCTAAATAGAGGGCACGTGAGCCTTTATTTAGATCTGGACCAAACAAGCCCTCAATCAAAAATACAAAAAAGAGAGCAAAAAATAGGAAATAAAAAAGTAAAAAGGAGAATTATAAAAAATTATTATTAAATTATTTTAAAATATCAACGTTAGCACAAGTTGTGCCACGTAATAAAATCAGCATTCATCTCAATAATTTCATGCCAAAATTAACTAGATGAATTCAATTAGTAAATTATTAAAAGGTTTAATATTAAGTTGATAAAATAATAATAAGTTAAGAATTTTTTGAACAATTTTCTGGTATTGGCCGCAAGTATTATATCAAAGAAAAGAAATCACTGGAAAACAGCACCGCGATCACTCAAATCTCGACGATTCCCGAGTGCATTTTAGTCTTCGAAGCGGAGCTCATAATTCAGAAAAAAAAACAGAGCACGCAAGTTAAAGGTCAACATCAACCGGTCACCTCGTGCTACGCGAACAAACGTTATAGAACGAAAACTCAAATCACGGAGGCTCGAGGAAATCGACTTATTGGAGGTGCAAGTCAGAGAATCGAGAGAGTGCTCAAATACTTGAAAACTAAAGTTCCATTTTGGCTCCTAATTTCAAATTATATCGAACATCTTATCTAATTGGTAGAGAAAAAATAGATGTCTAGCTGCAACGAACTTCATTTGATTATTCGTATGCACCGATCAATTACGAAATTCCATCTATAGCCTCGACTCACATCATAACTTGTCTGAGAGTTAGAGTCGCCTTGACTCGTTTATCTCTAGCCTTCGACTTTTCTTAAATCGGCTTCTGTTAATTCAGGGGTTTTCCGAGGTTCTCGTGGATCAACGTCACTACCCTTAATCTACCAAGACATCGACATATCATTAGTGATTTCCAAAGTGCAAACGTTACCATTGAAGGATGGAATTAAGCATTAAACATGTGACTTAAAATAGTCGTCGAAACCACCGACCATTTTAGAGTCCATCCAGGGGAAGAAAAAACATACAAATAAGTTCGCTTGGCGTCACGACACTTGGCCGTCTCTAAGCCATATCTTCAATTTACATTATTTCCTTTTCCCCCCTTTTTATTTATTATTGGAGAGAGAAAGCAACGTTAATTAAAAAAGAATGTAAATTTCTGAAAAATCATATATTATTTTGATGGTTGGTGGTCGCTGTCAAATTCAGCTATGCATTCCGACCCCCTAAAAAAATGATTTTAGACATTAGGGTTTTAAATACAGTCTAAATTGGTTGGCTGTGGCTGAATAATTTCCATCCCATTGAGGCGCATTAACTCTTATTTTATACGATTCCAGTCAAGAAAAAGGTGCATTCTATACGAGCCGTAGGCTCATAGGCTCTCTCTCTCTCTTTCCCAGTCTCTCTCTTTGGCTGATCGCCCCATCGCTTCAAGAAAATTATTGCAGTTGATTCCAGAATTTTCCAATATCGTAATTTTATGAATTAGCATAAGGGTTCGTGTGTTCCCTCGGCCATTTTGATTCGTAGACTAAAAGTTATGACCTTCACATTTATATTTTGTTAAATTTACATAAGGGTCATGTAGCGGTCTACTTTTTCTAATCAAGTCTTTGCATTGTTAACTTTTCATATTAAGTATACTTGCACAAATTTTCTACTCAA
Source organism: Eucalyptus victrix (assembly GCA_016097545.1). Taxonomy (NCBI): domain Eukaryota; kingdom Viridiplantae; phylum Streptophyta; class Magnoliopsida; order Myrtales; family Myrtaceae; genus Eucalyptus; species Eucalyptus victrix. The sequence goes on from CM027844.1 coordinate 34,495,401, forward strand.
GTCCCTCCGTCATGAGACCTACCCAAATCCACCTAATGTAGTTGTCAACGAGATTGATGAGTAACGTGGATTAAGTATTGTCTACAAGGACGTCTCTTGTATATACTCGTTGGGCGGGAGATGTCATAATTTTTGGGTTAATACCATGAAAACCCTAAACTAGTATATCCATAATAAATTTACTTAAAACTAATTTTTAACTATCAAAAACCTCAAATTCATACGCTTGTAACAAATTTATCATCAATTAATTTATATTAAATTTTATCGATAAATTATTGATTTGGAAGACACATAACAGTTGGTGAGTGTACAAATTTGGCTTTTTACCTTCTGTTTGTCACAAATGTATTAGTTTATGATTTTTCAAAGTATTAATCAAATTTAATGGAAATTAACAAATGGGGTTTCTCTAGATCCCAGTAAATTTCATTCGAAGGAGGAACAACATAAATCATGGATCAACTAAGCCCTCTCATGTGGCGCCTTTGACATTGATATTGATATTTTTATATAATATATTGTTTTTTAAATATATTTTTATGTTTTTTTTTTCTTTTCCTTTCACTTTTTTTTTTTGGGATCTAGGGATTGGCAAGGTTGCCCACTCAGGAGGGGGCTACAACGCCCTCGCTGACCACAGTGATGGCTCGCGAGCCCTTGACTAGATTTGACGAGATCATGCCCTTGGTCAATGAGGGTAGCTCCCAAAAAAAGAAAAGTGAAGAAAGGAAGAGAAAAAAAGGGGAAAAAACTTCTTTACCAAAAAAAAGGGGGAAAAAACGTGATTTCTTTAAATTAAAAATTTAACAATATCATTAAAAAATTATCTACAACAGCGTCGGCAACGCCACTTACAATGGCCAATATTTACATTAATAATTTTCGGTCAAAATTAATCAAATAGACTCAATTAGCACATATGTGAAAGATTTAGGAATGAATGAACTCAATTGAAAAATTTAAGAATGAATTGGTATACTAGTGAATAGTTTTAGAAATTTTTTGCCTCTTTTCCCATGAAAAGGGCAACAACCTATATACGACATTTGAGATAGTGGGGAACGAATATTCCGGTGGAAAGTTCTTAAATTTTCCTTCTTCTTCCATTCAAACATCATGAATGATAAAATGCCAAATCGACCCAAATTCAAGAAACAATTTCATATAACAAGCGGCTGTCATGGACGGAAGGAGTGGAATATAAACAATCAAAATGGAAGAAAATGGAATCAACGACCTTATTATTTTATTTGTTCTTCAAAGGGGGTGATGATGCAGAAGATAAGGCCGTGACGCCGAGGGGCCAAGGAATACTCAACTCTATCAAGAGGGTTTAGGTGTGAAGTACAGATAAGTTCGTCTGGCAACCCTCTGATCATTGCAATTATTGGAAGAATATTTTATTCATTTATCTATCATTTCGAAAACCGATTCATGTTTGTCTGCATGATCTGTTTGGATCGCTTTTTGATTAAATTGGGACGATTATTCCCCACTTCCTGCCTGTCCGGCCTGGAATTGAACCAACATTGGTTCCCCAAAGTTTTGTTGGCCTTTACTCTTTTGACAACGTTGCCATCTGGGCCACCTTGCCAGCTCCTTTGTGATCGCACGCATAATTCAACCAAGTACCAGTGGGGCAAAGAACAACTAATTAGAACAATATTGATCGTGTAAGGTAGATATATTGAGCGATTTCAAAAATCCTAGACAACAAAATACTGTGTAATTTGCGTTGTAGACAATTTGAATGTATCTGTACCAACAGCCAAAAACACCACGCAGATCCTCCAATCCAATGCCAAGAGAGAAGGACGTTTTTATGGTAGAGTGATCTACTCATCCTCCTTCGAATTGGTCGGCCCGATTCCTCATCGGGAGATTGGGGACAAGAGCAGTCTTGTGATTCCGGGAAGTTTACTCGTAATCTATAAATTAACTCAGGAGAGAATGAGTCATGGAAACTTATCGGAATGGGGGCCTCATTTGACAATTTCAAAAGTAGCAGCGGTTGTTATCCTTTCAGAAAACATGGTTATGTGGGGCCACCTAAAAAAGACCTAAAGAATTGGTGAAAGAGCATAATTAGCATCTATTTAAATATAAGCACAACATACTTTTATGATACATCAAGCTATCAACAATCATATGCATGTTTCTGAGATACAGATGATGCTTCATGTTACTAACACATTGGAACATGTTCATTCAGTGGTAAACCTGTGTGACGTGTTTATAAGCCTCATGTCCATGACATTAATATGGTCGACAAGCCCCTAATGTCAAGACGGTCATTTGGTTACATGTGCCGATCAATGTGTCTTTTTATATATTTTTTTCCCTTACCTTTTGTTATTGCAATGTCTCGGTGACAATATGCATTATCAAGGAAAATTACTTCCTAATCTTATCAAATGACTCAAAGCAATTCAGCTAACTTGATCTCTATATAATATATCTATGTCCACATTCAATGTTCAGTTATGTACCTTTAAAGCCTAAAAAGGTAATTACCTAACACGAGTGTCATCAATTTTTAGCTTGGCAATATTTTTTTGAGTCCATCAGTCTAATTTTGATTCTCTAAGTCATGTCATCTTTTAAATTTCATGCCTCAGGTATTTTTTCGAATCTAGTCATCTAATTCATTCAATTTCAGCTTGAAATCCTCTTATTATTACCGTCTTCTCAATCTCGTCTGAAGATTTATTTTCGCAGTCTTATCCTCCAACTCAGTGTTTTGCTGTCAAATAACGTCATCTCTCGATACTTGCTCTGTTGAATTGCTCATGGGACACAGCGTTGACAAATTTGTCGACTTTGCGAGCTCGTCTATATGAGCACATCATATCTCTACGATCTATCCACTTCAATAAATTTAAAGAGCTGGTGATGGGAGGACTCGATTGAAAATCGAGGAATTGGAGGTCTAGTGTTAATGCAAAAGAAAAAAGAAGGGGCAAATTCCAAAAGCCAATCGGAGTCGGAGGACCAAAACGAGACTTAAAACGATAACTTTTGTTTTTCACCAACAGTCATCCACAGAAATCATTGAATTCTTTAAAGGAGAAGTGGTTGAGAGCTTAAGGTCATCATGCTTTTGAATATTTTTCTAGACATTAGTAAGTGGATCGAGATGGTTTGGCTCGTTAATTCAAATCTACATTATATCCTCACATATGCCAAGTTCCTAACAAAAAAAGATAGCCAAAAAAGAAAAAAATTATAAAAAAAGACAAGAGACAAAACAGAAAAAAAGAGAAAGCTATGGCCAAAAAAATAAAAAGTGAAGGCATCTATGATAGCCGTTGAAGGACAAAGGTGGGACCAATGCCAACCTAAGAAAATCGAAATCAAACGACATGGGCGGCCAAAAACTAAGCTTAATTAATCATGTCATTAGCCACACATAATCCCTCCCTTCTTTATTCCCCAAGTCCCCTCTCCTTTCAATCTTAAATACCCTCTTTTCGCCCTACGCTTTCCCTCACTCCCACTATCTAATCAACAAGCCTAGCCAAAACCCACCCCAGCTTCTCTCGTCCAATCCATTCCCCCATCTTCCACACCACAGGAGGAAAGAGGTCAGTCTCCGATGGCAAAGGACGTCGAGGTGGCGGAGCCAGCCGAGTTTGCCGCCAAGGACTACCATGACCCGCCCCCGGCACCGCTCTTCGACGCCGAGGAGCTGACAAAGTGGTCCTTCTATAGGGCCCTCATCGCGGAGTTCATCGCCACGCTTCTCTTCCTGTACATCACGGTGCTGACGGTGATCGGGTACAAGAGCCAGACCGATCCTGTCCGCGGCACCGACTGCGACGGCGTCGGTATTCTCGGCATCGCCTGGGCCTTTGGCGGCATGATCTTCATCCTTGTTTACTGCACCGCCGGCATCTCCGGTACGACATAATCATCTTGACTCCTAATGGAACCGGATAAATTAGCAGTTTATCAGAGAAAACAAAGAAACTAAATAGCTAACAGCGGTAGATTATTTTAACTAATTAAAGTATGATTAGCAAACACCTGAGGGTGCTGTTGCATACTGGTAACAAAGCGTTCATGCCGGATGATAAAATTAAGGAGGACGGTACACTGCATGAGACTTAGGCGGCCGCGAACGATCTGATTTGGAACCAGTTTAGATAATAATCTCTCATGAATGTTGCTGACTATGCTCAGGAGGGCACATCAACCCAGCGGTGACGTTCGGGCTGTTCTTGGCGCGCAAGGTGTCGCTCATCCGGGCGGTGTTGTACATGGTCGCGCAGTGCTTGGGCGCCATCTGCGGTTGTGGGTTGGTGAAGGCCTTCCAGAAGGCATACTACACCAGGTACGGCGGTGGAGCCAACGAGGTGCAACCCGGCTACAGCAAGGGGACTGCTCTCGGCGCAGAGATCATCGGCACTTTCGTCCTGGTCTACACCGTCTTCTCTGCCACCGACCCCAAGAGAAACGCCAGAGACTCCCATGTCCCCGTAAGCGCCCTGTTAACCCTTTTTTGAGCCGTCATCGGCCATGTCCACTGTTTCTATGTTTGCGCTGACACGATCTTAGAAAAGTGTCTTCGTGTGATTTGAGTGAAATTGATGGTCTTTTTTCCTCTGTTGCTGGGTTGGTGAAATTGAAGGTGTTGGCACCACTTCCAATCGGGTTTGCTGTGTTCATGGTTCACTTGGCCACAATCCCGGTCACCGGCACCGGCATTAACCCGGCCAGAAGTTTTGGTGCTGCAGTCATGTACGGCCGTGACAAGGCCTGGGATGACCAGGTAATTCAATTTCATCTGCACCTACCACCATTACTTTTCTTCTTGGTCCCTTGATTTTGTTGGTCATGACAACTAATCTTATTAATCATGTCAATCTTGTTTGGTTTACTCAGTGGATCTTCTGGGTTGGACCTTTCCTTGGGGCAGCAGCCGCTGCATTCTACTACCAGTTCGTCCTCAGAGCAGCTGCCATCAAAGCCCTTGGATCCTTCAGGAGCAATGCTTAAATCATTAGCTCCCGTGTTGAGTTCTTTTAAAAAATGATGAAGAGGGGAAACCATGAAAAAAGAAAAAAGAAAAAAAAAAAAGAAGAATAACAGTGAAGGGGGATAAAGCATGTATCTTTTAGATCCTTTGCATGATCTCTAGCTGTTTCTTTATCCCTTTCCTGGGTTTGAGATGTAGCAAGAAATGGGCTGCAAGGAGAAAGAAAACTGTAAATAAAAATTCAATGTGGGGGGCAAGAGTCAAGAGTCAAGAGAGTGTGGTTTGGAAGTACCCATCTTCTGGTTTTCTTTTTCAAGCTTTGCTTTGTATGTATTTTATTAGAGGGTGTTGTTGTCTGCTTCTGCTGTCAAGTTTCTGTTATCCTTCTTATCTATTCTTCTTTACCCAATTGGCGTGCTTGGTGTTAATTCTATTCATATAGAGTGAATTTATGTTTTCTATCAACCATATTAATTCACCCATTCAGAGATCTTTCTTACGCACCGCTTCTCTCGTGATATACGTAATTAATTCTTTGGAAATAAGGAATGTTATTTGATTATGAACGCAAAACAGATGAATTCATCAACACGTAATGATCATCTTCTTTTGTGCCTACATTAAATGCTTCATCCGCACCAAGGAACTTCATGGGATCCAAAGAAACTGTCCCAAGAAAGCATCAAACTTGTGGGCACAATCCAAGAAAAAGAAGCAAAAGCTTCCTTGTAAGCAGCTCTGCTGTGGCCTTGGAGTCATCACGTCATCAATGAAAGTAGCCTCGTCTTTAAGCACGGTCTCATCCTCGTTCCCCGTACACAAAACCCTAGATTCGAACAACGAGATGGGTTTTATTAACATCATAACCTCATTTGATGCCAGGCGGGATAGGGTGACGGTCCTTAAAGAAATCAAAGGGGTTTGCCTTTTTGTGGTGGTGGGTTTGGAGAATAATGAGATAGAATATGCCTTTGGGTTATTCCCATCATTCAATCAGCCGTTGGGGGAAAGCATTGTAGGAGATAATTATGGACGAAAAAACTTAAAAAACCAGAAAGAAAAAAAATGAAAACGAAATGAGTTAGGTCAACAGAAAACTAGGGATTCCTCCTCTTGTTTTAATCAGAAGAAGGGTGGATGGTCCTCTTTTTCTTTAATAATGAAAGAGCAGGAATTATTAAACCTTATCTGGTCCTTATCTTGAGGGGGTGGTGTTTTCAATTGTCATTTTACAGCGAGCTGATTAGGTGAGGATTTAGTTGTCTGCTGATGCATAATCGGGATTAGTTTAATAAGTGGATGGAGAACTTTTGCTTTTCGAATATTTCTCCTTTTTTTTTTAATCGCACAGCTATGACTCCAATTCGGGCAGTAAACTTAGGTTTCAAGTTCTTATAGCTAAAGATAAGTGCAAGGTGCCTTCTTTGCTGATTGTAGTGAATTGGAAATAGGACACCCAGCTTTTCCTTTCCCCTTGCTTTGGGAGGGCACTTGAAAGTGCTTAGTTGCTATATATTATGTTAATACACAAGACCATAGATAAACCTTGGGTTAAATCCAACTCAGCCTTGAAAGGAGGTATCGATTTCATGCTAGTTTGTGACTTTCTGGTCCAGGAAATAATACTCAAATGCTGCCCACACCGATGAAAAGACAGCTTACAGCTCTAGACAAGGAAAAAGGAGAGAGACCCTAAAAATAAGATACCCCGTCTTTATCACATGAACATGACCTGGGAATCAAAAGCCATCTTTATGTCGAGTCCATTTTCCGAGAAAATTCTGGAAAGAAAAGGATGGATGGAGTAACTTTCTAGTAATCAGAAAATTCGAGATGGAAATTTTTTCATCCATAAGACAAGGGGCACACATCAACGCACCAGCACCATATTTTTCGAACAGAGACTTTCGAGCTGCATGTGTCACCGTCTTTCGACATCGTCGGCGTTTGTCGAGATTATCAGATCCACGCATTAAGGCTTTCTCCAAGCAGAAGAAATAGGATGAGTGTTGATGAACAATTTGGCGGAGAAGGAAAGAGAAAAGGGAGGGGGGGGGGGGGGGGGGTGAGGCGCAAAAATCTAGCTTGAAAGCCTACTCACAGCCTTAAAGTCTCCCACATGGGCATCCATGTATTTAACTCGTGCTATACTTTGGCATTGTTTTACGGTCACATCAGATTTGTTTAGATTCGGTATAAGAAAGATTTGACTAAAAAAATTGCGAAAGTAAAGGAACTTGATTAGATAAATAAACAAAACAAGTTACAATGCAAGTAGAATCTCTCCTTTTGAAAAACTAACTTCTCTTCTCTCGTCTCTAGTGAAGAATAAATTCTCTTATGTTTTTCTGAATTAGTTATTAGCCGTTGTTTTAATTGTACTGTTCTAAAGAAAATGGCAGGAATGAATGAACTAAATGATGCATCGCGTTACTTGAGCAAACCATTTTTTCATTTGGGATCCGTTTACTTCACAAAAAAAATTCCTTATTTTTCAGCATTTATTTCTCTTAGGAAAATGAGTAAACGGAAATGATTTTCCTAATAAGGCCTAAATTCAAGAAAATCATTTCTCTTTTGAAAGAATTAGAAAACGTTTTCCAAAATGTTTTCTTAGTCTTAGGTCCTTGGTTAATGAAACATTTATTGTTAACCATTTTTAAAATCTAGCTTTCCAGAAGTCATTCGAGGTCTAGGAAGACCTAACCAACTTTTATTTAACTTTGTTACCGACACCTTAAATTTACTAAATAGTATATGAAACTACCAACCTTTATTTAGTGAATAACCAACTTTATTCTTGATTAAGTAAAGCAATAGAAAATTTTAATTTTTCTGCAAAAAAAGTCAAATTGTGGTAGCTAACTCAAATGAAAGTTGTTAATCCGTGACTAGTCAATAACTTAATGGGAGCAAAGTTGAGAATTACTTAAATTAATGTTGGTAATTTCATCTGAGGTTGGTAATCTTCAACCATAATAGAGTAAAGGTTAAAAAAGTTGGTGAAAGATAAAAGTTTGGTAGTTAAAACAAAAATAAGTTTAGTAAGTAACACAAATGGGAGTTAGTAATTCAAAACAAATTGATAACTTAATCAGAAAAAAGATAGTGATTCATTCTAATTAATGTGAGTAATACTTAAAAAGATTGATAAACTTAAAGTTTTTCTAAGAAATCCAAAAAAAAAAAAAGGTTCGTGAACGAGTAGAAAAGTTGGTAAATTAAAAAAAGAATGACATATGTATATTCGTTAGTTTCTCAAATGAAAGTTAGTAACTCAACTAAGTAGTATTTTGGTGGGAGATATTTGGTGAGTCATGCCAATTAGGTTGGTAATCTCTCTCTCTCTCTCTCTCTCTCTCTCTCTCTCTCTCTCTCTCTCTCTCTATATATATATATATATATATAGAAATTTTATAGAGTCATAAACTGAGACAAATATATATAACTCAGTAGAAAAGATGATAAAACAACCAAATATCAATAAGTAACGCAAAAAAAGAGTAGATAATCCAAATTAGTTGGTCATATAATCTGACAATAGTTAGTCAATCACTTTAATATAGGTTGGTACTTTTATATAAGAGGTAGTAGCTAGCGAAACATTGATAAGTTAGGCAAATAAAAGTCAATGAGTTAGCAAAGAAATTGCTACAACTTTTCTAAAAAGTTGGTAATTACATAAAACTGTCACCAAATTACCAACAAGCTACTCAAATTAGAATTATATGTATCAATAGGTTTTAGAAACTTACCAACAATTATTATAATTTACTATCACGGAAAAAAAAAACCCATAATTTTTTGGCACAGAACGTTGGAATTGTTGCTGGGAAGTCCATATTATTTTCAGTAATCATGATGGTTATGCACCCAAGCTATTAGAACGAAGTAGTCTTGTTTTGTGTTTCCCAACAAAATTTAAGGTATTATTCAATTTTTAAAAAATTATTAATTAAGGGTGTGTCTGTTTCAGAGAAAATTCCATAATAATTCAAGAAACCATTTTTTTTATTAAATGTTTTCCTCTTTTCAGATTAGGAAATTCATTTTCCTAACTTAAGTATATATAATTTCTTTGGCCATAAATGATTTTCATTGATGTATCATTTGTAACAAATCAAATGTGTGAAAGTTCAGAAAATTAATTTGTAAAAACTCCTTTCACTCAAATAAACATGCCCTAAGTAAATCTTTATTTATGTATCCACATTTGGGTGCTGCGAAAGTATCCGAAATTTTCTCATTTTACAAAAGTCAAAGTTCCATGATAGTTAGATCGAATTAACTATATAAAAAATGTAAAAGTCTATCCAAACAAGCGATCGGGATGCTAGCCTTCCAAATTAGTGGTTGCCTCTTGAGTCTTGATTTCGGCAGGGACTAGAAGAGCATGGAGAAGGAGGAGGGAGATAGGCCGTCTATAAAGCCCAAATACAAAACCAGAGGCTTTGTGGTTGTCTGAGGCCCAAAGGAGGAGTGACATTTCTCTGTTTAGCTCGTTAAACTTTTGTTACTTCTAGGCCCAGATATTCCTCAATCATTCCCATTGTCTAAATATTTGAAATTAATATAAAAAAAGTCGAATTTCCGAGTAGCCAATAATTCCAACAACTTGAAAAATAAGAAGTAAAGTCAATTTAAATCTCCCAGTTATGTCCCATATCATCATTTCACCGTTCATCACCCAATTATTTGAATATATATAGAATTTCTAAAACTATTAAGTTGGTTGGATTAGTGGTAGACAAATCACCTAACACCACTGGAGAACCATTGAAGAACTTGTCATGCGTCGTATGACCATGGCACATCTTACATAGAAATGTTGGACGCAAATTGCGCAACCCCAAGATCTCCATAACAAGAATAAGAACATGCATAATTGAGTAGAAAGATTAATGCACCTGTTTTGGGATCCATCGAACATAAAGCGGAAGCAGAAAAATGATTACCCACATATATTAAGGGAATCCACGCATCAAGTCCTTCTCCTCTATTACCCTCCGTATCACTGGCTCAATGAGGTGGCCCCCCTCATGTTTAGCGTTAGGTAAACGCCCCTTAGGTGAGGATACATGTGAGAATTAGGGTTAGAGGAGAGACTTGAGCACTATTTATAGAGTTTTCAGTCAGTCCTCCTAACCACTGGGGGTTCGCCCCAGTGGCCACCCTTCCAACATGGAAGGGGGAGGTGAGGGGTTCAAATCCCCACCTTCTCAGGGGGGATGGGGATAGGGACGCGTAAGTTTCGAGAGTGGGTTGCGACTCCCACGCCCTGCAAGAGGCAGGGCACAAGTCTACGAGTGAGTGTAGCATAGGAATAGAGTAGGACAGACCAAAAAAAAAAAAAGTCAGTCCTCCTCATTATGGCCAAGCTCAACTCGGCCCACACTAGCTAGCCCATATTAGACTAATTAAGAAACCTTCTATCTCACTTTAGACCAACCCTGTTTTACGGTAATCGTAAAAACAGTCAATTACAATATTAATTAATTTAGTTCACATCAAGAAAACTCTTACAAAAAAGACTTCCTAACAACTAACATTTTTAGTAGGCTTGTGGTGAAAAGCTCATCTCTTTCGGATGCGTCATATAACTGTGGCATATCTCACATAGAAAGACTTCCTAACAACTAGCTTTTTTAGTTGTCTCTTTTGGATGCTTGAGATTGCGGGGTGGTGCTGAGTGTTTAAGGCCCATACAAGTATACACTAGCAGGACCCTTGCGCCGTATTGGTTACAAAAAAAAGGTGATTTGGTTTTTGTTCGAGTTTATGACGACCGGGTTGTTCACGAGTTTTCAGTAGCTTTAATGGGTATTGTATTGTACCCCATTCATGTAACTATTTTACGTTGTAAGATGTTTATCCCTCACTAAGAAACTGAAATTTTATACGCATTATACATGCGTATTCTGTAACTTGAATTCAAGTGGCTTTTCATTTTACACTGGCAAAAAGTGTTGGAACAATGAGATAGGATCTAGGTTATTTTAAGGGAGCGACGTGCATTCGGCTAAATCGACTTGTTGATTAAGAACGAATGCATCGGTGGATGAGGCACACTTCCAGTCTTTCGTGAGTTCAATTCCCCAAAACCATCATTTACGAACAATAAAATGTTCGGCCTATCAGTTCAGGTTTTTAGCTTGCTTCCTATTTGGTTTCGTGAAACTATCATTTGTGCGTCCAATTTAAGATTTACTTAGTTAAGATACGAATCCTTGTTGTTCAGAAAAATGAAACTACATTTGGAATTTATTGACATTTAATTTTTAGTCGACGTATCATAAAAAGGTAAAAATCGAGATTTGGATTTCCGATCGCAACGGAACCCATTTCTCGACCAAAAAGTGTCATTTTTCATTACTTTTTTTTTTTTTGCATTGCCATTTTAAAGCATTTTCCTATTCATTATATATATAAACCCTAAAAGTCAAACAGATGACTTTTGCGTTACTTTTTGGTCAACCCTTTGACTAAAAGTCAATCCCGGGTTAAAAATTAGTTTTTTGTCCAAAAAGATATTAAATGGCCTTAATTTCATTTTAGTCAAATCAATTTTCCAGAAAATTCAAAGATTTGACTCAAAATCAACTTTTTAGGAAAAGTTAACTAAATGGTTGATTTTTGTCAAATCTTTGACAAAAAAAAAAAAAAAAAAAAAAACCTCAAAACACTTTGTTTTAGTGTCACTTTAACTTGTGTGTCAAAAATTTCACAAAATTCGATGAAAAACCTTATTTTATGAATTTTTTGGTTTTAGGTTCTAAATCAACAAAAATAAAAGGAAAAAGACCGCAAAAAACCCAAAAGTTTGCTCAGAGTGACACATTCACCCAAAACTTTTTTTTGTGACGTGAAAAACCCAAAACTTTTCAAACTATGACACATTTACCCTATCAAGGGCATTTTTTTCTTATTTTTTATGTTTTTTTCTTTTTTTCTTCTTCTTCCCTTCGCCGGCCATGGTTGGCTAGCGAAGGAAGTTGGCATTCGGCAAGGGCTACCCTCTTCGACGTCAGGCGAGGGTTACCCTCGACCGGGTTAGGCGAGGGCCTCCCTCGCGCCCTCACCAGTCCTCGCCTGACGCAGGCGAGGGCCTGGTGAGGGATGCCCTCGTTGGACACCGGCTTCCCTCCGTCGACCAGCCATGGCCGGTGGAGGGAAGAAGAAGAAAAAAAGAAAAAAAAATTTAAAAGTAAGATGATCAAAATGCCCTATAATTTTGGGATAAATGCGTCACACGATAGAAGTTCAGGGTTTTCTGTGTTACAAAAAAAAGTTTGGGGTAAATGTGTCGCGGTTGGCAAAGTTCAGGATTTTTCACGTCACAAAAAAAAAGTTTAGGGTAAATCTGTCACTTTGAGCAAAGTTTAGGGTTTTTCGTGGTTTTTTCTCAAAATAAAATTACTTTTGTTTTAATCATAATTAGGTGTAATTCCTTTTACGACATTTGGTTGATGAACTATTTTTAATTCACTCATTCATTCAATTTCGAGAATTGTCATGTTGAAAGGCGAATTGTCATCTTAAGCCTTAATTAGGAAATTAAAATTGATTCTTCGTAAGTCACAAACGAATGACTGTTTTTTATTCATTTTCTCAAGATAAATACAAATCTAGGGTCCGTTTTGAGAAATTTATATAAGAACTTCCGAATTTGAGGAATTTCACTCTCTTGAATGTAAGACAATCGGGCCATCGAGTTTTAATTGAAGATATTTAGATTGACCCATTCAAGACTATGGTTCAATTTCATGAATCTAAGTCCAATTTTAATATTAGACCTTGATTCATTTTTTGTCTAGGTCTTCTCACTTTAATCCAAGGTCAATTTGAATGCATTAGGTTATCCTAAGTAGGTAATTAGTCAAATAAGTTTATTGCAATATTAATTAAATTCAACTTCAGTTATTTTGCAATTTTAGCCTTTAATGCTCAATTGTGTGTACCATGGTTTTGGTCTATTGTTCTCCACAATAATCACTCAATTAAGTCAATAAAAAACCCATAAATTGCATTTATAGGGTTTAATTGGAAAATTTCTTCTCAAATCGCGCAAATTTTCTCTTAGGGACCAAATTGCATAAAATTTGAACCCACATGGGCCACGATGACTTAAATTAACAAGAACCACCTAGAACCGATCAAGAACCGGTTAGGAATCGGTCAAAACGGTGTGAATCGGTTCAATTGGTCATCAATATAGTTCCTATGCCCTCACATCTTCAAAGTTTTGCAAAATAACCCTTAAATTTTGGAAATTTGCTATTTAGCCCCTAATTAAGCCCTTAAGTGCAATTCTTGTTTTAAATCTCGATTTTCACAAATCGGACCCATCCGATTGATCATACAATGCATTTTAAGAGTGTTTAACATTTTGAAATTTTGATTTGGCTCTTAGATCAATTTTTTGATTGTCGGATTGAACCAATGGTCAAGATCAGCCAATTTGAGATAAGTATAAAATGATTTTCCCTCCTTTTTTTTTTTTTGTGGGGAGCTCATTTACAAAAAATTTCTCTCGCTAAGCTCACAATTCTCTCTTCTCTCTTTGCATTTCTCCCGCCATTTTTCCTTCTCCCCGAACTAGCCTTCTCATCGATCCATTGTCCGTTGGCCTCACGTCGGCGTTTTGCTGTCATTGATCATCCCCCCGACAGTGGTCTTCCACTCATCCAACCTGTTAATCATTAGATCCTCCAACTCCAACCACCACATAGCTCCATCTTTCCCACAGTGAGTGAAACTGGCGGTTAAACAATCGATTAGATCAGTGATTTCTCCCTCACCGACCGGCGACCAGCTACTATTCAAAGGTGGATTGGCCACTTCGATTCGTCCCCAAGTCTATCCCCAACCAAGTCATAATCGGGATCGGATAGATTAGTCACCGAAACAACTCTGGTGACTTTTCCTTCGATTGGTTCTTAAAGATGGGTCCGGCTGGACCGGTCCTTTTCTAAGTTGAATCATTGGTCCAACTGGCCTTTTGGCAGTCCATTTGTGTCATTGGAGATTTGTTCATGCTTTGGCGACATCCTTTTTGTTCGACCACGGATCGTTTTGAAGATAAACACAAAAAGGTTGGTTTCTCAAACTTGAATCCGATGAAGCAAGATGGACATATCTAATTGGGGCTAGGATTCAAGCTTAGAACTACGAAATATACTTAGATTTGATGATGATGAGCTTGTTTGATAATTTGTTGAGATTGAAGTTCATTGAAGTTGAACTTGATGTTTGAATGAGATGAATGCTAATCTGCAATTTTCGTGCATCAGTAACAAAGTTATTGTTTGGCCTGAAATGAGGATTTAGATGAGTTTATTTGATCTCGACTCCTTCTAGGTTTGGAAAATAGATATTGAGACCTTCGATTTTATAGGTTACACGCCCCAAATGAAGATCATTTGGCCCTAAAAAAATACCTCAGAATTTGGTCGATTTTGCACTAGTTTATTTGGTTTGGGGTTTTGTTTTTATTTCGATTTTTTATTTTCTTATTTTCGTGCTGATTTTTTGATCAATTTCTAGAGAAGTTTTCTTCATGAGATTTGTTCCAAATCATCTCGAGTATGACATATATTTTTTCTGAATTTTTCGGAGTTGTTTTGGTTGGTCAAAATCGCCTAGAATTGAGCTTAGGTCGGTTTGCCCTACACCTAACCCGAATTGAATATGTGTGAAATTAAGCTCATAAATGAACTCATTGGATTTCATGATCTTCATAAGACTTGAAATGTATGTCATGTGCATCCCAACGATGTATGAGTCGCATGATTTGCTCGTCATTTAGTATGTCGTTTACATGCTCGAATACATTAACGTTCTACTGCAATTAGGATATTTCATATTATACATTTGTTTTGCCATTTTCATCAAGGTTTGTTTGATCTCAATTAGATTTTAAGGTCTTAACAAAAAAATGTCTGTTATTATGCATTTTATATGTCAAATTTTTCGTTAGATTTTGCATGTCATTGGATGATCAAAATAGAGCATCTTCTATGGTGTTGAAGTTAGATTAAGAACTTATCATGTGTATACTTAAGAACTTTTTTTGGTGAAAGGTAATAATATATTGAGCTTTAACTAACAATATACATAAGATTCAACTCCACAAAACTTGCACTCAAGAAGACAACAAGTCAACCTGAGTGGAAGGAAGCCGAATGCAAAATGCTGCTAACAAAAAGGGTGGCAAACAAGGAAAAGACAGGCAAAACCTGCACTACCAAACAACAACAAAAGAACATAAACCCGAAGTAGAAGCGTCAGCTGATGTCGAACCGCATCCAATCCAAAGATCGAAAGATGGCAGTGAAGAGAACAAGTTCAGCAGCCTATGAAGCAGCACATGATTGAGGAGTCAAAGGCCTCCACTCTAAGGACTAATAAGGATTTGCAATAGTAGAAGAGAAGATACAAGGATCAATCCCCCAGTTGCATTGTAATCTTCTGTTTCTCGGGTTGTCATCACACTTGTTTGGGTCTCTTAAAGATCAAATCTCTCATCGATGCCTTCTTGATCTATGAAGTGTGCATTGCAAGCTTCGTGTCCATACGTGGCTTCTCATGATCGAGTATCATTTAGTATGTGAACATTTTGCCTAAATTAGACTAGTTGCATTGAAAAACGTCAAATATGTCATTTTAGTTTAAAATCATTTTGCATTGTCAATGACTTGTATGATTCTTTCGTGTCTTGACTTAGGATTAAATGTTTACCTGAATCATTTGTCACATACAATTCTTTATCGTATGCAAATTTCATGCCATTCATGCATTGTTTAAATGATTTTAGAAATCATAAATGCATGTTATGTTCTAGTTTGCTAATAAACCGATACATATAAATTCACAAACCTCGATTTTTAAGCACCAAAATGATCTCGATCGAACCTAGACCCTTCTAGAAGATCGTAGGGAAAGTTAATACCTTTCAAATGCTACTGATTTCGCACAATTTGCTTATCATTAGACCCACTTTCCATTTTTTCTGAACTAGATTAGAATTCTAACCTATGAGTAAATTCGAAACCCTTGCTTTACCCTTGTTTAGGTAGACTTTTACTATTTTTGTATGAATTTTTTGGTAGGGATTCTTGAGTTGGACCCTTACAGACTTTGATTGTCATCCTCTTATATTCGTTGTGGTGAAATTTCATGATTTTTAGACCCTATTTGATGAGATAAATGTCAATTGCAATAGCATAATGTCCTATTATTTTGTCAATTTTTTGATGCTATAATGTACATTATTGGAATTTTCTAAATTCATGCTTAGCTTTTATTAGAAAACTATTTTCACGAAATTTTTTCTTTATGATATTACACACGTTGTGTAATATTCTTAAGGATAAATCATAAATGGGTCCTTTTCATTTTTGTTGATTCGATTTGTCTTGTTTGAAATGTACTAGTTGAAGTCCTTTGTTATGATTGCCTATCTAGATTTTTTAGGATAACTTGCATGTGAGATTAGGACTTATCGTCTTCACGAAACTTGTTTCAAATTCCTTGATCTTCGTTGTGATATTTTTTATGAATAAAATGATCTTTTGGTAGTATTTTTATTAAATTGTTTGAAATGTTGACTTTGTGCATCAATTAAATTTGGTACATGTGATGCTTCCAACATTAAATGTTTAGAATTTTTCAAATGCTTGATGTGACATTGGAAAGGTCAAGGTTTGGACTGTATTTAAAATGCTTGCAATGTTTATGAGTGCATGATATGTAAGCCCTAGACTAGCCTTAACAATTAACCGCATTCCATAAGCAATAATTATTTTGTCTAAATGTTTTAAAATCTTTTTGAACTTTTGATTTGACATTGTATTTGTCATGGTTTTAGACCATATTTAAAATATTTGCAATGCCCGTGAGTATATGATATGTGAGCTCCTAAACGCATTCTACAGCCAAGACATCCCTTTATCTCAAAGACCTCATTTTATGTTATTGGCCTTTCAAACTCTTTTTGGAAGCATCACATGAACCATACGCATGCATAAAATTATGTCATTTGTTAGAAATGTTTGTGATTGTGATTGGCATATGCTCATTGAATAAGTGACCCGCCGACGGTTCACTCAAATTAATTGATTATTTGGGAAATAAGCCCTAAGGGCCTGCCTATATGCTTAATTTGTGCTGATGCTTGTAGATGTTAGATGCATGTTAAATGCGATGCCCGATCCCATAGGTAGATCTTGGGTCTCACTTAGAACATGCTTTAGGGATTTACAAGCGTTAACGGCCATGCGAGAACACAAGTGGTCACTAATGGTTGTGGGTCATAAAAAATAAATTGGGGTAAGCGTCTATAGGGACTGATGCAATTCAAAAGCCAATCCCGAGGCCTTAATTGTTCACTTGTGTGTCTGATTTTATTTAATTGATCGTTCTTGATTGTTTGTTGTGCTTTTGACCATTTTGTTGTGAATAATTGTTTCTTTCCACCATACGTACTTAGTTCTAGTTCTTTGATTAGAATTAGATTAGGTCATTGGACGTGGAGAATCATCAAGACATGAACACAATAGAATGTCGATGTCCATTCCGATCATATTATTGTACCCATTTTCCCAATATATGTTTCGGGCTTTTTATTTATAAAAACACCAAACGAGTTGCAGGTTCTTTTCTTTCCTTTTTATTTCCTTTGAGCTTTAGGGTTGCATTTTTGAATTACTACTTTCCTTATTGCTTACTTGATTGTTTACTTCATGTCTCACATTTAAATTTCAATTGTGTATCTTCTTTTCTCTTTCCTAGAAATATAACTGCATGAAAACGACCATTCACACATGACCGCTCAGTTTAGGTTTAGTGATCTCTAAAAAGTAAAAAGATATCTAGTTGCGTAGAAATCAAGGGACAACTCTTGACTCTTGATTGGGTTTTTTAGTCAACCCCCAACAACGAAACTCGTGGTGACTCTTGTCTTTATTAGGTTGTCTTAAACAACTTAACAAGTCAATAAATAAACCCGTCGTAAGGGGTACGAGTCTCAATGAAGCTCATCATGGTTTAACATACTTGACGTGGTAGTGACTCAATAGATAAAGTGATGCCATCCTTATAGGTGAAAAGTACTGTCGAGAAGGCTATCATGGTAAAAATACCTCAAAATTTGATATCCATACCCGACCTCTTCTTCTAAGGTGTGTCGCTTATGTGGGTGTGGATCACGACACCTCTCATTGTCATGCAGGGTGCAAGCTTGGAAGAGCTTGTGACCGTGAATGATAGAACTTATAAGGGTTTGTACTGAAAGACGTGGTGATGACGTCTTTTGAAATGCGAACTGTGAGGGAACTTTCGTGGTCAAGTACCCCTAAACCCAACCTTCAACCATTTCACTTTGGGTCTTGAGGTCGGGTCACGATAGGTCTCATCGCAAACTATTGGAAAAAAGTTCTAAACCTATTACATCTGTATCAATTTAGTCATAAACTTTTCAATTGTACCAATTAAGTTTTAAATCTTTTGACAATGACTAATATAGTCCATCTAGCCAATTTTGGTTTGAATTGCTAATATGAACGCCGGATGTTTTACATGGTACAATTAGCATTAATGTAGACACAATTTAATATTTTTCTAATTTTATAATTTTTCTTTTCTTTTCTTTTTTACAACTCTAGGTTGGCTCCATTAACCATGGTTGGCCATTGTAGCCCTTCCTAGCCAACAAGTGAAGGTTGCGATTGTCTCTTGGATTTAAGCAAAGGCTTGACACCCTCACTTGTGACTGGTGAGGGGCAGAGGCCCTTGTTTGTGGCTAGCAACATCACCAACATATAGTTAGGAAAAATGAGTAAGGAAAGAGAAGAAAAAATTAAAAAAAAAAATAAATTTGACACATATATAGTAGTTTCACGAAACCCTTGCTTATGGCCAGCTATGCCCTACAGCACGCTGGCATCCACGTTAATGATTTCTAGCCAAAGCTTACTAGATATATTACATTAGTGAATTATCAAAAGATTTAGGACTTAATAACACAATTAAAAAAAATTATGATTGAATTAACACAAATGTAATAGGTTTAATCCTCACTTGTAATTCTTGATTCTATTTTCAAAATTGAGAATAAACTTAAAAGATTTGAATATAGTCATATTTGACCACCATAGTAGAGGTAATTATGAGGATGATTTCAAAGCCTGCCTAGACCCGACCAATTGATCGGGCAAAATATGTGAGCTAGGTCCACGGCATTATGCTCTCTATTTATGTTGAACTCCCTTAGATAGGCTCACTCATGCCCAATCGATTTCCTATTATACCTTAACTTTTCAAATCATGAGCCAATCAACCAAAGACTTCTAAGCTTGGCATGGCCAGGCTACATCATATCCATGAATTAAAAATTGATTGTATCCAATCCATAATCATTCCATTCTTAATTGGGAAAAGTACAAAAAGAAATCATAAATCCATACTTTTTTTTATATTAGTACTAATTTAGTTCACCATGCCAATTTAGGTTGGAAGTTGTTGACATGGACATTGACTATCTTACGTGACATGATCAATATATATTTTTATTTTTTGACCCAGGAAACCCCGAAAGCTAACAGTCGGCGGGAAGAACCTGGGGCTAATGCAAGCTGGCCATCACACTCACACCAGCGGTTAAGTCACCAAGTAATGCCATTGGGATGATAATGTTAACATGGATATATTTTAATATTTTATCTATTTATTTACACTTTGGGCTGGGGCCCTTGCCGACGGCTTGGTCTAGGCAAGGGCCCCCATGCCCTCACTTGGTCTAGGTGAGGATATTATGGCCTTCACCCTCCATGTCCTTGCTTGAATCTGGGTAAGGGCCCAACACCTTCACCTGGAGCAGGCAAGGGGCAAAGGTCCTCACCTAGACTTTGCTTGTGGACGGTTGGGGAAAAAATGAAAGGAAATGAAAGGAAAAAGAAGAGGAAAAGGAAAAGAAAAGAAATAAGAAAATAAGTAATAAAATTTAGAAAATTGAAAATTGAAAAATGATGTCACTATTGGTTGTCCTATGCCAAACTATGCCACGTGGGATGGTTGAATTCCACGTTAGCAATTTCTTGCCTTAATTGGTCCGATAAATTAAATTGATACCAATGTAGAATAGTTTAAAATTAAATTGGTCCAATTAAAATGTTTAAGATTAAATTGATATTAATATAATAGACGTAAGACTTTTTTCTTTTTTATACTTTCCTCAATTTTAAGCATTTCAGCTATTATTATTAGCAAGAGGAAATGTTTGGAAGGAAAAAAACAACGCTTGAAACTATCGAATAGTATCATTCCGCAATTTTTATAATGGACAACATGTATTTAAAATTGTATTGAAGATTGAATGAATTGTAGTGACATATGATCGAATTGGGTTAAACATGTCAAAATTGGAAAAGTACGGCTAAAAAACTGATTTGATCTTGCAAGATTGGATCACAACAAATTCCACAAGATATGGATGATCGATTTAAGGGTAGATAGGTTCTAGAACCTACTTTGTTAGTATTGGTTCCCAATTTCTAGCACCTAAAACCTACCCCATTTTTTCAGCTTAGTTTTAGGATCTACTTGAGAACCCATCTTTCTCTTGTTCATCTTTTTTTTTTTTTTTTTCTTCTTCTTCTTTTTTCAGCAAAATAATATGAGTAATGAAACAATTCAAAGTAAAATATGAATGAAAATGAGCAACCAAGAGTGAGTCAGAAGCGTGCAAAGGTTACAATGTTCAAATGAGTTGATAAAAGAGTGAGGGTTGCGAGGCTTGAATTTGCGACGGTGAGCCATGAGCGAGGAAGGAAGAAGGTGAGTTGCGAGTGAGAGAGAGAGAGAGAGAGAGAGAGAGAGAGAGGTGTGAAACGTCTTAGTGAGGTTGGAAAGAATAAAGTAAAAGAGAAAAATATGATGATAAAGATTAAGGTTTCCAGTCTTTATGAAACTGTTTCCAAATTCGGTCCAATCTCGGGGTGGCTCTTCACTCATAATCGGGGACCATATTGGTTTCTACCTGTTCAAAAAGATTTGGAATCGGGAATTGAACCGGTTTTCAGGATGATCCAATTCTCTTCCCAAATTGAATTGGTCTGATAGCACATGTAGGGGTGTGAAATGCGTTTGATTCCATCTACAACAAAGGAGTTCGGAGAGAGATTTCCAGACGCGTTCTAACTTTTCCGATGATTCATGGACAACCATCAAGAACCATCCATTCCAAAAGACTGATTTGCAAGTGGGACTTTGAATCCGGTGGATGGAACGGAAGGATACGAAAAAACTCTCTACGTCGAGGCATGTTCTGCCTGCACACATCCTTGTCAAGTGACTTAGGCGACAGAACACCGAATAAAACAAGATTTTGCACAGCTGGGTGATTGGAGAGAGACCGAAATTCACGACCTGTGCGCACCTTCTTACCAAAACAACAAAACACACACTCACCCACAATCTTCAGAAACACATGACAACGACATCCCTTTTGCGTCGCTGGCATGCTCCTGTCATCCTCCTTTTTCCTCGCATTCACGTTAAACTCACTCTCTCTCGATTTTCCAATTTGAGGGAAAAGGAGGAAGAGAGAAAAAGCGTCTCTTCCGACCTTGACGACAGATGGGCAAACCTGCAACCATCACCTTGGCGGCGCGTGTCATTGAATCAATTAGATGTGTGTATACATATTTAGCTCGAACGGGTCTAAATAACAATCAAGTTGGATACCAAACTCGACCACTGAGCTCATAAATCTCGTTCTACATTTCACATTTTCATTCCAAAGTTTTTAGTCCATTACTTTCTGCCACGACGTGCCATTTTCGATGTTTGCACGAATCTTCAAAAAATTCTACGATTAACTTTTGAGTAATTTTCGTTAACAATTAATACATTTTCTCGGTAGACGGAACAAATTGCACTTAAAATTTGAGGAGCTTTGATCTACCGCATTTGCGTCCATCGTATCAATACAATCACAACCATCGAAAAATCGATCACATGAAACGAGAATCATCACCAAAATTCGGTACGAAGAATTTGCCCATCAATTTTAGAAAAAAAAAATCGACCTCTCTGGAGCCTCCGCCGCTTCGATCCCGTGTGCCGCCCTCCACACTAAACTCCCTGCGCTCGCTACGCGTCGTGATCTCATTGAGGCCGTCCCCTCCGTAGACCCCACACTCACTCCCTCTCCTCTCTAAATCTCGTCCCCGGAGGTCGCCCCTCTTTCAAAAAAAAAAAAAAAAAAAAAGGAACACTCTTTCTCTCTGCTTCGCTTCCTTACTTCCTCAGATCTGCATCTTCTGTTCCTCGTTGTCTTCGAAAATCCTCCCCATCTCCCTCTCTCTCTACAACCACATTCTCTCTCTACTGCGAAGATCCGCCGCCACCCTCCTCGCCGAGCCCGCCGAACCCCTCCTCCGCCGCTCGCCGCCGCCCCATGGCGAAGCTCTGCCTCCACGCCTCCTCGCACTCCTCCTCCTCCGCCTCGCCCTCTCCGCGGATCCGCCCCAGATCCCGCCGTCCCCATCACCCGAGCTCGCCGATGGCGCCCCCGCGCCGGCCTCCGGAGCTCCCCTGAGCTTCCCCCGTCCGTCGGCTCCCCCGCCGCCTCCGACACCTCGTCCCCGCCGTCGCCTCCCCGTCGGGCTCGCCCCCGCCCCCACTCCTGCCCCCACCGCCGCGCCGACGCCGACGACGCCGGCCCCGTCCCCGGTGAACTCCACCGGCAGTCTCCACTCGGCCGTCTCCGACGAAGACGTGGGGAGCGGCGCCGGCGGGTCCTCCGGCGGCGGGCTGAGCAGCACGAAGAAGGCCGGGATCGTGGCGGGGGCGATCGTGTTCGCGGGGGTAGTGCTGCTGGGAGCGATGGTGTACAAGAAGAGGAAGGACAACATAAGGCGGGCGCAGTACAGCTCCGCGGCCCGGAGGGAGATCCTCTAGAGAAGCCATCCATACCATATGGTTCGTTGGTGCTTTAGGTATTATAATTCATTGATCGTGATTTCTGATTAGTTAAACTGGGCTTTGCCATATGATATGTTGGGATCAAGATTTGATATTGATATTGATATTGATATTGATATTTGATAGATTCGTCACTGTCGATCGAGTTGCAATAAAAAGAGTCGGTTTTGAAGAATAAGCTTGAAATCTCTGTATGTTCGGACGTACTGTGCCTCCATTGCAGAGCAATTTGAATACGTATTTTTACTGAATCTGAACTCCCCAGTGATCGAAAGGCGACGCGGGGTCAATGCATTTTCCGGCCGCTTGTCAATGGCGTCGCAGCGATTTCTTGATGATGCAAATCTTAAGCATGCAAGTTGTCTTTTTTTGATGACGTCTTAAGCTAAAAATGGATATCTTGCTGTTGCTTCTGACGATGATTTGAATACGCTTACGAAAGCTAAAGACCGATTTGGCCCTAGAATTATAGTTCAAAAGTCTGGGGAAGTGGTTATAAATATAAAAATAATGATTATTCCGAAAAAGGAAGGAAACAAAGAGAGGGGAGGTGGACGCCAGGCAACGGGAGCCGTGAGGGCGGCGGCGGCGGCGGCTGATGAGGGTCCTACGACCCTCAGTGGCGGCTGTGACATCGCCTCCGCCCTCTCTAGTTATCGACAGGCATACACGCATGGATCGAGAGAGCGTTTGATAGAGATAGTCGGGCAAGCTTGGTTTTGACTTGGCCGTTGGGTTCATGTTCCGTCTCCGTGCCTGTCCCGGCAGGCGGCCGGAGGGTGGTTGACCCGCCGCGCCCATGACTGAATGAGGATTAGCTGGATCTACGCAAGGCAGCTTTGCATTGATTCTGTGTGCATGGAGCCCGTGTGAGAGAGAAAGGAGGGTTGGCCTTGCCGGTCATCAGCAGGGGCCAACACTCGCCATAGGTCCGGCGACCCCTCGCCACCCTAGCCGGCCCCATTGGCAGTGTCGACACGAGCGGCTGTGGCTCCACCGGTCCATCCTCGGCTGAAGTCTTTTCTTCTTCAACGTTTTTCCTTCTAGAAAAGAGATTCAACTTCATACGTTCTAAATTTCTAGATTTGTAAATTAACCCGTGTTGGCAAACACATGGCTGGCATGCAAATTAAGTTTTTATTATCAACTGGATCACGTCAAAAGAAATAGGTGGAATTTTCAGAGACCCTGCTGCTGACGTCCTCTGATACAAAATACTGACGGACTTATGCTATTTGGAAGGGAAGGAGAAAAACTCAAAGTTATAATTATCTTTGGCGTTTCTATATCTTTTGGTTAATCAGACAAAACCATTCCGTTCAATAATCACAGGTAAAAAAAAAAAAAATTTCGCGGCCGTGACCCCAACTATAGGATTAGAACACCTATGAGCCAGAACAACATCAAAGTCTAGAGGAGAACCAATCCGCCCAAACAAATATGCAGGTAACCGCGATTAGTTTTTCTCTTGGGAAAGTGCAGAAGTTTGCTGCAAGCAACCGAGACAACGCATTGTCGATCTTTCATTTCCCTGTGTAATCGTATACGGTGTGCGTCGTTTGGGGAAATGAAACAATTCCATGTCGTACGAACTAACGAACGAGGAAGGCTACCGGGAATCCGACTCGAGTCAGCAAGTAATTTCTTGCTGTATATGTCGTTCCTCGTTGCTTCAACTCCATCTCCATTGATCTGGCCCTGGACTGGTTAGTTCGGTCTGGTGACTGTAAAGTGGGTCTAATCGCGGTGGAATCATGGTTCTGGTGTATTGACCCGGCTGGGGAACCGCTTGCGAAACGTGTGACTGTGCTGAACGGGCGTTCCGTCTTCTTCTCCACCTCAGGAACTCCACGATGATGGAGCTCACGCTCATTGCGATCCCAAAACCAGCAAACGTCGCAAAGAGGACCGCTAAGATTGCTTGCAGCCGAACCTGCAAGAACCCAAGACATGACGAGCACGATAATGATGAACTTAGACTATATGACTGTAGAATTAGGGTATCAAGGAAAAGCTATTCCTTCATGTCCACTTCGAAAACTCTGATGACAAAACAAAAGCCAAAGACAGGCACAAGCAAAACACAGATCAAGTGAGATCCTCTTACCAAGGTGTAAAACATGTGAGCAAAGAGCACCACCATGGAGAACTGGAATGATGCGTAGATCCAAACGTATTGGCTTTTCACTAAACGCAGAGATCAAAGAGATTTCAGTCAGAAAATCCTTTACTACAATCTGAACACTTCACGAAAGCAAACACAGATTAAGGAAATCTTTTGGTACGAGTATCAACTGTCGATACGAGCTTCTCGTGTATCTTGGGGAACTTACCCATAGTCGATGAAGTCATGGATGACAGAAGACCCAAGAGACAAGAAAATGGCAGCGATATAGCGATTGCATTGGTACCCATTTTTCCAACCTACGTGAAAGGGGGGAAAGCCAACACTAACATGAGATTCCGGTGAGAAGGAGAAGGCTTCATGTAAGCTAATAATCTTTACCAGTAGCTGCTCGAGGAAACAAAAGTAGGCAAGCATGC
Organism: Eucalyptus victrix; assembly: GCA_016097545.1. Lineage (NCBI taxonomy): Eukaryota > Viridiplantae > Streptophyta > Magnoliopsida > Myrtales > Myrtaceae > Eucalyptus > Eucalyptus victrix. Next base: position 34,520,908 of record CM027844.1, read on the forward strand.
TGACGATGACGAGCACAGGAACTTCCTGCCACATGCTGATAACATAAAGCCAGTGAATCGTAATGTCAACTGCTCTATGGACAAAGGATACATTTCCAAGGAAAAGAAGGTTACAAAGAGTACTGACCGGTATCCATGGAGTTCCATCGGCTGAACTCTACTGGCTCCAGTATTCCACGTTGGTAAACTTTGAATACGTAACAGGGTGACTGGCAGATTCTGAACTTCTTGTTTGCACACATCGCAGGTTTTGTTACCTTTGATGCTAAACCATTTGATGGCGCATTCTTTGTGGGCGAGAGCCATCTCGCCTTTGCAGCTGCATTCCATCTTAAGGGTCTCACCTCCTTCACATAACTCAACCAGACAAATTCTGCAAACGGCCTCTTCCTCCAGTATGTCTTCGCCATCATCATCATTTTCTGAGTCAATAAATTCTCGATTAAAATACTGATAAGCACCATCAGAAGTTCTGCGTTAATTGCCAAAGTAGTAACTTCTACTTTCTATGCGGAAAAAGGAGGCAGACATCCAATGACATCTTTGTTGTTTCATAGGAAGAGAAATATATCTGCAAAGTGAAAATCTAAAGATGAAGTGACTAGAAACTAAAAGGTTCCTCTTTTGAAGCCTATCTCCTCCAAAAATAGGCACCTTTCTGGAATATTGTGAGCACTGTAAATTTGGTAACCATACGCAATACAAGTTCAAAAATCTAGCCGATATCATAAATAAAACACAAGCACGATCTAATATTAAACTCAAGCAGTTTACTGCCCATGGAGTTCTGGAAATGAATTTATTGAGATGCAGAATACCAGGATCGCTTGTTGATGTATTGGACTCAGCACTTCCTTCTATTACACGAGGAGTAGAAGGTATCACGCGGAAGAAAGAATCCATCCTTTTGATGCTTCTTTCTTTGTTGAGAGGGACTGAGAGAGATCGAGATATCTGTTTCTGCACTCCTTTTCTCTGCAGTAGAAAATTTCAACATCAGTATGCAGTTAAAAATGAAATTTCTTTGAAAAGTATGCTTTAAGATCAATATAGTTGGCCACGTCTTTAAGTTCAATTTCCTATTGATGAAAGAGTTTAGGAGTGATTATTAGGGTGAATTATAATAAAGCCTATTTTCGCTCTCAGAATTAACAAAAATTATTTCAAAGAAATACCATTTTCAATAGTTACAACAACCACTACTAGATCTGTAAACGGTCAGTCGCTTGTATAAGGCTTACATTTGGATGCGGAGCAGCACAGGCAATTTGGTCTTGTGTAGATTCCCGACTTGAATTAGTTACTGGAGTAACTGGCAGCGACGAAGTTCTCCTGATTCGTGGAGTGAACATCCTCGTAAGTGACGACGACCGTGAGATTGAAGCCTTTTCCTGCGAAACGTTTGGCGACGCTCCTTCCACCATGTTGGCAGCTTTCTCAATATCACTCGAGGGACTCCGATACAAGAAGCTTAATCTTGGCAAAAGACTTCTGAAAGGTGATTTGCTTCTAGAAGAAGAGGGACCGGGCGATCCATTAACTCTTGCCCTGCTAGAACTGGAATTCGGCGTCAAGAGGAAATTCACTCTCTTGGGCGTGGGGCTCGGCGTTATCGGCATTGCTATCACGTGAGCGTCTCGAGAAGCTACATTCTTTCGCGAAGGTATGTCGAGGAAGAGGTTTTGTCGCCTCCAGTGGGGAGCTTGCGGGGCTTGTTCACCTGTTCTCGCCGCATTATCGACCTAAAAGAAGGAAGGCGCCGTTATACACAAGCAAAGAACGTCGCAACGGGCAACGTCATCATCTGTTCAAACCACGCTAGTCGGCGTTTTCTATTGCTCGGAATTAGCACATCGATCTAAGAAAAGCAGCCTTACTCTACCCAGATACAGTAATCTAAATAACATCCCCTGGCTCAAGTAGAACTATATTGTAAATCATTACAGCAGAACACCATCCAAAACTCTCAGGTATCATAATAAGCAGCAACTTCTAGCATTTGATGCAACTGAGCAGGAACCGTTCGCTGACGAAACCTTATCTTAAAGTCAAGCAGAACCAAGGAAGCAAGGAGAGGACCATGATCTCTAATGCCAGACAAAGCCTACTGATTCTGCAGGGAGCTCCGCGCGTTCGTTTGACAAGCAAGAAGAAAGAACGAAGAGAAAGATGGGTTTACTACCGTGGGCGGAGGAGACAGAGCGACAGTCACTTCATGCGAGATGGCATCGGCTTCTGCTTTATCCGCGGCCCTGTCGGGAGCTTCCATTGTTATGCGTGTCCCAAGCTCGCTCCCGACCAAAAGAAAGCACGAAAGAGAGAGAGACAGAGACAGAGAGAGAGAGAGAGAGAGAGGGGAAAAGGGTAAAGCCGGAAAGGAGGGAGGAAGTTATGGAAGTATGGAGGAAGCAGGGGGAAGGAACAGAGTGGATGTAAATGCAAGGCTTGCAAGTGAAGCGTCGCAATTTATGGGCAAAGGTGGTGGAGACTATGGCCTACCCGCGAGACGTGCAGACGGAGAAGAGGAGTGAAAGCGAGAGAGATGCCGCCTCAGTCCCACTGCGCGCGGACTTGACAGCATTTAGAATGTGAGATGGATTAGATATTAGCCTTTAATCTATTGTTAAAATAACTATCTGTTTTAAATCATAAAAAATTATTATAAATTATTATAGATCCATTAATTTAAGAATCCGTGGCTCATAATAGCTCAAATATTGTTATTTTAATAAAATTCATTAAAAAAATACTTTTTGCAATTATGATTCATCCTCGCTCTAAACGATTTCTCCGCAGTCAAGCTTTTTACCTGTTCTTCAATTTGATGGGCAGTGAAAAGAGCAGATCTCAATAGTTAAAGCCTTCAGATCAGGAGCGGATAAGGCCCTTTTGTGTTGAGTTTTGTTTACACTTTGATTCATGCTCTGATATGCAATTTGATGATGGTTGGGGAGAGAATGGATATGGATAGTTAAAACCCTTGATTTAAGAGTGGATATAGCATAGAACGGTTCGTGTAAATATTTATTTTCGTCGCTGCTATGTGCTCAAATTTCCCCTTTTTGGTATGCACCTTGTGTATGTAAATTTAAATACTTGTCGGTCCAAAGACAAGTTTTTAAGTTTAATCAAGGAGGCTTTTATTATTTAAAAAAAAAAATCTTATCGTGAAGGGGCGAATTTAAAAGTTTCGCAGAAGATTTTGTATAAAGCAGTGCCGATTCTATAGGAACGTGTCCCATTAATGAGTGCCTAAAGTTTATTTAATTTGAAATTATTCGACTTTTAAAGTATTAATTCGTATGACACAGGATAGCCAGCACTTTAGGACTTGCAAGATTTCTCTAGTTGATTTTTTTTTTTTTTTAACGGGTGTCTCGAAAGAACCTTAAGAAAATTGCATTATAATGACCTCATCATGTCATGTTACAAGGACGAAGGTCAGAACGTTTTTTCTAAGTCAACGCGCTTCCCCCATTTCTCTTCCATTGGTTTTGGAGGAAAAAAAGGATCTTTTTTCTTAAAAATTGGGTGATACCCAAGTCACTCATGCTTTCTCATAAGTTACACATAAAATATTTCAAGTCGGCACAAATAAGTTTCACTAATTGAATCAAATCAAGTTCAAACTTACCATATAATTTGTTGAATAGAGGGGGCAACCTTCGGAAAAGCCAAGATTGATCGAGTTTATAGTAACATGTTAAGCCCTGGCTGATTGAATGACTCCATCTTGAGTTGTGAATTGCATCGACTCAATTTGAAATTGGTGGAGTATCTATGTGTCTCACGAAATACCCCTTTATTTGAATTCCACCTCCAACACCCTTTATGAAATACACATTGACGTCAAGTCTTAACTAATTAGATAAAATCCCTGAAATAAAGAACATTTGGTATTATTAGACGTTTACGCAAAAATTTGTTGGATATATCATATCATCTCGTTTGTCTATTAATGAGAAAAGATAAAGGAAATCCCAGCATCTTTCATACTACATAATGTAACTCAGAGGATTGGTTCTCACTTCTCACCACATTTCGAAATTGTAGTTCAAACTGGGAAAAGGGGGTGATAGGATCTGCCTTAGTAGTTGCTCCACTGTGACAAAAACGGTGGGCGTAGCTGGGCCTTTGTTCTTTTGTCCTATTCGATTGGTCCTCCCCGTTATTGCTTTCTTTCTTTCTGAATTACCCCGAAAAAGTGGTCAAGATTCGACTAAGGATCTTGTGAGGTTAAGATTTTCTGTGAATCTTTGAAGTCTTCCCACTATATTCTTTATCGTCAAAACATTCCATTAATTCTTTTTTTATGGGTAAGTTTATTTTGCAAAGAATTGAGGATTTCTACGTCATCTTATAGCAGGTCATATAATTGCTAAGCACAGTAAGAATCCTTATCTATTAGATGATATTTCTAGCATAATTTAAGTTCCTTTATTGTCGAACTTCACATGAAGTGCTTAAAACCTATTGTGAAATAGTTTCATCATCCAACGACACACTTCACACTTTTTTTTACCAGACTGAAGAGCTATACTTGAGCAAAAATCGATGCTGACATAAGAGAGATAGTCTTAAGTAAAGGTAATCCCCGAGGAAGATTGGGGTAAGATCCAAAGGAGAATGTTGGCGCTCCTCCTGTAGTGGTAGGCGGGAAGTCAATGATTGAACGGAATCACCATGATGGCTTCTTTTTAATCATGTCTACAGAAAAAAAAGATGGTCGGGGCCTCTCCTCAAGCGGCGTGGAATTCACGGCCACATGATGGGTCATGTCGGCAATTTAGCCAAATATATTAATATGGTCACCGCGTAATGCGCCTAATTCCAATTAATTACTCGGGGAAAATGGAAGGGGACACACGGTCCAATCCAAAACCAGGTTTCAAAAGCTTGAGTACGTCCGTTTGATCTATCCGAATCGCGGTGAGATCACGCCCCATTACGCGGGATTAGGACATGGAGGGTTTCGGTGGATAGAAGGGAGAAAGCTAAAGAGCCAGTGTTGGCTTAAGAAAAGACAAGAAAAAAGCAGAGCTGATGAATCCAGGGCTTTTTGACAGGTCCAGCTTTATGATTCTTGTTTTGAATGTTTCAACAATTCTCGGGGAGGCAAGGTAGGCACAAAGAGATTTTTGTGGATGAACTGGCCTACCCTGTCGATTGATATCTCCCACAGGACAGAACGCGGCACCACCTTCCAGGCTACCGCGACCATGGTTTCTACTCACTGCTTGACCTCGCTTTTTAGTTTTAGCCACCGCTTCGGCGATTCCAGACATCTGATGTGATACCAACTTGAGAAAACGCGTTGATGGAACAGTCGCGAAGGATTTAGTCAAAAGTCGCCGAATTAGTGGTAGTTCATAGAGATAGAACAGCACGGACATTTGATACGCTAAAGATCCTACGAGCGCACGGATACATGGTAACACCCTTATGGAGCTCCTTAAATAAAATACACAGTAGGTTGTGTTAATGATGCTTTGTGTTATTAACTTAGTAGTCTTATAGATATCTAGAACTGTCGAAGGTTAAAGCAAAATTTCAGTCACCCACTTCAAGTTAATCACTTGTTTAGATAGAGCTGCCTTGGACTTAAACCAATCACAAACGTTGCGACGGCGGATCCTGCACTATGTACTGGCTTTAGTGATATTTGATATATGGGTGCGGTACAATGGATCCCACAAAAATTAATGGCCTTGTCAATATCTACCCACGTACTAGGTACAATAAACTGATTAATATCTATCCATGTACTTGGTACAATAAACCAATTCTCCCATAACATTGCCCGACCAAGCAAACATAGGACAAAAAACTTTTGAAGTCTCTTAGCACGTTTAATAGGTCACTCAGTCACACATATGCAAAGAGATCCACCTCAAATATGTTAAGAGTCACAAAATTCAAGATGTAAAACTTTAACCAATTGCAAAGCAATAGGAAAAATGAAGGGAAAAAGGAGGAATAACCTAAGATCAACTCTCTATCTGAAGGGGTAAAGCCCTCTTTGGTTAGAACAATTCTATGTGACTAATGTCAAGTAAAGACGCGCCAAGCAAAAAAGCACCTTGTGAAGCCTATTATGCTTCGACCAAAAAAAAAGCCTATTACGCCAAAGCTGCTTGCAAGATGACATATTTATGTGGAGAGGGTAGTTCCTCATCTCTCCAGAAGCATAACCAGTTCACAGTGTGGAGTATGTGGGAAAAGATCGACAGCCATGGCTTTTACTGGATGGAAAGGCTCTGAGTTAGGCATGGACTTTACCCTGTGCCGTGCAAGGCCAGCACTGCTCATGTTTCTCCAAGCCCGGTTATCTTTTTTCCCTTTCTCGTTATTCTCAGGACTGGGTGTGCAGAGCTCAATAGCATTTGCCACTAAGCTTTCAGGATTGCAGGAGATATATCTACATACAAGCAAGGCAGATAGAAACCGCAGGATTCCATTCAGGAAGAGAAATCAAATGAACTCAGTGATGATAAAACTTCTTTGCATGGGGACTCACACAAACTTTCGGAGATGTGGATGAGTTCTCAGAGCTTTGATGACCTGCAGTACCAAAAATAGGGAAGGAAGAAGCAAGCAACCATATTAGAAGACAAACAATCGAGGATGCAAAGATCTCAATGACGAATCGACTTTTAGGTGTCTCCAAAAGATTCTTAACAAGAAAGATTTATCACAACATGTGCCTACTCCAATTAACTGAGAGTTTTAACACAAAATGTAAGGCAGAAATTCAAGCTGAAGCATATTCTTCCATTACTTCATATCAAGGTACAAATTCAGAATGTACAGGACAGCATTAGCAACATGGAAGATCTGGTATGACAGTTCACCAGTCAATCTTTATATCCCAGATGGTTGAAATAAGGTGGTCATACTAAATAAATGGTTTATGGCCTATCAATTTACATATGCCTATAGAGATCTGCGTAAAATTTCATTTTAAGAGTTCGTAAATCACTCACAATTGGATGGAGCCCCATACGAGGAGGATCAACAATGGCAACAACTTTCTTAAACTGCTGTGCTGGAGTATTTCCCGATCCTGATGTGGAACTCTTTTCTTCTGGGCATTCCGATACTTGTTCCTTGATTCCTAAAGAACCAGATGCCTCCTGGTTGATTTCAGGACAGTTATTTGTAACGTTTTCAGTTTCCAGCATCTTATCTGCAACAGCACTTTCACTTTCAGTGGAGATAGCTTCTTTGTGACTTTGTGATGCACTTGTAACCTCATCTAGATTCTGCGGTATAGAATGCAGGTACTCCTTCAAAAGAGATCCCATGACATCCTCAGCCTGAATAATAAAGAAGTCATAAAAATGAGAGAATTCACAGTAATAAGTACCTGGTTGTGAACTAGGACAAATTGATTACTTAAAAAAATGATTGCATCAAGTAGCAACCACTACCCAGGGAAATGAATAGTTCACAGTAGTTCAATAGTGACCATGAAAAGCTTCATGTGCCATTACTCCTATAATGGACCTCTAGAATAACATAGAAACTATGAAAGACCAAGAAATGGAAAGAACAAGCTGCATGTCTAACCTTTGCACAGACAAATTTACAGTTTCTTATGCCATTAATCTCTGCATTTCTTTGAGCATCCGAAACAGCAGAAGCATTCATTTCAATGCCTATCACCTGTATGGTATGAAGGCAACACGAAGCTCAATCGCTCGAGTGAAATGTCAATGTCAAATTCACCATATGTAACTCAAAATTGCCAAATATGGTCAAGAAATACTCAACTAGTTAAGCCTTTAAAAACTATTCTCTAATGAAAAAATAATGGCAAAACCATACCGACATAAAAATGAGATTTTTTATCTTATGCCTAATATTACTCAGAGCAATGTTAAGAAAAGGATTGGACATTTACCATACCGACACGATGTGCCAGTGTGAGACCAATTGTCCCAGTACCACAGCATACATCAAAAAGCAGTGTATCCTGATCCAGACCAGCCCAATCACCAGCAAGTGTATAAAGCTTCTCGGCAGCAAGGGTGTTAACCTGCAGAACAATAGACATCGAGGAAAAATGGGATGACAGGAAAATTACCTGATTCAGTAGTTTCAGATAGGAAGATAGATCTAAGTTCTTACCTGGAAGAAAGCTGTTGGTGATATACAAAACTGGAGATTGCTTATGTAATCATGAATCCTTGCTTCTTTACCATCCTTTGTCGATTCTGTTAAAGCACCATTATTTGTCTGAGGAATGGGTAGCAAGCGCAGTGGAGCATCAGCTGGTGCTGCATTTGATATTCCTTGGTGATCCTGCATATATATGTATGTATATATATCCTTCACATACTAAGAGAGAATTTGTGCCGTTGCTAAAATTATCCAAGAATTTTACCAATTATTATCTACCATGCTATATTCTGCACTGTTCTGCAGAAAATATTGAAAATGCCTAGAAAAAGACTGGCATCTGACAAATGAAAGTCAAATAACTAGAAAGCAGAGGAAGTCGCTAACCTAAATGTTGAATGGTTGATGATAGCAAGTAAGCTGTAAATTTTTTCTCCTGAGACCGAATGACTAGATGACATCTGATCTCATCTAGTTTTAAAAATAAAAATAAAAACCATGAACTAATGAATCTGACCTGAACAACCACAGCTGTTAGTGGCATCGATGGTGCACTTTCTGCAGCTCCAGCCACAAATGCTTGAACCAGCCTCTCAAATTCACTGCTAACGGTGGCATCATCAACGCCAACTGAACAAACCTACATATTCATGCAAAGAGGGGACAAAGGAAGCATGAGCTAAAACACTTCTAAGGCAAGCACATAAAATGATGGGCATTGTATCCAGTCCAGACTATTGTCACAGCAAATGAGGATAAGAGCTGTTGGGTTTGCAAGAGAGGTTGAACCATGCCTTTTTCCATGAACACTAATAAACAATGACAACCAAGATTTTGAGTTCAGCTACATTAATTGCCAAACCTGAAGAATAAGCATGACTTCCGCTATGCTGCTCTCACTATTTTCAGTATCACTGCTTTTCCTGTTTGTCCTTCCTTCTCGAACCTGAAAGGAAGGATCACAGCAGATGGTAATTAAGCTAATGCCATGTGAGATCAAACAGTCTGCAACAATTTCTTCAGAGAAGCAACATAGCTGTACCAATGGTAAAGTCAACTCAATTCATCTAAGTGCCTGTGATTGAGAATATCAAAGGATTAACCTTATGATTTTCGTCATCAAACATGAACAAATCTTCTAATACCTAACAAACCAAAATCAGCAGACCATACCGTCAATTGACGCCAGAACCCCGTATTGTTGAATCTATTCCAAATTGGTAAGCCTGAGCATTGCAGAAACTCCTGAAAGATTGAAGCATACTTGCATGCAATTCTAGACACATTTGGGCAGTCAATTGGCTCTTCAACTGCAGTCACCCCTTCCCTGGAATTATTTCATTGTCAGCATGTGTATGAGTTGCATTAAATGCCTACAGCTGAGAAATCAAGCAAAAATACCTGAAGTTTCCAAGCATGAAACCTACAGTCGGTTTCCCTTGGAGTGAATATCCAACTGAAAACTCACACTTATTGCGGTATCCATCAGTAAGGGGGGATTCCATTATACCTTCTAGTTCGCATGGAAGACCACCTGCAAAAGAAGAAGTGTGTCGCAATCAAAATCCATTCTTCCCTCCTCTTCCTCTGTAGCAAGATATGAGAGAACAATATAGTAGACAGTTCTCTCTATAAATTTTACTCAGCAGTTTAAATGTACAATTCCCCAAGTACGAAAGTTAGTTCCTCGCTGACAACGTAGTGTAATTATTTCGGAAAGTAGGACAATCACCTCTTTCTTTCGACTTGAGAATCCAATCTGGAAGTGAAACACCACTAGGACAAGCTTTGCGAGCATTTCTGGTCTGACAAAGATGGACATAGCTTTTATTTCACCTAGAGAAAATGAGTACTTTGGGCAACACAGGATGCATCCAATAATGAGGAAAAAAAAAGCATAGATACAGACATGAAACTAACCAGTTTTTTCAGCATTTGCATAAGAGCATTTACTTTGTGTACCAACTGATCAACATAAGACATATGGGCAAGGGGAGTCACAACGTCACGAGCACTTCTTGCCCTCGTAGATGAACCACCAAGTGCTGGAGAACTGTTGTTAGAGCAGTCGTTCTTTAATCCATCTGAGACAGAATTCTCCTCAGCTTCATCATTAACAGATTCTCTTTGAGGCACCACCACTCCTTGTTTTGCTTTGTTCTCAAATGATCGTGGAATAACATCTGCGACTTTTATTTTCTTGCTGCCAATACATTTTCCTTCAAGGCCCTGGTACAACTTGCTTCAGGGTTACTAATCTATTCACAGAAAAGACAATCAAATACAAACAAAGATACCAATTCCTTCTGCAAGAAAGCTGGAGATACCTCAACTGCAGTTTTTAATTGCTCTACATCTTCAAAAGTAACAAAACCAACAACCATGCCTTTCTTTTTCTTTGCAGATTTATGAAGGATTCCCTGACAAAAGAATGAGTTCCGTCAGGCACACTCCGACCACAATAGATGTACTAATGTTTTCAGTAAGAACAGAAATGCTGAAAATAGCAACACCATTACACAGCTGACAAGTGATCAAGCAGATGAAGAGGGCTGAGGAAGTGAAAGAAGACTGTGACATAAGCAGAATCAAAAAGTGGAAAATGATCAAAATGATAGAAGCTCCACCATTGCATCGTTCTGGCAAAGGAAAACCAAATTCCTGCCGGCTTTTGTTGTGGTGAGCTTTTTAAGCTTGGCTGTATTCTACTGCAAATATTTGAGAAATGTGACTAATACACGAATGACGAAAATAACACTGCTTTTGCAGCCTTAACAAAATTCATCATCCCAATCTCGTCCCATAGATGCTATTTCATTGCATTCTATGTCTACTTCAAAACCGACAATAGATTGCCTGTACCCTCCAGACACAGCTAAAACAATCTGAATTCCCAGAACAGACAAAAGAAGTTTGAAAATTATAAACAGGAAAACCCACCACAAGCACAAGACTGATGCTTTTAGCAGGAACATACATTTCCAGCCCCATATCTCCGACAATCACAGTCAAGCAGGGTACGTTCATCCACTGGGAAAGTGAGAAATACTAAATTCATTCTTCTTTACGATGCCGACCACTGAGATTACGCAGCAGACCATTCACAACCAGTTCTAAGGGTCCCCAAATTAATCCAACGCACACCATTTTCTAAGAGAGACTACAATCGGCAAAAAAGCAGATTCTCCATTTTTCACCAAGTAAATCCTGCAAGACATTCTTCCTTTCTCTTGCTGCAAGATTTGAACTTTACCGGCGCACAAACTCCAAAACCAGAGGGTGTCACAATCAGTTTAGAAGTAACCACACTATAGAGAGAGCAATTTGAAACTGTATATGAAACCAAAGACCAAATCCAAATGCGAGCAAAGTAAAAGAACAAAGGCTACTAATTTTCTCTCACCTGCTCATCGAGAAACTTCTTCAGGTTATCGGAAGTCCACTTCCTGGGCAAATGCACTATGCACTTACTCAACTTCCCGTCACCCCCGTCCTCATTGGCCATCATCTCCGTCATCAGGACGTCCTCCGAAGCGTCGTCGCCGTCGCCGTCGTCCTCGTCCGCCGCCCTCCGCGCCTTCTTCGCCCTCTCCGAAGTGGGGTCCCACGTGCCGTCGGGCCGCAGCCTGAGCTCCTCCTCGCTGTGCGCGAACCGGCACCCGGCGCCGTGGCTGCAGGACCCGGAGTCGCGCCTGAAGTAGGAGCAGAGGCTGGTCTTCCACAGCGGGTGAAGCGGCGGGGGATCGGGGCCGTCGCCTTCGGCGTCCCTCTTGCGTTTCTGGCCCGAAACCGCCTCGTCGTCGCCATCGGCCGCGGCGGCGGGGCGGGGGCGGCGGCGGGGGAATGAGGATCGGGCGGCGTTCGGGGGTCGGGCTGAGGGCGGAATCGCCGCCGTCGATCGGCGGCGGCGGCGGCGGCGGCGGCGGAGGGTTTTCGCCGTCGGTGGGGTTCAGAAGGGGTTTGGGCGTAGCCATTTCGTCGTTGGGAGGTGCCGCCATGAGAGTTGGGAGTTTTGCCTTCAATCTCTGCTACAGGGTCCTACGAATTCGAGGACCCGAGACCATTCGTCTCATTTTGGGCCTGGACGCACCCGACCCGACCCGACCGGACGATTATTTTTTATATTATTTTTTATACAATACAATGAAATGAAATTGGAGAATGGAATTAAAAAAAAAAATGCAAGGATGAGAATAAAACGATTCTGTAGCGAAATAATTTTGCACCCATTTGAGAATGGAAGCATGGTATTTTTATACTGAAATAATTACATTAGGAAAATTCAATTTTTTACGCAAAGCAAAGGATGGGCTTGTTCCTAGTAATCGGAACTAGACTAGAAGTGGGGTTCCAAAGAAGGTTGGTTTGATTTGTATTGGAGCCAATTGTAAGATGGCTGATTCTGATTTTAAGTTAGGAGTCGACCCATCTTATTGTAAGTTGTAATCATCACAAATTTGTTTGGTAATGACGAGCAAAAGAGCAAAAAGTATGATCTCGATTACTTTAGGCAACAAATTTAATTTTTTTCTAGGATGAGAAAGATTTAGTTGAAATTTAGATTTTATCAGGAATTTAAAGGATAACATATTTTAAGTTGATCCTTTGAATGAATCATTTTTTTATTGTTTAGTATTTTGTTGTTGTCATTAACTTCACTAGCCAAATGTGTCTTCTTATCGTGTGTGAAAGAAATTGACATTTCAAAGACTAAACTTGACATGAGATATCTGAATCATTTAGAAAGAAATTATTGATGGATGTACACTACACAAAAATTGTACACATGGAAAAACAAAATGATTTCGAAATATAAAATCCTTTTAAGAAAATTGATGTAGGATAGAAAATATCCAAATTCTAATGTTGAAACAGAGCCGTCATAGATGCACCGTGTAAAATAAGTAACTAAACAAATTTGAAAGAAAAGAAAAATGATTAATATCTTCTAACAGTAGGAAGCTCTCTTTATTTAATTTAATAGTATTGATTTCAACCATAGAAATTATTGAAATTTCTCGGGCCAAATTTTGGGGTTGAAAGTGGCAGGTATACTTTACCGTATAAAGAGATTTATCTAGTTCAATATCCCTCAGTATCTAAACATAGTTTTCCTAAGTTTTAATCAATAATTAATTTTTTATGCACTCGTGAAGCTCACGTGCTAATTAATATAAAAGATTTCACAAAAGAATCTTCTTCATAGGAGAAAAAGACTCTGGTTTACAATAAGAACATCCGAAAGCATTAAAATATATAATATATATATATATATATTAATAAATAATTAGGGAAGTAGCTTGTTTTGAAGATACATTTAATTCGGGGAAAAAAACAAGAAGAAATCTGTCAGCTACGCAAAGAACGAGAATTTTTACGGGTAAAGCGACAGAAAGATTAAACATGCAGAAGCAGATACAAGATGGCTGAAGTCCAAAACGATTTCTATTACAAAACCCAGTCTCCCATCAAACAACCCATAATTGTGTTCATAACTAATCCGTTTGGCGTTAAACCCGCGAGCGGTTATTTTCGACACAAGCAACTGAGAGTCGGGCTGAAGCATAAGCAGCGGCAAAGTTGGTCTCCAGGCGAGATCTTGCCGGACGTACGATCGAGGCGGGCCAGGAATATAAAAGCAATACATTTGAAGATAGTTTTACGTCGCTTGAGTCGTGGACTCTCCCGAGTCTTCGCTGCCATTGTTCACCTTAATTTCCAGGAGCCGCTCCACCGGTTGCCGGCAAATCGGGCACCTATTCGTCTGGAACCTGAGGACCTTAGCACAGCCGCTGCACATACACTGCACCAAAGGGAAATGGAGAACAGACGTGATTGGCAAGCAGGCAGATGTTCTTCAGTCTCGTTTTTGAGAATCTAGGAAGAAAGTAAAGTTCAGTAACACCAGAAGTATGCAAGAATCATAAGATAATGCTCTCTTTCCCAACGATGTGGAGGAGGGTTCAAGATGAACAAACATAAACCTACACAGCTCAATCAGACTCTTCATCAACTGAATTCACATTAAACACACCATTCGGCTCATCAAAAATGATTCTTGCAAAATGCATCTACACCATGTTCTTATATTTGGCATTCCTTGTTCTCAGGTATCAATCAAATCCGAATTGTTTGAGCTCCAGAGATTAGGGGAGATGAGTATCTAACCAGTTTCTGGGAAGCTCCGAGTCTCTGGTATCAGGCACTAGAGAATAAACCAGTTGCCAAGAAGATTTTAATTTTATGTAAGAGACCAAGCTAAGTATTGCAAACACTCTAGTCTCCGACATTGGTACAAGTCATAAGTATGTTCTTTTAATCTACACAGAGAAAGTACTAGCTAGATCATACCATGTGTCTGCAAGGGAGAACTGTCGTATCCCGTGGTTCTGACAAACAGATGACGCACTCTTTCCCAGAGTCATTACCATCGAACTCCCCCTCGACTGTGTTTCCAATACCATATATCTCCTGTAGTTCATACCTCATGCCATTCACCCAGAGGATCTGTTTCACCACACGCGCCTTGTATTCGTCTTTCCCTTTCTCAATCACTGCTTGGGTTATCTGAGAATTTCTGACTGAACTACTATCCGTCTCTGTAGCACTCACTGGGCATGCTTCAGCCTTCACCACAAGAGGATAAATCTCAAAATCACCATCTTTTACTACACCCATTTCCTCAAGCATTGAGGAGTCAACACCGGTCCCGGAAGGTTGTCGAAACTTCTGGCCAAGACCTTGCTCAAATTCTATTATGACAGGTTCAAGTAGGCTCTCCCTTGTCCCGATTAAGTTACAGTCTTCAGTTTCTTTAGCGAAAAAAACAAGAGTGATGCTGTTGAAGAGAAGAAAGATACATAAATACCAAAGACAAACTCATAAAAGTGCAATACTTTAAAATGGTCTAATTTCTCGATGGCTTAGAAAACCTGTTTCTGCATCCAAGCCAAGCAGATGACAATGGTGGTCGTCAGGGGTAAAGTGTTAATGAGCTGATGATTAGCTCAGAATTCGCAAACAAAGATAAATCCAGTATCCAATACAAGTGAAGATGATTATTGTGTGGCTATGCTTAGGCTGAAAGAGTAGACTCATGAACAACTTCAAGCAGATTATAGTGTGCATAGAGTTGCTGCATTAGGACTGAAAAGTTATTGGGAACCTTCCATTATAGTCCTGTGAATGAATTGCAAGCTTCAGAAACAGTCTAATCAAACACTCCAGAAAACAAGCTAGGAACCTGAAGTGCAGTCTCCTGCCTTTGTTAGAACTATGTTGGCTCAAGAAAGTTCCACTTTTGGAAGAAGCAAAGATGGGGAAACAAAAACACATAGACAGGTAGAAAGCTGCTCAAGTCGTTTAATAAGTTTTCAGATGCAAATACCGATGAACAAGAAGAGTTTAAGTTTGGAGTAAATTCAAAAATTTATATTAGCTAATACCTAACATACAAGATTCCATGTTGACATTTCAAGTTTGACAGGTCCACCAATCCACAAAGATCTATGTTCCTACTCAGAATTCAGATGGCCTAAACAGGCAAACTAACCTTACTTCATCAGCCAATATTCACCTCAACTACAACATTTTAGAATACTGATTAAGCATACCTTCCAGGAGCAGTGGCATCGTAAGCGAAAGAAATAAGATACTTTCCCGGATTATCCTCATCTGGTTCGACGCGAAGCGTCTCCTTCTTGATGTTAACATCATTCCTTATAGTGACTGCCTTCTGGTGCTCAACATAGGGGGTAACAGGAGCAGGAACGGGCCCATATGGGTACTGCCCACCGGCCAAGTTTGGGTAAGGCGGTGGTCCGTAAGGACCGGGCACCGGTTGCTGTGGATAGTATCCATGGTACGGATAGGAACCCGGCGGATTCGGATGGGGGTACTGTGATGGATACGGGGTGGCGGCCGCGAACACGTATCGGTTACCGGCACTCTGAGGCGGAGGAGGCAGGGGAGGCGGCGGAGGAGGAGGCAGGTGGCTCCGCCGCCTTCGACGCCCCGAGCTGCTGCTCCCCATGTTTCCCATTCTCGTTTCTCAAGCCCTCTACTTCTCTATCCTGACATTAAAACATCTAGACGTGAGATTCCAAAACTCAAGAAGAACACGAAAAACCTGGACTTTGAGGAGGTGGGGGGGCAAGAAAAGAAAACGAAACGACAAAAAGAGACGAGGTAACCAACGCGCCAAAACGAATTATCCGAACGGGGTTGTCGGCATCAAAGGCTGAATTTTCATGGAAAAAGAAACACGACCCGGAAAAGGAACCAATCAAACATGATAAAAAAAGGGCACGAAATTGCTGATGCGGTTTCTGCTTTTCCCCAAACAAAGATCAACCCTCCAATGCGTACGAAAAAAGTAGGAGGGGAAAGGAAAAATTCTCACCTCAGGAAGAAGCGATGGCTTCCCTACAAGGTGCCCCAAATTCAAGAAAGCACACAGAGAGAAAGAGAGAGAGAGGAGGAATATATTCAAGACCAATGAAGGGTACAAAGTGGGATCGGTTGGACAGGATTGGCATTGGGGGGATAGTGGGTCGAGGAAAGTTTCTGGTTTGATGAGAAGCACTACCGTTGAACAGTTCCCTCATTCGTTGCGCCGGGGGGGGGGCAACTTTTATATGGCCTCAGCAGCTACACCCTCGAAGACAATCGATCCAAAGAATGCCTCCATAACCATCAAGAAACGATCTTTTCAACAGGCGACCCGACAGGGGAGAGGACCCCTCCTCAGACCTTGAAGAAAAACAAGAAAAGAAAATAAAAAGAGCATCTTTGCCTCTTCCTTCGGCGCCTCGTGTCCTCCTGATCGGCTGTAGATGCTGCAACAACAGAACGGGAGCAGGAACCGCTTCGCCGCACCGTCCTCCACCTCCCCCCCGCCACGTCAGCTTTGTCCCCACCGGTCTTGCTCGCTGGGCTTCGGCCCGCGGCCCGCGGCCCTGCTTACTCGGGGTTTCTTTGCTGGGCTTGCGTTGTGGTGTTTGGTTGCACGTGGATATTCTCTAGGAGTGATCGAGTTGGGTCAAGACAATCATGGCACTAAGGACGAGCATGGTTTCGAAATAAAATTTAAAACCGAAGAACTAAATCAGTGGAATCTGTCCAGATTCTAATGATATGTAGGTTAGGTTTCAAATTTCAAAAATTAAAGAATCCGTTTCAATAGATAGGTTCTAGATATTAGGGAAATTTTTATATTTTTCTTGATCTATATCTTCACACAATCCTATAGTATTTCATGACATCCGATAATTAGTATATAATTTGAATATATTAGTCTAAGCTTTTCTTTTATGACTGAGATTTTTACTTTGTTAAATTTTCATATTCTTCATGTGGTTAAATATAAATTATGATTCAATGCAGTATTTCATTTAATAATATAAATAGAATCTGGGTAGACTCTATAACCTATATTATGATAGTTTTTAGGTCTCAGGATATGTAAAATAGGTTTCAAGTTTTAAAAATAAGGAACCTATTTTAACGGGTAAGTTTCAAGTTATGAGTGGAACCTATATGGAGCTTTAAAACCACTCACCCCTACATGATACCAATTCAAGCTTGACTCATCTTGCGTTCTTATTACTCGCAATCAATTCGAACTCTTTGGTTATAAAAAAATTATTCAAACTCCACTCGACTCGACTCTATTACAATTGAATAATTAATAAATTAAAGCTTCATAAGGTTAAATGGTTTCCATGATTTGTAAATGCAGGTAGTAAATTATGAAGTTTCGAGAATTATTTTCTTTTTGTGCCTCTTTTTGTATCTATTACGTGTTTTAGACAAAATAATAAAATTCCAATAGGCTAGCGAGTTTCTAGGGCTGACTGCTTAGGAAGCATGAGGTGGACATCAAGAGACATCTTAAGTAGCACGATCCCTACCTTCACTAGGAATCAGTTGAGTCGATCTCAAGTGCTAAATGCATCGAGCCTGAGCTATTTGCGAGTAGTTTGAACTTGATTTTGTTGGTGAAACCTTTCCAATACGGTAAGGTTGATCTTGACGACGAGAAGCCCATTTGTCCATTTAAAATACTACGTTAATAAGAGTCGCTGCACAGGCACAAGTATGGAGAAAGGAGGAAGATGTTGAGAGGACTCGGGGTCAGAGAGAGAGAGAGGGGAGGGAGTAGTGGCAAAAGCTAACAACCTACTGTGTAACTTTTGAAAAGTGTGATTAGTACAATTAAGTCTTTTTATTAGTTTTGTCTTTTTTGGCTAAAGAAATATATTGATTTGGATTTTTTATTATCATTTTCTCTTTTCTATGCGGCTGTTACGTTGACGAAGCCCGCAACAACGAAGAAAATAACGCTATGTTCCTTCTCTTTCGGACCGGCCCTGCTCTCGCATGGTCGACCCTATTCCGAAATTGAATCCAGTTTTAACCACCATTTCGGTATGCGTCTTATTTCGGCCCAGCCGCTCTCATAGATGACCTGAAGCTCTCAAGAAGATACTTCAATTTTCTTTGCATCGCTTTTCTGCCAAGAATATCAGTGACAGCAGATACAATTCGTCTGGTGGGAAGAGGTGGGATCGGACTCTCTATCCCCCATCGAAAGCGTATTCATTCTATGACATTGGGAAGGACACCGCGCTTATTACTCCCGGTTTGGAGTTAGGGTGAGAGGTAAGGATCCCGCGCTCATGTACAGGAAGCTTCTACTGCTAAACTTTTCGTCACTCCTTTGCAAGGGTCGCCGAATGCGTTGATAGACACGTCGACCATACAACTCTTCGATCCTATGCACGCCTGCACGAGTTCGCGAGAACGAATGAGGAAGGATGGACATATCACAATCAAGGAGGTAATAACAACTAAGATGTGGTTCATGCTAAAAGAGTTGTGGAGTAATAGTAATACCTTCTGAACTACGGCAAGTGCCCTTTTGCTGCTGCATTTTCCATGGCCGAAGCTCCCACAAGTTCCTTGCGGAGTTCCGAAGCTGGCGAACTTGATCGAGGATATGACTTGATTAGGACGTGGGCAATCCAGAGACAATGTTGGCCGCGATGTTTTTCCTGTTTCGGACTCTGATTCTGGGTTCCACATGTCGACAGGTGATGGGTGGGACTCGCTCACATGTGAGCATAAGCTTTGAATCTGTCTCGTGGCAAAAGATATTTGAGTGGGATCGCCACCAACTTCCTCGAACATTACAAGAATGTTGCCGCTTGGTGTTAACCATGAGCGCGGAACGTGGTACCTGTGAGAGTGGGCTCAAAATTACTCCTTGAAATGGTATCCTCAAAACCTTCTGAACGCATGACTTTCGGTTACTTACAGCTTTTGTGATGGCTTCCCGCAGTTCTTTAGGCATTTGCTTGAACTGTAGGCTCCTCTGTAATTGCAAGAGTCAGTGCAGCCACTACCAGGAGCGATGTTGGTTG
Organism: Eucalyptus victrix; assembly: GCA_016097545.1. Taxonomy (NCBI): domain Eukaryota; kingdom Viridiplantae; phylum Streptophyta; class Magnoliopsida; order Myrtales; family Myrtaceae; genus Eucalyptus; species Eucalyptus victrix. Next base: position 34,540,452 of record CM027844.1, read on the forward strand.
GCCAATACCGTCCGATGCTTTGTCCATTCACCCACGCCTCACCCTTTCCCATTCCAGAAAAGTCGATGGCTACCGGGTCGTTGCCAGCAGGAGCAGCAAAAGTGGTCTGGAGAATTAAGTAACACCATGGTTAGTGCCTAAATAGTATAGGTATTGCCTGAGACACCTTCAAGTGAGGAGCTGTTTAAGGAGCTGTTTAGGTTTAGATTGGTGTTAAAATAATCCCACTCTGCTTCAATTTTACTTATGTTTCTACAAATAAAGAAGTATTCGATCTTTACCCAAAAAAATAATTCTTTACCCAAAAAAGAAGTATTCGATTATGCCAAATATTTCCCTTGCAGATAATGACTTGCCTAGATGGAAACGGATGGTTACCTTGTACCACGTCAAGGGTTGATTCTTTGGCAAACTAGGTTGCGTAATCCACATAGAAGAACTTCCACTGGGTAGACCTTGATCTTCACCTTTAAGTCCTATCTGCACTCAACACACGCACACCAAGTTGCAATGCACCCACGTTAGCTTAATTAAAGGTCAGCCGGTCAGGTGATCACAAGAGAGGTTTTCTTGAGCATGTCAGAATGAAATTCGACATAAATTGCAGTTACCAATATGTTCTCTTTGGCCATCATAACACTTACTAATGATAGAACTCGTCTACTGGCAAGAAAGAAACCTCACCTGATATGTCCACTGCTGTGAAGACAGATCTATTATGCTGCCATTGGCTGAACTTTTCAGCTTCACTGGACCAGTTATACCAGCACCCGTTTGGTCATAAAAAGCTCCATAGTTCTGGAAGAAAATGTGGTTTCGTTATTAAAGATATAGCTGAAAAATAAGGGAGTTCATTAATCAGACAAGAATAACTACAATAGCATAGTACAATGCATGTCATCGTCACTTTGAAAATGGATGTTCTCAAAGTAATAAATTAGAAAGACCATACCTGAAGTCCGACAGTCAAGCTCAGGAGATCAATTGTGTTCTTCCCTGGTAGAAGCGTGACGGGAATGTCAACAGTAATCTTGGAATTGCCACTGTTGCCTGCTTTACTGCCTGTAGAATTGTAACTGAATGAGTGTTCTGGTCAACTAATCTACATCAGAAAAAGAAGTTTTTTCTACTTCCACATATACAATAAGAGAAATGTACAGAGCACACTCTCCATCAAACCATTCCTTTACCTTTCAATTGTCGGGTACTTCTATTTTGATAAGCAACACTAAAATAGAAAATTATCCAGCATGAGCTGTGTATGATAGGTTTGGCTCAGTTTAGATGTCATTTGGTAAGGGAGGATGTGCATATGACTAAGCAAGAATCAAGGTTATAATAGAATAATTTTCACTTGCCATCTCATTGTAAAATTTGGAAAACAGAGCATACTAAAAAGAAATAGAATTCAATTGGATAATGGGGGCTTCCTTTGTGACCAGGAAGAGGTCAATCCATGTCCTGTCATAAGGACCCAAAGTGCAAAAAAAAAAAGTTTTTCATTTGTACCACTGCCATTCCATCTTGTCAAGAAGAATTCATGTATAAGGATTACCTGCAAGCTTCTTATTGACAAAAGCATGAAGAGCATGGCCAAGTGATTCAATATGAAGAACTCCTTGAGATCCATCGTCAAGGAAGGGGTTATCCCCAGGGATATTAGTGCTGCCAAAAACAGAACCACAATAAGATTGGACCAAACATACTGGGACACCTTACCGGTCAAATTGGACAGCAGTGGCTGTATGGAAAAGCAGCAGCTAATGAGCTGCTCGTGTACCTTAGTGAATACCACAAGTAGTCACTGTTGTCAGCTGTAGTGTTTATTTGCTCCAACAGCCCGGGCTTCACGAATGAATCTTTCTTTGAAATACCCACTGGTTCATTGATCCAACTCCAGTCCGCATTGACTGTAGCAGAGGGATCCACCACCTCACTCAAAGATTCATATACGAAAGTAGGAATCATAGACATAGAATTAATCTGTAATAAAAATAAAAAAAGTTGGAGCTCTTCAATATTTTTATCATAATAAAGGAACACAACATATCCTTCAACCCAAAACCGCCAGTGACATCATGGATTCTCTACTATGACAAGAGATGTAGCAGGAGAACAAGTTCACGAGAAAAACCTTCGCAGTATTAAGTGCGACATTCTTGCAGTCTGGTAAAATGCTCACAGACCATCCAGGCAATTGATAAGATTTTCCATTGAAAGTAGCAGTTGCGTCAGAGGTGCCCCAATTGGCAAGAAAAGCAGCACATAATCCTGCATCTGTTTTATAGACTGTTGCCTGGAAAAAAAGTTAATGACAGATTGATTTTTCTTTCTCTAACATGTGGATCACATAGCATAATCTTTAGCTGAACGATAGAGAAGATTGAAGATTGTATATCAAGTATTGCCATCTAGAAGAACTGAAAAAGGAAAAAAAGATGTATACTCATTAAGTTCCAATGAACACAATTTAGAAGAAGAATGATAGATGGGGCGGACATCTTTGGACTGACATGATATTATATACCTAAAGAATACAATTATCATCCATGATGAAGACTGAACAGTAACTGGACAGAAATAGTAGTCAAATTGAAGCTAAGTTATTGAGTCCCCAAATTTGGAAAATATAGCTAAATTATTTTACGCCATGACAAGTCACAAGGTCAGCAGTAGAATTGACAGCACAAACGTCTATATTTAGAGAACCTGCAACTAGGTGTAATGATGGATTGATGCTTTGCAATTTGCATCTGTTATACTCTGTTCATAAAATTGAATAGTGCTTGACAGCAATAATTTTCTACCAAGAGCTATACCCAGTAAATGCTCTGCTTTACTACTTACAAGTCTCTGTCTATTATTTTAAATGGAAGGGAAAGAAAACTGAAGTTGGTGCACAATGTCGGGGAACTCATAAGAGAAAAACAAACTGACACGCCAAAAAAACTGGGAAATCTTAAAGCATTTTGGTCAAAATAACTTAAGAAAGTTATGTCAAGGAAACTAAGTTCTTCAAAAAGATCTGGACATAAATGATTTCAGGGTGGTTTTACCTCCAAGTTTGAACCAAGGGAAGTATACGCTGGATCTGTGGCTATAAGTGCATCTTCACAAAGCTTGATAGCCTTATGCACGTCCCTCAGATGGCCCCACTTAGGCTGCCTAACAAGCCCTACAGAAATACCGACACATTATGCGGCAGTGCAGAGTTTAGCCATTTATAGAATATCATAATAACTGATTGGCTCAGTGATATATTTCTCCAAAATGACTGCTTTACCATCAATTTCACTTCCTCCATTCCAGCAAGAAGCATGTATTTAGAAAGAATGAGCTTACCATACTCGTCTATTGGAGCATCATAGTCGTAACTTGTAGCAATAAAAGGTCCACCACTAGTTCGGCCGAAGTTAGTCCCCCCATGATACTGTTTTCACATGAATGAAAGAAATGTGCTTTGATGTCAGTATCGTCTCCAGTGAAAGAAATGGCTCGTTTATGACACTGATAAACATCGACTAGCCGATGCTTCCAAGCTCATAAATTCTATAATTTGTACCATGTAGTAGTTCTGCAATGTTCCACCTCGCTGGAAAAATCGAGCCACTGCAAATGCAAGGTCTTCCGCAGGACGATATGGAGCAGCCCCGCCAAAGGAAAGATACCTAATTTTTGGGGGAGAAAGAAAAAGAAGGGAAGAAAATGTTCGCATGGAGAGTAATGTCAAATAAAAGCTGAGGGTGATTCAATAAGACGATCTATATTTAAAGGAACGTGACATCTACTCTAATAGCTAACTTATAGACAAATAGAAGGTAAAGCTAATTACCATCCACTCCAGTTCTCTGTCCACATTTTGGGCTTAGCGTTTGAATTAGGTGTAAATTGGTCACAATAAAATCCATTGCAAGTATTAATCTGCAAAGAATAATAAGGAGCTTAGCGAGAAGTTAGAATATTAAATGGCCAACATGATCCTTTTCCCCCTCTAAGTAAGGTATAAAGTAAGATCTGGTACAATCCACCAAAGAAACAAATATTGAAAATATAGAGCTCATCCCAGACCGCTCCTCATATAAAGTAAGGTCATATAAGATCAAGTTTAACCTAAGGTCATAAATAATGGAAGTGACCCAAATAACCAAGGACAGCTACAACGGCAATTAAGATCTCTTTGAACTAGACGACCGAATCCTAGATTAATTAAAGAATTTTCCAAAGTAATTTAGTCGAGAAAACTCACAATGGGATCGGGAGCATCCGCCTGCTGGCACATTACCCAGGGGACCCCTGTATCTAAAGATGTGGCCATGGTTGCTGCCCAGTTGATATAGGGCTTGGCACCGGACCCAAAACCCGAAGCAACATTTCCATACTCATTCTCAATCTGGCACAAAACAGTATACGTCTCTTTAATCATTGAGGGGGCCAAAAAAAGAAAAAGACTGAGAGGCGAAGAAGATGATTGTTCATCATAACAAATTTTACCTGAGATAGAATGATGGGACCGCCTTGGGACGCATACAGCTTTTCCTGCTTCATCATGTCCACGATTTTGGCCGTGAATCGCTGCATCTCTTTCTGAAACAGAGCATTTCTTTTTCCTCATTAATTCGGAATAAACAACAACTATGGAAAGTGAAAAGTGGAGAGCAGAGAGCATGGAAAAAGGGACCTTGAACGGCCCATTGTTGGTTCGGAATTGGATTCCCGGTACAAAATGCAACCACAGAGGAAAGCCGCTGATCGAAGTTGAACAATCCAAGAAAAGAAAATATCAGCGAAAAGCTCCAAAGATAAAACGCGACACGACAAACAATCATCTTTCAAGTCGAGGAAATTAATAACTAATTATAGACAGCCACTCCGCTCACTCACTCACCCGTAGTTCCATTCCGCGCATACATAAGGCCCGATGCGCAGATGAACTAAGAGACCCGCCTCGGCCACTGTCTTGACGAACTTAACCAAATCTTTCCTCCCTTCGAAATCGAACTGCCGAAAGTGTCACAGCTCAAGTCAGTCTCAAGAACTTCAAGAACCACAAAAGACTGAAAAAGAATCTATTGGGTACTTTTAAAGGAGGGAGCTGGAAATGGCATGACGATCGAATTCCCACAAATTTAATCACCGAAATAGATTAGTTGCAACGATAAACAGACGACATCACAAGAACGGGCCATGAAAAAGAAGAAGAAGAAGAAGAAGAAGCGGATTGACCTGATTTCGCACTGGCTCATGGATGTTCCAGAAAACGTAGGTCTCGATCACGTCCAGCCCTCCGTCCTTCGATTTTTGTATCAGGTCCGGCCACATCTGCAGCAGCCCAAAGAAACTCATTCAAAGCGCGCCCGTCTCGGCTCTCGCCTTCTCTCTCATGCACGACGCGGGTTCCATCGTCACGGACGGCGGTCCCGGTCACATGTCACGGAGAGACAGAGAGACAGAGGGAGACAGAGTAGTACCTCGGGAGTGCTGCGAGGGTAGTGAATGGAGCCGGAGACCAACACCCGGCGCTTCCCGTCGACCACCAGCGCGCGGTGGTCGTACGTCACGTTCGCGGCCAGCGACGACGACGCCGCGAGGGCGCCGACGAGCGCCAGCGCAAGCCCCAGCAGAAATCCCTTCCCTCCCGCCGCCGCCATTTTCCTCTCCCCTGCCCACGATCCTTCCGCGGCGAGAAACGGACAGATTCCCTCCAACCCTCCCTCCCTTCTTATACACACGCTCCGCGGCTCCCAAAAGCAGTTCCGTGAAGCAACAACGGGTCGAAGTTTTCGGTACCCTTTTCCTCAAAAACAAACGAACAGCGAGCTCGAGCTTTACTTCCGCGAAATGCTTCCGGGGTTCTTCTATAAATGGAGGACCATCGTCGTCTCCTTCCTTCCTTCCTCGCTCTGTTTCTTTGCTTCTTGGCTGGCGTGAGGGATGAGTCGAAGCGAAGAGAGAAGGTAGAAGGAAGGGAGGGAATCGAGAGAGAGGATTAAGCTTGTAAGATACCGACGACGGAGAGGACACCCACACGCCACGCCACGCCACGCCACGCCACGCCCGCGGCCGTCGTCGTCGTCGTCTTCGTCTCCAGCTGCCGCTGGCTTCTCCTCCCTTCTCGGCGTCTTGTTGGAGAGGGAATAAATTCGACTTGAATGCTCCTTTGGCCGGGCGCGATCCGTAACTTCGACTGATGGCGACCACCGGAGGAGGCTGTTGTTATATATCGTACGGTGAACAGTGGGACGGGCAAGTTTGATTATTGCATGACAACAAAAAAAAAATAATAAAAAAATACATTATTGTTGTTATAATAATAATAATAATTTTTTATGGAGTATTATATAACCCATTATTTATTTATTTATTATTTTATTTTATTATTAGCCCTTACAATTGCATTCCTAATTTTAATTTGTTAATGTCACATATCTCGAGGGAAAAACACAATTAAAAATATTTTACAAATATAACAATTTATAGTATCGGTGATAATAATCTACAATATCAAAACAAATTGTGGAAGATCGGCTCAAATCATTGGGATTATAGAAGATTGTTGTATCATGGGAGGTAATTAACACAAATCATGAAAGATTAGCTCAATCAATGGAATTATAACAAATTGTAGAAGATTGTTGTATTATGGGAAATGTGCTTTATCATATCTATTTAATATAAAGGGATGGCGAGTTTTACGAATGCGTTCCTTATTTTTATGTGTTTCTTGTGCCCATAAAAGGTATAGTATTTTTATTTTTTTTTCTCATACCTGAAATACATTTTTGTTGTTTCACATCTAGGTGATTCTGAGATATGAATGAGAACCGTGGATGAAGCCTTTCGCGGTCCCCCAAATGATCATCGGTCGTAATGTTAGTGGATTTGGAGTCAAAAAGCTCACATGGATTTTTAACAATTTAATGATTAGGTTCATGATTGTCAATAATATATGAAAAAACATCAAGGTCAATGCTTGTTCAATAAGAATTGTTTATAATTCAAATAATATAATGAATTCACATGAACCTGTATATCTAGGTTAATTTAATTTTAAAGATCTAAAGTTTAATATTAGAAAATTCGATTCTCAATCTCATAAAGTACAACAAATAAAATTTGAAAAAGTAAATTCACTCCGACGATCATAAGGGACTTATTTGAAAAAAAAAATCATACTACTTTCGAAATATTGAGAAGGTGAAGAGGAAATGTTAATCTCTAAATCAAGAAAATCTTGATAATTACACAAGAATCTACATGTTGATAAATTTTCAAAGATTTTGGTCCCGAACTAAATAGAAGTCAAAAAATGCGACGAGGTACGGCGCGTGAAGGGACGTGCTTGGCCCGTGCACGCGTGGTCACGAGCATAATCTCAATTAAATAGAAAACGCGGGATCAAAATCAAATCAAACGTTTGTCCGTGCATGGCGCAGAAAGAGGAAGTGGGCCGTCCGCGGTGGACATTAGTGACCAACTCCACGTCCTGTCACCGACAATAGCCGGTACGGGTGCCTCCCACCAACATGCCCCTCAAATCAATTTTCTTTTTTTTTTTTAAATAAATAAATTTCCTTTTCCAAAATTAAGAGAAATGAATAATAATTCTTATCATAATTCTTATCATATGATTGATTCGAGACGAGTTCATCAATCACGGGGTGAGGTCGTGTTGAGTTCCCCAGAACTCGTTCCTCCCCTCCATGCGTCATCCCCTGCTCACGAGGCCAAGATGATTCACCTACCTCATCATCTCTTATGCACGTCAGAAGTCCAAAGTAACACGGCACATCACCGGATCGAGCATGACTCGTGAAATTTAACGAAAGGAATATTTATACATATACAAAATGAACTGAAACAAAAATCTAATTTCGAAATCATGTTAGATGACCCAATTGGAAAAACTTAAATTGATATAGCATATGAATTTTAAAGTCAAGCATTTCGAATTTTAGGAAATGAAAATTAGTGTTTCGAGCTAGATTTTCTGAATGAATCTTAAAGTCAAGTATTATGCACTGTTTCAACGATGCGGCGTCATGGATTTTGAATTTAAAGGAAAAGAAAGTTAGTATCTCGAGTTCGATTTCATGAATGAATGACAGAACATAATCAGTGGACACCAACCCATGTATTGTCTCTTTTTGGACTAAATGCTAAGGGCTCCATCTGGACCAACGATTTTTTCTACTTTCTAGTGGTCCTTCTTTGTAGATGACAAAGGCTCTCCCTAAGATGTAACTTGTCCATTGTGCTTGGCTAAATTTCAAATCGGCGACCACTTGAAGAGTCAAAAGTGTTCACATCTACATCTCGATTAATGTGTAATCTAAACCCTCCATGTGTCCTCAGGTCGGTCACTCATGGGTTCGATGTCACATGTCTGTCATTTTTTCCAAGACACGACTTTGACATCGACATCGACGTTGATATCCGATTTGTGATGATTGTGTTTAGTTTACTTATGAGGGGTCTCATTAGAAAAGGGTTATTGCATAAGAAGACATAACAGGCAGGCATGTTAATTACAAATGCGATTGACCAAGTGCAGTCTTAGGCACCCTAAGGTTTATTGTTCGAAATTGATAAATGGAGAGATTAAACCCCGACATTTTTTTTAGAAAGAAGCTGGTCATGTTCCACGCTTAATTAAAATTTGTCGAATTATTTTGTGGCTTGTTTGTCAAAATCATTTTGTTTTTGTCTCCAAAGGAGATAGATAGCTCCTTTCAAAGTGTATTTAAAATATTAAATTTTATGTATGGAGTTAGTTAAATTGTATTTTTCAATCGGTGCATTCAAGTCCTAAATCCTTTTGGAAAATGCAATCACATCCCCTGGATGAATGGTACAATTTTTTTTTTCTTATAGTGTGTTTAATAACATTTATGTTCTCGAACAATTTTTTTAATAAATAATTTTTTCTATTTCTACTTATTAAAACATTTTTGAGTAAAATAACATGTTTAATAATTGTATAAAATTTATATTCCCATAATAAAAAATAAAATGAATGCATTTGGTACAACCCAAAAGTTTTTTTGTGATGTAAAATTTATTTTAATTTTTAATTTTTTTGGGTATTTATTTTTTATTTTATTTTTTTTCTATCTTCTTCTTCCTTTCTAGCCTGCTGCTGAGGGGGTGGCAATTGGCGAGGAAGAAGAAGAAAAGAAAAAAGGAAGAGAAATAAAATGACTTATTTTTAGAAATTAATAAACTATTTTTTACTTTTTATTTTTATCTCAAATCTATTTCTTGACCACTTTTTTTATTTAGGAAATAGAAAAATTAACTGACATTATCGAACGAATTTTTTGTTCTTATTCTATTATGGGGAAAAAGGAACAAAAGAACAAAGAAACAAGAATATTACCATGCACTACCTAGTATCCGGAAGCTATCCACTCAACAACCTTAGATTGCATTTTTTAAATAAGATTAGGATTGAATTGCAATTAGATGTAATTTTTGCACTTATACATATCGTTTACACATGGTCTTCCCATGCTACCTTCAGCTATATTTGGAACATAGCTGGAGTTTAAGAATCAAGAAAGTTCACTACGTTTTAACCCAGTTCAATTTGAGCTTTACCCAACTCCTGTTCAGACAAGAACCCAGTAAGTTTTAATCGAAATTCCTAAGGATGCAGAGTTTAAGAACCGGACAATCTTCTGCGATTACAAGCCCAAAACTTCAACGAATTGAATACGACCCATAATGGGCTCATCATTCGTTGTTTGTTTGGAAACATGGTCATAATCCAAGTGAAAAATGGGCCTTCAAGTGGATCAAATTGAACTCCTTCAGCCTCCGTTCTGCGCATCCTGGTCTTTCGTTTTATTTATAAATCGGATAATGCAGGAACACGAGCCTAGAAACCCGGTAACCTAATGAGTCGCTACTAGCCTGTTTAAGGCTATTTAGGAGCCAAGTGAGTAATTTTGGCCAGGAATCGCAGATGCGGACACTGCTGGACAGTCTACCGGACACAAGAGCTCCATGAACTGGTTAAATTCAGGTGTTTCACCTATTTAAGTGGCCAAGACCTAAAGCAGTTTGCACATAGTTAAAGAGATCTAAACATGTGGCATCCAATTCATAAGTCTTGGGGTTCATTTTTCACTCGAGCCATGAGCATCTAAGAGGCATTGAACACGCACAAGTCTAACCAATAGTTCATTTTTAAAATTTGGGAGAGCAAAAGGTGAAGAAAGAGAGAAAAACATATCAGTTTTGGGGAAAACTTCGTGATAAAGAAATATTCTTTTTGGGAAATCATTTTTAAGGAAAATTAATAGTTTTATTTTGTTTAGTGATATGTGACAGATTTTTTTTTGTTATTTTTTGGAATTTATTTAGAAAATAATTTCAATCTTATGACTTTATCTTTGACAAAAAAATCTTTTTAAATATTTATATTATTATTATTGTTAGTCGTTGGGCTTCAATGACGACCAATGACAAGCCATGAGCAAAGCTCGACCTTGCTAGGATATGGTGAGATCAAGTCTCCCCAACCCGCGCTTGTGATTGGTTATTGGCCATCACCAAAGCCTAGTGGCTGACGAAGGGAGAAGGAAAAAGAAAAAAAAAGGAAAAATCAATTAAAAAATTTGAGAGGAGCAATTTGAGAAAATGTTTTCACCTTTTTAGATTTATAAATTAACCTTCCTAACTTTATGCATGAATATTTTCATTGACTAAAAAATGTTTTTGGTTAACTAGTTATTTTGGGCAAATTAAAGGGATGAAAGTCCAACAAACTAATTTCCGGAACACTTTCACTCATATAAACACATCATATACATATAAAATGACAGCAATGGAATGCCAATCCTTAAGCTTTATTTGTAAAGTCTCTATCCTTAATATTTTTGAAATCTTCATTCTGCCCATTTTTCCTAAGTCGTTATTCCTGTCAAATACAGTACACGCTAGATTTTTAGTTTGAAAAATGCTTATGTGACTATCTTTAATTTATTGTGAGAATAACAATATGTTTTGAGAAAAAAAAACAAATAGCAAACAATTAGAAATTATTGTGGAGTTTATCCCTTCAATAATATATGACTTATCATAATAACTCCAAGTCTATCATCCTAGCAAAGCTTTTTCAGTTTCGATAGAAGCCTAATTTCGCAGATGGGATAAGAACCCAATTAAAAAACAACTTGGCTCTACTTGCTGGGCTGTCAATTTTCAGGTACCTAGTCGCTGGTGAATTTGTGATCCCAAAACACATGCACGATGCATAATTACATCTTGATTAGCAACTTGGGATCTCGATATCCGGACGGCGCAAGTGCTCCCACCGCAGATGGCTAATCACTAATCACCAACTAATCCGGATTACGCCTCGTCGGCTGATCCCGACAACCCTTTTTCCGCACGTCGCCTTCATCGCAAAAGTCAGCTCACACCGCTCAGCGGTGAGGGGGCAACGTTCGTCTTGGTGTCGAGCCCGACTCAAAGACAACGATCTCCTCGAGCGAAATCTCACATTTCATTTTCAACCTGAAATGCATTGCGGATCTTCCCTCACCTAAAATGGTATCCGCAGTTGCAGCTTCTGCATAAATTGCACTGCGGATCTTTCCCTCCCATGCATCAGCCTTCGAACGTTCGTTTCTCCAAGCGCCACTTTCGATTCTTCTTTAGCACGAAACGGAGACGAAACAGAAGCCGCGCGTAATATAAGACCAGACAAAGGGAAGGAAAAGAACATGAACATGAACGGCATTGGTGTATTTCCACTTGTGATCTTCCTTATCGTCACTAAGACCTTGGCCCAGACGTCCGAAGGCCCTCCAAGCCTCACCAAGATCCTCCAAGACGCCGGTGACTTCTCGAACTTCCTCCGGCTGCTCAAGGTCACCCACATGGCCGACCAAATCTCCACTGAGCTCCAGAACTCGGGCGACGGCCTCACCATCTTGGTCCCGCCCGATTCCGCCTTCTCGAGCCTCAAGTCCGGGGCTCTGAACAGCCTCGGCGACAAGCAACTGGTGCAGCTGATCCAGTTCCATGTCATCCCGCAGTTTCTCACCAAGCCCTTGTTTGGGACAGTGAGCAACCCACTGAGGACGATGGCCGATGGTAACAACGACGGGGCGTTCCCATTGAATATCACCACCGGCAACAATGAGCTCAAGGTGTCCACTGGCATCGTTGAGGCGACGGTGGGCGAATCGTTGTACGCGAATAACCAGCTGGCAGTTTACCGGGTTGACCATGTTCTTCTTCCTCCGAGCATCTTTCCACCACCTTCGGCGCCGGCGCCAGAGAAGCCTGAGAAGAAGCAGCCCGCCCCTTTGACGACCTCGTCTGCACTGAAGAAAATGGTTGATAGCAAGATTTGGCTGACCACCGGATTAGCTGCTATGCTATTGCTTCTTGGTTTTCTTTGATTCATGCAATAAGATGGACACGCCTTTTTGAGTTTGTAACAAAGCTTCTTGTTCCATAATAAAATCATGTAATCACCATAAGAAATGTGAGCTGGATGATGAATTCTTCTTCATAATTCTTTCGATATGATCTAGTATTATTTCCACGAAATCCACGATTCTACAAAGACCGAACGCTAAACAGAACAATACTGTTTCTGCGATGGATAGAGACTCTCTGGTTTAGAGGGTAACTGCAGTGCAGTGCAGTGCAGTGCAGTCATCGCAACGCGACCATAGATGTACCTAGGTTTAGAGATTTAAATCGAACTTCCTCTCTCTACCCCCATTTGCATAGCCCACCCCATTTTGCCGCGATCGCTGCTCACTCACTGCTGCCTTTGCTGCTTGTCGACGCTGCAGCGCAGCCACCGTTGTCGTTCGCATGGCCTTCACTTGTTGTGGCTAAGGTCGCTCAGCCTCAGATGACCCAGTTCCAAGGTCATGCTGCTAGTATGGCAGCTAAATGGATGTAACAATAGAAGAGTACAGTAGGAATACTCCTCACCTCTTGCATCGGATTTGAGTTAAAAATTAACATTATCAGAGGAGACAGGTTACGTGATGATTGCGGACAGGAAGTATTATAGGTAGACAAGAGAATTAGTAAATTCACATCAAACAACATTGAATATATGTAAACTATGTTGGAATTTAATTGATGACAAAACCTGAGAACATAATAACTTCAAAATAGAATCAAATGTACATAGATATACTGAAATGTAATCGACGACAAGAATGTAAATATACAATGCATAGAATTTAATTGATAATGAGGCACTTAGAATATACAGCAAAGATACAAGCGGAAATTTAATTGACGAGGTGAGTCTAGAAACTGTAACTACCGTGTAGGAATTAAAAGGTAATTGAAATACAACATGTTTGTTTATTTGTGTGCGTTGAACCTCTAAAGAGTATAATGTGGCTATTTAAAGACTACAATCAACTTTATCAACGAAGGTTACAAAAGGGAAGTTATTAATAGAGGTTATAAATGGTCACTAAACAATGGCATTACAGGTTATATTGATTCTGCTACCACCGTGACAGTTTCTTCAACTTCACTGTGTTGAAAGTTGTTTTATTCCACTATGTTAAAGGCTACCTTTTTTATAGTTGTATTCGAGATTGCGACTCCACTTTTTGTTGATTCCTTCAAATAGTCAATTCATCAAGTTGTTGATCCTTCAAGTTGTTAATATTTTTGTTCATAAATAACTAAATTTTGCTCTTATTGACTAAGTCTATTGCTTGTCCATATAACCAAAATTTGTCATTTTTTTGGGTACAAACAATGCCCTCTTTAAAAGAATGGAATGATTCGCCAATCATTCGATTCTTTTAAATAAGATAATCAAAATAGTTATGTGCCCCTTGTCATCCACAAATTTGATTTTTTCTTGTGCAAATTCATCATATGGCTCATATTTTTCCATGAAAAGCACATTTTGTGTAATTCATGTGGCCCTCTATCTCTGTCCTTAAGTAATTGCTCATAGTTGGACATTTTTGCATCCAATTGGAATAAATCAACATAATTTGGCCTTCGAATTTTTCTCTAAGATTGAGTTTCAATCCACTGAAAGCCAAAATTTTGAATTCTTTCTCTGAGAGTGAAGTAAGGCATCTATTCCTAACCCTCTTGAATCGAGCAACAAGTTGATCAATTGATTCATTATCATATTGATAAATTCTAGCCAAATTAGCAAGCGATACTTCAAATATGGTTTTGTAAAATTGAGAATGGAATTGTCTTTCCATCTCAGTCCAAGTATGGATAGTAGATAAATTCTTCACCACCGTTGATAAGGACTATTATGCTTTTAGGATTCAACTTCATGATAGAATCAATGGTGACAAAAGTGACATATAGAATATAGACTGTGCGGCTGGTGTAGAAGATCTCTTTAATCTATGGGAAAATTGATCAAAATTTAGATGACTACTACTTCAAAGTGAAAAAATCATAGCTTTTGATCAAGACTGAGGGAATAACCTAAGTTTCAAGAATTTATTTGTTCTCGGTTCTCCACATTGGGCAAGAAATTGACCAATGTGTTCAATGGCAAAGTGGTCATCTTTGCCATTGAAAAGGGCAATGGTAGGAATTTTGAATTTTCTTGGGTAAGGTATAGTGTCAACCCATTCAGAATGTGGTTTCCTATATATTAGCATGACCATTCCTTTGTCTTTACCTAGTTGTTGTAATAAGAGTTTAGCCACTTTGTTAGTATTCACAAGTTGACACCCATCATGCCCCCTAGGTTTAGGGTAGATGGGTTGATAGACTTGACCTTCTTGCCCCTAGGTTTAGGGTAGGTAGGATTTTCAAGCCTTTGTAAAATTTTCACTGTAGTGGGATCAATTAGCCTAAATTATTTTTGTCATTCAATTGATTTAGTGTTGGAGGAACATACTAGGAAGCCATCGTCTTCGGTTGGATCGCTATGGACTAATTGAATTTCTTAGGCCTAGAGATGACATCATTGATCATATTAACACATCAACTTGATCACATTAGAAATGTGTCTTGCCATGTGATTTGTCATCTTATTATGCTCTTCCTTAATCAACCTTTTCATGATAGCAACCAAAGTAAGGTTAGTGCTAACTCCCTTGTCTCCTTGTTCGTAAAGTGCTGCGGAATTTCGATGTTACCCCCTTGGCTTGGCTCTATTGTCGGAGTGGTTGGATCCTTGTTCTTGCCAAAAAGATGTTTCATTGGAATTTGGGTTTGCGGTAAAATAACCTTAATTAAAGTCATCCTTAGAAGTGATAGGTTTTGTGGCATCGAAATTTAATCAATGATGAGACACCCAAGATATATAATAAAGATATATGTTGAAATTTAATTGACAACTCGAATCTGCAAACTACAGCTAAAAAACATGCCGGAATCTAATTAACGATGCAAGTTTGGAAAATATAATTACCGTGTAGGAATTGAAAGATAACATATTTGTTTCTCTATGGGTGGAGAGACCTCCAAAGGGTACGATGTGACAATTTAAAAATTACAATCGATGGTTATCAATGGATGTTACAAAGGGAGGTTACATATAGAGGTTATAAAAGAGGTTTACAAATAGATGTTTCAAACAATTACCAAACGGTTAGATTGACTCCACTATTTTGATGGTTCCCTTGACTCTACTATCTCAACGATTACTTTATTTCATCATGTTGACGGTTACTTATTTGACAGTTGCATCCATGATTGTTGACTTCACTTTTCATCGATTCCTTCAAGCTGCTGATTCTTCAAGTTGCCAATAATTTTATTCATAAATGACGAAAGTCTAGCCTCATCCATTAAGTTTGTTACTTGTCCACAATAATTAAATTTGGTAAATTTGTGGTGCGGACGTCTTCTTCTTGTTCTGCAGTTTTAGCTTCTTAAGTCTGGTAACCGAAACTTCTTCCACATGAATTAATGAATCCACTGAACATGCCACATCCAATCGATTATCACAGCCAATAAATTTGGCTTTGTAAAAGGCGCAAATGACCCTTGAAACCATCCTATCATTAAAGTATGCTAAAAACCAATTCAAGTCTGGAACATTCGACCTATGAACCACGGGGAGAAATATGCTACCAAAAGCGGGTACGGTCGAGATTCCGTGCACGAAGCGAGGAGGGGGTGAAACACTAAATCAAGCGAGATGCAATGTCAACCGAGCTTTTCCTTGAGGAAGAAAGCAAGGTGATGGAGGAGGCAATTGTCAACTGAGATGCAAAGTCAACTTTAACCAGAAATCATCCACTCGTCCAATTGGCTGGCGGAGGTGGGGGCCCCGAGCCAGGAGCAAACCTTACCCAAATTAGCTTGCGAGGTTGAGAGGATCCCATCCAATTAGGTGTCGAATGTCGATTGTTGTTGGCTTCACCTTGGAGATCACAAGCCATCATTAACATGATAGATTGATATATCTTATTTCTTCCAATTTTGTGGTGATAGATCTCAGCAACCTTTCAAATCACTACACTGTGCAAAGGATGATGTTATTTGTGTTATTTATCCCGAATCCAAAATCAGTAGTAAGCTATTTGAAGAGACATATAACTAGACAAATTGTGTGATCTTGATAGATTTCATATGATAAAATTGAGATCTCTCGTGAAATTAAATGGGTGACTTTTAATCATACATTTTAAGTGATACATATATATTATATGCTTTATTGATTAGTTTTCTTACGGCTTATATTTTCAGAACCAAAGATTTACCTACCATGAAATAGGAGCATAAATTATGAATTCAAATTCCTTTGGCTCATGATTTAATGAGAGGAACTTTCACATTTTCACCATTTGTTTGTGTAAGTTAAGTAAATTTTGATTCAAGAGTCACATGGGAAATGATCTAAAAGTGAGACCAACCTTGGTTTTTTTCCATTTGTGCAAATGAAAAATTAAACTATATATTGATGTTACAGAAAAATTAGACAGGGATGTCGCTTAACCTTATGAAATCATGACCAAAAACCTTATGAAGCCGGTTTTACCTCCATGGTCATGTCAACGGGAGTTTTTGTAGCATTTAGCACGTGTAACTGTTTCTTTTTGTCGAAAGTGCATTTGAACTTGACACAGTGCATTTTTAATAAGTTATTGCACATTATCAAGAGTAGTTAGTGCATTGAAAATCGAGAAGTTTCCGTAACCAATTTCTAAGCTATTCATTAATAATATCTCCCAAGATATTCATTAAAAACATCTGGTACTTCGTTTTCCTGAAACCTCCTAACTCTGGATTATCAATCCTCGACATAAATTTCAACATCCACTTGAAATGCATCCTCTGTTCTTTTTCCCCTAACAAGAAGCAAACGATCCTCAATTTCACCAAAACGGGGCCAAAGAACCAGCACTCATAATCAACAAGGATATCTCATCTATCTGCCAACCAAATTAAACCCCAAACATCTCTAGAGCAGCATCGAAAGGAAAACAGTCCGGAAGTCTCTAGCTCAAAAACTGTAACCCCGTACCTAATTCCAGTTGTCTCTGATTACATCAATTCTTATGTCTTAACACTCCATTCGCACCTCCACAATAAATAGATCAGCCCTTCATCTCCCCTTACCATCGAATCCAATCCCAAAAACACTTGCTCAAACACCATCAAATCCTTCGCAAAGTCTTTTTTCTTACAAAAAAACAAACGAAAGCAACAATGAAGCACCAGTTCATTGTTCTGGCACTCTTATTCCTCATCAACACAGCCCCGACCTCAGCTCAGCCAGCGGCCTCCCCAGCAGCCCCACTGGTCTTGCCGCCGCCACCCGTGTCCCTGGCACCCGTGTCCCCGGCGCCGGATTCCCCTCCCCCGCCAGCGCCACCCCAAGCCCACATCTTGAAGATCCTCCAGAAGGCGGGTGGCTTCACCGTCCTGATCAAGCTCCTCCGCGGCACCCACGTGTCCGACCAGGTGGACTCGGAGCTCTCCGACCTCAACGAAGGTATCACCTTCTTCGCGCCGGACGACACCGCCTTCTCAGCCCTCAAGGCTGGGACCCTCAACACCCTCTCGAACGAGCAGCAGGTCCAACTCCTGCAGTTCCACATGGTGCCCACCTATTTGACCATGTCCCAGTTCCAGACGGTGAGCAACCCTCTCATGACCAGGGCCGGCGGCGTGGGCGGCAAGGAGTTCCCTCTCAATGTCACCACGAAGGGCGACAAAGTCAGCGTCTTCACCGGGGTCGACGGAGCCTCGGTGACGAAGACACTGTTCACGGACGGCAAGCTCGCGGTGTACCAGGTGGACAAGGTGCTCCTCCCCGTCAGCATCTTCTCGAAGGGAGAAGACTCCGCGCAGGGGCCGGCTCCACCTACGAAGAAGCCAGCCGAGCTGAGTGTCTCGGGCTCGAGCGACGTCGGGAAGGTGAAGACTGGGGACGTCGTTCGCCTAGTCGTGGGCGTCGGGGTCGCCGGAGTCGTCGCTTCTCTTGGTTTGTGATCTGAAAATGGCGATTCCGGGTTTTTTCAGTTAATCGGTTTGTAGCTCCTTTTGGTTTCCCAGTGCACAACGTGTTGATATGGGGTCAAGAGACGATCTCTCTCTTGAAATTGGATTTCTTTCTTTCTTTCTTTCTTTCTTTCTTTCTTTTGTTTAAATGTCTCTCCTTTTGTTTCTTCCTTTTGGGTATTTGTGACAATCGTTTTGCGATTCGAATGTAATAAATATCTTCTCTTTTAACCTGTTTCGAGTTTCCATATGGTATAATTGTGGATATTTGTAGTCATATTGCATGATATCTGCATATTGAAATGGCATAATCTATGTATCTAAGTAAAAATATTCTAAAACTAAAGAACCTTGTAGCCGGGCCAGGGAACTTCTTAATTACGAAGTTTGTCGACGATGCACTCAGTAACGTCCCCTTTTCACGGCTTTAATTGCTGCGAGAAAGCTATACCAAACCCACTTTGCTATTATGTTCTATTAACATACAGCAATCTAGGCCCTACCAACCCTTTATTGAATTTGAGCCTTGTGCAAGCAAGGATGAAAACAAGACAGGTTTGAGAGGGTGAATCTTGTGTCAAATTTGTCCCATTAAAAATGTGTTGTTATTTGGAACCCGCCCCGAACCTGTTATGAGTTTCAAACACAAAATCCTGAATCCTAACTCACTAAAGTAGTCAGGTGCCCACGACTACCATAGTGCTAATATTTCGCATCGAACAAATCATAAACCACGTTAGATTTGTAAATACAACCACTCATTCACATCTCACACGTTGGAGATCTCTAATTAGGAACCTACGAAATGACAAAATAGAAGAAATTGAAAAAAAAATAGTAATTAAGATCAATGTCTTAAGAATAAAAAAAATCTAAGAATCCTAAAAATGAGAAGTCAGACTTAACGATCTTGCTACTCCAAGTGTTAGATTACAATTGATTATGTTTAGGGGTTCACAAAATTATGCAAACAGCCTCAAGGTTTTAGCAACAGCGTTTGGGTCTTTAGAGAAATCATTGATCATGTTCATGTTTCTAATTCTACTAGTCAGGTATATCTGAGAAACATTTTAAATGCTAGCAGAATTCAAATAATTATGAATATTTTCTAAATTACCTAGAAACCATGAAGGAAAAATAAGGGCATTTCAATATTTTATAGATATCTATATATATAGTAGGTAGCGGGTTTCCAAACTAAAAATCCCCAAGCCAAGACATGTTGAGGTCGTAAAAGGAATCGAACCGGTGGGGTGCCCCATTATATCAGCCTTCTTGCCCGGTGTTCTTGCCTGCACTGATCAGTTACATCCGACTTGAACTTGGGACCATCCTTTCGATAATTCAAAATAAAGAATTTAGTTTAAATTTTAGTAACTTATGAAAAATTAAAAGCAATGTGACATGCCAATATTTGAATATTTCGAATGATTTCGGGTTAAGAAAATATGAAAAGAGTTCCACAAAATGTCCCAAAAATCATAAGTCATAAGTTGCTCAAGACCGGCATCAAATAAGCTGGAAAACACCCATCGCTCTCCCTTTCCGACCAACACCAGCTTCGCCACCCATCCCGACCACCTCTCTCTTTCTCTTTCTCTCTCTCTCTAAAGGGATCACCGTCGAAAGCGAACTTCATCAAAAAACACAATTTTAATGTTGCAAATTTCGAAACGGAGCCTATGTAAAATTTTCTAAGTCCTAGATGACCCAAACTTCTCTTTTGATATTAAGAAATTTTACTAAAAGTTTTCAATCGTGAGACAAATAGATACTTAAAAAAGTCTATCGTCCTAAACATTAGTCCTAATCGTTTTAATACCCAGCTGAAACTTGTTACACTTCTTCCTAAGAAAATTGACAAAATTTCTGGGAAAATCTAGCATTTTTCATTGTTGAAAATAATTCAAGTGATCTGGGCCCCACAAAGCCTGCCAAGTAAGCTTCTCGTTTAGTCGATTCCAACATTCAAGTTCGACTGATCTCCTTCAGAGATCGCAACTTTCGCAACTCCCTGAAAAAACATTATATGCTTCTTCTCCGAAGATGCTTTTCCCTTTTGAGTTCGTTTTGAAATGCAACACGAGCAAACTTTATCTAGTGTCACAACAAGAAAGGACAAATACCTACTGACGGGGTCAAGCTTCGTCTCTCACGTGAATTCCGCCGCCTCGCCTACTCCTTCCATGGAAGAACCCACCGAAGGAGAAAACCTACCGAGCTCTTGGTGCACCAAGAACGGCCTGCTTTCGCTCCCGACTCCTAGAAAATCTCTGGTCATGCTGTTCTCAATTCCGTCTGGACTTGCATGGAGCTTCCGGCTCTCTGTTTGGCCTGCGCTGCTCTCGACTCGACTCGATGGGTACTGTCTGAACAACACGCGGGGACTGTTCCTGGGTTGTGGAGTGTAGGGGTTGAAGTCGGAAGCTGTAGATAGTGATGATGGGAATAATGATGAGGATGAAGATGATGAGCTCAACACAGCATTATTATTGATCAGAAGTGATGCTGAATTATTGTTTCTGGTCGATCCCAGTTGGGCTGCTTTTTGCAGGAGAGCAGTTGCTGACAAGTGACCTGTGCTTCCTCGGTGACTTGGGTGATTATTAGAGTACAGAGACCCAATCGTCTGATCTGACATGTTGGCCTTGATGTTCTCTTCTTGTTTTATCAGAGATGCTTCTGATGATGCTGGTGTTGAGCAGTTCTTAAGCATGCCAATGGGCATCTGTGATGCTTGAACAAAATCAGGCAATAAGCTCCCGGAACTTGGTGTGGTAAAGTATGAATCGCCGCCGCTTGCCATTAGACCAAGAGGGTTCAAATTGGGGTCTACATGGTTCATCCAAATTGGAACCTGGCTAGATGACTTTTGGCCATCAAATTGATCTGGCATAGGAATTGAAAGGTTCGGGGCATTGGCAGTGCTGTTGGTCATGGTCCCGTTGATCAACTCATTGCCGAAGTTCAGATTAGTGTTTGCAAGTGAAGTAAAACGAGCGCCTTCTTCTGTTAGAGCATCGCAAAAGGCTCTGTGGGTGATAAAGCTATCTTTCCTGTTTGAATAGACAAGGCAAAAAAAATGGGACGAATCCACATCAAATTGTATACTTCCAAAAAGAAGCAAGAACAACAATGTTTGTACATCACCCCACTCGAAACTGGGTGCCACTTTTTGCTGCAAATCTAATTTCGAGAAGCCAATCTCTTGCCATGCATAGATCATAAATGCATACCAGTCATGTGAATCTCTCCACCCAGAAAAAGTAAAACAACAGCTATCCACTGACGAACTGATCACCCGGTTAATGCAAATAGGCCTCGGATCAACCTAGAATGTGTTCAAACTGCCATCTATAATTCGGAGTCGTGGCCAGGTTCCCGGGTAAGTTTGAAAGAATCCCGAATATTTCAAATAGAGAACCCAAGAAGTGTACTGAGGAAAAAAGAGAAAAGAAAGGACCTCGAAAAGAGGGTTCCGCAGTCGCATTTATACTCTTTAGTCCCACAAATCTTGCTATGAGCTTTCCAATCCGACTGAACAGCATACTTCTTTGAGCACTTCTCGCACTTCCACTTCTTCTCGCCATGCTTCCGGCTGTAGTGCTTCTTGATCCCTGTCAAGTCGCCGAGTGCTCTCGACGGATCGTGGTGCACGCAAGTATCCTCTGGGCATATGTACACTTTCCTTCGGACCAGCTCTTTGTTTGTCCTCTGCTTGAGCTTCCAGGGAAGATTGTGTCCTCTCCTGTGAAGCTGCAAATTCTGATCTCTCTGGAAGCCCTTGTTGCATATCTCGCAAATGAACCGGTTTGTCGCCATGAGCGATTTCGGCGATAGAGCAATGACTTCAGCATCCGGGTCTGGTCGAATCCAACAAATTCCACAGTAAACAACAGTTTGTTCAGCGAAAAACAAGCAAACGGAAGGTCAAACGAAGTAATTCTTTCGGGTACTATTCATGCTTGCCTGGTGTTCCCGGTAAGCTTCTCTTCTTCTTGGAGGGGTTTGAGCTAGGGTTAGGGTTTGTGAGCGAGCTGGGATCTTGACGAACAAACCCACTGATTGTGGAGGGAAGAGAGAGACCATCTCCGGACATCATCTGATCAGATGTTAGATTGCCGAGAAGTGAAAGAGGCTGTTTCCTAAATTTGGTTGAGAAGGGAAGATGGACTGAGCAAGAAAGCTCAAACAGAGATAACCAATATCTAAGCAAGAGCAACTACAAAAGCTTGAGCTGATGCAGATTTCTAAACTAGATAGATTCAAGAACAAATTCTCGAATCCGTATTGTGTATGTATCTCACTCTCTGTAAGTGTAACTGGGGACTCGATCTAAGAAAACAAAGAGAGAATATTCTCTCTCTTTCTTTCTCTCTCTTTCTCACCCTCCCTCCCTTATCTTACACGGCTCCTCTCAGTCGGTCAGCCACAGACTCAGCTGGACCACCCGTCCCTCTCCCCCTTTTCTCTCTCTATATGTTTCTTTTCCGAAATCTTCTCTTCCCTATATACCATTTTGATTTCCATCGCCTTCTGTATTTTTCATTTCTTTATGCGTTTAACCCTGCGGGTAGTCAATCGCTTTGTATGCAAGAAACGAATGGGATGGGATAATAGGCTTTTCCCCTTTCGTAATTGTGAGATCCAGACAGAAAAGAAAGCTGACTTTCGACTTTCACTGCTACTATACATCAGGAAAAAATGATTACCTTATTATACTCTCTCTCTCTCTCTCTCTCTCTCTCTCTCTTTCTTTCTCTATGTAGTCCCGTGAGGCTTGACTGAACAGAAAGAGGGGTCCCGCCAGGCTCGGGTACAGCGGGACTGAGAGAGAGAGAGAGAGATTAAAAAAGAGAAAAAAGTTCGAAAAACACAAAAGAGACAAGAGATGACTGATACCTCTGCTTGACGTGTCGACGACCTCCTCAACCACTGCCACGTTCCTCTAGAAAACCAAAAGGAAAAGAAAAAAAATTCCCTCTTGCTTCGGTAATTTGTACTCATTCCTGCATTTTTCGAGTACGTTTTTTATTTTCTCTAAAGTATGGTTCAGATGTCTGCGAAGGATCGGTCCTCTTTGGATTTCGAAATATTTCGAAATAATTGCCAGAGAACTACCCTCTTCACATTTCAAAACCTACAACATGAGGATAGTTTTTGTAAATCTTATGGAGTTATTTCTCAAGACATAGATGGGTGCGTTCGGTTTGGCAAATTAAAATAAGGGATCACTTCTTTAGAGTAAGTTATGGAGAAATGGGAGCGAGATGGTAGTGTAAACGCCTTGTGTACACCAATATTTTCCCAAGATAATCGGGTGATTTGTTTACCCGGTTGCTTGGGAAAATCGTTAGTCCCACTCGGTGGGTTTGCTAGCCACTGAGTGGGATTTCTCCTATTAGAAAAGAAACTCATTAATTAATAATATTTGCCAGGTTTTTTGAGAAATTCGTGAATATCACTTCGTGGGGATTTTTAAATTAGAAAAAAATAAATCAACAAAACAAAAATATGGAATGGAAAAGACACTAAAGAAAAAAATCATCAATAGACAATAATTTTAATTCAATGTAAAAATAATGATTCAAACAACTTTATTACAAGATAGATAAATGTGCGATTTCTATTAGCAACATAACCAAAGTAAAACATTTTTCATACTTGCAATCGTGAAAATAAAGTAAGTCCATGGAGCATTGCAAGCCAAGTGAAATAAGTCCTAGCCTTTCACTTGTACAAGTGACTTTGACTCGAAATAGTTTGTATACGATTAGTGAGATTTGAATGAGTGACTTTTTGTTTGTGAGATAGAAATTTCTTGATACCCCGATTACACTAACAATGAAAAGAGAGACTAATTTGTATTTTAATGAGTAACTGAAAGAATTTTTGTTGTTATGTATGTTAATATATGAATTTTTTAGTATTTTTTGCAGCCTTCCTTGGATAGAGTATTTTACTAAATTTATTTCTCAATGGTTACCCCACGCATTCATGAACTTTGCCGTTACAAATTACCCATGAAAGAACATTCGTGGTCTAAAATTGACTGTCATCCTCTAGCAAGGAGAGTTCCATTATAAGCAACGTCCTAAGTTTTGTCCTAATGAAAGTCAACTTCATGAGCAGAAACTATGGACAGGATTACATGTCCTTGTATTGACTTATTTTGAAAAGATTTAAACGTTAAATGTCGTCACGTGAACGTTGATTTGTTTTCAATTACATACTCTTAAATTAAACAGCTTTTAGGGTTATCTGCGTCGAGTTTTTTATTTTTTTCAATCTGTCATTGATTATAATCCTGAAATGAATAATGCTTTTCGTGATTAGATTATATATTAAAAAATAAATAACGAGTGTAAAGAAAAAATTGAATTGGTGTCCCACAGAAGTACGGTGCTCGAAACAAAGGGAGGTTCCCATTATCTATGTAGCGAAGCAGGAGCGAATGTTTGGAATCAAGCGGTTGGAATTTCCCTTTCGGAGCACATGCATGTCGATTATTGCCATGGACATGAGCGGAGACCACGTACCAATCGAAAACCCTAATTCCTTTCTTTATATCGACAGAAGAGATCCAACTTCAATTTGTTGTGGGGAAAAAAACATTATGGAAAATCTCATCCGGTGGGTGCTGCTGTATCATATCATATGTAGCGTGGAATTATCTCGATGGGCGTTTGTGTGGAAGAATATTGCGTGCTCTCATTCATTTTGGATCCCCATCTTTGAACTTTATTACCCCGTTTGAATTCACAAGAAGGTCTAACCAAAGTGAGGCGTTTAAGGATTGGGAGCAGCGGAAGGGCCAGGGCCCCATGTCAACCACGACAGTTTATTCAACACGAAGTTGTAAGATGTCGCAGAGAGAGAGAGAGAGAGAGAGAGGAACGGATGGCTGGCAATGCGAAGGCGGTGAAGGTCCCGCAACCTTGGATGGCGAAGGCAATGACACGACGGAGGAGGTGATGACGTGACAAAAAGGAGGAAGAAATGGGAAAAAGAAAAGAAAATTAAAAGACTGAAAAAAAGTGGAAAAGAAGTTTATATATATCTTAAAAATTTGTTTGTAAAACAAATTAAGTGTGTTTCCTTGTCCCACATAAGAAAGATGGGACGAGGTGAGCCACTTAAAAATTGTGAGGTTTCTAAGAAAAGATTAAGTGTAGGTTAGACCTCACCGTACTAGCATGTGGGTACGCGAATAATTGCGTGATTATTAGGCGTACTTAGCATTTTGCATGCTTAAGCACCCATGATTTAATTAGTACTAACCCCTTTGTTTTTATTTTATTCTGTATGGTTATCTTAACTTTAATTAGTTCAAATGTTGATTTTATTTATTGATATTTTTTTTGGAAATTATGAAAGTTTCTAATTTTTTTAATTATTTTTAATTATTTTGAATTTTATATTTGTGTCTTTTCAAGATAACTTTTGGAAATGATACTCGTTTAGTTTGCAAGCTTTCCTGAAGGGTTGCATTTGTTCATTTTTCAACTTCTTCCAAATGAACACCTTTGTTCATTTTGCGACTCATGATATATTCATTTACTTTGCAATTTTTCACGAAGAATTGCATATATTCTTTAAGACCGATGATATATATATATAAATATAATATGTTAGTTTTCCAAATGAACAATGATGAGATTTTTCGAGTTTTCTTCCCAAAACTATAGTTATATTTTCAATTGTTTCCTAAAGAGATTCTAGAAAAATACTAGAATTGCTATCTAGTAGTAGTATTCTCATTTTGAGGTTTTGTTGTATCATAAATGATATTTATTGGTGACTATTAGCAACTTTATGGGATAAATAAATCTTTAAAGAAAATAATACCGCGTCTCAAAATTTGACTTGATTATTTTATTGATTCAAAACCATAATTTCCAACTATATATAAATATATTCTTTCCATGTATAAGGTAAATGTTCCTCTCCAATTTATCCTCCATGATAGGACCCCAGACAGCTCATTTAGTTCCAATCCAGATGGGCTCTATCTTTTCTTTCATCTTTTTAGCTTTCCTTTCTTCTTCCCCCCACCCAAGTCCTATTCTGGAGAGAGAGAGAGATGTCGTAGTAGGTTGAGGCTGGCGGTTGTTAGTCATTATCAGCGGCGGCGGCGGTGGCAGCTCTGGCTCTGATCGTGGCTTGACGATGTGTTGATGTGCGGGCTAAGCCAATGTGTGTACATTACATGAGGGTAAATTGCATGTGCAACAATCTAGGACCAACAATTGCTCTAGGATTGTGTTCGGTAGTCCGGTTTGAATCTGAATAAAATAACAAATTATCACATTCAATATTTCGTGTGTTCTTTGGCCTGAATAAACTCGCACATCAACACATTTGGATAAAAACACCAAATGAGAAATCTGGCCTTTGGGGTGTGATACCTGGACTGGATATAAAATTTTACAAAATAACAAGATGAGTGACTCATCATATATTGCTTTGCTGGTGGCATCGCAAGGACACTACCAAGAGATCATCATCACTTTTGACCATTGCACAATCATTGTCGCCTTGACTAGGCCAATCGTCACCCTTGGTTGGCAATCATGTTCCGACGAGTGAAGGGTGAAAAGGGGTCTAAAGACAATGTTGTGCTAGGTTTGCATAGATCATCCTTTCCACCCCAATTGCATATGTCCTTCACGTTGAGCTTGCCCTTTCACGCATGACTTGCGAGTTGCCTATTCACCTATTGGTTGACGAAGAATGGCCAGCACACCATTGCCTTCCCTAATCGAAAGCTTTACCATCTTAACATCGGAAACGACACATCCCCTGAATTGACTGTAAGATGTTCTCGTGGAACTACGTGATCATTCATGATACACCAAATCACCAAGGAAGATTCACTATATATGGAAAGGAATCGAAGCAACTAGCTATCGCTGTTCCTTTTGTAAGAATTGAATCATGTTACGCCATTCCCATTCGTCGTCGGCTCGCACGATCACGGGCACACTTGAATCTCGAACGATCTCTCGATGATAATTGGGCCCGACCCCGCGTGTGGGGCCTTTAACTTGGTCTCTTCGATACTTCATTCTGTCGGGCCCAAGAAAAAAGTAGAAAGAACATCAGATCTGAAAAACGGGAGATGCGTACGGGCGCATCATTCACGTAGGTCCCTCCTTTCATTCATCGACAAAGAGGTGCTATTCAGCTCGTGACATTCAATTCCATTTGTCTGAATCCCCCTCGTCGCTCGACGAATCCGAAGAAAGAATCGTGTTAGGCAAAGGTCTAAATTATAATGTAATCATCTCGATTCCTTCCAAAAATGCTATGATTAAGTTTCTTGAACTCACTACATGTTGTTCTTCCTTCGAAAGCTCCTTTCATCACCAGCATGTGTATGTTCTAAGAGCTTTGAGCAGATTGGCAAGATGAGCGCCTCTTTCGCATGAATTTCTATAGCATCTTTGCATGGGGGCAGGAGTTGACATTGGGATGGGCATCCTCTCCAGTTGAAATCAACTAGAACACTCCTAGACTTATAAAAGAGTAATCACCACAAAAACCTGAAAACCTAATCTCTCTTCTCCCTCTCCCCCCTTGCCTCCGCCTATGCCGTGCTCACCTCACCTTCGTGCCTCGCCGCCATTGACATTTCGCTCCCCACCACCCCGTCATTTTGCGCCATGAACTCATCCACTGCTCTATGTCTATGCGTGTCTTTGTTTATAAATGAAAATAAAGAGCTCCTGCGATGGTCAGGACCGCCATGAGACGGGTAAGCGACTTTCGAATCTAAGATTGCTTGAGGCTTAGCGTGGTGGTGGATTGTGGAATCGGGCAAGAAGGGCTACAGGTGAAAATTAAAGAGGTAAGAAAAAGAAGAAGCGAAGATTGAATCCGAGTCATTCGTGTCATCCTTTCCATGATAAGTTGACGATGTCCATTAACCTCCTGAGGATCTCAATCATTAACATTACAGGTTCGATAATGGCGGTTCTCCCAGTTTTTTGGAATTTTATGAAATTGGATTGGCAGTGGCGTGCGACCCTTTATGCATTTACCTTCTTTATATGCATCACGGCTGGAAACTGGTCCAACTGGTCCAGACAATAATGCAATCCACACAAGGTAGAGAGTTCTTATCAGTCGCGTGATGAATAAAGTTGAGCGGTTAGGTTTTATATTCCATGTCATTGAGTAAATCGTTTTTGGCACATAGAATCATTTCATTTACTCTTATTAGAGATTGATCACAATTCTGAATAATTTTTTAGCAGCGGAAAGATCAAGGGTTTTCAATAGCAAATTCGTCCAAATGCTCCACCCGGATACAAACTCTGTTAAAGAATTAAGTCGCCAGAACATTAATGCGCAAGTAAATAAAGACATGGTTAACTATATGACTACGCAACCTAGATTATCTTTCCGAAAGAGAAAGGACAGGTTTTCCCTCCTAGGATCATTTTCAGAAGTCCATGTCAATCGGCATGAACTATGTGACTTATGATGTTGAGCGACCTTTTCTTTTTTCCAATTTTTACTTGTTTGAGTTCCTGCTGTGATCCAGTCAATCGCAAGTCTCCAGGAACTAAGTCCACCCACAGTCACGTCAACAATCCCATACTCCTTCGGGTAGAAAAAAAAAAAATTGAGAAATGAGCACAGAGTGGACAGCATCGCATTGAATCCTAACGTGATCTTCCTCCTCCGCAACATGACACGTAAATCGATCGGAACAAGGGGTCGACCAAGTAGCATGCGATGCATGTAACCTTGGATATCATCGCCTTGTAGTTATCGAAGATTCCTTTGCAAGTGACCTTCTCTTTCCAAATCATGTCTCTCTTAATGAAAAGAGAAAGTAAGATGTTTTTCTTTTTTGTTTCTTTTTTTCCAAGAGAAAGACCACCCTAATTATGTAAATTTGCACCTATGAAACGTACAAGCGCGGCCAAAAAAAAAAAAAAATTCGTATAAGACGTGCGGCACCATTCTCCACATCGAATGGGAGAGGCCTCCTTGAATGATTACATTTTAGTAATTATACACCTATAAAATTATATAAGACATACTTCGTATTCTAATGGTCATCATATTGTGTAGTTACATTTTAGTATTTTGTTTTGAAGTCTTGACCTTGTATATGAATCGAGTAGGATTATTACAAATAATATCAAAACAAAATGCTCTCTCTGCAGCCGTCAATAGTGTCGAGCTCCTTGCAGGCTAACAAGTCTCTCGCAAATCGGTGGTAGCAACGACTATAATGAGGTGGATAATATTAGGCCCAAATAAGCGACCAAAGGTGGGGATAGATTAGCATTTCAAGAAAACACAAACTAATTTTGTAGAACCAATCCCGGCAAAAGTTATGCTTCTACGAGGAAAGTAAACTAGCAATATAAACAACAGAAATTAAAATAAAAAAAAAATTGATGGAAAGAAAAATTGCAAAAGAGATTCATAAAGGTTCAGCTTAGGTGTGCTTACTCCTTTCTTCTTGCTATAGTTGCCCAATTAGGCCAAATTCCAGTAGTTATGCCAGGAATACAAATACCGCATTATTACAAGTGCAGAATCTATTGTCGTGGACAACCCAACTTCTGTGTACAGCAATATCGCTGTAGACTAATTAATTATTGGATCCTCAATTAACTGTTATCAGCACAGTAGGTCCTCTCGCGCACTTCTTCTAAGAGTTCACAAAGAGCCTCTCGAACACTTTATCTACCACCTAGGCAAATGCTTTCGCCGTGAGTACAACCACTTCTCTCGTGCGTATACAAATTGGCTTGTCACTCTTACTAACTCTTAAGAACGACATGCAAATGGGCTTTACAAGCTTAGAAAAGAGACGGACTCAAAAGTCTCTCAACAATGCTCGATTTCTCTTGTTTTCGTGCTTGTCAATTGGATATCTTCTGGCCGACTTTTCTCCTTTCTATGGAGGTCCAATTTCAACCGTTGCAATTGAATCTTGTAGATGTTATATCATCTAATCTTATGTAAAAATCTCAGCAAAATCCTTAAAAAACACACGCAGAACCTTGCTTCAATCTGGAGCATTAACGAGATCTCTATACTAATGGTAGGTTTTGATCACACCGTATCACCAAGCTCCCAGGGAATTAGTCCATGATTCTTGGCATAAACGATCTTGAAAATCATATTTTATCTGATTCCATGGAACACTTTTCAAGCCGCATAAGCCATGTGCAATGTTGTGACCCCTTCTATTAGAATAAAAATTTTATTCTAGCAAAAATAAAAGAAAAAGGAGATATACCTGTCATCAACCGGTTAAATTCAGGTCAATTCCCATGCATTCCAATTCTCAAGTTGGCCATATTACCCTCTGTTCAATCTACATTTGACTTCGGACCGGTGAAACCAATGCCCTATCGTCCATGGGAATATAGACAATATATATCCTCATCTCAATAGAACTTTCTGCTTAAAACATTGGCAAAATAGCACGTAATTTCGTTGCCACCTAATGCATGATTTCATACATGTAGAATATCCGGTTCAATCCCGGTCTGAAAGTATCTCGACTCAGTCAATTGGCCGAAATTCTTCCAACATCAGAAAAGAAACAAATCAAGGAATAATACAGGAAAAATGAATGATTTCATGCAGATAAATGCTAAAAACCGTAGTCATTAGCCTACGTGGAGCGGCGACACCACGACGTCTGAACACGTCCTAGCTCGAATCTCCTCCACCTAAGCTGTCACTCTCTTTTCTTACTAAGCAAATCGAGATCTTAAGCTTGATCACAGGCCGTGGTGCATGAAGCTCACGTAGAGGAGGAGCAGGATGCGGACGAACTGGGGTTGCTGTCTCCATTGACATTTCCTAAACGTGCACGTAAACATTGATCCGTCCTCTCGTTTCCCGTTTGGTCTCTTCCTATTTGATTATCTGGAACGTTGTCCTCATCTGCATGAAAACGAAGGACCCCACGGAGTACGACGCGTTGACGCTGAGCTTTCGCGTTAGCTCCCGCTAGCTCATTCACAGCTATTCACAATCGGTATCATCGGCGGCTAATCCGCTTCATCATCATCAATGATAAGAATCTCCACGGGCTACCACAGTTGGCGACCAGTAGTCTCCAATGGATCGTCGGGCGGACGCTGCGCAGCCAGCGAGAAGTTTTCCAGCTGCTTTCCCCCTGGCTTCAGGTTTCATCCCACGGACGAAGAGCTCCTTGTCTATTACTTGAAGAATAAGGTGGCCTCACGCCTGCTCCCGTCAGAGGTGATCGCTGACATCGATCTCTATCAGTACAATCCATGGGAGCTACCAAGTCCGTGTGCTGGGAACCTCCATTTTCTTTGGTTATTTATAGCCTTTAGGGCATTTATTTTTCGGAACCGATGTTTTCGCATTTACTTCACAGAGAAGGCATTTTTTGGGGAAGGCGAGTGGTACTTTTTCAGCCCAAGGAACCGAAAGTACCCGAATGGAGGGAGGCCGAACAGGGCAGCAGGCTCAGGTTACTGGAAAGCTACTGGGATTGACAAGCCAATACTCACATCCGGCGGGATGAAGAGCATCGGAGTGAAGAAGGCTTTGGTGTTCCACATTGGACGGCCTCCGAAGGGGATGAAGACGGAATGGAGCATGGACGAGTACAGGCTGATCGATGCCACCGTCCGACCGCCCAGATCGAAACAGTCAATGAGAGTAAGTGGGATAATTGTGATTCGAAATAGGGGGTTTCATCACTTGTTTGAACTGTACGTCACAGTGCAATCCACTCCAAACCCACAAATCGGGATGAACTATCTTTCTCCGATCTAAAGACAGTCTCGATTTGGTGTCGTTGCTGCATTTTATGCAGGAACAGAACACCTAGTGTAACTTGTGGTCAGGTCTGATCGGGGTGACGAGTACTTTGGCAGGCACACTGAGGCAGGCAGAATGCCTGGGCTGTTTGCGAGATTCCTCGAGTGTCTAGTATCTAGATGTGCTGGGGCTATCATATCAGATATGGTCAAGTATAATGAAGCCATCTCCAACTGTTAATAATGGTGCACTAGTTGTCCCTCTACGTTTCTTAGCGAAGTCCCTGTATTTCTGTAATCTAAGGTGACATCGTTACCTTAACTAGCCTGTAAAGAGTTGAATCTGAAATAATCGCCTCTTACTACGCAGTTGGATGACTGGGTACTCTGCCGATTGAGACAGAAAGAGAAAGTTCCGAGAAACGCTTGCAGCCACCATGGAGACTTCAGCAGTAGCACAAAGGCAGCACCATCTTACCCCCAAAAGAATGGTGAAGCGCTTCCTGTGCACACCGGCCTCTGCAAAGATGTCGCCATGGAAAATCCCTTCCAAGATTGCTTAGTAATGGCTTCCCTACTCTCGGGTCAAGTCCTCTGTCCCATGAATTCAGTCTCTAGTATAAGCTCTCAAGCGCCCGACAACAATGACACCTTAAGGTCTGTGTATGAAGAAAGTCCCGACAAACTAAACTCTTATAGCACAGGTTCTTCCATGGACAACAATGTCAACATATTTACAACGGAACTTGTAGAGGAAAAAGGGTTCAAGGATCAGCGGGAAAAAATGCTGGGTGTGGATGGTAGTGATATCTCCAACTACACTCAAAGCCAGTGCAACGAAAACGTATATAACTTTGCCAGATGTGATTCTATCCTCAACTTTCAGGGGCTTAATGACTTGGCCAAGTTCTAAGTTATGGCAATGGCACGGAAAGAAGAGAATTTGTGCTGTTTTTAGTGGTCCTGCAGGATCTGCAGAATCCGCTTGGCGTGTATAGATTTCAGAGTACCAGTTAAAGAATAAAACGGACTCAGTCCCAAGAAACACTGCAAGTCTTAAGAGTTTCTGCACTTGGGAGCGGGCTATAAATACTTGTTTATATGTATATTAACTGAATCACAACTTTTGATGTCTCAATGTATCATAGGTTCACAAAGTTCACGCTAACAAGTAAGAATTGCAATGATGAACTCTCCTGAAGCAATTTACATCTTAAATTGTAATCAACCTCGATGTTAGCTTGTCTTCATGCTTCTCATGCAGAAAAAAATGCCATCACCAAAGGTGCTACAAATGCTTTGAACCAATTCAGCATAAGTTAACATGACTGCATCGCCCACTTCCTTAGAAACGACAGACATCATAGCCAGTGATAAAAATCAGAATCGCTCTTTCATATAGTGGCTTCAACTGAAAATTTACTGCACAAAATCCATATGCCCCACAAAGTCAGAGGTCTGTTACTTGAATGGTGAGATCCTGTATTTGGTAAACCCAGAAGTTGAATATGCAAAAGATATGGCAGCGTATGGTCTTCTGTGACAAATATACCATATCTCTAATTAGTAAGCTTGTCTTCATAAACATATATTACCATACGTGTGAGATCAAACAACCTGCTATCCTTGTCCTCTTAAATCATCTCAGTACACTGCAAGAGACAAACCAGGATGTCAATACAAGATCCTGAACTTTGTCCCTGAGTGTGTGTGTGTGTGTGTGTGTGTGTGTGTGAGAGAGAGAGAGAGAGAGAGAGAGAGAAAGAGCGTGAAGCTTACTTATATAAATAAGAAACAATGCCCAGGATAACGCAAAGGAGAATAATGTCGATGCAGAAGTTTCGGCTGGATCTTATCTTCATTTATAAAAGGAAACATAGCAACTAATGAGAACAAGGCCTCTCTGTCAACATGATAGAAACTAGTAACTAAAATTGGTCTGTAAGAGATCATCAGCATCAATCACCTTGAACAGAGTCTCCTTAAGTCTGACATTCGTATTTTTAAGATCGGATGCTGCTCTGTCCACCTAAATGGAACGAGAAAGCAAACTCACTATTTGAGTAGTTCCAAAACAGGAGGTTTAACATGAAGCAACAAAGTTCTCACCTTAGTATCAATTTCATCCACTAAAGGAACTTGTCTATCCAACTCCTGAACATAAAAACAGAATTAGTCTCTTCATCAATTCGTTTTCCCAAAAACCAGTTCCACTATATATATGTTCAACTAAACAACCTCATTCATATAATGGGCCAGATCCTTCAGCGTATCTAATCCTTCTG
The DNA here is from genome assembly GCA_016097545.1 of Eucalyptus victrix. Lineage (NCBI taxonomy): Eukaryota > Viridiplantae > Streptophyta > Magnoliopsida > Myrtales > Myrtaceae > Eucalyptus > Eucalyptus victrix. The sequence goes on from CM027844.1 coordinate 34,574,944, forward strand.
ATATCACATCAAGACCTTCATCCTGCAGAAAGACTGAAACATCAAAACAAAGAACAAGGGCAGGCCACAGACTTCAAGATAGTTGTAACTGATTCGAGAAGAAACTACGGAAGCAGTCTTACATGCCTGTTTCATCTTGCGCATTTCATATTCATGCCTAAACTGGCTTGCTTCTTCAGTTTGTTGGAAGAAACCATCCTGTAAATGTCCATCTGAACAGGCACGGAAAGAAAGCGACTATGAGAAACCATTGCAGTAGGTAGCAATTGGGATAGAATAAATTGCATCATGGTCTAACAACCTGAAGAGTCAAACTTGATGTTCTCACGAGATGTCGAAGTGGACCATCCTCCAGATTGTTTGTGCGGTGCAATGGTCCCATCAGGTATGGCTTGAACCCTTTCTTGTAGTGCAAGAACCAGATCATTCCGAGTCATTTGGTCATCTTTAGACAGCCCTTTAACCTAATAAGAGAGTATTACCAGTACAACTTACGATTACCACCACCCTTTATGCATGTTGATGATGATACATACGGCAAGAAATGAACTCCGAAGAAATTGAAACCCATATGCATTGTCCCTCGATCACTATCATCATGCCACAATGCCAGGTATGAGCACCACAAAGAAAGCTATTAGAACGGTTGTCCCTTTCATTTCTATTTCGTCACCATTATTGGGGAGTGACGGAAGGTGTTATAAGTGCCTATGTCCTGTCGTTGTGCATTCTGATTCAGACAGATCAGAGGCATTGTAAATAATTTCAAAGTGTTTTCTGCAAGTGAGGACTTGAGCTGAGGAACATCCGAGCAAGCATGGTCAACGTTTACTTCACACAGAAAATAACAATGTTATTCTTGCCGCTTTCACTCTGACATTCGATAGCTAGAGCCTTTTTACATGGGAATTTATTGAAGAAAGGATGACGAAAAGGAAACCAAGCACGTCCCATGTTAAATTGCAACAACACTGGACCAAGAGGGAAGTGAACCAACCTAGACATACAGTCACTATACGATCAAACATCGAGCATACGGACTTCATCCAGGCACATAAGTGTAGACCCTTTTACCAGGTCGGCATATGAAACATGATTTGCTGAACTATGACCTTATTGCAGATTCGGGGCATAAAACTACAAATTCACAGTAATGCTGGAGGTACTAATAAATCCTTCTCATGACTGAAGTCACAATCCATGCCATAATCCTCTGATTAGTTCTATTAACAGTAGGATCCCGGAAAGAAGTGGGTGGTTTTTTTGTCAAAATATCCAAGCGAGTGATATGCCTAATTCTAGAAGAACGCATTCTCAGTCTCATCCTCAAGCATTCGTATAAGCTGCAGGAAGTTACCTTCTTTTGAGCCAACTTGTACAGCTTAGCGATCTCCTCCATCAACCGGGCCTTCGTCCTCCGGACCTCTGCGTTCAGTGCCGCCGAGGAAGCCCTGTTCGTCTCCACTGCCGCCCTCTGGGATTTCTGTCCACATTGATAGACGTAAACCGAAAAATGAAACACCCTTTACTCGACCAACTTGATCTTTTCCAGACATAAGTGCCACAAAAGCACGCATTGCCAGCTCGAGTACAATCGTCCTCAAAGAATTCTATGAACAATTACCATGCTGAAAATTCGGTTTTCTTAAACAGCGTCGGACGTAAAACTAAGCTGACCCATTTTACGCCTTTCCCGAAATCATGTGTTCCGTGTCCGGCAGTTCAACATGTCAATGTCCAGATATCGTCTTTCACGCATGAGGGTCAGCTCGGACACACGAAGCGGCGCATTAAAAGCAAGGAACACACAATACCTCGAGGGCGGCATCCAGGTCAGATTCGACCGCGGAGTAGAGGCGAGCGAAGGCGTCCTCGCCGTGGGCATTGCGGTCGCGCTGCTTCTCGACGTCATACTTGTCGAACTTCTTGCAAATGGCGTCGACCCTGAACCGGATGTCGATGACGCTCATCTTCTTCTCCTTCTTCTTCTTCTTCTTCCCTAAGCTTTGTCCGTGGGAATGGAGGATAGAAGACGCGAAGCCCACGGGTGGCGCGACCTGTGGAAAGCTCTCGCGACGGACGGTGGTGTTTCCATGGGGTGGCGAAACGAGGGATCGACCGCGAAGAGCGGGCTGCTGACGGAAGGAGAGGCCTAACCGCCGCTTTCCCTGGCGGGTTCGGCTCCCAACCGTTCGTTTCAATTGGCGGTTGTTTTACTTCCACCAACCCAAATTTACCATTTCAAGGTAATTATTTATGACTAAATAAAAGGAGGAATTAAGAAATATATGGGAGATAAAGGAAGACGTATTAATTTGACTGAGGATTTGAGGAAAAAAGTGAGTTTTTAAATGATTTGATGAGAGCAAATTTAAAATTTCTGGGTTTGTATAGTGCAAATCTGGTAGTACAACCACAAATTAGACGAGAATCAAAAGATCTTGCATGTTTTCTTAAATTAATAGGGATACTAGACACCTTTTCTTAATTTTTTTTTCATATTAATTTCAATTTTGCATTTATCCTTTAAGGAAATAAATGTGTTTCCTAGTAAATAGATTAATGCCGTGAAATTGACGGATTTAAAGGCGTAATTATGTATGGATGAGAGATGCAACTTTATATCTAAATGTAAAATGTGAGGATGTTAGTTGTAAATTTAAATGTGACAGGGGATTATTGATATGGAGAGTGAAGTTTAGGATGTCATTTTTTTATTGGCAAAGGCTAATGCTATTGCCGAGCAATGAAGCCAAGACCCACAAGAAATACCCTTCGGTCTCTTTCCTCTCTCTCGCATTGAGTCACCATCTCCTCATTCACCCGCCACCAGCCCCGCCGGCCCGCATACTGCCTTCACCTCAACGGCGACATCACCGTTCCTTGCCCGATCAACGCCGGATCATGGCCCTAGACGCCACCGCTGCTTGTGTCTCTCTTTAGTCATGCCATCAAGGCACGGTCCGAGCCAACCACCATCGTCGATCTCTATTTCGAAGCTGATCGTGGTAGTTGAAGCTGGGGTTGACCTAAAATCTACTGGCAATAAATGATGTTGACCGTGTTTATTAACATATTGAGTATTATACGCTGCACCCTTCCATAATAATTATGTTTAATGCACATAAACATAAATTATGTGAAATGTACTAAGAAAGTGGATCGCATTTTATGAAAGTAAAATTATGCTTTGTTAAAGATGATACTATACCTTCCAAGTACAAACGAAACTCCTTTGTTAGAAGAAGAGACCCGGGATGCGACACAAGTTAAGATAATTTTTTCTCTTTTGGACAATCAAGGGGTACGAAAGTGAAGACCTAATTATTAAAGGCCCATGAAACGTCATGCAAACCTTTTAACTAGAAATATGTTATTTTCAGATTAACTTAAAAGCTATCAAATTGAACTAAGTTTAACGAAATTTCATCGTAAAAAAATGGACTTATTATCTGTCAAAGTAAAATAATGGCATGAGAATTGTCAAAAGATTTGGAACTAAATCAGCTATATTAAAATGTTTATGATTGAATTGTTATCTATATGATAGGTTCTAGACTTTTTTAATAATATTCCCAATCTTTGAAAAAACATGGTACAAATTTATCCTTTGTCAATTTGGCATCTTTCAAGTCGTCTATGTACTTCCAAAATTTACCAAATAAAAAAGCTGTGATTTTTTTTTTTCATTTCATTTTTTAGCTAGCTTCATCCGATATGTTACTTATCAAGATAAACAAGATAGTGGCTGAATTTTTTTAATGATGTATCAAATATTATAATTTTTAAAAATAAAAATAAAATAATTAGATTGCGCTCAATGTATATCCACTTATCTCTGTAGTACAGATTTGTATTTCCACTCATCTCACTGATACAGATAAGAATTTATATAACAGGGCGAATATCATTAGAAATGCCCAAGATGCCAACGAATTCAGAATTAGATGGATTGCATTGGTCATCAATCTAATTCTCAAATCACAATTCATGAGTTTATTACCTCATATGTAATACCAGCTATACAATTTATTATATCAAGTGTGTATTTATATTTTAATATCTTATCGATGATTATAATTAGATAAAAATCAGGCATATAAGATGTGATTATATAATACGAATATGCAATTATGTTAATTATCACTTCAATTGCCACTTATTAGTGTAATTACCCATATATATTCTGAGATAATACGATTTAATATATTAAATTTATCTATTAATTAACACTCAATTGATCATCATGATCTAAATTTAAACATATCATCGGAATTATCAAAGTGAATACCAACTAATAAATAATTAACAGTACGATTGAAGTAATAATTACATAACAAGTTGAGCAGTAATTATATAATTAGCCATCGAGAAAACAAGCACATCGAGAATAATGCAACACTTAATCCTGAAAATTCATATAATTGTACGTAATAGTAAGCAAGAAATATAATGATAATCATTATATTTCCGATTGCTCTAATTAAAGAAACATGTAATCTCATGATAACATAATCGTTATCACATCAATTAATTACTTATTATTAAATTCTTTTATTTACTAATCATATATTACATGATTATGTCGAATTAATAACAATAATAATAAAGCGGTGTCATCAGTGATTCATTAAGTAATTAACATAATGAAACCTGTCTACAATTAAAGTAAGTTTTCATCATAATATATAATCCAATATTGGTAAAATGGGCAGAACAAAACGTGATGGAAATCCGACTCGTTTAGTCTCTTTAGCAGAAGAAAATGCACAAGCGTCAGCTATGATGAGAGACCAACTTGAAGAAACTGAAGCGATGATCAATTTGCTCTGCTCCCCAGCCGCGACACCAATAAAGTTTCAACAAAAACCCATTTCAGGAGGAGGGAAGAGAGCATGGAAACATCATCCACGGATTAGAAGAAGTTAAAAAAATTCAGTCTTTACGGTTGAGCTCGAAAAAGCTTGCGATGGAGAAAAAAAAAATGCAGAAAAGAGTCATCGAAAAGCACGTGATGCGGTGCGTTGCTGATATGGTCTGGCGTTCCGAACCCCACATTACTTTAACGCCAAAAACGGGATTTTGCTCCTCCCTGAAGCTTATCCATCGAAAACGAAACGACAAAGTCAAAAAAGTTCCTTTTCCGGTCGGCGCTTTCCAAACGGCGTACCAGATCAGGAACGGAGTGTAGCAATTTGCCCACTTTTGCGACATCAGATCAGGAGCAGAGTATGGCAATTTGTCTACATCGCGTTCGATGGAAACATGACGAAGGAAAAGAGCAATTGAACCAAATCGCTCGTTGCCGGGATCGATTACACTAAGAAAAAGATCCCTCTTTTTTCATCAAACACCAAACAGATCAGCTCAAAGTGACTCGGAAACACCAAAGTTCTACCGCAAAGTTTTCTACAGTAAGAGAACAGAGAACAGACAAAACCGCGCTCGTGTCATTCAGTCAACAGCAGGCCCCCAGTCAGTGTCATCATGGACCTCGCTAAACATGGCGATCGAATTCCGGATTACGCTAATCAGGGTTAAGAGGGCGGCGATCGTGACCTGGAGGGGCGAGGATCAGGCGCCGGGGCCGGACTTGTAGCGGTAGAGCTTGCCGAAGACGTGGAGGGCGGTGACGAAGCCGATGAAGCAGAGGCTCATGACGAGCACCACCGTCGGCGAGATCTTGAGCCCTGGGGCGTCGTCGGTGTAGAACCGCAGCATGTTGCTCCCCCCGCCGCCGCCGCCGCTCATGCCTCCAGAGCCGCCCCCCGCAGCAGCGCCGCCGCCTCCACCACCGAGCCTCCGTCGGCGCATGCCGGCGGCCGCGGCGGCGGAGCCGCGGGGGGCCATCACGCCGGGGCGGGAGGTGACGGAGGACGCCGACTGGGACTGGGACGAGCCTCTAGCCATGGATGCCGCGATCGAGATCGAGATCGAGATCGACAGAGAGGGAGAGAAAGGGGTTGGATTGGATGCGCGAGATTTGATGAGCCGTCGAGGTTGTTGCGACTTTGTCGACGAGAGACTGACCGACAGACAGCGCGAACGAGGTTTAGGGCGGACGGTGATAAATGAGGTCAGCGGGGGGCAGCTTGGGTATTTTACAATGAGCTTTTTTTAATCCATCCTGTTGATACACGGCACTTCACTTATGAGATAAGAACAGGATAATTATAAACGTGCGAGTCCTCGAAAAGATTTCTTTGTTCCATAAACTTCGCATAATTAATAGTAAATGCTGCACAGTCAAGTTGGAAGCCAGTAATTTCAAGAAAATGGCACAAAGGAAATCGAGGATGATTGACTGAAAGTCCCTTTTAAAGAATCAAGTTTGTTATGTATATTCTAATTGCATATATATAGTTGTAACTACATGTACCTAATTGCTAAATCATAGGGCATGCGGCATTTTTAAATATGCAATAAAATATGCGGATGAGAAACATCATTCATCAAATAAATTGAAACGCTTTAAATGTAAGGCGGTTAGCTAAATGTGTTAAAATCTTTTGTTCATAGGGTCGAAATTATTTTCTTTCCTTTATTAAAATTTGTTTCATGCAAGCTGATGAAAGCCCAATAATTAGAAGTTAATCAGCATGTACTTTGGAAAATTTTTTCCATGTTGCAAGTACTTCTTTCTCCCTCTAGGAATGCGGGTACAAGACCTTCCATACACGTACTTAATGCCATAAATAAACATACAAATATGTATATCATGGCCTAAAGATTTCTTTCTTTTCCGGTAAACTAAATTAAATTTCAGATCTTCAACGTTATCTTTAAGCACTTAGAAAGGTAAATGCGTACTTAAACTAGACCTATGAAATTAACCAGCAAGAAGACTATGCATACAACGATAGTTGTCCTGTACAGCATTATGAGGAAAGGGATGCAAGCAGAAACAAAGCCAAGTCAAATTAGCTCAAGAAAGGCGTTAGACCAGAGGAAACAATGAAAATCCGGACAGATCATTGATCAGATCTCTTCATTAGCTGCACTGCATCTCGTCGGCTCGGGCTGGGGCGAAGGTGCTGAGGGCGGAGCTTGGCGGGGGCACTCGGGGGCATCGATCTGGTACACGTAGTGGGAGACTGTTGCCGACGCAATGATGACGCCCAGACAGACGAGTGCGTAGCAATGTCGGACCAGTTTCCCCAGCAACGCCGGCACCAGCGGAGCCTCCATTCGTACGCCTCTCTCCTTTCGTCGTTCTCCCCGTGACGAACTGTAACTCGACGGGCCGAGGTGACTGAGCTTCTGGTGCTGCGGTGCGGACATGTTTGTTTATATGCGACGACGACGGAAAAGTTAGAACGGACTTTTATCCGCACGAACTTCGAGGGACGAAACAGTGGGCACCGTCGGTAGGGCAGTCTTTTTCCGAGGCGCTGCGTCGGGCCTGCTGCTCGCGTTGCTCATCAGTTTGCGATCCTTCTTATCTAGCAGAAAGCGACCGTCGGTCTGCTGCTATTCCGGTTTTCCATCTTGAGAAAACACTGACGACAAAATGCAATCGATTTGGAATCGTCAAGATCGATAGGGGTGGTGCTCTCCAAAGTCCAACCAGGTACCCCTGTAGCTTTTGCACTTGACCTAATCTACACATTGAAATGGCAAAATGTAATGACCCGGTCCGATGAGGATGGGGAGTGATTGTCGAGATTAGAGGACTTGGATAAGGAACGGTTCTTTGCAAGCTTCTAGGATGGCGAATGGGTAAGAATGAACAAAATTATACCAAACAAGGAAGAAGGATTTTGAGATACATATGTGAAAATTGGAAGTATTGCTTTAGAATTTCAAAGTCAATTGAGCAAAAGCTAAAGCACTATCAGGATGGGTGACCTAGTGCCTGCTTGTACATCAAAAGACAAAATCGTAAGGCTCGCTTTGTATGAGACAAGTTAAATTGGATAATATTTCAAGCGAATTAATTCAAGAATGTCACACAAAGTCTTTCTCAACCCCAAGAAAATTTAAAGGAAGAAGACCAAGGATCGAGCATTGTGCAGCAAGGCAGAAGACAGGTGCTCTGCTAACTGATGCTAAGTTGAAGTGATTTGATGGAGTAATTGATCAACCGACGAAAAAAAGAACATCACAGTAGCATCATGTGTGCAAATAGCTTTGTTGGAAAAAGAAAAATGAAAGGAGGTCTAAGAAGTACAGTGATAGTAACTGCAACTTTATTACTCAAGTTTAGTTTGTTTGTCCCTATAATTCACCAATTTACAAGCCTGAATTTTAAGGTGCTAATGGTAAACTCTGATCCTCGTGTCTTAGTAATCTGTTGTTGTCTGTCGATCCTTGAAGATTCACCAAGCTATGACCTCCGATTCGAATTGGTTAGCACGAGTCTTCACTCGCGAATCTGGACTTGATCCATCACCAGCCAATTTGTTGGTCAAAATTTGTACCATTTATACCTGGAAAACTCCCTCAACTAGCCCCGCTTCTAGTCTCAAATGAAAAGTCTTTCGGAACGATGTCTATCTCGTGCTGCACCCGCGATGTTGGCTGAGGAATGGAAGCCAATTGGACTGCTCTTTCACGGTCGACCGCACCTTGTTCCGTGTTGGGATTATGATGGAAAGATGAGCCTTCGCCTTGGTGGAGATGGGTCGGGGATGGAGATTCGTTGCCGTGCTGATCCACATCGAAGTTGGATAGCCTCGGGGACGTGTGCATGCTGTCCATTTCGCTGCGGTAGTGGCGCAAGAGGTGCACGGGGGACATGTGATGCGAAGGCGTGCCCGGCCTGCTGGACATGGGCGTCACGGAGCCTTTGTTTTGCTTGATGTTCTTCTTGGCGGTATGATGCCAGTTCCGCAAGGCCGTGGCAACTCTCTCGTTGAATATGGTAGGCTTCATCGTCGACCCCATCTGTTTCAATCCAAGCATTTGTAAACTTAAACCTACGACTCCAAAATTTTCAATCCGAAAACTGCGAGATCAACAATGCCGTTCCGTTACCTGCGTCACGAGGGCATACAGAGGAAGCGTGACATAGCTGCACAGAATCTGAATGAGGACCCTGAAATTAATAAGGAGAAGATCACCAGCTGGGTTAGTCTTGCCAAGAACAAGAAAGTGAGTAAAATCAAGATCCTAGGACTTTCTATGATGATGATGTTACTAACCCCATTGAGATTCTGATTATTCTATCTTCCGTGTGCTCATGAAAGCAAGATTTCATTCCGAATTCATACTGAAAAGATGGAAAGGAGCCACGTTAATTCGATCGGAGAGGCTAACTGAACAGCGAAATTCTTGGCCCATCTGTCTCTCGTATTGAAGAAGAATCAGAAATGTTCTTACCGAAGTCCAAACAAAGAAGGCAAGCTGAAAAGCATTCTGCAGATAATGAAGGTTGAGAGACAGTGAGATTTTCTAAGTCCAGCTTGAGAGAAAATAACTGGGATCGCCGTGCACACACGCACGCGCCAGTAAGATACTCACGACGTTACCTGAAAGAGAACGAAATTGATGAGGTAGAGGATGAGGCGGGGCCGGTTGAACCAGAAGAGGTCGTCGCCGGGTTCGACGACTGGCACGCCCTTCACGACCTGCCCCCTCTCTTGGATCCGGAGCCCCATTTTGGTTATGATCACCTGCAGCTTGGTCCCGACCAGAAGTATGATCTGCAGGTCCAACCATCGACCGCTCAATTTCACTAACGAAGCAAAAAGACATTGCCTTTTCGGTATCAATACCAAAGTCAGAACTTACAATCAGTGGGATGAAGGGGAGCCACAGATAAGAATACCAGCCTGATCGTGGCAAAAGAAAGCGTAGTTAGAATCAGTGCAATATCCGGGCAAGCGGCATCGATAAATTGGCAATTTCTTTGTGATCATCAAAATTTTCCGTACCGTGGGTATTGAAGAGCAGGAACAGAACCGCGAAAAACCATATCGGAGGGCTGAAGATCGAAAAAGGCGACATGACCGGTCAGTCGAGTAGTGTATACGACGTTCAAGGCAGATTTAGACGATAGAAGGGGTAATTCATTAGTAGCCAAAATATTTCCAGCACCAACCTGATCCCTACAACCACCTTGAAGTCCTCTTCTAGAGATCTCTTTATGTATTTATGAAAATTGAACTTCACGTGGCTTTGGGGAGCCAAATGTGCCTGGAAAAGGGAATTAATTAATGCAAATGGTCCATGAACATTAAATCACTACACAATTCATGAACTTTAATTCAATATGCAATGTAATCCCTAAACTTTTGATATATATTCAACTTAATTCCTTTACTATGTTCAATTATCAATGTTGTCATTCAATTAATTCAAGCTTGGGAATAATATATAACGTAATCCATCCGAACTAATCATTTAATTAACCATAATTTAAAATGTGTGCACTCAAATACAATAAATTAATTAGAGATAGAATTAAAACAAAAGAAAAAAAGGACTTACCGTGATAAAGCCGTGTCTCAAAGTCAAGTAATCTACTTTTGGAACAGATCTCACGAATTGTCTGAAGAAACAAACCTGCCAAAAATATGATATGAGTAACGAATAAATAAATTAAATAAATCCTGGATAAGTCTGGACGACGAGTTCTCATCTATATGAACTCGAACGTCCTCCTTCAGAAAACGCCAAAAGTTTTAAGAGAAAATTGAAATTAGAATTCAAGATAAAAGGCCATAAACACATTCAACGATGAAGAGAACAAGTGGCCGATGAGGAAGTCAAACCATTTGAAATGGTCTGAACGTCATTAAAGTCGGGCCATATATTGGGAAGTACGTGTCAAATGCATGAGTTGGAATACGAAGACAGGTGTTTTGCCCTTTCATATATATTTCATTATCAACGGTATGCGAAATAACTAAAATAATGGAAGAAATGAAATGGAAATTTTCTACATCGCTGAAGTTAACATGGGCCTTGAAGGTCGGATCTATTTTATTTTTCTTAGATTAAATACCACTGAAAATTTTTCATATTAATACCCTCATAACATATTTACCCATAACTATTTTTCGTGTTTTAAAGAAACGTCAAATTAGTACACTTATCCTGTATTCATCTTAAATTGAATTTCACGTCACGAAAAATCTCAAATCGGTACAAGCATGCCATACTTAACCCAAATAAATTTTGGGGTCACAAAAAATCTCAATGGCATGGCTAAAATATGAATTGAGATTGAGAATTAGGGAAAAATTAAGTGAGCTTTGAGATTTTTTTTTGGTGGCGCAAAAATCAGTATGGATAGATGTGGCATGTGCATTTCAATTTGAGTTTTTTGGTGATATCAAAATTAGTTAAAAGCATATGCAAAAAAAGTGTATCAGTTTGAAATTTTTATGATGTTAACCCAATTGTTTTTTCTCTTTTCATATGCTTTCCCCAGTGATTATGTCTTGCTTGATTATAACGTGCGGTTCTCTATCATCTGAAATTTCCAACCGTCTTTAAGGGATAAGGGCTACGTGTTGTGCCTATTTCTAGAACGATTTTGAAATCAATTCCGTTTGGAAAGGTAAAAAGTGGAAAATAAAAAATAAAAAACGAAAGAGGAGCTGGCGCTTACGATCCAGATTAGGACGGGGGTCTTGGTCCAGAAGCTCATGTGCCTTCGCCCGAACGACGTCTCCCTCGCGAACCTAAACCTCTCCGGATCTGCGTCCAAACATGCAAATCAACGCAACGTGTTATACGTGCATGCACACATGTCGTTCGACGGCTATAACGAAAGAAAGAAGAAAGATGTCGCATGACATGGCGGACCGGACCGAACCGATCGCCACCCGTATTGCGACGAGCCAATGGGCGTTCGAAACGTGCGCATTCGCGACGGTGTTTGCTAAGCGATGGATGAGTGGACTGACCGTGCGAGAACTGGTACTCGGCGGTCCGGGTCTCCTTCTCCCACGCCTTCCAGCTCCTCATCTGTGACCAGAAGAAGTCATTAGAGAGAGATTTTCGATCTCGTCAAGGTTCAGAGATGGCGACAGGAACGCGTTCTGAATGTACGAGGAAACCGGGGAGGCGCGGCGTAGGGGGTTGGGCGGGGTACCTTGGCTCGGCCGAGGGCCATGGTGAGAATGCAGTAGAGGATGTGGAAGACGGCCAGGACGAAGATGAAGATGTGGAGCTGATGGATCCCGTCCGACGATACGAACGGCACTTTGCCCTGAGGATTCAAAATGATCGTACTTCAATACCATATTAAAAAAAAAAAAATCACCGAAAAAATCTGTAAAGTCCATCGATTTCGAATTAAGCTAAAGACGATCGAGTCTGTTCGGCGACGCGATTCGTGGGCATTTTCGACAATTCATTTTTAAGAAACACGCGTCTTCAGACCTATGATGTGGATAAGCTCTATATTCCTTGGTCAAAGTAAGTTTTTCTTTGGGATATACACAAACATATGAATAGCTTAGAAAAATGCATCTCCGCGATTCTTGAGATGAGAAGTTGCAGAGAAAACTCTCCAAAAACCTATTGTACGAAGACTTAATCAGTTTCAAACTTTTGAAAATTTATCAATATAGTCATTCTAGCAAAGTATCCCAATAATAAATTTAGGAAAATTGAAAAATTTTTAAATATTTTAAGACTAAATTGACACAAAAAAAGATTTGCAAGTAAATTGATAAATCATCAAGAGGTTTGAACTATATTGACACAATTAAAAGGTTTATGATTGAATTTAAGACTTTTTGGATAATTATTTCAGAATTTGTGATACATAAAAGAAATTATTATTAAGAAAAAGAGTCAGCTTTTGTCTGGAGGAGACCTGTAAGCAAAGCACATGCATTGCATGCTGACGTCACCAATGGACACAGCCACGGAATCCAATGATTGACCCAGAAGGATGTCTCGGTTCGAATCATCTCATGAAAATAAGGGTTTCTCTCGGTACGTTAAAAAAATGAATTTCGTTGTCTGAACAATAGAAAATCATTCGCAAATTTTAAATTATATTCGCGAGGTGATGAAAATGACATCGTATCACCTTTGGGAGTAAAATCCTTGAATATATTGAGTTGATACGAGGAAAGCGTGTTCCTGAGATCGAATTCGCCGAAATTTGTCCGGTAAATAACTGCTTGACGTAAGTTTCTGGATTGGGTTTACCTTAGCTGCGCATTTATCGTAGGTGGCGCCGGCGAGAACTCGGCGCACGCCGCCACCGGGGAAGTCGGAGAGAGCGAGCAGTTTACGGCCTTTGGATTCGTCATCGGGCGGCTCTTGAGACTTGCTCTTCATTTGCTCACGGGACTTGCCGCATGGATGCCATGTGGCGGCCACCTCCTCCGAGATGCATATGTTCGATATCAGACCTTGCCCCACCGTGAGCAGCAGCGATATGAAACCCAGAAGCATAAGCTCTACAACCACAAAAAGTACAAAAATAAATAAAAATGACAAAAAAAATTTGAAAGTTAACATTAATTTTAAAATTAATTTAGAGGGGAAACAAAAATAATAATAATAATAAATTGGGGAACGAGTTTGCCATCCGATCCGGTGCAAGTGGAACAGATAGTTTGCATGCCTAAGGGAAAAATGTTGGCAAAATTAAATTTGATTAATATCGGATGCGCGATCGACATTAACCCTTTTTCTTACATATTTTATATTTGTTGGTGTTGATGTAAGTAGAAATTAATATTCATTAGAAAATAATAAAAGATAGAAAAAAAAGTATAGATACTCCAAGGATCGTGGATATTGAACGATACATGTCGATGGAACAATTTGTATGTTTGGTACTGTTGGAATTTTGGTTGGAATTTTATGTTTTTTTTAAAATGTGGGTGATTGAATTGAAATTCACCTGATTTGATCTTCTCGAGTGCCTCATAAAGAGCTGTCTTGTGCTTCTTCTTCAACCACTGCCAAGAAACAAGCCAAAGGGTTTCATTTCATCACTATGAATTTCATCAAACACCTTGGAAGGGAGTATGATACGGCGCACGCAATGCGTACTTATAGCGAATCCTTCTTCCTTTGGGATGTGACGTGAGATGGCGGCGATGGAAGAAGTGAACGTACCTGTCCGATGAGGTGGATGATGTGCTCGATGATGATGGAGACCAGAACGAGGACGAAGCAGACCACGGCGACCGCCCACGTCGGCGTCTGCTCCAGCGATCTCCCTCCGCTGTCCCCTGCCATTCCTTTCTCCCTCCTTTCTCCTCCCTCTTGGCTACAGAAACACGTTCGTCGATCTAGATACCTTAGCAGAAAAGCTACTGAGGCACGCTCTGGGAATTCCCTCACGCAGAGGTCGAAGAAGCCTCGACGAACATACACAGAGAGAGAGAGAGAGAGAGAGAGAGAGAGAGAGAGAGAGAGAGAGAGGTGGTAACTGGTAAGGTACAGAATGCAGAAGAGGGTATATGGATGGATGGAGTGCAAGGACCGTCGAGGGGTTTTATATGGAGTTAGGGTTCGGGGAAAGACGGGAGGGAGAAGGCGAAGAAGATGACTTTTGACTCTCTACGCGTCATATTCGGTAGAGAGAGAGAGAGAGAGAGAGAGAGAGAGAGAGAGAGAGAGATGTTGACTTGATAGGAATATAATAAAAGTGCAAAAATAAAAGTGCAAAAAGAAGAAGCCAGAAGAGTGCATATTTTTGACTGCTCGAGATGAGTCATCGTCGGATAATTCAGGCGGGCGAGTCAACCCGTCGCCCTCCCTCGACGACGTCCACAAGATTGTCCCTTCCCTTTGCCGAAAACGTAACGGCAAACGGCATGTCCTGGTCGGAATCGCTCCCCGGAAATTCACACCTAATTGCTTCCTTCCGAAGCACTCCAAAACTTACGAGACTAATGCATTTCGAACGCGGTTCGCAAGCAAAAATGGATCATTTTTTTCTGGACGCGGCCAACGAGTGGTCTGTCCCAATTTTAGAAAGGCGTAAGAGAATTAGACATTGATTCACGCGCCATTATTTATGTACCGCGAAAGTTCCCGATGTCTCGGGACGGAGAAAGTCTAAGCGCGTAAGCCACGACATTTACATAGACTAAAAAAGGATAACGACACAAATAATAAATTGAACTTTTACTATATATGCAATATGATTCATGAACTTTAATTATGTTCTATGTAATCCCAAACTTTAGACCAATATGCAATATCATCTCTAAATTCTAATTTGTTCCATGTAGTCCATGTAATTTTGGTATGTGTTTAATATAGTCCCTCGACTCTATGAAATGTTCAATGTTGTTTTTGTATCAAGTCAAGTTTTTTCTTTTTTTTTGGTGAAGTTTATCAAGTCAAGTTTAACGAACAAATTTATCACGAATATATCAATTTAGGGTTTTACGTAGTCAAAAAATAAATTTGGGGTAAACTTGTTAGATGTATAACAGTTCGAGATTCTTCATGAGATTATTATTATTATATTATTATTATTATTATTATTATTATTATTATTATTATTATTATTATTATTATAGTTGATAATGATTTGCTCTAGTCCATAAGTGTTTATTTGTTTATCCTACTATTTATGGCTTTTCAAAATTGGTGACTTTTAACTAATAAAGTGGGGCCTAAAGAATAAATTTTATATTAAAGTATAGGGAACCCCCTTCTTCCTGGCCACTTAATCAGGAGGCTTGACTGACTAATTGGGGCTCAGATAGCGTTGGCCTGCGATAATTGTCCATTTCTCTACTTGATGATTATTATATGCTTTGTCTTTTTGTGTGGTATTCTCATTCTCCCGACCTGACCCGGTCTTGGTCCGACAATAAGAACTCAATACGGCGAATGAGTGCCTTTTGCGCGTAAGAAATTTGCCTTTGATCCTAATTATTCTTCACATGGGTTTGAATTATGTTTAAAGTTCTTTTACTGAATCTTGTAAATAAATTTGCGTACCGAATCTCCTCCCTTAATAAAGGGAGATGCGAATAGCACTGCACATAATGATAGAATAATTATCGACCCAAAAAAAAAAGATGGTAGAATTTTTAATTTGGCTCGTTCCACGGGAGAATTCGGCCGGCGGAGAAGACAACTCATGCGATCCATATCACTACCTAATCTGGCAACACTATAAAAGACGATTTAATGTTTTGTTTAGGGTAATATAGATAAGCCCCACGTGACACATGTACATGTAGAGAAACATAACTTAGAATTGGAAAACTGACGTTTTTATTTTTCCAAAGTGAGTATGCGACTTGGCCATTTCAAAGGTCGGTGAAACCTTATATATAGACACACACACATATATGATACCATTTTCACTACAAACGTAGAGGTCTATAAATTAATCACATCAGCTATAGTTTAGGTTTATTCTTTATATAGTTCTTCATATTCCACCGGCACCTATGGATATAAATAAATATGTATTAGATGAGCTGGTTATGTGAATATACTCTATCTACTTGCCACTCTTTGGATCTTATGAACCAAAAAAATTTCTAAAACTTTAAGGTTTATGAAACCGATTTATGGTGCCTGGAGATTAAAAGGTGATCCCTTATATGAGGCTAAGGTAGTAATATTTTACTGGGATAGCATACTTATGTCAGCCATTCGTTAATTGATTTATGGCCACTTCATGGTATAAACCAGGGTCAACGAGTTTAAGCTACTAGTATTGTTCTAAGCCGATAACACACCAGTATACCCACGAGAAGGAAGCCATTCATGATGTCCGAAATGAACCTTATAGATAACACTTCAGTACATATTTTTTCATGTCTTCCTAAATCCTTTCCCTCCACTTCTGGAGCCCCTCATTGATACTTAGAACTTAGTGGAAGGTGACAAGCCGGAGCTGGTTGGTGACCTCAAAGCTCTATCGCCGCGGCGGTGATGGCATAGTGTGTGAAGGCCACCATCGACGGTAATGTACCCACATAAGTGACAAAGACCGCGGGGGCCAGGCGTAGTATTGCGCAACCAGAGAGAGAAGAGGCAGAATTTAGGGTTTGAGGAGTGTTGTCTTAGCACATATGCATCAAATCTGGAAATATGTTCATAGCATACGAATTTAGATTACCTACTCGTGGCAATTCGTATCACTACAATGTGCCATAATTCCATTGCAAAAAGCTAGACTTTGATTTTTCAAATTCCTCAATATCATTCTCTTTCGTGCTTGTCAAGGGCAACTTCAACGAAAAAGCTAGATATGGTATAGAACATGGAGTGAATATTTCTGTGACATGGAAACATCTTCTATGTAATTTAAATGTTTAGAACTAACTGGTGAATGATAAAAACTAAATTGACATAATTAAAATATTTATGACTAAATTGACCACTATACAATGGATTTAAAACTTTTTAGACAATTTTTATTTGGAAAACATCCTCCAAACATGCGAGACTTGAGATACGTGCTGGAGAGATGGGAATAGGGTTAGTGTTAAAATTTGACATTGACCTGACTATATTTAATTTAATGGGACCAACTTGATCCAATGTTTTCCTTCTTCGCTTATCTCGGTCAGGTTGCATCTAGTGGACAAATGGGTACGTCCAATATTCTAATTTTCATTCAATGTGATGACATTTTACATGTAGGGATTCGGTCAGAATAATGACCAAAGCGAAATGTGGCCCGAATATCGTTCGGATTCGTTGAACGAGCTTACCACGTTTAAGAACGATTAACCATCGATAGTTATTCCAATTTATCTTCTACTTAACTTACTCAAGATGAAGAAAAAACAGACATTTTTTCCATTGTGCAACGAACGGTATCAAAAACTATAATATATATGTCAGGATTGGGTCAGAATAATGACCAATTGACCGAGTATTGCTATGTTGTTTAAGAACGATCGACTGTCGATAGCTACCGATGCCTTTTCCTAGGGTAGGCGTCAACTGCAATCTTCGCATACCGTGTCCAACCCTTGATTTGGACAAGAGGGTTTTATTTTATCGTTGTTCTGGTCGTGTCCTTTTACCTTGGAACACCGATATCCGGGAAAGGACGAGGATTGTTTTCTTTTTCCTGGGGTCCCAAAAAAAACAATTGTTGGCAATGGTCCGTTCCTAATACATGATTCGGATCGAGACTTTTAGATCGTTAATGCCAAATTAGGAGATACTGAATGAAGTTTTCAACTTGACAATGCTGAGTTGGGGTTAGCAATCAGCCGGCCGGGTAGATCGAGTTGATTTGGTTGAGATGATTTTTGTTTCATAGAGTTCCTTTTAATTAGAACTTCGTTTATCCCTATTGGAAACATACCCTGTATTCGTTGGAAGCATACGGGATTGTTTTTCACTTGACTAATTTTGCCAACATACCAAGCTTGACGCTAGAACACTTGCTTGAACGAAATGAATGTACATTTGTCACATGTGGTGAGCGATGAATATAGCAACGTGAGTCGGACTCAAACAGTCGAAAGTACTAGCAAGGACTCGTCACCGGCGTCGTCGGCCAGCCATGCGTCTACTCATCTAATGATTCGTGGTCGTTTGCTTCAATTATTGGTTAAGCGCTTCAATTATTGGTTGAGCAGAGTGCAATTTGTCAAATTAAACACTCAATTTAGAACGCCCATGTGGACCATAGTTTCCGGCCGCAACGCTTCCAGTCAAAATCAGTTATCCTTTTTTTCTTTTTTTTGCAAGGACAAAACTAGTTATTCTTATTTCTAGATGAAAACGAAAATGTGAATAGGCTTATCCTAAACTGCAATCTCGGAATCTTTGCCCAGCGAACTTGAATTTTTGTGTTCTTGAAATTGAACGAAGTAGATGGTCTGGATCTTCCCGGTCAATAAACAGCAGACATGACAAATTCTAAGCTTTTGATAGTCCGATTTTTTTTTTTGGGGAAAAACATGTTCAATGTTCGAAGACTCAAAGCATACTTAAAAAAAAAAAAAATTATGTGACTTTTAAACAAATTTTTTAAACCAATTCATTCGTGCGTTGAACACATTTGATATTTTGAACGCGAAGAAATGATTAACATGTTTATGTTATTTTAAAATTCGAATGATGAACGTAAAGTTACAAATCATAAGTTAGAAGGTAAATAGCCCAGATCTTCGGTTGTATTTGATGCCAAAAACCATGAGTGGAGCGTTTCCTTGGCATTCTCAAAGTTCGAAATCGTCCTCCACTTGACACTAAACCTACTTCGTTTCTTGTCTCTAACTTATCTTCGATTATATCATGAACTCGTGATAGTCATTAGAGTCTTTCAAAATGAAAAAGCAATTCTTCAATGCCTCAAATGATCTTTCAATGACATTCCTTGAAGAAAAATGCCTATAGTTGATCAATTCTCTTGCAGTTGTTGGCCGTCTCGCTCTACCCCTATACTCATTTAAATTATACCCAGGTCACCTCTAAAAGGAGTTAAAAATCCCGGAGTTACTGCATAACCAGAATCCATAAGAATGTGAAAGAGAGAATTTGGGGAGAAAAGCGATTTTTTGATATAAAATTTTTGTATTGTCTGTATATTTCTGTGAAACGTACAATGTTAATGTTTATATTACAAGACATGTATATGAAAAAGGAAACTAAATAATGTACATACTAGACTTGATATTAATTGATCCCGTACAATGTTAATGTTTATATTAAAAGACGATATGATCTTAATTGATCCCGATATGATCTTAATTGGGGAATATTTAATGCAATCTGGAGATATCTTGCGTATCTTCCAACACTCCCCCTCAAGCTGGTGGCTTGTAGATATCTAAGATGCCGAGCTTGCTTAAGAGATATGCATGCTGACTTTGACATAGAGGCTTGGTGAATACATCTGCAAGTTGTTCTTCTGTTCCAATCCCCCGTGTCTCAATTATGCCTTCCTGAATTTTCTCTCGAGTAAAATGGCAGTCCACTTCTATGTGTTTTGTTCTCTCATGCACAATGGGATTTGATGCTAGCTTGAGGGCTGTATCGTTGTCACAAAATAATCCGGTTGGTCCCTCGACTTGCACTCCAAGGTCCCAAAGTAATCCCCGTAGCCATACTATCTCACATGTCGTCTTTGCCATAGCTCGGTATTCTGCTTCTGCCGAGGATAAAGAGACAGTCGGCTGCTTCTTGGTTTTCCAAGAAAGTAAAGAATCTCCCAACTTAATGCAGAAACCGGTTATGGATCTCCTACTCATTGGACAAGTGGCATAGTCTGCATCGCAATACGCTGTCATTCTCATATCACACTTCCTGGAAAGAAGAATCCCAAGTCCAGGACATTTCTTCAAGTATTTCACAACTTTCAATGCAGCGTTCATGTGAGATTGCTTTGGCTTGTGCACGAATTGGCTGAGTGTCTGTACAGCATAACTAATGTCTGGCCTGGTCATAGTCAAATATATGAGTTTCCCAACAAGTTTCTAATAACTCAATGGATCTTTGAGTACTAGATCTGCTTGCTGAGACACTTCAGCATCATAATCTGCCGTAGTAAATTTAACATTTTGCTCGATTGGAATCACAGCTGGCTTACATCCTAACAAACCTGCTTCTGATATGATTTCCAAAGCAAATTTTCTTTGGCTGAGAGATATTCCTTGATCTGATCGTGCAATTTCTATTCCAAGAAAATATTTGGGCGTACCCAAATCTTTTATGTGAAAGGTAGAATGCAAGTGTTCCTTGAAGACTTGAATATCTACCTCATCGTTTCCCATAATAAGTATATCATCTACATATATCATTAAGTATATAGATGACGTACCTTTAGTCCGTGTAAAAACAGCATAATCAAATCTGGATTGTTGGAAACTTGCAGCTATCAAGGATTCAGCAAATTTGGCATACCACTGTCTGGAAGCCTGTTTAAGTCCATACAAGGATTTGCGGAGATGACATACTCTATTCTCCCCCTGTCTCTGTAAACCTTGTGGCACATCCATATAAATCTCTTCGTCTAAATCTCCATGTAAGAAGGCATTGTGGACATCCATCTGATGCAGTGACCAATCCTGAAAAGCTGCTACTGAGAGGAAAGAGCATACCGTAACATCTTTGGCAACGGGAGAGAAGGTTTCATGATAGTCAAAACCTTCCCGTTATGTGAAACCTTTAGCCACTAATCGAGCCTTGTACCTCTCAATTGATCCATCTGCTCGATACTTGATCTTGTACACCCATTTGCACCCAATTGCCTTCCGATCTGGAGGTAAAGAGACGAATTCCCATGTCTGGTTGTCCACTAAAGCCTGCAATTCTGCTTTCATAGCTTTCTGCCATCTCGAATCAGTGCTTGCCTCATCATAATTGGATGGTTCTCGCTCCTTAAAAATGCGAGAAATGCAACAACGATGCTCCACAGACAGCCGATCAAATGAAACATTAGAGGATATGGGAAAAAGAATACCTGGCGAGTTTCTGACGCCACATACGTAGTCTTTCGTCCAAGTTGGTGGACGCATTACTCGCTGGGAACGCCTTGGTGGAGTATTTGCAATGGATAATTGACCCGAGCCAATATCAACAGGAGTGGATGAATGATTCGTACCAGTATTAACAGAAGTGGAGTCAATCACAGCTTCATCATTCGAGATTTGGTGTGTGGATTCCAGCGGAGGTGTTAATTTCATAGTTGACGCAGGGGAGTCCCTTCTGTCTGTTGATGCAGGAAATAGAATATATCCTGGATCATTTGCTGTTTCTTCAATATGGGACGAAGAGTAATGTCCTTGGCTATCTGTGCTTTGATCCTGTGGAGCAAAAGGAAAAATATTCTCCTGGAACAAAACATCTCTACTAACAAAGAAGTCCCATGTAGATGAATCATAAATCATGTACCCCTTTTGCAGAGTGGGATATCCCATGAATGTGCAACGATGAGCACGAGGACCCATCTTATCTCTAGATCCCACTATAGTAGCATAACATTGACAGCCAAAAATCTTTAGATGACTCATATTTGGCTTTTTCCCAAAAAGCAATTCGAAAAGACTTCGACCATCGAGAATCTTGGTCGGCATTCTATTGATTAGATAAGCTGCAGTTAAAATGTAGTCTCCCCAAAAATTGGTAGGGATGGAAGCTTGAAATTTCAGGGCCCGAACAACTTCCAATAGGTGACGATGTTTGCGTTCCACTACTCCATTTTGCTGTGGAGTATATGTACAGGAACTCTCATGTATGATCCCTTGAGATGAGAGTAAACCTTTACACTCATGGTTAAAAAATTCCTTCTCATTGTCCGTTCGTATTCGGCGGATTGTCTTGCCAAATTGAGTCTTTGATAGGGAAAGGAAGGTCCTCAAATGAGATATGACTTGACCCTTAGATTGCATGAGAAAAATCCATGTGGCCCTTGAATGGTCATCCACAATGGTGAGGAAAAAACGGGACCCATCATGATTTTGTGTATGATAAGGACCCCAGACATCAATATGAAGTAAGGAAAGCGAAGCATTGGCATGATTTGTGCTTAATGGAAAGGGTATACGGGACTGTTTGGCAAGTGGACAAATATGACATTGCGGATAAGGAAATAAAGAACTATGACCCATTCTGGAATGCAAAATGAATTGTTTATCATTGGTAGTCAAATTACACAATGATTGTTTATTACAATGAAATTGATCAAGATTTGCTGAGTTTTTCCAGAAATATAGTCCTTCAGACAAATTACCCCAGCCCATTAGTTTCCCAGTCGAAAGGGCCTAAAAGAGACAGCTATTAGCAATGAAAGAAACCTTACAAGAATTTTCCTCACAAGCTCTAGACACAGAGATAAGATTAAATTGAAAATCTAGAACGTATAGGACATTTGTGAATGTAAGATGAGAGCTGAGATTGACTGTCCCTATGGTAGATACACAAGCAATATTTCCATTCGGCAATTGCACAATAATGGGACTATCCAAATCTTTATTAATAACAGTAAATAGCTTCTTGTCACAGGCAATATGATCACTAGCTCCAAAATCAATAATACAAGTACTCCTTGATATGCTATTTATTAGGCAATGAGAAATACCTGTAAAACTGCTCCCCCTTTTTGGAATATCCAATTTTTGTAGTGCTTACATCAATTGTTGATATTCAGCATGTGTGATGGATTGATCAGTTGATCTTGTGAGTTGATAAGCAGCTGCTGTTGATATTTCCTTCCTTTTTTTTCCAGATCGACCATGCAGTTTCCAACAACTGTCAATTGTGTGGTGAGGCCGTTTGCAATAGTCGCAAAAAAGCTTTCCTTTATTCTTCAAATTTGATCCATAATTCGGCCCATAATTTGGCCATTATTCGGCCCATAATTTTGCTCGAGAGTCTTCGAAAAAGAGGGGCCGTTGGATCTATTTGATCCGAAGCTATCTCCGCCGTCCAAATCGTCCGTGTAGCGCGCGCCTTTAGAGCCGTCGGATCGCTGCATGCGATCTGAGCCGTCCACCGCGAGACCTTTAAAAGGTCTCTGTTCAGTGAACCCTAGCGACGGGTTCCGCCTCTTTTCTAGGGTTTTCGCCCCTCCTCTCTCGATTCTTGCCGCAAGAGCCAAACCCTTCGTCGCTTTGTTCTCCGTCGAGGTAAGTCTTTGGCTCTCCTCTTGCACAGCAAGTTGGAAAATCCGTCCAATCGGCGGCGGAGGCTCCATGGCCAGAATTTGCGACCTGAAAGTAAGGTAAGAATCATTGAGTATTAGCAAAAATCTCGTTGCCTTCTCTCGGTCCTTCATCCCCTTGTACTGTTGGAGAGTTTCTTCGGATCCGACGAGTTTTTCTTCGGCGGCCTCTAGCTCGTTCCAGAGAGCTGAGAGCTTGTTGAAGCAGGCCGTCACGGTCATGTTTCCTTGCTTCAGTTCGGAAAGGGGTTGATGCAACGAAAAAATCCCTTTCATCTCTCTTATACTGTCCCAAAAAAGTTTTGAGTCCTCTGTCGGAGGCAACCCGGCGGCTATTTCTGGGCTTATACAATTCCCTATCCATACTCTAACGAGCTGATTGCATTTTTTCCATTGTCGCCCTAATTTTTCATCAGTTGGGACGGAAATTGTTCCGTCGATAAACCCTTCTTTGTCTTTTGTGATGAGGGCTCGACGGAATTCCCGCGCCCAAGTCGAATAATTCTCGGATCCTGTGAGATGGTTGTTGATGAGCTTCAACTCAGGTCCGTCGGCGCTGGAAACATACAGCGCGTCGCCGGGCTCTGGGCGACCCATGGTGGTCGCAAAGGGAAAAGGTATGAACCCTGTTGGAAACCCCGCATTGGTTGTAGTCTGTCCCTGATTCGAATTTCCAGATCCGCCTGTCTGCTCAAGACCTATGATTGTGTTTGCCCCAGTGTTGGTTGGTAGATCTCCATCGGTCCGCACGCTCTGGTAGCCCGATTGTGATGTATCTGGATTTGATCCAAGCATCCATGGGTACGGCATCCATTGATAAGGATAGCCAGAGAAAGGTAACCCTAGATTGAACTGAGCCGGATTGGGTTGCCAGGGCGTGTGTTGTGTTTGACTGGGTTGTTGATCAGCTACTGGATTGACGACGGATGAATTCGGCTGTTCTTCGGTGACTGAGGTAGGTGTTTCTAGATTTGTCATGGTGGAAAAAAATCCTGCAGTAACTCTGTTTTGTAGGTTGGTGAAAAAACGAAGAGTCAAGAATTCTTGCCGGATGCTGTTTTGGTTTGCAAGTGTGGCTACAACCAAGAACAGAAGATCACAGAAGGCAATTCAAAGACAAGTGCGGAAGCTAAGTCAGAACCAGAAAGCGCTCTAATACCATGTAAGAATGTGAAAGAGAGAATTTGGGGAGAAAAGTTTTTTTGTATTGTCTGTATATTTCTGTACGTACAATGTCAATGTTTATATTACAAGACATATATATGAAAAAGGAAACTAAATAATGTACAAACTAGACTTGATATTAATTGATCCCTAATATGATCTTAATTGATTTGGGGAATATTTAATGCAATATGGAGATATCTTGCGTATCTTCCAACACTTTCACCAAAAAAAGAAAAGAATTATGCAATTGCATGATACATACTTCATTAGTTCTTGCGTTTGGGATCACGTTTTGAACATGAGGTGGAAATTACTCTTTGACGTATATTATCGGCAAAAGTTTATAGGCTAGGTGGATGTGATCCTCAAAGTCCTCAGTTTTTTTGTCAAGGGATTGATTTCGACCATCCACCTCTACGATGACTGGGGACCCGAATTCGTCCAGCGTCGACTTGGGGCCGGCTCACAAGTTCACATATGCGGCTGTCGTCATCTTGGTCCTTGGCTCAATCACCATGAACCCAAGTTCCCAGGGGAAAAGGACTTGGTTTGACATTTGGGAAACATGCACCATAACGTTGGTTCGGTCACCCCAACACCCTGGTGTAGCCTCTAGAATAAAGGGTCCTCCGGCTGGGGGACTTAAGATCAATCCGAAAGTATGTTCGTTGTGGTCCTTGGTTCGACCACTGTGGACTCGAGTTCAGCCCTCAGGGCCTAAGCTCCAACCGTCAAGTCTCGAAGTTCAACCATTGGTTTGTCATTGCAGCAATTAATGTTGTCTTTTCTTTTTCTTTTTTTCTGTTGGAAAGAAAGTTACTGCGATTCTTTCAAAATGACTCGTTCAATACAAGGAGGTATGGAAAAAAGAGGAAACAACGCCTACAATTGCAATTCCAAGGGCCCATTTGAGAAGACCATTCGCCGTTTCATTGGCGTCTCTCCTAATGCAGGAGATCTTCCAAAAAGGATTTCTGATAAACAGATTCTTGGAAATGATTCCAGCCACACACTACAGGGGAAAGCTATGCGCGTTGGTGATAGTTTCAACGAGCGACTGAGAGTTGCTTTTGAAGTGGACCTGTTTCAAATTTCTTTTACCATGGTAACTAGGTTCCAGACGGTTCTGCTGAACGGACAGTCTCGTAGACAATACAATGAAGCTTCTTCCTCGTCATAATCTCGCACTTTTTCCTGAATGGGAGAACCTCGACAGATATAATTTAGCAACAAAAGTATTCGTAGACAATGTGGCCGAGTTACTTGTTGCACACGATAAGTGAGACTTGAATGTAGGCCACTTCTTGAGCTGGAAATTCCATGATGCTCAGACGATCATTAACCCAATGAGACTGGCTTAATTAAAAAAAGGAGAATCCATGTTTGCGCAAATTAGGTGAACCATCACGAGTTTATGTTATCGAGTGCAAGTAATTTCATGTCTTCCCAATTTTATTTGGAATTTGACTCGTGTTCGGTCCTTCCAAACGTAATGCAGAAGGCCTGCCGTACCCTTCAAAGGAAAATTAAGAACTCGACTTCAAGTATATCTATGCAAGTGCATGATCTACCGTCGTAAAAGAGATGGCATCCAGAAGTGAGGCAAACACAAGAGTTTGTCGGGGAAAAAGAATGGAAAATCTGGAGTCTTCAGAGTTGAAAATCTACCGGGGTTTCGCATGGTCCACTCCTCGGACATCGCACGTCAGAAAGACCAGTTGCTGTCAGTGACCAAAGGCCCAGGAGGTGCAACTGAACTAAGAGGCTAGGGTGACTAGCCTGTGTTGTCTGCTGTTTGATTTAGCAGCAGACCCACTTAAATACCAGCAAAGACCGGAGATTTCTGCTCAAGTCAGGGAGATCATTGACCGAATTAAATCTCTAGCAAGGATGAACCCCGGTCTGGTCACTCCAATAGACTCTCCCTCCCGCTCGTCTCTCGAGAATGCTTTCCAGGAAAAGTACCAATTCTTAAACGAAAGTAGGTTCCCCGTGGGATTCATCGAATCTAAGGATTCGGGCATATCCACCCCCATCGCATCGATAATAGTTTGATCTTGAGCTCGCCTACTCGTTTTGGACTTCATGCCATAACTTTCGATCGTACTCTCAATTCTCTTATTGATAATTTTGTCATTGTTTACGTATTCATTTTCCCTTGAACTTTTCTCTTTTTGACTCTAATAACAAATGAAACAAGAATATTTTCATGCATCCACTAGCACGTGTATAAATCATCGAATTGAAAATTCATTATATATCTTGGGAACCCACTAAACCATTTGAGTAAAGATCTTTGGTATATGTAGATAGTCTTGATCCGAAATAGTCCACACACAGTTATTGAATTTAAACCAATAATCTCTAACTTCTGATATTGAATTATCCATACACGCAAACTAATTAGGAGAATCTCGGGGGTCTGAAAATTATTGAGGATATGTGTTTGTCAGGGTTCGAGTGCTGGTCTATTCCAGGCTGCGTTTAACTCCGTTGCTTCTTCCGTCGTTCCATTTCGTATAATCCACGTTAGAAGTCGCCGCTAGGCGTCGCTGTAGAGGTCCATGGTCGGTCGAAGTCCGCGATCTCTTAAGTTCGATGACGTGGTCCGAAGGATTGCAGACCGACCCCAACTCGCGGGTCCTCTCGCACACCATGCGAAGCTTCTCGCCGGTCGCAGTCAGGATGATGACAGGTCGGTGCAATTGCTGTTGGACATGGACTTCTAAATCGAGGGGGACCAATGCCGGGATTCCGTAAAGCAAGAGAGATGGAGTTAAGACGGGACCTTCACGGGCAATTAATTCTAGACCAACACGAAGGCAACAGGACACCTAAAAACTAGAGAGCACGACAAAGAACCCGAACCCAAACCCAAACCCGGTCCTCTTTTGGGTCTGCCTCTGGTCGCTACGAGCTTGCTTCGCATGCGTCCCGCGAGACGAGCATAACCATGGAGATACCGGAGTTGTTTTGCATATCTTCATTTGAAGGAAAATCATTGAGACCTGTATCTGTTTGATGAATAGAAATGGGGTCGTGTTAGAGACGTTCCCTTAAACAGGATCCGATCAAGAAAAATCGAGGGGGAGCTAATGATTTCGTGGACCACACCGGATCTGATTCGCGGCGCCAATGACGAAGACTCATTGATAGAATAAAATCGAGGTATTAGGACCTTCTGCCCTAGCCACGAAGGCCTGGAGGCTTCCTGGAGGCTTCCGGAAAGAAGCTATCCATGTTCGTCATAGATGGTCCAAACAAAAGAGACATGCAGACATAATAAATATTAGGGGCATACATTGGTCTTGATCCAACCCAAGAACCAGATCGGATTGGAATGGACTAAAACGGTAAGTTATGGGTGGTTCCCAGTTTCAAAAACAGTATGGATCGACAAACCAACTAGGATTTCTCAAATATTTTTAATTCTTTATCATGAATAAAACCCCAATTAGTAAATTGTTTTTTTTTCCTTCTTCTACTATTGGAAACTTCCACTTAATGAGATTAGAAGAAACAAAAGAAGAAAAAGAAAGAAATCACAACCCTAGAATCGTACCAAACCAATCAATCTGGTCTGGTTTGGTTCTAGAACTAGATGGGCCGGTTTTGGGTTCCACAAATTAGGA
The DNA here is from genome assembly GCA_016097545.1 of Eucalyptus victrix. Lineage (NCBI taxonomy): Eukaryota > Viridiplantae > Streptophyta > Magnoliopsida > Myrtales > Myrtaceae > Eucalyptus > Eucalyptus victrix. The sequence goes on from CM027844.1 coordinate 34,603,264, forward strand.
ACTAACCTTATCCGCTTTGGTTGCAAGTTTTAAGATGGGAACTAATCCATCTTGGAACCGATTACCCTTACTAAACCTACCTATCATTGAAGTCAATTGAATGAAGTGTCTTCCAACAAAAAAAAAAAAATGCAAGTGTTTACCCAATAAATAAAATTGGCTTGTAGCAACCTTATATTATGAAACAAAGTATGATGGACTGAAAAGTTATATGAAATTACTATCAAGCGAAGAAATAAATCCATTTTATGTCATTCCATCTGTTCTCCCTCCATCTATCTATACAAACCATCAATTTTTGAAAATCCTCTCTCTTCTTCTCGAATCTCTTCTATCATATTACTTCATATTTTTATTTAAATAGTGTTTCAGTTTCACCACGAAACTTTACCCCAATTGATAGCTTTTTATAATGTTGTGTAAAAAAAAAAAAAAGTTTGAAAGCCCGGCCCTATTCGAAATCCCTCGGCCCGAAATGGATGGGCCGGTCTTGGGGCCCTTTTTACCTGGTTTGGGTGGACCGAGATAAAAGACAATAAAAACATAGTTTTGTTTCGAAAGAAAAATCTTCCACCTCAAAACATCGTGCTTGTAAACTATTTAAAATTGTTAAGGTAGATATTATCTAGATAACAAATAACCGTACTAAATTGATTCTATGAATAACCATCCAACCTATAACATTTCCAATTGCAATCAAAAGCTGAAAAAAGTTTACAACATAGAACATATTCAAAAATATATTTCCTTGAAGAAACTAGCATAACAGATCAAACTTTCTGATATTAGATATATCGAATTTCATGCATGAAAGAATTTTATCATATCGAAGAAGTTTCTTGTTGCCTGAATACGAGACAGCAATTTTTCAATTATATTGAATAAAAATCAAATGTCAATTAAATACATCGAGCAATCATTAAATTTGCCACTTCGCTTGCGTAAGATTAAGAAAACTAAACCATTAAATAGAAAATAAAAAACCATTAGTCAAAAAAGGAAAATCTAATTTGGAACAATTTTTCCTCCAACAATTTCACATAAATAGAGATACAAAACACTACAACGAAAAATGATGAAGTAACTTTAACCATGATTTTGATAAAAAGTTATTGTGATAGTAACAATAGGCGACATTTAAAATGAAAAAAAAAATCATCATTGAAAACACTAAATTTATTTTTTTTAAGTTATTGAATGATAAAAAAATAAATAGCTATTCCTTAATTTTCTTTAGGATCAACCATTCCCGAAGTGGATAGGACCTGGGGAACATACTCTGTTGAGACTAGTTTCTAATATTTTGGACTTTATAACCTATCTTGTTGACTTTGGAACCATCAAAGACCCTATCGATTCAGTCCGGTCCTAAGTTTTACCTAGGAATAACCCAACTTTTCTTATTTTCTTTATTCATTAAAAGAGCAAATTATCGTAAAACATCTCCTTATTTACAATCGAGACAAATAAGAGTAACGAAATAGCAAGATGTATAGTACGAAACAAAGAGAAATATAAAGCAATTGGGAAGTGTCCAACTCATCCCTTAGACAAGCAAAATGAAAGTTAAAGCAACAATAGAAATTCCAATACACCAAAAGTAACAATCCATAAAAGATGAAAAAATTATGGAATCTTTAGCTAAATTATTGTGAAGTGTTGAAAGCCATCAACAATTTGAAAGAATTGAATTCTTCGAGAGAGGTGGAGATCAAACAATGCATGTCCTAAAAAAAGTTTACTTAATATGCTTGCATTCACCAAGGTGGAGATAGATTGGCCGCCACCAAATGTTACAGAGCACACCATTCAGTTGGGAAGCGATTGTGACTTTTGGTATTGTAGGACAAATAAGCTCATCTCAAAAGTGCAGGACCATTCGTTGAATGCGCACAAAAGATATGCAAGTTAAAGAGTGAGTGATTTTAGGATAAGTAGGTATCAAATTTGAGATGGTTATAGACTTGGAATCCGAAACTTATCATGTCGAGATCAATTTCTAACTTTTGGAATCAGAAACCTACAATGCAGACCCTAGAACCGGATCAAAATCAGTCCAATCCGATTCCATGGTTTACCCTAGACCATTTGTTCACCCCTACTTTTGTTGACAAGTGTGGAAATTGGGTACTTATATATAGCCCAAAGGAGCGCAATCCTGTCACCAACCCAGCCCACTTTCGGACGGGGCCCACAGGAGCGCGAGAACCTCTTTCCGCCATTTTCGCCCAAATTTCAATTTCAAAGCACAAAAGCATCAACTCCTCCATTCCCTCATCCTTCATCGATCGCGATCCTCAATCCCATCATCCCCCCTCTCTCTCTCCCTCCCCTTTTGCCGCTTCTCGCCATGGATGTTCAGCCCGCGCAGGTTCCAGGTACGCCCTCTCTTCGTTCTTCTTCCGCCACATTTTAATTCTTTTCTCTCCGGTCTCGTTGGTCTTACCGTACGAAGCAGGGAAGCCTCAGCCGCCGAAACAAAAACCCGGCAGGAAAGCGAACGGGCCGTCGAAGGCCGTCCCCGCCAGAGATCCTCCGATTTCCAGGTGGGGGATTCTTCGCCGCCGCCACTCTCGAGGTCGTAATTCGATTTGTTCTTTTGAGTTATGCCCTGTTGGGGACTCGCTATTTTTTCCAGGCAGAAGCGCGTGTTTGGTACGTCGCGGTGCACCAACGTTCCGGCAAAACCGGCGACGGAGAAACAACCCGCTGCGAAACCCTCGACCGGGGTTGGCCGGAAACGGGTCCAGTCGGCGCCGAAAAGCCCACCCACCGTCGGTGCTGCTCTAGCATCGGCTGCGGAGAAAACGTCTCCGGAGAGAGAGAAGCCGGAGCCGAGGAAGAAGAGCGTTTGCTTCGAAGAGGAATCGCCTGAGAATTTGGGCGATGCGCCGGCAGAGAAAACGTCTGCTGAGAGAGCGGACTTCAAGCCGAAGAAGAAGAGCGTTTGCTTTGAAGAGAAATCGCCTAAGAATTCGGGCGATGCGCCCGCGGAGAAAGCGTCTTCGGAGAGAGCGAACCCTAAGCCGAAGAAGAAGAGCGTTTGCTTCGAAGAGAAATCGCCTAAGAATTTGGGCGACGAGAGCGCGGTCGGGCCTCGGACCCCGGTCCAAGCGCCTTTTGCTGCCATGGCAAAGCCGAGGAGGTCCGGGACGCCCTATTACACGGCCGAGAATTGCAGCAAGTGCAGGTTCGATCGGCTGGAGACCGCATCGTACTGGCTCGGCCAGATCAAGCTGGCAGAGGCCCTTCGGGAAGCATTTCGTCTCGGTGAATTTCTTTCGGATGGCTCTGGAATGCAAGGCCGAGGTACACATTTTCATGAAGAAAACTGTATAATTCATGCATGTTCTGAGAACATTGGCATCAGAGATCGTTCGTGTAAACACTAGAATCATGGGGCATAGCAGCAGCAGGAAACAAGTCTTTTTAGCTGATAGCAATCATTTAAAAGCAGCTTATGAAGAACTTCTAATCTTTTAAACTCCAACTGATGGTAAATCATCTCTGCTGATGGAGGCAAATGAGTTCATGGAAGTTTCACTTATCTGCAGAGTGGCAATACTCTGCAGTAGATGGTTGCTTGAGATTTTAAATTTCTGGGCAAACATATAGTATTTGGTCTAAAAGCTTACGATGTCAAGCACTTATAACCTAAAATGTGAATTTGAAGTAGTCATAATTTTGGTTCCCTCATGTTTATGATGCCCTCTTCATCGGTTTCTGATTTAGTCCTTTTCTTCGTGCTCTGCATCTGTCAGCCCATCCGGAACCTGCGCATCGAGCTGAAGCGTTACCTGTCACGGCACCTGCACTTATCGGAGGAGGAAGAGTGGAGAAACCTGTCTCTTGGTTACGGAATCCTGAAGGATGAGCCTGATTCAGGTCCCCAGAATCCAGATAGCAGGGAAGCCAGTGTGAGGCTGAGCATCGAAAGCAACGGTGATGATGATCGAGAACATCAGGATACAGAGGGCGAGCTCATCGACACGAAGGAGGAATAAGTGGATCAGTCTTGAGATTGCGAAATATCATCTAGTCGGTCGGTCTTTTGTGTATTTGGCTTCGAATTAAGCAATCTTTTGCTTTCTGGGTTTTGTCCAAGAATCGATATATACAGATATATGTTAGTTTTTGCGCCAGAACTTTCGAGCGATGATGAGATGTCTGAAATATGAGATGCTAGTGCAACTGAAGTGAACTATGGCACAGTGTAGTTTAATAACAGACAGTTCAGACTTCAGATGTTTGTCTTTGGTATATACATTTGGTTTGATGCAATGCAAGCAAACTGAAACTGGCAGGCCCTTCATTGAAGAATCATGAATTATTCCTTGACTAAGTTTTTTTTTTCTTTTTAATGATCGCCCTTCGGATATCAAGAATCGTGAATGGCCACCCTTGGGATTCATTTACTAACATCTGGAGATTTGAATTTTGCATAAAGCAATCATCAAACATTATAGTTGAGATCTTTCATTGGGTTTGGATTTTTATTTTTTGGTAAATATAAGTAAACACAATACAAATTAACATCTAAAATCTATTATCCCTACTTTATCACTTAACAATATATAATCAACTCTCTAAAAGGATTGGCAACCCAATTGATAGGACTTCTTCCCAAAAGTTATGTTGTACTATTAACTCAAAATAAGAGTTCAACATTCATCTAATGTTTTCCAGTTTTCCAGCATAGCAGGTCCAATGCTATCCACCATGGTGTTGTTGTTGATAGGTTCAATAATAATTTTCGAGTCTATCTCAATGATAAGCTCAACATTAGGTTAGATTTTACTCATCTAGAATGGAAAAAAAAAGTCACGGAAAAAAAATCTGTATCATAAAAAAAAAAAATGGATTACATGCAATAAAGAATACTAATGGCAATCGTAGTTTCATTATATTTGTACTTGATTTATGTTAGCTCTCGAAACATTAAAAAAGAAAAAAATATTGCTCAGCATAAAAAATAATTGCGCGCGAATTATCTAGAGATCAAAATTGCATGCCATTGTTATGAGCTTTACTAGTTAGTTTTCAGTTTTGATATAAATGAATTCTTTTTGACCCCCAAAAAATATTTATCTTTACCGTGTTAAGTTATATCTTATCTCTCGATAGTAAACTAATATGAGATTAGTTTTTTTATTTGCGAAAGGAAAAAGAAGATTTGGACAGGAATTAAAAAGAAAAAGACAAGGAAAATGGAAAAACGCCTTTTGGGGGGGCTTTTGTTCTTTAATCGATTTTCAGAGGCCCCGTAAAAAGAGAAAAATGAAAATGAAAAAGAAAAGCGAGGCTCCATTTTTGAATCCGACTTAGGAGCTGCTGCTGCTTCTCCGGAACTCTCCAACCAGAGCTCTCGACCGGCGACGACGACTACGGCAGCGGCGAGGGCGGCGAGGACCTCGTGTCGTCACCGATGACTTGAACGAGCAAAGCCTTTCTCTCTCTCTCTCGTTCGCTCGTGGTCAGAAGATGGAAGGAAGCGGCCGAGACAAAGCATCGCCGCCGCAGGCGACGGCGAAGCCGAGCAAGTTCGCCGTGTACCAGAACCCGGCCTTGGCGGCCGCCCTCGCGGCCAACAGCCTCGTGCCTTCGAAGCTTGCCCTCCTCTCCGCCTTCTTCTTCTCCTCCGCCAGCGCCTTCGCCTTCCTCTCCTTCTTTTCCAGGTACGCGCCACGCCCCCGGCGGGGGCGTTTTGCCGTCTATTTTCCTGATTCGTGATCCGGATTTCGGAAGCCAGAGGACGGCTGACAGTCTTCGTGAGCCTGCACGTTTGCATTTCCGACCGGGAATCGTGTCGTATTGCGTGCTTCAGTTGGTCACGTTTCGCTCGTTGCATTGGGGTTTAGGTCAATGGCGCTGATTTGCTATCGCGCTGTAGTTGATTTTTTTTTTTTTTTGGTGCTTGAAATTGCTGTGGCTTCGTTTGCACTTGGTAGAGAGAAATGATGAATATTTGGGACGGTTTAGGGTTTTTGAGCGGGGTTTTAGAGGGGGAGCTTAGCTCCAGGATTTTGGAACTGATGGACATTACGGTCTGATGGTTACTCTTTGCAGTGCAAGTAGTATTTCCTTGACATTATGCGTGCCTCTGAAGGTATTGAAACTACTGAAGAGTTTTGAGTTTATCCTTTGATTGGGGGAAAGTGAATCCTGGTGCAAATAGAATTTGCCTTGACGTTAGTTGGGGCATTGTGAAGCTGATTTCTTTCTCTTACTGAATCGAGGGTATTTGAACCTGATCTGAACAAAACCAGATGATGATTTTCAAAGCAACAAGAGTGCGAAATGAAGTAGAAATATGATTGACGATGTCTCTAGCTTACACCACCCTAGCTGGCACCCGTGTCCTTCAGCAATCAAGACATTAAGTTTCTCTCTTTGGACTGGGGACTGCTGCAAATGAAACACCCGGGATCCAGCGCTTTTGCCTTTGCCCCTTTCTCCCCGGGATCCACCTTTACCATACTCAATTTCATCCCTTGTGTAAGGCCGAAGGTGGTTGGTCCAGGGGCAATGAAATTATTTGACAGAATGAACTATCATGAAATTCCATTTTATGTTGAGCTATTTGTTTGATTGCCAGCCAGACAATGCATATTAGTAGTAAGGTTTGATGCTTTATCCCCAGTGAGAAATGTCCGTTCTTGTCCAATGTCAGTAGCCATCCTTCTCCTTTAATTTCTGCGGTTGACTAGTTACTTCCTTGAATTTGTGAAGGGAGGATGGGTTTATTGACTATCTGAAGCTCAAAAATCTGTCTGAGGAGACAGCTTGTAAGTCATTCTGTTTGAGCCTTTTTGTCTTATATTTGTTTAATATGCATGCTGATTTTTGGTGCTTTTGGATAATATTGTTTGCCCTCTCCAGATTTTCTTGCCAAGATCCTGCAGACTGCTGTGGCTTTACTTTTTCTGGGGGCTCTGCTTGCGCTCTTTAAAGCAATATCTCTGCATATATCCAAAAAAGGGGAGTGCCTTTTGTATCCCCCTCTACTGGAACCAAGGATCAACCTACTCTTTCAACACGCCAGTTAGCACTTTTGGGGTTAAAGCCGAGGGCCAATCAGGTTGGGTCTGAACAATCAAAGAAGCCTCCCAAATCCAAAACCCATTCTACACCTAGTTCGGAGCTTCTTGTCCCACTTCATCAAACTATCGCCAGTTCAAATCGTTCATCTCGAGTTAGCATGGATAAATTGAATTCTAGCGGAGGAAGTAAGGGTAGACCAATTGGCACCCCATCCAAATCGCCAGGTTCTTCTTCTTTGTATCTTGTGCCTGGAGCTGTCTCGCCGCTACCTTCCTCTCAACACTCACCTGGTCCTGATTCTGTTGTGTCAAGTCCGTGGATGAGTAATCGAGCATCTCCTATGAAGGACATCAGATCAGAAGAGAAACTTGAACAGTTTTTGGCAGAAGTTGATGAGAAGATCTCTGAATCAGCTGGGAAATTGGCGACTCCACCTCCTACAATCAAGGGTTTTGGCATAGCAAGTCCAAACAATGTAGTCGGTTCGGCTAATAATTCTGGAACTACAAGAAGTACTCCTCTGAGGCCAGTGAGGATGTCTCCTGGCTCTCAAAAGTTCAGCACACCTCCCAAGAAAGGAGAGGGTGACCTTCCTTCACCAATGTCATTGGAAGAGGCAGTTGAAGCTTTTGAACACCTTGGTATCTACCCTGAAATTGAGTTGTGGCGTGACCATCTCAGGCAGTGGTTCTCCTCAGTTTTGCTCAACCCTCTGCTTAAAAAGATCGAAAGCAGTCACATTCAGGTCTGTCATCCTTACAGCCCATTTTGCTAACAACTATATCAAGAAGAATTATGATTATATTGTTTATTTTAAAGCTTATAAGTCATCCCTGGGACCATAAAGAACTTCAATGTCCATTTGAATGAAAAGGTAGTTCACTGCAGTTTCAATTATAGTGTATGTTTTGTCTATGCTCACAGGATGTATATTTAGCATTAAGATTGTCCATATATGTAACAAAAGAGATGATTTTTCAATTTATGTTGGCAATGAGTGAGTGATGTACATTTTCAACAACAAATTTGGGAGATTCCAGATACTGACAAGGTGCTCTTGTAACATATGTGATTAGACTGGGGCCTTTGGGGATGTGTTGGTGAGCTTTACTAGGCTTTCGCATGTTATGTTTAATGGGTTAGTCTTCATATCTGGCTGTGGAGATTTTAGTGGTCTTTTTGGTTGAGTTTGACCTCTTGAGATTGCTTTGAACAAAATGAAACGAATAATAATAGATATCTACTGGGAAAAATGTAGGAAAATGGAAAGGAAATGATGTTTCCTCACTTCTTAATGGCATAAGGTTTACCATAGTTGGGCACAGCATCATTTTACCCATTCTTACAATTTTCCCAGTTCGCTCTAGATATAACAGGCTGGTTGCAGTTATCCCAAATTTTGGCTACCGATCAGAATGTGATGGCTAGAGTTAGGCGCCAAAACTCATTAGGCCCACTCATCACCACCTAAATAAATAATCCTCATGATTATATGATTATCCTACAATCCCATTCAATCACTTGGTCATCCACAAAATTTAATCTTAAGAATGTTATTAAAATTTAAGGTCAGAGCCCAATTCAGATGAATTAACCACTCAATAACGACAATATTTCCTTCTGAAATGGCAATGAAATCATGGGTGGTCTAGTGACAAAGTTCTGAATATTTTTCCACTGTCTGTTAACATTTTAAGCATATTGTAAGAAGTTATTCACTTCGAGGGACAAATTGAGACAAACCCCGAATATCAGGAGCAAAAATTTACTTAGCTTCACCATCCTTTAGACATACCTTTAGCTATCCTGATATTAGTTGATGCTGATTTTAGGTGATGGAAGGTGCAGCAAAGTTTGGAGTTTCGATCACAGTCAGTCAAGTGGGAGAAGTACGTGTATCTGGGACTTCTACTGTCTCTCAGATTGACAGGAGTAAAGAATGGTCACCTACTTATACTCTGGATGAAGATGGACTTCTTCACCAGCTACGTGCTACTCTTGTTCAAGCTCTTGATGCTGCCATGCGTAAGTATCACCCTAGTTGCTTTTATACAATTCTGCGAACTCAAGCTCCTGAGTGTTACCATATGGGATTAGTGCATTAAAAAAGCCCTTACTGTCACCTGTCTTTCACCAAATTATAATATGACTATGCTTCTTGGTCCTATTTTATTGTTGGAGAAAAATTTGAGCTGGGTTCATACTCTCTTTTCCTTTCTATTGTTTAAGAGAGTGCTGTGAAGCCAAATCACTAAGGTGGCTCATTATGTTTTGTACATATCGTATCATCGATTTTTGCATTAAAAAAGCCCTGACTTTTACCTGTCTCTAACCAAATTATAAAATAATTATGCTTCTTTCTTCTAGGTTTGATTGTTGAAGAAATTTAAGCAGGGTTTCTCTTCCTTTTTGTTAAGAGAGTGCTGTGAAGCCAAATCACTAACGTGGCTTTTTAAGTTTTGTACTTATCGTACCATTGATTTTCGCATTACATTTATTTTGCGGGTGAGAGAATGGCATGCAATTTGTTGTGTTAATTAAAATGGCTAAATCCATCTGTTTCTACTAGTTTTATTTGGTTATTTATTTATTTTTTATGTTGTTTATGCAGCAAAGCAGCTTGTAGCCAATTTGCAACAACCTCCTCTGCAAAATCCGTTGATTCCTCTGATGCAGGAGTGTGTCGATGCTGTCACTGAGCATCAGAGGCTTCAGGCATTGCTAAAGGGAGAATTGATTAAAGGTTTGCTACCCCAGAGCAGTGTTCATGCTGATTACGTGGTACAGAGAATACGAGGTATGCAGATTTTTTTTCCAAAGGTAGATTGCCTTTCATGGACTCTGCTTGATAAGAAGAAGAGAATGTTTTTACCTTTTAATGGGCAGATTCTGGACTTTACAGCTTAAACTCGGTGTCTTTCCCTCTTGAACAGAGCTTGCTGTGGGAACCTGTGTGAAGAACTATGATTTTCTTGGAAGTGGAGAGGTTTATGGTCAGATGAAAAAGAAGTGGACTCCTGATGTCCCCACTGATTCTCATCTGCTCTTGTATCTATTCTGTGCATTCTTGGAGCACCCGAAGTGGATGCTACATGTTGATCCCACATCTTACACTGGAGCACAGTCCAGCAAAAATCCCCTGTTTTTGGGAGTTTTGCCTCCAAAAGAGAGGTTTCCAGAGAAGTATGTTGCTGCCGTATCAGCTGTCCCTTCTGTTCTTCATCCAGGAGCTTGTATCCTGGTTGTAGGAAAACAAAATCCGCCTGTCTTTGCCTTGTATTGGGATAAGAAGCTGCAATTCTCTCTTCAGGTAAGCTCAAGATATCTTGGTCTGCAATTTAAATATCCAGAAGGGTTGACTATCTAGGGTAAATGCAATTTGACATTATTGCTAGGAATTTTTGGAGTATGATGGTTAAAACAATAGCAAAGCACACCGTAGGATGAGTGTCTAATTATTGACTGGTGTGAAAGCACTGAATGCTTTGGGAAGACAAATTACAGGCACTCACTGATCTCGTTGTATCAATGCGCGATCTATGGTGCCACTAATGAAATGGGGGAACGTTACTCTTGACCATTGGGCTGAGTTGACACATTACTAGAGTCAAGGTTTTGCACGCCCAATCCACCAATGTGTTTGTAAGCCTGCTGAATTTTGTAAATGGCATAATCCTATTGTCTGCCGCAAAAACTTTCTGCATACGTAATTTGTCCTCCTTCACATGATGTAATGAAGAGAATACTTTTGGCTTTTATTTGCAGGGAAGGACAGCAATGTGGGATTCTATCTTGCTCCTATGCCACAGGATAAATGTCGCGTATGGAGGCATAGTTCGTGGCATGCATCTGGGTTCGTCAGCCTTGAGCCTCCTCCCGGTTTTCAATGCGGATAATGAGAACTGAGATCTTGTTTCGGGAACCACTAGAGAAACAGTTTTGCAAACGCGCCGGCATCATGGCAGGATCACACATTCGATTCAGAGCTCGCCCGCCTTCAAAAATGGTTTCTTGTGAATGAGCCGCCACATTTGCACAGTTTTGGTCCGACCGTATTTAGTGGTCCAACGTGAATTGGATTACCCCCGCTGTAGGGTATTGTAATTTAGCATGCTAACAACTCGGCGTAACTTTCAGGCAACGTTTCTTCACTGCCGTGGTTAGAACCTTAAAACCTTCGTTGATTGTCAAAACTTTTGGGAAATGTTTTCTTGATACAACGCCTAAAGCAAACCTACGGTGGAATCTTTGGACAAAATGTTAGTATTGCATCAATGTTCTGGTCCTACAGTCAACAATAAATAACTTAGTGCTTGTGGCTCTCGTTTCAAGTCATTAATTTCTATTAGCAACTTGTTTTATTTATGCCGTTATCAAAGATGGTACATGGCCGAATAAGATATTAAACTAATTTCCCTAGGTAGGCCCTTGGTGTTTTTTTGGGTGTGCTTGTGTCTCTTGTGTTGGCTTTGGCCCTTTTGCTTGCCGCTTGGCTTTTTGCTCGGCTTCCTTCTACTCTTTATGAGGAAAGACTCGGTTAAGCGTGTCAATTTCAAGTTAGTCAAGTTTGAGTGAATCATATTCTCATAGTACATAAAATATTCGCGTCTCTTTCTCATTTCACTACAAAGATTTCACTATAATTTAATTCATTTCAGAGTTCTCATCGGGTTAAAAGTATTGTGATTTATGAATATGATGATAAATATTTCAAAATTATGGTAAAAGTGTTTCGATTTAGGGATATGATAATATATACTCTAAAAACTATATAGCTTCTTAAACCCCTCATTTTCGCAATTAGGGCTTGATTGTAACGAATAGCTCTCTCTCTCTCTCTCTCTCTTACCCATTTGCGGCGCCTATCACACTTCAGTAACTCAACTTCCCACCGCTGCATGCGCCGTTCGGAAGGTCCTGGTGCTGACATCGACGCGAACGAAGCAAATCGTCGAGCACTGCGAACGCTTCTTCTAGACAACACGCCGCCGCCGCCGCCGTCTCGGTCTTGATCCACATTCGATCGGGTCCGTCTTCGGCGATTCCGGCGATCGAGAAATAAGGGGGGAGCGGGGTTCCCACCACCGTTCGCGGGCGGCGGCGGCATGAACAACGGCGAGGGGAGGCGGCTGGCCGGGCAGGCGGAGGAGGAGGACGACGAGGATGACGTCGACGAGTGCGGCCTCGAGGCGTGGGAGCGGGCCTACGCCGACGAGCGGTCCTGGGAGTCTCTTCAGGAGGACGAGTCCGGCCTGCTCCGCTCGATCGACAACAAGGCCCTCTACCATGCCCAGTACCGGAGGCGCCTGCGCTCCCTCGCTTCGACCAATGCGGCTTCTCGGATTCAGAAGGGCCTGATCCGGTACCTCTGCATCGTCATCGACCTCTCCAGGGTAAATGATCTCGTGCTGCTCCTCCGAGGGTCATTTATACGATGACGAAATTTGGCTTTTTCTTTTTTTCTTTTTTAGCTGAAGAGCATTGCAGTGCAGCATTTAATTGCCAGTATCAAATTGTAAAGGAAACTGAATCTTTCTCATTCATGTCAATGCATTCCCACAGTGAATTCGGACTGGTTGGTTGATTGATCTAAGAAACAAACTATTACCCTTGATATGTAGCTGCCAATTCTTAGAATTTTGCATTTCTTACGTGGCTGGGAAACCCGAGCACTGCTAAAAATGTGCCCTTTATGCTGTAGATGGCTCTGGGTCATTGAATTTTGTTTTGTTGTCCACGTTTCGTGATTCTCTTGAAAAGTCATGAATTAAAAATTTCTGTGTAGGCTGCCTCGGAGACGGATTTTCGACCGAGCCGTATGGCCGTCGTTGCGAAAAATGTCGAGGCTTTTATCCGAGAATTCTTCGACCAGAATCCACTCAGTCAAATAGGTTTAGTTACCATAAAAGATGGGGTTGCTAATTGCTTGACGGATCTTGGTGGAAGTCCTGAATCCCATATTAAAGCTCTGATGGGCAAGTTGGAGTGCTCGGGTGATTCCTCGTTGCAGAATGCCTTAGATCTTGTTTGTGGATACCTGGAACAGATTCCATCGTACGGTCATCGGGAAGTTCTGATATTGAATTCAGCTCTAAGTACTTGTGACCCTGGAGATATTATGGAGACCATTCAGAAATGCAAAAAGTCAAAAGTCAGGTGTTCTGTTATTGGTCTTTCTGCTGAAATTTTCATATGCAAACACATCTGCCAGGAAACCGGGGGACTATACTCTGTTGCGGTGGATGAGGTAAGTTAATCTAAGTATTTCTCCATTCTGACTGATTCCACAGCGCTTGGCTAATCGTTTTAGAACAAGAAACATGATAGACAAGGAAGTGGGGAGATTCATTGGTGTTCCATTTTTTCGCATGGGTTAATGAGATGCAATGCTTTCTTGGATCATTGCTCATAAAATTGTGACTCCCATCTATTAGTTTGGTTGTCTCATGAAAAATATAGATGGATACTTACGTAAGACATTTTATCTTTATTTACTCATGCAGTCTCACTTTAAGGAGTTGATCCTGGAGCATGCACCTCCTCCTCCAGCAATAGCAGAGTTTGCAATTGCTAATTTGATCAAGATGGGTTTCCCCCAAAGAGCAGCAGAAAATGTAATTTCAATTTGTTTGTGCCATAAAGAGGCTAGGGGCGGAGGATACACTTGTCCAAGATGCAAAGCAAGAGTATGTGAACTACCTACAGAATGTCGTATTTGTGGGCTCACCCTTGTTTCTTCTCCCCATTTGGCGAGGTCGTATCATCATCTGTTTCCTATTGCACCTTTTGACGAGGTTACTCCCGTACGCCTCAGTAGTTCTCAGCACCAGCTACCCAAATCTTGCTTTGGATGTCAACAAAGTCTTCTTAATCCTGGTTAGTAATCTCATGACCACCCCAGTTTTGATTACTTGTGAATTTAATAAGCATGGGATCACATTACCTTCCACTAGATCAGCACAGTATTTTATTAGTTGTTGGGGTCCTGAAATCTGCTCTAGAGCTTGTCTCTCATCATTAAGTGCTGAGGCGTATCCTGTAGGGTGTCTGCTTTTCCTTTTTATTCTGCTTGAATCAAAAGTAGAAACTTGAGGAAAGCTGTTTAGACTCGCAAAGACATTCATGACACGACGGAGGTAGGACATAAGTAAGAGAGTTTACTTTCACCTTCATGACATGAGGCCTGTCTGCCATGGATCTCAGCAATATCTTATGCCCGGGGGACAGAGAAGATGGCCCTGTAGTTATTCCTTTGAAGTGTGATTGACTGAGTTCTTGATATTCATGACCTGAGGTAGGGGGGACATTAGGAAAATATTTACTTCCACCTTCCATAAGGCCCGTCCACTGTGGACCTTAATATCTCATGCTGGGGGATAGAGAACATAGCCCTGTAGTAAATTCTTCTGGCTGATTGACCGAGTTATTGATATTGAGGTGCATTTTCCTTTAGCGTGTAATATTGATGTGCATGATAAGGTGTGAAAGAAAGAGACTTTGTGCTTATGTCTGCCTTGAAGCATGCCTTTTATTATAGGTTTTGTTAGAGCTAGAGAAGGTCCTAATCCGTGCAAATATAATAGCATAGCATGAAAGGATAATTTATCCCTCTACTTCACTATTTACTTGCTTAAGATGAGCTACCCAAATTTGTGTGTCAGAAGATTAAGAACTATATAGTGAGGAACAGATGGATTGGATTGCCTGGGGACTATAAGTATGTCCCAAGTGGTGCTTATCTGGTCGCATAGAGCTGGAAGAGACGGCATGCTAACATGCACATGTAAGCTGGCATGTTGGTACAGCGTGGTGATGAAAGACATGGAAGGGGTTGCCACTATTTTATCACATCAGGCACTGGCCTGTTCTCTTTAGACGACTACTCTCCTAGAACATACATTTGGGTCATGTTTCTTTGATCTTATCTGAGGGGCCATATGCTATTTTATTTTGTTCAACCTAGATCTGTTTTTCTGCAATCATGTGATACTACCAGCTTATGCCTTAAGATTTGATCTTCACAAACGATTAATCTGAGCATGTTCACTAATTATGATCCTTGGTTGTATGTGAGCCTATTTTATGTTGGTTTATGATCTTTCAATGTTCCTGACTCTTTTATTATTCTTTGATGTCTTTGGACATGGAGCTAATCATAGATGTTATGTTCTGTATGTATGCTGCTTCTTATCAGGAAATAGGCCCAGCCTTTCTGTTGAATGCCCAAGATGCAAACAGTTTTTCTGCATTGACTGTGATATTTATATTCACGAAAGTTTGCATAACTGCCCCGGTTGTGAGAGCTTCAGACATTTCAAGACTGTCAGCTCTAGTGAAGAATAGCTACACTGCTGGAAGTTAAATTTTTAGTCCTCTCAGGGCTGACTTGCGGAATTTTCCTTATTTCTAAGGAATTAACATGTGTTTCATAGATATAGCAAGTGCAAGTGCCTTCACGCAATGTATCTGGGATTATTGGCCTGTTCAGAGGAGTTGCAATGGCCTCAGCTTCCAGAAGTGAGGCATCAATCATGGATTGAATTATTGATCCTTCTTCCAGAAGTAAGGTATATTAAATGTTCTCCATCTTGTAGTCTGTAACTCATGATATAGAGAAGAATAATGCGGATATTCACAAATGCAGATGAAAGGAAGTGTTTTAATTCCTTTGCCGGCAATGATTTATCCTATGCGTCTATTTCATGGTCACGCTGATGATTTAATTCATGTATACAGTTTCCTTTCTTTTCCTTTCACTTCTCTGGTGATTGTTTAAATCCTCTCTCTTAATTGAACGTCACACCTCCTAGACATTGTCATAGGAAAACAAATATTGGAGCATGAATTTTTCTCCTTAGTTTCCTCATGACTAGGAAGCGCGTCCTATGGGAGTGCGAATCCTCGGTCTGTGAAGTGGATGATTCATGGAGGGAAGGGAAAAATTGTCTGTGAGAGCTCAGAACCAAGTTAGAGCAGCGAAGGATAGGATTGCTTATTCTGTCTAAGTGCGACATATGTAATGAAGTTCTCCATTTGCTACATTGGGAATTGTACCCCCGGCAATTCAGATACAAGCATTGCAACTGGGAGTACCGGGCCTTGAATGGAATTCGACCATGACATCAAGCCGAATTGAATAGCATAGATGATGTGCACTGGGTCTTTTATGATTTTCGGCTGTATCGAATCAGACTCGAATGCCAAAGAGACCTAATTTCTGTAAGGAAAAAGTTCCACAGATGAAATGGGTGTGGATGGTAATTACTAGCAAAGGAGAAGCGAATACCATCCGAAATAAGATTTGCCGAACGGATCGCAAATTAGAGAGCTCGAGCAACTTTGGATCTGCATTTGAGAAAGCGACAGCACATCATCTTGCCCAACCCACCACATTTGCCTGCCCCGCAAACCATTCTGATTTTAGAATTTGTTGTCGTTGATCGGTTCATGTCTTCGGTTTGAGGAACACGAAAAATTGATTGAATATCTCGACTAGACGACCGCATGAATCAAAAGCCCCAATTAAGGTGCCATTTGTTTGAAGGAAAATTATTGTTGAGAATTTTTCTTTCGACTTTGTGATGTTCGGATGATGGAAAATTAATCAATCCATGGAAAATGCTTTCCATGGATTGAAAACAATAAGTTTAAATTGGGATAGAAACAACAAACTAAGACTAGGGGAAAACAACTTCCCTTCTAGTAAGAAGAAAATCACTTTTCTTAAATCACCAAATAAATGAAAAATAACTATTTTCCTTGAAAATGATTTTCATGAATGGTATTTATTTATTTATTTTATCATGAAGTTATTAGTAAAATAAATGCTCAACCTAAACTACTAGTTTCTTATAAGTATACTCTAATCACGTTGGTTTCTTAATGATACGGTTGAAGAATTGTAGAGTGACATCAAATATTAGTACCCTCACGGCTAATTTCACATATGGTCGCTACTCAGATTATCAGACAGGATTCTTCTACATATGTAATTTGGGTTTCAGTCAACTTAAAATCATTTACTGCCCTTGTCTGCAAAAGACAATTACTTGATCTTAACATTCCTCAGTGATATTTTAATCAAACATTTGATGAATACGGTTCAAATATAATATTTATTATGTTAAAAGCTTGAAGTGTTCGACACGCAAATCCCATTCAGTATTAAAAAGAATGAACTCAAAGAAAGGAAAAATTCACCTTAAACACATTAACACGATCCGGATCTCTTACATAGTTGGGCACATTCTAGGGACAAAGGCACCAAATTTTGCAAACTCAAAGAAAGCATAAATTACCTAAACACATACCAAACTTTTTTCGCAATAGATGCAATTTGACAATTATTCAACCAATTTTAACGCGGAAATGGACAAAACATCCTATCCTCTCAACAGATATGACACTATGCCATTGGGCGTCCCGTCAACCTTAATTAATAAAAAGTACATTGAAAAATAGGTAAAAAAGAAAAAAGAAGAACGCATAGAGTAGGTGATGCTTTGCTCCACCGGCTCTCACCTAAAGATTTATCCATTTGCTCTAGATCTTATTTTTCACTGTCTTTTCAAGAGCTAATGCGCCACCCTACGTAGCGCTGCACTAGTATTATCCAACATGTACTGGGCTATTCGATCGTGCCGCAGACAAATTGCTTCAATTTCAAGGAGGGACCGCTTCGAGTCTTTGAGATCCCACGTACGAAACCTATTTTCGATTCGAAATCCCAACCAAAACTCAGTAATCCATGTATGAAGTTACACTTGATCTTTCGAAAGAACCTAGAGAATAGTCTCCATTTTCAAGCCCAGAGCTTGAAATTATCAGATCCTGGAGCTTCAGGACCATTTCAACTCTACAAGTTTGTGTTCAGAGATTCACAAAATACAGAAGTTTAGAATAAATAGAATTGCTACTGGAAATTTGAGTTGGCTAATTATAATATTCAACGTCGAATAACTGGAAATGCGTGGATTAATTGTATATCTAAGATATATATATTTATGTATATATCACATCGGCTTCGAGCGGGGGCCAGCCAGTACAGACATCATGGTTGGCTCCATCCCTTCATAGCGAAATCAAATTTTGTATAATTTTATCTCCGACAGGACTCCCGACCGAAACGAATGAACAAACAAAACCGGGAAAACCAAAAACATTCCTCAGAATCGAAGAAAAGCCCATCACAGATTTCGACTCAGAATGCACTTTGCAACCCTAAATCTTCACATGCAAAAAAAAGTATGGAGCGATTTTTACAGAAGCCCATAGAAACTGGAAACGAAAGAAGAAGAAGAAGAAGAGAGGAGGAGGAAGAAGAAGAGATCAGCAGGGATGGCACTAGCCGTGGCAAACCCACAAGATCTTCGGTGGTGGTGGGGAGCGAATCTCGAGAGCTAAGCGGCTTTTGCTGTACAGGGTCCGAAGCTGCTGCTGCTGCTGCCGCCGCCGACGGCCAGATCTCCGGAGAGATCGCCACCTTCCGGGATCGAACCGCGCTGCGTCGCCGCCTCAGCCGCCGTCTCGCGACCCGTCTCGCCGGGCGCGCCCGACCCCCGGCCGGATCGGGACCTCATCCTCTTCATAGCCCTCGTCCGGCGATCGTGATCCACCATCCTGCGTCATCGGATCAAACCCCACAGTCTTAGGACGAAAAAAAGAAGAAGAAGAAGAAGAACCGAGCTTTATCTCCTAAAATGACTAAAGATTCAGGACGAGAGAGGGAGAGAGTACTCTTGGGAGAGAGGAAGGGCGCGGGTGATCCCGGAAACGCAGAGGGGGAGGCCGTAGGAGCTGTTGAGATTCAGCATGGTTTGCATTTTTATTTTTTCTTCTTCCCTTTGTTTTGCAGGAAGGGAGGAGAAACGGGGAGAGGAACGAAGGAAGAAGAAGAGGTGGGAATAGGGTTTCCTTCTCGAGCGATCACGCTCGTCTCAGGAGGAGGAGGAGGAAGGAGGGAATATGTGTGGGGTAGAACTGTATAAGAGGACAACGCAGGGTGGAAAAGGCGTCTCCTTTCGCTCTCGCCTGCATTAAAAGCCCCAACCGAAGCGTGGCAGCAGCTGAGCTTTTTTACTGGTTTTCTTTTCTCTAGTCTCGGGTCCGGTGGAGAAAAGGACAATCAAATCATTGCTTTTCGTTCGGCACTTTAAAGTGGATCCTCAGCTTTATGATTCGATCCAACCCTCGAGAGATTTGATCAGATTAATCCTCTTTGCTACTCGATCCGAATCAATTTTTTGGGTTTTGATAGACTGATATGGCAATCCAATTAGGCTGTGCAGCCGCTAGTACGGTGGGGAGAGATGGGAAGAGTTTGGGGGGCAACCCACTTGTGCCGCAAGGACCGACAGCCCTCTTTGGTCCTCGGTAACTGGCAACACTGTCTGGTAAGAGTCGACTGGCCCTACCCCAATGAGGGTCAATCTTCCTCATGGAGATTCTGGTGACACAGCCATCCCTCGTTAATGATCGACACATCTCTCTCTCTGCACTTATGCATTTTCAAGTCCGATTACGCTTGCAAATGTAGGCGTCATGGTTCAGTTGGATTGCTATGTTAGCCAAATCGATTCAAATCAAAGAAAGGACCAAATCGATGGTTTTGGTCGCGAAAAATCATTATATGACATCGGTCCCAATACGTTTTGACCAAGGGAAATATATAGAACATAAGATATCCAGTAGGGGTGGGTTAAGAATCCAATTGGAGGACAAAGCCTTTTGTCGGTGAGTTTTTACAATCCAATCCGCCGGTTGATTGGCTTCATGAGGGTAATGGGACATTTGAATGTAGCTAGTTGGGCCAAGCACTTCGTAGAATCTTCAATCAAAGTCCTAAGATCCCATGGGCTTTGCTTTGCGCAAGATTGACTTCTACAAGAGCTACGGCTTCGATGGCTAGAGGAGATGAGGCTTTGACTGATTTAGAAAATCCATCAACCAAATTACCAGTTGAATTTTGACAAACACCAATGATTGCTCCTTCAGAAGCTGATTCTAGTAGAAAGTCATCAATATTTAACTTCAGCGATCCTTATTCCAACGGAGAACACGCTCCAGGTAGGTGGCCTTGCTTTCTCCATTTACCAAGTGACCGGGGTCCCATATCACACAATTTCTATTCATTGCAGCATCGAAAATAAGTTTGGTTCTGGCTGTCGTCGTTGGAAGATAAATGCATTTTGAGCTTCTTATATATTCCATGGAACTCCAGTGACTTGCTCTCTAGACTGTAAGTCGGTCTTCCCTTCAAAAATCTGCAGAATCCACCTCTCTATTCCAGTTATATTTCAATGTGAGAACTTAATTCTCAATTTGACCAAAACCAAAGTTTAGATGATCAGATCAAAATATGACTAAAAGTTCTACCATCGATTTCAATGTTACCCCCATACTTCTCATAATTAGCAAAACGTCATTCTCTAGGTGGTATCTAGGTACATAGTAAAGAATGAAACCATTATCCAGTAGGCAACTGACTAAACAATATGAGCCATCGAATTTGATATGTCTTTAAACACAAATAATTAACAAATCAAATCACTAACATCATTCGATTCATGACATACTTGCTTTATAATTAGATCCTTCTTTTGAGGTGAATCACAAATTCCTTGACCATCACCTTCATGCTTGGATTGGAATGGGTAGATTTAGTTGAGTGAATAGATAGAGTTGGACATAACCCTTGATCAAACCTAACTTTGTAACTCAAGCTTGTTTTCTATAAACATGATTTACATAATATCCTCACGTAGAGTTGGTTTTCTCATATCGTCTATGACTTGCTAATATGTGGGGGAAAGTATAAAAAAAATTCCAAATTTATTGCATTGGTATTAATTTAATCTTAAACATTTCAATTGGATCAATATAATGTTAAACATTTTGCATACGTGTCAATTGCGTTGATCTGGGCAATTTAGACTAGAAATTGCTAATATAAATGCCAACTGTCCTACATGGCACGACTAGTGATTATGTAAACAAATTTTACAATTTTAATTTCTTTTTATGATTTTTTAAATTATTTCTTTTCTTTTCTTTTCCTTTTTCCTTTTTATTTTTTTGTTATGGCCGGTGAACCTATGTCAACTCTAGTTGTGTCATGTAGGACAATCAACGTCCATGTTACCAATTTTTAGCTAAAATCGGCCCGGTTGGACTTAATTAACATATATGTAAAAGGTTTATGATTAAATTAATACTAATGCAGTAGATGTAGGGCTTTTTTTATGCTTCTTATGTTACATTCTCTTTGTATTTCCAATTGGTGAGTTCACTAACACATAATAGTGTCTTATCAAAAGGATATATGACATTCGATATTACTGGTAACATTCAATTGTTGGGCCATCAAATTAAATGTAGATCTATGTCAAACCTCATTATAGCTGGCATTCCTATTTTGCCTTCCAACTTGAAATCTAATTATAATGTACACAAGTTAAGAAGGATCGAGAAGTCTAACTGCCATCCCTAGATAGTTTTAAGATGATCGAGCATATTTTGACACCTCTCCCACATCAAAGGCTTGGTAGTTCAAAAAATTTGATGATTGCTATATTATATGCTCATTGCAAGGTCAAGCATGTTAGTAGTCCTTTGTTTCTTCTAGCCACTTCAAGTACTTAGTCTTTAATGCCTTGGTTCACTTGGAAATGGTTGACTTGAATTGTGTAGACCAGCAATCTACAACCTTGGGTTCCTGCCACGTTCCCTGATGTTAAGCAAGGACGAACTCGTCGTTCAAGCTAAAGATGGTCTGATCAAGGAGATCGACTGTCAATGCTAGATCAAGAGATATTCCATACGGTCCAGGTGCCGACCGCAGTTATGGAATCATACGCGAGCAAGCGCTTCCCCTAACGAGGACCACACCTAAAGTGAACGTGCTGGCCTTGTTAGTAGTAAAAAGTTGATTCTGCAATTGTACCACCCAAACAGGACAAAGCTGTTTCTCTTTACTTTCTCGTCTCACCTCGACAAAAAGGAAAGACACAAAAAATTAGTATCGTACCTACTTCTGCAGCCCAAAATGAATCGAAAAATGGCAGTGACTACTCAAAACTGATTAGGATTAGTGTTGAAATTAGGTCGTGGTTATGAAAGATTAAGAGCGACATGTCCTTGACTGCTTTGACTGCTTCTTCAGCTAAGCAAAGCTTTTCAACCGTAAGAATACCTAGCTGAATAGCAAAAGTGAGATTAGACCAAAGTGAATGAAGTACCATATAAAGTTTGCATGGATGGGTTAAGTAACCTATAGTTCGGGATTCGTTGTTGTAAAGATTGGCTCTTTTAGGACAGACGTGTTGGACTTTGAAAGACCTTGGCTATTCTGTGTGCTCTAACTAGCTTAAAAAATAAGCCCACTTATGTCCCTATTTTCCCTCATATTGCTTTACTTCTAAAAATGCACCTTTGGATTTGAAACTACTACCAGGGATGGAAATCAGGTCCAATTCAATTCAAGAACCTGAGCAAATAGACCTGATTGACCGTTTCAAGGTTGGGAGAACTGATTTGGTTCCTTGTTCCAAAGCTAGAGCAGTTGATTCTACCTAGGAATCAGTTTAATCACTCCGATTACCAAGTTGAACCATCGATCTAGGCCAACTCTGGAGTAAAACCGGTCGAACAATTGGAGTGGGAACATGCCCCGTACTCCAATAATATGGATAAACAATGGTTAGTGTAAGTTGATGGCTTAATAAGTGGTGTTAGTATCACCCTTAGGGACCAATATAAGTTTGCTTTCTCAAATAGTGATCGCATCCTCTAATGGAACGATTTCAAAGTGGTATTCTGTCACTACTTCTACCAAAACTTGAGGAGTAATTAGAGAGAAGTGGTCAAAGCCCGTACTTGGGTGTCTAATTGCTATTTATAGGTAGTTCCATCAGTTGGCTGTTAGATAATGATCGATAAGTGGTTGCTTTTTTGAGTGACAAGTGGATTTGATGGGTTAATATGTGGCGTTAGTATCGCCTTAAGGAATTAATGTATGCTTGATCTCTCAGATAGTGATTGCACCTTTTAATGAGACAATTTCAAAGTGGTATATTGTCAAATGACTCCTATCAAACAACTTGGGTCTTAGAATTATGATCCTTTACTATAGTCTACCCATCGAGATTAATTAAACATGCGCCAAGGGTCAATTAGCCGGTCAAAACTGCCACGATCATCGGTTATTAAGTCATTTTTTGTATCTCTGGATGAGAGATGAATTAAATGAGCATGACATAACATGTATGAACAAATACGGGACAATGGAGCCTCCCCCAGACCTTTTGGCCATGAAGGCCATAATGCATTTATGACCAAGCACGGCCATAAAGCTTATTCAGGCACATACTAATCTGACAACTATAGGAGTTAGGTGAGCCCACACACATGCCTCTCATGTCCATATCTGTCCTAAATTTCCCCAGGCCTTTTGGCCCTCGACCATTTGTTTCTATTGAGGTCCCCACTTCATTTGCAAATATACCTACGTGTGCTTCGATGATCAACAAAAAATAATTTCTCCATTTCCCTCTATTAACTTGGCATCGTTTTCAACAATTAAAAATGATTCCCTGATTAGCAAAAATCAAACACAACGAATGAAGTGAGGGAGCAAAGCTTGAGGAGTAACTATAGGAAAGAAGTGGCCAAAGTTCATACCAGTCAACTTAAATTACTATTTTTAGGTAGCTTCTTCACTGGGCTGTCGGGTAATAATTGATAAGTGGTGGCCTTTTTGGGTGACAAGTGGATTAGATGAATTAACAAGTGGCGTTCGTATCACCCTTAGGGATAAATGTATGCTTGATCTTATGGGTAGTGATTGCATCCTCTAATGAGATGATTTCAAAGTGGCGTCTTGTCAAATGACTCCTACCAAAACTTGAGCAATAACTAGAGAGAAGTGGCAGAGTCTGTACCTGTGTGCTTAAATTGCTATTAATAGGTAGCTCCTTTAGTGGGTTGTTAGGTAATAATCAATAAGTGATGGCCTTTTTGAGTGAAAAGTGGATTAGATGAGCTAATAAGTAGTGTTGGTATCATCCTTAGGGACAAATGTACGCTTGATCTCTCAGATAGTGATCATACCTTCTAACGAGACAATCTCAAAGTGGTGTCTGGTCAAGTGACTTTTACCGAAACTTGAGGAGTAACTAGAGAGAAGTGGCTAGGAGCCCGTACCTATGTGCTTAATTTCTATTTATGGGTAGTTCCTTTAGTTAGCCGTCATGTAATGATCGACAAATGGTGCCCTTTCTGAGTGACAAGTGGATTAGATGAGTTAACAAGTGGCGTTAGTATCACCCTCAAGGACTAACATACATTTGATCTCTCAAATAGTGATTGCACCCTCAATGAGACGATTTCAAAGTGGTGTCTTGTCCAGTGACTTTGACCAAACAACTCAGGTGTTAGAATCACGATCCATTACAACAATCTACCCATCGAGATGAACGAAACACATGTCAAGGGTCAACTAGTTGGTCGAAACCGCCACGGTCATGCCTTATTAAGTCATTATATCTACTTTGGTTGAGAGATGAAATGAATCGGCATGATGTAACAAGTACGAACCAATACGGGACAATGGAACATCCCCATGCCACGTTTTGGGGCACGCCATGCAATTTTAGCTTGAAGACCATGAAGACCATGATGCATTTATGAATAAGCACGGCCGTAAAGATTATTGAGGCACATATACTCAGCCGACAACAGCAGAAGGAGCTAGGTGAGGCCCGACTTGTTTCTCACGTCCATATCTGTCCTAAATTCCCCCAGAGCTTTTGGCCCTCGACCACTCGTTTCTATTGAGGTCCCCGAGTCCCCCACTCCATTTGCAAATATACCCACATGTGCTTCCATGATCAACAAAATATAATTTTCCCATTTCCCTTTATTAATTTGGCATCATTTAAGAAAATTAATCAACAAAAAAACGTTTCCATGATCAGCAAAAGTCTAACAGAAGACTAACCAATTTCCTTCTAAACAAATTGTGAGTTTCACCATCAAATTTCACTCATGGAGTAGTGAAAACTCATCATAGCCATTGATCATATAAATTTTACGTAGACTCTCTACAGAAGGTTTACATGATCAAAGATCAAAATAGACTCGATTCAATGGATCTGGCCATATAAGAGTTCTACCCCCGCATTTGGAGGCTTTGGAAATCCTTGACTGCATTATCCAAGCCCACTATGGCTTTTCTAGGGCGAAACTGGGTAGAGATCTTTCATGACATGTTTGCATTGGGCCTAGAATGTGAAAGATGTTTGATTCATGGATGTCGATACTTTGAAGTGTTTCCTTTTTTTTTAAGTTCGTGATCTTTTTATTCGAATTATAAGGTTGACTATCGCTTATCTTCAGCTTTTAAGAGACATGATGATAGGGGAGCTAGAATATGCCTCGGGATCGAATTAAACTCCTTGCCTTCGTTCTTTTCTTACAATCTTCCTTTTTTCATGTATGCAACATAACTAATTTTACCCAACATGGACATTCTTTCTCCTGCATATCTATTAAAATGTCAAATCCACAAATCTAAGTGATTGTATAGAAGGAAACTACAGATGAAAATCAAACTCTAGGCATGGAGGGACAACACCTTACAGGTGGATTAGTATAAAATTCGAGAGAAGGACTAGATCTGATATTACGTGAAAAAAATTGATTCAATTGGTTAATATTCTGATAGAGGCCTTTTTATTTTGGAATTATGAGTCAAGTTTTCAAGCTTACACTCGATTTGATTAAGTGTTCGAACTCGGAACTCAAAAATAACCAAGTCGAGCTGCAGAATTACCGAGAACAAGTAACTAGACTCACCAACATTTCTAGTTAAACCTACTCTTTACCAACACCCTTGTATCTCTAACCAAATCCACTCAATACTGTCACCTTTATATTGTATTGGAGGATCAAATTAAGCATGTAGAGGCTTCTAAGAAATTAAAAACCGAAAGAATTTGTAGTTATATACTGATGATGGAAGTTTATCCTTTCTTCTAATAATTTATTTATTTTTCCGGATTAAACCAAAAAAAAAATTACCAACCAATATCAACGTGACCCCGTCCAGAAGACAAACCTGATATTTCTCTCGCAGGAGGAAAAGAACCAAAAAAAATCTGCTAACGGTGTCTCGCAACGGAAGCCTCCACCAGTCTCCTCAAAAACATGCATGGCCGACACCTGCCCCCGCCACCCCCGCCTTCTCTCTTCCCCTTTCCTCCTCTTATACTCTCCTCGCTTCACCCCGGATCACTGCACTTCACCGCCTTCTTAGCAGAACTGATCAGGTCCCTGGAAGTGATCTCCATTCGCCATGAAGACAACGTCACTGGCCCTCCTCCTGCTCTCGTTCCTCCTCCTCTCGAACGTTCTGCGCGCGTCCTCTGTGCCTTACCGCGAGGAGGAAGGGGAGGAAGAGGAGGAGGAAGAGAGAGGATGGCGGAGGGGAGAGAGAGGGGAGGAGGAGAGGGAACGGGGGAGGAGGGAGAGAGGGGAGGAGGAGAAGGAATGGAAGAGGCGAGGGAGGGGCGGAGGGGAAGCGGAGGACTTCTTCCTCTTGCATGACTCGGAGCACGTGATCCAGACTGAGGCTGGCGAGATGAAGGTGGTGAGGAGCTTCGGCGGCCGGATCGTCGATCGGCCCATGCACATAGGCTTCATCACCATGGAGCCCCAGACCCTCTTCCTCCCTCAGTACCTCGATTCCAATCTGATCCTCTTCGTCCGCCGAGGTAAAATGGCCAAGACCAGGTCATGCATGTCTTGGATTGATCTTTTCGTTGATTTGAACTGGTACATATTTGGTCTAGATTCGGATAATTCGGAGTTGAAAATGGGGCAAATGATAAGAATTGTTAAGGAGGTTATTGCTTGTGAGGTTGAACAGTGTGAGAACTTTGTTGTTAGACAAACCCTATTCGTCGTGAGTTCAAGCAGTCAGAAAACTCGCCACTGATGTATATATGTAACATGCTCTATGCTATTTGTAATGCGATTTGCAGGAGAGGCTACAATTGGTGCAATCTACAATGATGAGCTGGTGGAGAGGCGGTTGAAGATCGGGGACATATACCAGGTCCCTGCTGGGTCAGCATTCTACTTGGTGAACATTGGGGAAGGTCAAAGGCTTCACATCATCACCAGCATCGACACTACTGAGAGCTTGGGGTTGAGGACTTTCCAGGTGCGTGTTGTATAAATTTGCATGGTCTAAGTGACATTAAATTACTAATTTCTTGGAAAATCCATGTGTGACCCAAGTAAGATTTTTTGATGCAAAGCTTATCTAGAAAGTGGAATGTTTCCTTGAGAACTCTGATGGGTGCTCTTTAAGAATGACTGTTGTCATGTGGTGATCACGCTGTTCTTGTGTTCATCTTAGTCACTGAGCATTTGGATCGATATTGTGATCGTTCGACTTATAAACTCAAGAGCAAATGTTATGAGAATTGGACCGGAGATGATCCCCATTCCCATCCCCAACCCTAAACCCTATCATCTAATCACATATTGCTAGAGTTTGCAGTGATTAAAATGATTTTTCCTCCATTAACAAATCACTTAGGGAAACATGTCTTGAGATCTAAACAGTGCCCAATAAACGGGACAATTTATTAGGTTAAGTCATTACCCTATACTCATCCATTAAGCCATGGGTTTAGGAAGCTGGGTGATGTTATGAATTCTGTCCTTTTTTGCAGTCATTCTTCATTGGTGGAGGAAGCTACCCGACCTCTGTACTCACCAGTTTTGAACCCGAAACACTTGCAACCGCATTTAACGTGAGTATACCTCGTTGCAGTAATCGAAAAACAGCGGATTGTGCAGGGGTCTTACAAAGCTGACAAATGCATCCTCTGTTTGATGCCTTCACAGGTTTCCATAGATGAAGTAACGGATATGCTGACCAGGCAGCAAGAGGGCCCTATTATGTACATAAATGATGACACTCGTCAACCACCGAGCTTATGGTCTAAGTTCTTGCAGCTGAAAGAACAAGATAGGCTCCAACACCTAAAGAAAATGGTGGAGTTCCACGGAGAATCCAAGGACGAGGAGGATGTAGAAGAAGAAGAAAAAGCGTGGTCGTGGATTAAGTTCTTGACCTCGGTCTTCACGAGGGATGACAGGAGGGATGACCGTAGAAGGGAAGGCAGGAGGGATGACCGGAGATGGAGAACTGGCAAAGGACCGGACTCCTACAATCTGTACGATCGACGGCCCGACTTCCGCAACGACTATGGATGGAGTGTTGCCCTTGACGAGTCCGATTATAAACCTCTCAAGCACTCAGGCGTAGGAGTTTACCTCGTCAATCTAACGGCGGTAATCAGCTTAACTCCTTTGGTAGTACGATTCCATTAAGCATAGCTACTCATTGGCCGAAAATTAACTTCTAAAAAAAATATCGACTGTCTCTAAGTCAAGTAAGCTTCTATTGATTGTTTGCTTGATCAACATTAGATGCTTCACATCACGTGTATGTGCTGATCTTAACTATTCATCCATGATCTCTTTGAAAACATTTTGCATCCTCAGGGATCAATGATGGCGCCTCATGTAAACCCGAGGGCCACAGAGTATGGGATCGTGCTCAGAGGATCGGGCACGATCCAGATTGGGTACCCTAATGGGTCGTCGGCGGTGAATGCGAAAGTGCAAGAGGGAGACGTGTTCATGGTGCCGAGGTACTTCCCGTTCTGCCAGATCTCGTCTAGGAGTGGGCCGCTCGAGTTCTTTGGGTTCACTACCTCAGCCCGGAGGAACAGGCCCCAGTTCCTGGTGGGCCGAAACTCAGTCCTCCAGACGCTGCTTGGGCCCGAACTAGCTGCCGCGTTCGGGGTAAGCAACGAGACGACCATAAGGCGGTTCCTCGATGCTCAGCGCGAGGCCGTCATATTGCCTTCAGCATCGGCAGCGCCGCCGTATGACTCAGAAGCGAAGAAGCAGCAGCAGCAAGAGGAGGAGAGGGTTAAACACGAAAGGATCGAGAAAGTGACGGAGGACCTTTGGCAGTGAGACGGTCATGGGTTTAGATTAGGTAATAGAGGCGCCTGGTGGCGAGACGGGCTTTTTGGAGGAGTTTCTGTGTAGGCTTCAGTTTTTCTTGTCATGCTTTTCTTTTTTGTTTTGACGTTTGAGCAGCGTTTATCAGCCTTTACTTTCGGGTTCATTTTGGACACGACTTTCGTCTGTCTTGTTGCAATAAAATCGCCGTCTCCTTCCCACTGATCTTGCCTGTGTCTTAACTTTCCTTGTGCTGAATTTGTCCCTAAAATTCTGCAGTGATAAATATGACACGAGAGTGCCAATATTGTTTGGTGTTTACACGGTCGGGCCGGGACCTTGTGGCGCTTAGCTAGCCGATTCATGAGGACAGACTTTCTTATCGTTGCTCGTATTATGAAAGGTGTCATTATAATCAAGCATCTCGTGTCTCCAGTGGGGCATGCATGGCTCACCGTGGCAAACGGAGAAGCGGCGGCATCAGCCTTTGATTAGCTTGTGAGCGGGTGGCAAATCCCACCTACCTCGACGTTTTCAGGTGGAAATGCCGTGACATATGATGTGTTTCACTCTGGAAAAGGAAAAAAAAATTGAAAAATGTAAGTATTATAGGGGAGATAAAGTAGATCAGGTCAGGAGTCTCCACATTATAGCTAATATAATGTGGACATAGACAAAGATCTATTTTTTTAATAAGAGTGAAGCTCTTTTACGCACCTTAGCCAAGACAATAGGAATATCGTTGACTTGTTTTGAAACCGTTTTGGTTGCGGTCCAACTAAATACAATATAGTTATTAGGAAGATGCCTTGGGGCGTCTTGTCGCCAAATTTTTGCCCATTTGTTGCACTGATCTTCCATCGAATTTTCTCATGCTATCCTCCTAATGAATAACTAATCCCCATGTTGTGTAAGGATACCGCGCCATATGTTACCTATCCATTCACATTGGAAGAATAGATGTGTTCTGTTTTCTATATCAGCCCTTCATAAGTTACATTAGGTATCAATGAAGTCATCCATTGTGTTACAATCACTGTTGTTTGTTGTCGGTAGTCTGTTGTGACAAATTGTCCAATCAATAAAATTATATTTGCTAATGCCGCTATTCCAAATTATGTTATACCATTCCACAACCGGACTCCCATGTCCAAGTTCGTCATATATATCTTGGCTTGAGTACCTTGAGCTAGAGATAATCAAGGTTAGAATAGGTTGCAATTTAAGAAGACATCGTCAACCTCAAGCCATATTTCCCCCTAATGTTGAGCTGCATAATTGAAGTACCTCTGCATTTGTGTTGTCAACCCAAATACTCCAAAGGGAAGATGATGGATGATTGATGAGGTTCAATATCATGTGGCCTAACAAAACTTTGTTCTGTATGTTTAGATCGAGTGATCCTAATCCTCCTTCTCTTTTAAGTTATCAAATTACTTACAATACATCCTTGTGCGATCTATGATCTAGTGTAGTACCAGCCCATAGGGAATGTCAAATCCTCTTCTCAACCTTGTATAAAGGAACATATAAAATGTCGAGTTGATTAATTCAAGTAATTGTTTAATGAAACCGCACGTAAATTATTGTTTGGGTTTAATGCGCTTGGTGTGTATGTATTTCATACTTTCCAGCATGTTCATTGTTTTGTTATATGTATTCATATATTTATATATGAATTGACATATATTCTTAAGGCATCATGATATATAATTTGATTCTCATACCTTAATGACAATTTTATCATGAAAGTGATTAAATCTTAACATTTAGATATAATCAAATTATGAAATTATTCTATATTATAATTTAAAAAATTCAATTATGAATGGTTTTTTAGTCACCAAGTGGCCGAACCTTAAGGCCTCTTGAATTTTTGAAGTTTTAACATATTCTATTCAATTATCCATGATCATTTGATGCTATAACTAAAATTGATATGTTATACTTATTGATGTCATAGATATATTGAAGTTCACTTATTATCGAACTTAGGGATTTACCTAAAGGTTAATCAATTGCTTATTATTTATTGACGTAATAGTTGTAATTAATATCTCTTGTTAAATTTGTTTGTAAATTTAAAGATAGCAAATAAATTTTAATGGAGTTTATTATATTATTAGATAAAAGTTATTAGTAGCATTATGAATTTAATGTATATCATAGGATTACCTAAAAGAGAACTATGATGTACATGTATTGTTTAATTTGAATATGATTATGTCATATTCTCAAAGCATACATGTTTCTTTTTATTTGTATGTTTCGTCTATTCCTTTATCCAATCAATGAATTTCTCTAATTGAATATTTAGGAATAATTCAATGACCATATTGAATGAATTAAAAGCTCAAATGTGACATTATATGTTCGGCTAAATTTTGGTCATTATTTGTGTCATTTTTTAGGTTAAAAGTGTAATGCAAATGCTAAAAGTCAAAGTCTTTTGGGGAAATGCAAATTATATTTGGTAGAAACTTTGTGCAAAGTGACTTTGGGTTCAAGTTATGTTTGGCAAAAAAAAAAAGACTTTGGCTGTATTTTTTATATTAAAAAACACCTAGACCCTTCATTGAAGTTGGCAAAGGGCTTAAGCTGCTGATGAGCCAAATTTGACACAAGCGGCCATCAACTAAGGTTGCCCGACCTCAATCAACCTAGGCAATCACTGCCTTGGTTTAGCAATGTCGTAGGCCTCTTGGCCTTCGTTGGGCAGATCTAGCCTCATTAGCCCTCACACAAAGAAGACATAAAATAATAATTTGGGGCAAAATTGAAAAACGAAAGAATTTGTAGTGATAGTTATGGAAGAAAAAAAATTATAACTCTATTTCAACATCCCTCAAATGCTGAAACCTTCTTAATGCTAGCATTTGGCCAAAAACTAGGGGTATGCAATGAGAATCGCCTCAATCGGAAACCACTTGGATTAGCTCAAATCGATTGGTTTGGTCAGATTCTTAGGGATCTTGGTCCGACTCCTAGTTCCTACAAGTGGAACTAGGGTTTGGGCAGTCCGCTTCCCAATTCCAAGGGAGGAACTAGACTAAACCAGACTGATTACTTTTTATTTATTTTTTTATTTCTTAAAAGTAAACCTAACCTAAGCCAAGCTAGCAGTAAGCCTCATTGCCTAGAATTGTCAAAGAAAAGTAGTTGTATTGTCCTCAAAAGTCATCCTTTAGTTACTTCACCTCACTTGCCAACTATTTTCTATTTGTTTTCACTCCTCGTTCACCTGGGGATTTAAGCCCTTCCTTTCCCCACCCCCGAAATCTCCCCTCTCTCTCTGCACCCTGTTGCAAACAATAGCAATGGTGGACTAGGAGATCAATCGCCACCACCATAGGCAAGTGAAGGAGACAGTCTTGAACATGATAATCCAGCTCCACTTCGAGAAGACCCTTGATAAGAAACATGTGATCAACTAGAAGAAGAATGAGCTCCACCACCTCCTCTTCTTCTCTTCCTCGCCCTCCTTTTCAATGCCTTCTCCCAATCGTTGTCCCTCCTCCAATGTCGCCTCGCCAAGCCCCAATATCCCTTGCCCCCCTTGTCTTCTATATCTCTGCCGCCTAGACCCTCCACACCATCAACAAGTTCAAGTACCAATGGCGATGTTACAAGATTAGTTCCATAAGATTGTCGTGAAATTGGACTAAACTGGTTAGGTCCTTGATTATGAAAATAGAACCAATTCCTAGATAGAATTAGATCGGACCAAGAATCAATCATCCTTACTAAAAAAACCCTTTAGAAGGCTTGCTAAACACTCCAACATCTCTCTAAGGGGCTTTTAAGGTCGAAAGCTTTGCAAACTGAACCAAATGCACCCTAAATAATAGAGACCGCCCAAATTGGGAATAGTTTAGATCGGATTGGACCGGCCATTTGGTCTGGTTCTTAGGAATATCATTCCAATTCCCAATTCTTAAAAGTGAAATTAGTGTTCGGGCAGTCCGGTACCCGATTTCAAAGAGGAATTGGACTAGAACGAATTGACTAAGTATATATATTTTTTATTTTTTAAAAATTAGTAAAATATGAACTAAATACTATATCAATCTGATTTCAAATAATAAGAACAAAAGTAATGGAAAAGAAAATAAGTAATTACTTTCATTGAACTGAACCGGATTGATGGTTTGATTCGGTTCTTGGTCTTAGGACTAACTGGTCCTCCTAATCCGGTTTTAGGTTCTACCTCGGAATTAGACTGGATTGGGAATCGATTACCCCTACTAAGTAATGGACAAAGTCGAAAAGAGAGATGGCCGGAGTCACGTGCGGAGCGCGTGCCTTATTTCCTCCTTGACCATCTCATTAGCGGCCTCTTTGATCTACGGGCGCGAGAGGCTTTGGGAACGAAAACGAGCGATCTTTGCATCGGCCGCTTTGGAATCGTCAGCCATGAGAAGGAATCGGTGCGCGGTGCTCGTGGTGGCGTGGGTTCTCCTTTTCGGCATAGCGAGTCGTGCTGCTCAAGCCGAGGTCCTCACTCTAACGGCCGACACTTTCTCCGACAAGGTGATTGATGCTCGCAAAACCCTAAGTCGTCCAATCGCGTACCGGCTTGCGGTTTCCCTGTTCAGCACCGTGAATGTTTTTCGTAGAGCCTACTGTTTCCGGTGATAATATATGCAATCGCGAGGGCGTTTAACGCGCTTTCCCTTTTGGGTTGAGCGAGCGCGGCTGCTTGAATCGATCTCAATTTGCAGGTTCCTGTGATTCTCGCTTGTATCGCGGGATTTCAGTGTCTTGGACGTTCTGTCCGATGCTGATGTTCGATCTGGTCGGTGGTTGATTAGGTTCATCGATAGATCGCGCCGCTTCGCATGACGTTCAGTTTAATAGCGTTTGTTATTGCAAACCCCCCCATAAATAAGCGGAAAAGGAGGGTTAAGTTGGGTTTAGTCAGAATGTCTAATTTGGTGGTTGGGTTTTGTTCAGTTCAAGTAATGATGCATTGGAGTTTGCCGTTTTGATGTCCGAATTGATGTTGGAGACTGGATGATGAAATTGGACCCGAAGAATTAAGTTGGGAAATCTGCTGCATGATAAGTTCATCTGTAAGATATTTGAGGATTTCATTTGTGCTGTATTTATGCATTTTATTCTGTCCAGATAAAGGAGAAGGACACTGCTTGGTTCGTGAAGTTTTGTGTTCCGTGGTGTAAGCACTGGTAACTAGCCCCCCCCTGTGTCAAGATTTTCGATGAAAGTATGCCGTGCTATTTTTTCACTTGCCTTTCTAGTGATTGTTATTGTATCGATGGATTTTAGTAAAAATCTGGGGTCACTGTGGGAGGACCTTGGCAAGGAGATGGAAGGTGAAGATGAAATAGAGATCGGAGAGGTTGATTGCGGAACCAATAAGCCAGTCTGTTCCAAAGTTCACATTCATTCTTATCCTACTTTTAAGGTATTCTATGATGGAGAAGAAGTTGCAAAATATCAAGGTAATGATTAAATGCCATGTTTTGACAGCATACCGGAACTTTCAGAGAATCTGGATGTTTATGATCCTTACTGTACAACTTACATTTACAATTTTTTTTTTCTAGGAAGCAATCATCTGTAGAACTTTCCCTGTGCTAAATTTGTGTAGAGCATTATGTTGGCCGTTGGAATTCCTTTAATAATGGTAGATACTTAACTCATGAACAGGATAATTGTAGTTCAGTTTTAGATTTGTGGAAGTTAAATCTTGATAGATGACGTGTCATTGGTATAAAAATAGTGTATGTGGACTCAAAATAGTGCATGGCCTGTACTCAAACTTGGGTGGGAATATGAGTCTAATGTCTGAGATCTGCTAATATTATGTTTTTTATATATATGCTCCATCTGTGTGGGTGTTCCTTAAATGCCTTGGAGGGAGATTGTATTAATATGTTGAAGGGCAAATCAAATTCTTACATGAAGTGCCAAAGCAGTATATACATGCAATCTGAGAAAGTTGTAGGACTCAGAGAACAAACTGCAAGTATAGTATCAAGTATCTGTGTTAGTATTGGAGATACTGTATATAGGCTGATAAGTGGGTTTTTCCGGATACATTTCCACCTATAGAGCTGGCTCAGCATTTTGTTTCTGAAGCTTGTCAAGTAGGCTTCTGCTTTGGTCATATGTGTGTAGACCATCATATGAGCATTTATATTCACTTCAAGTTTTCAGTCATAGTCCTAGCAAAAGAAGTTGAGGGTCTGTAGATAGTGACCATTTCTCTCCTCTAAAATATGGCTGAGTTCAAGTTACAATTACAGTTGAAGAATCAATGGGAGAGACTGAAAAGTGAACTGAGGAAACATGACTAGTAGCTGATTTCTTTTGGAGGAAAAAAACATTGTTTGCATCCAATATATCACCTAAATCCTGCCTTTTACCCTCACTAAACTGACAGTTGTGATATGAGGGAAGAGCTGACCATTTCTTGGAATCCTGTGACAGGTCCAAGAAATGTCGAGTCACTTAAAACATTTGTTCTAGAAGAAGCAGAGAAGGCAGCAGCCAAGGCTCAGCTTGGTGATGAGCAGGATTTATGATTAGAAGGTACATCACAGAGCAATGGTCAAGAGATTATTTTTTGCATGTTCAAACTGTTGGAATGCTTCAGCTGTTGAACTTGCATGGAAATTACTGAAGTTTTTTTTTTTTTTTTTTTTTTCCCTCACTTTATTTGAAGAAGGTTTTCATGTTACAGATTACAGTCACTACACATTCTACCTTGCATTTCAAACTTTAATTAAACTGCTGATTCTTTGCAGTAATTGAGTCATTACAACTTACAACTGGGGGAGACCACCTCCCATCGGTGAACAGAAATATATTTCGGAGCACTGACACCAGCAGAGCAATTATTATGTACTCTTTTTGATATGTTGCCTCGATTTCCCTTTTAGTGTGATGGGCGTTACAGTTGATAGCTTGCGGAGAATGTATAGGATAGCGATAATGAGGCTATTTTATATCTGACCAGTCACATTAAGTCTTTTTTTCATTCATTGTATCCTCTGATGTTACCATTGTTAATCTGATACTAGTTTACGATGAAAAATTATTGTATCTGTACTAGCAATTCCTTTCATCTTTTAATCATTTTCACATTTGAATTCTGAATCTTTGTTAGCTCGGTGGACTCACGGTAAATTCTGCAACTGCATTTGTAGTTCCAAGAAAGTCTTGTACTGATAGATCTCATTTAAAGCATATTGTTTTTTCTTCTAACTCAAAAAGCTGATCCTGTTGAGGAGGCAGCTATCTTCACATCTCATGTTATCATTATGAACTGCCCTGGTCAGATCATAAATGATTATGCCCTGACCTTGATCGCCATCCTGAGTAATATAGTCTGGCCGGGAGCCCTTCAAGGAGCTTAAGTTTCTGGTCAGGCCAGTGGATTTGTGGGGATTGTCCCCACAAAACTCTGTGGACTTTCTCTGAGTATCTTCCATTGGGTCGATTTGCTGTTATGGACATAAGTGCTCAAGAGTGTTGAGAAGAAGAAGGATCCTACTAGAGCAAAGGTCACCGAGTCTGCAGCTGAGTAGTGTGCAAAATAGATGTTTATCCAGGTATGCTTAGCCCCAAATGTTCTGAAAATAGGAATAGATACAGGGGGACTTGGTATTTTCCTCAGTTTTCTTGGGGCTTGGTTTGCTTACGGTCAATGTGCTGTAAATTTCCTGCTTCCTTTTAGCTGCCATTGCCAGAATAGGGTGTCTCTTAGGACATAGAAGTCTCTAGTGTTGTATTGGCCCATTGTGTTACCTGAAGTGGCCCAAATTTTGTGGTGTGGATATGCCCAGACATAAATATGAGTGGGTTCTTATGGTAAGTAAAGGCCTTTTCGTCTGGATGTTGCCTACTGGCTCATATTAACTATACAACCGCGTGAAGAGGAGGGAGAGTGAGATTTTTTAAGAGGAATGAAAGAGAACGATGGTAGAAAAAGTCGCCTTAGATGTTCGCATTCCCAGTCCTTAACTGTGAAACTAGAGGAGTTAGAAAGATTTGTGTAACCGGAGGTTCAATGCCGAGCGGTTCTCCGAAATACAATTTTGTTTCCCCTCTAGAAGCTTGAAAAGAATGTTTAATATACTACTTTGTTTTTTCTTCCTAGCGTGAATTTCCTTCAGTTGAGGTGTAGCAGAGGAGATTACACTTACCACATCACGCATTTCTGCAAATCTTTGATGCCGACAAAGGAGCTCGTCCTAAATAAAACCATCACAATTTAAGCCAAATGAAATCTTAACGAGTTCCCTTACGAAAAAAAAGAAATCTTAACGAGTTCCCTTGCAAAAAAAAAAAAAAGAAATCTTAACGAGTTGAATTTTATGGGAATCTCATTTATGGTTTAGCTGGAATTCTTATGACAGGATGGAGCCAATTGTGGACGGTATCTATTTAGCTCATAAAATTAGAAGCACCACAATTACTAACAGAAAGATCCGCTGAACTAGGTAGAGAGAGATCGTATCTATATAAAGAGCATGTAGCATGTATTATTTAACTTTCTTTAATTTTGAATTTATGAAAAATATGTATGGGACTTCAAAGCAACATAATTAATAGAGGTTCCTCGTCAGATTTTGTTGATTTGATAAAAGTATAACAGAAAAGATCAATCAAGCTTGCCATTACTTCGGGATCATGTTACTGTCGCAGGATTAACTTGATCATCGCTCAAGATTAATATCACGTGTCATTAGCAGCACAGGAAAAATTAGAACTGTGTTAAAAATCTGCACGGTATATGGAAAAATAGATGGATGCTCGTGTAAATAAAATTCATTTCTCAGAGGCAAAAAAATGAAGGGAAGCTCACTCCCTACACGGAGCCCTTATTTGGTTTAACATGAGGTACTTGAAAATGGATGTATCAAATCACATATCATCGCTGTAATGAACCATAAACTATTGATGGTTTTGATTTGCGGACACGGAAAATCGATGATCAATATCCAAGGTCGCTATCGGACATGCCGATAAAGCAAGAATATCTACAAATGTAACATCCGCAAATATCTCCGAACCTGCAATAAGTTAGCGGTGGAAAGTTAGATCAATCATCCGATTTGCACATGGGGCTGATATTTAGTCGGATTAAGACAAAAGTAGTTAAGCTCAAATGATTTGGAAACTCATACCTTGGAGACGAGTCTTGTGAATGGCTTATTATGGTGAATCGTTGATCCGATATTTCAGTTTTAGAGGGCGTGATCATGCATCTCCTGTTGAAATTGGGAGCGTTTTTCTTGCCTTTGATTAAACATTGGATAACAATTCAGATGCATCTACAGGTTTCTTGAGAAAAAAGATTATAGGAGATGATGGAACTTCGTAGATGAGGATAGTGGTAAAATTGTGGCTTAAGTGTAATGAGATATTGAGGCGTGAAGCATCAAGGGACGAGAGCTGTATATAAAGGCAAAGAATTGGCCACTCTCTTCATTAGTGGATTCACTTGCCTATTTTGCATTCCACGTATTCTCATACCAAGAAATATGATAAATGGTAAGTTAGGTAAGAATTGTATAATCCACTAATTTGGCAATGCCTATCCTTTGGTCGGTACTTGACTTCTTAGGAATATTCGATGTATTTTTTTTTTTTTTGGTCGGTCACATTTGATGTATTGAAACATAGATTAATAACTATTTTTCTTGACTGAAACAGCAGAAGCGGCAATTTGATGGTAGGTTAGGTATGAATCATATAATCCACTAATTTGGCAATGCCTATCCTTTGCCCAATACTTAGACTTCTAAGGAATATTTGATGTATGGAAACATAGATTTATAATTATTTTTGCTTGACTGAAATAGCAGGAACAGTAATTTGATGATTGATATTCAATTTCATTATTGGATGTGCTAATAAAATGCGATGTAGCTAAAAGCCATAAAACATTAATACTACTCTATAAGCACTAGCTTAGTCAATTATCAATCAAGCTCTGTGATCTCACTTTTATGATGAATAAATGGATGGAGAAAAATACTTTCCAAAAGCGCCTAGTGACAAATTTACGCAAAAGATAGCATGTAATACTAATATAACGAATTAAGAGCAAATGAAAACTACACATCTTTTTGAACAAAGAAAACTAAAAGTTTCTTCTAATTGAGACTTATTTAGTTATTCCTATTGGGGATTTAATATTTTCATTGGCCACAATATTTTTCTGAAATATGTCAAAGTTGTATGCTATTTTTTGTTTGTAGATTGATCGAAATGTGAAGAGTAGGGGAGATCAAGCTTCTGAGATCAGTATGCACAACGAAAGCTTTGTGAATTTCACTTATGTTAAGATCAATGTTGCATTCTTTGATCAGTGTGTTCTATGAGGCTTAATAAGCGTATAATTTGATTCTATTTGAGTTTTAATTTGAGAACAATGCGATCAGTGAAAAAAAAAATAGGGCTGTTGATGTTTTTTAGAGTACCCAAATAATTATTCATCATATACTTCCTAAGCAATAGAGAATTTGAGGGCTAGGCATTAAACAATAATTACATACATACTTTTTTGGCCAGACAGTGAATGTACGAATGGGTCACATGTTATGGCACTGTTATTATTCTTGATTTGATTGCCGAAATTTTGGAAAGAAGATGCCATCAAATATAATTTCGGCTAATTTAAGCAAAATATACAGCTCATGCTACAATCGAACATAATTGTAGGGTTAGGATGCCGACTAAGATACTTGCCCTAAATACAATCATCACTATTTAAGCTAAATGTAGTCTAAACGAATTGAGTTTTAGGGGAATCTCATTTATTGTATGAATCTATTTTAGCTCATAAAATCAGTAGCACAGCAAATACGGACAAATTAACCATAATTAGCGTGCTACTTAGAAACTCGCCTCAAATGGAGTCACTAAAATAGACACGACGGTGTCCTGGGCTTGCTATATTCACGATTGTTGGGAAAATTGTTTCGGCAGTTTAAAAAGAAAAAAAAAATTGTTTTTGCTGTCAAAATTGAAAATGTGTTTTAATTCGTAAAATTTATGAAAATTTATGAATGTGAATTTTTTTTTACTGTTATTTATTCTAAATAAGTTGAAGTGCGCGTAACTCATGAGAAGGTATACCTCCATATAACCCTACACTATTCGAAGTAATCTGAAATCAATTCAACCTTGACCATGTCTGGCCGGCAACTCGAATTGGCCACACAAAATTTTTGCGCCTTAGGCTGTTTTTTTTCCTCAATGCGCATACTCTAGTTTTTAACTTTTTGTCCTATCACAATGATTCACCAATTTCACCTCATGTTCCATTGCTCTTATTCCACCATCTGTAATGTAAATTCTTACAGTTGTAGACCTTGCTGGGCGTAATACTCGTGCCAATCATCTTGTCCTGTGATCTCCATGGATTCAAGTACATCAAAATGGATTGGATTTGTCTGGAGCGTGTTCGGATACCCATATTCGAGAGTAAGAATCGCATGCCTCTTTGATGATTTCAAATTTTGACTTATGCCTCTCCTAATTTATAAAATTTATAGAATATGTTATGAGTCTAGACTCAATCCTCTTAGTCATAAAGCTCTTTCGTCATTGAAAAACAAACTGAAGCGTTTGTATAACACAAATTGTACTCGGAGAAGAAAAAAGAGGCACTTGCTGAACTCTGACGGCCCTGGTTCTCTCTCTCACTCCGCGAATTCATCCTTCATCGTTCATAATAGGGATGGATGCGGGATGGACGTAGCAAGTACCCGACCTGACCAAACCCTAAATCGACATAAACCAATAGCACATTTTGGAAAGCAAGACGGGTTTCGGTTCAATTACTATAAACCCAGTGGTGTCTGGGACGAGTTTAGTACTTCAAATTTGGGAAACCCAATACTCGAACATATGTTTAAGTACCGAATTGCCTTTCGTTTCATCTATACTTCTTAGGTGATTGAGTAAAACCTAAAACTTCTATGATGGTTTATTTTAAGTTTTTTTTTCAATCTTATGTTTTATATTTGATAGACTTCTAATTAAGGATCCACTCTCTTTGGGTGGATGTCGTTTATTATATAATTATAAACATATTTTTGTTGCCTTGCAAAAAAAGTAATGTTATTATCTATTGCAAAACATTAAGGCGGGTTGTAGATACGCGATGGGTGTTAGAAATAGTAAAATTGATTTTGTGTTTTGATTAGCTTATTTGTCTTTGTCTTTTAATTGTTTTTTGGCTATGTGTGTGAAAGTAAGAATTAGTCAGTTTGTAAACCGTCAAAGAAATGTGTGCTACAGCACCACGTCTCTCTAAGCCGCCGCAGAAGAAAAATCATGAAGAAAGTACAAGTCTTGGGTACGCAATAAAATATTATAGTTGCTGTTGGAGATCTCAAGAAGTACGAAGGAAGGTGTACTTGTGGTTAGCAATATTTTGTTCTCACTGAAGACAGCAAGAAGAAGAGATTCATAGCCCACAATTTTTGACTGCCAAGAAGAAAAGTTCAACTTTAACTCTTGCATGTGTGAAGTCCAAGCGGTGAAGTGCTTATAGCTCTAGGTTACGTAAGTTTATTTTTAGTGTGTGAGAGAGTGAGATTTTAGAGAGAGTTTTAAGCTTAGCAAAGTTAGTGTATGTACTCTCTTAAGCCTTTGCAAGGTATGTTGTGTAATATAATCTCTCTTTGTGTGTGTACTCTCACCCTACAAGCCCTTTTGGTTCCAACAATTGGTATCAGAGCTAGCCATGGCATCCACTAGTTCTGTTCAGATGCAACTTCCGAAGTTGAACGGAAAAAATTACAACAACTGGTCCGTCCAGATGAAGGTTCTATTTAGGTCTCAAGATTTGTGGAATCTGGTGGAGAACGGCTACACCGAAGTAGCTGATGCTGAAGAATTCAATGCTATGAGGAAGGAGGAGAAAGAAGCATTGGTGGAATCTCGAAAGAAAGATCAGAAAGCATTATATGCGATCTTTCAAGCTGTGGAGGAGATGATATTTGAAAAAATATCAAGTGCTGAGACAGCGAAAGAAGCGTGGGATATATTGCAAAAATCCTACAAAGGCAATGATCGTGTCAGGCGGGTGCGGCTCCAAACACTTCGAGGAGATTTTGAGTCTTTACGCATGAACGACTCTGAATCTATCTCGGCTTACTTTGATCGTGTACAAACCATCGTTAACCAACTAAGGGTTAATGGTGAAGAGCTCCAAGATGTACGAGTTGTAGAAAAAATCTTGAGGTCTTTGACTGAAAGGTTTGATTACGTGGTTGCGGCGATCAAAGAAGGCCAAGATATATCAACCATGACATTGGAGAGGTTGATGGGTTCATTATGTTCGCATGAGCAAAGAATGAACCAGAAGTCTATCAGTTCGAATTCTGAGCAAGCACTGCAGAGTCAGGTCACTCAATCAAATCGAGGAGGTCATCATGGTGGCCGAGGTCGTGGAGGTCGTGGTGGTGCCCGAGGTAGAGGTGGAAATCTGAATTCCACTAAAAGATATCAAACACGTGACAAATCAAAAGTCAAGTGTTTTAACTGTAACAAATTCGGACATTACAAATCCGAACGTCGAGCAAACAGGGGGCAAGAGCAGCCAGAATATGTGCACGCTATCGATGCAAATGAAGGCGTGGTGTTAGCATGCCAAATGGATGACTCAAGTACCATGGACACAAAAATTTGGTACCTTGATATTGGGTGCAACAATCACATGTGTGGTCAAAAGGAGCTATTTTCGAAGTTAGATGAGACGGTTCGTGGTGAAGTCAACTTCGGGAATAAATCCAAAATTCTTGTGATGGGCAAAGGTAACATTGATATCAACTGAAAAGATGGTACTAATGTTACTATTGCAGACGTTTACTTTGTGCCGGGACTCTTTTGGAATTTGCTGAGTGTTGGGCAACTATCCGAAAAAGGCCACAAAGTTAACATTGAAAATGGTGTGTGCACCATTAGAGGCGCAAACAATAAGTTGATTACGATGACACAAATGACGAAGAACCGGATGTTTCCTCTATCCCTTCAGACGAAGACTCTATTGAGTTTCCAAGCAACGACAAAAGATAGCAAGTGGCTATGGCATCTTCGGTTCGATCATCTAAATTTTCGTGGACTTAAATTACTAGTCCAGAAAAAGATGGTGA
This sequence comes from Eucalyptus victrix, assembly GCA_016097545.1. Classification (NCBI taxonomy): domain Eukaryota; kingdom Viridiplantae; phylum Streptophyta; class Magnoliopsida; order Myrtales; family Myrtaceae; genus Eucalyptus; species Eucalyptus victrix. Next base: position 34,646,487 of record CM027844.1, read on the forward strand.
CTGGCATGCCCTTGATCGACGCTCCAGACCGCTCATGTGAAGGATGTCTCGTTGGAAAGCAACATCGGAAGTCTTTTCCAATTGGGAGAGCTAGAAGAGCCAAGCAACCTCTGGAGTTGGTACATACAGATATCTATGGCCCTGTTGAGGTGGAATCATTTGGACAAAAAAGGTACACGCTAATTTTTGTCGATGATTTTACTAGAAAAACATGGGCTTATTTTTTGAGAGAAAAATTCGAAGCTTTTGGAAAATTTAAAGAATTCAAAGTCTATGTTGAGAAACAGAGTGGCTTTAATTTAAAGACATTGAGATCGGATAGAGGTGGAGAGTTTACTTCCAATGAATTTGACAATTATTGTAAAATTCATGGAGTGAAACGTCAGTTGACTGCTAGCTATACTCCTCAGCAAAACGGTATAGCAGAAAGAAAGAATAGAACAATTTTTGAAATGGCAAGAAGTATGCTAAAGGCTAAAGCATTACCGAAGAAGTTTTGGGCAGAAGCTATTGCTTGTGCTGTATTTGTGTTGAACAGGTGTCCAACAAAGAGTGTTCTTGGAAGAACTCCAGAAGAGGCTTGGAGCAGCAACAAGCTAGATGTTTCGTTCCTAAGGGTATTTGGGTGCGTAGCATATCCCCATATACCGGACGAATGAAGAAAAAAGTTGGATGATAAAAGCGAGAAGTGCATTTTTATTGGATATAGTAATGTGACTAAGGGTTATAAGCTATATAATCCTGTCACAGAGAAGGTAATTATTAGCAGGGATGTCCAATTTTTTGAAGATGAAGCCTGGGACTGGAATCAAAAGACTGACCAGAAAGACACTCCTATGGAAGATGAACCATTGGTAAGGGAGATTGAAGAATCTTCAATTGAAGATCCACCACTTTCACCTGGTAGTTCATCCTCCTCACCAGCAACGACTGCAGAACCATTGATTCGTCGTTCACAACGACTACAGAAGACGCCAGTAAAATTCAAGGATTATGTGGTCACAAGAGTTGATCATAATGACGGTGACGAAATCACTTATGAAACAATGGTAAACTTTTGTTTATTTACCGAATGTGACCCCATATCCTATGATGATGCAGCAGTAGATGAGAAGTGGAACCAAGCAATGGATGAAGAAATACACTCCATTGAAAAGAATGACACGTGGGTGCTAACTTCTTTACCACCTGGTAAGAAGGCTATAGGTGTCAAGTGGGTGTACAAAACGAAGTGCAAACCCAACGGTCAAGTGGACCGTTACAAAGCTAGATTGGTGGTGAAAGGCTACAAACAAAAGCCAGGTATTGATTATTTTGAAGTATTTGCACCAGTGGCTCGAATAGATACCATTTGAATGATCTTGGCATTTGCAGCTCAGAATCGTTGGAAAATCCATCAAATAGATGTGAAATCGGCATTCCTTAATGGTTTTCTCGATGAGGAAGTATATGTGGAGCAACCACAAGGTTATGTGAAGAAAGGGCGTGAAAATCAAGTTTATAAACTGAAGAAAGCGTTGTATGGGCTAAAACAGGCACCTCGAGCTTGGTACACGAGGATTGATACTTACCTGTTGGAGCATGGCTTTCAAAAGTGCCCTTATGAGCATACATTGTATATCAAATCAAATACTAACGGCGATATTATAATTATTTGCCTTTATGTTGATGATTTGATATTTACAGGAAGCTGTGAGAAGATGTTTGCTGAATTCAGGGAGGCCATGACAAGTCAATTTGAGATGACAGATTTGGGATTAATGTCCTATTTTCTGGGCCTTGAAGTGAAGTAGACAAATGAAGGCATATTTGTTTCACAGCAGAATATGCTAATGATATTTTGAAGCGATTCAATATGGAAACGCTCAAATCAATTCGAACTCCTGTAGCAGAACGGTTGGAGTTGAAGAAAGAAGGAACCGGTGAATTGGTAAATCCCACTTATTTCAAAAGTATTGTAGGCAGTTTAAGATATTTGGCTACCACTAAGCCAGATATAACTTATGGCGTGGGAATTATTAGTCGGTTTATGGAGAAACCATACCAATCACATTTGCAAGCAGCAAAAAGAATTTTAAGGTATGTCAGTGGAACTCGTGATCATGGAATTTTTTATACATACACTGACAATTTTAGTTTAGTGGGGTATACAGACAATGATTGGGCAGGTGATACTGAAACACGGAAGAGCACTTCCGGATATGCGTTCTTTCTTGGATCAGGAATAATTTCTTGGTCATCAAAGAAACAAGTTATTGCACTCTCAACAGCTAAAGCAGAATACATTGCAGTATTTTCAGCAGCATGTCAGGCGATGTGGCTTCGAAGGATGCTTTTTGAGCTTATGCATGAACAAAAAGGTCCTACTAAATTGATGTGTGTTAACAAGTCAGCGATTGCATTGGCCAAGAATCCCATATTTCATGGTAGGAGCAAACATATCGACATCAAGTATCATTATATTCGTGAGCTGATTAAAGAAGGTGAGATTGAACTTGATTTCTATAAATCCGAAGACCAAATTACAGATATTTTGACAAAACCATTGAAGGCGGATTTGTTCGAGAAATTGAAGACAATGCTTGGTGTCGTAGTCTTATAAAATCAATTTTAAGGGAGGTTGTTAGAAATAGTAAAATTGATTTTGTGTTTTGATTAGCTTATTTGTCTTTGTCTTTTAATTGTTTTTTGGCTATGTGTGTGAAAGTAAGAATTAGTCGGTTTGTAAACCGTCAAAGAAACGTGTGTGCTAAAGCACCACGTCTCTCTAAGCCGCCGCAGAAGAAAAATCATGAAGAAAGTACAAGTCTTGGGCACGCAATAAAATATTATAGTTGCTGCTGGAGATCTCAAGAAGTACGAAGGAAGGTGTACTTGTGGTTAGCAATATTTTGTTCTCACTGAAGACAGCAAGAAGAAGAGATTCGCAGCCCACAATTTTTGACTGCCAAGAAGAAAAGTTCAACTTTAACTCTTGCATGTGTGAAGTCCAGGCGGTGAAGTGCTTATAGCTCTAGGTTACGTAAGTTTATTTTTAGTGTGTGAGAGAGTGAGATTTTAGAGAGAGTTTTAAGCTTAGCAAAGTTAGTGTATGTACTCTCTTAAGCCTTTGCAAGGTATATTGTGTAATATAATCTCTCTTTGTGTGTGTACTCTCTCCCTCCAAGCCCTTTTGGTTCCAACAATGGGAATCCAACTATTTTAACGGGCAGGTTTAGTATATTCCATAATCTGTAATGAATTTGAGAAGGGTTTGGAGAGTCGTAGGAAATAATTCCATCCCCATTTCAAATTTCATCACTATTTTTTTTTATTGGAGGCAATCGATTCTAGATTCGATAGGTTATCCAGGCCTGGAACTTTTCCTAAAACCTATGCTATTTGTTTTAAAACTTATCGTGCTTTAGGATCTACTCAGAACTTCTTTTACTTTTGTTACTTTTTATTGGTTTTATTTTTTATAACAAAATAATATAAGCAATAAAATGTTTCAAAGAATGGCTTTGGGTCTACATGACAATGTTTCTGTTTCTCCCAATTTCTGTTCTTTTGTTTTCCCGAAAAAAAAAAAAAAACAGAAATCCGTTTGGTAAAACTTTTGTTCCCGAGAACAATTTCTCTATTTTTTTGTTCATGAAACAGTTTTAGAATAGAAATAGGAAACAAAAAAAAGTAACTTCTTGTTCTCGGGAACAATTTCTAGAAACAAGCCAATTTTCTTTTTCATTTTTCTTTTGTTCCTCTTTCTTGCCAAGGCCACCTCTGCTCGCCTGGAGTCGCCACCGCCAACCATCGACCTTTGCCACCGCCGTTCGCTGCCACTGCCTTTTGCCGCTGCTGCCTTCGTTCGTCATCGCCGCCGCCGTTTGCCAGCCGCCACCAACCAGCAGCCGGCGAACGGTCGCCGATCCGTGAGTAAGAATAAAAAACAAATAAATACAAAAAAGAAATTGTTTTGTACCAAACGCATTTCTATTTTTTTCTATTTCTAGAGTAGAAATTTTGTGTAGTTACCAAACACTTTATTTTACTCAAAAATTGTTCCCCGGAATAAAAATAGAAAAGAACTATTTCTTGAAAAAAAAAAAAAAAAAAACTCTTCCTCAACCAAGAAGCGTTGTCATGCGTAACCTTACTAGCCCCGCCATCTCTCAAGCTCATTTTTGAAGTACTCTAGTTCCTGTGGAAGGCAAGAAATAGTGCCATTTTTAGAGGCAAATCACCAAAACCGCAAGCCACAATTAATGAAGCGATAGCCTTGCATGAAAATATCAAAACATGGAGCGCGAATCAAAAGAAAAAACTAGAATGAAAAGAATCTCACCTGCGATCTGGATGCCGTCAGAGAAGGGAGCTCTTAAGCTCAATGTGGACGCAACCTTTGTTGTTGGCTTTACCAAGTGTGCAATCGTCGGTGTGTGTCAAGATGCCTCGGGAAGCTCACGGGAGGATTCGCTCATCTGACTTGGGCTTAATCGCCTCTTCATGTAGAAGCCCTTGCGCTACTTAAAGGCGTGCGCTTTATGAAAGATTGGAGTAGAGAGAACATGGGGAGAGAAGTCTTGGTGGAAGTGGAATCTGACAACTTTTCTTTAGTTCAATTAAGGCACATTTAATAACGCTTCTGTTCTCAGGAACAATTTCTGATCAGAAATTATTCTTTTTTATTATTCGTCCGGGAACAATTTCTAAGCATTTTAAACCATTTGGTAACTGTCCAAAATTTTTGATTCTAGAATAGAATTACGTTTGGTACCGTGCTCAAAATTTCTACTCAAAATCATTTTCTTTTAATTTTTAAATAATTTTATTATTTTTTCCCTTTTTTTCTTCTTTTCTTTTTTTGCTATCTCTCTCCTATTCGTCTTCTTCAAGTGGTCGGTCGCCGAACGAGGGCTGGCGACCTCACCAGAGTATCGCCGGCCCTCGTCAGCCGAGCCTCGTTGGCAACTGGGTGAGAATGGTGTTGGGATACCTTTTCCTTTATCACAAACCAACTTAGTTAAAATTTGATCATCAAGACAGAGTGCGAGAGTAAAATTACACATTAAATTTGGCTTATGTGAAGGCATGATCGAGACGTGAACTAAATGTAAATGATGACAATCTTCTGTATCGAATCTTATGATACTTCTCAAAAAAAAAAAAGTAGGTGAACTGTCTTTATATGAATTCTTTTTTTGGTTTATCACTGCACTGAGTGGCCCTGCTGGCTTTGGGCTTTCTTCCTCTCACAAAGGGGAGAAGTTCGAATCCCCAACATGTCGCAAGTGGACTTACCCACTTCACGGGGGTGATGGGTTTCTCCGTGGACCTCAGGGTTTGCCCACTGGCTGTCGACTTACGGGTTTCCCTGAGTCATAAAAAAAAAGTATTTTGACATTTATTCACTTCACTAATCTTGGATTTTTCTTGCCTCGGTTACTGTTGCGGCACCAGTAGGTGGTCTATAGATTCCTGCTAGAGACATCTACTTTGTTGCTGGAGGCGATCAGGCCTAGACGGTGGATAAGACTATTGCCCCTATTGTCGAACCCCCCCTTAGGGCCTGACCTAGGTTGGAAACAAGCTAGAGGTAAAAAGAAAAACCCCCCAGCTAGTAAGAATGCTGCAACATTTAACCTAGCTCCTCTGGGCAATGGGGGTCAATCCTTGAAGCTCAAGGATCTTGCTCCTGCTAAAGTCTTACCTAGAATTCCTGCTGGGAATGCCCATGGTGCTTCTAGGAACCCCTCGATGCCAGCTGAAGGCCGTTCCTCTGCAGGTGTGGTCTTGGCTGAGCCTCCTTCTTTTATGGTTATCCAATCTAGCTTGGGGGAGGCATTAACGGCTCAGCATCTACCCCTATTCGGATGATGATGATTTGATTTCTACTTGTCCCCCTTCTCTCGAGAGTCCCTCCTATTCTTGGGGATACTGAATACATGCAAGACAAATTACTGAAGTTATACCATGATCCACCCCCTTCTATATTACCTGCACCGGCCTCTGGTCAACATAGGATTACTAAGAAGAGATAATATTTCTTCTCCTTTGCTTTATGTATATAGGTATATGGAATATTAAGAGCCTACTTAACCCCATTAGGCATGCTGAAGTTAGAAGATTTGTGTATTCGAATGATCTGATTTTTGTTGGTCTTCTTGAGACAAAAGTTCCTGAGTCTCAAGAAGAAAAAAGAGGAGAGTTCTGAACTCCTGAGAAGCAAAGCTTCGGACGAAACCCCCGCCCTAGTGGCGCCGGCAAGCCCCGCGACCAGGTTCGTCATCCCGTCGCGACGCCACTGATGGCGAAATCTCTTCCACCGCTTCCGATTCTGTATCTAACCACCGTCGCCACCGTCGAGTTTGAACGCGCTCTTAAGGAGCTCTTGAGACCAGAGCAGAGTGACGGACGACCCCCCTCCCCAGCGGTGCCAGCGAGCCCCACATCACCACCACAGCGAACGCTCCGACTCCGTTTCTGACCGCTGTCGCCGTTGCCGTGTTTGATCGCGCTCTCAGGTGTTGTCCCAGGATCGTGGGTCCCCTCTGCTAGTGACCGAGCTTCTGTGCTCGTGTCTCCTTCCTCGACTGATTCCAGGTGTTTAGGCAAGGTATTGAGGCTTCCTTTTGGCAGCGAGAGGCGCCTTGGTCCCCTCTCCAAGCCCTCCGAAGATTTCCCCAGGTTCGTTTCTCTTTTAGGTCGGCTATGGAGGAGATCGGTTAGGGTTTCTTCCTAATTCTGTTGTTGCTCGCCTATTTTGTTGCTGTGATGGCCTCACCTTCGGCCAAGGCCCATGGTTTAGATGAAGGCCCTAGTGCTTCTGCTCCATGTCCCCAACATTAGGGCCGTTCTTCGGTTGATGGGCTTCTTTTGAACGAAAAGGGGCGCACGCCCTCGAACACAAGCTCCCTGACTGCAAGTGACAGGTCGTGTTCTGCTCTTCCTCCTGCTGGGTTGCGAACCGGAAGTGACAATCACTCTCTGTCAATTGATATTGTGAATGAGAACATTGGTGGTGAAAACCAAGCCCCTATTTTGCTAGAGAAACATTTTGGTTGCACTTGCTCTCTCCGCTTTGATGAACGTAGAGGCAGGAGCAGAGGAAGATCGTCCTTCAAACGCCCCCAACGAGCCTTCTCAAGGAGCTCGAATCTTCGCTCTTGGGCGAATGTGGTTGTAGCTAAAGTAGCCTCAAAGGGATATGACCTTGATTATTTCCCTCCAACCCGCGTTGGTAACCGCCCGGTTGTTGAAATGACAGAGGACGACATCCTAGCTGCAGATCCAAAATTGCAGGAGTGTTTAGTGGGATACTACATAGGTAGGAGGATACCATTTGTAGTTACTAAAGCAGCTTTTAAAAAGACTTAGGGTACCAAGTTGGCAAGAGTTATGGCTAATGGAAAGGGCTTGTTTTTCTTTCATATCCTAGATAGGGAATTTCAAATGCAGGTGCTGGAAGGAGGGTTACCATCTCCAAGATTCCCTTAGTTCTTCAACAATGGAGACCGGACTTGGAATTGAGGAAAGATGCTCACCTCATTGTGCCTGTATGGGTTAGACTCATAAATCTCCCTGCTGCATTCTGGTATGCACAATCAATAAGCAAAGTTGTTAGTGGTGTTGGGAAACCATTGTATGTCGACTCAAGAACAGAACATATGCACATGCTTACCTATGCTAGAGTATGTGTAAAGATCATAGCTAACCAACCTCATTGTGAGTGTATTGAGCTGATTTATGAAGGCCAATCTTGTATGGTCGATGTGGAATATGAATGGAAACCAACGGCCTATGCAGGGTGTGGAATATTTGGTCATAAATGCAATGTGGCTAAGGCTAGACCTGTTACTGTTGATACCTCTCCAGCTGCTGAAGCAACTGCTGGTGTTCAGAATGTGTCTGATCCTACTGGTTTTCCGCCTCAGGGCCAATCGAGCACCTAGCATATGAACCTTCGAACTACAGAGACACATATCAACCCTCTGGTTACTACAAGGACTGTTCCTAGAAGCCCTCAAGGAGGGGGGAACTCGGTCAAAATACACAAGACTATTGAAGGCGTTGCTGATGAAGAAAGACTGGTTTTGAGGATAACGGACGATCCATCTAGCATCCCACCCCCGGGCGATTCTGAGTGGAAACAAGTCAAAAGGAAGAAAAAGCCTTTCACAAAAAAGGTTGCCTCCACCAGTTTAGCTCTTCTTGGTGAAGGAGGCCAATCGTTGAAGCTAAAAGACTTTGTTTTAAGGAAAGTGAGAGTTGCACCAGCATCTCGTAAGTCTGCTGGTGCGGGTGCAACACCCTCTAAAGCTAGTCAGGGCCCCTCTATATCGGTTAAAGGGAAAGCAACTGGTCTTCAATTGTTAGTGCCTCATTATTAGACGAGATTGTCAATCCCAACTTCTAGGAAGAGACAGAAGATGAAGACCTACTTTCGATAGACTCCTGATGCGTGATGGGTGAAATGGAAAGGAATAAGAACAAATAAAAACAATTTCCTTCTAAGGTATAAAGGCAGTGCCACCAACCAAGGATGAGGATTGAGATCTACGAAGTTCACCACCAAGGCTTAAAGCTTCCACCAGCCAAGGATAAAGGACTTCGAGATAGGAGAAGCTCACCACCGAGGCCTAAAGATTCCACCAGCCAAAGATAAAGGGCTTCTTGGTTCACCACCAAGGAGTGATCTACGCTCCAAGGATAAAGAAACCGAAAGGAGTTATCCGCTCTCCAAAGGAGTTCACTCAAGTTGAGGAAATCTGAGTTGGTGGATGGAGCTACGTTGGATGCTCCCGCATCATCTCCTTCCCACCGAAAGGCCCTCACTCTACTACCCCAGCTGTGACAATGCAGGACAAGCTGCTGTTGCTATGCCCGAACCCTCCTCCTACTGCAAATCCTCCTCCAACGGTGGGTAGGAATAAGGGTTCCAGAAAGAGGTAACCCTCTTCCTCTTCTTCTATAAATATGTATATAGCTGCCTGGAACATTAGAGGCCTTATGAATTTCGTTACTCGGGCTGAAGTGCGGAAGCTTGTCACTTCTCATAATCTGTGCTTCATTGGGCTCATTGAGACCAAAGTCCTTGAGGATACTTTTGATTCCCTATCCTCATTTTTGCTAAATGGTTGGAAATGGATCACAAATTATGAACACTCCCCTCGTGGAAGAATATGGGTTGGTTGGAACCCAGACTATATAAATTATGATCCCATCTCGGCTACTGCTCAAGCTGTGCATGGCCGTGTGAGGATTATCTCGTCTACAAAGACGTACTATGTTTCTATTATATATGGTGAACACTCATTTATTCGTCGTCGCCCACTCTGGGAAGATCTTATTCGGATAAATGCTCTCATGCAAGACATGGCCTGGTTGGTTGCAGGAGATTTTAACGCTATCAAGGATCCATCTAACCGTTTTGGTAGTTCTGATACTTGAATTCCATACTTTGATGAGTTTGCGAACTGCCTAGCTCAAATTGAGTTGGACGACCTCGAGGTACATTGACCTTAGGTTTACCTAGTCCACCTCTGCGGGTGCAAGTAGAAAAATGTAGAAAATAGATCGTGTTTTGGTTAATACCACTTGGAATATGGAATTCTCTTTCTCCAAGGCCTCTTTCCTAAACCCGGGCATCTCCGACTACTTCCCAATGGTAGTCAGAGTCATTGACCCGATTCGTAGGAGGAGGCCTTTCAAGTATTTTGATTTCTAGGTCAGCACCCTGACTTCTTCCTCATTGTGTAGCGAGTATGGGATATTCCGGTTCAAGGATTTACTATGTTTAGGCTTGTTTCTAAACTCAAAACTTTGAAGAGCCGGCTTAAACTCTTAAATAGAGATACGTATTCAAACATTTCAGTAAGAACAGAGGAAGCAAGGGAAGCTCTTCGCGTTGCTCAGCTTGATCTACATCTCAACCCTAATGATTCTGACCTCGCCAATACAGAGTAGATTTGCCGCAAGCTCTTTGTTAACTTGCGTAGAGATGAAGAGTCCTTCTATAGGCAAAAATCGAGAATCCGTTGGCTCAAGGAAGGGGACCAAAATACAAATTTTTTTCATCATTCTGTCAAGAGAAGACAACTTACAAACAAAATCCTTACAGTGAAGGACTCCTCGGGGGCTTTTATCGATGACCCTGATGCGGTTCCCCAAGTCCTTGTTACGTTTTTTGCTGATCTGCTTTCTCCTCACTCTGGATTGTCCAAGCCTTCCCTACAGGAGTTAGGAAAGTTTATTCGCAATCCCCTATCGATGGACCAGGCCGGTGACCTAACCAGACTAGTGCTAATCCCTGAAATTCGAGAAACAGTCTTCTCCCTAGCGAAGGGGAAAACGCCGTGTCCTGATGGATTCACTACCGAATTCTTCAAGAGATGCTGGGATACTATTGGCCTGCTCGTAATAGAGGCAGTGCAAGAATTCTTCACATCAGGCTGTCTGCTCAAAGAGGTGAATAATACCATCCTTACCTTAGTTCCAAAGGTCCCTAATGCTTGTGATGTCTTGGATTTTCGTCCTATTGCATGTTGCAACACCATTTATAAAATCATTACAAAGATATTAGCCAATCGCCTAGCTGCTGTCCTTGAGAACTTAGTTGACTACTCTCAAAACGCCTTTGTCAAAGGGAGGAGGATTAGAGATAACATTCTTTTGGCTTAAGAATTATTTGCTGGGTTTCATTTGGAACCTTACCTCCCCAAATGTGCAATAAAAGTGGATTTCCAAAAGGCTTATGATACTATCGACTGGGATTTTCTTCAATCAACACTCGCGGCATTTGGCTTCCCTGATGTTTTTGTTCGGTTGATTATGGCTTGTGTTCGGACTCCCAAATACTCCATTTCAATTAATGGAGAGCTTCATGGATTCTTTGCCGGAGGGAGAGGACTACAACAAAGAGATCCTATGTCCCTTATCTGTTCACGCTTGTGATGGAGGTATTCTCTGGAATTCTAGTCTCCCAAACTTCTCTTAAGGAATTCAATCCTTATTGGAGGTGCAAGGCATCTCGGCTGACTCACCTTTTTTTCGCAGATGACGTTTTCCTTTTTTGCCGGGCTGACTAGGCGTCTATCACCTTAATGAAAAAGGGCCTTGATATATTCTCTTCATGGAGTGGCTTAATCCCGAATAGAAACAAGAGCGAAATCTTTATGTCGGGAGGATCTTTGTCTCTTCGCAATTATATTCAAATGGCCTTTGGATTCCAAGAAGATACCTTGCCTGTGCGATACCTCGGGGTTCCTATCATCTCTTCTAGACTTCGAAAAGTTCACTATATTGCTCTAATTGATCGGATTGCTGCTAGGGCTCAATCTTGGACTCAAATATTTCTATCATATGCTGGAAGACTACAACTCATCAAGTCAATCCTCCATTCCATTCAATCATATTGGTCGAGTGTGTTTACCTTACCGGTGTCGCTTCTGATTAGTATTGAAACAATCTTGAGACAATTCTTATGGAAAGGATCCGCACTCGGTAAATGTGGGGCTAAGGTTGCGTGGGATGACATATGCCTCCCAAAAAATGAAGGTGGGCTCGGCATAAGGAATTTGAAAGACTACAGTAGAGCGGCCATGCTTAAGTACATATGGATCATTTTCACCGACAAAGAATCGTTGTAGTGTCGATGGATCCATTCTAATTTCTTAAAAAATAACAATTTCTGGATAGCCTCAACACCTTCTACGTGTTCTTGAGGCTAGAAAAAAATATTGCAATTAAGATAAGAGTTTAGGTCTTGCTTCGCTTAGGAGATTGGTAATGGATTTTCGGTTTCTTTATGCATGATCAATGGCTCACTAATGGCCCCCTTGATCTTTTATTTCTGACATCCATCATTGAATTGTCGAGTCTCCTTAAGCATGTTGTTGTTGTAGATTTATTCTCCCCCTCGATCATGCATTTAAGAGTTCACTTGAAAGCTTTGGTTTCTCTATCTCGAATCGATCGATGCACCGGATTGTTTCACCTGGAATCATCACTCATCCGGATCCTTTTCTGTTGCCTCTGCATGGGATTTCATTAGAACAAAGAAGGAAAGAGTTTCTTGGGACTCCTTTATTTGGAACTCTAATATTGTTCCTAGAAATCAATTTAACTTGTGGTTGATTACCAAGAATAGATTAACCACCCATGTGACATCCAGATTTTCGGGTTCTAATTTTGACTGGATAATTATGGCCGTTTTCGTTCAGTTGAAGCCCAAAAGAAAATAGAAAGGGAAAGAAAAAAGAAAAGAAAAGAAAAGAAAAGAAAATAATACCATGTGGTGTTATATTAGTATTTCTTTTCTCTCCCTATCTCTTCTTTTCTTTATTTTTCATTTTCTCTCTTTCTCTCTCTCTCCTCTCCCCATCACCCCTTCGTGCGGACACCCTCCCCACCGACTGCCTACCCCTTGCTAAATTCAATTTGGCTTCTCTTTCTCTCCATTTGACTAGTCAAACTTGTCTTCTCTCTCTCTTTTCTCTCTTATCTCTTCTTCTCTCTCTCTCTCTCTTCTCCCCCACTCTCTCTCGTAACCGACTTCTTCTTCTTCCTTCTTCTTTATGCGAACCAGCCCGAAACCAGCAAACCGAAGAAGAAGAAGCAGCTCGCGCGGCTGGCCTGCCGCCGCCCGCGCCGCCGTCCGCGCCGCGTCCGCGCCGCGCCCGAGCGCCCGCCGCCGCTGTCGTTCCGCCGTCCCGCGATCCAGCCGCGAATCAGCCCTGTTTCGCCCCGTCCGCACCGACCAGCCACCGCCCGGCCACCTCCGGCCACCGCCCAACTCCGCCCGACCTCCCCGACGTTCCCCTCGCCCTCCGCCGGCCTTGCTCCGCCATCTCAGCCACCGGAACAGCTTCGTTTGGCCATGAACAGCAGCTGGAAAAATGGGTTTCCAGCACTATTCAAGGCCGTTTTAGGCCGTTTCCCGACCCCGGATCCGCGAGTCGCTTTGGGAATAATCGTTCCTCGCGTCGCCGCCGTCGGATTGATCCGATTTGCGCGCGATTTGGTGAGTAATCTCACTAATCCAGGATTAGTTGGCTAATTATGCTTAAGGTTGGTTTAGATTTAATTAATTATGTTTAGGTTGTTAGATTAGAATAAATTAGCAATTATTAGTCAATTGTGATGCGATTTAAATAAATTGATTGTGCAATTAGCAAGTAGACGTGGTCTACTAATTATTGAAAGTGTCTCGGGATTTTTCTGGACCCTTAGTGGGCTCCAATTAGGCTTTTCGGGCCTAAGTGGAATTTTTAGCATTTAAATATTAATTTTCGGAATTAAATTAAATAATTATTTATTTTCCGAAAAATCAACTGGGATGGCCTGGAACCGGAAAATTATGTTGATGACCGTGGTGAAGTCCGTTTATTTAATCGGATTTTATTTTAAGCTAAATTGAATTTTTAATATTAATTAATTTTCGAAATTAATTAAATAATTATTTATTTCCTGAAAATTCAATTGGGATGGCCTGTGACCGGAAAATTATGCTGATGATCGTGGTGAAGTTCGTTTATTGAATTGGGCCTTATTTTGAGCTAAACGGAATTTGTAATAATTAATAATTAATTTTCGAAATTAATTAATTAATTATTTATTTTTCAGAAATTAAGATTTTGATGGCCGACGACAGAAATCTCGTGCTGATTGTCGTGGCGCAATTCGTTTAATTATTTGAGTTTTCAATTGTGCCAAATTGATTTAATTGTGGATATTTAGGATATGTTCCTAAATTGATTATTTGGGTAAATTGAGTACGAATTAAGGTTGTGGATAATTACTTTAGAAATGGGATGAATCATCATGGAAGGCACGGGGCCTGATGATTAGATATATCACCTCAGAGAATGCACATGGCTCGGTGACGAAGTATGTCACCTTGGAGAATGCATGTGGCTCGGTGATTAAGTTTGGCATCTAAAAGGACACGTGGGCTCGGTAATTTGATGCATTACCTCGAAGAATGCACGTGGTCCCAATGAGTACATTTGGCATCTAAAAGGACACGTGGGCTTGGTAATTTGATGCATTACCTCGGAGAATGCACGTGGTCCCAATGAGTACATTTGGCATCTAAAAGGACATGTGGGCTCGGTAATTTGATGCATTACCTCGAAGAATGCACGTGGTCCCAATGAGTACATTTGGCATCCTGAAGAGACACGTGGGCTCGGTGACTTGATGCATCGCTTCGGAGAATGCACGTGGGCTCGCTGATTCAAAATGGCATTTTAAAGGGCACGTGGGCTCGGTAAATTAATGCATTACCTCGGAGAATGCACGTGGCTCGGTAATTGGTTTTGTCAATTGAGACTGTGTAGTAATAGCTTGAATGACCGGGAAAGGGTCAGTCTGATACGTAATCGACTAGGTCGATTGATCATTGATTTGATTTGATGTCGTGGATTGATTGATTGATTAGAAATGACCGTGAGTGGTCTTGTTGGCTGGTAATCGACTAGGTCGATTTGATTGATGCTTCGATCCATGATATGATTGCTTGGGTGCCTATTATGAATTGTACTGACTTGCAGGTGGGATATGAGGCCAAGGTACGTCTTCTGCCCTATGCGTGTATAGGCAGCCTATAATATAATAGTTTACTAATTGGGCTTAGTGGGGTAGAACTCGCCGAGACGTAGTCTCATCCCGTTTGGGGAAAAACATTTCAGGACCCCGAGGAGGAGCGAGGAGGAGTCTAAGAAGGAGAACTCGGAGGTGAAACTTAAATAGAAGGGTTTTTGGAAGAAGAAGATAATCCCTGAGAGGGGCCTTGAGTATGGCCTGGATGGGCTAAGAGTCTATCTTCTTTTGAGAATTTCTTTTGAAGTGAATAGTTATGAATTGGTTTGTATTTCATATAAAAGTTTGGTTATAAATTTCAATATGAAAAATATGGCCCTGCTTTTCTATCCCATTGTTTTATTGTCTGGGGATTTTAAATGCTTTCGCATGTGCTTAAAAATGAAAGGGTCGGCGATACATTGTCCTGGGATATCGCATTATAAAATCGACCAAGTGAGAAGGATGTGTGCGTGCCCGAGGATCGGGGCGTGACAACCCAGGAAGTCCTAATCCATTCTGGCATAATTGTCTCGGGTACTTGCGCATACTGTAATGCTACTCCGGACTCTATTGATCACTTGTTCTTCAACCGTCGTATCTTGGCCATGCTTGTTTATTTTTGGGCAAAAAGATGCAATTTATCTTGGAAATCGAGGCCATGGATGGATAACCTTGCTTGGGCGATCAGGTTGCTCTCCGGTAAGGATTTCTACCATCGGATTGCGCGGTTCTCTTTCGGTGGCCTTTGTTATTTGATTTGGAAGAAAATGAATGATATTATTGTCCAAGGGGAAGCACTGTTTGTCCCTGCCTTGAAGAACCACCTTATGAAAATAGTTAAAGATAAAGCGACTACATTCACAAGTGTTCTAGACACACCGAGAAATAGGTGTCTCCAAAGAAGCTGGGATCTTGATCCCTCCATCTTTACAGATCGTCTCGAGCGTTAGTCTCCCTGCTTCTTCTCTCATTCTGCTACAAGCTTCATCATCACTCCGTTTCTTCGTTTTTCAAATGTTTGGCGGAGGTCTGGTGGTTGTACTTGTTTTTGTGTTGTAACTGTGGTTCTTCTCCTTTTGGTCTACTTGCCTTTGGCTTTTGTCATGGCTCCCTTCCACTCTTCGGTCTTCCTTAGATTGTAAGCCTTTGGCACTATCTTTTGTATTTTGTCCAAAGCTATATTATTCTTTACCTTTACCAAAAAAAAAAAGTTCTCGAGTCTCTGTTCCATTCTATCTCCTCAAGTTTTTTGATGGGGTGGAATTGGATTGCCAATTATGAGTTCTCCCCATGGGATAGAATTTGGGTTGGCTGGAACTCGGAATTTGTTAGCTTTGAAGTCTCTTCTTTAAATGATCAAGTTGTCCATGGGCAACTCAAGTTTATTCTGTCAGGTTTGACTTGTTGTGTTTCGGTTATTTATGGATAGCATACTTTTATTCGTCGTCGGCCTCTTTGGGAGGACCTTGTTCAGAACTCGGCCTAGCTAGTTTCTGGTGATTTTAATGCCATCAAAGACCTATTTGACCGGGTTGGGGGTTCTATAGCTTGGATCCCCTATTTCAATGAATTCAGTCATTGTTTGGCCCAAACGGAGTTGGAAGATCTAAGGTATATTGGTCTACATTTTACTTGGTCCACTTCCTTTGGTGCTGGTAGAAAAATGAGGAAGATTGATCGGGTCTTGGTGAATGCCAAGTGGAGTGTTGATTTCTCCTTCTATGAAACTTCCTTTCTCAATCCGGGTATATCTGATCATACTCCCATGGTGGTCAAAGTTCTCAACCCGGTTTTTAGGAGGAAGCCTTTCAAGTTCTTTGAAATCTAGATGAAACACCTGGATTTTCCATCTATTGTTTAGCATGTTTGGAGAGTCTGGTGGAAGGGGTGCCCATGTTTAAGCTTGTCTACAAGTTGAAAGCCTTGAAAGGCCACCTTAAGTGGCTCAATAGAGAAGCGTTCTCTGACATCTCAATGAGGACTACTGAAGCTAGGGATGGTCTTCGTATTACTCAGATTGGTCTCCAACAAGACCTAGGCAACACTTTTCTTACTGAACTGGAGAGGTCCCAGTGTCAGCTATTTATGGACTTGCGTACTCATGAAGAATCTTTCTTCAAACAAAAATCAAGAGTGAGATGGCTTCAGGAAGGTGACCAGAATACTAAGTTTTTTCATCACTCAGTTAATAGAAGACAGCTCAGAAACACGATGCTCTCAGTCAAGGATCTCTCGGGTTCCTTGGTCACGGATCTTGCTTTGGTGCCCCTTGTTTTCGTCTCCTTCTTTAGAGACCTTATGACGCCTAACCTCTCTCGCCCCATTTTTGGACTCTGAGATCCGTGGTACTCTTTTCTCCCTTGCTCATGGTAAAGCTCCTAGGCCAAATGGTTTTACAGTTGAGTTATATAAGAGTAACTGGGACATAGTGGGGCCTATGGTTTTAGAGGCGATGAAGGATTTCTTTTCCTCAGGTCGTCTGCTTAGAGAGGTAAACAACACGATTCTAGCCTTGGTGCCTAAGGTTCCTAACGCTTGTGTTGTTTTTTATTTTAGGCCCATAGCTTGTTGTAATATCATATACAAAGCTATTACTAAGATTTTGGCAAATCGACTAGCTTCTGTTCTGAATGACTTGATTAGCCCTTCCCAGAATGCCTTTGTTAAGGATAGAAGGATTTGGGATAACATTCTCTTAGCCTACGAGTTGTTTGCAAGATTCTACCTTGACCCTTATTTGCTTAAGTGTGCAATTAAGGTGGATTTTCAAAAGGCTTATGATACTGTAGACTTGAATTTTCTTGAGCTTACCCTTTCAGCTTTTGGGTTCCCTGAGTGGTTGATCACATGCGTCATGGTTTGTATATGCACCCCGAAGTATTCTATCTCGATCAATGGCGAGTTACATGGCTTTTTCTCAAGTGGGCGGGGTCTCCAGCAGAGGGACCCAATATCTCCCTATCTTTTTACCCTGGTGATGAAGGTCTTTTCTTGTATTATGAGCTCTCGCACGGCTCGTAGGGATTTCAAGTTTTTTTGGAGGTGCAAAGTTGTGAAACTTTCTCATCTCTTTTTCGCCGATGATGTCTTTCTTTTTTGTCAAGCAAATTGGGCTTCGATGTCTCTCCTTAAAAGAGGACTTGACATCTTCTCCTCTTAGAATAGATTGTTGCCAAACAAGAACAAAAGCGAGGTTTTTCTTACAAGAAAGCCTTCTCCCTTGCGAATGAATATTCTCTTAGCCCTTGGCTTCCAGGAAGGGAAGCTTCCGATGAGATATCTGGGGGTGCCTATTATTTCCAAGAGGCTTCGTAAAGCGGATTGCATCGCTCTTGTTGATTGAATCACAGCCAGGGTCCAGTCTTGAGCTCAGCCGTTTCTTTCCTTTGTTGGAAAACTCCAGTTGATCAAGTGAGTCCTTCATTCTATACAAGCCTTCTAGGGCAGTGTGTTTACCCTTCCTTATTCGGTGTTAGGCCGTATAGAATGTATTTTGAGGCAGTTCCTCTAGAAGGGCCTTACCCTTGGTCGGGACAAGGCTAAAGTTTCATGGGAGGATGTTTGTGTTCCTAAAGAGGAGGGTGGTTTGGGTATTCGAAGGTTGCGAGATTGCAATAAATCGGCCACGCTTAAGTATATCTGGATTTTGTTTATGGATAAAGAGTCCCTATGGTGTCAGTGGATTTACACCAATTTCTAAAAAAAAAAAAAAAAAGAATTGGGTTTCTACCATACCTACTGTGTGTTCTTGGGCATGGAGGAAAATCATGCAACTGATGAGGGACTTTAGGTTATCCTTTTGCTAGAAAGTGGGTGATGGTCAGTCAGTATCACTATGGTTTGACAACTGGCACTAGGAAGGCCCGTTGAGCCTTTTATTCCGATTTCTCTCATTGATAGCTCAAGCCTCTCCAAGCACGCGATGGTGGCGGATCTCCTTTCTCCAGCGGGTTGAGTCTTCAAGATGCTTCTGGAGTGTTAGGAGTTCTCTTTTCTAGTTCTCTCTCGGTCGCCTGACCGATTCTCTTGGCAAGGTTCTTCCTTCTCGGTGGCCTTAGCCTAGGATACCATAATAAGCAAGAGGAACTGAGTCCCCTGGGCTCAGTTTATCTGAAACAATGCCATTGCACTCAGATTTCAATTCAACCTCCGGTTGATTACCAAGAATTGCCTACCTACTCAAGTTTTCCTCTTATCTTATGGAAGAATTGATTATGACTTATACGCCTTCTACAATGTCACGCTAGACTCTATCGACAATCTTCTCTTTGGTTGTCCTATCTCGGCGACTCTTGCATTTTTCTAGGCCAGTAGATGTAATCTTCCTTGGGGTAATAGGTCTTGGGCAGAGAACCTCCTTTGGGCCTTGAAATTCCTATCTAGTAAGGACTTTTTCCACTCCATTGCTCGATTTTCTTTTGGGGCCTTGTGCCATTTAATGTGGAAGAAAACTCAAATAGTATAATTTTTTGAGGAGAAGCGTTTGTGGTTTCGGCTTTGAAGAATCATCTTATCAAAGTCGTTAAGGACGAAGTGCTGACCTTCAATGAGGTGCCACACTAGCCTTGGTCCAGCCTCTTTAGTGGTGATGTCTCCAACTCTCTAAGGTGCTTCTTTGTTTCTGTCAGGGATCGGCTGCTGGTTCCTGTTCCAGCCATTGCTTTTCTTCTCGCCTTGCTGCTGCGTGTTGCCGCTCCTTGTTGACGGCTCTTTTGTGCCCTGGTGGCGTTTTCTATTTTGTTTTTGCTGGTTGTTTCAGCTGTTTTCATTTGTTTTTTTTTTTGCTGTTTTTCTTTTTTCTAGTTCTTTTACTTCGGCTCCCTTCCACTCATTCTGCCTCTTTGTATTATGAGTAAAAGTACTTGGCGTCAGATCTTTTGTATAGTTGGCTAAAGCTCAATATATTCTTACCTTTACCCAAAAGAAGATGTAAGACTTTTAGTGAACACATGACGACTTTTGAGTCATATGTCCTTGTAGACGTAAAACATCATTTTATGCAGCAAGGAAATCAAATCGGTTCTTGGAAAGGAATAAAGGAAACTCCATTAATTTCGTAACGTGGGTGGACAACACCCGATTTGCGGCAAGAAATATGCCTCAAATAACCTCTGCATCAATGACCTTTTGACTTTTCTATACCTCTTTCTTTCACAAAAAAAAAAAAAAAAAAGAACAAAGAAGATTGAGAGACTGCAGTCTCCTCAATCTCTTCTTATTTCACATTAACAGGCGAAGACTACATTAATTCTGAATTAATCATGAGCGCTAATTGGCCTGAACCCCACAGTAGGTCTTGATGAGGCTCTCGGCCTTGATGCGGTTGTCACTAGAGTCGTAGTAGCAAAGGAAATCGATGTGATTGAAAGGCTTGTATTGCCGTGGGTGTGCTTTGTCGATGAACTCCTCGGGGGTCTCGATCATCCCCGAGATGTACGAGAATGTCCCGAGAGAGTATCTCACTTGACTCTCTTCTCTAACCGCCACTCGGTGGTAACAAGCTTTGATCCTCCCATTGCTCCATGCCTGATCAAGAATGGACCACACAAAATTAGAAATGATTTTAACTTACTTTTGCAAACTAGTGCTAAGAAGAATTTTCACGAGCAAATAAGTGACTCACCACACATGCATCACCGGCCATGACCATGAAAGTCAAAGCCGAGGGCTCGAAAGTGAACCACTCCCCGTCTTTGGTCCTCACTTCCAAGCCCCTAATGCTGTTCTGGTGCAAGTAGGACAAAAAGCTCTTGTCTGTATGAGCGATCGGGTTCACGTTAGCGTCAAGGTCTGCTGGTCTTTTGTACTTCAAGAATCGTAGGAGGTACGTGCAGGATTCGATGTAAGGGTCAAAGCATTTTTCGACACCGTAACTCTCGCAGACCATCCTGAATACTACTTTCTCTATCTCAGCTATGAATTTGCTATAGTCATGAACAGTTTTGCTGCAGCCAGAGAAAAACGGAGAAGTTAAACTGGAGTAGTCAAACTTAGCGCACCAATTTTTTTTTTTTTTTAATGTTTTTCTCGATGCCCTCGATAAGCTAAAAGCCTGCTGGAGAGCCCAACTCTGGTCATATTTTGTAAACCAAACGCGTTTGTTATGCGAGGCAATAATTTTTATTAGGTTTACTACCAAAGCATATAAAAGTTAACATATATATACTGAATAACTCGTTTTCTGCATCTCGAATGATTTTGTCTATATGATCAAGCTACGACTTAAGTTTATCATACCACTGTAATTTCTCTACGGAGACAAAATGAAGGTGCTCCGTTCATCAAAACATTAGATTAATATGAAGCATATTGATATAAGGTTACAAGAAATTGATTAAAAGTGATGTTGCAGATGGTAAATGAGCATTCGAGACCTCTTTTATCGAAGTCTCTTATACCTTTAGTATCATACATAAAGGGAGAAAGATCAGTACCAGAAGTGGTCATTTCCAGAGGGCCACATGATAGAGGTGAACTTTTCACACTCTTCAAGCTTCTCAGCACCGTCGATGTTCATGCCCTCAAGGAGAGGAGTCCCGGGGACTTTGGCGATGTAGCCATGGGAAGGCTTGAAGTTGGTGTTCTTGATCTTGGTTTCATGGGGGAGGTCGAAGAGATCCTCGGCGACACTAAAGACAGTGTCATGAAGGCCAAGAGGGACGTTGGGGTGATCAACGATGAAGCACCCGTGATCCTCAAGAGCCTGCACGATCACTTTGCAAGCTTTCTCCCATGAACTTGTCCCCGGTTTCGTGCATTCCTCGGAGAACACTATCACTGGGATTTGGGAAACCATTTTGTTCTAACTATCTCTCTCAGCTCTGTACCGCTCAGACCACACACACCAAGAGCAAAACTCTGTTTTAAGCTACTCACTCAAGCGGGTGCTCTTTGCTTGATGAATTGCCACAGCGCGTTT
Organism: Eucalyptus victrix; assembly: GCA_016097545.1. Classification (NCBI taxonomy): domain Eukaryota; kingdom Viridiplantae; phylum Streptophyta; class Magnoliopsida; order Myrtales; family Myrtaceae; genus Eucalyptus; species Eucalyptus victrix. The sequence goes on from CM027844.1 coordinate 34,667,968, forward strand.
GAGCCTTTTAAAGGCAACTGAGAGATATTTTAATGTTCTTTTTGTCCTACCTGAGGGGCGGCCAAAAACCACCAAAAAAAAAAAAAGGCAAAAAAAAAAAAAAAAAAAAAAGGCCGTCCACGTCGTGAGCGAAATATTCACATAGCGATTTCAATATAAGAGGTCGCATCGCCGTACACCATCTTGCGACTAATTCTCAACTTCGACTCACAATAGTCTTGAAGGTCACGCTCATTCCGCTATCTGTCACTTTTACGAGGTGGCTTAACTACGACATCCATGACGAGACGTCTAACCAAAAAGTTTTAGATGCACAAGCAGCCACGTTAGAACCTTAAAAAAGTAAGGGGGTTTTCGATAAAGAAACTTAAAAGAGACGTCGATGTGGGCTTCTTCGAATGGCCGCCTTCGTCTCATTTGTTCCGTCGTGCTGATCACTGGACGAGTTTGAACGAGTCAGAACCCAAACGTGGTCCAAATCGCGAGACAGACAGACAGATGGAGAGAGAGAGAGAGAGTGAACGTAGCATCCCCGTTACCACAGCTTCGAGTGCGCTTCGGGAAGTACTAAAAAAGGGTTTGCACGTAGGCCTGCCAAGCGCCAATGCTTGTTGCTGGGAGAGTATCCATGTGATGGAAAGGTCGTGACACTCTCGGCACTGCATAAGGTCACTGAGATCTTTTTCTCCATATGGATGCGAAAATGAATTGGAGTTGGTTGAAATATAAAAAGGAGCCAAAATAGGTGCGACCCATGTGGATGTGCCGGGGAATCTTGCCAACAATGGTGATTTGATGAGCCAATTTGTCTTGGCACAGCTCTAGCTAACGTTGATGGTTGAGTAATCAAAATCCCAACTCAGATTTTAGGCTCCAAATGACTATTCGTAGCAATGGTGGCGTGAAATGGATGGTCTTACATGTAGGGTAAAGCATTTAAGTTATCTACTCATTGGCCATTCAGTTATTACATGCGCATTCCAGTCATAAATTTCTACGTTCAATCATTACCAAAATTGAAATGATGTGTATGTGCTAACTGAAGAAATTCATAAGTGGATTCCCATTTCTTGATTTTATTAATGCCTCGTTTGGATTCATCAATGAGGAATCGATAAATGAATTCCCCTTTCATTGGATAAAATTAGACTATGTTCTTATCAGGTGGATGATAATCTTTAAGGTCTTTTGATAAAGTACATCTTGGCCTTTGAACATTCAATGGTTAAGATGTAGTCACCTTTTTAATTTTTAATCTTTCTTCCTTTTGGGTTTTTTTTCCCCATCGATCAGCCCCTTTGTTGCTTGCCTGTTACCGGGCCACCGCCAGTCGGTCGCTGCCATGAGCCTTCGCAATCGCGCCTCCATATATCCGAAGGACGTCAACCGCTCCCTTGCTCAAATTGTCAATTATGCGTCCCTCACTCTCTCCCTTTCTTGCAGCTCGCAACCCATGATGAAACGTCTGACCAAAAAGTTTTAGATGCACAAGCAAATATTATTAACGGTAAATGAAATTACCTCATTCAAAAGTTGTCATGAGTACTTTTTTTTTTTAAATGGAAGGTACAAAAATTTTTTTTAAAAAAATTAACGTCTAAAGTTTATAATGCCAATTTTATCACTAAGCAAAATATAAAATAATTTTCTAGGAGGTTGCGAGTAGTAGCATCCAAACGCTTCGCTATGTCAACATTATTAGATATATCAGCAAATTAATTACCTTTCCATCTCAGCAAATTGATTACCTTCCTGAAAAATCCGATAAATTTTGAACTCAAAATAGGAGTTCAATAGCCTCATGATACTCTTAAGTAGTGTTGAATTAGTGTCATTCGTAACTCTTTTGAAGTTAACAAGTAAAATGATAATTTTGGAGTCTATCTCAATGATGAGTACTTTAGATCTATAGATTGAAATCATCGGCCAATCAATCAATCAAGCAGCTTATGGGTCCCAATGATGGGGAACTTTCATTCAAACAAGCAGCCCCGATGGTTAAACTCAAACCTCATGAGGTCAAACCTAAACGTCTCTTAGAGGAACAAAAAAGCCCATACATAGGCCCGCTTGGCCACCGGCAAGACTCACCTAGCCCCGTTGAGGCTCGGTTTCGCCAAATCATGAGGCTCGCCTAGCCTTGTCGGTGGCCAAGTGAGCCTCATCGGGGCTAGGCGAGGCCCGCCTCGCCGGTGACTAGGCTTGCCTCCGGCGAGTTTGTCGGACCGGTTGCTGGCAACCGATGGCGGTGGGCAACGAACAACGAATGACGGCAGAGGGCAACCATGGCAGTGGATGAAGAAGAAGAAAAGGGAAAAAGAATAAGAGAAAATATGGACTTAATTCTAGAATTGTTTCTGGGAACAAAAATCAATTTTTTTTTATTCTTGATTATGTTATAAATCTACTTCCGAAAATAAAAATAAAAATAGAAATTTGTTCCTGTAAAAAAAAATTTTACCAAACACGATTTTATTCCAAAATTACACGCGAGAACAAAAGAATAGAATTAAGATTGTTTGACCGGTTACCAAATAGGCCCTTAGTCATATATGGAAACCAACCTCCTTAGGATGTTGAAGTACCTATCAAAAGATTGTCAGGCCCACTTTGTTGCATGCGTTTTTTTTATGTTTAGCCCACTACTCTAGGTCACAAAATAAAACAGCGGGTTAGGTCGCTAAAGCCCAATTTTGCAAAGCTCTTCCTCAGTGCTAGGTTTCTAGCCCTCCTCAACCGCCCTCCTTAACCCATTTTGGATGTTGAAGCCCATTTGAATTGTTCCTTTACTTTATCTACTATGCATTTTATGCATTTTCAATTAAAAGAACAAAATGTTTCAAAGTAAAAGATAAATGAAAGTGAGCAAGTAAAGGTAGGTTAGGAACTAGCGAGAGTTGTAAGGTTTGAACAAGAGGGGGCAAGCCACAAGCAAGCAAGGAGATGAGAGAGTCGTGAGTGAGAGAGAGTCATGAAGTGTCTAAGTAAGATTAGAGAGGACTGAAGAAAAAAAACAGAAAGAAAAAAAAATCTAATGTTTTTAAACTCTATGAAATTAGTTCCGAGTAAAGAAGCATCTTGGAAATTGAGAATCGGACCGGTTTCGGCGGAAACCTAAAATTGGACCGATTTTTAAGACGGTCCGGTCTAATTCCAACACAGCATTGGCAAAGTGTGGATTTTGAGCTAAACCTCTCTCTCTCTCTCTCTCTCTCTCTATACTATCGCAGTTTGCTAGAGAAGAAAGGTTGGAGGCGGTCGAGAGGTATGGCGAAGGACCGGGAGAGGAAGAGGCCCAACATCCTCGTCACGGGCACGCCCGGCACGGGGAAGACGACGACGGCCACCGCCCTCGCCGACGCCACCCAGCTCCGCCACGTCGGCATTGGCGACCTGGTCAAGGACAAGGGCTTGCACGACGGCTGGGACGACGAGCTCGAGTGCCACGTCATCAACGAGGACCTGGTGAGAGCAACGGAAACCCTAGAGATTTTTTGCTGCCGCCGTTTCGCTTGCTGCGTGTTGGGTTGCTTGTTTCGGGGTGACGTGCTGGTTATTTTGAGAAGCTCGCGCGGGCGATTGATTTGATTCTCTGCGGAGCTGCTGCGTAGTTCTTAGTTGATTCTGTTTTGACCTGGGTTTATCTGAATTTTCTGTCTTGAATGAAGAAAAACCTGTGGAGGGGGCGTAGAAAGAGGGGGATTTCAGTTTAATTACGGTAGAGATGATATTATGAATTGAGAACCTTCAATTGGAGGATTCGTGAATGTCAATATTTCTTATAGAAGTCAGAAGGACGGTAAATTTTGAATCTTTTCACGGCGATCGGCTGTGTGGCTGTTCAACAGTGAGCTGCGAAGTGTTTCTAGTTTGTGGGTTTCGCCGCACCAGCCAAAACGATCTTTAAGGATTCGTCATTGGTTGTGGAGATACGGTTCTTGATGATGACCCACTAACTCTATAATCGATGAGCCTCCCAGCGCATGGTTTTGTTCAAAAAATTTCGGATGATGGCTGAGCTGAAGTGGTCATGAGTAGCACAATAGGGTTCGGCACTTACAGTGAGAGCCACCAGGATTTTGTCAGCACGGTCGCATTATGCATTGGAACACAATTGCTGTTGTATTTGGTTAAGATGTTCTAGCCCTGTTGTGAATATTGAGAGGAGGATTCAATTTTCAATCAAGTGCAAATGAACTAGTAGTGAAATCTTTTTAAAGTTGCCTGTGTCCTTTATAGAATGTAACTTCTTCATCATATCCTCTCGCTTGCTTGGTCTCTTTGAACATCTTTAGTGATCTACTACAGTAAATGACTTGTCAAAGTTGTAGTCGATATGGGAGGCTCATTCCGTAATATTGATGTTAGGTATGTGATGAGCTCGAGGATGCGATGGAACAAGGTGGGAACGTTGTTGATTACCATGGGTGCGACTTCTTCCCCGAGCGATGGTTTGATCTCGTTGTTGTGCTTCAAACGGAAAACTCTATCCTCTATGATCGCTTGAGTAAGAGGTAATGCTCACTTGATTTACTTTAAGTCTGCTTAATTGATATCTCTGCATAACTTTATCACTTAATGTCTCTCTCATCTGTCAGAGGATACACTGGGTCGAAGCTCTCGAACAATGTAGAATGTGAAATATTCCAAGTACTGTTGGAGGAGGCAAAAGAAAGCTACCCTCAAGACATCGTTTTGGCATTGAAGAGTGACACCGTGGACGACATAGACAGGAATGTGGCTTCCTTGACAGAGTGGGTTAGGCAGTGGCATCCCACATCCTGATGCCAATTTTAAGAAGCTTTCCTCTGTCCTCTGCTTCTGCGTTCTTTTAACTTATGAATTTCAAACGCATTACTTTTTTCTTCCCCTTCAAAATCTCAGTTGACATATCAATTTTGGTGAACCGTGGCCGGTTATGATGACTGTGTTTGAAAGACATGAGACCGGGCCTAATATGGTTCTGTATTGTATTCAGACAGGTGGTTTGTCGGTTGTGAAATTAGGTTGAATGTGAGATCATTTTCTTTCAGCACAGCAATCAGAGTTCTTACAATCTTAGTTGAATTCATGCTGCCATTACCTCAAAAGGGGGAGAAAATCTTATATTTCTTCAGCGTGAGGAATTTTCTTCAGCTGATGCAAGTGAATTGTCACTTTCAATTTTCAGGTCTCACCTTTCAAGCAGAAGGGGCGGAACTTGATAACTAATGCCAGCGCAGCAATTTGCATGGACTAGGAGATGTGATTTGCGTTAGTGGCCTTGAGAATACAAGGGAATTTTAATATAACTACCTAATAGAGCTTAAAATTGCAAAATAGATGACACTATGGCCAACTAACTATACTCTGAGTGAAGTGCACATGCAAGACCTTAACGTTGCTGGAATTAAGGTTTTTAAAGTTTTGCATATGATTTCCCCAAAGATCATGGGTCTAAACTTTGCCTGCTAGTGAAAGAGCTCATATAGAAATATTACGGGGGCTGTATAGATTATTCAACATTTGGCAATGCTCATCGATTTAGCTTGGGCTTGATGAAGTAAATGTGATTTACCCAAATGAATTTCGGATGTAGGGTGAAATATGAAACAGGTCAGATGACATTGCAGAGGATTCGTGCTGTTTGGTAGGGACGCAATTGAACAAAAGAGCGAGAACCCCATCAAGACAAGGATGTGTTTTGGGTTTTTCTCGTCATTGATTTTTTTCTTTCCGAAGGAGAAAGAGTGCGCTTATCTGCAGCCAATAGTAACTGGTTCGCGACAAGATCGAAGGCAGGTTACGCATTACTTTCATAGGACAGGATATGTCATATTCAATCACGTATCATCCTTGAGTCCCCAAATCCGATAAATAAAAGCCTCGGGGTATTTCACTTCCAATCCAATCCTAAGAATTCAAGCACCTGAAGACTACCTAGGACACCATCTTGGTCGAGTTCGCACGGCACCACTTCTAAGCGAAGATCAGACAATTCATGGCGATCATGCCAGAACTTCAACTGGGCCAAATCAATTTTCTGTAACTCAATGTTAATGAGTTTGTAATGTAGTCCCATACATTTTCTAGGAGTTGTATAATAGCACAACAAAAAGAGAAAGGAGCACCAGAGAAGTAAAATTAAAGAGAACCAAGAAGTTCCTCGTCCTCCTTCCCTCGTACTCCCACGACGTGTGACGTGTCTACCCACTCAAATTTTGCCGCTCTTTACATTTGCTTCAGACTCAAATCTCCTCGCAGCCTACTACTCTCACGTTCCCTCTTCTAAGCTGCTCTACTTGGCTTGCTCGACAACCTTTTATCATCACCTTCATTTTTTTCTTCATTGGCCATATCCCTTTGGGCTTCTATACTTCCATTGACTTCTTGTCGTCCTATTTGCACGTCTGATTTTCCATTCGGGGAACTGCTTGGGCTATGATCAAGTTTCCCCATACCATTATCTCGGGTCTCTGGAATAAGGTTAATTTCATTAGTATTAGTAGATAAGTGTCCGGGAGAGGACGGATTACCGGAGCCAGGAGGAGGAAGGAAGACACCAGTTCCAGGAACTGGGGGATGAGGTGGTGGATGGCGTGAAGGAGCCGCCGTCCACCCGGCCGAAGCAGCTGCGATTGGTACTGGGGCTTGGAAAGGTATAGCCGTCACAACAGGCTGTGGCAGTAGGAGGGGCTGCATACCGTTTGGTGCTGGTATTGGTGGATGAATGGGAGGTGGCAACACATTAGCCGTTGCAGTGGATGCAAATTGCTTTGATCCTGCAGGATGAGGAACATTATTGAAAGATCGTTGGGATGACGGGACCCAATGAGAAGGCTGAACTATGGTTGGTGGCGAAAAGCGATTTTCGCCGGGTGTGGGTTTCTTTGGCTGACATTTTGTGAAGGTGATGAGTATTCTTTGTTTGCGAAGGGACGGAATTGCATGCCTAGCAAAATCTGATGATTTTCCTTGCATCACAAGGAGGGACCTACAGTAAATTTTCAGAAGATTCTCAAATTTGTGAGATACCATTAAGCATAATCTTTGTCTAGAGCAAAACGATGAGCAACAAGAACAGACATGATGTGATAAAATAAGAAAACATGAACCATTTAATAACTTCGATGCTAATCAGCCCCTTCCGACCACACATAGGAGCTCAAATGTGATTTATATCCCAACACATTACTACTGCAGCTGGGGAGAGAGAGAGAGAGAGAGAGAGAGAGAGACAGTCAACTGCTTACCCAGGTGCAAGAGACAGCTTGAGAGCGCCTTTGTAATCCCCTGGTTGGTTTGCTGTAATGGCCTTCCCAAAGGTCATGTCACATTCTGTTAAAAACAGAACACAAACTGGACGCCCATACCAATGAGGCCAAGTATGAGGCTGTGAATGGTCAACCTGCATGAAGCAAATATTTTTCATAACGTGACCACTTGTTCAAAAAAAAAAAAAAAAAAAACAGGTAATTACCTCATTAAAGAAATCAATGATGCAAGAGTCTGGCTTCACTGTCATGATCTGCATGCCAACTACACGTTCGATAACATCTTGCAGTAAGGCAGGCATAGTTCTGTCTGCAAAGATTGAACACAGAAGCCAAATGACACATCTTATTTTTTTGGACAAATAAAATCCTCGAGAATTGAATAAGATCTTCAGATAAGTAGATATGCCTCTAGATATTCCGACATTCTCTACTTCAACAGGTGCATCGGCAACTGGCACACCTAGTTGAATCATCTCTCTGCCATGTCCCTTCATGGGTCTCTTCGAGGCTACATACGTATGACCTGCTTCTCATCGAAAAAGAAATTTGCAGTCATAAGGGAGCTTGCTTATACATGTAGTTAGAAATGTGACAAAGAATCTCCAATGACACTTCAAAGAAAACTCTCTGCCTCCTAAAAGTTAAGTCAACAGAAATGACTAAACTTGAAGGAACCCTGATTTCTATTTTCCATATCGCGTGGGAGAAAACAACTGCAATCAATACTTTCACTAAGCCTCTGATTGTTAAACCAGGTAATGCACTGATTACAGAAGGAAGGCAATCATTGGAGAAAAGTGGAAGTGTGAATCTCATTAACGAAACAAGTTCAGAATTTGAGTTTCTATTCCTATTTATATTTTAAAGAAAGATGAAAGCGGAAGTCAATTCCTGGCCCTTCAAGGAAGACATAAATCGACATCCTTCATTTTTAAAGACCTCCCCCCAATGCAAATGACCAAAGCAAATAAAGCACGAGGATTGCTTATTCTACAGTCTCAGAAAACAACCAAATCTGCAGCATTCCTATAGATTAATTTTCCTACTTCAGTACTAACTCAAATAATTTTATTTTTAACGTTAATCAAGAGACCCAACATCCCTCTTCAAGTTTGCAATCAGTTGTTCTTACCATTCCAGGTTCTTTTTTATTTTTATAGGTAATTCGTTTTAACTAAAAAACTTAAATAAATAAATTCTTCAGAGCTCGAAACTATGAAGCTAGATGATGATATTTTATTAATCTGATTATCCATGAGACAAAGTGCTTTTGCAGCAGTATAAAGAAAATACACTCTTTTGGAAAGAGATACTATTTCACCAATTGAATCACAAGTATCTAATATATTCATACCTAATGATTTTACACAAAGTGGCAACGAAAGGTCTAACTTGTACAAATGTTTCCACTTTGAAACAATATTCTTCTCACTAAAGCCAATCCCATTTAGTGGGAAAGCTTGATTTGTTGTTATTGTTGTTGCTCTCACAAATATTAACAAATGTGTCGACAATAATGCTACTGGAAAGTCTCGAAATATCTCAAAGTAATTTCACTTGTTAACTTAGGATTCGGAAGTGCAATTAAAGGGAAGTAAACCGCAAGAAGCTGGATTTTGTTGATAGGTTTCATTGCTGACACATTTTACAATGATATAAATAGAAATGATGAATGACTCTCTTGAGAAACCATTTAAGGGGAAATTTAAAGCAAAAAGAAAACTATAATGCACTTGACTTTTCCTCAAATCAGACAGAAATGCATTGAGAATCCTAAACGCAAACCATCATCATTGTGGTGTGGTGTTTTCTCGTTAACTTTCTTATTATAAAAAATGAAGGATTTTATTGAAAAGAAAATGGTAGTACATTAGAAATATACAAAGGAAGAGAGAGAAAGAAAATAGTCAACAACTCAAACATAGAGTAAGCACAGCCATAGCAAGATGACTAGAAACAAAATGAAGAATACAAGGCAGTAGCAACAGAAGCTTCATTTGCCTCACACAATCTTTTGTTAGGTACTCCAATCCTACTCTAGCAACAAATATTAACTGGATAAAATCCACAGTAGAAATAACTTCCGTAGCAAGATAACCTCGTTGAGAGTTGATAGTCCCACACATAAGTAGTTCGACTAACTTAGTTGCCATAATTAAATACTCTAATAGAAAAATCATTTAGTTTTACTGCTCACAACCGTAGAGAATGTTATAATGAGATGTCAAACAACGTCCTCCAATAGGTTTGGTATATGCAAAAGGAGCATCATAGGAAAAAACACTAGTTCAGATTTTAAGAATGGAAATAGCACTCTATTCTAAGAGATAATAATGACAACACACAGGTGCTTGTACAATTGAATGATGCTAAATTTTCATATAAACTTGCCTTGATATTGTCCTTTTCTTCCTGCCGCCCTTAAATCATTTGCCAATGAAACAAGTTTCTTGACTTCTTTGTCATCCAACAGTGATTCATATAACTTGAGTCCATCAACCACATTGACCTACACATTAAAAGTATCGGAAATTACAAGTAGTTGGAATGAATATAACATTTTCCTTGTAAAACCCTTCATGCTGGAAAAGAAAGGTTAATGAAATAACAATTGAGGACTAAACAGAGAGTTACCGTCCGTCCTTCAAACAACTCATTCGCGGAAAAAGTTTTAGGAACAGCATCAACACCCTGCTTCATGTTCAAGTTTTTGTCTGGAAGAACATCAAAGAACAAGTATAATATAAAGAATTAGTTTTATATAAAATATGAAAGTCTGAACCATTATTATGGATCTCATTGGACGTTGGGGGGGAGAATCAGTCAGAAAGACTTACACAGGACAAGAAGTAGAGAAGGATGTGGAAGAAGAAGATGCTAAGTGACATTAGACAAGTCATGATAAGAGACATCAATCAGCATAATACATTTATCCTAAGTAACAATTCTAACTAAAGCCCAGAGTATGCCTAAAGAAATCATAGTTTTGCCCTATTTCAAGTGCAATCTATCCCCCAACCCCTCAAACTAACAAGTAAATATATCATAATCAATATTAACAAGAGGACTACCTCTAGAGGGTGTTGTAGAACTATGACTTGTCATCTCAGCTTCAGATTTAGCATCGTCACATGCAACTATCACTGTACTACCTGAATCTTTCAAGCTAATATTAGCAAAAGATTTTGTTACAGGACCTGCCCAGGAAATGAAAGACAGGGCACTGTCACCAGAATGTTCTCCCAGGTTATGTAATGATTAGTGATCCAATCACTGAGGTAACAAATTCAACATGGAAGACAAAGAGCAAGTAGTCACAGTGACAAAGACGGACGAACGATGCCAGGAGAAGAACTGGATTACAGTAAGGTGAGAGACCAATTCCATACAAGTGAAGGAAGAAAATGAGGATCAATCAGACCTCTAAGTGTCTCCATTTAAAAAGAGTGGCATGTAGAATTTCTGGTATCATATATGGTCACAACCAGAAAAAGTACATCGTTTAATGTGCGTATATGCATCAACATAAAGACTAAACTCCCATGGGAGAATGAAGAAACTTTTCCTCGATTCCACCCTCTTCATTTTTCCTTGCCTCAAAGGAAGCCTCTCTGGAAAATTTTAACTTGAACCATGTTCCAGATTCCATTTTAATGAGATATAGCAGCTTGCATTAAAACAAAGAGAATGCAAAGCAAGTTGCAGATTCATCCATTTCCAGCAGTAGCCTATGTGCTGGGTGGGTCAAATAAACTTGCATTATTACTTAAGGCAAAAGCTGCACCTCATCATTCATCAAGGCAAGTACTTTAAGTGCCTTCATGACACACCAGCATACCATGTAATAAACTGAAGTGCCCTTTTCATGCCACAGTTTTACCACTTAGTATTATGACGTGGTACCACTTACCCAATCAAGTGATCTCTTTTCCAGTGTAAGTTAAAAGAATACAACAAATTAGAACACTTCGTTAGCATGTGATAACAATTTGACATTTCACACAGTATAAAACACAATGGAGCAGGAAGCTGGGCAAATCAGGCTGAACAGTTCTGTTGGTACTATTTAAAAAGTGCAGTATGAATAAATATAAGTATAAAGCATAGGCATGACAAACACTGAAAGAAAAATAAAGTTAAAAACCATGAAAGGCCGCATACAGTTAGTATGCATTTATTCAAGCAATGAAGCTAAATGAGAGCGCTAGACATTAAAAGTAATGTTGCCATCCAGCACCCGAAATATTGAAACCACAAAAACTTGAAAAGCACATTCAGCATTCAAGACCTAGGACATCGATCTACCATACAAAATTGACAAGGACTCATAATACTTCCATTATCTAGAATGAGAACGCCAAGCAGATATGCACACTCATGAATTAAAGAAAAGATGTGTGCCTACAACAACTGCAGGTTAGATAGGTTCAACCTACCAAGAAAGGAGCTTTCCTACAATTTTGAATGACAACCAAGCAAGGAAATGTTCTAAAGGCAAAAGAAATCCCTCACACTAGAAATCAGCTCCTTCAACATCAAAACAATGCAACCAAATCAACTGACATGACTACTCCATCCAGTATGCTCAATGTAAGCTGTTAATGGAAATGAGAAAAAAAGGTACATGATAAAGCAGTCGTTTTACCAAATCACTATCAATAATGCACTTGCCAAAACAGATCTGAAGGCCCAACTCTCCTAATTTCATGATCAATAAAGAAGCTCGCATGCTTCCTAGGAGGCAACACGGCATCTCCCCATGAATGGATTATCAAATGAGAGTTCTTTAAACCAATGCAATGTACGGAAATCAAACCTCACAAGATCAATAGAAAAATTTAAAGCACGCTACACCAAATTAATCACCTGCGTTACCTTTCTCTTCCTCCACATTTGCCATGGCCGCATCGACAGGCTTGACAACATCCTTCCTCTCTTCGCATTTCTCATTCCCTTTCTCGCCCTTCTCTGCGGCGTTGGCCCCCGAATCGCTAACGCTAGTCTCTACGCCGGAATTGTGGCCTTCTCGGATACTCTCGCTCCTCGGCCCCGGCCTATACCCAGTGCCGGATCTCCTATAATCCTTGCCACCTACTTTGACTGGATCGAAATGCCTGTGCTGATGATGCTGCTGGTGCTGCTGGTGCTGCTGCTGCAGATGCTGCCGCCGCCATGCGGCCTGCTTCAACGTCTGCATGACCTCCGTGACGGGGAAGTACTGCTGCATATAGAGCACGGTGTTCCAGTTGCACCGCCGCTGCTGGATGCAGCCGAACACGGCGTCGTACTCGCCGGGCTCGCTGCTGATCGCGCGCAGGTGTTGGCAGAGCCCGTCGATGATCGCGTTGGCGGCCGCGAACTCCCCGCGCAGCCACGAGATGAACCCGTCGCGCTCGTCCACGTACCACTGCTGCTGCTGCTGCGGCGGGGGCGGCCGGTGGCCGTACTGGTGGAGGTGGCCGAAGACGTCCCCCGACGCGGCGGCGGCGGTGGCGCCGCCTTGAATCTTGTCCTTGACGTCCGGCGCGGCCACATTCCCCGACGGCATTGCCATGGGAAGAATATATTCCCTGCGCGGGCGGGCGGGCGAGGCGGCGGCTGGCGGCTGGCGGCCCAGATCTGGGCGGAGGCTCCACGCGGATCGGCGGGGGGCACGCGGAATTCGGGCGGATCGCGTGGGGATTAGGCGGTGGGCATGGCGGGATCGGGGCGGGGGATCGACCGGGCCGGACCGAGTTCGAGCTCGCGGGTCGGGCGAGGAACGGCCGGGGGGGGGGGGGAGGTCGGAGGGAGCCTCTTTTTTTTTTTTTTTTTTTTTTTTTTTTTTTTTTTTGTTTGGCGTTCCTCTCTTTCTTTTCTTTCTTTCTTTCTCTGCCTCGCCTTTTCCTTTGCTGGTTCGTTTGTTTTTGTCTGGTTAGGACTGGGGGGCTCTCGGTGGGGTTTTTTGAGTGATCCGATGGGGACTACACCTGGAGTGAAGAAAACGATTCTCGAAATGGAGGGGATTAAAACGGGGGAAAGTTAAGAGAGAGAAAGATGGGGGAGAGGTGCGTGCCGTCGCGGCGATCTAGAGAGAGAAAGGAGTGGGGAGAGAGAGAGAGAGTGGGGAGGGGTCTAAAGAGGCTATAGTGAAAGATGGTAGGGAAGCGGTCCATGGTTTCGGCTATCCTAAGGAAAAAATTAGAAAGTCGTGGGCTTTTTTGCGTGCTGTCTTGCCTTCCTCTTCCTCCTCTTCTTCTTCTTCCTCCCTTCCATTGTCTTGGGTTTGAATCTTGGCCGACTTCTGCTGCGGCGATTGCCTTGTCTCGAGGGTTGAATCTCGGCCGAGTTCTCTGCTGACCACCCGGAGAGTTAACCAGATCGAGATCCCTAGTTGGGTTCGATCTAGCAGTTCAAACCATATCATATACAACCGCATTTCAACCATTTACATACTCCAAACAAAAATAAGTAATCTTACAACAAGATTGCCTAATTCTTAAAACTTGAAACTTAAAATCTAGTATATCCTAAGAATTTGGAACTTACTCTATTGTGGTTTTTGGGTCTTCCAGAGTCTATCCAAATTTCATATATACTCAATCAAACAATTACAACGAATCATCACATCTAATTACAACTCATATTTTTGCACACAAAAAATAGGAAATATTAATAAAATAAAAGTTTCAATCATGGATATCGTCGGAAATAAAAAATTCAAACTAGTAGTCTTAAATTACATACTCATTATGATAGGGAAACAATCCATGGTTTTGGCTATCCTAAGGAAAAAAAAAGTCTACAGGCTTTCTTGTGTGCTGTCTTGCCTTCCTCTTCTTCTTCTTCCTCCCTTCCCTTTTCTTGGGTTTGAATCTTAACCGAGTTCTGCTGCGGCGATTGCCTTGTCTTGGGGGTTAAGTCTCGGCCAAGTTCTTTGAGTCGACCACCCGAGGAGTTAACCAGATCGAGATCCCTAGTTCAGTTCCGATCTGGCAATTCAAACCATATCATATACGACCGTATTTCGATCATTTACATGCTCTAAGCAAGGATGAGTAGTCCTACAATAGGTGTTTAATTCTTAGAACTTGGAACCTAAAACCCGGTGTAACTTACTCTATTATGGGTTTTTGGGTCTCTTCCAAAGTCTATCCAAATTTCATATGCATTATTAATCGAACGATTACAATAAATCATCACATCTAATTACAACTCATATTTTGGCACATGAAAAATAAGAAATATTAATAAAATAAAAGTTTTAATCATGGATATCATTGAAAATGAAAATTCAAACTAATAGTTTTGAATTATATACTCATTATCGGATGCTATGAAATGCTATAGGACTATGTGAAAATATAAAACAAAGAAAACATAAAGATATGTTTGAGATTCTAGATTCCAAATTCATCATTTAACCTTAAACCTACTCATCAAAACAGATTCTCCAATTTTTAGAATCTAAAGTTTATTGTGCATATCCTATAACCTAGAACCCGACCATTTCTCACCAGTTTGGTTCTTAGTTTTTTGATTCTGCTTTAGAATCATGCCCATCTCTAACTCTAAATAATTATCTTTACATGTAGTTTTGGTTTAGAGTTCATCTACCGGGTAAAATTCCGATTTCCCGATCGTTCATCGACGCGACAGCATTACCACTGAATATGACTCCTTTGACAGCTAGATATCTAGGACAAAAATTCTCCCCTTCATAGTTAAAGCAACTTCTAGATTTTCGCGGGAGTAATTTGGGTCATTTTGGGGGCTAATGTAGCCTTTTAAATGAGTCGTTTGTTAGCTTTGACTTTTGGGTCTCTATGACAAGTGAAACATCATTAACTGTGTTTCCAACCGGATGGAACCTTTGATCACAGCCGATAACTTTTGAACTATATTTACGAAAGTGACACGGCGCCTATGAATAAAATCTTTTACGCGGCTCGGCATATTAGTACATAGCATCTGTACTAACCTTTTTCTTGTGTTTTTTCAACTAAATGAGTATGATATGCGGAAAAACAAATTCGTTAGTCTCGAAGGGTTTTGACTAATAATTCATATCTCTAGAAAACCGAAGCTAAATTAGGGAAATGACTTTTTTTTAAAATACAAGATAGTGCTGTTAGGCAGGCGTGCACATGATCTATTGAAATTAATCTTTCCCCAAGTACATAAACAGGAACGATTTTATGAATCAACTCAAAACAATTTCTACGACAAAGCATAAGTAAAAGCATATATACTATGGCCTTGACATCAATTCCAACCCAACAGTTTATAATCTGATCCTACCTTTTTTTCTTTTTGAGGTCAGGAAAATCCTATCTTGTTGATTCGGCTGCATCTATACCAAGATGCTTATATACCTTTCATGTGTTGACACGGGACTTGGGTTAATTGTACGTTGTTACAATTATATTTAAAAGATTCTGGTCTAAGTTGACTAGACCCTACCACGAGTTTAATGACAAACAGTTAGCAACGGCAACTTTAAACGATGCTAGAATCGAATTACTTATCTTAAAAACTGGTACATCGGAATACTTATCAGAGCACAAGCCACCCGGGCGAAGAAGCCAAGACTTAAAAAAATGTCTTGAAAAAGTAATATTCTCGCTTTAGTTAACTTAATTAGTGCTTTAGGGGGCCACCGAGGAGTGCTGTTTGGAGAAAATCATGGAGACGGTTATGGGAATCAAAATATTGTGAATTTTTGTTGATTTTTAAAGAATAATAATCTTTCTAGTTTCTGCATGGAATTCAGTTTTATTAACTCAAATGACCATGATTTGAGCATCTTCACGTAATTAGAAAATTCAAGATAAAATTCAAAAAAAAAAAAAAAAAAAGAACAAGAACAAAGGGAATCAAATAATAGACAAAACTGCCAAATCAATGGTGAATAACCAAAAATTGAATAGACTTTTAAACCCTCTCGAGTCTGCCTCCTTCTCAATTCACCAGCTCCATTAACACCCAATGCAGATGCAACTGGTGCAGCAGCAGCAGCAGCAGCAGCAGCAGCCGCAGCTACAACGGAGTTTATGCAGACAAGGCCTCCGGCTCCGCTCAATCCTCTTGCACTCGCTCTGGATCACCGTGGTCGGTGTCTTCCTCTTTCGCCTTGCCACCGCCAACACTCAGAGCATCGTTTATGTGAAGATATTCGCCGTCTCTGGTGTCGCGTTAGCAACAGTCCCCTGGATGATACAGCTTCTAGTCGCAACAGCTATCATCTTTCTCTATAATGCAGGAGGCCGCAATCTCCTGTGGATCGTGCAATCAGGACTTGAGGAGGAGAAACCATGTGGCAAAGGCTCGACGAGAGGAAGAGTTTTGATTCAGATGCGCAGCGGTACTGAACAGCCAAGGGTTCATTGGCCTCCAAGGTATAAAATTTACGACGGCTCTCGCATGCTGGTGCGAGTTGATGGGAGAGCTGCTGGCCCTCAACTGCAGAGAAACAGAACTGTTTGACCCAAATGGAGTAGTTTCCGTGTTTTCATGCTTGCCATCGAACAGCTAGTCGAAGTGATACGACCAGGGTATGTAGCAAGAAGCGACATTTTGTTAGGCTTAAATCTTTGTGAATAATTAGATGTAGATGATGTTTTTCGAAGCAGACTGTATATTTACTCCTGTCTCTCCAGAAAGAAAGAACTGCACTGCCCCCCTTTTACCGGATTATGCTCATTTCCGAGCAAAGAAAGTCTCACGTAAGATCAGCGTTACACCGTCAACCAGTGTTCATTCCCTGCAATGTATAAACAGGTTAAAGCAAAACACGATTGATCCAAGGATGCTACTCCAACTTAACCTCAATAAATCACAACCGGTAATCCAGCAGGGAGGTTATAGAATACACATATATGTGAGAGGAAATAAACCGAGTCTGCGTGGAGCAACTCAACCAGACAATTATCGATGTTACCTATGTTTCTTTTGCCACAATGGTCCAGAGAAATCGGGGAAGTGATGGTGATATGAATAAATAGAACATCAAAATTTGCACAGAAGTAAACACTGCTTCAGCAGTTCAAATCAGAGGAACTTGAACTACTCGGCCAACTTCAAGAACAAGAGAACAAATTCTAATTTATCTATCAATATCTCCATCTGAACTCAGCAAGAGTGCTATCCTATGACAGCCTAAGACGAGAGTCAAAAGACATGAAATCTGCAATTTCATCTTTCAAAGAAAACCCCGTATATCTTATATGTACATGGTAATTCTCCCTTGTATCGTAAGCTGATCGTCAATCACTCAGTGGTGATGTCAACGAGAAGAATGTCTTCCTGCTCTGCCATCTTCTCATCCCTCTGAGTTAGATCAGCTTCAGGATTATTGGTAAGGGGGCCTTGTGGGGTTCCAAAAAGTGTAGTGAATATCTGTCTGTGGCATTCATCGCAGAAGTATAAATAGGTATAATGACCCTGATATGGGAGCTTATGAACTGCAGCCCCTGGCAGGACGCGGTGCACAAAATCAGTCATTGCTGGTGGAACCACTTTATCATCCATTCCCTAATGAGCAGCAAACAATTGAAAAATATAAGAGGAAAAAAAAGGAAAAAGTCATATAAGAACCATTGCTCCAAAGTACTAATTATAAGAATCAAATGTTGTTATATTCTACAAGTCTGCTTATTTAAATAGTTTTCCCCCTTCCTGCAATCATCAATGACAAATGATGTATGATCCTACCAGTAATCTCTTCAAGAGTATGACAAAATCTCCTTTAAAATTTAACTATTAACCCAGGCATAAGAATCAAGTAAATATAAAGCTACAATAGAGAAAGCAATCACTAGATATTGCCAACAGAACAACCCGAATACATGAACATTGAATGCATTTCTGTAAACTTATTAAGGCCATGAGGACATAATATATTCAAGGTATGCATGACAAACCTGCCATATATGTATTGGCCCAAGATAGCCTGTGTATTCCGGCTCTTTTTCACTGAGTAGAGAAATCAGCCATTTGAGCCAATTCAAAACACCTTTACCTCGACGTTTCTTCTGTAACCTGAGATCTGCCAAGCTAAAACCCCAGTCTGACACCTGTAATGCAGCTTCTTCAACAAAAGGTTTCGCATGCCCCTGCCTAATTGATTCTTCGACATCCCTTTGCCAGAACTCCTCATATAATGGATCTTCTATCAATGCTCTGTCCTAAATAATTTGGCAGAATTCAATTGATAACACCAAATTGTTTGGCATCATGGAACATTGAAATCAGGGAGAGATCATGACTGGACTAACGCCAGCGACTAAGATTATTATGAAAGATAAATAAACAGCTAAAGCTGATGGTATGACAAATTATCAAGTTCTGCATGCAATTCCATTATTCATTCCAGAACTCTATAATCATGTTCCCACCTCATAATTTGAATGGGCTATTGGAAAACCATGGGGCCAAAGTGCAATAGTGGAAAAGTGACAGATTATAGTCAACTCTTTGCCTGTAAAATGACATCCAACCTAAATCCTCACAGATCATCACCACTGAAAAGAATTTATAATAGTTTTCCATCAAAAGTCAGTCTCTTAATCAAATGCTGAATGTTTCTGAGCCATGATGAAGAATTATGTGATTGATGACTATAATCTAGTCACACCCAAAAGCTACCAATCTGTAATAATTGCAATATGGAAATTTAAAGCAGTAATAGAAGTTTCTACTGAGGGAAAACCAAAGAAAATTTGCAAAAAAAAAACAATCAAATGTCAGAACCAAGTGACTTACCCTATTTTCAAGTGATAATGACAGCCACTTATCAATCTGACCATGCCTTCCAGACAAAAAGCTCCGATGATAAAAAAAAGAAAGAAATCTCGGTACTCTTCTTGCTAAAAAGAAAAGGAATTTTCTTCTACGTGTCCACTGGTTCCAGGTTCTATATATCTCCTCCCTGGTCATTAGAGGGTCATATGGATTGACCATGGGGGCAAACATGGCAGCTCCTGCATATCAGGTAAAATGGGAATTGATAGTACTTTTCAGCAAACGCACCAAGGGTAGTCCATCAGTTTTCCTAAAGATCTGCAATCTTCTCAAAACTAGTGCTTATCCAAGAACCCACGTTTTGATAGGAGTTAGAGAGTTGAAAAAGAAAAAGTGGGGAAGACATGACAAAAAGAATGAAGAAGGAAATGATGTACCTGCAACTCTGCCAGGAATGTACCTCAGTGATGCCCACGCATGCATACTTCCACTGGAATATCCCAACACCCAGAACTTGTCATTGACTCCTAAGGCATTTGCTAAAAGAGAAATATCCCATGCTGACGATTCAAGGTTTCTATGCGGATGAGGATCACTCTCACCAAAACCAGGCAGATCATATGTTATTAATCGAATGCCAAACTCCTCCAGTAATGAAGACTTAAGTCCTGGTATACCTATTGAATTCAAATAATCCGAAATCTAAGGGCTACTAAAGAGATTCCAAAATAACTAGAAAAGAATTGAAATGACATGAGTGCAGAAACTGAAGAATCCCACCTGCGAGTCGAGAGGAGAGAAATGGGTGTGGAAATATTATTGTAAACCTAGCTTCATCAGGTGGAATACCATGCTCTTTATAAGCTATGTATCTGCCATCTGGAAGCAATATGCGGCTGGCACTTGGAGGATGTAAGAATACTTTCTTCGCCAAAGGCACAGAAGCTTTAGGTTTTATATATACACTCAATGCTGCAATTTGTTGACCATAAGACTACAATTACCAAAGGAACACTAAAACAGAAAGAAAATGGTACAAGAAAGTAGTCTAATCAGAAATGCTCTCAGAACAGTAAAGTCCATGCCAAAAGAATGTGGGTGAGATCAATTTGCATCATGAAGTCAAACCATACTGAGACTACTATTGCTTTATCATGACACATTTCCAACTCAAATGTTCTCACTGGAGTAAATACAACCCCATCGATAAGTTGGTACTAGCATTTGTAACCTGGTAACTCACTTTAAGCGTCCCTTTGACATAGGTGCAATTCAGTCCACTTTTCCACATAGGAACATTAAATCTTAAAAGCTGAACTTCCAATTAATTTATTGTCTGGTTGCAAACATCCCATTTCCTAACATTCTTAAAATGGAAGAGAAAGTTATGTTCGTCTGATACTCCAATTCACTAATTTCGTTCTTCCAAGAAAAGTGAAATCTTTGCCAGTTGTGCTTTGGGAGTGTGCCATTTGTAATCTTGCCCATGGCATCTATCTCCTCAAAAGTTCAATAAAAAAATAGGTAAAGTACATATGTAGTGTACCTAATTTCATGTTCCTGTATATAAATTCATGACAAAACTCAATGCACGTACAGAAAATGAAGATTGATCCAGCTGCACATCATTCAGTCTCCGGTCACTCGTTTCACCTCTCCACATTGTGATTCTCAAGACTGAATGAATGAAGTAAAGACTGAACAAAGCCAATATCTCAAGAGACCACGCTAGCAACATACACCACTAACAATCAAAAGCCTGGGAGAGCAATGAGAGGAGAGTCAACGCTTGAACAAAAGATTGCCCCATGATTACGACCATTCATTAACTCGGCAAGAGGTTTCGATTGAATGGATCCGAATTCATCAACAACAAAGCCAAAAAGGACTGAATTCACAGCACTGAAAGAAGAGTCAAGCGATCGAATTCTCCAATTTCCCATTCTCAGAAAGATCGAACAATAGTCAAAAACGGTCATAAGGAGTCAACGACACGGATACACAGATGTGACGATGCATTTCTCAATCAAACGATTTCCTCGCTCGAACCAGGAACCCGGAGAGAGAATCACCAACCAACCTGCGACGGCGAAGAGGGAGACGAACAGCACGACCGACCAGACGTGCGTCGGGTCCTTGTCCTCGGGCAAGTACTCGTTCAGGCGCTTCAGCCTCGCGAACGCCCTCCCGCACGGGCCCCGGAGCCTGCCCGCGACATACGAGTCCCTCCCGAGGTACCTGGCGAGGAAGGAGTTCTCGTTGCCGAGGGTCTGCCGCACGATGTCCCGGCAGCCCCTGGCCAGCTCCACGCACATCTCCGCCGCGCCTCTCGCGAACTCCCTCGCGTGGTCCATGGTGCCCCCGACCCCTCCGGCGCTGCCGTCCCGGAACGCGCCGGCGGCCGAACTCATCGCCCCCCTCCCTCTCTCTCTCTCTCTCTCTCTACCCTCCGGTCCTCCCCTCCCCTCCGTCCCCCGACCCAGTTCAGTTCGAAGCAAACCCAGAACCCATCTTGGTCAAAGAGAACGAGGGCAGGGCTGGATCTGCCAATCTGGCAACGGTGGTAGGCGGTGGTTGAGTTGGCCTGGAAAGGCTGGAAAGGAGGAGGAAACGGGCCGAGAAAGGGGGAGGAGTCAAGCAGAGAGGGAGCAGCGTCTTTATGGGGATTGGAAAGGGAGGCGCACCCCGAGAGAGAGAGAGAGTTGAGAGTTGCTATCAATGAGCACTGCTGCGTAACCGCTTCTTCTCCGCCATGAACGCCATTGTCAAAGCTTTCGGGAGAAGGACTTCCTTTATTTTTCTATCGTTTTCCTGGAGCTTTTTCCTTTCCTGGCTTTGGAATTTTTCTTGAGTGGGACGCGTCCTTGATTCTTTGTCGATCCAACCGGCCACTGAATTCCACTGAAAAAGATGTGTAATTAGAAAATCAGATCTTGATTTCTATAATTTCACATACTGAACTTTCATTTTCATGTTTGTGTGTTTTTTTGTTTTTTCAATTGAGCATAGTTCCAAGTTGAAACCGGAAGCTATTTCACATTCTAAAAGTTGGAAATTAATTCCGACAAATAGGTTCTGGATTTCTTAATAATCGAGTAAATTAATACCACTAGATGGAATTCAATTAGACTCTAGAACTGATCTAAAACTTAACGAGATACGTTTCAAATTTCAATTTATGTAAGTAGGTTTCGAATGTCAAATTAAGGAAGCGGCTCAAACGGGTTGATTCCAAGTTTTAAAGTGGAATCTAGACCAATCTTAGAACCGCTCACCTTTAGGCACAACTATAAAGCAATTTTCTCACATGGTACTCAATTAATCTTGAATTTCAATCAAAGTACACCAATTTTGTAAAAAGAAATGAAAAATTCCATAAATTGAATATTTAAAATCAAAAATTTATAACTTAATGCAAATTTCAGTAAATACGAATATATTTTGGACGTATCATTCGAAGCAAAAAAAAAAAAAAACTTAGGGAACACCATTTAATCTGAGCAATTATTTGGTAATGATTAGAGGTGAGAGGTTTTAGATTTAATACATGTTTTACCTAAAACTTGGAATCTACCTATTAAAATAAATTTATCATTTTTTAGAATTTGAAACATACCATGTATAACATAGAACCTATAATCTATCTTGTTTGGGGTCGATTTCAAGATCTACCTAAAATCCATCCATATAATTAATTAAACGATTGCAATAAATCAATATATTTAATGAGCACCACATGTTGCTATAATTTGTTAATTATAACATTGTCTTTAAAAGTTAAGAGTCTCAGTCATAAAATTGAAGTTTAAATTGGTGTTTTTTTATTATATATCTCTCACGAATGGTATGAAATATCATAAGATTGTGCAAAGATATATAAACTAATAAAAACATTAAAACTTGTTATAGATTATAAATTACAGGTTATTATAAGTTTTTAATCAAAATAACTTGTAACTTATCTATTAAAACATGTTTCTCATTTTTTAAAACCTAAAACCTATCATACGCATATTGGAACTTGAAATTTATAAGTTCTCACCAATTTGTTATCGGATTCTACGTTCTATTTTAAAACCATCTTTATTCCTAACAAAGATAGTCCGATTTAAAATCTCACAATCAAAATCGGATCCCGTGCACCACCTTCCGTCGAATCACTATATAAAAAAATATTTCCATTAGTCATTTTTATCTGCTGGGTGTGTTAACAATTATCACTGCCTTGGCACGAGAAAGTGCGTGGGATTAATTAATTTTATAAAAAAAAGAAATAAATTTACTCTTTTGTCGCAGACCGGGAAAAAAGACCGAACGGAATTATGGTCGCGGGGGACTGGTCCGGGGGCAGGCGGAGTGCGTGTGGACCACGGAGCCGCGTGACGTGAGGTCTGGTGCACTGGCAGGGGCAGGGTGGGCGGCTCATGATGACGTGGCCGCTGAGGATCTTTACGGCCATCACTTCGCCACGTGGCGACATCGTGCAGGAGGGGGCGGCGAAATTGTCGCGCCGGCGCAACTGTTTGAGTAACGGCCGTCAGCATCAGCAAGCGGTCGTTAGAAACGGCATACGAGCGTTTCTCTTAGAGATTGAACGGCTTCAGTGGTTAATCCGATTATTTGGAGCCGCTCTCTGTCAATGTTTCGGAATTTATCGGGACCGAACAGTTGTTTTTTCCCTTCTCTTTTTCTGTTTTAATTAAACAAAATAAAAGCGAACGCAGTAACCAAAACTTGCATTTGTCAGTAGTAATACATATTGAATGCGTAAAATAAAATAAATAAAAATCTCAATACACACAATCACGATTTATCAGTTTGTAGTCCAATTCTTCAATTTCATATTCAGTTCTTACTTAAAAAATCAAGAATCAAACCACATGATATTTATTCCAATGGGGAGCCGGATCGGTAAATCGCGTGAATCTGAAGCCAGACTGGTTTTTTTATGGCCGATTCGGTAGTGATTAATGCTCTTGCTCACCCCTAATTTCTTGTCTCCCCGCCAACTGCTGCGGTCAATGACGAGTCGTCCTGAATCCTGATTGGCTGACTTTGACGGAGGATAGGGTTGGCCGAGGACAGACGCGATGGGGTCCCACTTTCTTCCTTATTCCACCCTCCTTATTTTTCTCTCTCTCTCTCTCTCTCTCTAATTACTTCTGGTTTCGACCAAAAAAAAAAACATCACTTTTGGTTGTAATAATAATGCGAGCACGTTGACCGATGACTATTGTAATTGTACTGTAATGGGTACATCTCTCTTTTTCGTTAAACCACCTTAGATTGAATAGTCCGTAGCCCTAAATAATTGGACAAAGCATATGAATACATTTTGATAGTGAGGTGAATTGAACATATGCGGCATCTGATCCTCGTAGATAAATTTATTTTTTAACGCCAAATTATAACTTACTAGATTTGGACATCGAGGATAGCCTATTACCATTTACCAGCCATCACCAACCTCATTCATCCCCAATAGACATTACCATACTACTCACTTCATTTGAAGGTCACTTTTGGTCCACGACTTTTCTTCCGTAATTATCCGTTCATTTACATGCATGCGCCTCACACATTTCTGTTTAGCAACGGTAATTGTATAATCCAATCCGCATTTCAGGATGCTGCAAAAACTTTTCAAGCGGAGAAAATCAATACTAGCCGTCGAGAGCAATCGATCTGATGAACGATCCCGACCCATCGTCATCATTTCCGAAATTGTCCCATTCTCAAGTGCGTTCACCAACTTCAATCGGAGAAGAAAGGAAGTCAAGCCTACCATTCCTAATTCTTTGCGAGCTGCTGTCGCCATCGCTCGTCTTGCTACGAGAAGTGAGTCCACGAATGCTTCCCATCCTATTATCAAAATGCTTGGAGTGGGACGAAGGGCACATCGTATCGTCACGTCCGTGGCGGTAACGAGTGTAATAATTCAGTCCGAGACAGCTCGAGCAAATAATCACACTCGAGAGTACGCACGGCACATGGGCTCTCCCGTCCTTTAGCCTCGAGTGGCCTCAATAATGGAGGGTCCATCCCTACCTAACCACGCAGTTTTCGCACCATCGGTGAATATTCTGCCAAAATTATGCACACACCGCCCACACCCCCCCCCCCCCAAAGCAAATGCAATCCACATGCTTGCAGAGTCCCAAGTTATCCAAATCAAACAACTTGGACAACAACTGGAGCAGCTTCCTCAGGTTTGCGCGCATGCCGCCTTTCGTGGCTGAAGTTTCGCCCTGAACCAGGTATGTTTTCTAGGCCAAAGTGACGATGAGATCAGTCACGACCTTCGGACCTACTCGTGATTGCACACGCAACACATGCATTATAATCGCAGTGTATCGATGGGGAAGAGTTCAGGGAAAACTAAAAAGCAAAGCCCTGTTTAGCACCTCCCTTTTTAGGCATCAACTCTTGACATGAGAGAATAATGGATAAGAGAAAAGATTAACAGATGAAGGGAAATAGTTTGAGACGAAAGATATTTCCGGCATAATCTACCTTCTGGAAGCAGATTTTACCACCACAAACACCTTTCAATTTCCCTGTCGCTAGTCTCACACCTAAATCCATTGCATATAACTCTGATCCACTCCACATATTACCTTGAAGTACATCCAGAATCTGAAGAGGAAACTGACGTTTCCTTTCCCATCTCTTTTCTTCCTAACTTGGATTACCAAAACGAGATATAGGTACTAACAAAAACTGTATGTCATACCATTCACCTTTTACTAGTGTACCTGTGATTGCGAAAGTAGCTAAGAAATTGAAAACTAAGGCAACTTGCAGTTTTTAGAATTTACAATTCAGCCCATCAACATATCAGCAGTGAAGTATAACGCCTTCTACCCATGTCCTATTCACAATTACGGATCTTCCCATGCCAATGTTTCCTCGACAGTCAGAGAAACCTAAGATCTATGGATTCTATACATCTTTTTCACGTACCATCAGTACCTTCGGCGGCCATCACGAATAATATTCCGCTCATTCCAGATTGGGCAGGAGCATGTTGCTTTCTTATTCCTCCACTCAGCTCCACAGGTATAGCAGAACTCATGTCCACATCTACAATTTATGAAGGCAATCAATTGCAATCCAAATTTCGGAATTAAACAACTAAGTTGGCAAGAGGGAATTATACAATTAGAAAATCATAGAAAAATTGGACAGCACAAAATTTAACGAGTGGAGAGATCTATAACATGTCCCGGGCAGTATACCAGAAGAAGTCCTAGTTGTTTCTGGCCAACTCCAAAAGCGGTCCAGCCCGCTGGTGAGCTATGAACTCAGACAAAAGATCTAGGGCAACCCACACCAACAGACCTAACTAAAAATGTGAAGTTCACCCAAGGACCAAAACACGAACTGAAAATCTCAAGTTCATTCTGAGATGAGATTTCCAAATTAAAGTGTGCAGATAACATCCTAACGAAGAATAGAGCCCAGCTGACTGAGTGTAGGATCACATATCAAGTGTCGACGGCGAGAAAGGCAAATGAGGTTAAAGAACAGGGAAAAACCTGCACGTGATGTGATAGCAACCTTCAGCCAGTTCAACCAGATTTTTGCACTTCACACACTCACGCCACAGTCTCTTCCTTGCGAGAGACTTCAGCTGTGCATCTCCAGCAGTCGCAGTAGCATTCGACATCTGGTACTCATAGCAGGTCATGTTATAATGCCAGGGGACTTTGCAGTCAACACAGAAGAAGAATTGGCATTTCATGCAATTTCTAGCTCCGCTGTGTTCAGCTCCAACAAAAGCACTTCTGGAAAATTCTAAAACCTCTTGTTTTGACATTAAAGTGGAACACCTGGGATTTGGACAGTAGACTCTCTCTGTCACAGGAACAGATGCTTCTTTCATCCGTTGGCTCATAATTGAAATAACGTTTGGTTCCAGAAACCCACCACAGCTATCAATCTTCACCTCAGAGTTACAACCATCATGAGGACATTTAATCATCACTCCATCCAGCAACTTTGCTTCCACATGCCTCTTCATGCAAGTAAAGCAATACCTATGCAGACATTCCTCAACTGAAAACATTTCAGTGACACTTTTATCTTCAAAACATATAACACAAGTTTCCTTCAAGCTCTTCCCATGGTTAGTCTCCTCAGGCCATGAGATCTGAGAAACAATAGCATCTCTTGCTAGTTTATATGCACATTTAGTATCATTTGGCCCCACCAGGGTTGCACCAAAATGCGTTAACTTCTTTTGGAGCATGGTAACCTCATTCAATGGTGCAGCAATCTTGCTTTGTCCGGGCAATTGGATGCCTCTGACCTGTGGTTATTGCTGATTATCAGGATTGATTACATAAAGAAAAAATGAAAAATAAAAACATGTAACCAAAGTTTCAGTAGTACATTCAATTTCTGAAGTATGTGGATAACGATAGGAGTTATAAATGAAAAATAGCATGAGAATGACACCTCCAATGAACAAACCAGAAGAGGACAACTGCAGAGCATCATGAGCAAAATAATGAAAATGCCATCTGAAACTTGAGGAGCAAACAACATCAATATATATTTGCAATTTTGCATCGAAGTGAGCTTTAAAGAGTACACAATCAACATCGATGAAGCCGATTAAAAATTTCTATTTTTCCCTCGACAGGTGGCTGCAAAAACAGATGGGGTTGTATAAAGTGAAGATAATTTACAAGGTTTGCGAATTGAAAGTAGAAGCAAACCCTCGGTCAAAGCATCGCTTGATCAAAATCCAATGATAGACAAGTCATACCTACCAGCGAATTCTAATAGCAATTTAATGTACATCAAAAAAGAGAACTGATGTACTTAAAAGATCGAACAAAAAATTTCATGCCATATGGTTGTTGCTATTTACTCCAAATAAACAATTTCATCAGAAGTGTAATACTTTCTGGTAAGTAGATCAATAGTAACTCCCTTGACAGAAAAAGATAGAGCACCACAGTATCAGATGGGCAATTAGGTTACATTTGCGGAATATTGGTGACAGAAGTGTTTTGGTTCTCTGTAGTGAAATGAGTCATCATCATATATAGAATGGAGCAAATACTTCTAAGGCTGCCGGGAAGAGCTGATGCAACCATGTGGACCTAGAGGCTATTACCTTGCAATATAGAGCATCATTGCTCTCCTTAGCAGAACAGATGTCAGTTTCTCACCATAAGATATCCCATTTCAAAAACAAAGTAATTTTAACTAGCCATCTTAAAGTGATGAAGGGAGCAATGAAGCACCAAGCTTTATGACATTAGCCAGTTGAGATAGTTCCATACTTATAGATATTTGTCTAGCATATTCGCATTCCACCAATAAGAATAACATTCAGAGTATCATTACTAAGGGAAGAACTAGAAACTGTCTAGAGGAAAGTAAGGTAATTGTGCAGAATTAGCTTTAATGATTCACCAAGAAATGCATCGCATTTGGGAATACTTCTTCTTCGGACGGAGGATACTAAACAACTCATGCCAAAACTCCAATTTCTGAAACCAGAAAGATCACTTTGTTTACAACCCCTGCTTTTTTTTCCTTTGCAACATAGGGCGAAAAAACTATGGTCGGATAAAAAAAGAAAGTCCCTCATCAACCAAACAGTAACAATTTACCAACTTAATTATTAGCAACTTTTAATACCTTGCTTAATGCCTGCTACTGTACAAAAATATTAGTCAGCATCACCAGACCATTTCCGTTTCCCTAAAAATCGAGCCTAAGTAATCAAGCATTACAAGTTAGAACAATGCATCAGATACTCAAACCAGTCAAGATGAACCGACAGCTTAGTGAATGCACCAAATCTATGAGCAAAACGCGATTTTTCATGGGAAAAGACGGACTCCAATGCCAAGAGTTGTCGAAACTTACGTAGTTATACAGCCTTACATCGCCGATCAATACGTTAACCCTCTTCAAATCCAGGCAAACCGCAGCATGAAGCCCTTGGACTAAGGCCTCAATCTCAGCTTCCAAGTCGCTGACCAAAACGTCGTTGATCAAAGGCTTCTTCAGCTCGAAGATCACGTTGCCCTTGAAATCGCACACAGCCACCCCAAGCCCGGCCACCACGACCTTCTCGTCCTTAATCCACTCCTCGCTCACCAAACCCTTGACGTGAACCCTGAAACACTCGCCGCTACTCGCGGCGGACGACGACGACGACGATGCAGCAGAGGAGAGGAAACCGGCCTGGAACGGCTTGTGATACTCGTCGCCGTAGTTTCGCCACTCTTCCTCAGGGATGCGGACGATCTCGGCGGCGAACCTCATGTCGTGAACCCGACGGTCCAAGTCCTGCCTCATCCTCCGGAACTCCGCCTCGCAGTGCTCGCGATCCTGGCGCTCCTGCGCGTACCTCTCCATCTCTTCCAGCATCAGAGCGGTCGCCACCGACCGGCCGTCGCCGTCGTCTCCGACCAACCAGGCGCCGTCCGCGGCCGCCGGCGGGGACCCCGACGCCGAGGGGCGGGAAGGCGAGAGGGAAGCGCGGAGGGCTTCCATCATCTGGAGTTGGAAGGCGTAGTCGGCGTCGGAGTCAAGGGCTCGGGACGCGACGAGCTCCCGGCGCTGCGCGGCGACGGCGGCCTCGAGGTCGCCGCCTTCCATTGTCTCTAGCCGGCGAAAGACTTTCCTGGGTTTTCTCGCGGGGCGGATTGCGGGAAAGTGTGCGGGAAAGTAGCAGTGTATTTTTCTCGGAGGTGGAGGGAAGATCGCGTTTTCGTCGCCTCTGTTACAAACGGAAGAGAGGATTAGCGTTCTGAGGTAAATGGATGTCGTTTGATTGAATAAAAGATGGAACTTTAAAATGCACTTTTTCAAAAAAAAAAAAAAAAGATTTTTTTTCTCCTCCTCAATTTCCACCCCCCTTCCAAGTAAAATGGTAGAAATTATTGAAATACCTTTTCAACTACGTTAATCCACTTCATACGAAGCCGATAGCCAACATGGGTTGAAGCCAATAGATTTTGATTGAATAAAAAAAGGAACTTTAAAATGCACGTTTTTTTCAAAAAAAATAAAATTCTCCTCCTCAATTTCCACCCTCTTTCCAAGTAAAATGGGAGAAATTACCGAAATATCTTCTCGCCTACGTTAATCCACTTCGCACGAAGCGGATAGCCAACATGTGTCGGGAGTGCTTGAAACGAGCTCTCCCTACATAACAGCAACTAAAGTGTTAATCTTTACTAGTTTGTGATTTTGCAGGTTGACGAAAAAGGGAAAAAAAATACATATATATGACTGCACATGCGTACACATTATTACATCAGAGTAAAGAAAAATTCCTACTTTTCTTTAAAGATTTCAAACTTTTTCTTTTTTACCTTTCCATATATCTTCAATTAATGTGAATCCTTTCGAAATGTAAATTTGGTTAGTTAGACTAGAACCGCATTAAAATTTTGGATATATTATTCTCTCCCCAGGTTTATCGGCAGGACATTTTGTTCTTTGAAATTTTAACCAACAATTACTTTCTTTTTATTTGATGTTGAAATTTTTTTTGGTCAAAAAAAAAAAAAGAAGAAGAAGAAAAGGGTTTTATAACATAGGAAGTCTCATTTGGGCAGCTTTGCGTTATTTTAATCCAAATTCAAGATCAAATGAATCACAGCCTTTAATTTTGTGTAATGTAAGTCAATCATATAATTCTTTCAGAATGTAAATTTGGTTGGTTAGACTATAACCACATTCAAATTGGTTTGGATATATTATTCTCAATTTAGATGTATTTGAAAATTTGAATTTTCAAATTTGAAATTTTAATTAACACTTATTTTTCATCATTTTTGAATTTTTTTTTTTAATTAACAATTATTTTTCAACGTTTGATGATTTAAAATTTTCGTAACGATGAATCGTCAAAAATGAAAAGTAAATGAAAGTTCAAAAAAGTCAACTTGCCCATGAAATTCCACACGTTTCTAGTTTTTCCAGTCTGGCTGGTGGCGCACTTTCATAGTTCAACAGGAAAAGAAGAGAAATGACGAAACAATGGTGGAAAATTTACCGTGAGATTTACGGCCCATTTCAGGCCACAAATTTCTTCAAATAAACCTGAAAACTCTTTTATCCGATTTCCACTTACACCTTCCTTTACTTTTCTTTTGGTGGTATGAATCTTCTCTTTTTGTAGTAATTTTTCTGAAAAGTTCTATTCATTTTTTCCCTTGATGTCTACAAAGTTGTTATATAGCGAGTGTGTAAACAATTTACAAAATGTCTAAACATCTTTATTGTAAGACCAAAAAAATGTTAGATGTTCTATTAACAGAACCTCTAAAATTAAACATTTTTTACACTTGCAATAGTGAATGAAAATATTCATCAATGAACACAATTGTCAAAATAAAGAGTCAAATACCTAAAACTTTGATAAATTCTGCTCAAGCCATAGCAATCTTAGTTAACTCAAAAATCAAAATTATAATCATCTTGTGAGTAACTAAAGATGGGTTTTATTTAAAAATTTAAGTATATTGAATTTTTTAATTATTATTTTTTACCTCGATGCTTTTTCCTTTTTGTATTGCCACACTTTTTCTCCATACTAGCCAACTTTCATTTTTTTTTTTACTTTTTTGATAATTCTTTAAAGTCTCATCATATTAGATTAAAATACACGTGTGGGTTGCTAATTTGATTTTTATTGCATCTAGAATTGGTGAAATTGATGTCGCAAGTACTTTGCAATAAAATTGAGTTTTATATTTAAATAGTTATACAGAGTATTTAATGGTCCAAGCGGGAATTTTCATTTTCTTTACAAAAAAAATAATGATTGATATTTTAGAATTTTATATCAAGATTTGTTTCAAATTTGTTCCGCCATTTGCCTCTTTCCAATTGAGTGGGAATTAATGATCCACAAGGCAGCGCTATTCCCTCTTAATAACGGTGTCGTTCTCTAAGCAACATCCCGAAAAGAAATATCTGGCTACAATTGTCGCCTGCAACGATGATTCGTCCATTTTCTGGAAGTACTTCAATCCAGATTCAGTGTCAAATCAATCACAGCTGTTGATTTCTTGGGCTTTTCACGTAAAATCAACGATTGCGATTCATCCAATCAAATTAACCAGGCTTTGGAGAAGAAATATTCATATCCTCTCTCTCACAGACGATGCATCTTCCACCAGAGCATCCCACACTTGTATTATGTTCTCCAAACACACTAAAGGCGTATTTATTTTAGGCAAAATTTCGTAATAAAAGAAAATACTTTTCGAAGAAATTATTTTTTAGGAAAATCATTTTTAAAATGTATATATTTTTTAATTGAAAATGATTTTCAGTTGATTAATCATTTTCAGCAAACCGAGCGAATGAAAGCTTAGAAAACTAATTCGAAAAAAGTTGTATTACTTAAACAAATGTACCCTTAAACATACCTCACCATCTGTGCTTGCAGAATGCACTACCAATAAGCACAATCATCATTGCTTGAAAAGCGCACTAAAGAATTACTCTTAGAATTCATTTGTTTAATAAAAAACTGTTTCGGGTAAATTATTTTCCAACTTTCCAATATTTTGATAAGTAAAAGTTAATTGGTCTACAAAAATTTTTTTCAATGGAATGAAAAAAATAATAAATTGCGGGAAAACAACTTCCCATTCTACAAGAAGCAAATTATTTTCTCTAATCCACTAGATAAATGAAAACTAATTATTTTATTCTAAAATGATTTTCATTAAAAAAAAGTTTTCATTTATTATGAAATTTTTAGCTCAATTTGTTTCATGAAAAATTAATAACTTGGAAAGTATTTTCTTAAAAATGATTTGTTATAAACTTGAAATAATTAGTCAAGGAAAGATGCTTCTTCATCATTAACAATATTGTAGACCATAAAAATTTCTTTTGTTCATTCTTTTTGTAAGCGATACAAGTAAGTACTTTTTAGAACTAAATCGAACTGACGTGCACGTGACAAACAGCGTATAGACATTCCACACTTTGGGATCGAAGAAAGGCACATCCTCTTTCAATCGAATGCGTTATCATGGTTCATGCAGGCAATGATTCTTCAAGTCAATTAACCCCAACACCCCTTCAGCTACGTTATATCTGCAACATACAGCGGCAATTGGTTTTCTGCTCAACAATGTTTTATTACCAAGCACTTACTCAAACACTGGATTAATATCGAATATCAGATACATGATCAAATGACGTCGCATGCATTGAATATTGACTACTATTTGTACACGGCGAGAACTAAGTACCGCAATCGACAAAGCGCTACACAGTGGAAGCCACCTCTTAAACCTGAAGTGAAGTGCCCCGTGATAAGACCCGCCTCTTGAATTCGAGGAAGACGCCACTAGAATCCTACTTGTGCTACCATCTATTTATATCAAGTGGACTAGCTACATAACACGTATCGTTGGTATCATTTTTGTCCTGCCATCGTACATTAGCATTTCTAGGCCTTAGAACAGTTGGTGGATTACTTTCTTAACCGGCGATTTGCTCGGGAGCGTTAATGCAGGCCTTGGAAGTAGAAACAGTGCTTGCATGTTTGCTCCTAGGGAGATAAGAAATAGAGATTCCGGGACATCGAAACGCACGGTGAGAGGACAGTGTATTTCGGGGCATTACAGAAATGGTTTCAGAGCTGAGCGAAAGCTAAGATCTTTCAATTTTGGTATTAGAGCTTAGTGAATTTCGGAGTATTGCGCGGGGATAATGCATGAAGAGATGTCATGCATGCTTACCCGTGGGCTTGTGAGTAAGCTTCTGCCTTTAGCTTGGGCCATCTTGATATAAGCTAATGCCCGCTCGTTCGTTTATCATTGTCATGTCGAGAGCAACTGAGTGAATGAATGAGAGAGAGAGAGAGAGAGAGGGAGAGAGAGAGAGAGAGAGAGATCTCATATTGAAGGAGAATCACAGTGGAGAAAAATGAATAGTGTTCAAGGTGGAATGTCCCTCCACGAAGCTCCGCAGCTCATGTAAGTGGTTCATTCCCTCTCTCAAGAATTTGTAGACCACATCTCATGTTCCACACACAAATTGGATCAATTGTGTAAAGTGTATAGGTCGCGCCTGTGAGATCTCATATTGAAGGAGAATCACAGTGGAGAAAAGTGAATAGTGTTCAAGGTGGAATGTCCCTCCACGAAGCTTCGCAGCTCATGTAAGTGGTTCATCCCCTTTCTCAAGTATTTGTAGACCACATCTCATGTTCCACACACAAATTGGATCAATTGTGTAAAGTGTATAGGTCGCGCCTGTGAATGGGCCGACATCACATGCATCGCAACAGATGGAATCTTAGAGCTGAGTGCCACTGGGATCAAGTGTTACACTGTGAGAGCCATCTCTTGAACTCACAAACCACTTGCGGCTTCAAATGTGTGCGTTGATAGGATCAGATGCATGGTATAGTATCGACGAATAGCACCTGTGTAATCTATGGTTTTTTAAAGTATTTCTATTCTCTGAAGTAGGTGGCAAATTCTTGCTCAGTCGGTGATTTTCTCACTCAGCGTTGAGTCGGTCTATGCAGGCTGGCTTAGATTTGGAGATAGAAGATCGAAGTGTGTTGTAAGGGCATTTCAAATCTGGTTTTAGAGTCAAGTGAATCTTGGGATGTTACACTAACTTTCTCAGGTGTTGTTATAACCGGTGTCCAACGGAGTTGCTGGTCTGTAGCACCTCGCCTTACCATCCATACAGGATAAAACGCAAGTTGGTTTGCATACTGTTTCCATACGTTTGTCTACCTGCGCATTTGAGCGACCGTCGCAACGGTCTGGACAGTTCCTTGTCATAGCCACATAACAAACATGGTAAGAAGACCAATCTCAGCCACCCGCTTTTCCTCTTCAACTGAAACGACAGGAAACTTCGTTGCACATTTGAGGTCGCAAGTTAAAAGACCAAATGAGTATGGACAGAAGTGGATGGTTGGAGGAAAGATTGGGAGATACTCGATCAACTTAGGCAGTTTATCCTGGTTTTTCCTTTATCCATCCAATATTGATCAAAGGTATTCACCGTTTGCAACTCTCCCAATTTGCCAAAACTTTGAAGCACACCTGTTTCAATCATCTAAAGTAGTGCAGTGAACAATACTTCAAGCCTGATGACCCCAGCTCTATCGATAAATTATTAGAACTCACAAGGCAAAGAATTTGCAGTCCTTATAGCTTGCCAAAAATGGCCACATCCTCTAATGAACAACCATCAAGACACAAAGTGTGTAAGTTATTCAAGAACTAAAACGGTGAAGGTGAAAGAGTGAGACATATCTCAATAAGATTTAACAGTACGATTTTTTTTTCCATAGAATCGAAAATAAATATGAGACTTTTAGATAATTATTGTCTGTGAACAGCAAAACAATGTCCAGCTCAAGGCCAATCCAATCATTTGGGAAGCTCTTTCATGTCAATATAGCGAAAGCATATCACCCTACAAATTTTGAGCTTGTCCTTGGACAACTATGCTACCAACTTATCTTTATCTTTCAACATGAGAAGAAGATGTTTTCTAGAAGCAACCAAAGCAACAAACTCATCAACCAAGTCATGTTGCTTGAAACCATCAGCATCTCCATTATCTAACAAAAGGGGGAGACTTGAAGAGTACAACTTAGGGAGCTAAACCTATCTCTAGGTTCTTCCATGGTGCTATTTTCTCAAAATAATTCCAAACCCATGTTGTACCTCACCAAATTTTCAAGAGAGGGCTTGAAGACACCATAAACAACACAAAGTCGTAACAATGACTTCACCACCTTGCCTTATAAATGATCTTAACCTAATTAAAACATCTTATTTATCACCTCACTAACTCCTTTATTTTTAGACATCTCTATTTATTTTAAGAAATCCTTCCATTTAGATAAAACAAAGTCTTTAGAATGTGCAAGTTCTTATAATGGCAAAACCTTTTGAGGACTTTGGATTATTTGAATGGAAGGATGTTTTGAAACAAATTGAGATGTCTAAAAATGAAGGAATCGGTGAGGTGATAAATAAGACGTTGCAATTGAGTTATGATCATTTAAAAGGCAAGGAGGTGAAGTCATTGTTACGACTCTGTGTTGTTTATGAGGTCTTCAAGTCCTCTCTTGAAAATTTGCCAGGTATGACATAGGTTTGGAGTTATTTCAAGAAAATAGCAGCATGGAAGAAGCTAGAGATAGGTTGAGCTCGCTAGTTTGTACACTTTAAGTCTCCTCCCTTTTGTTAGATAATGGAGATGATGATGGTTTCAATCTACATGACTTGGTTCATGAGTTTGTTGCTTTGGTCGCTTCTAGAAAACATCCTTGTCTCATGTTGAAAGATAGAGATAAGCTGGCAGCACGGTTGTCCAAGGATAAGCTCAAAATTTGTATGGTAATATGCTTTCCCTATAGTGATGTGAAGGAGCTTCCCAAATCATTAGATTGGCCCTACGTTGTACATCTTTTTGCTGTTCACAAACAATAATTCTCTTAAAGTCTCAGATTTATATTTTGATTCTATGAGAAATCCGTGCTCTTAAATCTTACTAAGATACCTCTCACTCTTTTGCCTTCATCGTTTCGGTTCTTGAATAACTTATGTGCTGTGTCTCAATGGTTGTTCGTCAGAGGATATAGCCATTCTTGGTAAGCTAAAAGTGCTGCAAATTCCCGGCCTTCTGAGTACTAAAAATTCATCGATTGCCAAAGAATCAGGGCAACTAGCAGAGCTGAGGTCGTCGGACTTGAACTATTGTTCACTACACTACTTTGAAATCTTACAGCAAAATCCTCATCGCCACCTAACAACCAGAACCCATGATCAAATAATACCATCAGAACGTTAATCAAAGCCCAAATGACCTCAACCAGAAAAGTTGCGAAACCATTCATGTATCATAGAGACCCACCAAAGGAAATCTGTTGATGAACTTCGCAAAATAAATGAACCGAACTCAAAAATGATGAAAAGAAATGTCCAGATGCCTACCTCTTCTTCTTGCCTTCGGTATCGACCTTGTCCCCATCTTCAAATGCTCTTCAACTTTTCCTCCTTATTCCTCTGTTCTTCCGTTGCCTAAGAGGGAAGATGCACCCGTTTGTTTTGACAGGATTGCATCCCTGCCTAACATATATAGCAGAGAGAGAGAGAGAGAGAGAGAGAGGCGGTCTTCCGGCAATAACAGACGAATCCGGGAAACGATGCGCTTTTACCAGCTCAATAGAGATTTGAATGCAATAAACAATTGTTGGGTGGTCCCGCAAAGAAAGAGAATGCAAGAGGAAAAGCAACCTCCATCTTGTTCCTAGTGCTACAATCCGTCAAAGGTTGAAAAAAACAAGTAATAAACAAATCAGACTAAAGTGAACGTTCAATTAAATTGGAATTAAATAACACGCACTAAGTGAAAGTTATATCAACTCGTAACCCTAGGCCGGACCTTTCACAATTACCTAAGATTCTTCATGTCGTTGGAAATCTTTTCCATAGACAACTTCCATAGACAACTTCGAGCCTCAGCTCTTGCTGGAATCCATTGCTGTCATCAATCAGTCATTAATCTTTTCGTGTAATCTCTCAGCAAACACCAAAGTGACCCACATCAACCTTCAGGTCCTTGGTTGTCTACAACCCTTTGTTTCTCTTAAGTATCAAGTGTTATGTCGTGATCTTCTTTGATGTTGTCGTATGTTGTCGCATAAAGAAGAAGTTTGCTTTGGTTTTTGAACGTGTTCTCTTCCCGGGAAACGGACCCCATATGGAAGGAGGTGACTTTCAGTTCAGAGCTACTGGCCTTACTGTTGTGGAAATTTCATGAATGTAATCCCCAAAGTTAAAAGTTCGGAAGAAATTCCTTTTCAGTTTATTTCATAAATATATTGGCAAATTCCATCGATTATCACCACCTGCAATTCCTTTAATTAACAAAATCAAACGATGGGACAAAATCTACTATGGTATGGGACATGAACGGGTATTTAGTCGTTGATATCATGAAAGGTATGTTGAAAAAGAAATCAGGATAAATGAGATAATATCCAAAAATAGTTTAATTGTGAATTTCAAGTATGTTTTAGTTGAAAAGAATCTGCATACTAATTTTAGATCATGTAAATTAAATAGAATTAGAAAAATGGTGTTACCTTACATTGATCAAAGGGATTGTATCCTTAGCCACCCTTCTTATTGTAACACTTTCACTGTAGTGCCTTCATTTTAACGCCTTTTACAATTCATCACCCTATAAATAACCATCTCTTCTCATCCAAAGAGGTATTGCTTGGTTCCTAGATCACGAGATATACTTTCCTTGAGTGTGGATTACCGCCCTTGTGGATGTTTTATCTTTTATTTCAATAAACTTTTAACTTTTTATGTGATTATTTATTTACTAATTTAATTTCCATATTATTTAAATATCATCACATACCCCACTTATGTGTGGATTATTGCCTTTGTGGTTGGTCATTACTTTTCAATTTTATTTCCATATATATTTCTACGTCGCCATAAAAATTGAACTTACTTGTGGGTTTCCGTAGACGACTAAGGCGTGTTTGATGGGAAGTTGGGAACCCGTTGAGTACGTTGATTGATGTTTGGTTCCAATCAATATGAAGTCCACAACGGGATTACGGAGAATTATATTTTTCAATCGAAAATCATTTCAAATTGCTACTAAATAAAATTACCATAGTCTAAGAAACCTCTTCAGATACAATGCCAACAGTGGCAGCTTCAAACGTAACTGGAATCAAGAAAAAAGGACAAATGAATTTGCTGTGGAATATCAAAATTTAATATTGTACATGTGTCCGTAAATATATATACAGTACATGTGTTGGTGCTTGAACTATGCTTGTATGATGATTTTCTTATACCAGCAATGTACAAAACAAAAGTCTTAATTTAAAAGATCATCGCCTTCCTAACATTTTAGGGGCAACAAAAAGGCAATATGGGGGCAATCAAGTGAAAAACGTTGACACATCGCATAAAAGTTCAAGATGTCATATATTAAATCAATTAATAAAACCTAATAAAAAAATTGTGAAAGGAAAGGAAAGGAAAGGAATTAGCTAAGAGGAAGAATCATGGCACCACCTAAGGGTGAGCGGTCCCAAGTTAACCCAAAATCTACCCGTTAGAATAGGTTCCTCATTTTTAAAACCCGAAACCTACTCTGCATATCCAATAATCTAGAATCTATTTTGTCACAAGTTCTAGAGTTGATTCTAAATCTATCCAAGTTCCACCGATATTATTAATTGAACGATTATAGTAAATTAAAACATCTAATATCCACCACTTGTTGTTATAATTCACCGACCATAAAGACATGGAAAATATGAATATAAATAAAGTAAAAGTCTTAGTCATAAAATGAAAGTTCTAATTAGTGCTTTTAAATTATACACTCATTATCGAACGACATAAAATATCATAAGATTGTGTGAAGATATAAACCCAGAAAAACATTAAAACTTGTTCATGTCCTAGGTTATAGGTTACAAGTTACAAGTTCTTCCAACTAGGAACATGGAATTTATTTGTTGAAATAAGTTCATCATTTTTTAAATCCCGGAATCTACCATGCGTACTTTAGAACCTATAACCTAGAAGTTCCCACCCGTTCGATTCTTAGGTTCCACGTTCTACCCTTGAACTATACTCATCCCTAATACCACCTAAATATAAAATGTTTCTAGGATTAGCTTCCAAATATGATGTCATAGGGAAATCAAGCAACTTGTATGACTTATGGATCTTTTAAATCTAATTAAACGTGAAAACAATTGGAAGATCCAAATATGAAATATATTTAATTTGTTTATTACAAAAAAAATGAGAAGAAATTATATCTTTTCAGACGAATTCTATTGGTAAATCGGCCTGTGTTATTTTAGGGAAATTCTATATGTGATCCCTCACCAATGGAAAGGACATGGTATTGATTATGGAAGGGCAATAACGGAATACTCAGTAGGAAGAGCTACAAGAAAGGATTAATTTTAAAATACATAACCCGGGTAATATTTTTTGTACACAACCTAAATCCATTACCGTTGGTATAGATAATTTGTCAGATTATCAAACCACACCTCCTATATTAATGGTGATGGAGATCAATTGCGTAACAATTGGGCTGCATATACAGCGTATCATATAAAAATGCCATGTGAAATGCTAGAATTTCTATAATTGCTAATTTGCAACACTAAAACACATCAAAACTTATGGTTTCTTTTGTTGAATGGAGCAAGCACGACATTTCACTTAGAAGCAAAATGAGTGGAGAACACAAGGAAAGTACTCCTCAAAAGGAGAAAGACCCGACCCTCACATGAGAAGTCCAATTGACAATCATCATCATGGAGCCCAACATGAATTTATGCGAAATTAGATAATTGTGTAGATAGATATAGAAATAGATATAGATACAAATAGATCACGAGTCCACCAATGTTTATCATCAATAGGTCACCTGAGGCATTCCATGTCACGGATTAATCACTTGGTACTAAAGCTCAACGTACGTCTGTTTACACACAACATTGATCTATCTAGCTTAGCTGTTTGATTTTTGAGCTAAGTACTATTTCATTCAAGCTTTTAGCTTTTTAAAGCTCATCCAGATTCAGACAATTACTCCATCGAAAGCAACTCATTCCTCGATCCCAGCCAACCCAATTCACATCCAGACGAGACCGGACCCAGGAGGACGACAGATAGTCAAAAAAAGAAGCGGAGACAGACACTGAAGTCAAGCAGAGCAGATGTCCTCCGCATTATTTTTCACTCTCCGATTCTGACATCTCGGGCTGCCTCCCCCCGCTTTGGAATCTCGTACTCTGTCCTCCTCTCGTTCTCGAGTCAGCAGTCCTCGCCAGATCGCGCTGCCCGCTCAGGCACGCCCGAATCTTTGTTGCTGGATCTTGTCTGGGCAGAAGAGCAAGAAGGGAAGCGGAGGAAGTGCAAATCCTCTCCGGAATCGGTGCGCTCACGCTTCACTGAAATCCCGAAATGCTTTGCGGGGAGAAAACGTGATATATTAAAAGAAAAGAAATGCGAGACGGGCGGAAAAAGGAGCGACTTGTATCGACCCCATCATCGGACAATTATTTCCTTATTATAATCAGAATTCTTGATCTTCTCGAAATCTTGTCTGAACAGCCAGGGCAATCATGACGGAATATCTCGAGAACTGCCCACTCGCATTATAATGGAAAAACATTAATGCGCTTCTGGAACGACCTGCAGGGGGATAAGAGTACGTAAAGCAAAAGTCCAGGCTGCA
This sequence comes from Eucalyptus victrix, assembly GCA_016097545.1. Taxonomy (NCBI): domain Eukaryota; kingdom Viridiplantae; phylum Streptophyta; class Magnoliopsida; order Myrtales; family Myrtaceae; genus Eucalyptus; species Eucalyptus victrix. The sequence goes on from CM027844.1 coordinate 34,709,226, forward strand.
CAAAACGCCTGTAACGTCACTCGTTGTCCCTGCTTTTTCTCTTATCTCCAAAACCCGGAAAGAGCTCGGAAGGATAGAGAATCGACGGCCAATCTCTAGATAATAGATTTCACGAGAACTTTTTCAAGCTTTAATTTTGAATTACTTCTCCATAACAACATCTACCGTTTTTGCTTGCTATTTTGCTATAACAGCTAATTCAAAATTTCGTTCCTTGGATCATGAATTGAACAAAAATCATGTGTAATTGGCTTGTGCATTCACATATTATTGTTGAAACCATAAAAGGATGCCTAGCATTTAATAAGGTATGAATCACCCCTAATAGAATTTTTAGTTTGAGATTGACAAATTTGAAATTTCATTCCCTATATCATGAAACGTAAACAATAGTCACATATAATTGGCTCATGCATTCACATACTATTTTTAAACCCATAAAAGGATGCCTAACATTTGACAAAGTGATAGCATTTTGATAAAGTATGAATCAACCCTAGTAGAATTTTTGATTTGAGATTACAGATTTTATATATGTACAATGCCCATTACGCAAGTTTATCATCCTTACCCCATTATGATGTTAGTGAGTTACTAAAAATAGAGAGTACACCTAAGTACAATCTCGTCTTTTAATGACTAATAAAGATTTTTCCAAGATAAAGAGTAGGCTGGAGAATAGAACTTTCAACTTTGGACTTGCAAATTGAGTTTTGGACCACTTGATTGGCCACCACCATTGGAGTCACACCGTACAAATACAATCTCTTAGAAAAAGGAAAATCGAAATTCCATTCTCTCATTAAATTAAACAAGGAAAGATTAAAGATTTTAAAAGAAAAGGCAAAACCCCCAAGAAAAATTGGAGATGATTTTAGACTAATCTCATCCCTTAGCACACCACACAGAGGACCAGATTCCTTTAAGACAATGGATTCGTTCATTCTGGAACAGGAGGAACCCCCTAATGCCCTCTGGCCACTTCTTAAACTAATTGCATACACTTCAACTTGGAAAATCTTGTTGAGTTCCTACATCAGAGGGCTATTAAGAAGGCCATGCCATGGGGAGCTGAGCCCATTGCTCCAGCCGCTTCCTCTTGCAGAATCAAGATCACCCATCATGTTCCCTCCATCTGCATAATTGGCATTGAGCTGCCATGGAAATCCCCACAAGATCCTGTTCTCACCTTCCTCGCCGGAGCACAGCTCTTGCTTCATCGTCGTCATCGTCACCGCCGCCGTCGTCTGGGGCCCGCTCATTTCTTGATCGTACCCGAGTCCCATCTCTCCTGCGCCGCAGCCATTCTCCATCAGGTCTCCGGCGTTTGCGCCCCCATGGCCGTAATAGAAATTCTGGTAATTGCCCTGATGGCTCTCGATAAACCCGTGCCGGAGCGAATCGAGGAAACCGCCGTGGTTGCCCAAAACATCGCTTGGGTGGATGTTGGGTTTTCCTAGAATTGGAAGGTCATGGTCATCGAGCCCGAATTGCCCGCTGGCCTGCTTCTGGAGCCTGGCGAATGCGAGCGTGAGATCGCTCGAGTCGAAAGTACTCAACCCGGGGAGTCCATTGAGGACCGAATTGGCACTGGATGTGAGGAGCTGCTGGTCTTGGGCTCTCTTCGAGGAAGAAGAGGAGGAGGACGACGACCTCCGGTTCTTCCTACAGCCACCGCCGACAGGGACGTTCCTGAGGGTCCCGCCTTTGGTCCAGTACCTCCGGCAGGACTTGCAGAAGTAGCGGGGCTGAGAGAGGCTGTAGTTGTTGTAGTAGCAGAACTTGGTGTTGGTGGAGTCGCATCTCGGGCACTTTAGGGCTTGCTCCGGCTGAGGCCTGGGCTTCTTGTTGTCCTGCTGGGGTTTCGTGCAGACCAGCATGCTTTCAAGCGAACCGGACATTTCCTGCTCAAGAAAAACACGGTTTTTAAGCACCACTGAATTGACTCATGTCTCTGTCAATAGAATAGTTCGAACACCAAGCAGATTAAGGGAAAGAAAAGTTTGAATTTTGAGCAAATGGGCGAAGCTTGTTGAATCAGTCGACTCATCCAAATTCATTTCAGTGAAGTGAAGTTTCTATCTGAAACCCAAATCGGGCTCTGAGGGAAAAATCTCGTGGCTAGTTCTCGAAATGATCAGCAAAGTGCTTGCTCTCCTCGGAAGAAAGAGAAAGAACAGCAACACCCCCACCACCACCATCATCATCATCATCAAAACAGTGCATAAGAAAACGCTAAAGAACAACACAATCACCCTCATCATCATCATCAAAAGGGTGCATAAGAAAACGCTTCTTCCATCCTCACCTGATGTTGCACACCTGAAGACTCCATCCATGCAACGACACGCCAATCTCAGCTGTAACAGCAAGTTCGTCACCTTGATCTGTCGGGAACGAGAGAGAGAGAGGGTGAGAGAGAGAGAGAGAGTGTGGCGCAGTTGTTCGAAGTGTGCGAAACAAGACAACTCGTCCCTATATATAAAGCAATCCAGCCAGAGGAGAGAGAGGGAGACAGAGAGAGAGAGAGAGACAGAGAGAGAAAGAGAGCATAGAGAATTCCAGGCGGGATTCAGATATTAGAAGGGCTGTGGGCCCACCGCGTTCGTCCGCTTGCGTGGATTCAACTATCGAAAGGGCCCCACCTCACCCCCCCTTCCCCTTCCCTTTCCCTATCCCACATCGGACAAGTTAACTTACTTGCTCTGGAGTCTAGTAGATTGGATTCAGACACTATGAGATCATACCCCGGGATATTTTCGGCACAATCGCTTTCCATATCGACTCATTTTTCCTAAGTTTATAGACGAAGCGGCCCAACGTAACGACACGACAAGTTGGCGGACGAATAATGAAATCGATCATCCCGACCGTCGCTTTTCCATGTAAAACCACGTCTTATACAGCGAAAATATTTCTTAACACTCAGCTAGCGTAAGGGTACGTACGTAGAGGCGCACATAGTAAGGAAGCATATAATGACAAGATGGGCAAAGCCAAATTCAAGGAACATCGTCAAGATTCGGAATTGTAAGCATATTCCAATTCCATGATATCATGATTTCTATTCAAATCTAATTCCCAACCTCACCCAATATCCATCGACATGTTACAAGAGAAAAAGTGCATGCAAACTCATATACCATCAGGGTTTATGGATAATTTGAAGATTTGGACTTATTATGGCGCATAAAAAGTTAGGTGCAAACGCTTTCACAATAGCACGACAGCTAGAATCAAGATCATTGTCTTTCTCGATCCCTAATCGATTATTTACAAATGCAAAGACGTCATTCGTGTTTACTCTTAGTCTTGGCTTCCTCCCGTCATGCATGATAAGTTCAAATTTTTGTCTTTACACAAAAGAGTCACCCCCACAATCTCCTCGTGTTCCGAAACAAAATCCACGACTTTATTTAAACAAATAAAATAATGCGCTGCCGAGATTTGTGATAGGGAGTTTTTCGATTAAAAAATAATGGAGGGAAAGAGGTAGGTGTGAGGTCTGAGGAGGCACCTACACATCCTTTGGTGCTTTTTGGGTGGGCCACACGGCAATTGAGCATGCTTGTCGACCGATCGATTCGGTTCTGACGTTGAAGGTCCTGCTGAATCCTGATCATGTGGACTCGTTGCAGCAATGGGAGCCACTGTTTCAAAAGCGAAAGGCGTGTTGTTTTGAAATTAGATTAATATTATAAAACATTTCGAATTAATTTTATCTTAAACTAATTTTTAAACATCAGAAATTTCAAATTTATACACTTTTCACAAATATATTCCCCATTAATTTCCATTAAATTAAAATGTTAAATTACTAGTTTGGAGTTTCGTCTTATGTTTGTCAAAGGTCATTTTGCATAATATTAATCCAATTTAATGAAACTAATGGAGAATAAATTTGTTATAAATTTACTAGTTTATAATTTTTTTCGTAATCAAAATATTAGTTTGAAATAAATTTGTCACAAATATATCGATTTTAGATTTCAAAATATTAAACCACATATTCAATTAATAACTTAAGTTTTTAAAATAGTTAATGGCAATTTTACCAATTCTCACATGATATCAAAGCGAAAGATTCTAAATTCAAATTTTATTAGATCCCATTTATTTCTCCAATTAAAAATGTCTGGTAATCGAATAATCAAACGTTCATGGTAAAAAATTCGCTTTGTAGATCGATCTTGGTAGACCAACCAAAAAAAAAAACCGATCAATCTTGGTAGGGCCCGCCATGGAAAATTTCTCGATTTTCTTTTTCTTAGGTATTGGTGGCTATGCTTCTATGGTCCCTCCAAGGAACGTATGCTTTTCCATCAGTCTCATTCCATCTCCCGCACTTGGACCGAGTGCTATCGCCATCGCTATAATTGCCGCGAGCCATAACATAGCAATTAGAACAGAGCTTACGTACGTCCGAAGTAAATGACAAGTGGGTGCTGTTGGAATTGTCGTTGAATTCCGATTGCTCATGTTGGAAAAGGAAGGAGACATATCTCCGACTTGACGATTTGCATGTTTTTAGTACACATCCTCTAAATTTCAATGCAAAACAAGCTTATGTCTGGCCAAAATCAAGATTCATGCAAGCGATGCTGTTGTTTAGTCGTCTCAGAGCGTCAATTGCGTCGTCTTCAAGCTCCGTGGCCTCAAAGAACCACAGTGATATTTTAAGAAATCTTTGGACTTTCATTATAGTCTCTCAAATATTGAAAAGTTCGCCATTGTTAAATAGCTATGGGCCCACCTGTCGCTCGGCTTGTTCATTTATTTATTTAATTTTTTACCGCGAGATGCTAGATGATTATGTGGCTAATCATGATGGTTGAGATCCAAGAAGTCATTTAGATGACGCCTCGGGTTATGTATTCCAACCTCGTAAAGTTTAAGGGTCAAGATGTACCGAAAGAAATACTCTTGACATATCTAGAAGAAATCTTTAGAAAGGATAAAATGCAAGTATGTAATAACTTGCACTTAATCCTACGTTATTAATGAAATTCCATCAATCTCAATTCAATCATACTTCATCATTGATGCAGTATATTTATTGATTTCTATGCAAAGTTTTTTGCAATAGAGGCGCCACATAGAGAGATATAGCAATTTTACGTTGCGGACTTAATCTTCTACTTACATCCACCGTGCAAACAGGAACTAGTTTCATGCTAAGCATCTAAAAACTAGTAGATTGTGCATTTGATAGCCTTCAAACAAGCTCACCTTTGAAAATGAATATCATAGCATGGTTCATAGAAGTAAGCACATGCTCATCTTTCAATAAACAAACGTGTGATTGCATAACAAAAGGATTGATGCCTAATCTCTAATTTACACATCATCGTCAATAATAAGTACATGTCAAGATCTTTATTTGTAATTACGATTTTGCCTTTTGCTGGTTTGCACTCAAGTTCGGTTCCTCAACACTATTATCACATATAGATAACAAAAACATCTTGAATGAGTTCATATTTGGCACTTGTGAAAATGAGCACTTTAATAAGTGCGAAATGCTAGAACATCTTGAACGAGGATAGATCTAATGTCCGAGCCATTTTGAACATCATCAATACTAGAGACAAAGTACTTATTCGCTAAAACTCCCAGATCTAAGATCAAAAGATAAACTTTTCACATTCAAAAGATCGGGAAGTAAAACTCCCAAATTTAGATTTGGAATGGAAGAGTAAAGCACCCTATACCGATAGGGTCCCGGGGTTTCTCTCTCTCCAATTTGGTAATGTCCGACTAACATTTCTGAACAACGAAATTCACAAATTGCAATATCTTATGGGCCAGATCCCTTGGAACGGCGGGATCTCCAATGCACCAATCCACATTCCAATTCCAAGAACCCTCATCATGTCGTTGGACTTGGAACTACAATAAGCAAGCAATCATTGATCCGTCTTTGGATTCTAGCGGGGCACCGCGATGTCCGCCCTTCACCATCGACCCCGATTCAAGAAAAGATAAACTCCGGAATGATTGCATAATTAACAACGGCCCGGTTCGATCCACAACGAGAACAGGGACGTTCAACGTCGGTACATTCCAAGCGACGACTGTACTTTTCTGAGTGGTGGCAGCATATGATGTTTGCAGAGACATCGTGGTGGCTCGCTGATTGGGAATGTGGGGGCAGGTGGGGCATGTCCCTTTGACCGGTCAAACTGGTGTCAGTCAAAGCGACTAGTTCCTTGAAGTGATTTCTAAAGCAAAAGCGGCATCTGGAACCGTGCCCTAGGGACAGATGAAGCATCTTATTCTTCTCTCAGAGATAGAGAGAGAGAGAGAGAGAGAGAGTGTGCGCGCGCGTGATAGGCGTTTTCTATATGTTGGCTAGACGAGAGAATCCATGATAGCCATGCAATAATGTGGCCCTATAAAAGCGATTTGGTAGGCTAAATCCCATCCCAGAACAGTGAGAAAACATCGAATCAATCATCGGGTTTTGCTTAGCCCACCAGGAATTTGTTTGAATGGTCGGGCGTACAAGAATGTTAGGAAAGCGAAGGGACATGATGTAAAACGATGGCCCCCACGTCTTATCTTGTTTTCAGCTGTGTATATGGTACTGCTGCCGACGACCATGATGCCTTACCCATGAATCCAACAGAACGCAAGCTGTAAGGCTTGTGCACACATGAAATGCGTACTAGTGCAGTGCCGGAGCTAAGTCATTGCACAATGAAAATAAACCATACAAAATAGCAATGTAAATTGATGTATGTATTGTGTCGGTTACTACTATACACTACTATGTATGACTATTGACGGTAAATGTGACATGAACAAATAGAGCATTGTTGTTGTACAATTGTTATGGTGCAATTTTGTTTAATAATTGGGTGATCGATGTTGATGATTGCTAAAGGACCCTTGATTCTATTAGAAATGGTTTGGGTTGCCTTGAAACTGCGGCTAAGCATTGAGCATGAGCAGGGCATGCTTCACTAGGCGATATGTTTGTACTTGAATTGAAGGATTGGCAAGGGTCGTGCCCAACCTATGAAAGGTGACTTGAAAAGACGGTTCATGATCGAGAGTAGCTCAATGATTTTATTCATGGTTATATTCGACCCATGTGACCATGTTGTGATTAGGCTCCTACTAGAACAAATGCATGACTCTTGCATGTGGCTTGGTCGAGCCCAAGATTTGACTAGTCATACGACTAGAAGTGAGGGTGAGTTAGCAAGACTGAGTATGACTCGTAGATGATCGGGCAAACCATGAGCATGGGCTGGATGTGCATGCATCAAGCTATCAGTGTGGCCAGGTAATTTGGCATGTGAGCCGAGGACCAGGCAAGCGAGCCAAGTGCTCGATATGTTGTTGCTTTGGTATTAGGCAGTGGCATGGCATATGAAAATGGAAAACAACGGCTAGTTGTGATTGTTGGGAGCGGTCTTTGACTGAGGTCAAATTCGGGACCGTCTTTGACATGTAGAATGGCCTGATTGGCCGAGCTGCATCTCTCGCTGTTGGTGTCTTTTCATGTGATCCGTATCTGGGTGTGTCCAAACATGTATCGGAACCTATCTGTAGATGATGAGACTTGTACTGTGGGTTTGAATATCAGCAAAAGTTGGAAATTCCCTGCAAATGCAGAGCCATGCTGTCAGACACTTGGTGTGCAACTGTGGATAATGAAATTCGCGTGTTTCTTGTTCGTGTGCCTATTGGAAACTTGGTTCCCGATCCTTTGCTGGGCGTTTCCGGTTTAGTTTAACCTGTGGGACTTGAACAAGGTTCTAGTTTTGTGCCTGAGATTTCGTTTATTTTGCTAAAAGGATAGAAGGATGATTATTTATATCACTTATAAAAATAAATAAATCAAAAATATTTTAATTGATTATGAAAATAATTAGACATAAATTGTTGTTAATAATAAAAATATAAGGACAAATTGTCAAGATTAAAACCATTGACTTTAATTTGATGCCAAATCAAACCATCATATATTTGAAAATATTTACCTATCAGGAAAGGAACCTATGACACATATCAAATTAAATTTTCAATAACATGATTTGTATTTCAATAACATGGTTTGTATTTACTTGCCAATCACATTAATTACTTGAAAAGAATGAAACTTAACATGATAAGAAGAACATTGGGACAAAAAAGGTACGGATATTGCAAAACTTACCAAAGATTACTTCTCCTAGTGTAAAATCATACCCTCTAGCATAATAAATTGAAGGAGACCGGATGTTTATCTGACTAACATACGAAAAATCAAGATACTTTTTTGCTTGGTAGAAGAAAAGGTGAAAAGATATTCTATAATCAAATGAGATAAAATATTATCAACTAATGAAAACGACGACTTACAAATACTATTCTTATATTGATCCAATGTGAAGTGCCAACGCTATATAGATGGAAGATTTGCTATCAAGGTAAAATACCAAACATTCCATCCATTGCCTCAATATAATTTTCTTAATTTCATTAGTTGAAAACACAATTTTCTTTGTTCTCTTGCCACTTAATATCCTTTCCATTTGATTTTACTAATATCTCCTCCATCTACGATCATGAAACTCCGCACTGATGACGGAGACTCCATATTCCAGCACTATCTCCATTATTGCTTGTGTGCAACTAATTGGAATTTGTTAGATGAAAAGTAAGCGGGAAATAAATAATAAGGAAGGCAAAGAAGGGGCTCAATAGATTCAAACTTGAATCTCTCAATCTCATATGATGTAAAAATAATTATTGTGGGCCATCACTATTCATTCTAAATTTTTAAGTAGTTAAATAAAAACTTAGATTAATCTTTTTGATATTCGATACCCTACACAAATAAATAAGGTTTTTTAGTATTGGTAAGTAGTGAGAGATTCGAATATGAAATGTGTTCCAAATTACGTAAACATAATTATTTAGATTTGACTATCGAAAAGGTAAAGCACACAAGAGGGACTTAAGAGTCCTCCCATTATTTTTAAATCATTTTATTTTCATTTTAGACAAAATCAATTACTCGTACATCCGATCTTAACTCGATTTCATTTCCACTTAGGGAAAAGGAGTGCCTACTTTTGATAATGGGCGCTTGATGAGATCGCGATGGAGCTCGATTTTCCCATCCGTATCTGCTTCGTATCTCGCCCCAGATCAGACCAAAAACATGGTGGCTAGCCTCAGCACATCACGAGACAAATCATTGATTATTAATTGCTGTTTTGTCCTGAAAAACGTTTTATATAATATCATTTCCTTCCTCGTTAAGAACATCGGTCGGGATGGGGAGGGGGAATCTTCGAGGGCTGCGCACCTACCACCCTAGCAAAAGCGTAGGGCGGGTGGTTGGAACAGAAAGACGGAAGCGCCGCAAGGTGGAGGAGGAAGGAGGCAGGAGTGGGGCCCGCGTGGGGCGGGCCTGGTCGGTGGCCGGCGGGACCCGCCCCACCCTGCCGATTCCCCCGGCGCCACCGGACAGCGCGACACGTGGCGACGGGCGAACGCGGGCCAATGAGGGACCGGCGGGGTGGGGGGCGATATTTCGTCGTGGATTTCGAGGGAGCCGAGGAGTGGAGACTAGGTTATTCTTTTAATAATCTCGTTTTTGATTTATATATTAATGTCCCCTCTTCTTTTCATCGGGTTTTGTAAAATTGTCTGTCTTTTTTTGGGTTGGGGGATTCGTGGGGCCCCAGTCCTCACCTTCTTCGCCCTCGTCGCGAAGCAAAGCATCATCGTCCGTTCTCGACGACACGGTCGCTGATTCGCACGTCGCGATGCGTGGTTTTTGCTTGCTTCCCTTTTTCTCTCTCCTCGGTTCGAGAAATCTTCCATTTTGCTGTTACCGAAGATGGTCCCTACCACCGGTTTTGTGTTGGTAACCGAAAAAGAAGAAGAAGGAGATTAAGATTAAGAAAAATTAGGCAAATTCCAAAAGCAGACTTAAGGGGAACGTGGGCGGTAATCGCCATTCTCCTGACTAAGATGTCACAACGTACGATTTTTTTGATTAATTAATTGTGTATGTATTCTTGACTGAGATATTGCTACGTATGATTTTTTTTTATTAATTAATTATGTTTGTACTCTGTTTGAAATGTCATGTATAGCCATTGTAATCCCGCTTCCGTTGGCTCAAATTTTGCAATATACCTTTTGTTGGTTCCCACTCGATTTAAAATATTGCATCTGCAACCTCGTGATTCTAAATTTGATTTGAAATAGCAAGATGCAAGAAATTTCATAAAGGAATTGGTCAATATCTAGGTGGGATGCTTTGATTCATGGTGAAAATAATACAAATAGTCCATGAACTTTAGGTTGATATGCAATGTTATCCCTGAATTTTTAATTTGTTCAAAACGTGAACTATACTTAATATGCAATGTTGTCCCTTAATTTTTAATTTATTTAATATGATCCGTGAACTATTAGTACATGATCAAAATAATATGAAAGTATTCAATGTTGTCATTTTATTAATTCAAGTTTAAAGCTAGTATTAAATTTTTTCATATAGTTCGAGAGATTAAGTTAAACATGTACCAAAAGTTAAGGGACTACTTAGAAAAAAATTAAAATTCAGTGTCCAAATTACACATTGATTTAAAGTTCATAGATTACACTGAACAATTTAAAAGTTAATGAACTATATTACATATCGAGTTAAAATTTATGGATCATTTGTGTTATTTTTTCTCATTCATCTTATCATCCACTCTCATATCTAAGGAAGGACTAAGAAGATATATGTCACACGATATTTGGTATTACAAATCAATATCCGAGCATTATTAATAACACACATTTTGCACGATCATAGCAGCACGATCAATATCATCACCTTGGAATTTAAAACACTCCATAATATAGCTGTTATGTTATAAGTTTTCCCTCGTCTACTATGAAAGTTCCGTTAGGTCAATGTCACTTCGGAGAAAAAAGTGTTCATCATGTTATGATATCGAAATATCTTCTTTTTTTTTGATATCAGGGAACCTCGTACAGCTGACAGCCGGCGGGTAAACCACTGAGGCGACGCTAGTGGAGGACCTACCATCCCGATGTCGGGCTTAAGATCCCGTGTTGTGGGATTTGAACCCCTCAATCCTGAGTAGATGTCATGAAAGCTCTTATCCAGTTAAGTCATCGCAGGCGGTGGTTGATATCGAAATACTTTGTACATGAATAGTTAACTAAACTGAGGCGACGTCGTTTTTAAGGAGCACTCAGAAGTCGCAACTTGCAACAGTAGAGCGAGCGACGATCGTGCGACACGCCGGGTCGTGAGGCACGCGAGTAGAGAGAGAACCCACGTCGTGTTTTTGGGCGCTTTTGGCAACGGACGCGAGTTTGTATTTATTCGAGGACAGGGACGGACAGGGACCCTGAAACGGCCCGCTCTCCCATTCCCACGAAGCCGCCGCCTCGGACACTTCGCTAAGCTCCAATCTGTTCCACGCATGTGACATCTCGACCCCCCTTCATCAACGCCCGTACAATACCAAGTAGAGAGAAGGAAACCTGCCAAAGCACCCATAATGGCCCATACCCAATTTTGCGTGTATTAACTATTAAATTTGTCTTAGTGACTACTCTTCTCATATGAGAATGGGGAGATGGAGAGTTTGATTTCCCATTTCTTCAAAAGGTCGGAGGTGAGGATGTTTAATTGTGGGTGTGAGGTTCGAACATGTATGCTAAAAATTCTGAGGGTCAGTTAAAAGTTAAAGTAGGATAGATAAAAAAAAAACAAAAAGAAAAAAAAATTGTGTGTTTGTCTTCTTTTTGTTTGAAACCCACCATGCATTTCACTTGGGGCCACCTTGAGTTGGGAGTGAGTGGTTTGGGTTCCATACATGTTTAAGTTGGAACCTATCTAGGTTCTTCTTTTTTAAACTTGAAATCTATCTTGCATATTTTGGAACTTAGCCAGGGTTGATTTTAGAATCTATCCATGTTTCATATATACTATTAATTTATTGATTACGGTAGATTATCACATATAATAACTTACATTTAAATACACGAAAAATATGAAATATTAACAAAATAAAAGTTTTAGTCATAAAATGAAAATTTAGACTAGTGGTTCTAGATTATATACTTATCATCAAATTCCATAAAATACCATAGGATATCGCGGATGCATAGACTTAAAAAAAAAAAACAAAAATTTTGTTCTAGGTTCCCCCAACCTAGAACCTGAAAATTATCTGCCGAAACATGTTCATCATTTTTTGGAATTTGGAACCTACTTTGTATATCTTAGGAGTTGGAACTTGAAACTTGGAAATCAATGAGTTCCCATTGATTCGGGTCTCACGTTCTAGGTTTTACCTTGAAATTAGGCTCACCCCTATTCTTGAGAACAATAGATTTGTTTGCTTGGAAATTGACTGGTGGACCGCAGAACATGGACATTACTAATTCGAATGAGAGCTCATCGAGTGGTTTTTTTTTTTTTTTTTTTTTTTTGGTTGAAAATACAGCTTTGCATTCATGAAGGTAAATTGTCACAACCCCTAGACAGGGCCTCAATACAAAGCATATTCAAGAGTTTTGGGGGGGGGGGGGATCAAGAGTCCAATTTGGGAAAACAGAGTTGCGGCCCTGGGTTTTGGTGGCCCAATCAGCAGTGGAATTTGCTTCACCTTGCAATGTTGGAATCGTAGATTAGGGAAACATCGAAGCAAGGCAGCGCCATTCATGAGTAGAGGTCGACACTCTAATGATGGCTGCCGGCGATGATTTACGGTCTCCACAAGCTCCAAACAGTTCGATTCAAGGATTAGGTTAGTGGTAGCCATTCTTCTTTGCAACAGATACTTGAGGGTGAGTAGTAGGGCTTGGGTCTCTGTTTGAACGGGGGAGGAGGTTTGGACGTTGCTGGAGAAGCCGTCGATCAAGGTGCCCGAGTGATCACGGCAAACGCACGTGATCGAACTTGTTTCCCTCCTTGTTGAAAAAGCCCCATCCAAGTTGACTTTGATTACTCTAGGTTTAGGGGGGTCTAGCATCGATTAGGGTTCGACGAGGATACCCCTGTGGCCAGAGTTGACTGCAAAATGGAGAGATAAAGCTTCACTATTGTGAGAGCTAATTCCACTATCTATTGAGGGCTCATACACTGGCATCGGAAGATGTAATGGTTGCATGCTTTATGGATCTGCCATAGTAGGGTTGCAATGATCTCCAAACCGGGTAAGTGAGTCCTATGCTCTACTAAATAAGCCAACTATGTGTCCATTTGATGAGTGCTATATGCTGAAACTTTAATCTGTATGTTGGGATGTGACCAAACTTGTTGTGTCCAAGGGCATAACAAAAATAAGTGTTCCAGTGTTTCTGGGACCTGAGATGAATAGAGGTGATATACCAGATTGGCTGTGATGTGTCTCCTGAAGAGATTATCCTTGGTGGGTAGCTCATTGAGTGGTTGAAGAACCCTAAACTTCCCATCTAAACAGTAATTGCATATTGGGCACCTGGCTTCATCAAGGAGATACATGTCATCACTATAAAGTCGGTCGAGCTCCTGTAAAATCTCACACATCGCTCTCCTCAAGAAGGTCGTGTGATGGAGCTCGAGATGGATAACCCCCCTCGATGCCAATACTCGAAAAGCTTTAGATAAAAAAAGCAAAGGGGTGAGTCGGGCAAGGCCCTCGCCCACCGGGCCCTTGCGAGTGAAGAAGCCGAGATGGGCCGAAACCGGCTGGCGCAGCGGCCCAACTCGTCCGGGCAATAATGGCTTTTGGATCGACCCTCATAATTGTTTTCATTCCTGGCCGGGAGGGTTGTTGGGTTCTAGGGTATAAAAAATGGAGGTCCAAGGACCACCTGACGTCGTTAAAAAAAAAAAAAAAAAGGACCACCTGACAAACGATGGAATCCACGATTGCTGAAATTCAACACGTTCACGTCGCCATCGCGTCCCGGTCACCAACCCAAGACCCGAATCCCTCTTCGGGGTCCGAACCGACCACCTCGAAAATCACGTCTGTGGTCAGAGTCGTCGCTTCACCTTCAATCCACCTTCGGCTTCATTTTCCCTTCATTTTCGTTATTTTCTTTTTGGTCAAACCTTTTTTTTCGTTTTCAAAGTGGTTTTATTTTTTTTCCCAGTCGAAAGTGCTTTTTAAAAATAATACCAATAAGTGCTTTATAAAAATCACTTTTTTTTTTTTAAACAAAAACACTCGAGAAACATATGCTTACATGCATTTATGATTCGCTGGCAACTCATTACTCGTGGGATGCGACGCAAGACTAAAACATTGCTATCTATACTTACTTGAAAAATTTGAATATTTTATTATTAAGAAATTAAGTATGCATTCCATTAAGAATGAATAATTTGAAAGATATATTTTAATGAATAATCATTTGTATTATTTATAAAAGTGAATAAACTGAAAATATTTCCATTACTCACAAAAATAATTAGATATAATTGTTATTTGTTTAATAAAAATAGTTTTTTTTTTTGACTAATTATTTCAAATACTTATTTTTCAAAATTTTCAAAATAATTTATGATGAGAAAATACATTATTTTCCTTTTTCACATTTCCAATGCTTATTTTCTATCCTCTTCCCGTGCAGGCCCAAAAAATGATATTTAAATCTTGGGAAAAAAATTACTCCCGTGGAGCTTTGGAAATGTGGGCTGTCAACCTTTCGGAATTTTCCGGAAAAACTAGGACTTTTTAAATCCACGTTCGCTCCCCCTCTCTCTCCCTCTCCCACCAACAACAGAAGAGCGAAGCGGCAGAAGAAGAAGAAGAAGCAGAAGCTCCATTCCAATGGCGGCTTCCACGGCGGGATCCTCTCTCTCCCTTCGATCCCGAATCTCCTCCCCCGAATCCCCTCGCCTCAATCCCCGACCGCGCGCGGCCCGCGTCGCCGGCGGGCGGGGCCGCCCGAGGCCGCCGCGCGCCGCGTCGCTCTCGATGGCGGCGGCGCCGAAGGAGGAGGGGGAGGGCGGCGGGATCGGCGCGAGGAACGGGGCGTCGCGGGCTCTGGAACTGAGCCGGGCCTTCGAGGGCTCGGGCGGCGCGAATGTCCAGAGGGACGCGCAGTTGCTGCCCAGTATGGAATCGATACATGCCCCTTTCTATTTCGTCGTTCGCGATTGGAGTTCGCTTTGATTATGGCTATAAAGCAACTCACTTTATCGGTTTTTTTGCTCTTTTTCTGGTTCTGGTGTTCGTCGAAAGGGCCTTTGTCTTCGATACAGAGCTCCAATCCCAGCTCCGACGGATCTCGCCTCCGGGTTGCGTACCAGGTACGTATCTGTCCACGCGGCGTCGATGTAATCCAAAGTCCAGCTCTTTTTTCGTTAGTTTATCGGCTCGGTTTGAATGTCTTTTCGGTGAATAATAGCTAATGAATTAGCCACGTAATGCAGGGAGTCCGCGGCGCGTACAGCGAGTCCGCGGCGGAGAAGGCTTATCCGAACTGCGAAGCCGTGCCGTGCGAACAATTCGACACCGCTTTCCAGGTGCGTCTTTCGTAGATTTTTTTTTTTTGGGAGAAATAGAGCACCTTTTTTTGAAAATAGCTCGCCGGTTACTGCGATGCTGATGGCGTGCGGAGGGCCTGGTGTTAGTTGATGAACAGAAGAAATTATGATGAATTGTTTTCTGAACCAATAATGAAGAATTCTGCGTACAGATTCGTCTTGAAACAGGAAATGGCGAAGAAATGCTGTTGGGGATGGGTGGGTTATGGTTAGGCCTTTTCCTTTGGCCTCTCCGGTTTGACTTTTTCAAGAAAGACGACTTTTTTACGCCAAGATGCCATTTGAAATCAACGACAGGTAGATGATTGGGAACTTTCCATCAAAAGTCTTCCCGGTAGATAAAAGTTAACTCTTTGAAAGGGTCTTCTGGTTTGCTTGAAACAGGTTCTTACAAACAATGTAAAAATTTGAATTAGATGAATATCTAATAGAGGACTAGACAGATTTCCCCATGGTGGGATGCTCGTGCAGTGTTGCTAGTTTAATCCCATGCACTAGTGCAGATTTTGAATTAACCCAAGAGAATCCTGATGGATTTGCTTGGTGCAGGGGTTGGGGCTCTCCAGGCACCTCTTAGGGATTTTACCCACACAATCCTACAATCAGCACAAATAAGGACCGTGCGGGCTTACCCTGCAGCCATCAGAAAATGAAAGAACTTGACAGATTTTGCAGATTTAGGTGTCTCTTACTTGTCGTGGTATAGTATTGCATGAGATTTGGTAAACCTTTGTGAACAGCCAGGGTCATGGACCAAAAACACTGTTAGTCTTGCGTATAGATTCCTCAGTTTTTTTCCTTCTTCTATTTCAGGCTGTTGAAAAATGGCTAGTGGACAGAGCAGTTCTTCCAATTGAGAATTCATTAGGTGGAAGCATTCACCGAAATTATGACCTTTTAATCCGGCACAGGTTGCATATAGTAGGGGAGGTGAAGCTTGCTGTAAAGCACTGCTTATTAGCTAATCATGGTGTTGAAATTGGAGATTTGAGGCGGGTTCTTAGCCATCCACAGGTACTAATGCGTCACTTACTGATTGGCTTCTCCTACTTTTACGTGAAAATCAACTTCTATATGCATTTTCTATTTTCAGGCTCTTGCACAGTGTGAGCACACTCTGACGAAGATGGGCCTAGTCAGAGAAGAAGTAGACGATACTGCTGGTGCTGCAAAGGTACAGCTTGTACTTTTCACTAAAGCTACTTATTGTGGCCAAGTCTTCCCTCATGCATATAGGGTTGATGTTTGTTATTGGGTTTTCCTTTTCATTCTAGAAAGTATCCATAAAGGTTGAGTGTGCGAAAGCATCGGTCTAGATCTCAATTTATAAAACATGAAAAGCGTATCCATGATTGTATTGTGTTGAATGATGAACTGGAAAATTTTTCTTTGTAGAGTCTTTCATATAGAATTGCAATATGAGTGATTTGATTTTCAATCGACTTGCAAATCCTTTTATGGCGAACTTAATTGGAACAGATATAAAATGCATTATCCTAATCCAGTCACGATATTGTCTCACGACTGCTCTGCTGAAATTTTTCATGCACCATAGCTTATGATGCACTTCGGTCAGGTTTACCTTAGGAATCTCAGAGTACGTGACTAGAGCAGTTTAGGATATCCATCAATATTTGTCATGGATTTCAACATGTTTAGCAGTTTTAATAACTTGAAATGCATGGGCGTTTGCTTGTTCTAACTGGTTTGTAGTTGCTCTAAAATTGCAGCATGTTGCTTTCCACAATCTAAAAGATGCAGGGGCTGTTGCTAGCGCTGCTGCAGCCAAAATCTATGACTTGAATATTCTTGCTAGAGACATTCAGGTTTTTATCATACTTTTATGTGTTACTACTTGGTATGATTGCTGAAATATCTCAAGTACATTCTGTAATGTTTCGCCTTAATCAATAGGATGATTCTGATAATGTTACTCGATTCCTTATGCTGGCAAGGGAACCCATTATTCCTGGCACCGATAGGCCCTTCAAGGTCAGTCACCAGAAACTATATTTACGTACTCTTTTTTTCCTATGAGCAGTATGGACTATACATTTTTCAATGTTCACTTTGCCACCCCAACTTCTACTAAGTACTATTGATATCCCTGATGGTCTGATGGCCTCTCAGACAAGTATAGTTTTCTCACTGGAGGAGGGTCCGGGAGTCCTTTTTAAGGCCCTTGCTGTTTTTGCACTACGGCAAGTCAACCTTACAAAGGTAGTCTTCATTTTCCTTTCCAGAAGTACCATCAACTTATTGGGATTAACCTGTGATTTGGCTTGGACAGATCGAAAGTCGTCCCTTGAGGAAGCAAACTGTGCGAACACCTGATGATAGCAGCAATGGCGCTCCGAAGTAAGTTTCTAAGGGACTTAAGCTGCATTTACTATTGAAAAGACAGACCTTTTAAATTCATGGCTGTTTAACTCTCTTCTCGTCGATGTGGTACTGTGACCACAGCAGATACTTCGACTACCACTTCTATGTTGATTTTGAAGCATCCATGGCTGATGTAAATGCACAGAATGCCTTGAGGCACCTTAATGTATGCCTAATTCTTTTCCTTCCCAAGTCTAATGCATTTTTTCTCTCATCTTTTTATGCTTTGATACGATTTCTTCCTTGGCAGGAGTTTGCTACATCACTGAGAGTTCTGGGAAGTTATCCAGTCGATACTAGCATGATTTGAGAGGGCCACTACCCTGATATGTGTAAGATTTAACAATTGAACTCTAATGATTTCCTTTTCCCTTGATTTTTGGTGTCAAATGATTGACTTGTTTGGTTCGAATTCTCTCTACTTGCTAGTTCACCTGTCCCATGAACTCTTTGGTTAGACACGATTTGAAGATCTATATGAATTCTACTCCACCAAGTTGAGTGTGTGTGGGAGTCAATTTTAGATGTGGCAAAGGTGTGGCAATTAGTTATGTCACTAGGTAGGGGGGCCCTCTGTCATTTTAGTGATCATACCCTGCAATAGCACTAAAAGTTTGACGTTTCGGTTGCCTACTTTTTGGGATTCGGCTGTGTTTTTCTTTGCAAAACTGCTTCTTTCTATGTGTGCACAGCACCTCAATACTTTTACCCTCTAGCAATATTTAGATGGCAAAATACATTCCCTCTTTTGCAGGCTGTTGGAGGCTCTTGTGAGACGCGAGAAGTGGTCAAGCCTTAGTTTGATCTGGAGGAATCTCATTCCTTCTATGAATTTGTTAGGACAAAGGCTGCGTTTATTGTTTTTGTTTTACATTTGTCCACATTCTACCGGGTTATTAAATTGAGCAAGAAAATGTTAATAGGTCTTTTGTCATTGTGTGACTTCGAAACGTCAATAAGAATAAGATTATTTATTCTTTGCAATTGCTGGCTCCCATCCCAACTGCAATTTCAAAAAAAATTCTAGCTGGGAAGTTGACAGGAAAGATTCCAATGCTGAGGGTGGATTCCACCAACTAATATGTGCTTAGCCACGAAGAAAATGCCTTACCCTCTCTCTGTCTCTCTGTCTCTGTCTCCGTCTCCGTCTCTCTCTCTCTCTCTCTCTCTCTGTCTCTCTGTCTCTCTCTCTCTCTAAGTCAGCGCAAATGAGACCATGCTAATGCTACAACTAGAAATTGGATTCAAACTGAGAAAACAGAAAATCGGATTCAGTGAACTAGGGGTAAAGCTGAACGTACTTCCTTTATTCCCTGTTACGGAGAGGTCCCATTTGAGAACTGTTTGTGCCGCCCCAAATCCACGGCGGGTGACTGAGGCTCAGAGAGGTTTTGGAACAAAAATCCGGATGGCTTTCTAATAAGATGTTCAAGTGTAACCTCATTTGCCTTCTGAAGCTTTAGCTATTGTACTAGGACTAGTGTGAGTCCGTCTAAAGGTTTATAGCTTTTGTAGACCATCTTCATTCCCAAGTAATAAACGTCATATCAAACTTTCTCTGGATCAACACATCATGAACATAACGTTTACGGCAACAATTTTGACTTGCGAAAGACGATGTAACAAAGTTACAGGTTAAAACATTGTCCCCAACCGGAAGCATGACCCTTTCACCCAAGGAGCAACGGTAAGAAGTAAAAACCACTGTTTTAGAGAGGCGCAAGTAGGTACATATACGAAGAGTTGAGGTCTGGTACCCATTGAAGTAACACTAGAAACCCCTGAATGCTACTGACATAACACCCCCCAATGCTACATACACTCCAGGCCGGAAAAAAAGAAGAAAATACTCATTTGCTGGTCATTGAGAAGAGTGTTAGGGATAGAGCTAGAATGTCATGAATGCCCAAGTCGATCTGAACATCCTTCGGATTTCAAAAACACAAAAAACATCTCTCAGATTCTTTGCAAGAACCCACCTTTGGAGAAATTTTCTCCATTTTTCCTGAGCTGATGAGACACACAGATGTCTTTGCAGGTAAGCCTTGTCACTCTGGTATTCCGTTCTTTCTGCAGCCTCTCTCTCTTTTTCCCCAGTCAGCATCAACACTTAGCATCAGCGGTCATCAGATCTTTGATCAGCTGAAGAATCTCTTTTCTTAATTCAGTAACAGAAGGTGGAGTAACTTGCTCCTCAACAGAAGAAAACCATAGATCCTTCTCATTGCTCAATTTAGCAGTTTCATACCAGCAACATATCGCTCTTGCAGTAGCTATAACATACAACCCACAATCATAGCCATTTAGCTGCTGTGGTGAGCTACTACATTGAATGAATTTGGCGTCGGACGCTGAATTTGGGCCATTTATAAATCCAACTAAGACTTCATAGAGTCGCCTGGCATATTGACCATTCATCCCTCCTGAGCTGTCGTGATGCACAAATACACTGGCATCTCTCTCAAACACCAGCAAGCTCCAATGAGAACCACCATCTGCTAGGCCCACATTTTCATTGTTGTTCACCGGGAAAATTACAAGTTTCTTACCAGGCAAATCTAGAGGCTCTACGAAATCTTTAAGTCCCTCAACATCAGGGCAGTTCGCTATCCAAAAAGCAATTGAAGGTGGAACCAGTAAAATATCTGGAGAAGGATAGCATGAAGAAAGATAGCTGAAATAGAACTCAATGATACGGTCATTGAGAAAACATGGACCACTAAGTATGTCCAGATCTGACCGTCTGAGCACAACGTCTTTGTAGCTGAGAATCTTTTCATCACCTGAGGATCTTCCCATGTCTGGATCTTGACTGAGACTTTGAAATCAATATGCTACGAAGGCAGTTAGGCTGATGTCGATGAATGTAGATTTATCAGGCACACAGAAGCAAAAATTAACGAATGTAGACCTGCCACTTTGTTCAAAAAGACAATTTTAGGCAGCTAGTAAACTAAAACTATAGTCGCGAAAGTGCCAAACAAGTATAGAAAGAATTTCTGCCAATGACTGAAAGGCCTAAACTGGCGAACAGACGATTGTAATCTTTTAGCTTCTCGCAGTGTTAACTAATATTGAAGTTACTCAAGCTCTGCAGTAATGCCTGATTATCAGAACATAAAGGGATTTCCTTTTCGAATTTTAATTTGGGTGAATTAGTCCTTCATTTTGCCATGGCTACTCCAACAATGAAACACAATTCTAAGGAACACCTCAGTAAAAATGCACCCAGTACAGGAAGTTTCAAATCATTCTCGGAGCTGCAGTCCTTTCATAGCAATCGTATTCCCAATCACAGCAAAAGAAGAGATAAAATTCACACCTTTTCCAGTTGAAGTATAAACTAGTTTCCTAGCGTGACCCACGACAACCTTAGTAGTCTTAGTTCCAATCCTGAAAACTCGAACTCTGTCATCTGACTTCAGTGGCTTCTTCTAGTTCAAACGATGCAACTGTCTCTAACTCAACGCTCCTTTTGATACTATCAATTAGGACCCAATTACCAAATATAATTCTGGGTACCGAAGAGCTAAATACTTCAGCCACTTTTGCATGGTTTCTTCACTCACCTATCGATTTGTTAACCAAAAACACCCACATGCCCTTTCTTTACACTCTGGACAAAGAACAACTTTCGCCCGAATTTTACCATGGGAGAGTCGGTCAGGATTTTCCCACGTCAAAGAATGAAGAAATCTTCTCACCCAATTTCCCAAAGGACATCTAACCTAAGTTCACACTTACGATCACTAGCCTAACTCTTGATGCCTTCAAAAGAACGCAGATGAATCCGGGTCACAAAACCACAGACGCAGGTGGGGATAGCATCAAGAACCGCTATGCTTTTCGCAGGTGATAAACCTATCAAGAGCCAACAAACTCGCCCCGCTCATCGAACTCGTTCTCCAAAACCGCCCAACTAGAGATTTCTTCCGTGAAGCAAGCAATTAGGTAGTAAACAGCAGCAAACAACAAACGATGCTCCCAAGAAGTAGCACCAGTCGACAATCTTTACATGGCGAGTACCGGCAAACGACCCTCCGAATACGAAGGCAGCGAATCGGGATAGAGACTTACCGGGACGGCGCGGCGTCACCGGAAAGTGCCAGACGCTCGCAACAATCCAACTTCTCCGTTCAGGTTCTGGTTCGTTCGTCAAGCGGAAGAGCGGTTCCGCAGGGAAGATGAAGTCGGGATTTCACGGGCCAAAAAGCAAAATAAGGGAATTTTCCAGGTCTCGATTGTAATTTTTCAGGTTTTACATTATTTATTTTAAGGTTAATATCACAAAAAATTCAAAATAATATATTTATAAGAAAATTATCAAAAATTAATTTTTTGATCATAAAAATTTCAAAATAATAATATAATAAATTTTACTCAAATTAATTGAAATTTTAAATTAGTGTATCTATAATAAATTTATCATTTATTAATTTTATCAAATTTTATTATTAAATTATTATAAATTTAGGATTTAGTTGCGTGTTTATTGATTTTGTGGTTTTTGATAATCAGAAAATTAATTTAGGTATACTAATTTTGAATTTTTCATGATAAAAAATTAATTTTATGTAAATTTATAATGTGTATTAAATTCATGATATTAACTCATGATTTAATTTAATTTTTTGTTGGGCCATATAACCGAACTGGTTCGGCTTGGCCCACTCCAGCGTTGACTAACGCTAACCGTTGACTCCCGATCTCGGATGATTGGCCAATCATCATTCGCCACCGCCGTCGTGCCTCCGAAGCGAGGAAACGATCTTAGTTCGTTCTTCCGTATGCAGTTGCGGCATTTACCGTCAGCCACTCGGTCGCTCACGTGGCTTCCTCTTCCTCCCGCTCCGCTCGAGACGATGCCCACGCGACGATCGCGGATTCCTCGTCGCTCCGAATCCGCGCGGCGGTTCCTCCCTTCCCCTCGCCTGCCGCAGCCCGAAGCACAACGGTGCCGCTGATCGCCGCCGACCGACCGACCGAGCCGTCCCGTCCCGTCCCGTCCCGTCTCGGATCTGCCGCGATTCCGTGGATCCGCGGCGCAATCAATCTACGCGCGTACTCTGCGATCTCTCTCTCTCTCTCTCTGTCTGCCGGAGTGTGACGAGTGTTTGGTGTCTCCGGAAATGGAGGAGTTCATGGAGAAACTGCCGGCCATGGATCTGATGCGCTCGGAGCGGATGAGCTTCGTCCAATTCATCATCCCCGTCGAGTCCGCCCACCGCGCCGTCTCCTATCTCGGCGAGCTCGGCCTCGTCCAGTTCCGCGACGTGAGTGTGCTCCCCTCCGATCCGCACTTTGACTCGTCCGATTTATATCGGAATTAGCATTGGTAGAAGTTTTTTATTTATTTTTCCTTTCCCTTTTATTTTTGGCTGTGGAGATATTTACATCGAGTGGAAGAGAATGCCGAACCTTCCGAATTTTTTAAGTAAGTTCCTCTCGTTACCGTGGAGTTTGCTGATGAGATGATCAAGTTAGGCTCGATGGGCCTGTCCTGTGGTTCACATGCCACTTGTGAAATGGTCAGCTGAAAGCTGTGTTGGATGTCAATGAGTAGTTTTGTTCTGGTGTTCAATGTAAGGGAAGACAACTGAGTCTATGCTTTTTGCTGCTTGTATAAGTCCAAAGTTTGTGAGCCACAAGGAAGCGCGGCGGTCATGCGGATATGTTTGTACTTTTTATTTATTTATTTATTTATTTTATGTCTAGTTCAGTTTATTCCCATCGTGAACAGGGAACTTCTGGGTTTCATAATTGATGTGGAATTTAGATATCGTTTGACTCTTGAGGCAAGGTCTTTAGTGTTAATTATATGTGGTTATCCTCTCTGTACTTTTGTCCAGGGATTTATGAATGTGTTTACTTTCTCACTTTTTTGACCTTATGGATTGTTCATGATCACTAGGTCTTTGGATAACTGTTAACACTCTTTTGTCCTTTGCAGTTAAATGCTGAGAAAAGCCCTTTCCAGAGAACATTTGTTAGTCAGGTATCTTGGCAGCAATAGACGAAGCTTATTTTGCACAAGTGATGCTTACATTGAGGCATCATCTTGCCTATCATTGCTCATTTTGGTAATGTAATTTCGCAATGCGGGTGGTATTACAAGTTCATGGAAACTCAGATAAGACAAATTGTAGTTTGCACCTTATTTTAGAAGGAAGAAATCTCTCATTGGTCATTCCTTTTTTTGAAAAATGGAACATGTAATAGGTTCTGGCTTGTCATAGTTAACAACATAGGCAGTGATTCTTTCTAGGATTTGGCCTGTTTAAAATCATATTTAATCGCATTTTTATGCATAAGGACCTAAAATATTAAGATAACAATTATGATTTCATAACATACATTTATGAATATCCAGGCTCTCCTCAGTGTTTGGCCCCCAAAAAAATAGTCTCTACTTTGTGCATTTGACAGGGCAAGCTGTGTTCCCAAAAAAAATTCATTTTCTAAATTTGGTTTTGGCTTGTTCGTATTGACATCTTTGTAGTTTTGTCTTTTGAATGGTTTTGGAAATGTCAGAAATCATATCCGCAGATTCATATCATGTGATTTTTCTAATTAGGTGAAACGTTGTGGGGAGATGTTGAGGAAATTGCGGTTTTTTAGAGATCAAGTTGGTAAAGCTGGTGTAAAGTCTCCTGAGAATCCCGTTGTGCAACCAGATGTTCTGTTGGAGGAACTTGAGGTCCTTCTTGGCTTACTGCTTTCCTCCCCCCTTCAACAACTGTCCATCTGTTATTTCCATCCTACTTGATTCTGATTTCTCAAGCGACATCCATTGTGCCAGATCTGTCCTGTCTAATTTTTATATTCCTTTGTTGCCAGATTCAGCTTGCTGAGCATGAACATGAGCTAATCGAAATGAACTCTAACAGTGAGTGTCTCAGACAATCTTACAATGAGCTCCTGGAATTTAAGATGGTATTGCAAGAGGTTAGTCTCATTTTTACAGTCTTATAATATAGTGGAGATATTTCATTTCCTTTCCTGAGTGGCTTTTCTCCCTTATTGATGTACCTATATATTGGAGAATTTGATTTGTCACATCCTCCTTCACTTCTGTTTCCAGTTTCCACCCATTATTCTCCTTTTACATTTCAATGGGCATGTGCCATCACTGTTTTGTCAAAAAATGATTACTCAGTATTATGGTGCAAATCCTAGCAGCACTAGCTTATCTTGCTTCCCTGCTGTGTTCATAAAAATGATCCAAGATGGAAATACTGCTCGTATCAGAGTAGTCATGATGATCATATGAATCTGCGTATGTGTGTGTGGGTGGATGGTTTATTTATTGTCAGTATTATATGCAGATATAATTTAAAACATTGTTTGTAGAGGAAATGATGGTCTTTTCTGTGGGAAAGCAAACTTACTTACCATTGTGGTCAATCAATCCAAGCTTTGGCATAGGACACCTTTAGTCCTCTAATTTCCAGGTTTTTATTTGTAAGACCTCTTGATGAAGTAGACATAGCGTGTATTAGATAACTGATTTATAAATGGGTTGCTTTATCTGAGAGTCGTGGGATTTTAGTTGCTTTGCATGGTTTGTCTAATTGTAAAGTATATACACCATAACAAAACGGCTGTCAAGACTCAAAATTTCGTTTGCAGATTCCAACTTTGAGACTTCTTCCTTTGCATTAATATATATTTCTTGGGTGATGCTGCCAGGCAGGCAGCTTTCTTTTTTCAGGAAAGAACCATCCTGTCGCAGAAGAGAGAGAATTGGATGAAACCGCATACTCAAATGACTATGTTGAGACTGCTTCCTTACTTGAAAAGGTACTTTGTGCAAGTGGCTTCTTGCAAAAAGTTTTCCTGCTGGATGATTCACCTTGGATTACATTTTTCTTTTCCCTAGGAGATGAGACCAGGAACATCCGAACAATCTGGTTTGAACTATATCACCGGGATTATTTGCCAGACCAAATTACTTATATTTGAGAGGATGCTTTTTCGTGCAACAAGGGGCAATATGCTTTTCAACCAGGCACCAGCTAATGAAGGCATCATGGACCCTGTAACATCTGAAATGGTTCTTTTCTTTCCAACTCCTCTTGAGATTGGTGATTTTTTTTTTTCTTTTTTTCCCTATTGTTTTAGTATCTTGGATTTACCATTTTTTTCACGTCACACTTAAAATATCTATACCTTTCAAGCTGCTTGGTGGTGTTCATGCTTAAAAATAGAGACGAAAACTTAAGGTGTTCAGTAGAGCTGTTTCTTCAGAAAACTTTTCTGTTCTAGCAGGAAAAAGCTGATATCTCTCTGACTTCATTTTCGCAGGTTGAGAAAGTAGTTTTTATGGTTTATTTCTCTGGAGAGCAAGCAAGGAAGAAGATTAAAAAAATTTGCGAAGCATTTGGTGTGAACTGTTATCCTGTTCCAGATGATATTACCAAACAAAGGCAAATGACTAGAGAAGTGAGTGCACTAATGATGTCAAGAATATATCTTTCTCTTGCATGATGCAGATATCTTGAGTTAAAGTAAATATTGGTTTACTAGAATTTTGAACTACTAGTATGATCATCCTTTCGAAGTTTTCTCCATTGATGCATGATATGTTGATAAATTGACTTTTAGCCAACTATATTCTTAAAAACATCATATAGATGTCATTCATTGGGAATGTAATTAACTAGATATCCATAGCCTCGTGGCTGCGTAATAACATATGTTCTGTCTCGCACTAACAAAGCCCTTTCTATTTTGCCTGAAACTTGAGGTTTCTGTTTTAGGTTGTGTCACGTCTTTCTGAACTGGAAGCAACCCTGGATGTGGGGATACGTCATCGAAATTCAGCCCTTAGTTCCATAAGCCTCCATTTGCCAAAATGGACAGATTTGGTGAGATATGTTTTCTTCCCCCCTTATTCAAACCATCAAAAGGTTCATTAGCCGAGGTTTTGTTTTCCTTTTTCCCTTTCTAGTAATCAATGACTTTATTTTTGGTTCTTTCTCAGGTAAGAAGGGAGAAAGCAGTATATGATACATTGAATATGCTAAATTTTGATGTTACGAAAAAGTGTCTTGTTGGAGAGGGATGGTGCCCAATCTTTGCCAAAGCTAAGGTGATTAACATGATTTATGTTTCCTTCTATCCTCATCTTATCTAGTTTTCTTAGGTTCAATTCTAATTTTGATTGGAAACTTCAGGGATTGAGAATTATAAGGATGTTATCTATCCTTGCAGATCCAGGAGGTTCTGCAGCGTGCAACTTATGATAGTAATTCACAAGTGGGCATCATATTTCATACGATGGATGCAGTAGACTCTCCACCAACCTTTTTCAGAACCAATAAGTTTACAAATGCGTATCAGGAAATTGTTGATGCATATGGGTGAGCCGAATCCTGCTTACATCTTTAAGCATATAGGGGCATTTAGGCACTTCATGATTTTGTATAGATCTGTGACCGTTATAAATTATAACACAACAATTTTTGTATGTGAATTTAAACATGTAGATACATACATTTGAGAGGTTCATTATCGTTTAATTTTTTCCTAAGTTAGGTAAGTAGATTAACTCGCAGTGCAAATTCCAAGTGTCTGCACTTTGAATTGCTGAATGGGTTATTTCTTGTCCTCTTCTGCTTTAAACTGCTTTGAACTATTAAATCTTTGTCAGAAAATTTGAATGATTTGGTTATATGTCCCATTCAGCTTATATAATTTTCGACTTTTGAAAGGACAAACTGTTTTATTTCACTGATGTCAGTTTCTTTTCTTTTGCAGAGTTGGGAGGTATCAAGAAGCAAATCCTGCAGTTTACACCGTCGTTACATTTCCATTTCTTTTTGCAGTGATGTTTGGGGATTGGGGTCACGGAATATGCTTGTTGTTGGGAGCTTTAGTCCTCATTGCTCGGGAAAGTAAGCTCAGTAATAAGGTATGTCACGTCTATAAGAGGAATGATTGATTATTTCACTCACAGATGTTTGTATCTCTAGCTTTTTTAAAGTGATTGAATTTGTGGAATCTCTCCCTCCCTCTCACACACAAATACACAAACACGTGTACACACGCGTACATACGTACAACATATGCACATGTGCATGTGCGTAGACACACACAGAGGAGCTGCTTAATTAGTGTACATGCTTGGTTCTATGCTGATTCGATGAATTTCTCAATGTGGATTGCTTTTCTGACAGAAACTGGGCAGCTTTATGGAGATGTTATTTGGCGGACGCTATGTTCTTCTTTTGATGTCCCTATTTTCAATTTACTGTGGGTTGATTTACAATGAATTCTTCTCTGTACCATTTCACATATTCGGTCGGTCTGCTTACAAATGTCGGGATACAAATTGCAGGTTTGGCTTTATCTATTTAATAGTTCTCTATCTATGATGAACTATTTTTACTTGTTTCTGAGGACTTGGGCAGCTCAATTGTTTGGTCCAAGGTGTACCTTTTAAAAATTTCACTCACTGGTGCTCATTTATAGTATAGCTCCATCGCTAGCATTCACATGCTTAGATCAGAAGAAGCACATTGAAGAAGTTTTTTCCCTCAGTTTTTCCACAATTTCAATTTTATAGATTTTTTTTTTTTGTGCCTTTGTTAGCACTTAACTATTGACCAAACCAACTATCAGTCAAGAATCATAATGTGTGTTGGGATAGTCATAGTAGTCCTAGTTATTAACATATCGATTTAGCTGTTAATTGGTTTGGCTCTTTGCTTTTGAATTTATTTGTAACATTAGATGTGCAACTTCTTTTATGTTTTTCCTATTGATCCCTTAAAATATATACGAAGCATTAATGTTAGCACCGCAAGTTGGCCCAGATTCTTTTGAATTTTTCATGATTTGAAATGTTATTTCTGTTTTGGCATGAAGTTCATACCTGGCATGTTAGCATGCTAGTTTCTTGATGAATGGACTCCAGTTGAACTGTTTGTGTTTTTTCTGAAAAATGTTGTTGAAGTTATTGAACTTAGTTGTAGTCTGCTTGCTGTGTTCTAGTTTTGGATGCCAGAGATTTGGTTGTGAGTTGCTTCAAATTGTTTTACAGAGTACTATCTTCAAGCTGGTGATGGGATTTGACCTTCAGCTCATATTACACTGATGCAAATTAATGGCAGGGGTGTCAAAATTTGCAAGTGCTAGTTAAAAAATAATGAAAAGATACAGCATTTTTTCATGTCTAGGCGACCCATCAGAAACTTATGTTATAATGATTGATTTTCTTCTTGTCAATGTAGAATAATTTCGATATAGATTTTAGAG
Organism: Eucalyptus victrix; assembly: GCA_016097545.1. Taxonomy (NCBI): domain Eukaryota; kingdom Viridiplantae; phylum Streptophyta; class Magnoliopsida; order Myrtales; family Myrtaceae; genus Eucalyptus; species Eucalyptus victrix. Next base: position 34,738,384 of record CM027844.1, read on the forward strand.
GTATATATTTCTTTATATTATCACTTTGTTTTGATGAAAAAAGGGTGCCTGAAATTGTACGTGTATTGCAGGCGTCTCTCTATTGTTAAAAGAGACCAACAAACTTATGTTCCTTTAATGAAACATTGGGTATTGGGCAGACCAAATTTACACGTTAGCTGTCATTTATGAGTCAGCCTGCTCTTGATTTCATCATTAAATTTTTTACTCAGGACCATTTCAAATATTTGGGGGTTCTTGCTTTTTTGTTGCATTTGTATTTGACCAGACTAACATGATATCTTCGATTCTGTCTTACATGCATTCTTGTAACTTACTCATTCTACTTGCTTTGACCAGTGATGCATATTCAGCTGGTTTAATTAAATACCGAGATCCTTATCCATTCGGTGTAGATCCCAGTTGGCGTGGAAGTCGATCTGAACTTCCTTTCTTGAACTCACTCAAGATGAAGATGTCCATTCTGTTGGGTGTGGCGCAAATGAATTTAGGGATCATCTTGAGTTATTTCAATGCAAGATATTTTGAAAGTTCTCTGGATATCAGGTGTGTGTTCCCTCCTCAAAAAATTCGTCTCCTTTTCTCCAGAGTTTATGCTGATATCGCACTTTCATGTGAGAGTATGCTATGGGTGCATCACTTAGCTTAGCTTAGCTTATCTAGATATCAAGCATGAGAGTATTGAACTAACTTTTATTTTTGTTTTAGGTATCAGTTTGTGCCGCAGATTATCTTTCTCAACAGTCTTTTTGGATATCTATCACTTCTTATTATTATCAAGTGGTGCACCGGTTCTCAAGCCGATCTCTACCACGTTATGATTTACATGTTTCTGAGTCCTACTGACAATCTTGGAGAGAACCAACTGTTTTGGGGCCAGCGGCCACTTCAGGTATAATTTACTTGCTTTGTAGTATACTGATGCATATCATTTATTCTCGTCTTCCTTATTTTCATCAATTATCTGAAACTTTGCAGATCCTTCTATTGCTTTTGGCTCTTATTGCTGTCCCATGGATGCTCTTTCCTAAACCTTTTATATTGAAAAGGCTTCACATTGAGGTACATTACTGTCTCCTTTTTCCCGTTTTTAGTCAATTATTTCTGTTTCTGTCTCATTTCAGCTTCCTTAAGTTAGAGACAACTTCCTTTCAGTTAATTTGAGAGAAAGAACTAGTTGGTTCATGGATTAATCAAATTATTATATTCTTTTGTCCATCTATAAGCTTTTCTTTGAAGATCTCAAGTTTTGTTAGTGAAGTGTATGTCTTTATTTAGCCGCTTTAATAATCAACTAATAATATGTTTGACTATATCACACTGTGGGTGAAGAGGGAAAACATAATTCAGTCTAATGATTTTTTTTTAAATTTTACTTGCATGTGCAGCACAAAAAACAGTTCCGGTGGATTTTCCTTGTACTCCCAATCCCATCTTATCCCTTCAAAGCCTAACAAATCTTGATTTCTAAGCAATACATTGATTGCAGGAAAGGAGATGCATCTTTTTATTTTATGAAAGAGTGATAGCGTCTCTCCTCTGAAACACTTTGAAGAAGAGTCACTAATAAATTAGATATTTCTTTATTTAATGGATTTTTTTTTCTTGTCATGCCTTCAGCGGTTCCAAGGTCGTACTTATGGGGTGCTTGGTATTTCTGAGATGGATGTAGAAGCAGAGCCTGATTCTGCCCGGGCCCTGCAACATCATGAGGATTTTAATTTCAGCGAGGTTTTTGTGCATCAAATGATACACTCTATAGAATTTGTTTTAGGTGCTGTTTCCAATACAGCTTCTTATCTCCGTCTTTGGGCTTTGAGGTACGCCCATTTGCCTTTTAACTTTATTTTGATCCCTCCATTGATATCATGGTCCTAAAATGATGACTGTGGCTGGCTGCTTTTATAGCTTGGCCCACTCGGAATTGTCAACGGTCTTCTATGAGAAAGTGCTCCTACTTGCCTGGGGGTAAGTTGAGTTTAATTTCAGGCCTTCGCATTACTGCAGTGATGTTGAAAAAAGAATGAGTTTACTTATTTTGTTGTTTAGTATATGAGTTTGTCCATGATGATTTAGATTTTTGAACATTCATGTCAAAGGAATGCATGCTGCCTGAGTCTTGTTGTCCTGTGGCTCAGTTAGCTAACCTTTTTAGTGCTCCAGAATTAGAATAGTTTGGTTCGTTACATAACATACGGGGGCACTTGGCAATATCATAAGTTGTAAAGTGGGTTATGATCTTATATTTTTAGAAAAGCTAGTAATTTGGTTCTTTTGTTTCCACTGTTAACTTATGTAAATCTAGAGTAACATTTCAATAAAGCAAGTGCAATTTGATTGCTTTAGATTAGCTTAGTCCTATGTTATAGTCGTGATCCTTTTATTTTATGAACTAGAATGAGATACTCATGTTTACATCAAGTCATCAGGAAATGCACCTGTCCATATTGTTTGATCGAGAAGCTTAGCTTGGTGGGTGCACCCGTCAATGAATGTTGAGTAACAAATATAATTAATTTTATTCTAAAGATGGAGTTGTGTATATTATTGGTAATTTTTGGCAACATAATTGGTAATATCTTAACTTTCATTAAGTATTTTTTTCAGTGAAATACACTTAATAATGTTCATTATTTTCAGCACTTAATATGGTTATCAAATACTCTCTTAGTGTGTCTTTTGAAGGATTGCAAAGAATTAAAAGTGAGGAGCTAACGACTGATTAGTCATGTTCGCTCTAATTATATCTGGTCTTAGTGGTGGCAAATAGGGCTGGGCGGCAGGCCTGGCCATGTAATTTTTTTTGTTAGTGGCCGCTAGTTCTATAACTGTGCTCAGCCTGGCTCACAGCCTGTTAAAGTAAAAAGGCCGTCCAGGCTGGACATGGTCCACCATTTTCTAGCCTTCTCTGGTAGCAATGTTGGTTTATCATGTGCACATTTACTTGTTTGTCCATGAACCTGGTCATTGCGTCTTAATGCATATTGGTTTAGAAAAGGTCATAACAATGAAGTAGGGTACCTTTTTCTTTTTTTGTCTTTTTCAAACACCTTTTGGGTAGTGGGCTACCACATGTATGATGATGCGTGATGATGTAATTATGATTTTGGTTATTGCAGGTATGATAATGTGATCATTCGGTTGGTGGGTCTTGCCGTCTTTGCTTTTGCGACTGCCTTCATTCTTCTAATGATGGAGACCCTGAGCGCCTTCCTTCATGCCCTGCGTCTTCACTGGGTAGAATTCCAAAATAAGTTCTACCATGGTGATGGTTACAAATTCAAACCTTTCTCCTTTGCATTGTTAAACGATGATGATGAGTAATCACAAATCTGTTATCCCAATTTTGAGACATAGGATATGTAGACAGGAAGGATACAACTAACAAAACAAGAAGCAGAGAACGCACAGAAAAATAACGGTATTTCTGAGGTGCCTTTTGGGTTTTATAACACAATGCTTGATACGTAGTACATTTGGGGAAGATAGTCTCAGTTTCTTTCAACCTGTCCGTATATACAAGGGTCACTTGGAGGAAGTCTATTTCCTTCATCTTTTTTATAAATTTTTCTTTGATTAGGATCATCACTTGTAAAGAGGGAACCATGGAGCTATTGTACCATACTATTTTTGGTGTTGAGTCCCCTCGAAGTCAGATTTGTAAATTTTACTTGGAAGCTAGTTTGGAGTTTGAGAAAATGAACAGTTTTTATTTCAATTGTTTGCAACACTAGTAATTTCCAGCACGATGGGGAGTGTCTATCTTTCTGAGAACTGTTGACAGTCTACACTGAATAGAAATTTTGATGCGGAAGAGAATGGAGGACTGCCCTTTTAATTTCTAGTTGTTTTACTAGTTTTTTCTCCATATTCTATCTCCTACATTGTTAGGGAGCTGGTTTATATTTCTTATTTATTAGAAATTTTCTATTTACTAGGATTAGAGTTTTACAGGCTTTAGCGCCATATATAACGACTTTGCAAGTTTGGATGAAATAGCAGTCGTAAATGATTGAATTGAATTAAATTTAGTAGTGCATGGTTACCTTCTATCATTGGAGAATAGGGATTGAACCTATTGCATTTTTACAAAGCAGCAGCAGTGAGATTGCCGTCCATTCCGCTCGCTGGACCATTATTGACAACATGGTCTCTGAAGTGCTTTTGAATCTGTGTTAATTTCTTGGTAGAGGGCGTGAATAGTGGGTACCAACCAAAGCTTTCAGGCAATCTGAATATCAGATTGATTGCTCTAGGTACATAAATCTCACCATCTCTAATGGAAACCCATAGAGACTATTGACCGTTCGACTCTTTCATTGTCACCGGGGCATTTTGAACAATCTTTTTTTACTTCACCTTGTTAAAACATACCAACAATCAACTGAATCCAAAAGAGTCCATGCAATTGGGTTCTTTTTCAATTCTATAACATGCCCAACTCTAATCAATGTCTTAAATGATGCATTTTGATTGTATTTTCCATCAATATCCACAGAGTCGTACTTAGCATTGTTGGCCAACTGCACCCTACCACTATTTGTGCATCGATAAGCAATAAATTAGCTCTTGTTTAGTGTAGTGTGCAAATAAGAGCTAGAATTCATAACCCGCCAGTTTGACTCCTTGATAAATAAAACATGACCATCACCATTGAGACGCTATCAATTGTTGTAGTAATGTTGTCGTTAGACTCAACTCTAATTTTCTCATCCTTCTCGTTCTTTAACTTAAGACAGTCTTTCTGAAATGGCCATCTTGCCACAATTTGAATTAACAGTACTAACAACCCTAGACTAACTATGAGTACTCACATTCACCCTAACTTTTGCTAACAAGAGTACTAGTTTTTCTACCTTTGCCACTAAAACAATAGGCACATATTCACCCGATTCTCTCTACACATGTTTATCGCTCAAAATCAAATTTTGAACCCCATCAAATAGTAGGTAGTAAGAGTAGTGTTCCGATTATTAGGTAATAATTGTAATAAAATCAAAGCACGTACCTCTTCATTGAAATTAATCTCAACCAAATTCAATTGTCTAACGATTACATTGAATTCATTGATATTCTTAACATCTGACTTACATTGGCGCAACTTTAAATAAAATAGGCATTGCATTAAATAGAACTTATCGATTATAGAGGACTTTCTTGTACATGTTTGACAATGTATTCATTATTCCCACAATGGTCTTTTCTTTCATAATGTTTAACACAGCATTATGAGCCTAGCTAGATAACACTCAATGCTTATTTGTCTAGCAAATCCCTATCGACTTGCTTCATTGACTCTCGCTTCTCCTAAATGGAGGTAAATGCATATTGTTTTGGTACATATAATGCTTAATTGAATCTTACGAAAAACAAAACCCTCCCGTCAAACTCATGGATTTTCACCTTTCCCTCTTTTGTCGCCTTCTATTTTGCTCTACTTAGCCAAACCTGACTTTGATATCTAGTTTAGCGAAAGACAAATACTCAAACAAAATAACGAATAGAATAAGTAAATAAATTGGACATCAATTTTACGTCATTTAGTTGATTAATTTCCTTATTCTATTTGTTATTGTGTTTGAGCAATTGTCTTTTGCTAGCCTAGATATTACGTGATTTAGTTGATGGAACCTGCTGTGAAAAACAACACAAATTTCATTACAAATTAAGCAATACAATAGAAAATATAATCATATTTAGAGTCATTCAAACACTCTCACTATTTCCAAGAAAACTGTTAGAAAATTCCTAAATAAACTTTTTATTGGTGTCAATTTAGTCCTCAATCTTTTGAATTGGTACCAAATCAGTCTCTCAAGAAAATTTTGGTCGGATTTTGCCAATGTGGACACTAGTTGGCTTATATGGTACGACTGACATTGATGTGAACAAATTTTACTAATATTTTATTATTTTTATTTTTATTTATCTATCTTTTTTTTTTTCTCCCGCCCCTTCTTCCTCAAGGGTAGCCTTGCGTTGGGTTGGCGAGGGTCGAGCCTTGCTTAGCCATTGGCAAGGCTCGAGCCTTGGCTAGAGGCTCCTAGGTTGAAGGCTGTGACATTTCGGTCGTCGGAAAGGGCTCAAGTCTCGGCATGGTTGGGCAAAGCTTGACCGTCGCTAGCCTAGCGTGAGGCTGCCTTTGCAACCCACAATGAGCCTTGCCAATGGCCTATGAGGATTATTAGAGGTTGGCAAGAGGCCGCCCTTGTGGCTCCAGGCAAGATCCCTTGTCGGTCCTTGCCTTTAGCTAATTGCCGAGGTCCAGTTGGAGAAAGAAGAAAGGAAATGGGGAAAAAAGAGAGAGAAAAAGAAGAAAAAAATTTGGAAAAAAATAAAAATATTATTAAAAGTTGTCAACGTTAGTACTGGCCGTGTCATGTAAATCAGTTGGTATTCACATTAGTAAAATTCAACCAGAATTAGCTAGAAAGATTAAATTGGCACCAGATCAAAAGGTTTAGAACTAAAGTTGCCCAACCATGGCGAGGTCGAGCCCTAACTCTCCCAAGGCTAGTGAGGTCACTAGTTAAAGAAGGAAGAATAAGGGAGGGGAAAAAGAAAGGAAAATAAAAAAGAAAAAATCTCAGAAAATTATTAAAAAACTAAAAAAAAATTTACATCACAAAAAATTTAAAGCTCGTATTAAACATAGTCTTGTTCTTTTTTTTTTTTTTTAATTCCCAGTAAATAAAATTTATATAGTTACCAAACACGTTTTTCTGCTTAGAAACTCATTTAAAGAATACAATTGGAAAAAAATATTTTTGAATAAAATTTGTTTTCACAAAAAAAAAAATGTTACCAAATGCACTCTTAGTATACAAGCAAAAGTTATGAACAAGGAATATGGATTGGAACCATTATTGTGATGACAACATGATGCCATTTGAATTGGATTCGATTAGACTTTGGTCTTCAAATTAAAATGATGAACGAAAAGAAGCCCCGTCGCCCCCCGGGGGGGGGAGGGGAGAGGCTTATTGTAGTGTTTTATGACTCGTCTTGTGCATATATCGACTAATTTAATGACTATAATGATATGGTATACCATATATGAATTGGGACACATGAAGTTCCCATTTACCTATTCAATAAGAAATATGTCAGGCGTTATTTCCGAAACCGAAATTTGTACATGAATTAGCCTTTGACAATTAGCTCGATTGTAGGGGTATTAGAATCAAATTGGAAAACCGAACCCCATTTTCATGCATTTTTGGTTTAATTCAGGTTTTGGTTCAGATAATACAAAACGGTTGTTTTTTATTCTAGTTTGGTTTAACTAAACGGAACTAAAAATCGTCATTCTTCTAATATTGCCATTTACACAATCTTTCTCCTTTCCCACCAAATCTCTTTTCAATACTTCAAAAGAGAAAATAAAAAAAATGAACTAATTAGAATCAAGTTTTTAGTTTGGATTACAACTGATTCGGAGTGCAGTTTGGTTTAAAGTTAATGCACATCCAAACAGTTTGGTTAGGTTTAGGTGATTTGAGTTTCTTGAAAATCTGAATGGAACCAAACCATCGACACCTCTACTTGATTGTTTAGAATAAGCTTTTCAATGCTTAAAGTAATTCAAGGAGAATTGGGAGACATTGTTGTTATTTCCTAGAAAGTATTCACTAAGTCGAGTCTTTGGACCAATCTCAATTACTTCTTTCACACCATCCCTTTCCCTATGGGGAAAATTGCTGAAAAAGTCTCAAACCTATACGGTAGCCAATTCAATCGTAAACCTTTCAATTGAGCCAATTCAATCCTAAATATTTTAAAGACTTGTCAAGTTAATCATAAACTTACTATTTAGATAGTTGGCAAGTATTTAAAAGGTTTAAGATTAAACTAATACAATTGGAATGTTTATAACAAAATTGAAACAATTAAAATGTTTGGAAATAAATTGATAACCAAATGATAAATTTAGAACTTTTTTGACAATTGTCCCTTTTCAGATGCATTTGGGAACTGCCTTCCAAAGCCCCTCGTGGGTTCAAAGCCCTTTGGGCCAAATACTTGGGGTTTGGAAAAAAAATTTTAAACCCCCTTTGCCAAATGCAAGCCTTCAAAAGGCTGAATCTAAAAGCCTGAGTTGCCTTGGGCTTTCTCGACATGTTGGCCTTAGGGGCTAGTGGAAAAATTCTTCCAAAATTATCCTTGCTAATCTTTTGTTTTTCCGATTTTGCCCTTGCTAATTGTTCATCTTCATCTTCTTCCCTACTCTTTGTTGAATAGGACTACCATCTACATGTGATAATCAACGAAGGATACGTGGTGCGGCGAAGGGCAAAGGGCAAGCGATCTTGCTAGGGTTGCATGACCCTCTGGTGAGGGTTGCGGTGCGGAGGTCACAGCGCGACGAGGGTCCTCACGAAGGTCATGGAACGACAAGTCAGGTGACCGTTTGGTGAGGGTCACCACGACCCAAATCTTGCGATCGAGTCATCGTGACCTGGATCTCGTGATGCGACCTCTACGGAGGTTGCAGTTCGCGGTGGGTCGCACGACCCTTGCCGAATGGTCGTGTGACATCGTCAAAGTGCTTGCCCTTCGCCGAACCACCTGCCCTTCACTAGCGACTGTTTGCTCTTTGCTGGCTAGGTCTCCTTTTTTTTTTTTTTTTAATAACAAATTTTTTTTACAAATATAATTTTCTCCAAACACTATTTTGTGGACTTTTACAAATATAATTTACCAAATACAATTTGCATTTTGAAAAACTCCTTTAACTCAAATGCCTTTGCATTTTCCCAAAAACTTTCCCTTAAAGCCTCTCCAAACCACCCTTCCTATACCATCTTCCTCTTTCTACGACTTAAAGAGTATACAAATTTTATCACTTGGAGCACTGGCAAATAGATCAAGCCAATGTAGCCTGTTTAATTACATTAAAGATGACCAGCCACAGAATAATTCAATAGTGAAATTTAATCTTTATTCAAATAAGTGAAAATCATTTACGCGAGGAGTAAGTTCTCACGTTATTGACACTCACAAATATATGGTAAAGAAATAGTTCTATATGACCTATTAAAGTATATTACTTATCTCGAAATTTGGGGAGCTCATGTTGAAAAATTCAGATCTTGAAAGAGCGGTACCCAAGTGGTTCGAATCAAACTCGCCAAGAAATCTATGTTTGGAATTGACAGATAACAATGTAAGTGTGGTTTGTTTTAAATGGAGTTGTGATTTTATAGTTTGTAATGAGTTTAAAAGTTTTTTTGGTTATGTTGAAGAAGGATTATATATTCCTTTTAATTTTCTAATAATTGAAAGCAAGAAACTGATTTACCGGATTGAATTGCTTAAATAACCTAAATTATACTTTTGATTACAATAATCTGTTGACAAATAAAATATATCCTTAGTTTCTTGCATTTTGCTAAGTTTTAAATTAAGTAAGAGCTTTTCAATATTTGAGGGGACGCAATACTATTCTTTACTCTCTTTTTTTTTTTTTTTGACATTTAATCTAATAAAATATGGAAATTTGGGAAACACATGTAAATTAATTTATTGAGAATAAATTTAAAAATTTGTCTCTTTATTCATATCTCGAAATTTAATCAAATTATATATATATATATATATTAGAGATAATACATCAACGAGCGAATTCTTGTTAGTCCGATGTGGATCACGTGACAAATTCATATTGAGCGTCTTGCCATAAGCAAAACCAAGTGCACGTGGCGAGGGAATGTGATATCATTCTCTCACGGCTCCGGCTTTAACTGTAAATCTTTTCATGGAAGAAATCCTCAGTTTAGGGAGGGGGCATTCGCATTAACATCATTTTTCTGTCGACGTAGACATGAAATATACAGGGCTAATCCAAGCATGCATGGACAACGCCTCAAGGCCTCATTTTGTTTTCGCCAACATCATCAGTCATCGGAAGGCTCGAACTAGAACTTCCATCTTTTCCCTTGTACAACTTTGCGCATACGAGATAATACCCGAAATTCGCCATCCCAAGCCCAGCAAGCAACCAATACATACAATCCAACCTCCCGTCGTTCAAATTCTCCGGCAGCCACCCAGTGCTCCTCCGAACCAGATCAACCACAACAGTGCTCAGATAATATGCAGTCCCGATGGTCGCTGCAACCATCGCCGTTGCGCTGTTGCTCAAGTTCGCTGGGAATTCTTGGAAGTACAACGACACTTGTCCCGGAAAATGGAATGCTTCGCCGATTCCGACCAGAATCAGCTGAGGGAATAGCCACAGTGCAGACATTGGGACGGTGGGATTGTTGACATCTTGGAGATGGTGGAGATGGGCTGTCCTGAGCCTGCGTGACTCGATTAGTGCCGATACAATCAAGCCGAGCACATTCAGGATATGACCCACACCAATCCTGTGGAATACTGTTGGGGGCGAACCGGTCAGTTTTTTCCACAGTGGGAGTCGGGAGCGCAGGCGATCTATCAAAGCGAGGGAGACCAAGCCGGAGATCATGATTGTGACGATGACCGAAGCGGCGGGAATCATGAAATGGGGTCCTACGTGGCGGTCCATGGTTAGGGCTTGGAGGACTGTCATACTGTTCTGGACAGCGATTGGGGTGCTCAAGAAGATGGAGCTTGACCACAGTGGTAACATTTTAACCACACATTTCAGGTCCTCCACTTGTTGCACTGTGCATAGCCTCCAAGGTTTAGCGATGGAGTTGTCGGACTCGGTGTCTCCATCAATTTTCACAGCCGCACGATTCAAGAACCTGCGAAAGGGAAAAGGAATCGATTCCAGATCACTCTTATTGTGAATAATCTGTAACATCATGTCTCTTGACACTTTTGATTTCGCCTATATGTTTGTATCGTAGCTGCCTAGCTGGATGCCCTCATTCGAAAGGACATGTGCGCGTTTATTGGGCTAATCATGTACATCCACCTTTCTTGTTGGGCTTTATTTAATGACCAAGAAGTCCAAGTTCTACCTTAGCTTGGCTCGAGTCCAAGTCTTGGTGGGTCGTTCTGATTTCAGACTGTTTGCACAGACGATGAACCAAACCGCTAGGTACCTATTTGAACGCACATTCTTGTTCCTTAACCATTAAAAAGGCATTTGGTAATTATTTTATTTTCGATTTTTTTTACTTAGAATTGATTTTTTTATTCTGATCTTTGGACGAGTTTCTAAGCATTTCAAAATGTTTAATAACTGTCCAAAATTTATATTCTAAAAAAAAATGTGTTGATAAAATCTTAAATTCTTTTGTGATTTAGATTTTTTTTAATTTTTAATAATTTTATTAATTTTTTTTTCTCTTTCTCCTTTTTATTTTTTATTTTTTCCTTTTCTTCTTCTCCTTCATCATTTAGCCGATCGTCGGTCTTGGCTAGGCCGGCAACCTTGTCAGAGTATCGCCAGCCCTCGATGAGGCCAAGTTTCTCACAGTGGTTGGGCAAAGTTGAGTTCGCCCAGCCGTCGGTGAGGTCAAGCCTCGCCAAGGGCCGCTAGCCCTTGTCTGGCTGGTCGTTGCCTATCGCTGAGGTTGACAGGTAGCTAAAGGAAGAAGAAGAACATAAGGAAAAAAAAGAAAAGAAAAGAGAAAACAAAAATGAGCTTGATTCTAGAGTTATTCTTGAAAACAAAGAAACGACTTTCTTTTTTTATTCCTTAATTCTATTCAAATCTATTTCTGGTGACAAAAAAAATTACTTAATTGATGTCCGTTCTTTTGTTGTTTTAGAGAACAAAAAAATCAAATCAGATACTGTTTGGCCGATTACCAAATATAGCCTAAATAAACCCAAAGAAATTATCTCTAGACATCGTGATTATTGGTCCTATCTATGTGGGAAGATAAAATATTCATCAATCATTTGCCATGTATATTGTTGTAGATACCTGAAATTCTTTCCAGCTGGTACGTCCACCTCCTTATCCTGTCCATGTGGGCCGTAATAGAACTCGTCACTCGTCAGTGGGAGCTGAAGCTTCCGTTTCCGAATACTAGCAACGAGGACACGAGCTAAGCTCAGTAGTGGACTCCCCTGAGGCGTCTCGTGGCGATAATATCGATTTCCCGCGATGAACACCACGAGCCCAATGAGGTTCCCAGCGAAACATAACCAAAATCCCAGGGACCAACTCACACTGTCCTCGACGTACACGATCAGCGTACCGCTTAGGACAAAACCGGCGTATTGTGCAAAGAAGAACCAGTTGAAGAAAGTTGATTGATCCTTTTGGCTTTCGAACTGGTTCGCCCCGAATGTTGCTATGGTGAACCTCACTCCGGACACTCCGAGTGTTGCTAGAGCTATCCCTGCGTAGAGCACAGCGAATTGAAGGTTCGATGGGGCTTTGCATGAGCTTGATTTGTTGTTTCCGCACAGCTTTGGTCTCAACGAATTAAGCGTTGCCGTTAAGGATACAAGAGCTATACCCTGCAAGCGGCCAGTTGGTCAAAAAAGAAATGCTATCGATCAGTCGGTTGTGAGAAAACCCATTTTAAGAAACTCGTTAGAGACAAGATTCTCAGTAAGACATATCTGCAAGAGAGGCCAAGAACATGTGTGCTCTTCAGTAATCTCAATGTTTCCAACATTAAAAAGAATAAAGATTCCTTTGGGAAAGAGGTTTGTCATATAATGTTACTGAGAATTTCTTTATATTCTTTTCTGTTTTAACGTTCAAGGTAGTTCATTATGAAAATGATGCAATAACGTGCGAATTCTTGAGCATTATATTACTTGCAATTAGCTGATTATTATCAAAGACAGTATAATTCGGCAATCAAAAGGGGCTGTGAACAGCAAGATTGTGAGGTTGATATGTCATCAAACCATTGAGGCTATGAAGGAAGAAACGGAAGCGACTAAGAAGCATCCGAGGAAGGAGTCAGCTATGATAGCACCGAGGATCGGGAGGAGACAGAAGCAGCCATTGACCACGTTGAAAGTCTGTGCCGCATCGATTCGGTTCATGTGGAACTCTTGGATCAAATACACAATCAAGTTTGCCATCCATCCAGTTCCCGCCAACATCAACAAGGCCATCGCGCCTGTTCATCACGGCAAACACGATTAGGACGTTCACCCGAATGAAACTCGTTTTACTCAGAGAGAGAGAGAGAGAGAGAGAGAGAGAGAGAGAGAGAGAGAGAGAGAGACCTATGATGAATGGGAATGTATTCCAACCAGCTCGTTTACTCTCAGTATCGCAGAGTTTTAGCTCGGCCTCTTCGATGTTGCCTGTGATGCATTTTGCTTTGCTGGAGGCTGAGCTTTCCATCTCTAACTCTTTTGAGTCTACTTGTTGGGTAATTGAAGAGCCTGTGTATTTACTTATAGTGGAGATGCCCATATTGGTTTCAACAGCTGTTTTTATTATCTTACACGTGAAGATCCCTTGTCTTTAATTCAACTGGAGAAAGTCCTGAAAATGAAAGGCATTACTACATTACTGCAACTGCTATATACTATTACACCAATAACGACAGCGACAATCAATCAATCAATTAATCATTTTTTATCCGACTAAGAAGGCATGACTCTATGAATCCCTGTCAAAACAACAAGTGGCCTCACTAGATACCGAAAGATAAGAGCTGATGACTCGAGCCGCCGTAAGCAACATCTAGAAGTATGGGAAAAGGACACAGTGAGCCTCTTGGGATGGTCCAAGATAGGTGTGAACTCTCATTATTGTATACGTGCTTATCTCACTAAGCAACTTTTGGAATCTTTTTGGTACAACTATAACTGTGTTATGGTTATGCCATTTTGTATCGAAGTACATTACATTTTTGGGATTGTTGTGTGGCTATTATTAGGGACACTTGTAAATTGAAATCCTAAAACTTGTTCAGAAAATGGGATCAAATTTTAAATTTGTTCAATCAAAATTTTTAAAAATTATCAAAATGGTGCAATCAACTTTTGCCATTAGCTTCATCTAAATTCATCGACACCGATGACCCCGTCGGCAAAGCACGCTACTTCCTGCTTAACCCTTAAGTCCCCTCAAGCTTTTTTTTCGGTTGCTTTTCAGCCTTATCCTTGAACTTTTTAATCTAATTTTATTAAAGTTAGAAGCAAAATAGCATTTTCTTTGCCATCGTTGCACTCTTCATTACCATCATGGCCACGTAGTAAAGATGAGCATTTTCTGTCACTTGAACTAGACAAACTAATGAAAACACTTAATTGCACAAACAGGACAAGTTTCGGTACCTAATTACACAATTGAAAATTTTAGCATATAATTGCATTTTCGAAATAAATTTTAGGGTTTCATCACACTTATCTCTTTTACTGTTACCATTTTAATTATGTTATTTTTGTTATTACTGCTATTGCAAAGATAACAAAGTAATGTTATTAATTATTATTAATTCAAATTTCTAGAAAAGTTGCTCTTACTTTCCTTATAGGGAAAAAATTAATGAAAACTTCCAATAACTAACAATAATAATAAAATTATGATTATCATCAGTATCATTATTATTGTTAATTATTTATGCTTTACTTTTGTAAATAAACATATTATTATTTTTTTTTTTGGTGTTACTGTCCTCATAAAATAATTTATAAAATTTTCAAAAACTACAGCACGTAAAAGCTACTAGAGGCAGCTTTTCTGCAATGTGCTTTGAAAGTACTTCAGCTTCAAGGATGCTATTGCCGTAAGATTTTGACTGAAACGCCTCGAATGGTCCAAGCACCCCATTTCAGAGTGGTGGAAACTCTGGTAAAGTCGCACTAAACGCACAATTACCATGCGGTCATTATTATTAGCCAGATGCTGGACTTGAGCATTGGAGAGTCCGCCCAACGACCATGCCAAGGGGCTCACCGGGTAATAGTTATTAAGCATATATCTTTAAGACAATAGGCTTATGGGCAAAAAAGTATGCGTCATGATTTACCAATGTTATAATCGCTATTGTAATGATGATTTCCTTTTAACAAATGAACGATGCAATGGAGTGAAAATACGAAGTGAAGTTGAAATATCAAAATACCCTTAAAATGATTTCCCCAGTTAATGACTTGTTCAGCTTTTGGTGCAATCTAGATGGTAGTAATTGTGATTGTGGCTGATATATCCCGTCTTTTTGAACAGTGATTGCACAATGTTACTGTTGGTGTAGTGTCGTGGTTGAATTATATTCCACTGAGATGCAGAGTCGTGGTTTAATGATATTCCACTGAGGATTATCTCAAGGGGCTAATCATCATTAAGGAGGGCAACTTGTCCAATCAACTCCGAACTTAATGTACAAATTCCAATTCATACTTAAATTTTTCAATTTTTCCAATTTAGTTATAAACATTTGTGAGAAATTCTATTATAATCCTTTTAATCAATTTTTACTTAAAATTGCTGACATGATGGTACACTATGTAGGATGGCTAGCGATGATTTGTTCACAGCATCAATGATTTTTGATGAAAATTGATTGGAATGACTATATACTCACTTTAATGCCAAAAGTTTTCGCCGACTCACTTAAGTGCCAAATTGGAGAATAAATGATTACTTAAGTGCCTTTGACAAGAAATT
This sequence comes from Eucalyptus victrix, assembly GCA_016097545.1. NCBI lineage: Eukaryota > Viridiplantae > Streptophyta > Magnoliopsida > Myrtales > Myrtaceae > Eucalyptus > Eucalyptus victrix. Next base: position 34,753,913 of record CM027844.1, read on the forward strand.
TCGGCCAAATTGATTATGTGACATTTATAATTAAAATTTCAATATAACAACATATTTTATAAACAAAAAAAATTCTAGTCCACGTGGACGTCCAAATTGGCATTGAAGTAATCATTTTTTAATAACAACTATCACTTAAGTAATCACTTTTAATAATAATTGACACTCAAATAATTCATATTTACAATTTTTGACACTTAAATAATCACTCGTCAATTTGTCAACATGATATCATTTGAGGGTTATATGTTGATTAGGCACATCGATGAGCTACGTAAACTAAAAAATTAATAAAATATGGTTACATTGGATTTTTGACGACCTAGATTGGAATTGACACTTAAGTGATCATTTAAAAAAAAAGCTACTTTAGTAATCTCAAAAAAAAAAATTGTGACATGAAAGTGATCACCATACACAACTTTTGGTATTTTTAGTGTCATTCTCTCTCATTTTCTCTATCCAAAGCCACCATTGAACCCATTTCAAGAAAACCAAAAGTCAATGTTTTGGTGAAGGATTTTTTACAATTTGGGTCAACAACAAATTTTGGCGAATCAAACGGAACAAGCGGTCAACCACAATAAATGAATAGAAGAATGAAAGGATTGAACAGTAAATTTATGTGGTTCAATCGGTATAACTCACTCGGGAGAACAGCATGAAATTTCACTATAAAAATGGTTTAGTAGAAAGTACAACCACATCCGAGTCACTCAAATACTATATGTATTTTTTAGCCTCCACGGTGCTTTAGTTTGTCAGAATTTACACCCAAGAGTTTCACAATTTTTAGTCTCACGCAATTTCAAGCAAAATTATTACTACCAAGAAAATATTCACTAATCTTATCACAAGATTACTTGATTTCAAACACTAATTATTCACAATGTAACCCACAAGATAGTCGCACCATGGATGCGGCACCAATAACTTCTGCTCGCAAGATATCACAAGTAAAAGTCCCACTCCAATAGAAAAACGATGCGAGACAAAAGAAGAAAGCATAATTATATAAACCCATGCAGAAAACCTCTGATCAATCGGGCCAACTTCAATATAAAAATGATCATTTTTCTTGTCTTCCCACCTACTTGCACCTGTTACAGAGTCCCAGTTAGGCCTGGACTTCCATTTTCAGTCTCTTTCCAGTCAAGTCCCATACTTTGCCACACATTATGGGGTTTGCATCTTCTCCGACCAAATAAAAGAAGGGTTTGCACATTCATGTAGCCGAGCTCATGCACGCTTGATTTGGGTCCGGACTAAACGGGCTTAAACTCAAAATATGTTCTATTAAATCTTCACCTTGGCTCTATTTATTAGCCAACACTATTACCATGTTGGAATCTAAACTCGGCTACTACTCTCTCATATCTCCTCAAGGGCTCCTCAATTGCCACAAATCCAAATCCAAGCCACTTTTGATTTTCACCGTGACCATGGATTTTATTAGGACGCCGACTCAACCTGCATCTTAAGCTGCTTCACATCTTAGAGACAATCTCCTCTGTCTTAGATAAAGCAAAACCAACGTTGCCTACATAACTATTAGGAAATCGAACACCCACTTTATCAAACTCAATAGCTACAACAACCAATGGCTTTACAGGCTCCACTTGGCTACAAGCATCACAATTGTGTCGATTATCGCACTAATACTCACCATCCAAGGAGTTTCTATTTGCAATTCTATTTTGAGCTACACATCATCCAGATCCATGTAAACATTGTCACAACCACTCTTATTGGAGAATAAGTATTGCCCATTTCTCGGAGTAAGTATATAAACATGACTTACAGGTTTTGGCCTTTGGTCAATTGAGGACTTAAGATGTTATTTTGCTCAACTAAGGATTTTGAGTTCTAAAAAAGCCACAATCAGGCCTTGAGCTTGTCGTACTTGGAATTTAGGCATAGGAAGTGACACTTGGTAGATAACTCAATATTCCACGTGGAAGTCATGTCAAATTTTCAATATTTGAATTCCACCAATGGCAAGCTTGACATCAATTTAGACATAAATAAAACCTTAAGATTGTGTTTGGTCGTTTAGACTTTTTTATCAGATAGGATAAAAGCTCCATTTGGGTCAAATGCTTGCCTTTGAAATGCTAAAAGCCCAAAGTAGGTGGGGATTTTCTTTGGGCATTTAACAATTTCGGGATGCTACTCCTCTCAATGAATGAATTTTGGCTAGTTTCCTATTTTACCCTCAAAATATTATGAAAAGTCCAATTTTACCTATTTACAAAACAAAATTCTAACTCTCTCTCTCTCTGGAACGCTTTCCTCTGTTCTGCTCTCAACTCCATCACGCGATGGCCAATATCTCTTCTTCGTTTGTCTGTCTGTCTGTCTCTCTCTCTCTCTCTCTCTGCGATTCTCTGCGGTTCACTCGACAACTTTCATCTTGGGCGAGAAGGGTTTGTCTTCGATGGTACTCTCTGCTCTCAACTCAATTAGGCAAAAAGTATGCAGCAACAACTAATGTGCTATTTTTCTCAGATCCTTGCCTTCTGCTCTTGTGTAGGTAGAACATCCCTGCAACTCCTGTGAGGGAAGAATTTCGTTTGACGAAGACCTATTGTAGCTCGAAGTTTGTCGCGACGAGCAAGCGAATCCAAGTTTTGGATCTTCTACCCTTTTGACCTGCGATGAACGAGCAAATTTGAGTTTTGGATCTTCTACCCTCTTGACCCTTTCTTGCCCCTCATCAGATCCGTTCTCTACGTGGTTCTTCGAAGTATCTTTTCTTGGGTTTCTCTATTTTTGGGTTGCATTTGTATCCGTGAATGCTTTCTCTCTTGTAAGCATTAGGGTTGTGATTTTGCCTTGGAATATTGAATTTTTTATTCTTGATGATAGATTTTTGAAGTTAGAAAGTGCAAGGAGTGAACTTTGTCGAAATGCCACAGTGGGTGTGATAATTTGTGTTGTGGGTGTTAAGTAATTACAATGGACAAGGTTCGCTTTAGTCATTTTTCTTTTGTGGGGCTTTGCATAAGTCATTGTTGGTTGAGGAATTTCTCTCTATCTTTGGTAGATAGTGGAGTAGTTGTGTAGAAACTCGTTAATCTTTGAGGGGATTTTCATTGAATTGTTGTGAATAAGTCAAGTTTCACGTATGTTTATGCCCCTTTTGAGATGAGGCAGTTCTATTAAGAAGCTGCAATAGAGGTCAAGCGTTTGGTAATTATTGTGAATAGGTCAGGGTTCGTCTTCCTATTTTTGTGTGCTATTCTCAAATTGTCAAATGTAAATTGATGGAATACACTCGTTTGTTTATATTCTTCATTCGGATTGATTCATGGTTGATCTTGTTTATTTGTGTCTCTTAAATTTGTTCATGTCACTTTACTAGTATATGAGTTCATCAAAGGAAAATGCATTTTGGAGCTTAGAAGATATAGAAACCTTTTGTAAGTTGTGCATCGAACAAATTGAAAAAGATAATCGTCCTGCAAACAACAAAAGAGATGGATGGACAGTTATAATTAGTAAGTTTGAGAAACTAACAAGTACAAAATATGATAAACAACAAATGAAGAGTAAGTGGGATAACCTCAAGGAATAATGGAAAAGATGGAGGTTATTGCTTTACAATGAAACTGGATTAGGATGGGATTCAAGGAAAAAACCATCGATGCGAGTGACGAATGGTGGGAAAGTAAAATTCAGGTTTTCCTCATTTCTTTTTTTATTTTCGTGTTAAGCTAATCATTAATGATACAATTTATGCAAATGCTTCATTATAATAGGCAAATCCAAAGTTTAAGGTTTTTAGGATGAAAGGTATACATCCTGATCTTGAAGTAAAGTTAGATATGATGTTCAAAGATACAGTTGCTACTGAAGGAGTCACATGGAATCCTACACAAGGTTTATTTATTGATAATGATGTAGAGGCCATACAACCTGGTATTGATAATGTTGTAGGGTCTACTGATGAAAACTTGGAGGATCATGTAAATAAAACCGTTATTGAACCAAATGGAACTCAAACCCATAAAAGAGCCGCACAAACTTCAAAGATGCAAGCTCTAGCAAAGAAAGATAAAAAATTGAGCACAAGAGAGGAGCTCGGAACACAAATTAACAAGCTACTTACAGTTGTTGAGAGTAAGAGCACTACCAGTGTTGCATCTAAAGCAACCAATTTAGTTGATCCCTTATGAGGATCTCATAAAGATATTGGATTTCATACTTGAGATTGTGGAAGATGAAGACTTGTACTTTTTTGCAATTTCTCATTTAAAGGAAAATATAAACAATAGGCAAGTTTTCATGAGTTTAAAGGATGATGCAAACAAAATTAGAGCGAGTCTTTGGTGTATAAAACAGAAGTTGGGGATTTTAACTCATATGCCAAGTTATCCATATGAAAAGTAAATGCAAATTGTCGTAGCGATAATGACTTTGCACAATTATATATGAAAAAATAACATGATTAATATGGATTTTGAACAAGCAAAATTGGATCTCAATTATGGATATTTAGTTGACTATGATGATGGAAATGAAAGGGTGGGTGCTTTAAATTCGTATGCATCTCCGGACATGACACTTTTACATGATGAAATAACCATGAGTTCACAAAGCCGTAGAGGTTTGTAATGCTAAGTATAACGTATTTCTTTTTTTCCGGACATATATGACCATGTTTACTATCATGAAATAACCCTCTTTCTAGTCAAATTTGTATGAGAGAAACTTGGTTTTATTTTTCTTAATGAGGACTTCCCTTTTTATATGCGGTGCTTACTAAAAAAAATTAGCATCCACAATTAGTTGCTTCACCATCCACTGAATAAGTTCATCTATTTTTCTGTATCATTTTTTTCTTCTGACAATCAGTAGCCCAAATTTTTATCAATACACTAGAATGATCATTAATTAACGAAGATGATTAATACTACAATAATTTAAAAAAATTATTCAAAGTTGAATACAAACCTAAAAGAGCCATCGGCCAAAAGTTGAGCTTTGCATCTAATCTATAATCAAATTCTTTTAATGTAATTTTTAAATAAATTTACTAATATGTATCTTTTACATTGCTCTCAACGTGAAAATGTAAAATGTTATAGTCATTGTTTCTTTTTTGCAATTTTAAAAATACTAAAACTAAAAAACTTAATTTTATCACACCAAAAGACTTTTCAAATATTTATTTACCAAACGGTCTTGCATTTCCTCAAAGCTCTTTGGGCTAAAGACCTTTGCATTTGGCTAAAGGCTTTTCCCAAATGCTGAACCAAACGAGGCTAAAGTTGAATATGCCATAAATTGAATTGTATAAGATGGGATTTTCAAAATCTTAGGTAATGTTTAGTAAATACAAGGATATCCAAGTTGGATTGAATGTTGACTGTTTAGATGGATTTAAAGTTGGCATAATGTCTCTCGCCGCCAGCAACCTACCAGCACAATGATTTTAGCCCCTGGTAATCCCACCTCACTCTTCTCTTCGCCCTTCACCTCCTTCTCCTCTCTGTCCATGATAGGTTGAGTGTCAACTGCTCATATCTTTGAACCCTTGCGAACATCTAAGCTACTCGAGCATCACCATCATTTAAAATGTTCAACAACCATCGAACCCTCCTCCATCTTCGTTGTCGATACGGTGATTTCTTTATAATTGCGCAATACTTAGACAAGTTGAAGAATTCGCGATAAGTAATAATCAACGCAAGACTAAGTAAAGGAAAGAGAGAATTGAACACGCGGTTTATAGTGGTTCGGCTTGATTCAAGCCTACGTCCACTCTTCTCGCACCGACAGCCAATTGGCTGGATTCCACTATGAACACGGTGTTGATCTTCCTTGGTTTCTAGGTGTAGATGATCTACCACACTCACTCAAGGTATCACCAAGTATGAACACTCTCTGTATATACAATTTCGCTCACAATGAATCGACTAATAATCAAGGTGCTTTGAATTTCTCTATCGATCACGCACTTTCACAACTAGAACGTCTTCCTTTTTATACTCCTTTATGCCATCATACCGTTGGCACTTACCAAAGGAATTCCTCAAATCTACCCGTTGGAATCAATCAAGAAGATCATTCGAGCTATAAAAGGAACTTTCCGACGATAGCCCATCAATCCGTTCGCCCATACAATCGGGATCTTGGTTTCAAGAATAGAACATTCCAAGAATACTTCGTCAACCATCGGATCTTCAATTGATCTTGATAAGAACAAAAGAATCCGTTATATTTATCCAGCCAAAAAGATCTTCTCCGGAGGATAGGATTAAATTCTCAACCATATACTTCGGCTCGGATTTCCTTCATCCTTTGGATAGAAAGACATCAATGAGAATAGTCTTGAGTCTTGAGTCTTGAGTCTTGAGTCTTGAATCTTGAGTCTCGGTGATCGAAAGTCTTCGGACTTTAAACTAGACGATTTGCGGATATCTAGACTAGGATCGATAGAAACGTTTTGTCAGCTTCAAAATATTCTGGAAAGATTTCTCCAACAATCTCCCCATTTTTGATGGTGACAAAACTTTCCTATAGATTTGAACCACTTTGACTGCAAAAACATTTCTCAAGCAATATGGCTATCTCATAAAGATTTAACAAAACAACCGGACTCTCGCATCCACGAGAAAATTGGTTAGTCTTTTATGAGTAATACCATATAACAACACTTGATATAAATGCAAACGGAGTCAAGCATTAAAATCCACGGTCAATTGAGTCAAATTCAAGTTCACACCCAAGTTCACTCAAGTCATACTCAAAAACAAACATATTCAACCACAAAAATAAATTTAAAGTCAAAGAAAGTTGGTTGGTTCAAATTGCTTCTCCCCCTTTTTGTCATCATTAAAAAGGTGAGAAAGGAGTCGAATGCAGCAGGAATGCGCACGATCTCGGAAATCTCTCATGGATGGACTACGCCTTCTAGCCTCTTCAAGTCTTCCCTTAGTTGAGCTACCTCCTCTCCTTTGGCATTGGCTTGAAGTTGTAGAGCGAGGTCTTTCATTTTGTCCTCCAGGGTAACCGAAGATGCTTGTCCAGCATTCTTTATGGCTTGAATCTCATAGTCCAAAGCATAGATTTGGCCACGCATTTCCAGAAGAACATCCATAATACGACGAAAATCTGCAGAATTGTCTGTCTGCGTACTTGCATTTGCTTTCTCAGATGGAGTGAATGCAGACGATGGCGCTTCTATATAGTCTTGCAGATTTGATGTTGACGTATCGTGTCCTTCTTCGGGCAATCGAGAAACTGAAACTCTTCTCGGGTCTCTTGGAGATTGTCTTAGACCTTCACTATCGGCGGCATGAGGTGTGGACCTTTGCTCGCCAACTCCCCCGACTCTAGGACATCAAAGGGGAAGAGTGATGATCATGCTCTTCTGTATCTTGATTCCTCTTCTCTCCAAATTCAGCTGTAGACTTTTCTTGCTCTTCTTCTCCTTCTTCTTCAACTTCTTTCTCTCTCTCTCGCTGCTCTTCTTCTTCTCTATTCTTGGCTTGCTCCTCTTCTTCTCTCTGTTTCTTCTGATGTTCTGTCGATTGGAGAACAGAACGTCTGGTCCTTATCAAGGCTGTGATTGTAGGATGTTCCTCCTCATCTTCATCCTCCAAGATGAGAGTTCTCTTCTTTTTAGATGGGGCACCAATGGCCTCCTTCCCCTTTCTCTTTAAAGCAGACGGAACTGGAGTTTTCACTCTGAATTTCTCCATTGCCTTGGAAAGTTCTTGCAGACGCATCTTCGTTAACATCTTCAAACCTACCACCATCTTGTCGCACGGTCGAATACAAAGTGTATGTGGCGGTTCAATATTTATGTGTCTGAAGATTTTGGTCACCAGACCTGGGTAAGGCAATTGTTCCTTATCCTTCGACACTGCTCTGTACATGTGAAAGAGAATAGTGTGAGAAAGAGAGAACTTCATCCCTGAGTTGATTGCGTACATCAATTTTGCCTTTGAATTAGACACATCAGTCTTTGATGTAGACTTGGGCCTAATGCAATTAATCACAATTTTGTGCAGCACAATATTGATGGCACGCATCCTTGAATAGATGATTTTTCCTTCTACATTTCTATCCTTGACAAGTTCCAATGAGGCACGAGCAACTGAGATTTTGATTGGTTGATAACATCCTCGTTCAACTCCAATGATGTCCGCCAACATGTCCACGTCAACCACATAATCCTGATCTCAAACACTGAATGATATTCTATTTGCATCTATAAAACTGATATTCGAATAGAAATATGTAGTCAGTTGAGCATAACCATCTGTGGTATCAGTGCAAAAATGTTCCAGTTGTAGCAGACTGAACTTCTCCCTTAAGTTCACATTAACAGCATCCAAGAAATCGAAATCGACACTCCTAGGGTTTATCGCCCCTCGTTTCAGCAGTCTGAAAAACAAATTCTCCTGTTCCTTTGATTTGAATAACTCCATCCTCTTTCCCTTCACCTTTGCAGCAATACCCATTCTAGGTTGAAAATCCACGAACATTTTATCATCATTGTTCCCATCAATCAGATTTGGTCCCGACATACGAGGGTCACTGGGAATGTTCGCAAGCGCTTCCTCTGCTTTACCTTTGGGAGCAATTCCCAAATCCTCCATTTTCTTCAGAAAGATGTACTCATTCCCATAATTCTTATCTTTGAGAAAATCATCCACGTATTTCAACGGAGTCCCAATACTTTTCAACGCACAGTAAAGTTTGTAAATAAACGAGGGTCTTTGGACTTTTCCGGGTCTGCGTCCTCGATTATCTCTTCCTCGGTTGTTGACTCCGCATCATGTGGGGTAGATGGCGTTGAGTGACGTGGTGGAGAGTGAGTTGGGCTCTGTTGCTGACTCGATAATTCTTCCTCTTCGGTGAGATCGAAGTGGGTAGGTCCCTCCTTCATCCTCTGTGGTCCCTTGTTCGCGATTCTTGAAAACTTCCTCAAAGACGACATCCTTCATAGTCGCTGAGAGATTCCTTTACTTGCTTTCCCAAGAAAAGATGACAACTTTCTCGAGGATGAACACGAAGTAGAAACCGGATTGGGAGGAGAATGCTTTTAGGGTTTTGAAGATTGAAAATGAAAACTGTATATATTTAACTCAGTTTTGAAAAGGGAAGTTCAATCGGCACAAGGAAAGTGTACGAATACCTCTTTTCGAAATCAATAACTCGCAAAATTAATCCTTTTGAAAAGACAAGTTTTCGAAGACTACAAAATAACTGAACGAAAGATCATACCTTTTCGAGATTAGATAAAATAACAACTCACAGTCTATAGTCGTTAATGTCTGAGTCTGAGGATTTAGAGTCTGATAGATTAGAGTCTGATGATCATCAACTTTCTGAGTCTAAAGGTTGGAGAGTCTCTAGACTTTAACTTCTTCGAGCTTCAAAATGTTGAGTCTGGAGCAAATAAAATCGAATTGATTTTTCTCCAAAGGCTTTGTGAATATATCTGCTAGTTGACTTTTTGAATCAACAAATTGAATCGAGATTTCTCCGTTTTGAATATGATCTCTAATAAAGTGATGTCAAATCTCTATATGCTTTGCTCTTGAATGAAGAATTGGATTTTTTGTGAGATTGATTGCGCTGGTGTTGTCACATTTGATTTCTGTGCGTGAGTCTTCAATCCCAAAGTCTTGTAGCTGTTGTTTTATCCATAAAATTTGTGAACAGCAGCTTCCAAGAGCTACATACTCGCTTTTGTTGTTGAGAGAGCTACGTGCTTTGTTTCCTTGAAAACCAAGACAACATCCCTTCCAAGCAACCGGCAAGTTCTGAAGTACTCTTCCTATCGACTCGCAGCCGGCCGGATCGGCGCCCGAGTATCCCGGAAGATTAAAGTCTCCCTTCTTAGGATACCAAAGACCGATGCTTGAAGATGAAGCAACGTATTTAATAATACGTTTTGCAGCACCGAGATGGGATTCTCTAGGATCGATTGAAACCTAGCACAGATGCAAACACTCAACAAAATGTCGGGTCTAGAGGTAGTAAGATAAAGAAGTGAACCGATGATGCTCTGTACTGGCTTTTGATAAACTTTCTTCCCTTCTTCATCTTTGTCTATCTTCAAAGAGCTTGACATTGGTATGTCAGTCTTCTTGCAATTTTCCAATCCAAACCTTTTGACAAGATCATTAGCATATTTTTCTTGGTAAATGAAAGTTCCATCCTTCAATTGCTTTATTTGAAGACCAAGAAAGAATGTTAATTCTCCCATCATAATATCATCCACATATATTTGAACAAGTAAAAAGCTTTTGTTTTCCTTTTTGATAAATAAAGTAGTATCTACTTTACCTTTGACAAAATCATTCTGTAATAAGAACTTACTCAGTTTGTCGTACCAAGCTCGAGGTGCTTGCTTTAAACCATACAAGGCCTTTTTCAGTCTGAAGACTGAGTCTGGTTTCTTTGGGTCTTCAAACCCAGGCGGTTGTTCCACATAAACTTCCTCTTGGATAAATCCATTTAGGAAAGCACTTTTGACGTCTATTTTGAATAACCTGAAATTTTTGTAACAAGCAATCGCAAGTAATAGACGAATAGCTTCTAACCTTGCTACAGGAGTGTAAGTCTCATCATAGTCTATTCCTTCTTCTTGCGTGTATCCTTTGGCCACGAGTCTTGCTTTATTTAAATACGACTTTTCCTTTTTCATTCATCTTGTTTTGAACACCCATTTGGCTCCAATAACAGTTTTACCTTTTGGTTTAGATGTCAATTCCCGAGACATCATTAATGTTGAGCTGTCTGAGCTCCTCTTGCATAGCTTCGATCCAGCTTTCATCAGATAAAGCTTCTTCTATGCTTTTTGGTTCAATTTCAGAGATGAGAGCCACAGCACTAGACTCTTCACGACTTTTGGATCTTGTTCGAATTCCTTCATTAATTTCGCCGATAATGAGATCTTTGGGATGACTAGATTTATGCTTCCAGTTACTGTTTGATTTGTCTGGATGATGATCTCTTTCTTTATTTGAATCTTTATGAACTTCTTGATCTTTGGTCTTCAGTGCGAGACATTTCTTGAGATGTCGGCTTTGGAAAGTACGGGACGATTCAGACTCTTCATACTAAGTCTCGGATTTGGATTCATCTTGTGTAGAGTCTTGAAATTTGACATTCATTGACTCCTCCACCATTCGGCTCTTCTTGTTGTAGACTCGTAGGCTTTGTTTGATGTAGAATATCCAAGGAAGATGCCTTCATCTGATCTTTCTTCAAACTTACCAACTCGATCTTTTGCATTTTTCAATATAAAGCATTTGCAACCGAACACATGAAAGTATGAAACAATGGGTTTCTTACCTTTGAATATTTCATAGGGGGTTTTCTCCAGAATAGGTCTTAGGAAGACTCTATTGATGATATAGTATGCTGTTGAAACAGCTTCAGCCCAAAATTGTGAAGAAATTTTACTTTCAATTAAAAGAGTTCTAGCCATTTCTTGAAGAGATCTATTCTTTCTTTCCACAACTCCATTTTGCTGAGGAGTGTATGGAGAGGAAAATACATGCTTAAATCAAGATTCATCACACAATTTTGTGAAATCTTGATTTTCAAATTCACCTCCATGATCTGTTCTTATAGTTGAGATAACACATCCTTTTTCATTTTGAATCTTTTTAGCAAATTTTTCAAAATACGAAAAGGTTTCTGACTTACTTGCAAGGAAATATACCCAAGTAAAGCGGGAGTAATCATCCACAATTACTAGGCAATATTTCTTACCTCCAATACTCTGGGTTCTGGTTGGTCCGAAGAGATCCATATGCAGCAACTGTAGTACATGATTAGTAGAGACATGATTTATTAGTTTAAAAGAATTTCTTACCTGCTTTCCCAGAATACATGGTGTGCATGGATCGGTCCTTTGAAATGGTAATTTGGATAGACCTCGAACAAGCTGCTTTGATGAGATTTTGGCTAATTGCTTCATATTGACATGACCAAGCTTTCTGTGCCATAAACTTGCTTCATCTTGAATTGATATTAGGCATTGTGATTTATTTGGTTTCACGTCTAAAAGGTATATATTTCCATGTCTTCGACCCATGAAAGACTGAGTAAAGTCTTTACTGATTCCAGAACATATTCCTTCTGGAAAGGAGATCTTGAAACCGGTATCACACAATTGACTAATGCTGAGAAGGTTATAGTTGAGTCCTTCCACTAGAGAAACATTGCTTATTGTGAGATTTCCAATTTTCACAGTTCCAAATCCCATAATGCTTCCTTTGCCGTTTCCTCCAAATGAAACATTTCCACCGTTTACTTGAACAAGCTTTATGAAGCACTTTGAATCTCTGTCATGTGTCTTGAACATCCATTTGTCAAGATACCACTTTACCCTTTTCTTGATGGAGACTGCATTTAAAATAGAGTCTCAAGCTTTCTTTGGTACCCAAATTTTCTTGGGTCCTTTGGTGTTAGTAGGATAAACATTATTAGGCCACACTTTCTTAAGAGTCTTCCAAACCATAGGACACTCTTTTTCAAAGTGATCCTTCTTGTTACATTTTGAACACCTTAGAGCATTTCGTCCTACGAGACTTTACAAAAACTTTCTTGAAATGATTTTTGTAAGCTTCTTTCGACGGTCTTTTCTTAATTCTTTCTTTTACTTTAGGAAAATCAATCAAGGGAATTGTTTTTACGCTGTCATGCCTAGACCGAGACTTATTGAAGTAAGGTCTTTGAAGCGAAAGAACTTTTTCAAGCTTTTCGGATCTATCGAAAATTTCTTTGAAATATTTGATAAGTCCGTTTTTAAGAAAACATTTTCTTTCAAAAGATTATCTTCTTTTTCTTTTAGAGTAGAAACATTCAAGTCTAAACTTTTAACTCTTTCCTCTAAAATGATTTCCTTTTGTTTTAGGGCTGAGTTTTCCTTTTTAAGTTCGGAAATCCTTTTGAGAAAAGTCTTAAGACTAAAACACGGTTCATCAATGTATTTAGAAACTTTGACAGGAATTTTAAAATCACTTACCTCAAATTCGTTCGAGTCGATCCAGAATCTAAGTCTCGATCGAATGTGCCATCGGACATATGTTGGCATATTCATTGTCACTTTCTTCACATTCTGTATTACTCCAGGTTTCGGCTTTAAGAGCTTTTCGAGACTTCTCAGTTTTTCCTCTTTTCTTCTTTAGAAGAGGACAGTTGAGTCTGATGTGTCCCTTTTTCTTACACTCAAAGCAGACTACGTCTTTGTTTGGTTCTTCATCATCAACAGACTTGGTCTGCTGTCTCTGGAAACTTTGTTTCTTTGAGTTGAACCTTCTTCCTTTTCTATTCAGTTTTTTGAATCTTCTTATCATGAGAGCAAGCTCCTCGTCGTCCATATCATCTCTTGAATCTGTATCATCAGAATCATCATTTGATTTTAATGCAATGGATTTCTTACCTCTTGGATCTTCGTCCTCATTAATTCGTTCCACTTCATAAGGCTGAAGAGTTCCAATCGGCTCGTCAGCAGAGATAGAGGCATAATTCTTTGCGTCTCTCTTATTGAAGTCTTTATATGATTCCAATCCTTGGAGAGTCCACTTGTTAGCTTGTTCACCTTCATGGGATCAGAAATTTTTTATCCTTGGTTCTCAAGACCATTGACAATATACGTAAAACAACTAAACATGTCAGTTATAGATTCTCCTGGTTTCATTTTGAAGGCTTCATATTGACCGAGGAGAATGTTGATTCTGGTCTCCTTCACTCGATCTGTTTCTTCATAGGTGATATGTAATCTGTCCCACACTTCTTTTGCTGTAACATAAGAAGATATTCTGTTATATTCAGTTGGAGACAAGGCACAATATAAAGAGTAAATTGCTTTTGCATCGAGTGCTTGTCTCTTGTTTATCTCTTCCTGAGTCATTCCGTTGGTATCAATGGTTTCTTTCCCTCTTTCAGAGATTGATGCAGCAGCAGAAGTGATTCCTCTTTCCACAACGTCCCATTCCAGAGGATCCTTTGATCGTAGGAAAGCTTTCATCTTGTTCTTCCAGATGTTGTAATCCTTTCCATCAAAGTAGGGTGGTCTGGTATTGCTTTGCCCTTCCACCAGCCCTGGTGCTAGCATACTAGCCATGGATCTTTTACTCGAAGTAAAACACTTCAAATAAAGTAAGAACACGAGCTCGATACCAATTGATAGCGCTAGTACGAGTACCTAGAGGGGTGAATAGGTATATAAAAGATTTTTCTTGAAAATTTCTTTATAATTACGCAATACTTAGACGGTTGAAGAATTCGCGATAAGTAATAATCAACGCAAGACTAAGTAGAGGAAAGAGAGAATTGAACACGCGGTTTATAGTGGTTTGGCTTGATTCAAGCCTACGTCCACTCTTCTGCACTGACAGCCAATTGACTGGATTCCACTATGAACAAAGAGATGTTATAGTGTTGATCTTCCTTGGTTTCTAGGTGTAAATGATCTACCACACTCACTCAAGGTATCACCAAGTATGAACACTCTCTGTATATACAATTTCGCTCAGAATGAATCGACTAATAATCAAGGTGCTTTAGACTCTGGAATTTCTCTATCGATCACGCACTTTCACAACTAGAACGTCTTCCTTTTTATACTCCTTTATGCCATCATACCGTTGGCACTTATCAAAGGAATTCTTCAAATCTACCCGTTGGACGGAATCAATCAAGAAGATCATTCGAGCTATAAAAGGAACCTGACGATAGCCCATCAATCTTGTTCGCCCATACAATCAGGATCTTGGTTTCCAAGAATAGAACATTCCAAGAATACTTCGTCGACCATCGGATCTTCAATTGATCTTGATAAGAACAAAAGAATCCGTTATATTTATCCAGCCAAAAAGATCTTCTCCAGAGGATGGGATTAAATTCTCAACCATATACTTCAGCTCTGGATTTCCTTCGTCACTAGATCAGAAAGACTGTCAATGAGAATAGTCTTGAGTCTTGAGTCTTGAGTCTTGAGTCTTGAATCTTGAGTCTAGTGATCAGAAAGTCTTCAGACTTTAAACTAGACAATCTGCAGATATCCAGACTAGACTGATAGAAACGTTTTGTCAGCTTCAAAATATTCTGGAAAGATTTCTCCAACAACGGCTACTCGTGCTATGAAGACGCATGAGACAAAGGGAGATGACGACCATTGTTCTAGATCTTGCCATGGAGAGGGATGATGACAAAGGGAGACAACTACTAGAGCTCTAAATCAGGCCGTGGAACTCCTTCGTTGTCAAGAAAGAGTCGAGCTCGTGAGCCTCGTTGGTGGCAATGAGAGGAAGCTTGGTCGGAGGTTATAGGCGGTGTTGCAAGTAGCCAGGGTAGGGGGCAAAGAAGAATGGCGAGTGTGGACATATCATATTCACCTTGATTCCACCTTCACATGAGATTATTTTATCTTGGTAATAAGTCTCTTATTTTGGATTTATTCTATCTTGGACAACAATGAGACATGAAAGGTGATAAAATTTATTTGAATGTCGAAAACCTGGAGTGTCAAAACTTGGCACGGAGAGACACTTAAGTGCCAAAAGTTAGGAAAGTGATACTTAAATACCAAAATCAAAGCAAAATGGATCACTTAAGTGCCACTCCGGCGAAAATCCGGTTAAAATACTTATGTGGCGATTTTCCGGCGAAATAAGTGAAAAAATGCATTATTTTGCACGCCGACATAGCTAAACAATACAAAAACGATGTCGTTTTGATGCGACGTGGTAAAAAATTAATATAAAGTTAATTAAATTAAAATTGAAAATAAATTTATTTAAAACGTTTAAAAATTAAAATATAAAAACTTTAAAAAAATTTAAAAAATAAATCGCCACGTCAACATTTTGGCAGAATTTTTGCTAGAGTGGCACTTTTTCAATTTTACTCCGATTTTAACACTTAAGTGATCAATTTTACTCCGATTTTGACACTTAAGTGTCACTTTCTTAACTTTTGGCACTTAAGTATCCCTCTATGCCAAGTTTCGGCACTTGGGCTGTTCTTCTTCCAAATTTATTTCTATCCTAACTTTTATCCTTGTTACCAAACATAGTCTAAGTTCATTTTATGAACAATTGATACATAATTTTTGCATAATTTAGATAGAGAATACTATTTGTTTATGGCATCGATTACTGGTTTTTGTGTGATTAGGTTAATTGAGTATTTGCAGTTTTCCATCTCTCAAAAAGCAAGAAATGTTGCGTGTTTTGCATTGATTTTTTCAGTCACGGAGTCTGTTTCTAATTACTGTATGCAATGCGCTCAACTTCCCTCCAAAGTCTTTAGTCGCATTGATATTTTAGTAAGGACTTGCTATAGGGCTATGCTAAACCAAAATGAGAGATCAACCATGGCATAATCGGAGGTGGTTCAGCCCGAGAAGAGCGAAGGAGCGAAATATCGCTATTTAGCCAAGCCAAATTAAAAGCTTGTCTTTCTTTGTGGTCTTTATCCTAGCCCCTCAAAGGCTGGAACCATAACAATCTACAAGAAAAGGACACCACTTTGTTTCCCGAATCCAACAATAGGAGTTGTCTTTCCTTTGGCATATTTTCAATGAGTGAAGTTTTGAAACTTCTTTCCTAAGATGAATACCAGCAATGTTGCTAGGAGGTATTATTTTAAAGAGAATTTTGGGTAAACAACTCGAAATTTGGTCAAATAAAGAGCAAGTGAATAGGAATTGTTATGGGTAATCTTGGAAGGGTTATTGCGATGGATTTGTTAGAGATAACAATGGTCCCTCCTCATTCTTGAGTTTCCGTGGTTGTGGGTTTGAGAATATTTGACTATTGATGAAGATATGAGCAATAGTTTATAATTTTCTGATCATTTAATGTATGATGACAATCACTATCCTTAAGGTATTATATGCTCTAAGTATTGTTACTGCTAGGTTTAAAACAAATATACTTTTGAGAAATATACCAAAATCACAAAAAAAAAAATGAGTTTTACAATTACTTAATTTTCCTATTGGAATTTCACTTTAAATGTTTTGTCAAATGTGTGAGAAAATAAAAGAAGATAGAATGTTGTGAAGAAGAGAGTTATGAAGAAAAAAAGACGTTAAGAATAATGGGTGATTTGATCTTATTTACATACAACCGAACAACACCTTTATTAGGAATGGGCCTTTTATCATAATTATCATAACTTTTTATGATCAACAAGTACTTTTTTTTTTTCATGTCAATAATCACTTCTTTTCATATCCAACGATCTCTCTAGGCATCAATCTTTTTGTTATTGGCCGCCAATCCTAAAGAGCCCTTTGGTCCCAAAACTAAATGATGAAAATGGATCCAATGACCAAATAGTTCGAAAAATAGGACCGGCATCAATTGTGCTCAGGCTGGCCCAGCCCATTAAAGTAAAAAGGTTGTTACAAGCTGGGCACGGTCCAAGATTTTCTAACCCTCTATGGTCTCATTGTCAGTTTAATTACATGCACATCTACTTGTATGTTCATAAACCTAGTCATTGTGTCTAAATGCATATAGGTTCAGAAAAGGTCATACAATGAAGTAGGTTACCCCGTTTTTCCTCTTCTTTTTCATCTTTTTGGTAGCGGGCTACCATGTGTATGATGATGCGCAATGAAGTAATTATGGTTTTGGTTATTGTAGGTATGATAATGGGATCATTTGTTTGGTGGGTCTTGTCGTTTTTGTTTTTGCAACTGCCTTCATTCCTGTAATGATGGAGACCCCGAGCGCCTTCCTTCATGCCCTGTGTCTTCATTAGGTAGAATTCCAAAATAAGTTCTACCATGGTGATGGTTACAATTTCAAACCTTTCTCCTTTGCATCGTTAATCGATGATGACGAGTAATCATAAACATATTATCCCAATTTTGAGACTTAGGATATGTGGAGAGGAAGGATACTAACTAACAAAATGAGAAGCAGAGAATGCACTGAAAAATAACGATATCCCCGAGGTGCTTTTTGGGTTTGGGATAAGTGTATTGGAAGTCCTAAAATTTGTCATGAAAATACAATTAAGTACTAAAACTTTCAAAAATTACAATTAAGTCCTAAAACTTGTCACAAAGTACAATTAAGTCCTAAAACTTTCAAAAAATGCAATTAAGTCCTAAAACTTGTCAAAGTTGTTCAATATAAGTCATTCCATTAATTGCACTTTTTGAAAATTTTAGGACTCGGTTGCACTTTCAAGACAAGTTTTAGGACTTTATTGCACATTTTGAAAGTTTTAAGACTTGATTGAACTTTCGTGATAAATTTTAGGACTTAATTGCACTTTTTGAAAGTTTTATGACTCAATTGTATTTCATGATAAATTTTAGGATTTCTAATGCACTTCCCTTTGGGTTTTATAACATAATGCATGATACGTTGTACATTTGGGGAAGGAGTCTCGACTTTTTTTTCAATTTGTTGGTATATATATAAGGGTCATTTGGAGGAAGTCTATTTCATTCATCTTTTGCTACAAATTTTTCTTTGACTCACTTGTAAAGAGGAAACCATGGAGCTATTGTACCATACCAATTTTGGTGTTTGAATCCCCTTGACTTCAGAATTGTAACTTTTACTCTGAAGCTAGCTTAGAGTTTGAGAAAAATAAGCAATTTATATTTCAATTGTTTGCAATACTAGTAATTACCAGCGGGATGGGGTGTGTCCATGCTTGTAAGACCTATTGACAATCTACACATAATAGAAATTCTGATGCGGAAGAGAATGGTTCATTGCCCTTTTAAATTTGAGTTGCTTTAGTAGTTTTCTCCCCATATCTTATCTCCCACATTGTTAGGGAGCTGGTTTTTTATTTCGTATTTATTAGAATTTTTCTATTTATTAGGATTAGAGTTTTACAGGTTGTAGCGCTATGAATAATGACTTGATTTTCTGAGCTCTTTGTTTTGTGTCATTTGATTTTCTTCAACCTTTATCCGACGCACCAATGTCTCTGCAACATTTTTGCACTTGTGCCCGCAAATAAATCTCAAGTGATGAAGTTTGAATGAAATCAAAGTCGTAAATGCTTGAATTGGATTAATTTTTTTAGTGCACGAGTACCTTCTATCTCTGGAGAATAGGGACTAAACCTATTGCAGTTTTACAAAACAGCAACAGTGAGATGACCGTTTATTTCATTCGCTAGACCATTATTGACAACATGGTCTCTAAAGTGCTATTGAATATGTGGTAATTTCTTGGCAGAGGGCGTGCATTGCAGGTGCCAACTGGAGCTTTTGATTGATTGCGCTTAAAGGTACATGAATCTCACCATCTCTAACGAAAACTGATGGAGACTACTTGACACCGGGGCGTCTTGAACAGCCTTTTTTACTCCACCTTTTTGAAGCATCCCAACAATCAACTAAATCCAAAACAGTCTATGCAATCGGATTTTTTTTCAAATCTCGAAGATATCCCACCCTAATCAATGTCTTTGATCATGCATTCTAATTCTATTTACATCAATGTCCACAACTTTATTACTTAGCATTGTTGGCCAACTACACTCTACCACTCTTTGGGTATTGATAAATAGTAAATTAGCACATATTTAGTATAGCATGAAAATAGCTAAAATCCATAACCTATCAGTGAAACGATAACTTCTCAATCATAAACAAAACATGACCACCACCATTCGACACACTATTAATTATTGTAACTAGGTCATTGGTGACTCAACTCTAATTCTCTTTTCCTTATTGTTCTTTAACTTAAGACAATCCTTCAGAGATGTCCATCTTGCCACAATTTCAACTAACAACACTACATACCCTAGACTAACTACGACTACTCTGTTTACCCTACTTTTGCTAACACAAATACTAGTTTCTCATCTACCTTCACCACTAAAACAATAGGCACATATTCTCCCGTATCTATCCTATGAATGTTCTTCACTCATAATCAAATTTTGAACTTCATCAAATGTTAGGCTTCTTGATTCATATGTATTATTTGAAGCAATAAGAGTAGGGCTCCAACTATTAGGTAATGATGGTAATAAAATCAAAGCACATACCTTTTCATTGAAAACTCAATTTTCTAACGATCAAATTGAATTCATTGATATACTCAATATCTGACTTACATTTGTACAACTTTTCATATTAAGTGAACCTTATTGATCACAGAGGGCTTCTTTTACATGTTTGACAATGTTTTTATCAATCCCACAGTGGTCATTTCTTTCATAATATTTAACACGACATTTTGAGCCAATCTTAGTCAGAAAATAGCCAATGCTTATTTGTCCAGCCAATCCTAATAAACTTGCTTCATTGACTCTCGCTTCTCTCTAGATAAAGGTAAGTGCATATTCTTTTGATACAGATAATGATCAATCTACGTTTTCCAAAAAACCAAAACCTTCCCAACAAATTCATTGATTTTCACTTTTCCCTTTTTCGTCGCCTTCTATTTTGTTCAACTCAACCAAGCCTGACTCTCATATCTAGTCTAGCAAAACACAAATGCTCAATACTCAATGAATAGAATAAGGAAATAAATTAGATACCGGCCTTACGTGGTTCGGTTGATGGAACCTACTTCACGAGCAAAGCAACACAGATTTCATTACAAATCAAGCAACGTAACAAAGATTATAATCATATCTTGAATCATTTAAACACCCTTAGTATTCCCTAATATCGAATTATTCCAAATAGATACAAGGTTTCAACCTCACGAATGAATCTACAGATCTTATCATAGGATTTATTGGCTTGAAGATCCATTTCTTGGATGACATTCATGAAAAAGACCTGTTTCTTATGACTATAATATTTGGATCAAAAATAGGAAACCCTTCAAGGAAACCTACTCTAATCAACCAGTCAAACTCAAAAAACTTACTTTAGTTTGATTTTGTTCACAAATTCAAATGCGAGACATATTCTTAACTTGTGCAGATGTTGAAATTTTCTCGCGTGTTATTAAAACCACTTCACCATTTTCTCAGTTTTTCTTCTTTAACTAAATCACTGACATGTCCTCTCTTGGATATTACGCATACAACATCATCATTTTTTACCGGCTTAAACTGTCGCGACCTCTTTTTTTCTTTGCCCGCAGTTGGGTACGAGCGTCTAAGGAGGCTAATGGCTCGGCTGAAATTAATTATGCCCGGACTCTCCCAAGTCCACCAATTCACGACTTAATGATTCAAGTTTTTAACCTGCAAGTTGATTTTTAAAATGGAATCGCCACTAATCAATTTGGGGTGGGTTGATTAGAAACCCAAGCGAAGTATCGGGAGAAATACTCACTTCTACGCAACCAGAGAAATTAGGATCGGGAACTTGATTACACTAATTAATCACTAATGCCATTTCGGTACCTAATCTTGTTTAAACCCTAAGGCTACATTTGGTCATCCGGATTTCTAATCGGGATAGGATTGGATAGGATAGGATATGAAATCCTAGGATTTTTTTATGTCCCGTCCAATGTTTGGTGAATCACAATATTAAAGTCGGATATGTTCACATCATGTACATTTTTATTTTTTTTATATAAACGACATATCATTATAAATGAACATAAATGTTCATAAATGAAGATGGTGAAAATATCTCGTAACACTATTCCTTAATTTATTTATTATTTATTATTTATTATATTTTTCCTCTTTTTTTATATTATTTTCATTATTATTTCTTATTTCCCTTTCATCATTCTTTAATAAAAATTTATCAAATAGTAAACTGTACTAACATATTTAAAATACAAAAATACCTAAAATATATAATAAATATAAATATTTAATTTATAGATTGTTTATTATAAAATAGAATTAAAATAAGATTAATTAAAAATATATTTTTATTTTTATTTTCTTAAATTAGAATTCAAATATTATTTATATTGAAATATAATTTCAATTTTGTTAATTTAATAAATTTTTTATTAAAAAAATAACTTTCCTATTATGGACGTTAGAAATCCTATCCACCTTTATCCCACCCCCCCGTGGGATAATTTTATCCTGTCTATATCCCCCTTATATCCGACTTTATCCTATCCCGAGTGAGCACCAAACGTAGGATAGGATAAATTATCCTATCCTATCCCGAATTTTATCCCGACTGCCAAACGCAACCTAAGGCTTTTTGGATTTTTGAGGGATTTTCCATGCATTCGTGGAGGAAAAACATCTTTTGAGTCATTTTCTAATTTTTTTTGACACAAAAGGATTTTTTGGTTTTTTTTTTTTGGAAAAATACAAGTCTTTTTGGCTTTTTCTGAATCTTTTGGCTTTTTCATGAATTTTTGGCCTTTTTTGGATTTTTGACATTTTTTGGAAAATATGAAATATTTTTGATTTTTTGATTTTTCGGAAAAAAAATTTTTTTAATATTTTTTAATATTTTTGGAAAATAAATTATTTTTTGATTTTTCTCTATTTTTTGGAAAATCAAACATTTTTTGATTTTTTGGTTTTTTTGAAAATAAAATTTTTTATTTTTTGGTTTTTTTATAAAATTTTATTTTTTATTTGTTTATTTAAAATATTATTTTATATTAAAATAATATAAAAACTGACCCGGTCAAATCCGTGGGATTGGGTCGACCGGGCCGGCGACCCGCATGCGGACGGGCCCGTGTTGCGGGCCCGACTCGGATTTTTTTGCTTTTTTCATAAAGATTCAGCCCACACACACGGAATTAGGCATATTTAAAAAAAAAAAAAAAACAGCCCTTGTTCAGAAACCGGCCCAACGAGCGCAGGTCCGGCCCGACGAAACCCTACCCGGAAACTGGGAAACCGAGTCGGACGGACCCGCGACCTGACCCGGTTCCCGACCTCCTCTCTCCTTCGTTCGCTCGCGGCGCTGGTGAGGGGGACCGAGGCGTCTTAGGGCGGCGACACGGCGACGGTGGTGACGCGGCAGGCAACGGCACGGTGATGGTGTGAGGTGTGACGGCGGCTGAACACCAGGGGTCTCGGCAAATTGTCGGGGACCGCGTCGGGGTGGAAATGTAGAGGGAACGGCGGACAGAGAGCGGCCGAGGACCGGATCCCACGGTGGCTCGGGGCGGCGAGGAGGGTTTCGAGTGGAAACGGCAACACCAAGCGGGGTTGATACCTATCTGTGGAGAGTGTATGGCGCAGCGGCGTTGCTGGTTGGAGAGACGGTGTCGTTGGTGGTGGAGGCGGCTGTTTAGAGCGACGGGGCAGCGACGGTCGCGATGGCGAGGCCTCGGCTTCCCAAATCTGGTGTGGCGTTGGCGGGTCAATCTCGGCACGGCATCGGGGCGGGGAACAGTAGCAGCAGAACCTCACTTCTCCGGCTAACCTCGCTCGGCCTCTACCCTCAGATCTGACCTTTCACGCTTAGATCTCTCCCTTTCAAGCTCACCTGCTCGCGGATCTAGGTTCGCTTGCCGCCGGCCTCCCCCGATGTCTGTCGGTGGGAGGTTGTTTAGCTTGCGACCCAATCCTCCGCCCTCTTGGCTTGCTCTTCGATTTCCCCCTTGAAGTCTCTCAAAGGGAAGATCTCGGAGTTCGCCCCCTTTTGCCATCGTCGGGAGAAGCCTATTTATAGGCGAGGGGGCTGCCAATCGATGGAGCTTCGACCGCCGGTCTTCGCACGCCGAATGGCCTCCGCCAACCAAATCGGCGTCCCATCCGAGCTCCTCCAACAAGGCGTGCTCGGCATTGAAGGAAGCTCATGATGGCGCTTGAGATCTATCTCTTCCGGCCGACATCGGCCTACACTCCTCAGCCGTAGGTTGTCCTTCGCGCACGTGAGTTGCAAAGGCGGAGGGGAAGAAGAAGGAAGAAGAAGAAGAGAGAGGGGGCTGAGCTGGAGGAGAAGGAGGCTGGGCTTGGGCCCGTGAAAGGGAGAGAAAAAGGAGGGGGCTGGGCCTGGCTGCCAATTTTTTGTTTTCTTTTGTTTTTATTGATTTTTTTTTTTGTTGTTTTTGTCATTCATTATTTATTATCTAAAAAAGGAAAAATAAAAGAAATTAAGGTCTAATTAATAACATAATCAAAATTTTAGGTGTCAACATAAACATTTCATGATTAATGTCGGACTTCATGTGCAATGAGTGGTCGATAAATAAATAACTCCTGAGGAATATTATTCGAGACATGCGTTGCCATTCTAATGGTTAATACGCTCTCACATCAAAAGGCTCAACTTTTACAAAGTGTACCGCGGAGCGACATTACTTTATAACGAACGGTTGAGAAATCAATTATTTACACGTTGTAATTCGGAGAGATATCACTTCACGACGACTGTTCGATGATTCAATTCACAATGAATGAATAAGAAATTAAGGATTCGTGAAAGATATTATTCGAGGCGTTGCACTGCTGGCCAGAAGTTGCGATGCTCCCATCAAAATTCTCGACTTTCACATACCGTACAAGCAAAAGGCATGCGCAAGGAACATGGATTAGAACCATTATCGTGAAGATAAGACAATGACATCTAAATTGGATTCCATTGCACTTTGGTATTAAAATTAAATGATGACCAAAGAAAGAAGGGGGGGGGGGGCAGGGACTTGATATGATATTCCGTGGCTCATTTCGTGCATATATCAACTAATTTGGTGACTAGAATAATATGGTATATTGTGAATGAATTGGGACACATGAAGATCCCATTCACCTATTCAATAAGAAATTTGTCATGAAATTCATACATGAATTAGCCTTTGATTATTAGCTTGATTATTTAGAATAAGTT
Organism: Eucalyptus victrix; assembly: GCA_016097545.1. Taxonomy (NCBI): domain Eukaryota; kingdom Viridiplantae; phylum Streptophyta; class Magnoliopsida; order Myrtales; family Myrtaceae; genus Eucalyptus; species Eucalyptus victrix. Next base: position 34,778,613 of record CM027844.1, read on the forward strand.
TTTCAATGCTTAGAGTCATTGAGGAAGAGCTGGGAGACATTGTTGTTAATTCCCATAAAGTATTAATTAAGTCATGTCTTTAGATCAATCTCAATTAGCTCTTTCACACCATCCTTTTCCTATAGGAAAAATTATCTAGAGAGTCCTAAACTTATTATATGATAGTTAATTCAGTTTTAAACTTTTCAATTAAGCTAAATGTCAGTTAATTCTCTCTTTATGTATTTTTTTGACATTTTAACCAATAAAATCAGAAGTTTGCATATAGCAAATATGTTATATATGGAGAATAGATTTGAAACATTTTCTTTCTTTTTTCATGTTTTAAAATTTAAAATCAATAAGAGACAAAAAATTTGGAGATTAGAAATCGATAAGCCAACGTGGGTGTCGTTATAAAGTTAATCTAAGTGTCTTGTCACCTGACAATCACATAAACTAAATCAAGTGTCACGTGATGGGCAAATAAGCGAACATTCGCTCTCACCTTCAGCTTTAATTTTATATATCAGATAGAACGAACACGTACTTTTATTGAAAAGTTCTTCAATTAAGAAGCGGGCATTCTAATTAACAACACTTTTCTGTCAAAGTAGACATGAAGTACGCGTAGACTAATCCAAGCATGCATGGACAAACGCATACGGGACCTCAATTATTTTTCACCAGCATCATCAGTCATCGGAAGACTCGAACTAGAACTCTCGTCCTTTCCCTTGTACAATGTTGCGCATACGAGATAATACCCAAAATTCACCATCCCAGCTCCAGCAAGCAACCAATACATACGATCCAACCTCCCATTGTTCAAGTTCTCCGGCAACCACCCGGTGCTCCTCCGAACCAGATCGACCAACATGGTGCTCAAATAAAACGAAATCCCAATGATCGCTGAGACCATCGCAGTGGCACTGTTGCTTAAGTTCACTGGGAATTCTCGGAAGTACAACGACACTTGCCCTGGAAAATGGAATGCTTCTCCGATTCCGACTAGAATCAACTGAGGGGATAGCCACAGTGCAGACATTGGGACTGTGGGAGTGTCGACATTTTGGAGATGGGCTGTCCTTAGCCTGAATGACTCGATTAGTGCCGCTACAATCAAGCTGAGCACACTCAGGAGATGTCCTACACCAATCCTGAGAAATACCGTTGGAGGCAAACCAGTAATCTTTTTCCACAGAGGGAATGTGGATCAAAAGCGATCAATCAAAGCAAGAGAGACCGAGGCGGAGATCATGATCATGACAAGGAATGAACTGGCTGGGATCATGAAATGGGGTCCTAAGTGGCGATCCATGGTTAGGGCTTGGAGGACTGTCATGCTGGTTTGGACAGCGATTGGGGTGCTCAAGAAGATGGCGGATGACCACAGTGGTAACATTTTGATCACACATTTTAGGTCCTCCACTTGTTGCACTGAGCATAGCCTCCAAGGTTCGGCAATTGAGTTGTCGGACTTGGTGTCTCCATCAATTTTCACAGCGGCACGATTCAAGAACCTGAGAAAGCGAAAAGGAATTGACTCCCATCACTTTTAATTTGAATTACTTGTAAAGCCTGGTTTCACTGATAAATATTCATTCGCATCCGCAAATGAATGAGGATAGTAAAACGAGCATACGAGCATCGCTTGATGTTCTTATACAAAAGGACGTGCATGTTTATTGGGCTATTTCTATATATCCAGCTTTCTTCTTGTTTTTTATATAATGACCAAGAAGTCCAAGTTCGACCTTAGCTGGCTCGAGTCTAAGCCTAGGTGGTTGGTTCAGATCTCAGATTGTTGGCACTTGATAGATGGAGAATCAAGCTGGTGCCGTGTGCCAAATTTACCCACCCATCTTTTTTCCTTAACCACTAAATTAACTAAATGAATTATGCCTAGGCATCTTGATTGTTGGTCCTAGGAAAGATAAAACATTCATCAATGAATGCTATGTATATTCTTGTGTCATTTAGGCGAAGAAGCCAGTGAACAATTTATGTATGAACAGTATTAATTACGCATTGTTGTTTGTAGGTACCTGAAGTTCTTTTTAGGCGGTATGTCCACCTCCTTATTCCGTTCATGTTGGCCGTAATAGAACTCATCAGTATTCAGAGGGAGCTGAAGCTTTCGTTTCCTAAAGCTAGCAATGACAACACAAGCCAAGCTCAGTAATGGACTCCCCTGAGGGGTCTCATGGCAATAATACCGATTTCCTGCAACGAAAACAGCGAGCCCAATCAGGTTCACAGCAACAGATAACCAAAATCCCAAGGCCCAGCTCACATTGTCCTCAATATACACGATCAGCGTGCTGCTTAGGGCGTAAGTGGCGTATGATGCAAAGAAGAACCAGTTGAAGAAAGTCGATTGATCCTTGTGGCTTTCAAACCGGTTCGCACCAAATGTTGCTGTGGTGAACCTGACTCCGGATGCTCCAGTTGTTAAAATTATATCTCGAGTTTTTTGCAAGAAAAAAAGGAAATATAAAATAAATATTTGGGCACACGGTATAAAAATTCCTTGTTTCGGAATTGTCGCTAAATGATGCTATCCACGGTGAGCCCAGGTTTCCTATTTACTTTTGAATCCTTGCACGGCCGAATTCTATTTGGATTTGAACTGTGCACGTGAATGAAGAAGGTGGGGCCCAAAAGTCAAGTTTTGACTTTTAGGGCGCACACCCACGCACACGTATAAAAGGAAAAAAAAACCTACCGAGAGGAGAAGACGTGCGACGATCAAAGGAGCCGCTCAACGTCCGCCGAAGTCCTACGTACGTGAAGACGTCCACACCGCTTGAAGAAGATCCCAAGATCTTGAAGCCTTGCGAAGCCGTACGTAGAGAGTTTTGTAGCGCGGTAATTTGTGCCGTGAGTTTATTCCCAATTGAGTTGTTATTTATACACTTAGGGTTTGGGATTAAATCTAGGTGCGGGAAACACTTGAGCGATTGAACGATTGTAAACTCTGATTCTCCCATTTTAGTGGATTATTTGCTGCTGGCTCTCCCCGTGGACGTAGGTACCGATACTCGGACCGAACCACGTAAATTTCTGGTGTCCTGATTTTCTCGTTTAATTCTCTGGCGATTTCACATTGACGTAATTTGCAAGATCCTATCGTTTTCGCGTATTATATCCCAACAATTGGTATCAGAGCGTGAGGTTGGATTTCTTGATTGTAATTTGGGGCTTTTGCTTGTCTGATTATTATCTGGAAATTCTGTTATTGCAATTATGTCTGAGAGGAAATCTGAGATTGAGAAGTTTGATGGAAGAAAGCATCAAGATGCGGGCTTTATTGACAACACAGGGTTTGGCCAAGGCACTGGATGGTGAGGATGAGTTGCCAATTATAATGAAAGCCTCAGAGAGGGTAGAGCTTATGCAAAAAGCAAAGAGCATAATCCTGTTAAATTTGTCGGATGAGGTATTACTAGAGGTTATTGAGGAGAAGGATGCCGCATCATTATGGGCAAAACTTCAAACACTCTATGTGAAAACAGGTTTGAACAATCGCTTGTATATGCTAAAGAAGATGTTTCAATTTAGATATACTGAAGGTACGTCTATCAGAACCCACCTAGATGAATTTAATAAACTCATGTTGGATCTGAAGAACGTCAGTAAGATACTTGATGATGAAGAACAAGGCATGATGTTGTTAGCCTCTTTACCAGAGTCATGGGAGCACTTTACTGATTCGCTGTTGCAGGGGCGTACTACTATTACCTCAGAGGAGGTAAAGTCCGCCTTATTCTCTAAGGAGTGGCAGAGAAAGTTGCGAGATGACGGTCTGGCGAAAGGAGCAGCGCAAGCACTGACGATTCGGGGTAGAGAACAACATCGAGAGCCTAGTAGCAGCAGAGGTAAAAGCAGATCAAAATCACGCAATAGAAAGTCCAAAGGACGCGTGAAGTGCTTTGAGTGTCACGAGGAGGGGCACATCAGGAGAGATTGTCCAAAGCGGAGAAATAAAGTTGATAAGCAGAATGCTACAAGTAATGTGGCAAACGTTGCTGAGGGGAGCAATAGGGATGCAGAAGCTATCTTATGTGTGACTGCTACTTCGTCAGGAGACGAATGGGTGCTAGATTCGGGGTGTTCTTATCACATGACGCCTCATAAGAACTGGTTTACTACTTACCAAGCTGCAGATGGTGGTAGGGTTCTTTTGGGGAATAATGCAGTCTGTAAGGCTGTGGGGATAGAGACAATCCGAATCCGGATGCACGATGGGATGGTTCACACATTGACAGATGTGAGGCATGTACCGGAGCTCAAGAAGAACCTTATTTCTCTAGGGACACTCGATGACATCGGGTGCAGGTACACCGCTGAAGGCGGAGTACTAAAAATCTCTCGATGTGCTATGACAGTGATGAAAGGGAAGAAAGTGAATACTCTCTATTATCTACTGGGAGAGACCGTGACTGGAAGTGCTGCTGTTTCATCAGGTGAGTCAGACTCTAACTTGACTCAGTTATGGCATATGCGTTTAGGGCGCATGAGTGAGGCAAGTATGACGATGCTGAGTGAAAGAGGGTTGTTGAGTGGTCAGAAAACAGGAAAGTTGGACTTATGTGAGCACTGCATCTATGGGAAGCAGCATCGAGTTAAGTTTACAACAGCTATTCATTCGACCAAACGTCCAGTTGAATACATTCATTCAGACGTCTGGGGCCCGTCTTCAATTCCTTCGAAAGGAGGTGCTCGTTATATGCTGACTTTTATCGACGATTATTCGCGGAAGGTATGGGTATACTTTCTGAAGCACAAATATGACGTGTTTGATCAGTTCAAGAAATTTAAGGCATTGATTGAGAAGCAGTCAGAGAAGCAAATCAAGTGCCTGAGAACCGATAATGGCATGGAGTTCTATGGTGAAGATTTTACCGAGTTCTGCGAGAAAGAAGGTATTGTAAGACACCGCACAAGCACAGGACACCACGGCGAGAATGGCGTGGCAAAACGGAAGAACAAAATCTTGCTAGAGCGAGCTCGATGCATGCTTTCGCATGCAGGACTTGGCAAGGAATTTTGGGCTGAAGCAGTGAACATGTCGTGTTACCTGGTAAATCGATCTCCATCGTCTGCTATCGAGTGGAAGACTCCGAGGAAGTATGGTCGAGGAAACCGTTGATTATTCCGGATTACGAATATTCGGATGTCTCCGCGTATGCTCATGCGAGTGATGGTAAGCTTGAGCCGAGGGCAAAGAAGTGCATATTTCGGGTTATGCACAAGGGGTGAAAGGCTACCGGGTACGTGGTGCACCGATCCCGAGATCACCCGGTTTTCTAATCATCGAGATGTGATCTTCGACGAGCTCGCAATGCTTCAACGAGAGGAGTTCGAGACACAACAAGCGAGAATACGAGATCATGGTGTCATAAGTGAGGTGGAGCTTCGGTGGAGACTCCGGAGACCTCGAAGGTAACGAGGTTGAGACTGTAGATGAAGCCGCAATTCACGAAGTCGGTGATAGTGAACAATCAGCAAAGTCGCATGCGAGACTATAGCCGCGAGAGAGAGAGAGAAGGCAAATTAAACCACCGGTACGTTATGATTATACAGATATTGCTTATGCATTAACTGTAGGTGATGAGGTGGAGACAGATGAGCCTTCGTCTTACTCTGAGGCGATGGCTAGTTTGGAGTCGTCGCAGTGGCTAGGGGCTATGAGTGAAGAGATGGAATCTCTCCATCGAAATCAGACATGGGAGCTGGTCAAAGTACCAAAGAGCCAAAAGATTGTCGGAAGTAAATGGGTCTTCAAACGGAAAGAAGGCATTCCCGGTGTCGAGGCAGCGAGGTATAAGGCGAGACTTGTGGCGAAAGGGTATACACAGTGTGAGGGCATTGACTACAATGAGGTGTTCTCTCCTGTGGTAAGACATACCTTTATTCGTGTTTTACTTGCCTTAGTTGCTTTGCAGGATCTCGAGTTAGAGCAATTAGATGTAAAAACTGCGTTTCTTCACGGTGAGTTGGAGGAGCAGATTTACATGAGGCAACCGGAGGGATTTGCTATTCCGGGTAAGGAAGATCATGTTTGCTTGTTAAAGAAATCTTTGTATGGTCTGAAACAATCTCCTAGGCAGTGATATAAACGTTTTGATGCTTTCATGGCTAGTCAAAACTATTCAAAAGTCGATGGACAGCTGCGTTTACTTTAGGAGATTGGATGATGGTTCTTTGATTTATCTACTCTTATATGTTGATGATATGCGATAGCGGCTAAGAATATGTACGATATTGATGTCTTTGAAGAGGCAGTTAAATGCTGAATTTGAGATGAAAGATTTAGGTGTAGCAAAGAAAATTTTGGGTATGGAGATTTTGCGTGACAGGGCTGCTGGAGTTTTACGGCTATCTCAAAAGAAATACATTGAGAAGATTGTGGCGCGTTTTAACATGCAGTCGGCGAAATCTGTAAGTACAACTTTAGCGAAGCACTTTAAACTTTCAGAAAAATTATCACCGCAGACTGAGGAGGAGGAGGAGCATATGTCCCGTGTTCCTTATTCTAGTGCCGTGGGTAGTATTATGTATGCTATGGTGTGCACTAGGCCTGATATTTCACAAGCTGTGAGCGTGGTTAATCGCTATATGAAGCGTCCTGGTAAAGCTCATTGGGAAGCTGTGAAGTGGATCCTCAGATATTTGAAGGGGACAACAGATGTGGGTATAGTATATCGGAGGGACAGCAATGGCAGTGAGACCACTGGTTATGTGGATTCGGATCACGCTGGTGACTTGGATGATTGCAGATCTTTAGCAGGGTACGTGTTTACGCTAGCAGGTGGTGCAGTTAGTTGGAAGGCATCCTTACAGGATCACATTGCCTTGTCTTCGACTGAGGCAGAGTACATGGCACTGACCTTTGTAGCGAAAGAGGCAATATAGTTACAAAGTTTGCTCTTGGACTTTGGGTTAGAACAGAAAAGTGTGGATATACACTGTGATAACCAAGGTGCGATATATTTGGCGTATAATCCAGTTTATCACGAGCGAACGAAGCATATCAACGTCAGGTACCACTTCATCCGAGATGTCTTAGCTAAGGGTATTATTACTGTTAAAAAGATTGCTACAGCAGATAACCCGGCAGACATGATGACTAAGTCTGTTCCTGTGATGAAGCTCAAGCTCTGCTTGAGCTCTATTGGCATCTGTGGAGAGTAAGTGCCCGTCGGGGCGTTGGGAGAGCAGCATAGGTGATGAGCACTATGACTTGGCTTCAAACATCGAGCCAAGGTAGAGAATTGTTAAAATTATGTCTCGAGTTTTTCGCTGGAAAAAAAGGAAATATAAAATAAATATTTGGGCACACGGTATAAGAATTCCTTGTTTCGGAATTGTCGCTAAATGATGCTATCCACGGTGAGCCCAGGTTTCCTATTTACTTTTGAATCCTTGCACGGCCGAATTCTATTTGGATTTGAACTCTGCACGTGAATGAAGAAGGTGGGGCCCAAAAGTCAAGTTTTGACTTTTAGGGCGCACACCCACACACACGTATAAAAGGGAAAAAAAAAACCTACCGAGAGGAGAAGACGTGCGACGATCAAAGGAGCCGCTCAACGTCCGCCGAAGTCCTACGTACGTGAAGACGTCCACACCGCTTGAAGAAGATCCCAAGATCTTGAAGCCTTGCGAAGCCGTACGTAGAGAGTTTTGTAGCGCGGTAATTTGTGCCGTGAGTTTATTCCCAATTGAGTTGTTATTTATACACTTAGGGTTTGGGATTAAATCTAGGTGCGGGAAACACTTGAGCGATTGAACGATTGTAAACTCTGATTCTCCGATTTTAGTGGATTATTTGCTGCTGGCTCTCCCCGTGGACGTAGGTACCGATACTCGGACCGAACCACGTAAATTTCTGGTGTCCTGATTTTCTCGTTTAATTCTCTGGCGATTTCACGTTGACGTAATTTGCAAGATCCTATCGTTTCCGCGTATTATATCCCAACACAAGTGTTGCTAGAACTACACCTGTGTAGAGCACAAAGAATTGGAGGTACGATGGGGCTTTGCATGAGCTTGATTTGTTTCCATACGGCTCGGGTCTCAACGAATTAAGCGTCGCTGTTAAGGATAAAAGAACTATACCCTGCAAGTGGCAAGTTGGCCAAAAGAAAATGCTATTGATCAGTAATGAGCAAACCCACTTTGATAATTCATTGAGACGAGATTTTTAGGAGGACTTTTCTACAAGAGATCCCTAGAGGTATGTGCTCTTCACTTATATCAATGTCTCCGACGTTGAAAATGAGCAAAGATTGCTTAGGAGGCAGGTTGTTACAGTTACTGAGAATTCCTTTCTTATCCATTTCGTTTTTAGTGCTCTTGATCAGTTCACTATCAAAACCATGCGATAATCTACAAACTCTTAAGTATTATATTACTTGCAATTAGCCCACTATTATCAAACACCCGTCTAATTTAGCAATTAAAAGAGAAGCCGTCAACAGCAAGATTGTGAGGTTGGGATGCTATCATACCATTGAGGCTATGAAGGAAGAAATGGAGGCGACCAAGAAGCATCCTAGGACGGAGTCGGCTATGACTGCGCCAAGGATCGGGAGGAGGGAGACACAGCCATTGATCACGTTGTAAATCTGCGCTGCATCAATTTGGTTCACATTGAACTCTTTGATTAAGTACACAATGAAGTTCGTCATCCATCCAGTTCCACCCATGCTCCACAAGGCCGCGAGCCTAGTTCATCATGGCAGACACGTTTCAGACGTTCATACGAATAAAGCTAGTTTTAGTCACAGAGAGAGAGAGAGAGACCTATGATGAATGGGATTGTAATCCAACCGGTTCGTCTACTCTCAGCGTTGCAGAGTTTTAGTTCGGCCTCTCCGTTGTTGCCTGTGACGCATTTGGCTTTGCTTGAGCCTGACCTTTCCATCCTTAGCTCTTGAGTGAACTTGTTTGGCAATGGGAGGGGCTCTGTGTTTACTTACAGTGGAGATGGCGTGCCCATATTGGTGTCAACAGCTATTCCCACCATGAGCAAAGGTATTATTGCTGAGAGGATAGTTCACAACATGGGAAAATCTACATCCGACATTCGAACCACGTGACCTTAAAAGTCCATCCAGACACTCTGCGTTTGCTATGAGTTTATGCCCGAGAGAATAGTGCGTACAAGAATAGTGACGCAACATTTTTACACTAGTCCACTCAATAAGCGATACGTGTCACATTTAGCTCCACCTGTTAAAGAATTTGACCTTAGCATGTCTACCTCCTTTCATTCCTGCACCGCAAAAAAGTGGCTCTCTCTCTCTCTCTCTCTCTCTCTTCTTTCCTATACCCTCATTTTTCTGTCTGGCTCATGCTGCTTTGACTTCAATCCTAGAACCACCGAGAAAAACTCCCTCGCGATGGTTTTCTTGTAATTTCGTCCTCCGTTATCTCCAATGTCCGACCACCTGTGTGTCTCTAGCTATCATCTCCGCTCCGTCTAGTTAGGTTTTCATTTTCCTCCAATCCTTGCATATGCTGGAGGTCTAAATCTCCTATTCCTACTACTCAAGTTTGATTCGTAGTTTTGCTCTGTCCACGGTTATCAACGCGCTTTAGGGTTTTGCCTTAGGGGGCCTCCATGGTTTCCTCCATGACCAAGCTATCGCTCTCTCGTCCCTTGAAAAAAATATTGCATAGGAAAGAAGAGAGAGAGAGAGAGAGAGAGCTTCGTTCTTTGCAGTGCAAGTGGGCAAAGTAATGATAGTGATGAATAAGCAAATAGTTAAGTGATCGAACATGGACCAACAATTTCAACAACAACAAGATCTCTTGTTCAAGCAGTCAAAGAAGAACAACCACTAGCTCCACTTGCTCTTACAAGGGACTATATCTAGAGAAGACTTGCAATAAAAACTAATGCCGAGTATTTATTATACTATGCATTGTCTTTATTTGAAATTTAAGAGTATTTCTTTTGTATGACAGTTAAAGAAAATTGGAATCAGCTTCAAAGTTACATTTGAAGGTATCAATAAAGTAAGGGAAATGAAGTTGAACATCTTGCTTGGTGATTTTGAGACATTCAAAATGGAGCCAAATGAAGAGATCAAAGAGATGTCTATGCATTACAACGACATCGTGTATGGACTTGCTGAACATGGCAAGATCTACACAAATGAAGAACATGCAAGCAGTTCTTCGAGCACTACCAAAATAATCGGTTCATGTGAAGACATCCCCAAAAGAAATATGGAATAAAATCTACTCCAATGTTAATTTACATCCTGAAAAAAGAGTGTTCTTAACTTAGTGAGTATGCAAAATAGAACATCGTCCCTTTTGAATATTGGCTGTTACACTTCTATCCTCTCAAGCGGAAATTTTCACTCAAAGGAGAAAAATGTTTGAAGCTCGGAGCTTGAAGTAATGTTGGTCGCATCTCACAAGGTTTGATGCTCTTCATCAACGCGCTTCGATCTGACTTATTATATTACTTCAATTATTGACTAAGAAAAGAAGTTGAGCTTGATTTCAATCAATCGCTCCGACTTAGTGCTCTTTTACTTATATCGATCCTTGTGTCAATCGAATCCTCGCCTAGGTGATTCATGTGTGCATCGATTGATACGATGACTAAGGACATCTTATGCGTGCATGAGAAAAGACATAAGTCATGTGTTCACGTGGATGAACCGAATGGGAGTGCGCGTTATCGTGTTTCTCATCGCCAATGATGATGTCCGTAGGCAGAAACCACACCGTGGAGCAGAGATTAGGTCGTGCAGCATTTTCCTTCTGTTTTTGTAATGTCCATCTTTCAAATCAACATCATGATTTGGACTTTGATTTTGGTGCCCACTCCAGAGGAGGGACACAGCATGGAACTCATTTAAAAATAATAGGCTAAAGGGGCGTCGACCCGCCTCCAAGAATTTTCTGTAGTATTTTCACACGGAGAAAGGCAATAGGTAGAGCAATACAACATAATTTGACATCAGGGTGCACTACAGCCAAAAATTTTGTTTGTCATTTCATCAACATTTTGGAAGCTTAAACCATATGATGGATGGAGATTACAAACCTATAAAGCACACCATAACCATGTAATTAAGCAAACACTTTGGTTAGATGTGAAGGGATCGGCACTGCAGGATATCGATCTTACCTTTCTATCATGGTTCGATAACTTGATAGATCTGGAAGATATTTAGGTTGTAACCAGAGCTCAGAAGTCTACAACATGAGGTAGAGATGGATCGATATGTATATATACATATGGCTTTTGATACAATTGACAATTTTTTTTTTTTCCTTTTGGAGGAAACCCCATGACGACTGTACAATATATCGGGTTATTAGCTTGAATTACAAAATGTTTTGTTGTGCGTTAATAAGAATCTTAAATGCATTATTGACTAGACTTTCAAACTCTTATGGGCTAACAAATACATATAAAAAAAATGAAACTGCCTTGTTTATTAGAAACTTTTCTTGTAACTTGATAAATTCTCTAAGAGCATTCATAAACAAAACCATTGAGGAAAAAAATTGGGCGTGATTAGGGTTCTTTGGTTTTGATATGACAAATTTATTTACTTTCAAAGCCCCCAAACTAGCCGTAGCAACAAACTGCACTAATCGTTTTAAAGATACAAGGAAATATAGCATGATCTGCATATCATATGGACCAAACCCATTTTGATCATTAGTAATATGAGCCCACAAATTGATCCCCATGATTAATGTCAAGGTGTTTTAGTCCACATAGTGTACGAATCGTAGTTTATCCATTTGTCTTCCAGGACAATTATTAATTTACAGAATATTTTTTGTCAGTTTGATCGTTTTCACTGTTTGGAAAAATATATGAAAAATGTGTTCATTATTAACAAGAATCTATGCTTTGATACTTTTAATTAACAATGAAACATTTTATATTAACTCATTTCTTCAGAGAATAAAAGATCAAAGTTACCGGCTATACGGAGTTCCCTGGGTATCAAAAAAAAAAGTTAGAGAAATCTCTTTTAAATTATTAATTTTCTGCGAAATGAAAATGTGGTTTTTTTTCCCCTCTAAGATAAATACTAATGTGAGAGGCAGGCAAAATACAACTAAACGACACTATTTCTCTGAGTTAGACGTGAAATATACATAGACTAATCCTCAGACTAACGCATTCGAACATCATTTTTGTTCACCATCAACTTCAGTCATTCCAGATTCGAACTCCAAATAGCCATCCCGACCCCAGCACACAACCAATACATGCAATCTGACTTCCCATTGTTCAAATTCTTCGGCAACCATCCGGTGCTCCAGACCAGATCAACGAACACGGTACTCAAATAATACAAAATCCCCAATGATCGCCTTGACCATCGCAGTTGCGCTCTTCCTAAGTTCGCAGGAGCAGAAGTACAAAGAAAATTGTCGCGGAAGATGAAACGCTTCATCCCAACGTACCAGAATCAGATGAGGAAATAACCACAGCGTAGACATTTCACCTGTGGAGCTGTTGACATTTTTTAGCCTAAGTGATTCAACTATTGCTGATACAGTCATCCCAGGCTCGCTAAGATGATGACCGTCACCAATTCTGGGAAACCCTGTTGGAGGTAAAATGGTCAGCTTTTGCCAAAGCGGAAATGGGAAGCGAAAGCGATTGATCAAAGCGAGAGAGACCAAGGCAGAGATCATGATCACGTCGAGGACTGAACCGGCAGGGATCGTGAAATGGGGTCCTAAGCGGCAGTCCTTGGAGGGCCTTGATGGCTGTCATGCTGTTTTGGACAGCGATTGGGGTGCTGAGGAATATGACACTGGACTACAGTTGTAAAATGTTGATCACCGTGTTTAGGTCCTCCACTTGTTGCACCGCGCACAGCCTCCAAGGTTTCGGATCAACATCTCGTTGAACTTGACGTTGCCGACTGTTTCCCCAGCAGCGTGGTTGAAGAATCTGTGAAAGGGATAGAATGGGCTTGCATCACGGTTTAAATAGTGCATTTCCTTTGACATCTTATGCCATGATGGCTGCATTTCCCCGATCAGTATCGCATCATATCCATGAGATGCTCTCATGTGAAATGACTTGCGCACATTTATTGATATTTTGTAAGCAACCAGCTTTCTTTGTTTTTTAAGGAAGAAGTCCAAAGTTTGTACTTAGCTAGGTAAATATCAGAACGCCTCACGAGCTATGTAAAATTCGAGTCTAAGTCAAGGTGAGTTGCTCAAATATCAAATTGCTTGCTCTTGATGGATGAGGAGTTAATATTAGTGTCGCTTACCTATTCTTCGCACGTATCTCTGTTCTTTAAACCTCCAAACAAACCTAACTAAATCATGTCTAGCCACCGTGATTGTCGGTTCAGTCTTATCTATCAGGGAAGACATAACATTCATCAGTCAATGCCATGTGTATTGTCGCATCATGTAGTGGAGATGTCTTATCAAACATTTCATTTTATGTAGAAATAGTTTTCCACCTCTAGCTTGTACGTACCAGGAGTTCTTTTTTGGTACGTCCACCTCCCTGTTCTGTCCAAGTTGGCTGTACTAGTGCCCATCCGTGTCGGCTGTAATAGCACTCATCACAACACAGTGGGAGCGGGAGCTTCCATTTTCGAAGACTAGCGACGAGAACACGACCTAAGTTCAGTGGCAACAATACCAATTTCCCACTTGGAAGGTTCAGACCAGCGAATCTCGCGAAGAACTAGTTGAAGAAAAGTGGATTGATCCTTTTGGCTCTCAATCCGGGAAAAGAAAAGGAATCATGTTGCGGTGCTGAACTTCGCTCCGGACGGTCCAAGGGTAGCTAGAACAATTCCTGTGCGAGGCACGCTGAACTGAAAGTTTGATGAGGCTTTGCACGAGCTTGAGTTGCTTTCGCACGGCTCGGGTCTCAACGAACTAAGTGTTGCTGTTAAGGATGAAAGAATAACACCTGCAGGTGGCAAGTTGGCCGAAGCAAAAATGATAAATCACTGATCAATCAGCTCTTCTGGACGCAGTTCAAGAATTCATTGAGAACAAGATACCCAGTAAGACTTATCTGCAAGGGCCCGAGGACCCTAGCACTGAAAAAGGATAAAGATTCCTTGAAAAGCGGGGTTTTTTTTTATCCTTATTAAATTATTGATCCAATTTTTTAAAAATTTCAAGATAAATTTGAGCTAGAAAATTCAAGAATAATTCTAGAAGAATCTATGGAATTATCTCTGCAAATGGCAGAGATTTTTGCCTTAAAAAAGACTAGTGTCCAAGAAAAAAATTGTAAAAGAAAAATCTAGAAGATGGGCCAAGTCGGTGGAGTGCCCCTATAAATAGGAAAGGAGGGGGGGGAGCGCAGAAGACTTGCAAAAAGGTAGGCTCCTCCTCTTCCCTTTTGTACTATAATAAACAATAAATAAAAGTTCCTTTTTTGTCCCCTGGTACTTCTCTTCCACACTCTTTTACTTTGTCCTTGCCCACTTTGTTCTTAGTTCATTTGCTCTCTTGATAATTCACACATAAAACACACTTGCACACACATAAAATACACGCTTCCGCAAATACCAACAATCCTAAATGTTCCTTTTGGTCGATGTTCTTGATCAGTTTCCTGCAAAAAAATATGTAATTATTTACAAAATCTTCATGAAAAAGGACTTACAAATTTTGATTATCATATTATCTGCAATTACCCCAATAGTATCGGGCTTTGTAATAGAGGAAAAAAAGTCATAATACGTTTAATTAATGCAATCACCGCGGGAATGGCAATGATGTAGTAGTCCATGTCATCAATTTTGTTTGCATATTTAGTTGAAGGACCAATGTAAGCAAAAGAAAAAAACATAAAATTCAAGCACTCAATTGGGAAAAAATAACATGTGGGTTAAGTCGCCAAGAATTCTAAATCGACACATTTGCATCATATTTACCCCAAATTAATTTTCATACCATAAAATATTAGGGATATAAGCAGATTTTTGAAATTCAATGGAGCTTTTAGTGTAATAGATGGGCCCAACAAAAACCGAGCCCATGTTTTATAAAGCCCAGGCCCCAACCCACTCTCATTCTCTTTTAACAAATGATGTAGATGAGCATAAAGGGGAAAAAAAGAAAGAAAGAAAATTTAGCAGTAACGAAACCGCGGAAGGGAAAAGAGAGGAGATAGAAAGCTTGTACACACACATTACAGGGGCCTCATCAAACCTAATGTAGCCCAAAGTCAACTACTTAGACGATAGGATTGAGAGAATGACTTTAGGGTGCGTTGGGCAACTTGCCAAACAGCAAAATTTCTATTTTTTTGCTCCCAGAAGTAGATTTAAAACAGAATTCCATTTGGTAAAATTTTTATTCCGAGAATAGATTTGGAGTAAAATTAATAAATTAAAAAAAGTTGATTATATGTTACCAATAACAATTTCAAACACCATCGCTGTCCATCACTGCCAATTGCCGCTAACCAGTCAGACGATGTCTGGCGACCTCACTGGAGGCTCACCAAGCCAAGGCTAGGTCGAGCCATGGCTGGGCAAGGCTCAACCTTAGCTAGATCTGGCGAGGCAAAGCTTGCCTAGCCATTGGCGAGGCTCAACCTCATTGAACACCATGAGGTCGACCTCACTGCAAGGGCGATGCCGACCTCACAATGGGCCGGCGAGGCACAACCTCGCCAAGGGCTAGCAATGCTCCGGTGAGGCCAGCAACCAATCAAAGGTTGAAGAAGAAGAAGGGAAAAAAAAAGAAAAATCGGTATAGTTATTAAAAAATTAAAAGAAAATGGTTTTGGAATAGAAATTTTAAGAACGGTATCAAACGCAATTCTATTCCAGGAATAAAAATTTTGGACAGTTACCAAATACCTTAAAATGCTTAGAAAATGTTCCTGAGAGCGGGATAAAAAAGAATCATTTATGATTAGAAATTATTTTCGGGAATAAAATGGTTACTAAACACGCCGTTAGTCATCAAAGTGGAGCAGGAATTTTTGTTCTGCGCAAGCTCGAGAAAATGGGTATAAGTTTGTCGATTTAGATCAAAATGACATGATTCTAAAGCCAAAAGAATGGAGACTTGAAGATCTACAACTTTCATGTTTTGAGTTTTCTCAAATAAGCATTATAGACTTGTCAAATTTTAATAAAAGTGGGCAAAACGAGAATGGACAAAATGAAGAAAATGATAAAAACTTCAATGGTTGTTAGGCCTCCAAGGAAGTTGAAATGGCATTGATTCTTTGAGATCGACAGGTACAACTTTTCAAGAATGTAGGCTTTAAATGTCCCAATTCTTCAAGGATGGAGTGAAAACTCTTCTAGGTCTTTCAAAGGGTTTGGACTCTTCAGAGTTCAAGATAATTGCATTAAGCAAATTTTCATTAATCAAATTCGGTCTACAATTCACAAAAGTTTGACAACCCTTTATAGAAATACAAAGAAGAGCAAAAGACTAAAGTCAAACCTATAAACTATAAGTTACATAAAAACTAGAAGCTATTAAATGTACAATATTTCCAATCCTTGTAGTTCTCCCAAAAAGTCTTGATGTAAGCTTTGATACATGGGAAATGGTAAGTATTTATGACAAAGTCAAAGATGAGGCCTTATCGATGAAGGGCTTTTCGATGAGAGTGTTGTCAATCTTAAATGCACGCAAATATTCTTGGTTAAACAAGTTGGTCTTGAATACAGGCTACATCAAAATTGGATTAGTTTCATTTCACACCACTCGGTAAATAATCAAACTCATTATTCATCTAATTAAAGTAATTTTTGAAGTAAAGTTATAAATTTGAAGTAATGAGAGTTTTGAACTATGAAATTTGATTAATGAGTTGTTAAGCTATCGGTTTTGTGAAAATGATAATTTAGGGAGTTGTGAAGCTGTGGGATTTGACAAAAATCAAATTTGAATTATGCTTTGATCAAAAGGATTTTTAAAATCAGGCGTTAACAAACAAAGGTAAATATTCACTATAAAAGAGTTTCTTCATTAGAGCGTAGAAGTCATACTATGGGCAAATAAGCTTAGTTTAATCTAGTATTTATGGTAGTTTGTTACTTGATTTTGATATTATTTTTTAATTAATTGATAGGAATACGAGTTCATCAACTCGAGTAGCCTTCGTGGGTTAGTTTTTAGCTTTCCCAAGTAATTGATAAAAATCTTTTCTTTAGTTTTGTAAAAATCATGTCTATCACGTGGTTTGATATTGCTTTAAAAAGAAACAATGGTGCTTGGGCCTTATTAAATGCATAAAATTAGATGGAGCATTCATTACCATTTTAACCATTTGAATTGGCAAAAAAACCTTTGATTATAGGTTGAGCCGATTGCCTACAATTGATTTGCAAAACCTTTTATGAAAGAATTATGAAAAGTTTCTGATTTATGAATATAGATTATAAAAGGTAGTCTATTATAAATTGAATCATAAAAAGTTATGCGTTTTGGTTAGTAAACCTGACTTTTTTAGATGAAATTTAGATTTGATTTGTGGGTTATTAGAAAATGGTGTTAGTGGATTACGTTGTTGTCATTATGATTAGAACCCATTAAGATGTAAGTATGCATGCTATTATAAAAATGTTTTTCTGAACCAAACCATTACTTGATAGAGGTGGAGACCTAATCAAAGGGGAAACTCAGTCAAGTGTGACCAAGGGGGTATTGAGCATTAAATGGGTTTATAGAACGGAACTTTGATTTGATTTTATTTAATAGATTGATCAATGGAATAAATTATTGATCATTGATTTGTTATTATTGATTGATTTGATATGTAAAAAGCTTTGTTGAAAAGATATAACCCACTTTTGCTATTTTACAGATATTGTATGCGGGATTTAGAATTGATGAGTATGATATCTTTTTATAAAGATGTATAGTGAATATTCGATCTGTTTAGAAAAGATGAACTACTCACTAGACTTTAGTTGCTTATTCTATTTATCTTACATAATTTTTAGGTTTTTTAGTTAGCCACAAGTAGGACAAGAGCATTTACGTTACCAATAGGACACTTTGATAGTGAAATTTTGGGTATGAGTTGCTTATATCTAAGATGAACTTATGAGTTTGGTTGTTAAATAAAGATGTACATATTCCTTTGCATGATTATAACTTTAATCTTGAAACTAAATGACTCTTTTATCAAATATATGGATGTATATATTTTGATAACAAGTTAGATCATGATTATACTTAAGATTGCATCTTTCGAATAGGAGGATAGTCATGTCATTGCCAATGTTCTTGTAGAGGTGGAGTGTGACACTTAGGGCAAAATTAGAGATTTCCAAGATTTTGGTGATTTCTTTGTGACCCAAAAATTAATTTATGTAAATGTGATATGATTGTACTAGTTTGAGATTTTTTGTAATATAGGAATTAGTTTAAGATAAATGTAACTCGTGTGTACCAATTTGAAATTTTTGATAATATTAACCTTAAATATTTGGCAAAGTTCAAGGACCAATGGTACTCTTATCCCTTTAAAGAACGCATGGCCCTTTATTGAGGATTTCATATTTTAAAAATGTAACAGTCTTGAACTCGCCGTTAGTGTAATTTAAGTGTAAAAAACAACACGTGGTGGATGGCCAAATGTTACAAATGGAAGCCTCGTCGGATTTCCGACACTTGAATTCCAACAATTGCAAGCTAGAGACTCAATTGGAAAATTTCTAAAATCTTAAGTACTCATTCGATCAATAACCAATACTTATTTTTGGCATAGCATGGATTGAGACTATTGTTCGTCTATCCATTCTTGGCTTTCCCGTGATTAGATCATAAGTTAAGTAATTGGGTTTTTCCATCTCCAAAATCGGAAGAAATGCATGGATAAGCAATTAAGAATATTGTTCGTCTATCCAGTCTTGGCAAAAGGTAAAATTTCCTTGTTAAATTGATTAGAGGGTTTGGGAGAATCATGTTTAAGTCTTTGACTTCGTAGTTCATTAGTTTTCGTTTGAGTGATTCACCTTTGAAAAGTCCGTGAAAAATAATTTCAATGATGATTGCTTCAAACTCTTAATAAATGCGAATGTGTTATGTTTAGATGGAGTTGAATTTTATATTTTGTAATCTCATTGCAAGTTTAAAAGTTCAATGGTAACGTTAAGGTAACAGGATCATATATTCTGTTTAATTTTCCTACAATCGAAAGCAGGACATCCATTCACCAATTTGCGCTGCTTAAGCCTTAAATCAACTACATTATACTTTAAATTAGCAATAATTTGCCAAGTAATAAAATATATCATCCATTGCATTTTGCTAGTTTTAAATTAAATGAATTTTTTTATTGCAAGAGTTTTTCTATAATTGAGCGATACAATACTTCTCTTTATGTACTTTTTTACATTTAAACTAATAATATATAGAGATTTGGAAATAGCAAACAAACTAAATCTTTACGAATAAATTTGAAAATTTCATAGTTTGTTTAAACTCATTAAGAGAGAAAATCTTTGACGTGATAAATAAATAAATAAGCTGATGCTTATTAGTCGAACATAGGCCACATGGCAAAATCATACTAAGTGTCTTGCCATGTGGCAATTACGGAAACAAAGTTAAATGCCAAATGGCAAGCAAAGAAAGCGAACTTTCTGTCGCAACTCTTGCTTTTAACTCAGATATAATAGATATGCACAAACACATATTTTAATTGAGAAAGTCTTCCACGAAGAAGCGGGCATTCAAATTAACAGCATTTTTGTCTAACTAGACAAGAAATGTACATAGACAAATCCCAGCGCCAGCATGCATGGACAAACGTATTTAGGACCTCATTCTTTTTCGCCAGCATCATCCCTCAATGGAAGATTCGAACTAGAACTCCCATCTTTTCCCTTGTACAACTTTGCGCATACGAGATAATACCCGAAATTTGCCATCCCAACCCCAGCAAGCAACCAATACATACAATCCAACCTCCCGTCGTTCAAGTTGTCCGGCAACCACTCCGTGCTCCTTCGAACCAGATCGACCAACACGGTGCTCAAATAATAAGATATCCCAATCACCGCCGACACCATTGCGGTCGCGCTGTTGCTTAAGTTCGCCGGGAATTCTCGGAAGTACAGCAACACTTGTCCCGGAAAATGGAATGCTTCTCCAATTCCTACCAGAATCAGTTGAGGAAATAGCCACAGCACAGACGTCGGGACTGTATGATTGTAAACGTTCTGAAGATGGTGGAGATGGGATGTCCTGAGCCTGCGTGACTCTATTACTGCCGATACAATCATGCCGAGCACATTCAAGAGATGACCCGTACCGATCCTGTGGAATACTGTGGAGGTGAACCGGTCAGCTTTTTCCACGGCGGGAATGAGGATCGAAAGCGATCAATCAAAGCGAGAGAGACCAAGGTGGAGATCATGACCATGACGATGATTGAACCGGCCGGGATCGTGAAATGGGGTCCCAGGTGGCGGTCCATGGTTAAGGCTTGGAGGACTGTCATGCCGTTTTGGACAGCGATCGGGATGCTCAAGAAGATGGTGCTTGACCACAGTGGTAACACTTTGATCACGGATTTTAGGTCCTCCACTTGCTGCACCGTGCACAGCCTCCAAGGCTTGGCGATGGAGTTGTCGGACTTGGTGTCCCCATCAGTTTTCACAGCAGCACGATTCAAGAACCTGCGAAACGGAAAAGGAATCGACTGCCGTCACTTGTAGTTGTAAATTACCTCTAACATCATATCTCCTGATAGCTTGATTTCACCGATCGATATTCATTTGCATCCGAAGATGAACGAGCGATAGTAAAGCAAGCTCATGAGTGTAACTTGATGTTCTCATACAAAAGGACATGCACACGTTTATTGGGCTATTCGTATACATCCAACTTTCTTCCCGTTTTTTACGTAATGACTAGGAAATCCAAGTTTCATTAGCTGGCTCGAGTCCAAGCCTAGGCGGGCGGTTCATATTTCAGACTGTTTGCACTTGAAAGATGAGGAATCAAACTGGTGTTATATGCCTAAGTTACACACACGCCTCTGCTCCTTAACCACTAAATCAACCCAGTGAGATTAGGGCTAGACATCGTGATCGTCGGTCCTATCTATTTGGGAAGATAAAGCATTCATCGATCGATGGCACGTATACTGTCACGTCATTTAAAGGAAGAAGTCTTAGCACAATGTAGAAATAGTATTAAACTCCGCACTCTCGCTTGTAGGTACCTGAAGTTCATTTTAGGAGGTACGTCCACCTCCTTATTCTGTCCATCTCGGCCGTAATAGAACTCATTGCTGTTCAGTGTGAGCTGAAGCTTCCGTTTCCGTAAACTAGAAACAAGGACACGAGCTAAGCTCAGTAATGGACTCCCCTGAGGTGTCTCGTGGCGATAATACCGATTTCCGGCAACAAGAACCGCAAGCCCAGTGAAGTTTGCAGCAACACATAGCCAAAACCCAAAGGCCCAACTCACGCTGTCCTCGACATAAATGATCAGCGTGCTGCTTAGGACGTAACCGGCGTATTGTGCAAAGAAGAACCAATTGAAGAAAGTCGATTGATCC
Source organism: Eucalyptus victrix (assembly GCA_016097545.1). Taxonomy (NCBI): domain Eukaryota; kingdom Viridiplantae; phylum Streptophyta; class Magnoliopsida; order Myrtales; family Myrtaceae; genus Eucalyptus; species Eucalyptus victrix. Next base: position 34,800,130 of record CM027844.1, read on the forward strand.
TTTTGGCTTTCGAACTGGTTCGCCCCTAATGTTGCCATGGTGAACCTCACTCCGGACGCCCCGAGTGTCGCTAGGACTATCCCTGTGTAGAGCACGCCGAGTTGAAGGTTAGATGGGGCTTTGCACGAGCTTGATCCGTTTCCACACGGCTCGGGCCGCAATGGATTAAGCGTCGCCGTTAAGGATAAAAGAACTATACCCTGCAAGCGGCAAGTTGGCCAAAAATAATGCTACCGATCGGTCGTGAGCAAAACCACTTTAAAAATTCATCAGAGACGAGATTCTCAGGAAGACTTATTTGCTTGGGAGCCCTGGAGATGTGTGCCCTTCAGCAATCTCAATGTTTTCAACGTTGGAAAACAATAAAGGTTGCTGGAGTGACGGTTTGTTACTGAGATTTTTATTATTATTTCGTTTCTTATTTAATGTTCTTGATCAGTTCACTATGAAAACCATGTGATGGTATTGTGGGTTTGTTTGAGTAAAAGAATATTCCGAACGTTGATGTGTTTGATTTACTGAAAATGAGAAAAATCATTTATGTTAAAAAAAAAAAATTGAATTTCCTTATCTGAAAAAGAAGAACATTCTCCTTGAAAATGAATTTTCAGAAAATATTTTCTCTTATCACAAAATTTCCTCTAAAACAAACACACTCTAGTGTTATATTATTTGCAATTAGCCCACTATTATCAAACACCGTCTAATTAAGCAGTTGAAAAAGAAGCTGTGAAAAGCAAGATCGCGAGGTTGAGATGCCATCATACCATCGAGGCTACGAAGGAAGAAATGGAGGCGACCAAGAAGCATCCCAGGACGGAGTCGGCTATGACCGCGCCAAGAATCGGGAGGAGACAGAAGCAGCCATTGATCACGTTGAAAACCTGCGCTGCGACGATCCGGTTCACATCAAACTCTTTGATCAAGTACACAATCAAGTTCGTCATCCATCCGGTTGCGCCCACGCTCAACAAGGCCGCCGCTCCTGGTCCATCATGGCAGCCGACACAGTTCAGTCGTTCGCCCGAATCAAACTAGTTTTACTCAGGGGGAGAGAGAGAGAGAGAGAGAGAGAGACCTGTGATGAACGGGAATGTAGCCCAACCAGCTCGTTTACTCTCGGCATTGCAGGGTTTTAGTTCGGCCTCTCTGCTGCTGCCGGCGATGCATTTGGCTTGGCCTGAGCCCGAGCTTTCCATCTTCAACTCTTTGACTGAACTTGTCGGGTTATCCCAGAGAGCCTCTGTGCTTCCTCATAGCGGGGATGCCCGCACTGGTTTCGACAGCCCTTTATTGTTGCCAAAAGGACAGCTCACGACGTTAGAAAATCTATTATTGCCAAAGGACAAGTTTGACACCCCACCAATCAGCTCTCATCCAACCAGGAAGGCTTACCTATCTCGTTTGAGACAAAAAAAAAAGCCTTACAAGATGCCGGATACTCCGGTTAGGTCATCTCATTTAATATACCATGACCAATCATCCGAAAGCACAAATGGCACAGTAAGCCCCATGGACGGGTCAAGATATGTCTACAATAGAACAATAAATCACATATTTATCTAGCAATTCAAACTTTTAAAACAGTTCACTATTGTCCCACTAAATCTCACATAATAATTCAAATTTTTTTATCCCATTTACCTCCGTAGTTAAATTTTCACAAGTAAAAAGATCGGACAGATTTTAAAGAAAAGTGTAAAATAATTGACTGTTATCTATGATCTAAACTCTATCTCGTTATCATTATTATGCTGCCCGAGCCATAAAACTAAGCAAAACAAAGAAAGTGACGATATGAAGAGCCAATCAGTTCTCATCCAAACTAAGAAGGCTAGCCTATCTTGTTGAAATGGTCTCACAAGATATCGGATGCTCCGCTTAGATCATCTCATTTAAACTACCATAGCCAATCATCTGAATGCACGAAAAAAATGGCACGGTAATTCCCTTGGGATGGTCCAAGATACTTCTAAACTCCAGCTCGTTATCATCATTACGTTGCCCAACCCGCAAAAATAAGCAAAATGAAGAAAGTGACGATTTGAAGAACCGATCCCGGGACTTCGATAGCAGTACTAGGCCATGCACTGTCCTTTTCTGAAATCTTGCATCCTTCATGCATAAATGAAAATAGAAGTATACCAGAAACCTACCATTCACGTAAGTGGCCCTTCTCATGGGCCTTTTGGCAAGAGGGGAGCGGGACTGCTAATTAATTGCTCAAGTGGCCCTTCTCATGGGGCTTTCTATCAGTTTGGTCCCTCTCCGATGTAAAAGGCTCGCAATCGTTGCAGCAATTCCACGTGGATAAAGACTTAATCTATCTTGTAAATAAACTTAACCTTTTCTACTCTGGTTATCGAATTTGACCATAACTTTATTTTTCAATATTTTTTTTATGCTTTTATCTCCTTTTCGCTGTTCAGTGGATTCCAGTGCAACTTTTTCTACGCTGATAGTTTCGTTCGGTCTATAGTTTAGTTTAACATCAAATTAATCTTCTATTTACCTTAATCACGCCTTAAAAATAAGAGATATTACCTGAGATTGTTGCTTTAAAGAGTTCTATTTTGTCTCTGTTTTCATAGTAGGAAATTATACTATGCAACAAATGGATGGATTTATACATAAATGAGAAATTTTAATTGAAATTGGCTCATTCTTTATTAGGATCGTTCATGGCTACTTTGTTTCTGAGAGGATCTTCCATCGTGTAAATTCACACGGTCAGACTATAGAAAGAAGGTCGTTCTTTCTTCATATCGAAAGATTCAGAGATATTAAAAATAAAAACTAAAAAAAAAAAAAAAAAAAAAAATCTTCCCTTGTCGTTGCATGGGAAATAATCTGTGACCATTGGGAGTAATTTGCAATACCATTGGCTTGGGAAAAGTATAAATCTATAGCATCGGCACAAATTCGGTTATAAATATTTCAACTGAACTAATTTAATCAAAAATCTTTTCATATTGGTATCAATTCGGCCTATTCAACCAAATTTGACTAGTCGGCACTGACATGGACGCCAACCAACCAAAGAACGCCGACATGACAATTTTTATTAATTTTTCCTTTTTCTTTTTCTCTTCTTCCTCCTTGGATTCTTTATAGCAGCCAAAAGAGCCAAGAGCCTCTTTGGCAAGGCTTCGTGGCCCTCGCCCAATGGCCAGCAAACCACGGGAGGCTTACCAACCACTGTCAGAGAAGAAGGCCAAGAGGAGGAAGAGGAAAAAGAAAAGGAAAAACGAAAAATGAAAAATATTATTAAAAAATGAAGAAAAGGAAAAAATACAAAAAAAAAAATTGAATTGTCACATTAGCATTCCTCGACTGCCGGCTTTCATGTCAACACTAGCCAACCAAATGTGGCTGAATAAACTAAATTGGCACCAATGTGAAAATGTTCAAAATTAAATTGATTCAATGAAAAAGTTTAAAAATGAATTGATACCAATGCTATAGATTTATGAGTTTTTTGGTACATTTTCCCCATTGGCTCTATAGGATGGACATATATAACATTGGATAGGATAACGTATTATCAGGACAACTCAAAATCTGGATATGTACATATATAATCCAGATTAAAAAATAATTCCCACCTTCGGGTGGGATTAATCCGGATTTGTCTAGATATTGCATGTTGCATGATCACCTCCGACACCGCATCCAGTTCACCTCCACCCCATTGAGTCGCTTGCCGCCATCCTCCACAACCTCCTCATTGCCAAATCCTACAGCCTCTATCATCAGTGCCAATCATCGCAACACCATCTTCGTCCTAATGGACAACATCATCAAGAGCCTCAGCTCACCTACCAGGTTCATCAAAGATGCTTCCAAAACCCCCTTCTGGGCCTCTCTTTATCGCGGACTGAGCCGCCAACGCCTATGGACGCAATTCTTTTCCTATGAATTGGGTTGTTTCACCTCCTCAAATCTTTTTTAGACCTTTTCTACTTGAATGAAATCCCTATATTTCAGACCCAAAAAAAGAAAAAAAAAATCCTGAAGGACGAGAGGGTGGATTGGTGAGGATGCGAGGCAGTCACGGCACGGATCGCGCGGGTGAGAACAAAGTGGAGACCTTCCGGAAGATTTTGGGAGTCGGGGTTTTGGTAAATTTTTGTTCGCGACGGTTTCGTGCATGGAATTTCAACTCCATGCCAAGCGCACCTAATATGTGACGACATTTTTCATGATCAGAAGGATTTCTAATTTAAGTTTATCTTGACCAACGCAGCCTAAAAAGAGGAATGTCTGATGCACGGCTGAAAAAGAAGAAAAGAAAAAGGAAAAACCGTGGGGATAATTATCAATTTCCTAGATCATCATATGAATCTAATTTTAAACTTATCAATTTTGTTAATATAGTCAAAAACATTAGTTTGTAATTTTATTATACAATACGCATTTTGAGTAAAATTGTCTACATCAACATGTCACATAGGACCTTCGATAACAAGACTCACATCACCAATTATGTTGTCCAATGTAGCATTTTTGAAACACGGTCATGGAAATGGAGGCTTATCAATTGGAAAAAGTTAAAAAAAAAAAGGAAAAAACAAGACAAAACTACAAATGAAAATTTCAAGTAAATGGGTGCTTTCACGAACCTCACACTGCCACTTCCTTGCGATATTCACTGAAACAGTGAACCTAAAACACTAGTCCCTCCATTGCCATGGCAAGCTGCTTCATAAGAGGCCATTAACAACATAGCGCCCGTTTAACGGATAACTGACATCTTAGGATCCTAAAACCATATTGCCCAAAAAAATCGTAGAAGTATGTTTTGAATAAGCCGATAGCACATATCATCCATGCATTTATGTTTTGAATAAGCCGATAGCACATATCATCCATGCATTTCTAAAGGAGAAATTACTTTTTTAAAAAAATCATAAGCTTATTGTACATATGTCAATTTAGTCTTGAACTTTTGATAATTTTTCAATGTAGTCCTTTCAGCCAATTTTAGTTTAAAATCACTAAGGCTAGCCATCTTACATAGTACAGTCAAAGTTAATGTGGACAATTTTTGCAATTTTTGAGAAAAAAATTTAGTTTCTTTTTTCATTTAGCTAGCCATTATGCAATCCATTGCCCAACCCCTCGCTAGATCAAACGAGGGCTCAACCCTCACGGCCTATTCCTAGGCAGAGAGCCACAACCCTCGTCAAGCACAATAAAAAAATAAATTTTAATTTAATTTTTTTTAAAGCGCCAGCCGTATTACGAAAGACAATCGACATCCAAAATTGGTCGAAAATAACTACATTGACAAATTGTTAAAAGATTGCAAACTAAGTTAGTCAAATTAAAAGATTTATAATTGAATTGGCATTCATATGATAAATTTATAACTTTTTATTGGATAATTTTCCTATTTTTACGCGTAGCATCCTTTGTGATGAGTCTTGGCCACGCTATTTTCCCAATAACAAATGAGTCGAAAATGCGATTCTTCATTTTGCAATCTCCTTTCTTTCATGCCAATGTCAAGATGGTCTAAGACAGGATAATTTGCTTCGCGTTTCAGCAATAGTAGAGGATACCTACATAATGCCGGTGTTTCATAGTTTGACTTTGATTTTGAATTTAGGGATATTGCATAACAACAAATGAAACTTAAGTAGATCTCGAAAGCAAGAAATGAAACTACATTGATTATATGATTGGATGATTCTGCCGTGAAATCTTGTAACAAATGTATTTGATAAGGACGAATGGGTTTTTAATCTTGAGATTAAGATGGATGGGTTATAACATAACGACAATAATGCATCGACGGTGTTTTCTGCTTGAAGTGGATCTGAGATTTTTTCTGGTCGAAATCATTTCCGGGGATTTTGGGAGTTCTACAGGCCATGAAAGTTTCCTCCCAAGCGGGGGATGTTCGTGATTGTTTTCTCTTCAGCACCACCATGGCCTCTTGTCGTTTCTTGATGTAAAAGGCCCTAGTTTGATGGACGATGGTAGGTTCAATTCCAATTAAATAAGCAGCGAAACGAAATAAAGAAAAAGAAAAATCTTTAACATACTGAGCATCTCGTTCAGTCTAATTAGCTACGTCATGGACACTGAGCATTTGACCGTTTGGACTCGGATTGAAATTTAATAAGGTAAAGCGAGATTGGAAATTTTTCAAATATCCTTCAAATCAAGAAAAGTAATAAAAAAAGTTATAAACTTATTTTATTTATATCAATTAGGCTAGCAATTGCTAAAGTAAACCCCGACCATTCTACATTATATGATTTAGGGATGTCCAAAAACCCGACCCGATCCGACCCGAACATGACTCAAACATGAAACAAGTTGCGTACATGTTTCAGGTCTTAAAATTGTTCGAATAATTATTATAAAATAAGAAAACAAACATGTTTTGGATTGGGTTATGATTGAAATATTGTTCGGCTCGAACACATTATTCATTATTGTTCACCCAAAGCCCCAAACCCAAACACGAAACAAGACTCTTCACTTCTCCGTTTGTCGACTCCACCGCTGTCGCAGTTGCTGTCGACAACTATGCTGTGTTGTCGATTCTGCCACTGCCCTCTTCTTTGCTTCTCGCATTCTAGGATTCCTCTCGATCTGACGAGGAAGGTCTCTCGGTGTCGTTCCGAATCTGTTTCCTCTGGATGCTCAGAATGTGGCTGGTGCTCGAGCTGGTTCTGGAACGGTGCGGGTTCGGATCTGTCCTCTTCGCAGGTGCAGATTAGTCCTCAAGCAATGCTGGCGAACCAGCGGATTCTCTTCGCTGTTCTTCGTTTCAAGCACTGATTAGCTCTGTATCGCGGAAAGAGTGACTTGAGAAGAGAGTGAACGCAGAAGAACAAGAGCCAGCCTGCGGGTACTCTTATATGCAAATGCCACCACCCATGCCATCTCCTAGGGATTTTGGGTGGGACTTCTTCAACCCCTTCTATGGCATGAGGCCGGACGTCATGACTCATGATCATGAGTGGGTACTGTACAGGCAGACCTCTGAGGATGATCTGAGGGTTGTGAGGGAACAGGAAGGAATACCAGAGCTGGAAGAAGAGGAAGAAGCTGAAGAGAATGGGGCTGAAGAAGAGAAAAAGGTGGTGGTTGTTGAAGAGAATGTTGTGAGTGGAGGGGAGGCTAAGGAAGATAGTGGTTCGGTTGAAATGGTGAAGGCGGTAGGCGGTGGCGGCTGTTTGGGCCAGGGCGAGCACAAGGTCTTAACAGCGATTGATATGCCTAAGAAGGGTAGAGAGCTTTTGGAAGCATTGAACGACATTGAAGACCATTTCATAAGGGCTTATGATTCTGGCAAGGATGTCTCTAGGATGTTGGAAGCTTGACAGAGTGCATCTACAATCTGGATTAGAGGAAATAAAAGGTGAGATTGGGGTTTTCTGCTTTGGTAGATTTTGCTGTCACATTACAATACTATTGAATCAAATCTTACTTCAATCCCCAAGTACCCATTTTGCCTCCTACTGAACTATTAGCAGAACGCAGCTTGAAAATCATTTCATGAATAAAGTCACCTTGTTTGCATTCATTTCAAACTAATTTCTTAGTTCATTTTTATTTGGCCGGTCCCGGCCAACCTGCCTCTTTGCCAGAGGCAGGCCTCGTCATTTCCCTGTACCTAACCTAGTACACTAGGAAAAGGGCATCGCGGGGATCAGATGGGGTTCCCACTCCATAAATGAGTTGGCCGGGATTTATCATTGGGGATCTTATCCCTTGTTTCTTCCCCTCACTTGCCTTTAATTGGCTTGTGGGGAGAAGACACTCAGGGATATCCAATTTAAGGTGGAGCAGTTTAAAGACCTGCTCAGGTCTAATTTCAGACTAATTTCTTAGTTCATTTTTATTGGTAAGTGTTGAGGGAACTTGCTGTGTAATCCTTTCTCTATCGTGATCTTGGATTCTCATGTTCATATTAACGGATTTGCTAGTTTTGCTGGTTCAGTCGTGACCTAGGTAATTCAACTTTAGTTTTCCTTTTTCCTTCGGGTGATTTGGATTTCTTAACCCATCTAAAAAGTTGGTATTTTTCATCTAATCTTGAAAAGTTCTATCCTAGCTGCCAAAAAGGTTCTTGTTTCACTTGCCGGGATAAATTGCAAAAATCGGCGACATCTTCTGGGTGTTATGATTTCACTTTTGTTGGTGGTCCCTTTCTTGTCGCCGGTGCATTCTTTCTTCTCCTCTCAATAAAGGTCATTGGTGGGGCTTATCTCGTCCCAGTAGCTAATTAGGACCAAAATGCTGTCTTAGAGTTTTTCCTAGGCTTTGATTTGTGCTTGCTCCGGACTGGCCTGAGGAGAACCTAATTTTACTCTGGTGGAGCCAACCCATTCCAATGCAAACCAGAGGGAGAGGACAGAGGAGAGACAATTTAGAAGTTGCTTTCTCTTTCAATATATAGCAGGGGACATTGTTCTAACATTTACCTCCCGCCTAAAGAGAGCTACACGTTAGCTAACCAAATGCACGCACGCGAAGAAGAAAAAAACCAAAAACCCGACCCGACCCGACCCGAATTTTCAATGAGGATCTAATGTGTTTCGGATCGGGTCATAGTATGTGACTCTTATGTTTCGGGTCAAGTTAGGTAACATCAAAACCTGACCCAACCCGACCCATTAACACCCCTAACATAATTGACACCGATGTGGATTCTTTTTTATGGCTTGTAATAATTTTTTATAATTTTTCTTTTTTTTTCATTTTTTCCTTTCTTTTTTCTTTCCCTTTTCTTTTTTTGCCTATGGCTGCCGACTAAAAGAAAAGGGAATAAAAGGAAAAAATATTATAAAAAATATCCAAGCATCGGCTATGCCAAGAAGGATAGCCAGTGTCATGCCAAAGATTTATTACCTGAATTGACCGGATGGATCGAATTAGTACTAACACAAAATGATTTTAGAACTAAATTAGCTCAAATAAAAAGTTAAAAACTAAATCGATACCAACGCAATATGCTTCTAACCTTTTTTTTTGTACTTTTCCCATCCAAATCATAAAAAATCCCACTGTATGTTCAATGCAATCTAAAATATGATTAAAAATATTTGATTTTTTTTTTTAAAATCCACTTGACCATCACAAGTCTTCCGGGAATCTCTAGATCTCCCCCTTGATCTCCCAACAAACGTCCCTCCGATTCGTTTCATTCACAGCCAGCTTCATCAAATCCACCAACATCTCCAGCTCTAGGCCCTAGTCCTCGCTTAACTTCACCACGTCGAAGGCAATACGGACGCCAGAGAAGACAAGCCTCGGGTCGCCAAGAGCATCACGGAGTGATTGAAGCAGCAAGCTTGCCGATCCTGCGGACGAGGCAGCCGGTGCAGAGCTGAAAGGTAGAGCGGTGCCTCGCGGGTGCCTGCGTTGAAGCCGACGGTCCGGGGTGGTGACGACTGACGAGAGATCCACCGGCGAGAAAGTGACAAGGGAGAGTCATTATTCTTCGCGAGTGGGACCATTACGGGCGGCAGTCTTTCTCGTGTGCTTGCGTATGACGTGTTTGATAAAATACTAATTTGGCTCGGCTCGTTGTGCGCGTCACTTTTATTAACCTGCGACCAATAAATGGAAAGAGTGGTTCGTTTTGGGGTCCCGAACGAGACACGTCGCGGTCGTTGCTCGCGAGAGAATCTTCCAAAATCTCAACGCGTTCACACTTGCTTGGGGAAAGCGTCCGGGAGACACGACGCGACCTGTGATGGGAGCCAAATTGACCCCGGCTTTGCCGCTATTTTTACCGTATTGCCATAACGGATATTAAATGCGCGTTATATGATTAAGGAGCAAATCCAACTTTATTTGGGAGGAAATAATGAATTTTCGTTCAGTGACTTTTTTTGAATTAATGAAAGCAATTAAAAAGCGCTTCGAAATCTTCAAATATAAGAGTTGGAAGAGTAAAGTTGCCAAGGCATAAGCGAGTTTTAAAATTTGATTCACTACATTACTTCAAGTTTGACATGTATTTTCATTTCTAGGTAATGTGTAGAAAACATGTCCCTTGCAAGTTAGATGAGAAAGCATTTGAGTTTTGTTATATGCGGTACGACATATTAAGGGACGTATGAGGTTATTACCCATAAATAATGTAGACTACGGATTGGAAGCTCATATAAGTTTGAATATGAAAACAAATTTTAACAAATAACAATCGACAAAAAGGAATTTATGCTTTAGTTTGAAAACATAACATTCACGCATATACTTTTTGGTAGACTTGTATTAAAGATGGTAAAAGTTCAAAGTTGAAATTTCTTTAAAATCTGCTTGTATGGGTAGACATAGATGTTGATTTGATCGAACTCTTGCCTAAAAAAAATAAAAGAGCAAATGTAATAATGAATAAAAAGCAACAAAATTCGAATCTGTCTTAAGCAAAAGCAAACTTAATTCGCAAACATTTAGTAAATTAATTTCATAGGAAATCAACATTCAACACAACTAACTATACATGCTAGACAAGCTGAATCTACGTATACCTAAAAAAAAGCTAGATGTCCCAATTATTAAAAGGTATTAATTTCTTTCTCGAAAAACAGATGATTTGAAAAGTTACCTTCCTATAAATAATCACTTGTACCACTAAAATAATTAATTAATGAAAGATATTTTTCATTATCGATAACAATTTTGTATAAATATTTTGTAAGTGATGAAAATAATTTTTATTTATTTATTTTTGTATGCAATGTACACTATCATATTGAAAAACATATTTTCAAAATCATTTGGTTTTTGAAAAACGAACGGAGTCTTGGATAAGGATTTGGGCCATTCATAGTGAGAAAGAAATCTTCAAATGGAAAGTCATATCAATCACTGGAAATGGCCTTTTGGGGAGTTCCCTTCTATGTCCACTTTTGTAATTATCCCAACAACCCACGCAACCCACTTTGGTAATCCGAGCCGACCAGGGCAACCCAGTCATTTTCCCATTTCTGGCCGTCCCCCTTCTTAATAATTCCATTTCCCAAAACTCTTGTCCCTCGTCCCGGACTTCCTGCTCCATCCGGTTCGACCCGTTTTAGATGGCAGCGTCCGCGTGGGGGCCACACGATTTGGAGCCCCTGGTTTTTCCTTTTTTTACCGGTCTGCTAGGTCCCACGTCGCCTCGGGGGGAGGGGGGCCAATCAGGAACGCCCGCGCTTGGCTCTTTAGAATTGCCCTCGGCCGTCCATTCTCTCACCCTATTGCAACCGCAGGATACAGGCCGGCATCCAACGGCTCAAGACTTTTCTCCCGTCCCGAGGGCCCCCCCGCCTCCCTTTATTTAACAACCTCTTTCCCCTCCTCACTCGTTTGACTCCGACCAGCGTGTGCTCTCTCTTGTTCTGCCATACTCCTGGGCCAGGATTCGGATAGGGTTTTGCGGGGATCCATTTCTCGATCAAGGTACGTCTGATTACGCCGTCGATTTTTTAGCATTTCGCATTTCGATCTGTTTCTCGATCGCGGTCCTCGCTCGCGGATCGGTGGAGTTTGCGTTCGTCTGTGGCCGGATTCGTGCGTATCGTCGCGTTTGAGTGTCGTCGATCTGAGACTCTGCGTGGTTTGGATTGCTTGCTACAGGGGAAGAATCATGGGGAAGTCCTACCCGACCGTGAGCGAGGAGTACAAGAAGGCTGTCGAGAAATGCAAGAAGAAGCTGAGGGGCCTCATCGCTGAGAAGGGCTGCGCTCCGCTCATGCTCCGTATCGCGTACGATCTCTCTCTCTCTCTCTCTTTTTCTCTTTGACTGGCGATCTCATGGTGCGAGGATTTGTGTGACGTTGGGTGTTTATGTGGGTGTGCGTGTGTGTGCGTCGTGCAGGTGGCACTCCGCCGGTACCTTCGATGTGAAGACGAAGACCGGAGGCCCGTTCGGGACCATGAAGCACGCCGCGGAGCTCAGCCACGGGGCCAACAGCGGGCTCGACGTTGCCGTCAGGCTCTTGCAGCCGATCAAGGATCAGTTCCCCGTCATCACTTATGCTGATTTCTATCAGGTCTGTTTCTTTGTTCCGTTTTTAACTATGCGGACATAGGAAAGAGCGGGCCTTGCGATCGGGTTGTTTTGATGGCTTTAAAGCATTCATATGCAGCGGTAGACGGCCATTTTGTTCCGAATAATACGCATTTATGACCTTGACTTGATGATGTTGTCCAATGTGATACAGCTGGCTGGCGTCGTTGCTGTGGAAGTTACTGGTGGACCTGAAGTTGCTTTTCACCCCGGAAGAGTGGTCGGTGATCTTGTTTGCTTTCTTTTTTTTATCGTAGCAGGATCTATGTTTTCCTATATGATCTATATACACACAGATGTGATATGATTTATGTTTCCAAGAGTTGCAATGTCGATGTGTCTAGAAGCAGAAGAGGGATGATGAAGATCAGTGCAATTCTACAATATATCAAGCAGAAAATAGTTATTATATTAACCAAAACACGTTTGGTCGTTACATGGTATCTGGTTTGATGCCTTCTCTCATTGGGCATGTTAAAATTATTTACAACTGGTGTTCTTTTGCCCCTTTAACCTGATCACTTGGATCTTATGTTTCTTTCATGGAATTGTGGGTGATATATTGACGTTCTGATGGTGAAGTAAAACCATTCACTTGTTTTTAGGTTCTTTCTTTCAGGAAACTACACTATATATATATGTATGTATGTATGTATGTATGTATGTATGTATGTATATGTATATGTATATATATGTATGTATGTATTCTTCAGCTCACTTTAAAGCTACGCTGTTGTGTGTTTTGGTTTGCTGAACTTGGTAGTGCCAGCCTGGGCACTTGTGCTCCCTCTTCATCATAGCATATAAGTGCTGTAATGATTTCTGAAAATTTCCAAGAGATCTACTGATATGCTTTGAGATTATGTAAGCCACGTGAGGCCTCTCCTTATGGATTTCTGATCAGATGCTGTACTGTGATTTGTGCTCTGTCAATGACCTAGAAGCTTTTGCTTTCTCTCGGTTCACATCTTTTTTTATACTTTCTTCGCAATTTGCCATAATGTCTGTTAGCTTTAATTGTGATGCTTGCTACTTTGTTATTTATCTGGCATATTTTCACATTTTTCCACCAAATCCAGGACAAACCACAACCACCTCCCGAGGGCCGTCTTCCTGATGCTACCAAGGGTTAGTTTTATGTCTAGCATTTCCAGTATTTTGTCTTCATGCTTGTAGATTCTTGATTGAATGTTAATCTATCGTCGTGTCTTCGACATTTCTTGCAGGCTGTGACCACTTGAGACAAGTGTTTGGTGTTCAGATGGGCCTTTCTGACAAGGATATTGTGGCCCTCTCTGGTGGCCATACCCTGGTTTGTGCTCAAACCTTAGATCCTCTCTTGAATTCTGATTTTGTTAAGTAGGATACTATTTGTAGGAAGTTGCAGTTATATGTCATCCTATTTGCCTACAAATTATATTGGTTTTATTCTCCTTCGTGGTGATATTCTCTGTAAGTTCTGATGTAATTATTCAATTATTGCATTGAGTTCATTCCTTTGCTCTTTTGGTGGCACTCAATAACAGGGAAGGTGCCACAAGGAGAGGTCTGGATTTGAGGGACCCTGGACCGCAAATCCCCTCATATTTGACAACTCGTACTTCAAGTGAGGCTTCTAATCTTCCCGTTTTTAATCCATTGTCGGATAAAGTAATTGCCGACTTCATGCTCATGTGGTGACTGTTTGAATCTTCGACTAGGGAATTGTTGAGTGGAGAGAAGAAAGAACTTCTTCAGCTGCCAAGTGATAAGGCTCTTCTTGCTGACCCTGTTTTCCGCCCTCTTGTTGAGAAATATGCTGCGGTGTGTGTTTTTCTCTTGTCGAGAATTGCTGTGCTGTTTTATGCTGGAGCTCATTGAACTTTCCTTTTGATTTAGGATGAAGATGCCTTCTTTGAAGACTATGCTGAAGCCCATCTGAAGCTCTCTGAGCTAGGGTACTCTTTAAATTTTGATGGTCATTCTACACTGACTGTATACTTTAGTCGATTTCTTTGGCCAATATTGTCATTGAACTCTTGACTTCTTTCGCAGGTTTGCTGATGCCTAAGAAAGTTGAAGTTAAAAGGTTGCGGGTGATGCCACAATCTAATGTGACATGCTTTTTGGTTTTAGAATGGAATGTTCTAGTTGGTCGTTAGTTCGGGAAATCGGATGCTTTCTGTTCGTTTTGTTGAATATATTAAAATTTGGGAATTTGGGGACTGAATTCTGTGAAGGTTATCCTTAAGATAAATAAAATCACATTCCGCATACCTTATGCTCCTTTTCTTTTTCTTGATTTGTCAACCATCTGCCTATGATCACATTTGGAGCAATCGATGTAGTAGTAAATATGATGTGGATGTGTTTTTCAAGATTTAATACATGCACGAAGCTGCATTAGCATCGTTACTTTGTACATTTGGGACATGCAACCGACAGCTGTGTCTCCCATATATATATGGGTGCAAGCTATGATTACACAAAATTCTAATCCTTAGTAAGTGAACCCTTGTCTAAGCCAGACGGTCTGGGACATGCAACCGACAACTGTGTCTACCATATGTATGGGTGCATGCCATGATGACACAAAATTCCAATCCTCAGTAAGTGAACCCTTGTCTAAGCCGTACGGTCAAGCAGGTTTTATGATCATTCATGTTATGAACCCGGCTGTCCTTGGGGGAAGTTTAGGCGTTTCATCAACGAATTTTTGTGAACCGACAGTCCCCTCAGTTTACCAGAATACTTTCCCTGTGCTACTTATTCAGGACTCCAATCGTATCTTGTAGTCCTTTCCCTTATGTTGAGGAAACTTTCTTATCCTTAAGCGAGCGTGAGGGAAAAAATGAGTAAGTGCTGTTCAAGCAATTTAGGGTTCTTATGGTGAACAATGTTTTGCCCAAAAAACCCTCGCGATGAGGTCCAACCCAGAAGGTTTCTCTGCTCTTCTCCAAAACGAAACAGAAGATAAACCTTGGATTATCTACAGGTTCTCTCATGCCTGGTTGAAAAGATTAGGCATAAGATAATGAGCTACTATGTATTAGAATGATGGTCTAACAATTTGATTTATCGTATCTATTAAGGCGGAGAGAAATGTGATTAACCGGTGGTAGCAAGGGGTGAGCTGTTCTAAAGTGAGCAAATTCAGAATTACAATTTAAAACCTATCACGTTGAGACTGACTCTTGGTTTTTAGAACTAGAAACCAACTTTATAGACCCTAAAAAGACTTTTTAGGAAAACCTACCCTATAGACCTTGAAATGAAGCCAATCCAGTCTGGTTTCAAGGTTTATCTATGAATCAATCAATCCATTTTTCTCGTTTCGTATTTTTATTTATTGACAAGACAAACTTTAGCAAAACAACCCTAATTTACAACAGAGACAAATAGCAGTTATAACAAAAAAAATAATAATAATAAAGCGACAAAATGGCGAGAAGTAGGATGGAAAACAAACAAAAATATAAAGCAATAGGAAAGTGCCCAACTCACTCCTTAATCAAGCAAAATGGAAGTTAACATACGCCAGTAGCAATCCATAAATGATTAAAAAACTATGGTATCCTGAGCTGCATTATTGTGGTGTGTAAACCATCAATAGCTTAAAAGAATTGATATCTTTGAAGGAGGTGGATATCAAACAATGTATATCCCAAAAAGTTTGTTCAATGTGCTAGCATTCACCCAGTTAAAGATAGATTAGAGGTTACTAAAAGGTAGAACTTACCTTGTCAAGACCGGCTCATATCATGTAGGAGTGAATTGTTTCGGAGTAAGTTACAAACTTAAAACCTACCCTCTCAATAGAGGTGGTAAAATGAGTTTTAGACTTCTATATGACCCATTTATGATTGGGTCACTTACTTTTTGAAAAAACTAATTAAATGAATTTAAAAATTGAAGACTTAAAATAAATTGATTTTAATTGGATCTTAATTGGGTTGGATTTAGAACCTATTTTCAACCAAAACCTCACAATCTTTCTCTTCCCTCTTTAACTTTGCAAAAACATTTTTTTGCTAAAAATTGAAATTATAATTATTTTTTATATATCAATTTTATTTTATTTTTTTTTCTTTTTTCTTTTCCTCTTTTTTTCTTTCTTCTTCATCTTTCGTTAGCCTGTGGCCGGCATGGCAACAACCGACGACCGGCCAAGTGAGGCTCGAGTCTTGAGCTCATCGGATCTAGCAAGGCGAAAGCCTTGCCGACGTCTAACGAGGTGCAAGGCTCCCTAGATCTGAGGCTTGCTAGATGTCAGGCGAGCCCGATGAGCTCAAGTTTCGCTTTTGGTCGGTCACCAGCTGTCATTGTGGCCAGTAGTTAACTGTAAAAAGAAGAAAAACAAAAAGCAAAAAAGAGAAAAAGAAAATTGAAATTATATTTTTAAAAAATAAAATAACAAAAAAAATCGATTTTTTAAAAATAAAAATAATTAGAAATTCATTTAAATATATATATATTTCCCATTAAATTTATATTGCATAAAATTATTTTAGCAATATCATTTTTAAAAAAATCATAAGAAATAAGTTTTCTTAAGTTTAGTTAAATGGTTTGGATATAGATTAACTATGAGTTGGGTTGGTTATGGATCAAAAATTTTACATTACTATAAATAGGTCATAAACAGATTAAATGAATCAATTTGATTCGGACCATCTATGATCCTACCCGATCCACCCGTTTAACGGGTCTACATATCAAGACCGATTCTTAGTTCAAAACCTTTTTTGTAAATCTTTGAAGTGAAGCAGAATCAACTAGATAAGGTCGGTCCAGTTCAATTTCGGGATCTATCATGGACCAAATACACGCCTCGAGTGACACCGATGTTTTAAAGATGTACTAGAGTACGGGCCCACCACAACTCATATTTACCATTCGACTAATTTTACCATTTAAATCTAGAGGAAACAGTTGGTATCAACATGTCATAATCACTGCATGATCCTGTCAACATCAAAACATATTATCAAGCGAAAAAATTAATTAATAACAAAAACTGATTAATCTATGTTTAGATTTTCCTTTTCTTTTTTGGGTAATTTTTGGTTAAGCCATAACAACATTTGCTTGCCCTAATTAAACTACCCGGTGAAGAAAATTTGCGGAGGAAATTAATTCCAGAAAGTGCTCATCAAGGCTACCTTAGTCGATAGGGTCTCAGCTTCAATATGATCAAACATGATTCAATCTTGTGTTTCAACAACCAAGATTCGTACGACTTGTGATTTTAATTTACTCGAGAAAATTCTTCGTCTGAGTCCAAGTCCAAGTTAAGTGCAACCATCACAATTAGATTTTAGCGAGATCTTCGTAATCAACGATTGCAATTAACTCGGTTGATTTGGATCAGTCCTAGAAGTAATTTGTCCAACTCATCCTTATTATTCCCCTCATTTTGTCTTTTTCTTTTGAAAGCCGGTTCAGTTATTAAAAAATGAATTGTCGAAACTATTCTTTCGCAGCTGGGTTATAGGACTTCTCTATTTTATTTTATCATGTTATTGCAATACATAATTGCAGAAAGAGAAGCGGCCCAACTCCAAAAAATTTTAAAATTTTATTAAAAAAAAACCTCCAAATTTGACTCAATCCTCCGAACATGGAGTCCGGTCAATGATTGCAATTAACTCGGTTGATTATGGATCGGTCCTAGAAGTAATTTGTCCAACTCATCCTTACCATTTCCCTCATTTTGTCTTTTCCTTTTGAAAGCCGGTTCAGTTATTAAAAAATGAAATGTTGAAACTATTATTTCGCAACTGGGTTACATGACTTCTCTATTTTATTTTATCGTGTTATTGCAATACATAATTGCAGAAAGAGCAGCGGCCCAACTCCAAAAATTTTTAAAATTTTATTTAAAAAAAAACCTCCAAATTTGACTCGGTCCTCCGGACATGGAATCAGGTCAATCTGCTCTTATTTTCAGCGTCAACGGCCCTTCACCCCCCCCCCCCGGGCGACCGACACGTTCTTCTTTGGATATGTATGAACCGTTTAAAAACTAAGTGATGCTCCACCAAAAAAAAAAAAAAACAGAGAGAGAAAAAGAAAACTAAGTGATGCGTCGAACAATGATTATTTCTTGCACATGACCCCACTTATTTAAAGGGTTTATTGATCTTAATAAGTCTACCATTGCTCCATAGGATTTATTTCTAAATATCAATGCATAAATGTGTGGTTTGGTTTTTACCTGATGAATTAGATACTTTTCTTCTGTGGTTGAACTGTTGAAGATTTGCCTCAGTCATGATATACTATTTTTCATGTGGTTTAGATGTGATAAGTATCGTGATTAAATTACAATGTTTTCCACCTAGTTAATGTTAGGGTTTTTTTTTGTAATAATTAGGGTAATAATTAGGGTTAATTACAAATATACCAATTTATTGTAAATTTGTCAAATGTATATAAGTTTGAGGTTTTTGGTGGTCAAAAAATTATTTTGGGACAAATTTGTTATAGGTGTACTGGTTTTGGATTTTTTAAGGTTAGGGTTTTTTTTTTTTTTTTTGTTAGAGTTAATACCTTAAAAATTCCAAAACCGGTACACCTATAACAAATTTGTCCCAAACTAATTTTTTAACCATCAAAAACCTCAAACTTATATACATTTGACAAATTTACAAAAAACTGGTATATTTGTAATTAAATTTATCCTCTATCAGTTTCCATTATATTAAGCTAAATAACACGTGATAGGTGATTGGTGTACCAATTTATGATTTTATTCTTCGTTTGTTATAGTTATACAATTTTTGTGATTTTATGTGGTATTAATCTATTTTAATGGATGGTATATTTATTACAAATGTACCATTTTGGAGTTTTTGGCGATCAAATAAATTAAGTTGGGGTAAATTTATCGCAAATGTATCAGTTTATGGTTTTTTTATGATCAATGGAGATAAATTTATCACGGGTGTGCTAGTTTTGGATTTTCATGGTTAAAAAATTAGTTTTAGATAAATTTGTCACAAATGTACTAATTTGGAGATTTTTAATGTATTAACCATTAATGTTAATTGGGAGGCACGATTGCCAACTTAGGTAAAACCTCATCTGATGTACATAAAGAGGTTGTGAACATTGGTGGTACTTAATCTTAGTGATATTTCAAATATGACTGAATATTGATTTACATTGTGTGTTTATATAAAGTCATGGTGAAGTAATACTCTTGGTCCTAACAAAACTAAAGAAATCCTTTTATTTTTTATTTTTCAATACTCATTCCTTATTTTATTAGTTAATGATCTAGTGATTGGATCTCTATGCTTATTCCGATAGAAAATGAAACTTTCAACTGATTATTCGTCTACTATATATTCGTGTAAATAGGGCAAGAAAGTTCTATGGGCAATTGATCGTGCATTTCGATATCTCGATGTCTTATAAAGGAATGCATTCGACGTTTAGCTTTTGCTCTTAAATTTACATCTTCGTAACAGAATATGACCAAATCACAAAAAGTTTATATTACACCTACGGAGCAATGGCATGACGTCCTAAAAATGGCCACGCGTCTAGTGCATCATCGGCTTATCCTGAAATTGATCGGATTTTGACAAAGTCTCATGAAATGGAATGATCGGAACTACTGACGTACGTGGTAGTGCAGGATGATGCACCATGTCAATCCCTAGCGTGACCAAAGGACATCAAATTTCAATCAACGCAATTATGAATTGCACCGAAAGGTGCAAGCCAATGCGTTGCCAAATTGATGTGGCTCACGAATCTTGACTTGACCAGGTAGTGCTTGAGAAGATTTTCGCTGCTGCCTTTGACAATTCCAAGGGTGGCGTGGTCTTTCTTGGCACTCGGTCTACTTCTTGGTCGTTTCTAGGAGATGTGACGTGAGAATCATGACATGGAAAGCACTCTCGTCTATAACTTAAACTTTTAAAACGTGGATAATAACTTCACACATATTTTTGTCAGGTACTAAAGCATAAGACTATTGATTTCAAATCTCTTTAAATCATTCTCCCTAAGAGAAACATTATTGGAATTTAAATATTAAATTGTGCATTCATCTATAATAATTTAAGAACTTTACTATTTCAAAAGGACCGTCCTCCATAATAAAAAGTAGAGCAAAAGCCCAATATACATCTCGGAAAGCTGGCATTTGATGACTCTTACGAGAGTCAAAAGTCGGATCTTTTACTTCCTCTCTCTCAATCATCTCTTCTACAAACACCTGGGTTTCATCATGCTCTTCGCCGCCGGTGGAATCCCAATTACAAAACAAGATAGACAAACAGACATGCCGCGACAGAGCACACGGAAGTAGTCAAAAGCTAGGTCGCCCCTTCAATAACTCTGCCGGCTGAAATCAACACGATGCATGCCCAAGTGCTGAATCTAGGAAAGTCAAAAGGAGAAGCGAGCGAGGCTTGTCAATTTTGGGTCGCGAAGAGACGGTATTAAATCCGGAAGCTTCATCATCTCCTCCCCCCTCTAATTTCGGCATGCCCCTTTCCCAAAGCATGTTTTGAACCTCTTACCCGGTCAGAAGTTCCGGCCCCGCAAAAAGGCATTCCAACTAGTGCCGAAACGTGACGTATGGAACACTATCTATACCCCTTTCCTGTAATCCTCTTCCCTCTGGGACTCCAGCCAGCCAGCCAGCCAGCCCATCCACCAGTCTCGCCAGAGCCTGTTGACCGTTGACCGCTGACCGCCCCCCAAGAGAGCATCTTCGCCGGCTACCCTTTCCACGTGCTAGTAAGTAGGATCCTCCCACGCTAGTTTTGCAAAAATGATGAAATAAATTCTCATTTGGCGAATGAAATGAATTGAGAAGCCAAGGTTTAAGAAAGGTTAATGAGATAGCCGGGGCTAGAACTAGGGCAAAATGATCATTTCAATGTCAAAGTCACTGAGGCTTCATACATTTTAGTACTAAATTTTTTTGGATGGAAGAATATTCGAGTTCCATGGCCTTTAACATGTAGCCGGAACTCTAACTTGGTGTTACTTTAGAAATACTAAGAAATTAGTTAGATTCACTTGAATGGACGATCTTAATAGGGAAAAAAATCAAAAGTGGAAGGTTTTAAGTAAAGTTTCGGTATTAAATTGATTGTTCTCAAGGTTTTGACATGGTTTGGGACTTGATTTTTGCTTAGAGATACTTCTTAAGTCCTAAGAGCGAGGTCATGAGTTGCTATTCATTTCTCTCTTGTGAGCATATATACCAACCGGTCCAACCCTACTTTGGAGAGTTCATTATAACAACCGAAGTATCAACCGATAAAATGAACCGAACTGATCGTTACATGAAAGTGTATACTTTACATATGGTGCATAATGATTACCAATCTCTTACTTTCCTTGCAAAAATTTGAAAATGGGAGGTAAGTTATAAATTATGACATATGATGGTATGTATATCTTGAAAAATTCTAGGCATTTTTCATCAAATAAAAAATAAGGTGTAAGACCCATAAGAAGATTCATAAGTGAAAACCTGCAAAGATGAATTTGAATATTTTAACAGAATGAAAGAGATTGATTTCGGACGACATGATGCTACAACAGTGATTAGATATCCTCAAGCAAGATATTTATATAAAATAAAAAAAAAAAAAAAAAGAAACGACAAGAAAAGAAATCTGGATTTGAGATACGTTTTTGAGACGATGACTCGCCAAACACCAACGAAAGGATCAAATCATATAATTTATTATATACAAAACCATATAAAATTATACATATACATATCTCTATATATATGGATCACAAATTTACGAAATTAAAATAATGGAAGCCGAGGTCAAAGCTCGTGTTCCATCTGCCACCACCCCACAGTACTTTCGGCCCCTGATTATCATAATTATAATAATATCAAGTTGCTGCTTCAAGCTCATTTAATTTATTCAAAAAAAAATAAAAGAAGGAAGAGTGTGCGTGGGGCCCGCCGGAAACGATCGAATCGAATGTGGGCCGTCGATCCCAGGCGGCTGGAACGTCGGCCCTCCGATCGATTCCCCTCCCCCACCCGGGACGCGTCGTCGCGCGTTTTCGCCCCTCCTTCCTTCGTCCGCACCTCTCCGAGCCAGATATAGTCTCCTTACTTAAACTCTCCCTCCACCCGCTCCTCAACGATCTCCATCGCCATTACGTTTCTAGAGAGAGAAAGTGAAGAGAGAGGATAGAAGAAGAGAGAGAGAGAGAGAGAGAGAGAGAGAGAGAGCGCTGAGGAGGTTAGAGGTCATGGCTGACGCCGCAGCTCAGAACGGCCAGTTCAGCGACTTCCCGGCGGTCCCGACCCACGGCGGCCAGTTCATCCAGTACAACATCTTCGGCAACCACTTCGAGATCACGGCCAAGTACCGGCCGCCGATCATGCCGATCGGCCGCGGCGCCTACGGCATCGTCTGGTACGTCATCGCCGTCGGTGGACTCCGCCTGTATCTTTCGGTTCGGTTTCGGTTTCGGTTTTTTTTTTTTTTGCCTTTTTTTTAACGGATTTCTCCCGCGGTTTGGATGTGGTCCAGCTCTGTTCTGAACTCGGAGACGAACGAGATGGTGGCGATCAAGAAGATAGCGAACGCGTTCGACAACCACATGGACGCCAAGCGGACGCTCCGCGAGATCAAGCTGCTCCGCCATCTGGACCACGAGAACGTGAGTTTGCCTCTCCCTCGTTGAGACCGATTGGCGCTGAATTTTTTTTTTCTTGAAGAATTCTGAAATTTCGATTGCTTCTCGTATCCAAGCAAGCGGTTCGCTTGTTGATGATCAGCTGATTGCAATGGAGCGGATGTTTCCGTACAGTAACTTAATCAAGCTCCCTTGCAGTAATAATTCAAGCCCATGCTTATCTGCAATAACAGGACAATTATGGTTTTAAATAGAATCATAATTGTCGGTTTAGGATTAAAAATCCGAATTAAACTGTTGTAACTTAATTATTTCATGTACAGGTAATCAAGATGATACTGTTTAACAATTTTGGGTTTGCGAGGGCTGGCCCTTTGGGCTATTATCCAGATTCCATAATTGAAATGTGCTCAAGAATAGTAGTTTGGTGATGAGTTATTACCGTTAGTCTTGCGGCATCCTGTGGGCGGGATAATACGTTGTGGGGTCTCAATTATGGAGAGGGTCAACGCATTTATTGGAACTGTATTGGATGACTGGACCAATCACATGTAGCCTTCAATTGAGATATTAAAATTACAAATTTGTTCTTTGCGGTGGCAACAGTGGTTAAACGATGGAATTTTATGCATGAAAACAGGTTATTGGCATTAGAGATGTGATTCCTCCTCCCCTACGGCGAGAATTTACTGATGTCTACATTGCTATGGAACTCATGGACACTGATCTTCACCAAATTATTCGTTCAAACCAAGGGTTGTCGGAAGAGCACTGTCAGGTATTAGTCTTCACAATATGCAAGTAGCCCCTGCCTATGTTCTGGGCGTTGACTAAGTTTGTTAATTAGATTTTGAAAGGTTGAAAAGTCTTAAAACTATGTGTTCCTTTTTGTTGCAGTACTTCTTGTATCAGATTCTACGTGGACTGAAGTATATCCACTCTGCGAATGTTATTCATAGAGACTTGAAACCCAGCAATCTTTTGCTGAATGCCAATTGTGACCTGAAGATCATTGACTTTGGCCTGGCACGGCCAACTGCAGAGAATGAATTTATGACTGAATATGTGGTCACCAGATGGTACAGGGCACCAGAATTGCTGTTGAACTCTTCAGATTATACTGCTGCTATAGATGTGTGGTCTGTTGGTTGCATATTTATGGAGCTTATGAACAGAAAGCCTTTGTTCCCTGGGAGGGATCATGTGCATCAGATGCGTTTGCTTGTAGAGGTAAAAAAACATTCATATTCACTAATACAATTTGGAGTACTTTCATGTTTAGGTTCACTATGGCTGAATAACACCATGAAAGTAAGAATACACAACATTGGTGCATCTTCAAATGCATGTGCAACAACCACAACCACAACAACTAAGCCTTATCCCACTAAATGGAGAATGTAGACTCTAGAAAATGTCAAACAGCATTATATAATGGTTTGGAGTGCCTTCCTTGAAGATGCAATGTCTTTCAGGATCAATTCCCAGAACTATCACAATTTGCTTTTTAGCTACTCCGCTGATTTGAATAAAAAAGGAAGTTGGAAAATTATATGTTTTTTAACAGCAAGGAGCTACTTTCTCTCCTTTCTTTTCAGCATTCTTTCATGTAAAATAAGGCAAATGTAGCAATCATAACTCTGTGGTGTCTTATTCAAATGACTGAACGATTGTTTTGCTTTCGGATTTTTCAGCTTCTTGGCACACCAGCTGATTCCGATCTTGGGTTTGTGCGAAATGAGGATGCACGCCGATACATAAGACAGCTTCCTCAGCATCCCCGTCAACCATTGGCTAGTGTTTTTCCTCATGTTCACCCTTTGGCCATCGATCTGGTTGAGAAGATGTTGACATTTGACCCAACAAAGAGAATCACAGGTAATGTTCGTGTTTCTCACCTCTATTCTTGGCCTCTGCCAATTCTGCTATGCAAGGAACTTGAGCATTCACCTTAGATAGTGCGACGTCCATCCCATAACTCAACTAGATTATTGAAGCTTGGCATAGTTGAGGGGAAATTAGATTATGTTAATAATGGTTGGTGTCTGGAGTGAGAGACAGCCATATCAAACAAAGTGATCCTGGTCAACAGTCAGAATTTTATATTCATATAAAGTGCTGTTGAATGGTCCATCCATCCATTTGGTTTGTTCAAACAGATAGGGAAGCAGGAGTATGTTTAAGTTCATTCCTAAGTTTGCTTTACTTATTTTATGCAATATGTCGATTTTGTGTTTCAAGGACAAAAACTAAGCATTCGTAGGGTTTTTGCCTGTTTAAGCTCTGTCATGATCTATTATATGATTTTATGGAGGCAAGATTTCAATCAAAAAACTTTTTTACAGCATATCTACCTTCAATACTTCTTTTAAATTATGCACTTATGGGTCAACTCATCTTTTGGCAGTTGAAGGAGCACTCGCCCATCCTTATCTTACGAGATTACATGACATAGCTGATGAACCTGTGTGCCCACAACAATTTTCTTTTGAGTTTGAGCAACAGCCCTTGGGAGAAGAGCAGATGAAGGACATGATATATCAGGAGGCTATAGCGCTCAATCCAGAGTTTGCTTGATGCTGTTTAAAGTTTCTATGGTGGATGAGGAACTGCGAACTAAAGTGGAAACAGTGCAGCGCAACGAAATGAAGAGTTGCACATATTCACAGAGGCAACCGATCTCGTTGCTTTATTTTTCCATGGAGTAAGTATGCCGTACCACGAATACTGATTTGGGGGGAGCTTTGCTCCACCTGTCGAATAAGCCTTTCTTGATTCCTTTAAACGCCTTCTGCTTTTGCAATCGGTGCTTCTTGGCATTCTTTTATTAGCTTGTATTTCACTCAACGTGCTCAATATCATTTTGTAGTAACATTACCGCAGTCTGTAAATTTGTACCGCAAGATGTATTAGTAAGAAGACCTGTATTTTTTATTTTTTTTGTTCATTGAACCGTGCTTCAGTTTATGAATGCTAATCTGTATGTGACGCGCAGAGCAGAGCGTTAGAGCTTTTATCTGTGCCTTCACAACTTCTGCTTTATTATAAATCCCTTCGTTCCCAAAAGATTTCTTAAATCTCATTGCAAGAATTGCTAGCTAGGTAGGTTGTTGTGTTCACCTTTGCATTCTCACGGAAAAGCCTCCGACGTGGTTGACCGATTCCTGCCTTCCTGGTTTTTAATGGCACTCCATACCATACATTATAAGGTCGGCGACTCTGTGTTTTCGAACCTTGAGTGGTACCCCGATTATTGCTACAAAGTCATCGGCAAAAGAAGCCAATCGGCTGCTGGATGAGTGCCTCATCTGTGGTGGTATAGCTTTTTCTATTATTGGGTACCAAAACGGGCTTAACGCTGAAGCCCATAATTAATGAGTTAAGCTATGCTGGGGAGTCATCATACACGAACAAATTCGAGCGTTTGCGTAGATGATTGGGCTAGTGATTTCACAGGCCTACGCTCCACCACAAGGTACTAAATTCTTCCCGGTTAAATCCCCTCTTCTCCTAGGGTGCAAGACGCAGACAATGGTTTCCGGACTAGTGCCGAGGCCGATCGCCATGCTCTTGCTGACCCCAAATCTGAGCTTCTGCAGCTTCGCTGGTTACTTCGAGGCATAGGAGCGGCTGCTGTCATTTTTCGTGGCGCTGGGAACACTATTCAGATTGCCCATAACAATGTATTCCAGGGGTGAATTAAGCATATCGAGATAGATTTTTGTTTCACATGATAATATATTTGCTGCAGGATCATCCATTAGTTTCACTTATGCAGATTGATTGATTAGGCTGACGTTATCTTAACCCGATATTCTTACATGATTGTCGCATGACTTCTATGAAAAGGACGGCTACTTTTACATCTCGATTTGGCAAACATAAATTATAAAACAAATTTCCATATTCTTTCCCATTCATAACTTGGATATCGTGATTGTTCGATCACACCACATTATAGCTAGGAATGAAAAAATTATCAAAAAAGTCCTAAATCAATTACAATAATGTTAATTTAGTCCTAAACATATTCTTTTGCCATTTCAGTCCTAAACATTTTACAAATGTGCCAATTCAATCTGTTTAGCCAATTTGAACGGCTCTTGCCCAGCTCTAGGAAAAAGAAAAAAAGAAGAGAAAATAAAAATTCAAAAATTCAAAAAAAAACATAATAAAATATTATTAAAATTTATCCACATCAACATCAACATGAAGACCAATGTCCACTTAGCCCTTGTTAACCAAATTGACTAGATGAAATTAATTGACACAATTGCAAAATATCTATGACTAAATTGGCGGAAAAAAAAAATTGAACCGAATTAGCATAATTGCAATAGGTTTTAGATTTTTTTGGTAATTCTCCTACTAGTAACATATGGTGAATTTTTTTTTTTTTTGGTAAAAAACATATGGTGAAATTTTCATGTGCATCAAATCCCTTTATTTCTACTTAATTTAAGGAGAATAATTTCTTTCAACGAGCTTTACTTTTGCAGCATGACCATTTTAATTAGTGAAATCAATATTAGTATAAGAGAAAAATACTCAAGATTATTTTGCTTTTTCCATTACATTTTTTGACAAGTACGTTAGATTGGCTTGCGCAGATAGCGTCTAATTAATGTCATTCTCTAAAGAGGTTGGCACCTCACCGCAATGTCAATTAGGCGGTCCCGCTTTATTTCCCAGTTTACTTTCCTTCTTCCTTCCAAAGCAACACAGCAAAAAGCGCACGACTCTCTATCTTCCTCCTGCTTGAGCCGTCGCCCGCCATTGCCACCACACCTTCGCCATAGATTTAACTTTTACCAGGCAATTTATGACATTAGGACATAAAGTAGTGACGAGCGATTAAAGCTCGACATGTCGCCTATCAGCATACGCAACTTGTTGACTAATTAAGCTCCATTATATTTTGATTTGGCGTTATTAATATGTCAATGATCTCAATGTTTCACATTAACTCCTACATCGAGAGGATTCACTTCACAGATTAGAATTTAGAACATTAGAAGCTGTCCAACTGCTTATGAAAGATCATCTATTAGAGAGGCTTTGTAAGTTTTTGTGCAAGTATATAACTTTGTGGAGCAGCTCCTGATGCTAATCATGTTCGTGTGCCGGAGAATATCACGCCCAGAATGCGCTCGTAATGCAGTAGCACCTTGCTGCACTTTTCGACTTTGGACAATAACAATTCATTGAAAAGCAAAGTGAGAGTTTCCCGGTTACATGGTTAGATCGACGGGAGAAGTTAACAGGTCTCTCCTTTAATAGCACAGTACAGCGAAACTTGCATAAGATTTATTGATTGTCATCACATATCAGATAGACATCGGAAACTTCACTTGCTGAGAAAAAAAGATCGCATCAAGCCACAAGTCCCGTTTGGCAATCATACTTTACTCCTCTACTTCATTACTCTATGCCTTCATATCCTGATTAGAGTCTGTTGTTCCTGCAACAAAACTTCAGATTAATTCTCATTCTGTGTTGACCACCCACATAAATATAAACGTAGAGTGTCGTGCCTGGTACATATTTGCGCTGATAAGTGTTAGCTGCGACTGCATGAGTCAGTCTATCTAACTCGCTGTCTTAAAAACTAAAAAGGAAAGAGGCAATGTCAAATCTGTCATCGCTGTATTAGGAGTACCAACTGTGTCGTTTTGCCGATCACATAAATGTTCTCTAGCATGTAGTCGATAGCTTTTTCCCTTGTGCTCAGATTTGATATAAAAATGTATGTTCTAACACACAAGGCAGAATAAGTCATGATCAAAAACTCCTTTCTCCAACTGAGCATTGGAGTACAGGGCTCACAGTAATATATGTGCTTGACTGAGTCTAGAAGCTAATTGAAGAAATTTATCGACGTGAAAAATAGCATTTTTCAGAAAAGAAACAAGACACAAATTAATTAACTAAAAAACAGGTGCATGGATGTATTGAAAGAAAAGGCTTACCGGCTTAGGGCAGTCAGCATACGGGTTATATATGGTGAAAGAGGCACGCCTCAGTAGTAGAGCGACCCTGAAATTGCCAAATTTCACAGAGAAATTAGGTTTTCTTTCTAAATCAAACCAGAAAACTATAAACTCTTCAGAATTTTTTTATAAAAAAATCCTGGTTAAGGAGATGATGAACATTTACAGACCCTGCCACCAATTTCCTCTTGAAGCACTGTCCAAGTTGCTTCCGTTCGATTCATCCTCGACACCATCTTTCTTGAACTGAAAGATCAAAAACAAAAATTGAGAAAAGCATGCCAAGAATAAGTTTCATATCCAGCAAGCATCAATGCTATGTATCGGATGAAAAGCAAAAGGAGGAATTTGTTTCTTACCGTGGAGTGAGATTCGGCGGTCCTAGCGGTGGTTCTTGGGGAATAATTCTCTTGTCCACCATAGTAGATGGATGAGCTCAGATAGCATGGCTCAGCTGCTTCACTCTGGTATACGACACTCTTGGCCTTGCTAGTTGCATTATTCCCATCACCCTTAAAGCTTTGACCTGTACTCGCTCCTAAGTTGGCCAAATGGATGAGGAATATAAAGGACATGAGAACAAATGAGAAAGGTCAAACAAAGAAGAAAGCTGATGTTTACCATCGAGTCAATAACGACACCATGCCTGATATCACGGCAGAACAAATGATTCGTGCACAAGCATAGCGACTTGTCTTGATATTCACACGATAAAACCGTCTTACGAATATTTTAGTACATGCAATCCCACCGATGCAAATTAATTGGGCTAATTCAAACCATGCGCACAATTTCTTACATGATTAAAAGAAGTAGAATGACAATTGAAGACTCCAAAAACTTTGTTATTTTGGTAGCTGTGCTGTGTTTGACAGACCTGGATTTTCATATTTGCAACCGCTGGCTTGATTTCCTGAATCCGGGTTTCTTGGGGAGCCCATAAATGTCTCGGAACGAGAATGGTTGTTAGTCCCCCTAGGACCTGATAATTTAGGAGGAAACATAAGGAGAACCAAGTAATCAGCATTTATTCCATGAACATATTAGCTCTAGAACTAAATAGAGACATCATTAGACTAAAATAAAGTATATATAAAGATCCTAATCATGCATCAAACGTAATAAAGGACAGCTCGGTCAAAGACTCCACTGGAAAGATCAGCACTGCAACTCAGATCGCTCGCATCGAAGCTTAGTCTAAGGTTGATTCCTAGGGAACATGTTGGAAGATTGGATCACTTTAGCTTTGCATACCAAGGAAAAGGTTCGAAAGTAAAAATTCTTATGAAAGACGCATATTTTTAATAGATAGTGGCGCGACTCTACCACGACCATCCTTATCAAACTCCGAGTTCATGTGAATCCAGAGCATCATAGCCGCCACATTAAAGCACTCTAGTTTTTATGGCTCCTCCTTAAAACTCTTAGAGAGAGAGAGAAGCACTCAATTCTATGGCTCATCGCTAAAACCCTTCTAGAGAGAGAAAGAGAGAGAGTTACCGTGGACGGTGGAGGGAAAATAGAGCCGAAGCTCCCGGAAGAAGGAGAAAATGAGTCTTTGGGACCAAAGAGATGATCCAAACTGTTGCTAGCGTTGGTGTTGTTAGGTGAGGAAGAAGAAGAGTTGCCCACTTGCCTCCTGCTCTTGTCCATTATTCTCTCGACTTGACTCAACAGAGCTCAGTCAGAAAACCAAAAAAACGACCCCTCTAAACACTCGACACAACGAACAAAACTACTACTCCTTCGGTTCAAAAAAACGAGAATTTTAAGATTAGATTTGGGTTTGTGTTGGGTAGACACAAGGCCGTGACAGAAAAACACAAGCAGAGAGACAGACTCGAAGATCCAGAAAAGGAGGGGGCAGCGGATAAGATTTGCAGGAGAGAAACAAACGGATAACTAGCAACTGCTCAGAGACGGCACGTGAAGATTGCAGGGCGAGGGGGGGGGGAGAGAGAGAGAGATTGGTGATGAAAACGGTCTACGTTCGAAGCTACTTATATAGATTAGGCGGTTAAAATGGGGACGAGGGTGACGTTCCCATGTGCTCTCATTCAATTCGATTCTCGTTTCCGAAAATCAATGCATGCATCCAAAACATGCAAGCCCAACCCGTCTCAATCATCGAACGGTGCGGGACTTCATGTGAGATCGGCATGGCATAGGGGTTCAAATGAAGCGGGCTTTGCATGAATCCGGTGCATAGACATCGGCATCATATTATCTCCACGTGTGCGCTTTGCCTTCCTCCAAGTGGACATGTTGGGTTCCCGACCACTGATTTGCCTAAGCGTGATTCGTCACTGTGTTTGACCTATATCGCATGTTGTTGCTCGTGGCATATTTTGAATCAAAGAAAAAGAGGGTTTGGAATCATTTTCCAAGATGACCATTCACATCAAGATGGTCATCTTTAAAAAAGATTCACAACACTCGTTTATCTATACTGGTCAAATAAGATAGCTACGCGGCGGATTCTCTAACCCTCATCATAGATCAAAGAATTAAAGTCCTTTAATGTCATTTGTGAGATGAAATAAAAATTTCAATAACAACCCACTTAAGTTGAAAGAAGCACTTGTTAAAAAAAGATTCGTATCTTAATATTAAAAAGTTAGCACAATGATCTCAAAAAAAGTTGTTTCGATCTAGTGGTGATCAACAGTAAAACCGAGAGATCCTCCCCCGAAAGCATTGCTTTCCCCGTAAAAGATTAATGTAAATGCAAGAAGCACACGGATCATCTATCATACCTTAGGTATAAAAGCAGTGGGAGGAAAAGGAAAATTTAATGTGGTCTAGGAAATTGTGTTTATATACAGATTCTTTCGCCAAGGAAAGCTTCAATGCATTTCAATAATTTGTTCCGGAATTTGGAATGCGTTATGCGCTTGATACAGACAAGGACATGGGGGAAATGAATGTCATTGGAAAATGACGTGATGGCGAGAAATAAATGTCCCATACGGCACTTTGGTCAAAATTGTCCTGTTGGAGTCATATGCGTGGCCCTTAATAAATTGTGTGCTCAGGAGCATGAACAAGAGGTCCTCTCTGTGCAGGTTTCTCACCTAGCTTTTAGTTATGGGAGCATTCAGTGCCGTGTTCCGAAAGCTTTTTGACTAAAAATGATGGGTGAATTCCGTGGACCAGGGGCTCCGCTGTTAACGGATGCCTTGTCTTGTTTTATAATATGTGATCGATGCGTTGAAACATTGGTGGTAAGTATGTTTTCGGCGAATCTCTCGGGATACCCATCACTAACAAGCCTCCCCGTGTAAAAAGGTTGGATGATTTTGTTTCTAGATTATGCGCGACGGCTCGATTGCTTTCACGGAAAGTTTTCTTCCCGAAAGAAAGAAGAATTAAACTACTTGTGATGTAGGTCGGCTGAATCAAGTCGTAGTTCCACAAGACACACTTCTTGTATTGAAAATTCGCGCTCGATGCGATAGTGATCCCCACGTGCATTCATCGAACGTCAGTCCAATCTGCTGTTTGAACGAATATTGGGAAAAGCTTTATCGACTTTTTAGGGTTTGGAGGGAAGATAGATAAGGTAAGGCTATGTAGGACGAAGCAACTTGATACCTAGATGCTTAAAAAAGGGATTCTTTTCAAGATCACGGCCTAGAGAAAAATCGAGGGTTAAAACCATTTTACCATGGTAGCTTACGGCGTTTAATTTGCAGACATGACTCAAAAACAGGACAACAATCAACTCGAAACTGACACCAACCACTCCGTGTTTACACTCATTTTCAATTAAGAAACGGTTTTTTATTATTAGATTAATCCAAAGTGCACCGAAAGATACGGATAAGCGGGACGGAGGAATAAGGGCACGATATCGATTAGCAGCCTCAGATACAGCGTGATCTTGAGGAAGTAAATTTGAATCTGTACGCCAAAATCTAGAGATCGCAAAATCTTGGTCCGTGATGCGATATCCTTTCGACTCCCCCGCGGATCGCGGCTCACATTCTTGATCTGCATCGCCAAGAAGATCAAGAAAGATCAAGAAAAAGATACCCAGGATTGACCAGAGCGTCGCCGCTATCCTCTTCTTCGTCCCTATCATATCTCGAAAAATCGAAGACGGAATATATACATCGAGGGCTTCGAAAGAGACGGCGGGAGGGAATGTCAGCGTGCGTTCGTGCGTGCCTCATCCCCTTCGCGTTTTGTCCGACTATGGCGAGTGCATAAAATCGGCGAAGCTTGTCGAGCGAGGGATTTTCATGGCACTTTAAGGTCGACGCATTGGAAAACGTTGCGAAAAAGAAATGTCATCTTTATCGTTTATCTTTACTTTAATTGAAAGATCATAAAGATCTGCTAAAACAAGAGTAGATTCATATCCTTCTTTCTCTTTATTCGGATGCAAATTGCATGTGCTACGATGCCAGTATATGTCAAAGTATATGGGAAAGTTCGTATCGAATTTTATTAAATTTGCTGGTAGAGATCACAAGCTTATGCGCGTGAGAGATATGGGACACTTTAAATGAGGAATAGAATATAGTATTTGAAGATTTGATCAATTTCATATGAGCATTAGAATGATAGATTTCGATTTTACTCTAAATGTGTGCGAGTTTGTGATTCCATTCCTCTTGTTCCTATTCTCCGAATATATAAACTCAGAAATTATTGCTCAAAAAGTAAATGAGTCTAAGGTGTGTTTGATTAGACTTTTTGGGAAAGTTCTTAAGAAAATGTAAAAGATTTTAAGTTAAAGGGGATTTTCCAAGATGCAAATTATGTTTATTAAATTGTAATCTAAAAGTCCATTGTAATGTATCTTTGAGCAAAATAGTATTTAGATGAATTATATTTATAAAGAGCTTTTGTGATGAAAAAAAAAAAAATTCATCAAAAGGAAAATAAAAAAGTTGGCCAACGGGGCTGGTGGTCACTAGTGACCGAAATATGTTGCTAGCAACCAACATCTAAGGTTGCAAGACCTCAAGTAGCCCCCGAAGACAACTAGCAAGGGCCATCTTGTGTCATGCGACCTTTGGCAAGGGCCTTCTTATCCCATGACCTCAAGCAGCTTTCACAAAGGTCATGGTGACCTAGATTAGGGTCATTGAGAGGTCGCGTGACCTTGCCGAGACCTAGATCTGGGTCTTAGCGGTCTTAGGAGGTCGCGCAACCTCCGACGACCTAGATCTAGGGCGTGCAACCTCCGGTGACCCAAATCTAGGTCGTCGCTACTCGCCAAGGTTATGCAACTGCCCGGTGACAATCGTTAGAGTGGCCACAACCTTGCCGACCTCTCTCTAGCCCATCGCCGACCCATCGCAACTGCATCGCACAACTCAACGGAGAAAAAAATGAATAATGAATCATGAGGGCAAAAATGGAAAAATAAAAATTGAGTGGGGATAGTTTTGGAACAAAATTTTTATACTTAACGCTAAGAAGCCTTCCAAAAATGTTGAAAACCCGAGGCAGCCTAGGACATTGCCTTAGGCTTTCAGCCTTCCAAAGGCAAACATTTCCTCAATGTGAGTTTCAAAAATTTAACCTAACACCCAATATTTGGCCAAATGGGCTTTGGATATCCAAAACTCCTTCACAAAGCAGGTCCAAACGCACTCTAAATCACCAACATTGACAAATTCTTCCCAACTTGGCCAAAACAAGATAGCCTCTCCTCGTCTAATAGAGTGATAAGAGAAACTCATGGTCAAGCCTATAACCCAAAAGGAGCCAAACAATCTTAGAATGAAAAGTTCTTTCATTAGAATAATGTTATGGCTCTTACCTTTTACTTTAATCTTTCCTAAGGCCGAATACCATATAAATGAACACAATTATAATTAATTAGATGATCTACAAGAAACTCACCATCGGATTCACTCACTCCCATGATTAGTGGTTAAAATAAAATATCACAACTTATATATCTAGAAAATAGTTGCTTCAAAGTGAATTTTCCCATTATACATCACATCTATTAATTTCATTCTAGATTTATTGGTATTATCTAGACTATTATTAAAATGGCGATTTTATCCACTATGGAGTAATCTTGAACATGTATGCGATCTTAACAAAGAAGAGAGAGCGTCGAATGTTTATGACAAGGCTTGGGGAGTTTACGAAGTCTCATGAAATAATCTTCGTTGAAGTTTGAGGTTAAAAACTTACTTGGTTTACTTTATTTTTGATAGCTCAGATTTGACTTAACTCATTTTCTTCTCTAGATTTATCTATACTTCCCATCATTTTCAATTGTTTATACTATATTAACAATAATAAAATCATAATAACGACACGACTGCTTTAGTATGAAACTTAGTATACTGTATAAGCTCAGCAATGGGGGGGAATCAACCTTCATATCAGCTTTATGTAGGTTCGTTTTGGATAAGGATGGAATAGTTGCAAATGCCAGGAATGTTTCTTCAGCGTGTGAGGTACCTTTTCACCCTTAGGAAGCTAAGCTTCGTCTAGGACCGATTAGGCGGGCTGGGGTTAAAAGATACTTCCACACATTATTCGAGTCCTCTTGAATTTACTCCTCCTATCTCGAGACTCGAATTCGAATGGATTAAGATACTTTCACACATCGTTTGAAACCTCTTGAATTTACTCTTTCTATCTCGAGACTCAAATTTGTGTCATAGCTGGAAAAATTGTCAAATTTCCAAACACACATATGCCGTATGCTCCCTTTTCTTATTGACAGATTCTTTTGACCAACTTATTATTTTTTGCCTCGTGGTATTATTCGGATAAGCCTAAATAACTGTCTGGGAGTTTCTTTTTGATTTTGTCAACATATTCGTCAGGGGCTTACCCTCATCCTCGTCCTCGTCCTTTTGTATATATTGTCATTCCTTCCTTGTTTGATAAACCAAAACAATATGCGAAAATCTCTCTTCTGCTGTGCTAATCTTTGCTTGTTTGGCATTATCCATTGTTCCTTTTCTATCCAAATCACGGCCAACACTAACTAGAAAATTTGTTGAGGCCTTGAGGACAGCTGCAATCTTACCTTCTGCACTTACTGAAAGGCCAAAAATTACCCTAGAGGACAATTCTTGCACGTTAGATAATCTTGATTCCTCAATTTCTAGTGGTAGTCATTCTCGAAAAATAATATCCTTAGTCTATAATTACGGATGGAGCTTGCGCAATTAGTTAGTGGGATCAAAGGAGTAATGTTATTTGTTATTGGATAAGATGAGGTCGGATTGGATAAAGATGTGATTTCTAATATTTTATATAATATTTTAGATACACATATATACGAGCTTAAGAAATACCAATCGTCAAAGTGGATTGAATGTGGACGTGATGACTCTTGCTGCTAACAGTCTTCTGATTTAATGGCTCTTGCTGCCAGCAAATTCCACCTCTGTCTCCCTGCCATCCTCCATCTCCTCTTCCTCTCCACTCATGCCAGATTGAATGTCAATTGTTCAGGTCTCCAAGCCCCCACGAATGACCGGCTAGAGGTGAGTTTGACCTCGCTGGTCACTGACAAAGCTCACTGACGCCGGCCAATACCGAGGGCGAACCTCACTGTTGCAGGGTGAGGTCAACCTCACCATAGCTAGGTGAGGCTCGAACTCACCAGGCAACCCTTGGATCTGGTCAGTCATCAAGGCCCAACAACCAGCTAGATAAGAAAGAAGGAAGGGAAAAAAATAAAAAATTAACAAAAAAATTAGAAAAAAATAAAGTGTTATTAAAAATTGTCTACGCCAATGACAACCGTGTTATGTAGGTTGGTTAGCATTCAAGCTAGCAATTTCCAACCAAAATTAACCATATTGACTCAATTAGCAAAACGTAAAATAGTTTATGACTCAATTACCATAATAAAAAAGTATAAATTGAATTGGTAAAAATGTAATTGGTTTAGGAATTTTTAGATGATTTTCAAAAAAAAAAAAAAAAAACCTAAATTCGATGAATATGATGTCTTCCTAGCAATATGGGGGAGAGAAAAGTTACTTCGCACATTTTTTTTCTTCATCCGCCAAGTCTTCAAATCCACGAATCTCTCGGTTCATGCACTTAAATT
The DNA here is from genome assembly GCA_016097545.1 of Eucalyptus victrix. Lineage (NCBI taxonomy): Eukaryota > Viridiplantae > Streptophyta > Magnoliopsida > Myrtales > Myrtaceae > Eucalyptus > Eucalyptus victrix. Next base: position 34,836,806 of record CM027844.1, read on the forward strand.
CTTAGCGGTAGAGTCCTGAATTATAATTGATGATGCATGAAAAGTAAAATGGATTTATTTAGAGTTATGAACCCACCTAAAAAATTTCGAGTTTGTGTCTTGGCAAAGCAACTTATGATATCTACTACTCTCTTGATATGCATAATAATCTCAGAATAATCATTACATCGATTATCTGATTTGGACGCTTACAAATGGGGAGAATTATCAAAAATTTCAAACCTATTGTAATTGTGTTTTTTTTTTTTCAATTTAGTTCTAAACATTTTGCATTTGTGTCAGTTCAATCCATCTGATTAATTTTGGTCGGCCGGCACTAACGTGACATTTTTAAAGCCGACCCTCTCTAGTGCAAAGGTTAGGGGAAGGGGAAGGGGAAGGGAAAAAAATGGAGAAAATAAAAAAAAAAGGAAAAAATAATATAAAAAATCAAAAAATATTAAAATAACTATTTAAAAATGCCACGTCAACACCGGGCTACCGCCAAAATTGATCGGATGGACTAAATTAGCACAAATGCAAAAGGTTTAGGACTAGATTAACACAATTACAATAGATTTAGGACTTTTTTGATAATTTCCCCCTTACAAATGCATTAATGAAAATCTTGTGAAGGCATCTCTTAATATTAAAATCAAAATGGATTTGACATCACTCAACATCATCTGAAATCGAAATCGAAATTTGAAGAGTTGAAATAGTCAACAAAATTCGTGCAATTTCCAGCAAACAAATCTATATACTAACAACTTAAGATTAAGGATATGCAAAATGTCTTAACTTCTTCATATGCACGTTATGCAACCTCTTGATATGCATATTCATGTAGTGAACCTCCCACATGTAGCAACCTCCCACATGTAGCATAACTTGTATACGCTTCTGTGGCTACACATAGTTTCACAATGGGACAACTAGATTTATTTTTAAAAATTCATTTAGATTAAGAATAAGTACATTTTCTCTTGCCAAGACAATAGAATTAAAATGCGCAAATGCGAACTTCTTTTCTTTTAACTCCTTGTTTGCTACATAAATTACCGAAAATGAGTAAAAAAGAACTACAAAGCACATAGGTGAAAACTGCATATTTGAATTTGCAAAATTATAACTCAAAAATTAGAAACATAAATTAAGAATCATGCATGGGTTTCTACCCGAGCCCGAATGGAGAGAGACGATGCAGCTTATGGGCCTAAGATGAAGAGACAAGGGAGGGAGAATTGGGCCTGATAGAGAGCCCAACAATACCCGAAAAGAGACAGGATCGCGGGCCGGCAACTCTCTGATCTCAATCAATCATGCGAAGCAAAACGATGCAGCCTGCAGATGAAGGACGCCAATGAAATATCCCGATTCCAGCAGGGTACCTGCTGTACTGGCTGGACGGACAAAAGGGCGCGTTCTCCACCTCCCGTTGATGATCTGCCATTCCATTCCCGTGCAGAGGAGGAACAATCTAACCCCCGAGAAGGCAAAGAAGAGCATCATCTGGCCGCTCCAGCAAGAACCGCTTAAAGCGAACTCGGCGACTCCTGCCGGTATCGTCTCTCTGTCTCTCTCTACGATCTCCAAAATCTGAGTTTCCATCTGTCGATCGTGCTTGCCAATCGATCCTTCGTGACGAGATACAATGGTCATGTAATCAGGTCCGATGGGAACGCAGATTTTAGTTGAATCTTATGTGTCTATGTGTGGAGGCGTTGTGCTCTGTTATTTATAAGCATTTCGGCGGGTAGCTAAATAATACAGAGTTCTTCGTCTTATGGCATGCTAGCAGCTAAAGTACGGGGGCTCTGTAGCATTATAACGTCTACAAGTTAAGCAATGAAGTAACATCATGAGTGATTTTTGTGGTTTGTGATATAACTTCATCAGACACTGGATAGAATTATCCTATCTGGGCTGCCAAATATGTCCTAAACACTCACAACTTTAGGGATGAGTTTTGGACTTTTGAAGGCCTTTGTGTCAAAGTTGAGATGTTTGGCAAGAAAAAAAAAAAAGTCAAAGGTTTTTGAGTCAAAAGCCTCTTAACCCAATACAAATCCCACTAGCTGTGGGTTTGAGCATTTATTTTAATGCTAATGATTTTTTTTTTCTAACTCTGCTCTTACTAAGATTTTAAAATTACAGTTTTACCCTCACCAGGATCGGCAATGTGCAACATCACCAGTGATGTCAGATCTAATCGCCAAAGAGCTAGATCTAGCACCAATGATCCTCGCTTGGGGTCATACGATCTCAAGGTGATCTCAAATGAGGGTTGTTAGTGCCGGATCTAGTTCACTGGCATTAGATCTAGCTTGCTAACAATCAAATATAAGCTTATCCAAGTTGTGATGGTCTACCACTTTAGTTGCGTCGCTAATCCGATTGACATCCATTAATCATTGCCGGTTATCAAGATTCAGTTTTCTTCTTTTTATTTATTCAAAAAATATAATTAAAGTCATTTACAAATATAATTCTTTCCAAATAGCATTTATATCAAAGTCGTTCCCAATGCCCTTTTTAATTATACTTTACCATTTCATAAAAACTTTCTAATCTAATGTCAATGCAAAGGCTTTCTCCAAACGCATCCTTAATAGTCCATGGACTATTTGGAATACACACAAGTATAAAGACTATAGGAGTATAATGTGAAAGGAAGAGGGACATGGTTGGATTATTAATTCTAGGTAGTACGAAATTAGGTCAAAACAGCAAAATTAACATTACATTTGATTAAATAACGGCTATTACATTACAGGTTAACTGCATTGACTATCTATTACGGTGTTTGCTTGCATTACTAACTATTACAGCTAAATTCCTATGGCAGCCAAAGCTGCAGTAGTTATCAAATGAATTCCCCTCTGTATAATAGCCATTACAAACAGGTTGTACTGGATAATTCCAAAATAACCTTCTCTATCTTTTTCTTTCACTCACTCTGCCAAAGTTAGATTATTTATTTAATTAAAATGTATCTCAATTATGACTAAATTTATTTAAATTAATCATTTAATTATAACATTAATTTAATTTACTTTGACTTTAAATGAATATTATATCATTACTAGACGAAATTTTAAATAATAGATCAACAATTGAAATAATACTAATTATGTTATCTTGATGAGACGTAGCTACCTATTATGGTAATATTATCCCTAATATAATTATCATATTAGTTGCTCCCTATTTAGTGCGGTTATCTAAATTTTCATGAATTGATATTAAATTATTCATAATATAGCTATCTTCTTAATTTCTTATTATATTGATTAATGCTAAAATTTCTGGTTAATTGTTGTTTAAAGCATAACATTAAAAATCTACAAGGCAAAAAAATTTATCGAAAACTAACGGAGGGAAAATTTATCATAAATATAACAATTTAAGGGTTTTTCGTCACAGTAACAATAAATAAACATCATATGTAATAGATTATGCATTCCACAAGTCATGTGAAATACTAAAGTCATAAGTCACAATCGACCATTAAACCGGTGATTATGGTGTCTTCCGGCTCATTCAAATTTTAAAGGATATTTCAGGAATTTCAATGCCATACACCTCCCTTGGTACACATTTCAATCGTGATTTGAAACGGTCCAACATGTTATCCAGTTTTATTACATTACACAGCGCAACAAGCTGCTGCATTCCCGGTGGGGCGGCCGCGTTGACTCTCTGACTCGAGTCCCGCAAAACGACGCCGCGTCACCGATTCCAGTATGCACTAGCGGGCCCGGCCTGGCTGGATATCTCCGAATAACAACAACAATAACGACAGAAAGAAGAAGAAGAAGACGACTGGCCTCTCCTCCTCCTCCCTCCGTCGCCGGTTGATCAATCGCCGTTCCGTTCCCGCCGCGACCGACGAACCGCTGCGGAGATCGAACCGGGCGGACGCGGACACGATCTCGCCGCTCTCCGATACGGACCCCCGCGCGGCGCGATTCCAGCGATTCTCCGCCGGTATCGTCTTCGCTTTCTCTCTCGTTCGTCTGCAATTTGCTGTTGCGGTCGTAGCGTGTCTTCTGTCGGTTGTCTGGTGCGTGCGTGCGTGCGCATGGTGGAGAATCCGTTGACTGCGACGCGCGTGCTGTTCGTTGCGGGGGAGTTTTTCCGATTCTCCCGATTGCCGAATCGCGCGCAGAATCCGTCTGTGTTGTGCCCGCGTCCCTGCGTTTTGTAATTCGATGATTCTGCTCGCCGATTGATCCTCCCCTGTAAAACGCTGGCGGTCTTGGGTTGGGATTTGAGGTGAATGCAGATTTTAGTTGACTTAATGTATGTAGGCGTGCATGTATGTTGGAAAGGTTCTTTTTTTTTTCTTGTTCTTTGGGGTGGGGGAGCGGTACTTTGAGAAGATAACAGCGCCTGGCTAATAAGAGGGAGTCCTTAGTTTCATTATATGCTAGTTGCTAAAGTATGGGAGTACGGGGATTGTATGCCGGCAACCAAATGATGTAATTGCATTGATACCATGACGGTAGGAGCTCTGCGTCCTTGGTTAATCGCCTGGTCTCATGACCACGCACTTTTTGACCGTCGCAACTCGCCAACACTGTGCCTGTGTATGCCGAAATGCCAGAATACGCTCAGTGAGCTACTTTGGAAGTCATGTTTATCTCTAGACCGCATTGGAACTTCATTTTTTGTTTTCTTTTAATTTGATTTCTTCCTCCTACTTGTCACAGAAGTTTTGGTGTACATGAGCCATGAAGGCATCATGACAGCCATTAGTTGGAGACGGCTGTTGCTTTCACAAGGCTAAGTCAGTACATCATTTCTCTGGTTCCACTCATGGATGAGTTTTAGTGCGTTTAGTGAATTCCATAATCCAATCTGGTCACTTATGTGGCCTTTATATCTTCTACTAAACAAGATTCTCAAGCCAGAAGAAGACGACGATAGTGTAGAAGTTCAAAGATCGGGTGAGGAACACCTGAGTTTGGTGGAGGATGGGAAATGCCATAAGGAAGCATTGCCTCGAGCACAATTTATTGAAGTTAGTGTCTGGTTCTGATAAACGATCTGTACTGTTTGGTTTTCTGAAGCCAGATCCATAAATTTATTCCTTCATAGTAAAACATATTACAGGTGCCACATGTAAATCAGCTTTCTTCATGGGATTGCGGGCTTGCTTGTATAGCGATGGTTTTGAGAACTATTGGCATTAAAACTTGCAGTGTTGACGAGTTGGCTGACCTGTGCTGTACAAACAGGTATCCCCTATTGCTTCAATTTTAACATCATTCCATATGTGTTATGATATATTTATAATAAATTGGATTGATCTCACTTTTACAGCATATGGACAGTTGATCTAGCATACCTATTGCAAAACTTCTCTGTTAAGTTTTCCTACTACACCGTGACATTAGGTGCAAATCCAGGTTACTCAGATGAAACATTTTACAAGGTAATCATTTTTTTGGATATTAACATTTCCACAAGTTATATATCTTGCGAGTTGTGAAAGTGATGTTTTTGTTTTTAGTCAGATATTTTACTTTGTAAATTTTGTACTGTTGATATATTTCTATTAAGCATGTTTCACTGTCAATTGTACAACAACAAAAATGAAGCCTTTTTGTCACAGGATTGGTTTGACCACATGCGTGCTTTTGCGCCATTGTGTTCTGTCCTGTGCTATATCCTCCTTAATATTAAATTACGTGTTGAGTATCGTACCGTGTTCTGAGAAATATTAAGCCAAAAGATATGTTTAAAGAGGAACTATCTGCTCTTGAGTTCCTTGTATGGTATCAATACAGGTTCTTTAGTTATCTGTCTTATCAACATGATCGTCTAGCTATGATTTTCCCAATGGAAGTTTTTAACTGCTTTGCTTTTTACTCTATTTATTTACAGGACCAGTTGCCCACAGATGTAGTTCGAGTCAATAAACTCTTTCGTGAGGCTATAGAAGCAGGGATTTCTATACAGGTAAACTCAGTGATTGCAAGATTGATTGCCAACTTATTGCAACATTCTATGTTTGTATCATTTTTATTAACTTGCTCGAACATCACTAGGATCTTACCATTCTTGAGATGAGTTGATGAACCCTCTCTTTTAACAGTGCAGATCAATCAGTGAAGAACAAATTTCTTTGTTAATTTTGTCTGGAAAATATGTTGCAATTGCATTGGTTGATCAACATAAATTAAGGTAAATCGCTGTAAAATTTATTCCTTTTGAATTTATCGCCATTTGCTAGCTTTCCTTCCAACTGTCTTCTCATCATGAATAGCTCATTCAAAATCTGCTGTTTCTTTTTCAATAGGTTTTTTAAATTTGTGCTTCTTGCCTAGTAACTAGCACACTTTCCACTTATGCTTATTTGTCTCCTCATTAACTTATTTCTACAGACCAACTTTTTCTCTGAGATCTGGAGATTAATGTGCTTGTTCTGAATTATTTACTGCAGTAGATCATGGGTAGAGGATGTTTGTGCTTCTGGCTTGGGGGATAGTGGGCCTGGCTATACAGGTAACTTTATCACTTTTCTTGCGCAGGTGTGATACTTAGAGTTATATTTTAGTATTACAGAATTTCTGCAAAAGATGACCGTTGTTTGGAGCACTTTGTTCAATTTGAGATTATTTGTACCTTTAAGATTGTCAAGTACTTCTATGCGACAGCCTTGTTGCTGATTAGATTTGTGTATTTCCTTGTTCGAGAGGATATATGAGAGCTACTTGCTGAAAGAATGGAGCTCTTGTTTTGGGTCAGTCAGTTCGTGCATTTCTATGTTTTGACTAGATCAGAGACATCATATGTCAGTTTGAATTTAGTAATGGGAAAAAGAAACTGTTGAAGTCAATTGTTGAGCTGCTTTTAGAATTTGTAAAGTTGATTTCACATAAAAGAAGCAATTGCAGGACTAGCTGTCAAGGTGGAAAAACTTTTCACTTCCATAATCTTATTTCTGTCTTTAATTGATCAGTTCCCTCCTCACTTAAACATGTTTCTCATGACAAACCAATTATGAATTCCAAATATGGCACGTGTCAATTCATGGATCTCATGTCTCACATTAGGTCACTACATTGTGATATGCGGCTATGATGCAGACGAAGATGAGTTCGAGATAAGAGATCCTGCCAGTTCTAGGTATCTCTCTTAATTCTTCAGCTCTCCAATTTCATCCTGATGGAAAAAGAATCACGCAATATCTTGGAGATTAGTTACTATTTTTCTCCTTCTACGTGATTAGTTCATTGAGTGATCGGAAAGCATATTGTGGAAATCAGTGATAATTCATTAGTTTAGCCTCCAGCATCAGCCACAAATAAGCAATCCCTTGGGGAAAAAAGAAATTGTAGCATATAAAATCTAGATTAACTTCTATGGCACGCTAGGTGGTTATTATATGGTAACAAATGTCAACAGAAGTTCACATATAATCTCCTAACAGAAATAATTATTTGCTAGGAGCGTCTATGAAATCCTTGAGCACATCTGTGCAGGCGTGTGCCTGGGACAAATGCATTGATGTATCTTGTGTGCGTCTACAAACTCATGTGCCTGTGACATATGCTCTGATGCGTCTTGTGTGTATCTGTGCATGCATATACCTGTGAAATATGCTTTGATCCATTTCCATTGCAATCTTTTGCTTTCTTGTGTAAATGACTTTGTTGATTATTTCACTTAAAAGTCCATCTTTGTTGTGCATGACTTAAAGGCTGCTGCTGTTAGTAAAAAAAAGGCTGAAATCTATAGCGACCTTGTTGATGGGATTCTTTGCCTTGGAAGATAACAGTTTAGCATGTCCGCCTGTACTATTTGCATGGATTGATCTTGAGAATATCTTTATTGAGATTTGGGGTGTTCTTGTTTTCAAGATCTTCTTTCTTAAACACTTTGGAATTGGTTGTTACACGGGTGTCTAGTGTACATTGGGAGAATAAACTTTTGGTTTCTTTCCTTAAAGGGAGAATAAATTCGGTTAATTGTGCAGGAAGCAAGATAAAGTTACATCAAGATGCTTAGGTGAAGCCCGCAAATCATTTGGCACAGATGAGGATATTCTTTTGGTAATCAATCACTTTTGCTGCGGATTTTACATTTTCAGTATGTTGGCTATGAAGTAGATTATCGATCAATCTCGGAGATTTAACTTCTCAGTACATTGTTCATACGTTGTTCATGATTGATAGCTGTGCTCTTAGTTGTTAAATATTCATAGTTATAGAAAATTTATTTTAGGAACTTGCCTTGCATTCTGGCAACGTCACCAGCTATGCCTGGTCACTATCCTCAAGTTAAGTGTCTAAATACATAAGTCAAGTTGGCTTGCTTAAGTGGCTTTGCCTCTTGCAAAGAGAGGAAATAAGTAGAATTGATGAGTAGAGTGAGAGGATACTTGTGGTGATTTTACAATTGGCTGGACACAAAAAAGATAGCATTTCTATTATGATTTACAAAAGCATTGGAACAATGAACGAGTAGTGGAAATTGGAAAGTGAAAGGAAATGACTTTTGGCAGTCTAGGCTATGGATATTTTGCAGTAGGTGGTTATCATAGGTGACTGAATTCCATGATGATTCAGGAAGGGTAATTTGATCACAGACCTAGTCAGGTTAAATACTTAAACTAACACATCTTTCTTAAATATAATTCAACATTTTTGAATGCTCTAAACGTACTTGGAGTTTCTTCCAGACTTTGGCTAGTACTGCCAATTAAATGATTTATTCAGCAATGTCTTAAAATTATTATGTCAGAGAACTTTGTACTTCTTAAGCCAAAAAAAAAAAAAAGAGAATATTCATATGCAAATTCCTAACAAGCTGAGGGAGTGCTAATGTTTTGATTGGACCGGAATGGAATGTTCTTTCTTTATCATCTTCGCTTTTACTTTCTCCTTTTTCTGGTATTGAGAGCAGTTTCTCCCACGATACTCGGCACTGAAGTGCTAATGATTTGTGTCTGGCATGTGGTCCATAGAAACCGTTGAAAACTGGTTTGACTTTCACTTTGTATTGTGATATCTCTCCACATATATTCAATGAAACATTTTGGCAATTGAGTTGCGTGCCATGAGCTTTTGGCTAATGGCTGCATTAAATTACAAATTGTCAAACCATTGTCCCAGATAATTTTTCTTCTTGCTTCTAGGGAGCACTTCTGGATCTTCAGTCATTTTTATTAAGTAACTCCTCCATTAGTTTGCTTAAAACCTTTTTTGCTGGGTGTCGCACATTTTGTCCAATTCCGAAAGTATTTTTTTTGGCTTCATGTATCGCCTGAACCAACAGAATGGTTGAAGCAACAGAAATGTTTAACCAACAGAATGGTGCCTTAATTTAGATTTTACATGCAGATATCCTTGGAATAGAGCAAGAATTGCAATAGCTCTCCTGGAAAACTTCATTCTGGCAGTCCTTGTAGCTGGAGTATAAGGGGTGTGATCAAGTGCACCCGCTATGCTAAACCCAACTGTTAATAATGAGTATTACAGTGGAATTACATGTACAGCAATAACTCTGGAGTTCACGTGTACATTACATGCATTCATTTGTATATGTGTATACAATTGCTGCTTGTACATCGTTGTTTATATCAACTTCTTCACCTTTACTCGGTGATCCTGTGTACTTGTAATGGACAAAATTGAGTATAGAAAACTTAGGATTACTTTTCACCTTTCCGACCAGTGCATGTTATGTTGATCTAGCGAACCTGCTAAATACAGAAGCTGGTCCAATGGTTCAAAATGTGGTCTAGCAAAGGGAAGAGTAGGCATGTGATCGTTTGGGATCAAGATCGTGCGGTGATTTAGGCTCTCTTGGATTGTTGGGATCGTTGGCGCACCTAAGCCAAGCCTTTGGGATCGTTGGAGCGCCTAAATCAAGTCTTTTTTGGTATCGATTCCTCACTAAATCTCAGAGAGGGTTTTTAAAGAAAGAAGCTCTGGACGAGAAAATGGAACTTTGATATTTTGATTATGAAATAATTAGATGAATATAATGAGGGGAGGGTACCGCTTCTTATACTAGTGGCCCTCGGATCACAAGCATTAATTGTCGTTCGATTCGATGAACGAGACTGTATTTTATAACCTATTACCTACTGATATTTATGTTGAGAGATTTCTAAATCCTCCGCCCACCTATCCCTGGGAACATACAGCTATTCCTGGGAACATACAAGAAGCTTTTGTGGGAATCTTGGTGATGTCTTCCTGGATCATGCACGGTCCGTTGATTGTGGAAATCTTGTAACCGTGACACATAAATGATAGTATTTTGTAGTGATCCTCATCTTAATCTTTATTTCTTGTGTGTTCTATGGAGGCTGATGAGTCAAATTCGCGAAGTGGATCAGGATCCTCTAAATTCACTTTTCTATAGTTAGGTAAAGTCGTTCTCTCAACATTTAGACACAACATCAATAAGGAAATCTGACGACTTAGTTGGCATATAATTTTTTCTGATTCTTTTCCCTTTTTCCCCTCATTCTTCTTTCCCTTTTTGCTCTTAGTTCCACTTCAACGCCCTTTATTTACTTATAAAAATGAATGAACGAAAAATATTTTTATTGTCCACCAAAATATTTAGATATAAATTATTATCGATAATAAAATATTTTTTATTGACTAATTAATTTAAGCATTCGTTTTAAAAATATATATTTTTTAAATCGACGGACTCTTGGCTACAAAGAGTAGTGGCATAATCTTTTGCCTGTGAACAATGAACATCTTCTGCAGAGACATGCGACATCCGCTTCTGCCACCACAGCAATTGCCACCATTTGCTATATATCTAGAGACAAGAAAAGGAATGAATAAATAAAATAAAATAAAATAAAATAACCATTTATTTGTACCTGATCCCATGACTCATACAGGCAAAAACTGACATTTGCCTCTGTAAGCATCATTATTCGATATGTCAGGTATTCCAATTAATGTATGGTCTTAAACCCTTTTTTTCTTTTTTCTTTTATTTTGAAAAAGTACAATCAAGATATTTCATAGAAAATTGCCGCCTCCTGTTTTTGGTCCCTTGTAGTGACGGATAAACTGGGAGCTTGAGGATGCCTGCTTGCCTTGGAGTGGTAGCACCTCCTCGAAAGTAGCCCGACCGTTTGACCGTTGGCCGGTTGACCGCGCCATCACCTTTCTTCTGATTGGCTGCGCTGGCGGCTGTGCATGTGAAGGGGGCCATGCGTTGCCAAAGCGGAAGAAATAATTTCCTTTTTCGTCTCTTTTGTGTAGCCTTTTGAACCATGCAAGTGCAGCAGCAGCTCATAGGTATCCGATGCTCTTTTGGTCTTCGACAGGTGTCGAGTCGTGTATTTTTCCCATGACCATGCCGGTCGCGATTATAATATTCGGTTTTGTAATTTGATGGGAATGTTGTGTGTTTTATCGACGTGGGTGTTTCAGTTCCGAAAGTAATTTCATGATAAATGATTGTAGCTAAGAAGAAAATAGAGAGATGCGTTTGGATGGATGGAATTTACAACAAGATGTTTAGATTTTAGATTGGATATTCTAATCTTATATCAAAGTATGTGTCAATAGCTTGAATTTTATACTTCCCTCTTAACTCGGTGCTCGTCTTTTGGATTTGCAACAGTCAACTCACAAAAGATATGAATCGTGCTCATTTTACAAAAACCTAAGCCCGGTCAAACATGCATAAAGGGTCGAGTTATGCACGATGGAGTGTTAACTATAATATGCGGTGACAATATTTTTATATGCATATTATCTATATCTACCAAATGATTTAAATTTTTCAGATTGGATCTTTTAACAATAATGAAAATTAACTGATTAACTTTTTTCCTTGCAATTCAAGCTTGTAGTATGTACATCGTCTAAATATCTTTCATATTTTACAAAAAGCCATAGGGTTAACTTTGATTAAATACAAAAATAAAAAAAGCCTAAAGAGGTTTTAGATTGCAGCTTTGCCGAACCAAACAGTAAACACCTCCCCGACCTTGGAGTAATGGAGTATGTGTATATCTATTGTTCTTGAAGAAATGAAGCTGTCTTCTTGCGGAAAAGAAGATATTAGTCCCATGGACTATATCTTCAATATATGCCATACCACTTCACATGTATCCTTAGATTAGGTGGATCCTACAATTCTTGTCCCATAGCGACGGGTGGTTCCAACATCCTCAAAAGACCGTTCCTCAACGAGTTAATAATTAATTAATAACAAAGAAAAATTAATCTCTTTTATCTGCCGAAGACATTTCAAACGTCGCAATGTTTTTGACACCTTGTATATGAAGCAACCAGCTAAAAATGAATCATCATCAGGCGCATTAAGATTAAGAAACATTTCCTTTCGAGGGATCAAGGAAAGGATGGTTAGGAACTCTTTCACATCACAATGACTTGCAATTATTTACTTAGATTCAATGAGTAAAAATTGATGAGCTACTGATTCCGCTAGGTTTTATTTTTTTAAACTTTGTCCTATATCTTCATTGAAATTTATTTTTGTCAATTGGATTCAAATTTCACGCAATCAGCGTCATTTTCCCATCAGATTGACCCCTCTTAAGTCCACTTTTGTTGGGACTCTCTTCCTCTCTCTAAAGTAATCAATTAATCCATGTGAGGATAAGGGCAAATAATAGTCACACATTTGCAGCCAGACTTGATGGTGGATCTAGCTACTCCTTGCGCTTTGTCAAAGCCCTCCTTGCTCATAGCATTTAGTGGGTGAGCCCACCAACATCCGATCATTTCACGAAGAAAATTTATTACTTTTTAAATAATAAATGAACCTAAACATTGAGTTATAATCTTAATTATTCAATTGGGTTTACTCTATTAGAATGTCTAAATATTAAATTGCACATTTATCTAATAAATTTTCGATTCTTTAACAGCGAGCAATGATCTTGCAAAATCTCATGTGCCTACTAATTTGACCTAATCACCCTTCTCCACACACCACCGTGACCAAAGTGATGGGTCTGCCATTGCCCTCAAAGCAGCAGAAGCCTGTCTAATTCAGCTCTCTCTTTGGATTCTCAGGTGCCTCACAAAGCTTAAAGAAAGACTCTGCCAGCAAAGTCTGGGCAGGGTCTTGCTGGCAGGGGTCAGATTTCTCCGGACGAGAGCAACCCGCTTTTGCTCATCACCTCGAGAAAATCTTGCAGGGAAGAAATAGTAAAGAACGACCTTAGCCAAGCAAAAGGGGCCCCCACCACCCTTTCCAGGAGCAGATGTGAACACGGCGACGCGCACAGCATCACGACGAGGGATCGATGGGTCGTCGCATGGACCATTCGGGGGAGGAGAGATCTTCGTGCGTCTCGTCGTCTTGCGATCGCATACCGAAACGAGAAGCCCCCGACCGTTTCTGGGTTTTGAATTTTTTCGAATGACTTGGAACAGTTCGGGGACGAGGGCAGACGATAGGAAAGTCCCCACCACCGTCACCACCCACCGCCACGACAAGACAAAGCAAGATGCGGCAACGAACGCATCTGTCTCGGGATGTTTTGAAAGCGACCGTCGAGTTTTTGGAATCCCTTCGCTTTTGCTTTCGGCGGGAAAATTCAAAGCCTCGTTCAGTCCGTGACAGCCAATATAATGTTTTTTCTATGTTGGTTATGATCTAGCATGCCATTAGAATATCCACCTTCCATGGATTATGTTACTGTTTTCTTTTGTTAAGGGTTGCTTTGCATATTTTATTACAAGTATGGTCGAATTAGGTAATGTGTTCTGTATTAGTTTGTCCTTTTATTTGACTATAATGGTTTGTAATTTCTATCGTGAGTTTTCTTTTGGGTCTCGAAAAGAATCTATCTCGATTGAATAAGTTGATATCTAAATCGGAGTTATATCTAATAAGGCTTACGAAGTAACTAAAGAGATAGGGGTGGTGTTTGGTAGCTCATATAAGATATTAATTATCCCGTCTTAGGTTAATGACTGCCTTCGAACAAGATATTTGAATTAGGTTGAATAAAGCCTTGAATGATACCAACCAAGATGACAAAATATCGATATAAAGAAAAAATCTAAGAAAAGAAAAAAATTTGTTCATTGTTCTAGGGACAAAGAAAGTTCTTCGTGCTTAAGCAACTTTGCTAACAACATTTCTCATAGTTGCTGAGCAGTGGTCACCGGAGATACATACACTCTCTCTCTCTCCAATGGGGTCTCAATTTCCAACCACCTAACACCTAGGTTGCACGGACACTCTCTGGGACCCTTCGTGTCGTGTCTGACACTCCGACACGTGTCCGACACGCTCCGACACGCGGTCAACGCGTGTCGGAAAATCCAACACATGGTCAACTGTCTTCGACACGCTCCGACACGCGAGTCGGAAATTCGACACGTGACTTCGACACGTACGGAGTTATTTTTACAAATTTCCAAAATTTTTGGGGTTTAAATATAAATATATAAAAAAATAAAAAAATAATAATAAAAGCTAAAACAAATTTCTAATATTCATTTGAAGATGTTGGGTGCTTGAAATTGCAAATTTTTCACTTGATGAGCCAGTTTTTTTTTTTTTTTTTTTTCCAGAAGAAGTAGATAATGTGGATAAATGACTTTTTGTTATATTTGATGATGGAATGTTGATTTTTTGCTTATTGTTAAATTTTAAATCTAATAATGAAATGTGGATTACTTGTTTTTTCCTCCAAGTTTTATGGATTATTACAATGAAATGTAGTTAAATTCATCAAATTAAAACAATGAATGATATTAACAAATGTATGATTAATGTTTTTAGTATATATTAATTCTAGGCTCTTTTATTATTTATTTATTTATTTATTTATGCATTTATATATTAAAATATTTATTTAATATATAACGTGTAACGTGTCGAAATTTTCTACTTTTGAGAAATAACGTGTCGGCGTGTCGTGTCTGCGTGGGGTCTCAATTTCCAACCACCTAACACCGATGACCATTGAGCTATGGTCACATTGCCTTGGCAGGGTCGATAGGGGAATTTCCCTCAACTGTCCTTGCCCCCACACTAAGAGGATTTTTGTCGAGGGCGAACCATTGGCCACTACAACAAAGGTGACCACCACAACAATGGTTGCCACGGGGAAATCACTATGATTTATCAAACACTTTATAGAATTAAATTTTTGTAGTATTTGCTATGATCCCAATATTTTATCAAAAGAATGATGGGATAACTTCAAATTCAAAAAATTTAGAGGACATGACATAAATATATATTAAATTTTGACCCAATGTGCAACATCACCCCCAAAATTTCAATTTGTTTAATGCGATATGTGAACTTTTGGTAAATATTCAATTTAGTCCATAAGCTAAATTAAATTGATCATTACATTTGAATTTAAGTTGGATATCTTATGTGGATAATCCATGCATAACATTATTTTTGTCCCACCATTTAAATTTACTAGATTGGAAGCAAAATCGATAAATTCCAATAACTCCAATTAATGGAATGACAAAATTATATATTTCTTATAATACAAGGTTATAATTGATCATATACTAAAAGTCTAAAGATCCATCTAACAAATAAAAAGTCATGGATGACACCGCATAATATGATAAAAGTTCGAAAATCATATCAAACGAATTAAAAATTTAAGAAACATCACACATTAGGTAATTTCAAGAACAATTCGTGTCGTTTTTCATCCGACCCGATCATATCCTATCTCAATTAATATGTGGAGCGACGGAACACGAGGATATCATTACTACCAGTGGCATGCGCCGTAAAATGAGAAGGGAAAGAGAAAGAGGATTAGTAAGTAAATGACAAAAAAAACTAGCTTGCCCAAGAGGGTTGGGGGAGAGGGACTGGAGGGAGGCTACACCCTTCGTTTCATCAAAAGAGAGGAGACCCCACCACGGTACCCATCAAATCGAAACATTAATCTCCCCAAAAGACAACAACAACAGCGGAAAATTCGAAAAAGCTAAAGACGAAGAAACTTCCCGCCCTTTTGACTAACGGTACCGTCCTTTTCCGCAGGTCATGCCTCCCCCTCCTTCCTCCGGCGGGCCCCACCCGCTCACCCCTTTTCCCACCCCACCTCCCCATTCAATCCCCGCCCCCTCTTTTTGGCGGGAATCCCCTATCCATTCCGGTTAATTGCAGGGCCTCGGGTCCGGCGCCCCCGATTGGCCAGTCCCGATCCGCGAGAGTTGACGGCCCCGGCCTGGTCCTGGCTCTTTCGGCCCTTGACGGCGCGGGCGACGGCCGTTACGATTTCGGACGTGGCGGGGAGTATGGCCGCCACGTCATCGGAGGTTCACGTGTCCTCGAGCGGGCCCGGATAAGGAGGCTTGTACGCGCGCACGGACGGCTGTGATTCGATCGATGCCTGGGTTCACGGGGTTTTGATGATACCCCACGGACTGGATAATTTCTCTCTTCGAGCTCCTATTTCTTAAGAGAGAAAAAGCCACAAAAAATCTAAAATTTGCCGACTCTCACACATTTATCCGAAATCTTTTTTTGCAGCACCGTACAAGTGTCACACCACATAAATTTGAGGCTTTTAATGTTATAAAAAAATTGAAATAAAAATGTGTTACAGTTGACAATAATTTGGATTTTTTTGTGGCATTTACCATTATTTAGATGCTCCTCCTTTATTTTCCTATTTCGCCTACCGGTCCTTGTCCAAATTTATTTTATTTTAAAGGCTCTAGTGCAGATAATTTTTCCCGAGTACAAGTATCCAACCTTTTCTTTTCAGTTTCCAAAATAAATGGAAAATTCACGTTCAAATTCGTATCAAACATCTTCAATTTTTCACTTAAAAAATTTATATATGGTTCACCTATTCATTTTCATTTGGCACAATTAGGAACAAAACCAAGTTAAAATACTTAAAAGTAGCTCGAGCTCGATATAAGAATAAAGTATCACCATGACAATTTATTTCGCTTTGCTTGCCACTAATCATCGTGCCTTGTAAACTTCTTTATTGGATTGAATGATTCTAAAGCAGTATGTACCAATCAAATTGTTGAAAGAATGATTTCACTTGTACTAGGAGTTCTTTGCTATAGACTATGTTCATAAAAGGCAAAGTTATTGTAATTTGCAAATGGATTCATGATATCTTGGGAAAAAAGATATGTAGCCGTTGCAAATAACCAATGCTAAAAAGCAATAAAAAGTTCCGTGGTCCACCCATGATCGAATCTCCTTGGCTACATTTTCTATATTTTTCTTAAATGATATGAACAATCCATTATAGTCAGGATTGAATCGATAGTTTAGAGCATTTACAAAGAAATCATGTAGTGTTCACTCGTGATTATACTGATTTACTTGAATATTAATCTTGAATCATCCTACTTGAACTTTAAGGATTTGCAGTGTCAAAACAATGTAGGAGATTACTCAAAAAAAGAAAATGTAGGGTTGATTGTTTGATAAAGCTATTTG
This sequence comes from Eucalyptus victrix, assembly GCA_016097545.1. Classification (NCBI taxonomy): domain Eukaryota; kingdom Viridiplantae; phylum Streptophyta; class Magnoliopsida; order Myrtales; family Myrtaceae; genus Eucalyptus; species Eucalyptus victrix. The sequence continues at coordinate 34,854,218 of CM027844.1, forward strand.
AATTTTATGTTATGAAAAAATTATAAGATGACTTTAAAAGTTAGGAAAAATTACAAAAATTACAGAAAAATCCTTTAAACTTTCAGGAGGGTCCACGTTTGTCCTCGAACTTTCAAATTTTACACAAAACCCTTATGAACTTTCATTTTGTGACAGCTGTCAACCTTTTGTCTATTGTTACTTTTACACTCGCCTAATGTGTGATTTTTCAAGGGCAAAATTGAAACTCTCCTTGATTTGCTTTTTCTTTTTCGTTAAATCGCTCTTTCGCCTGGAATAGTCCAAAACAAACTAAAACTCGCATAATAATTACAGAAATATGAAAATAAATGTAACAATCATTAAAAAAAAAGTTAGGAATAATAATTATATTAAAAATAATGACGTGATTAACTTGATAATTAAATTTTTAATTTTATCTCGACTGTTTTAAAATTACCATTAAAATGCGATCTCCTCTAATTTGTTCTATAGTTCCTTCCACATCCAAAAGTTGTGTTCGACTTGACCTTATCCATCATGGTTGGAAAAGCCAAAAAAAGAAAAAGAGTTGATCTTATTGATTGTCCATACCATTCGTCCTTTTGTTAGATTTCTCCGATTTGCTTATAGATATGCCCGACGCATCCAATGCATGGGGTTTCTTTGATATTGGAATATGCTTGTTAAATATGTAATGATGTTTTGGCAAGTTTTAGACCAACTAAAAAGATATGCTTATATGCCAAAGAAAAAAGATATGCTCAAAGTGCTAAAAAAAAAAAAAAAGATCGAACCACTTTAATGACTACAATGGGAAATGCCAACTTTGTTAGGGGCCATCGTAGTTTCTTAAATAAACTACACAGACGAGCTAAATAATTTTAGAAGTGTAAAAGATAACTATGATCAAATAAAAAGAAAAAAATTATATAATAATCCTCTGATCGCTGATCGCTACACAGAGGATTACTGAAATTATTAGTCTAGGGAAGTAATTTTATTTAAAAAAAAAAAAAAGTCTATAGCATGGTATCATTGGAATCGAATAGTCTAATAAAACAATTTTAAAGTCAAAGATGCAATCATGCAAAGTTAGGTAGGTGGCTGGCGTGAAATCGCGGTATGATAATTTCCGAAATTCAATATATTTTTATCGGGTCATCTCATGTCCGGACATTCAAGTAATGGGAAATCTTAGCTTAAAATTATCTCAATCATTATTAGCTTTTATGAACTATACGTAACAGGGAAAAAAGGAGGAGGGGGAAATTTCGGACGTTAAACGGGACCATTTAAGCAGGTCCACAATGGATAATGAGATGTCATGGTCAAAGATGTCCCAATGATTATGTCTCCTAGCTTTTATTAATGACATAAAGCGCGATGACTAAAGCAGTAATCAATCAGGACGATGGATGCGCTAGCGTTTGATATGAAGGAATTCCAGAGGATCGATTTGAGTTTTTCTTATAGAAATCTGCTAATAATTTTATTGGGTATTTGAGTACGAATCATTAATGCGAATGTTCATTTGGAAATTCTCGATTTATCTAACCAACCTATGGTTCTAGAATAATGAGTGAAGCTATGTGCAGGGTTTTCTCTCTCTCTCTCTATCTCTCCTAAAACGAGTTGTTTTGGAGAGAAATTCTTATTTTTCTCTCTGCTTAATGTGAGGGAGACTTCAAAAGCTCAATGTGATCTCCGTGCCTACAAATGTTCTTGCCCTAATTTTCTCTTTTTTGAATTAGAGTTAATTTGTTGCATGCCAAACAAGGAAAAATGATATAAATAATCTATGAACTTTGGGCTCGATATGCAATGTGATTTATAAACTTTTCATTTGCTTAAAGTGGTAGCGGTCCCTAAACTTTTAATTTGCTCAATATTATTATGAGTTGTAAACCAATGCGTAACGTGATCTCTAAACTTCCAATTTGTTTAATGTGGTTCTTAAATTTTTGATACATGTTCAATTAATAAAATGATAATATTGACATTTTTCATATAATTCAATGATTAAATTAAACGTGTACCAAAAGTTCAACGGTTACATTAATTAAATTAAAAACTTTAAAGATCGCGTTACACATTAGGTTAAAATTCAGAGATCACATTAAAATAAATTAAAAGTCAATGAACAATAATGCACGTTAAAAACCACAGTTCAAAGATCATTTGTATCATTATCTCTTCCGGACAACAGTCAATAGTTATTGCTAGTTAGAAGATGCTTGGTCATCGATCATTGGCATTGAGAATGTATGATTTCAATCACCTAATAAAGTCCCTCGCATGGCACAAACAATCCTCGAGCCCAACAAGCCCTTCCTCTATCTCTTATCCTCTCACTACTTGTCCACGATAAACGATCGTCGCTCGCTGCCATCTCTTTCCATCGTAGGTCGCTTCCGTTATCTGTCATCGCGTGTCAAGCCACTACCTACGATCACCAAGCTCCCTTATCCGTGTGCATGTGCTGCTTGGCAAGGGACAGCATCGAGGGCCATGACCCCGGCAACCCTGCATATTGCAGGGGTCATAGCCCTAGCGGTTGTGAATTGCATCTTTCTTTCCAATTTTCTTTTCTATTATTTGCCTTCTATTTTTCCTTGGACAAAAGAGTATGACTAGTCCAACATACACGTAAGGTGCACATGGATCATGACCGACGGCTTTTTCCACCAGCATTCACTCATGGAGTTTATTTATTCAGCCAAAAATAAAGTATAATGGGTATTTTTTAAAATCATATATCACTATAGGGAGCCAACTAATTTAGCGTGAAAAATTAGGTTGAACCTCTGGGGCGACTATTTTTAACGGAAACTACAGAAAGAAGTTGAGAGTTGATTATCCAAAAAGGCCCTACCTTAATGATCAAACATCCTCACACTGTTTTCTTTCCCAGATTTAACAACTCACGACAGAGAAATCATTCAAAAACTATATAATGACGCGATTAAGAAAAAGAAATAAAAATTAGTGCGAAGCCACATTTTGAGTCGGGACCATTTGGCGACTAACCAAAGCTAGAGCTGAGTTTGCTATGATACTTAACTTTTGGCAAGAGAAAAGGCATTTCTAGAAACACGGTTTAATTTTCAATATTGACCAATGGACAAAAAGAGATTAGTCATGCACATGTGCCTCTCCACGTCTCAAATTTTGGCCCGATTTCGAAGGAAAGTTGGACTGACCAGAGCTTGACCGATGAGATGCAAGCGTGAAACGCATTTTGTGCCTCGAAACCGATTTCTGTTCGTCAAGACAATCTTTTGACGCCACCATTCGAATTCGACAGTAAATTATTGATCCTTCGAGATCCGTTGCCCGTTTTCCATGGTGTCGGGAAGTTTGCAATTTCTAGATTTCAATACCATGTCATGAAACCAGAGACGACGGGCATCTCTGTACAACAAGAGCCAAGCTGACTGGATGAAGAAGTAATGACAAATCAAATTTCGGTCAAACTTTTGGATTCCCAAAAAGAAAAAAAAAATTAGAGTGCGTTTGATAATTATTTTGCTCCAAAAAACAATTTATACTGAGAAATAGTATTTTTAAAATTATATTCTTTGGACATTTCTTTTAATTTTTGAATAATTTTATTATATTTTTATTTCATTTTTTAATAATTTTATCATTTTTTTTTCCTCATCTTCTTTTTTCATCTTCTCTTCCTCTAGCCAATGAGGTTGCTAGTCTTTGTCTAGCCGATGACCACTATTTGGTCCTTTTCTATTTCAAATCTATTACTGAAAATGAAAAAAGTTATTAAACGGATTTTTGTTTATTTATTTATTTTTGTCCTAGGAAAAAAATAGAATCATGCACTATTTGACATATAACCAAATAGGTCTTTAGAATTTTAGATTCATCCTTAGAGGTCTCAAAATTGAACGAAACTTTTCATACCTCTAAGTTGTAGTTTATGACAATTTTTGGAAGCGTCACGCTCTTGAAAATATATCCAATTCTCTATCTAGGCTACAGGCCCCAGTATGGTCAAAAGCTCGGATCCTTGTCTGCGTAATTTCACTTGAAAATATTGAGCTTGTTGGGAAGCTCTCGAACTGAGCTTTCCAACGCTGCAACGACCAAGTGAATTGGATGTTAGACGGAGAAATTACAGGCTTCTCACTTTATGGAGTAAGTTCCCAACACCCTCGCATCAAATTTCAGCTAGAAAAGCCTGTTAGGATGTTACAAAACCCATTTAGAATCATAGATTTGAAAGTACATTATTATGCTGCTCATTTGGATAGTCAAGAATGCATATTCTTATATTGCCATAAAGTCAAATATAATTTTGAAGTTTAGAATAAATCACTATGTTTGCTGTTTAAATAATTGAAAAAGAAGAAGAGAAAAAGTCACAAAAAACCAAAATTTTGCTCGGAGTGACACATTTGATCTAAACTATTTTTTGTGACACAAAAAATTCTAAACTTTACTCACGATGATGCATTTATCTCAGACTTTTTTTATGACACTAAAAAAACCCCAAACTTTTATCCATGTAATATATTTACTCCAAACTATTTTTTTGTAATACCAAAACCCTCGGATTTTATTTCATGCCATCAAATTTTTAAGATAAATGTCTCACATATATACAAATTTGGGGGGTTTTTTCAGTGTCATTAAAAAGAGTTTGAGGTTTTGGGTGCTACAAAAAACAAGTTTAGAGTAAACATGTCACATGAGTACAAGTTTAAGGTTTTTGGTATTAAAAAAAGTTTAGAATAAATGTATCATAGTGGCAAAATTTGGAATTTTTAGTGATTTTTATCTAGATGTGTAACTGAAAGCTCAAGTCGTAGGATACATGATTTATTTTTACAAAATTCAGCTATAAATTATGCATGTCACCGGAGCATCGAAATGATTGCTTGGAATCTTAGATCCGAAATAGGCTGTTGCAATGCTGATCGTGTTGAAATAGCACCAGAATGCCTGCTATTGTTTGTGAAGGTATAAACCGTGCAGTCCGAAGGGAATATAAAACGAGAGATGCATTCCACAGTTGCATTAGAATACACCCTTTTGCCTGTGAGCCAACCCATAGTTCATGCATCGGAGGGATGGAGCTAGTATATAGGATACGTCAGGATAATGGTTATGAAAGTCAAAAAGCCAATGGGCATCGCCATTTCATCAATTCATCAATTCATCATTTCATCAATCCATCCTTCGATTAATTGTGGTCGACGATTATCGCCTATGAAAGCGGGCGCAACTACCGTATTGGTCAATATTAGCGATAAAGATGAGATTTTTGACCTCCCTTTCTCTTCTTTTTAGCTGTCTTACATTATATTATTGGAACAGAAAAGAATAGCAGTCTCGTCCTCTCATATTTCTTCAAATGAATGAACTGGACACCCAATTCAAAGGCGTCCTCCTCTTTGATATGATAACGCGTGCATCTTTATTTCTCGAAATAAGTGCATCGAAAATCTTAAAATATATCACAAAAGTGTGATTGAGCCATAAAATTTATAAAAATTACAATTAAGTCATTTCGTTAACTTTGTTCATCTTAGCTCTTCAAAAATGCTGACATAGTTCTTTTAATATTTTTTAATCACACATGACGATGATGTGGCCAAAATGATGTTGTTTTGGTCTTATTTTTTTTATAGAAAATTTTAATTTAGATTAAAAATAAGCGAAAAAAAAAACACACACATGCAAAGAAAAGAAATGGGAAAAAGCTAGGCTAGGTTTGTAGCTGCCGACACCCCCACCATCGCTAGGAAGGGCCAACAATGGTGGGGGATGGCCGGCCAGTAATCGAAGAGGTTGCAAGTCCTCAACTCTTTTTTTTAGGCTAATTTTTAGTTTAATTTATATAAAATTTAGATTAAAAATTCATATTTGGGTCAAAATGACGTTGTTTTGACCTTATACTTAATGTTTTAGCCATGTTATCGTCACATAGGAGAGATAAAATAATAAAAAGAGCCATGTCGGCATATTTTGTTAACCAGGTTAGACAAAATTAATAAATTGACCCGATTGCATCAATTTGATGAGTTTTATGAGATTGCACTTTTTGTAAATTTTTAAACTTGATTGTATTTTCGTGACTAATTTTAGGATTTTCAGTACACTTATTATTTATTCCGTTCTCTCTAATTTTTTATAGGGTATAATTGACACTAGACTTCAAATATTTTAAATCCTCGCTTGATCCTTTTTAGGAACCAATTGCAATTGAGAGAAGTTGCATATAATGGGGAGACAAGCTCCGTTTTTTCTTTCACTTTTTCCTCATTTCTTTACAATTTATACAAAAAACTCACGCTGTGTCCATCACAGAGAGTTAATTGCTTTTAACAATTAGGGAAAAACGTTATTGAAAACCCTATATAATTTATACCACGACACATTTATTTTGATATTTTTTGCATGCAAAATCTTAAACTATACTCATCATGACAAATCTATCATGAATTTTTTCTTATGATATAAAAGTTCTAAACTTCTACTTATGTGACATATTTATTATTTATCAAGATTCATTTGATGACTGCTGCAAATTTTGGATTTTTTTGTGCCATGGGTTTTTAATGTTACGGAAAAAAAGTTTGAAGTGAATGTGTTATAACGGTCAAAGTTTGGATTTTTTTTTGTGATTTTTTTATTAATTTTTTATGATAAATATATCATCGCGGGCATAATTTGGAGTTTTTTTTTTTTTTTTGTGGCTTTTGCCCTGTAAATTACTCATGTTTAAGATTGTTGAAAATTGCTAAGGCTGGTTATTTTAATCTAAAATCATCAACACTCAAAGAAAAAAGGAAATTCGGAACGAAATTTATCGTACTATTTTCCTTCAAACAAAAAAAAAAAAAAAAAAAAAAAGAAAAAGATTCCTTCAAATAAAAAAAGGAAAAAACACAATTTTTGAAATAACCTTGAAAGAGAGACACCGGGGAAACTTCAATAAGAGCAGCTTGTCTTCCACATTCGCTACCTCCTCCACCTTTCTCTCGCCCTCCCTCCCTCCCTCGGTCCCCCACTCTCTCTCTCCCGTTCATCCTTTTCCTTCTCTTTTGCTGGGTCCCTCATCATCTCCCCCGTTCTACCCCCCCACTGCAGAGACACTCTCCTTATAATATCTCCTCCTCCCGTCCACTCACTACTCCACTCTCTCTCCTCCATTCTCTCTCTCTCTCTCTCTCTAGCTTGCTCGCTCTGGGCTCTGCATGGCGCAGTCCTTCGACGACGCCGACTTCTGGGTCCCCATGAAGCATCTCCCCCACCGCGACCCTTGCATGGGCAGAGACAAGCTCGGGCTGGGCGCCAGCGGCGTCCTCGCCGTTAACCGGCGCGGCTTCGAGGCCGGCGGGCTCGACGGCGAGCTCGGCCGGAGCCTGAGCAACTTCCCCAGCGAGTTCCCCTACGAGATCGACTCGCCGGTGGAGTCCGTCCTGAGCTCGACCGAGACGGAGAGCAGCGACGAGGAGGACCCTTGGGCCGGGCTGGCTCGAGCGCTGTCTCAGTCCCCCTTTACGAGCCCCCCGCTCAGAAGCTGCCCGTTCCCGGCTTCGCTCACCACAAGCCCGAGGTGAGAAAAAAACGAACGAAAGTAAAAAAGAGGAAAGAGACAAGGATGGGAGTGCTCTGTTTCGTCGCTCACTGCTTTTGAGGAGATTTTTGAAAGCAAAATCTACAATAAACGCATTGAAATCGTCTAAAGGATGGGTTCATCCTGTTCGGGTCTGCTTTTCCTTTTTGACTTTACAGGAAAACTGAGCTGTAACATGGGTTTTTTTCTTTTCCTCTTTTTTTTTTTTTACTCAGAAATTATGGGCCATGAACGGTTCACCCAAGTCCACACTGAGTGGAATCGGCAGCTGGTCGAGTCGCAGCCTGTTCTCAGCGAACGAAAGCCCGAAGAACGTCTCGCAGATTCCATCTCCAACCACGCCGTTCGGGGCCGAGAGCGAGACTTGGGATCTCGTATACGCTGCAGCTATGGAGGTGGCGAGGTTGAACATGTCATGTCAGGAAGCGAAGTACGGCGCTCACCAGCAAAACAGAGGACTGGGTTCCGGAAGAATCGCTAACTCAGGGCTCCACTCGAGTCCCCACCGAGTCGCTCACATTCTGACTCAGCCAACTCAGGTATGGTGACTATACTCTGGTCATCTATGCTTTAACGCAGAGAATGAGTTTTTTGACCCTTTACTGATGCCGATATGCCCTTTTTTCATGGTTTTTGTTTCGTAGCATCCTCGACATGCAAGAGAGGACCGAGTGCTAAAACGACAAGCCACTCTTCCGGTCTGGGCTAGAACAATGGAGGGCTGGTCCGAGAACCAGCAACAGCAACAACAGCTACAATTACAGATTCAGAGCAGAGTGAAAAATGCAGGGCTTGTGAATGGAAGATGCGGGCGAAGCCAGGGATTCCCCCAATCCGCATGGACTTCGCACAACGGTGCGGGCGTCAGAGCTCCTCCGTTAGTCGCCGGATCCGGGTTGAAGCGCGAGTGCGCCGGCACCGGCGTCTTCCTCCCTCGGAGATACGGGGATTTTCCGGAATCTCGCAAGAAATCAGGTATAGGGTCAAAACTGACTCTTGAGGTTCTTGCGGTTCGCGGGTACTTTTCTTTCTTTGTTCATTTCGGCTGATTCCGGGGCCTTTCTGCGGCGGGTCTCTGGTTCTCAGGCGGCTCGACGACGACGGTGGTAGTCCCTCCGAAGGTCGTGCAGGCTCTGCAGCTGAACGTGGATGACTTGAGCGGTCCAGCTCAGCCGTACTTGAGTGACCCTTTTGCCCCTGACCACGGTACGCTGTTGTCGTTTATGGATTCCGGATTATGAATTCTTTCACGCGGACATTGATTGCTGTCCGTGCTGCTGCTGCTGATGTTAAGAGGGCATTATTAATTGCAGCCGCGTTAATGGCGAGACGGAATGCGCTCCTGTCGAAGCAGAGGAGTTTAAACCACGAAGTACGCCTCCCCCAGGAGTGGACATACTGAAGAATGAAGAAGAAGACCAAGAAGAAGAACAAGAAGATCAAGAATTTGTTAGTTTTTGTGAAACAAATAGGGCGCATGAAAGGTCTCGACTAGGGAAAAAATGGTACTTGATTTTCTTGGCTTTTTTCCATAAGGGGGGGAAAAAAAAGAAATGATATTAGGGAATCAAGTGGAAGTTAGTGGTAGGAAGATAGGAGTTAGAAATAAGTTTTTTTCAGTATATATATAATTTCCAGCTTTTAAGGAGATTGCTACAGTCTTTAGGAATTGAATTAGGGGGATAATAGCTGCGGGGGAGGGGGGAGGTTTCCTTGTAATAAGAGCGGGGGCAACATCAAGAAAAGGTTTTTGATGTCCTCTTGGGATTTCTTTGGAGGGTTTTAGCTCAAGATGTGAATTTTTTTTTTCGGGGTGGGGAAGACGCTTTACTTCCCCCACCCTTTTTTTGGTTGTAGCGTGATGGTTGTAGATGAGGGTGTCCACAACCACCACGGTCCATCCTCCTCCCTCGTCTTTGTGTAATATCTTTGCCTAGGTGATGATGATGATCATAAGAAAGCATAGAGTATATTATATTATATTATATAATAACAAGGATCTAAGTTTTGTGCTGGAACATGGGTGAAACTGTTCTTTTGGGGAGATTCAATCCCTCTGGCTTCCAAGAATCGACGTGGGTCGGACGATAAGAAATTTTTTAACTTTTTGTTAATGGGGTTTTATCCAAGATTTGGAAATAAAGTATTGGCATGAGAAGATGGGGGAACTGGACGACAAAGGACAAAACTTGGAAAAAAGATAAGAAAAAAAGATTAATGAATTAATCGAGGGCATTACTGTTGGTATGCGTCCTTTGTTAAGGGGCCCTGTATGCTTAATCGGCGCCTTTATCAATACTCATTAGGGAGATGAAAAAGGCAAAAAAGAGAATGGGAGGAAAAAGGAGAGAGGGAGAGCAGGTTTTTGCTTCAGCGGGAAGCATTGAACAGGGGGCGCGACGTGGACGGGGCGTGAATCTTTTGCCGTACGTTCCCTCCCCCCTTGCGTGATTTCAGTCCCCGGTGGGCCCCCGCCCAAAGGCTGCCCTGCACACAAAGTGGTGGCGACTTGCTCGCCCGTCCTCCCCCGCTCCTTTTTCCGTCTCCGTTTATTTATTTTTTGTCGTCTTCTGGTGTGTCGGTTTTGGTGCAAAAAAAAAGAATAAAAAATTTGTGGATTTTCCTTCCTTGCCCCCCGGTTCTTCCCTCTTTTTCCAAGTGGCGGAGTCGCTGCTGCCGCTTCGGTAGGTGCGAGTCGGTGGGGTTGACTCGGTCAAAACCCCTCTCTCAAGTTTTCGGTTCGAACCGTTCGCTTTGGGTTTGAACGTGTTTGCGCATCTTCGGCTTTCGTACGAAGAGATTTCAAATTCGACCCCCCTTCAAAATTCAAATTGATGTCCCGCGAACCTATCGGTTCCGATCTGGGCAAAGATTTCAAATCGGATGCCAGACTTTAGGGACTAAAAAAGGGACCTCCCATTTAAACGAAATTGACAAAAATCACTTCAGGGCCAATAGCAAAAAATCCCAATTCGAAATTCGAAACCCCAATTCATTATTGGTTTGGTTTGAATTCAATTTGCCAACATCTTTTTCATACTTGTACCAGTGCAAACCTTTCATAGCAACCTGAATCGGGAATCCTCAAGGCAATAAAATAGAAGGTGTGCCGCCGGTGGAGAACCGGCGAGTAAGCCTCCGCCCTCTTTTGGCCCAATGATTCTCTTGATGCCTGCTGATCCAAGACATGCAACGGTCGGACTATTGTTCTGGTGGAGGGTGATTCCTCGGGCGGACCCAACCAACTTTGAGAATCCTCCTTCCTCGGTTGTTGGTTCCAGTTCAATTTCAAAAATTTGTCTAGCGGAAACATAAATAATTAGGCAACCATTCGTGTTTTGATTTGTCTATTTCGAGATGTTTCTTAAACGGTAAGGAAAAAATACCAAGCACTGGGTCCGTGAGATTAACTTAGCGACGAATAATTTAACGTCTTGTACGGATTAAGACGTTAAATTATTGGAGTTTTGCAAAACTCGATATTCATTTTTATTTTTTCTCAAAACTTTTGAGAGCTTGGTATTCTTCCAATATAAATATTCAAACCTGCATGTTCTCTTGTTATCATTTCATTATCAATCACTTTGTCATTTATCTACCTCAATAATCCCCTGTTGGCTTATTGGAGAGAGGGGATTCATGTACGTTTCACGTCATTAATAATTTCATTTTAATTTCCATGACTATTATCGGTCTTAAATTGTTACTTGATATTTTCATTGATCAGTATAATCTCGATATGATAATGCATTGGATCTCGCTTTTGTGCTTGTTAAGGGGGTTGTGAGGGCTCGGGCTCGATGCGGATCCATGTAGAGCGATGGTCGAAGTGAGAGAAAATCTGCCATTTTGGAGATCATCGCAGGATGGCAAAATTCTCTGTACGTAGTACCACAGTTGTTGAGCACATTCAATTTGCTAGTCCCTCTTCCTCATAAGGGATGCGTGAAAAAGTACTTTGAAAGTTCCTGCTCAGTAATCATAGCAGGTAAAAAAGAAAAAGAAAGAAACAAAAATCTTCAGACACCGAGCTCGGTCGCAATAAATGCGATCAATATTACTAAAATTAAAACTTTAAAATTTCGAAAGAACTAACATCATGAAAATCTTAAATTAGTGTATCGATGATAAATTTATATTAAATTAATTTTTTGATTACAAAAAATTTCAAACTGTTATATTTAAGATAAAATTATCATTTATTAATTTTCATTAAATTGGATTAATATCAGAAGGACTACAAATCGAAACCCAAAAGTGATTTATTTAGTAACTGCCACGTATTATTTAATTTAATAATTTGATGATAAAATTTAATAAAAATAAATAAATGTTAAATTTATCATAAATATATTAATTTATGTTTTAATTGGAGGTACTAAATTTTTTCGTGATGTTAACCTAATTTTTAAAGCTATCCGTTGACACCGTATTTGATAAAATTTCCAGGAATCATAGCCAGCAGTTTCAGGTAACGTGGGCTATGATCTGACAGCACCACCCGGTGGTTGGCTTCAACAGATCCAAAGCAAAAGATGGTTTTGTCAGGGACGGGCGATTCGGATTTACATCAGAAGCGGCTCTTTCTTTTGTTTTGTGACGCATATTCAAATACTCAGTTCTATAGAGGCATCATCCGGCAGAGGCACATGCGAGAACCATGGAAGATTGGAAACTCGATTATTTTAAGTTCGCCCGTCGCTAAATCTTTGTCTTAATCGCCGGATTTAGATCCCTCCTTATTCTATAGCGTTTGAGCAAAAGGCCTTGATCATTGGTCGATGCCAAGTTGGCCAGCCATGTGATTTTGGGACTGTGGATGTTGCTAATGATGTCCTCATTCGTTGTCTGCCTGAGAAAACTCCATTCCAAATGGATAGGATCAAGTACCGTCGTCATGTTTCAAAACCTATATTTTATTGTTATGCATGTCCCCAACTTTAAAAGATCTAATCTACCCGGATACACACCTATAATTTACGACCAAACCCCTCTCCCATTCTCTTCCTCTGTTGTTTCTCTCTCCTCACAGTAAGGATGGAGAGCCACTACTAGATGCCACAGCCTGCCCTCGATCCTAATGTTACCATGACCATGGGTGAAGGCGGCCTCATCTAGATTGTGGATGTTGCTAATGATGTCCTCATTCATTGTTTGCCTGAGTAAACTCCATTTGAAATGGATAGAATAATACAGGGGATAATCGCAAAGAATACTGTCGACTTCACCTGTGTGGATTGAACACCGTCGTCATGTTTTGAAACCTAATATTGTATTATTATGCATCTTCCCAACCTAAAAAGAATCTGTTTGTCCTTATAGACGCCCTAAATCTACAACCAGAACTCCTCTCCCAATCTCTGTTGTTTCTCCCTCCTCACACAGCATCACAACACAACAAGGATGGAAAGCCACCCATAGCATTGAGCCACTACTAGATACCACAGCCCAACCTTGATCCCGATGTGGCCACAGCCATGGGCGAGGCCACCTTTACCTGTGGCCGGCAAGGCTAGCCTTGCTTGTGCTAAGATGGCCTCTCCTGGATCTAAATAAGGCCAAGCAAGGGCCGCGGTGAAGGTCACAGTTGGCGACCTTTAGTGACCTCACTGGCCATAGTGAAAAAAACGAAAAGAAGGAAGAGAGAAGAAAAGAAAAAAAAAATCGGAACAAAATTTAAAAAATGGTAAATGTTAATCCTAGTTGTGTCATAGAAAATAACCGGCGTCCATATTGGTAATTTCCTATTAAAATTGATCGAACCGACCATATTAGAATTTTTTTAAAATTTTAGATTAATTTAATTAAATTGAAAGGTTTAAGACTGAATTGGTACAAAATTAATATGTTTTAAGATTTTTATGGTAATTATCCCTTTAACAAACCGTTGGGAGATGACTTTTAGCCTTCGAAATTTTCTTGTGTCCTTTTTGGCAGCTATATAGAATTTGCCTCTCGCAATGAAGGGTTAAGTTGGGCTCTTTCTGTGTCGGCCCAAGATAGGAAAATACTGTTCATTTTAAGCTCATTAACTCTTCAACGAGGCCTGCCGGCCTGGTTTCAAATGGGCACAAGGATGAACAGTATTCGTTCACAGGGTCTTCTAGTTCAGGGTACGCTTGTTAAGTCAAACGTAAAGAAAAACGGCACCATGACCAGATATAGCCAAACGCCGACGGCGGCGACGGCGGTCATGGACGAGGATCGGCGTTGCTTGCGAGTCTTGCTCATTCATGGCTGGTGAGGCTGCTGTCCATGGCTGCGACAAGAAAAAAGAGAGGACCTGGCCGCCACAAGAAAAAAGAGAGGGCGAGGTGACTTGTCCGAGATTTGCAACTGCTCATTGTCTAGGTCCTTTGGCTCTGATGACCAAACTCGGCCTCGTTGAACCAGGTCGTTACACAGACAATATTAGAGTATGATGTGGATAAAATCTAGCCTATATAAATACCCACGTGGACGTCCTTATTGAAATAGTTTTATCCACGTCACACTACAATGTCGTTTGCAGTCAGGTTGATTGAATTTAATATGATTTAGTGTTGGAGGCATTTGATTAGAAAATTTCAGAAAGTACAAGAATTTGATTGGATAAATAAAAAATAAAGAGACTCGAGTAGAAAGTATAGAGACGAAGAGTAAAACTTTTCTGACCTAAACAACAGGTTTGATCAACCACAACCTCCCTGAATAGGGCAAGCATCTTCTCCATCAGATGTCTGAAATAGAAGCAAGATCTCTTGTAGTGACTCCCCATCCCCCTAAAAAATGATCATAGGATCATCTGCAAAATTCACACAAGTTAGCTGAATTTCTTAGCACACAAGAGGGACGCTTCCGTCTCTTTTCAGCTGCATACTGGTTTAGCATCTTTGAGAAATCTCCCATGGCAATGAGATAGAGGCAGGGCGACAGAGGATCACCGTGCCTCAAATCCTTTTGCTCCTTTGAAGAAGCCCTCTAATCCACCATTAAGGGAGATGGGAGGGAGTTCTACCCTTTTGAATCCACTCAAAAGCTACCGAATCAGCTGCATAACCGTCAGTGCATCCTGTGGAGGAGTTCGGTATTTTGAGGATTCAATTTGAGTCCATTGAGGGCGAGGAGCCTTTGAAATAGAAGCAAAATCTCTTGAAGTGACTCCTTATCCCCCTTAAAAAAAGATCATAAGATCATCCGCATAGTTCAAATGAGCTAGTTGAATTTTTTAGCACCAAGAGCGAAACTTTAGTCCCTTTCCCTCCTTTCAAAAAACCCCTCTTATCCACCGTTGAGGGGGATGAAGAAATATGGTGTAGAGGTACAGACTTCGATCCAAGCAATAAGCTGCTCAGGAACTTTGTAGTGCGAAGTCAAATGCCTTCACAGCATCAGCTTTAATTATCCCTTGAGGTGAAGTGCCTGCCTTACTGTAATTTTTGACCAATCTATGGGCCAAAAGAACATTATTAGAGGTATTTCTCCCCTCAACAAAAGTTGCCTGACTGTGACTGAGAAAGTGGGGAAAATTGTCCAAAAAGTCATAAACCTATTGCACTTTTATCAATTTAGTTATAAACTTTTTAACTTTGTCAATTGAGTTCTAAATTTTTTCATTTCTTGCCGATTCAATCCATCTGGCCAATTTTGGCAGGAAAATGCTATCATGGACGCCGGTGGCGCCACTTAAGACTGCCGGTGTTGACGTGGACAATTTTTAATAATATTTTTTGAATTTTTATTTTTATTTTTAAATGCTTTTTCCTTGTTTTTTTCTTTGGCCTTTTCGATGGCTGGTTGGCCTCGCTTGTCACAGGCAAGGCCTGGTAAGGGTCGCTTGGGCAAGGCCGACCCTCCCCCAGGTCAGAGCGGCCTCGCCAAGCATCGGTCGGGTGAAGCCACTTTGGCCTCGACGAGGGTCGGCCTCGCCAGATCTGGCGAGGGGAGCCCTCGTCCGGGCGAGCGTTGGCCTTGCCCCTGGTAGGGCGGGCGAGAGCCGGCCACCGGCCACAGGCTGACGTCCGCCTAACCAGGGGCGAGGGCCGGCCTTGCCAGATTTGGTCTAGGTGAGGCCGACGCTCGCCCGGGCAAGGGCGAGCCCTAGCGAGGGCTCCCCTCACCAGATCTGGCTAGGCTAGCCCTCGCCCAGGTGACCCTTATCAAGCTGCACTTGGGTGAGGGCTCCCCTTGCCGGTGATCCTCCTCGCCCAGCCGGGCCTCGCTTGTGGCAAGTGAGGCTAGTTGGCTAGCTATGGCTGGTGGCGGGCCATTGCTTGTGGCTGGCCACCGGAAAAGGCCAAGGAAAAAGCCAAAAAAGAAAAAAGAAAAAGAAAAAAGGGAAAAAATAGAAAAAAACAAAATTCAAAAAATTCAATTTTTTTTAAAAATTAAAATATTATTAAAAATTATTCATGTCACAAGCGGTCCTACGTGGCATCGCCGCGTCCACGTCAACATTTTCCGGTCAAAATTAGCCGAATGGACTAAATCGGCAAGAAGTGAAAATGTTTAAGATTCAATTAACAAAATTAGAAGGTTTATGACTAAATTGGTAAAAGTGTAATAGGTTTATGACTTTTTGGAAAATTTTCCCAAAAAAGTGTGGCAAATTTGCTTAAGCCTGTTGGCTAAAATCTATGTGATGAACTTACAAGTGATATCGCAGCACGAAGTAGGACCTCTTTTTGAAGTATCCATTTTAAACTAAATGTTGGTGTTTGATATATATTTGAGATATTTGATAATTCAAAATGCATTTGTTTCACCGAAAACTTCATAATAAAAGAAAGTATGTTCTATGCAAATTATTTTCACGGAAAAAAATTAATTTTTCATTTGTTTGGTAGTTTGGGAAAGGTAATTACCTTTTTGCTAAGATGATAAGTCATTTTCTCTCAATCTAAGTTTATGTTTATCAGTTCAAGAAAAATATTTTTTGTAGATCAATTAATTTTTCGTTATTCATACATCAAAAAGTTGGAAAATAATCCACCGTGGGCAACTACGTTGGTGTTTGTTCTCTCCTGCAACGTTGCGGTTGAGAGTTTGAATCCCCACGTTACTTTCGCGATTTAAGTGGGGGCCCTAGCGGTGGGATGTTGGACTAGTCTCTCCCGAGATTTTACGTCTAAATAGTAGCTTTGCGGCGAGGCCCGATGGTTCTATCGAGTTCCAGAGGGTCGTATGAACCCGATTAGCATAAGCGAAAGGGAGCTCCAACAGTTCCTCGATCACAAAAAAAAAAAAAAGTCGGAAAATAGTTTCCTAGGGGCGATTTTCCTTCAAACAAATGGATGTTTAGGAACCAAAGTGGTAACAATTGTATTAACCTTCCAGAGAAGTATCAAAGTTTTAAAGACCTCCATGATCGCAGCGGAAAAATCCTCCCCAACACAAATCCCTAAGCTGACTAACTGAAAGGCGCTACAAAACCATTTGGTCCAAGAGACTTGTCCCCATTCATGAACCATAACGCTTGCTTAATCTCCTCTGGAATAACAGTTTCTGTAAGAACATCCCTTCGACCATCAAAGAGCTTTAAATCTAATAGATCCCGTAATTCAGCCAAATCATCAGCCAGATTGTCAGGAGCACCAAGTAATGACTTGAAAAAATTCACAGCCATTTCAGCAAATGTCTTGTGAACCTTTATTTTTCTGCCATCCACAGTGTAGATAAATCTAACAGAATTTTTGGAATTTCTAGCTTTGACTCACTCGAGATTTTTGCTTAAGGAAAAGATGTTTCAGCTTCTCGAGCTTCCAGAGTTTTAGCCCTACCATCAAACTCTTTGGACAACGGACGGGTTATAAATAACCTCAAACGGGCTCTTTCAAATATAAGTGGAAGGTGTCTCTTCTTGTCCCCCTCACCTCGCTTCTTCTTCACCAAAAAAAAAAAAAAAAAAAAAAAAAACCTCAAACGGGTTCCTCCGTTTAGCCAAAGTACGTGTACAGATAGGTAAATCCTAAAAATAGCAACCAAATTAATGTGTCTGTCCTAATTTTCCACCGAATGTCAGTCACGTACTTCTGGATTTATGAAAGTGGTTGGGCACATTGCCCGAGGAGTAATTGCAAATCTAAATGCGTAGCCATGCACCTGGACACGAGGGTCTTCTACTTACATTTTCTCACCTCAATAACTCTCTCCTGACACTTTGTACCACCTTTCTCTTTCCACGTTTGGTGTACGTCGGACTGCAACGTTACCAGGAATGCTACTACCACTTGTCAAAAGAATAATTATGGATGATGTGATGGAGCGCGGATGGTTTCAATCAAGCACGAAAATGAGTGTTGTTTTTCAAATCCTTGAAATGTGATTAGCTTCATCTGGTATACCTAATGTACACATACTTGCCTGAGTTGAGAAAATATCATATAAAACTTAGTTTATGGGTCATGTTGTGGACACAATCGATTGCAGTTCAAGGTGTTAGAGGTCTGAAAAGTGAATAGAGTTTGATGTGTGGTAGTTGGCCTGAAGGCTAAAATACTAGTAGAAACATATGCACAGGAGTGAGGTGATCATTGGATGGGTTTAGGCCTAATGTGTTGTCCAAACACACCGATCACATATTATTTGTATAGTACCTTTTGGGCAAAGCCACGCCTAGGTTAAAGATAGGCAGTTCGGGCTTTCTCTTGTAAGAGCTGTTGGAAATTATGATCAATTTTTTCTAAAATTACTTAAAAATTACTAACTTGAAGGCGAAAATGTTGACAGTAGCATCCATGTTGAGGATTGTTTAGAATTATTGAGAATGACGGTTGTTAGCTGAACCAGAAGACTCACGTGGAAATAAGCTAAGTCAATTACTCATCAAAGCTGAAGCCAACTACATGGGCAGAAAAAGTCTCTAGAGGAAAAGATGAATAGTCCAAGTTGAACTTGAAGACTCTGAAGAAGTATCAAAGAAAATCTTAGAACAAATTAGAGAAGTCTACGTGCATGGAAAATCTTGAAAATAAGTCAACAATGGCTGCTTAACCATGAAGAAAGAAGCATCAAGGACGTGGGCAGCAAGAGTACCCAGAGAAGAAGAAAATGAGTGTCTTCCAGCTATACTATGGCGGTGAAAAGTCAAAATTGTCATACTTGTAGTTGGTGAAAATTGCCTATAAATAAGCTTGTAGTTCATTATTTGAGAGTGTGTGAGGTGAATCCTAAACCTCCTCCACCGTGGCTCATGTGCGGAGCGGGCATCAATACCTTCATCAAATAATTTTGTTCAACTAATGCTACTATTTTCTCATATCTCATGATCTATGTCATTCAATTATCCTAGCCTGTTCTTTGTTTATCTGCTACAAAGTATATTATACATTTACACAACATCACTAATAAAAAAACTATAATTAATACCAAAATCATGCTTCCGCACGCACGCATCCAAATTTTTAACAAGAGCATTAACTTGAGCCCCGGCTGGCCTCCCTCTAATGTACGAGCAATTGTATCCACGTTCCTTTTTTTAACCATTGGCCATTGAGTTGTTAAGACTTTGGTGCCTTAATATACATATATTTGAATTGATGTCCTTTTGGAAAAAAAAAACAAATAAATTGTGGCCTTCGGAAACATCCCGAGGAGGGATCCCAGATCAACGGAATGGATTTTAGCTACGCCGGCGCTTCTTGTTTTCGTTGTTGTCCGCTTCTCAAGTCTGTGTAATCATGCTTAATCTCCTTAATTATCCAATTTTGGAATGGTCTGGCTACCTTCAACCATTTTTTATCTCAACACCCGAGTCTTATGGCAATTTCTTTAAGTGTCTGAACAACTAATTTATGCTATGGACGCATATGTATGCATATTAATGCAGCAGACTGAACCTTCTTCTTCATCTTCTTCTTCTTCTTCTTCTTTTTTTTAATCTGCATATATATTGGAGGCTATTGAACTGATGATCTGTCGAGCACATCGGTCTCTCTCATGCTCCAGAACTAAATCAGCTTCACATGTTACAGATAATCAAATCTTTAGCCCCATCTATTCAATCGCATGGACCCACGTTGGACCCACGTGAACACATCAACCATGAAGCTGAATTTCATATTTGCGTATCCACCCTTCAAGTTCCAATCCTATAAATGCAAGAAGAAGAGAGCCATAAGAACGAAGCATCAAAATAAAAATTGATCTGTCCATGGGGTACTTAGGAAGTCAGTCTCATTCCCAGCTCAAGAAAGGGACTAGTCATCGCAAAATTGTGCTGTTTCCATTCCCCCTTCAAGGTCACATCAACTCAATGCTTCAGCTTGCAAGCATTCTTCATTCCCAGGGATTTAAGATTTCCATTGTGCACAACCAATACAACTCTCCCAATCCTCGCAACTTCCCTCTCTTCACCTTCGACTCATTCCCTGATGGTTTGTTAGAAACTGAGTACCCCTCCGAATCCGAGCTCCTAGCTTTCATAGTGCGGCTTAACGTTAGTTGCGTCGTCCCATTTCGGGAGTGCTTGCAAAAGGTCTTGTGTGATGACTCTGAGGATCACGTCGCTTGCTTGATAACCGATAACGTTTGGTATTTTACTCAAGCAGTTGCGGATGAGCTTAAGATCCCGAGGATTGTGTTGAGGTGCACTAGTATCTCTTCAATTTCTGCTTTCTCTGCCTTGACTTCTCTGAGAGAAAAGGGTTGCCTCCCAATAAAAGGTGTGCCTTCTAGCTAAATTATTAAAATCTTTGCATGTCTCAGCAAAACGGATTCTAGAGGCAAGTGGTATTTGTGTTTGTACCAATATGACCAACCTTGTATGCTTCCTGTAAAATAAATATTTATGTGCTTGTTTTACTTCCATCATTCTCTACTCAAAATTTGCTGCAAACATTTTTCTCGGATATTCATTGGAACAATATGCCTTTAAAACTTTCATATAAACTGCATTGTGGGCTGCTTTCTTTGTCCAGCTCTAAGCAAAAAATTTGTACTCTACACCTTAGATTAGACGTAGACATGAAGTTTATTTTGGACTTCAGCTGACTGATGACCGTG
Organism: Eucalyptus victrix; assembly: GCA_016097545.1. Classification (NCBI taxonomy): domain Eukaryota; kingdom Viridiplantae; phylum Streptophyta; class Magnoliopsida; order Myrtales; family Myrtaceae; genus Eucalyptus; species Eucalyptus victrix. The sequence continues at coordinate 34,874,781 of CM027844.1, forward strand.
GCTTTAGTCAAAAGAATTAACAGTCCCAAAATAGTTCAATAATCAACAGCCAACACTGAGGTATCCTCAAGAGCTGAGTTTTCGATAGAAAATGATAAATAGTCCTCTTTACAAATTGGCTGCCGTATTTCATGTTATGTAGAATGTACATATGATTCATTCTTTTCTGATTTTGCAAAACTTATCAAAAGCATTGATGATAGATGTAGTTTGATTTGTCATCAGCTTAGTTGCGTGGAAGTCTAACTGATGACAGTGCTCTTTGTGCCATGCGCACGGTGTCCCTCTGAGACTAATATTTGTGCTACTTGCATCTCGTTTCTAGTACCAGAAAACGTTCGACCCCATGTGGTTCTGCGTGACATATCCAAGTTTCAATAGCAAAGGGAAAAGTAGGACTATAGGCCTTCCATGTTTTTCAACTCAAGAAAGAACATTGACTGCTTCCTTTTTGTTTCTCTGTTAGATTCCGAATTAGACAAGGCTGTTCCGGAAGTTCCACCTCTCAAAATGAAAGACCTTCCAAATATCATCTCAAAGAACCCCGAGGATCTCCAACAGATATTAGCAAACATGGGCAGAGAGACCGGGGCCGCCTCTGGACTTATCTGCAATTCCTCTGAAGAACTTGAGGGGACAAAACTTGCCCAAGCTCAGCAAGCCATTCCCATTCCTATCTTCGTGATTGGTCCATTTCACAAGTACTTTCCAGCCTCTGGGAGCAGCTTGCTGGCGCAAGACATGAGCTCAGTCTCCTGGCTGAACAAGCAAAGGCCCAAGTCAGTCATCTATGTGAGCCTGGGAAGCATTGCATCCATTGATGAGGCCAAGTTCCTAGAAATAGCATGGGGGCTAGCAAATAGTGAGCAGCCCTTTTTGTGGGTCGTCAGGCCTGGATCAATTTGTGGATCAGACTGGCTCGAACATTTGCCAAGCACGTTTCTAGAGATGTTAAATGGAAGGGGTCATATTGTGAAGTGGGCACCGCAGCAAGAAGTGCTGGATCATCAGGCCATCGGTGGATTTTGGACTCATTGTGGTTGGAACTCGACGTTGGAAAGCATTTGTCAAGGTGTGCCGATGATTTGTATGCCCTCTTTTGGGGATCAAAAGGTGAATGCAAGATATGTGAGTGACTTTTGGAGGGTCGGGTTGCATTTGGAGGATAAGCTGGAGAGAGGCGAGATAGAGCGTGCCGTCAGAAGATTAATGGTGGATCCAGAAAGCGAAGCTATTAGGGACAGAGCAGTGAGTTTGAAGGACAAGGTGGATCAGTGTTTCAAGGAAGGGGGTTCCTCATATAGGTCTCTTGACAGCTTTACTGGTTACCTGTCGTCGTTGTAGGACTCTGATCTTAGAGATTAAACTCTTACTAGGAATTTTCTTCCAATTCTTGTTTCCATTTCCTTTTGTTTTCTTGAAGATTATGTAACCTTCAGTTTTTCATCGGTCTATGTAGTTAATTGAAATTTGTTAGCTTTTCCTTTGATAGATCTCTAGTATTTAAAATAATTCATTGTTTCCTTTCCTGCTTTACGCTTGCGCAGTTTTCTGTCCATGTAAGTGCATGGCCCAAACATTCAGCAGCTAAATCAATCCTTTACCTGGTGATTATGACTGTCATATAATTCAGCGAATCTATGTGTTTTATCATAACTCTCTGGCAGCTTTAAGAATCAAATTTCTTCATTTTTTGAAACCAATTGTTATAGTTGGTGCTTTACACTTTTTATTGCATTTAACGTGCTTTGTTAAAAGAGAAAAATATTGTTTTCTTGAGCGTGTCCTTCAAGCAAGCTCAATGCAAGCAATCAAGGCCACTGTTAAATGATCATTTGGTGAAAGTACCTATAACTATTTGCGGAACTAAACTACGATTTAGTATCCTGTAGCACGAATTTATATGGTGTATTAGTGAGAAAGAGCATTGCAAAGGACGAACCAGCGGCAATAAAAGCGATTTGTCTCTATGGGCGACTTTGGACTGAGAATGAGAGGATGTATCTGTCACTTACATACGAGTTTGTAGCACGTTTTCTGATTTTTGTGGCATGTGACCTTTCTTGGAATAACGCAGACCTAATAGTAAGACAAGAACATCAAACGACAAACGTTCCTGTCGAGTATGGGTGGGGTTCGATCCTCAATTCTGACATAGTATACGGAGCGAGATTTTGAAAGGAAGTTCGCTAATCAAACTTTTACTGCAAGACAGGGTTACCCTGTCCAAAAGTAATTAAAATCAATAGAAACATGTGTAGCCATACTCTCAATAGTAAGAGATACTTCTCCCCTTAACAAAAAGCTGCCTGATCATGACTGATAAAGCGTGGCAAAATTTGCTTAAGCCCATTGGCTAAAATCTTTGTGATGCACTTATAAGTGACGTCGCAGCAAGATATAGGACGGTAATGGCGCATTTTTGTGACATTCGACACTCAGGAACCAAAGTCATAGCAGTTGTATTCGCCTTCCTGAGAAGTTCTGAAGCTATAAAGAACTCCATGATGGCAGCAGAAAAATCTTCTCCAACAACAATCCATGCTGACGAGTAAATATGCGGTATAAAATTATTTGATCGAGGAGACCTGTCCCCATTCATGGACCACAACACTTGCTTGAAATCTAATAGATTCTGTAATTTCAGACAAATCAACATTCAGATTGTCAGGAGCACCAAATAATGACATGAAAAAGTTCACAGCCACTTCAGCAAAACTCGTGAGTTTATAACTTTGACTACTTTATGAAAGTAACCAGTCTTTTGATCACCTAGTTTCAACCAGTTCACTGGAATTGATTAGGGGAAGATTCATTACGTTCTTGAGCTTCTAGAGTTCAGCATCAGCATCAAACTTTCTTCACAAAAGATGGGTAATAACTCACCTTGAACGGCTTCCCTCATTTAGCCACAGCATGTATACTACCACGAACGAGCTTTTTCATGTCTGTTCTTATTGCTATTTCTGTGAAGCTTGGATCACAATTAGCCAAAAAAACCAATGGAGGGATAAAGAAATTATAAGGATTAGTATTTTTTTTATAACAAGAAAGCTCACTTTAGATAAGTAAACCTAAAAAGAGCTGCTCATACTGTTTCTTGTCCCATTCCTAGTGACCTGACATGATACTTCATATGATTTTCTAAATTATTTCTGTGACAGTTCGCGTTTACATGATGATGCATGTTTTTCAGTCGACGAAAGAAGCTCAAGTCAGTAGAGTAGCTCAGCAAATACAACAATCACAGGAGATAAATTATCAAGTTACCAAATTCATGTCACTGACCCAATTTTCCACTAAATATTCACTCTGTACTTCCGGATCAATGAGGCTGGTTGGGCATGCTGTTTTGGGGAGTAATTACAAATTTCCAAATGCCCCTGCACTTGGACACGATATCCTCTACTTACATCTCGTTGGGAAAATTACCAAAAGAGTCATAAACTTATTGTAATTATGCTAATTCAGTTCATCGGCTGGCGCTGACGTGGACGCCGGTGGGGGATAGTCGACCGGCAAGGCAATTTTTTAATATATATATTTTTTATTTTATTTTTTATTTTTTGAATTCTTTTTTTTTCTTTTTCCTTTTTCCCACCTTCCCCTTCCTCTGGCCGGCGAGGTCAGCCTCGTCGGCCAATGGCAAGGCTTGCCCCCACCGGTCGGAGGCGAGGGTCGGCGAGGTTAACCTCACTGGCCACCGATGAGGGTGAGGCCCCGCCAGATCTAGCGAGCTCAGCCCTTGCCCAGCCAAGGTGAGGGTCAACCTTGCTAATGGCCACAGCGAGGCTGTCGTATTTGTGACTTCCCTCCCGTCGTCAAGCGCGCCGTGAACCGCCCCCACTCCTTGGTGCTCGGCATCGTGGCCCTCGAGAGGGCAAATTCAGTCGGGGAGGGCAGGGATCAGGTGCAGGGCGACGGCATTTGCTTGGAGAATGTCTCGTACGGGTAGCTCTAGGCTCTTCCCGCTGTGATGGCAGCCTTGCAGGCCACTGGCAAGGTCAACCCTCGCCGTGGCTAGGCGAGGATCTACCGGATCTGGCAAGGGCCGAGCTTGTTGGATCTGGCAGGGCCTCACCCTCACCAGTGGTCGACGAGGTCTCGTCGGACCTCGCCAACCCTCACCTTCGGCTAGCGGGGGCAAGCCTCGTCGGCCCTTGCCTCTGGCCGGCCGGCTGGAGGAAGGGGAAGGTGGGAAAAAATAAAAAGAAAAAAATAATTAAGTTTTTTATAAAAAAATATTTAAAAATTCGAAAAAAAATTAAAAAATTGCCTCGCCGCCCGGTTGTCCCCGCTGGCGTCCATGTTAGTACTAGTTGGTCAATTTTGACCGATGGACTGAATTTGCATAATTATAAAAAGTTTATGATTAAATTGGATAAAAAAATGTTTAAGACTAAATTGGAACAATTGCAATAGGTTTAAGACTTTTTTGGTAATTCTCCCACATCTCAACTGAACTTAATAAATCTCTCTTGGCACTTTGGAGCACCTTCCTCTTTCCCACGTTTGGTCTACCTTGTTTCATGGTACTGCAACATTACTAGGATTGCTCTTATGACTTTGTACGAGAATTCATGTTTTTACTCGAGTTCTTCGAATATGCTTGGTCGGACTGGGTTCGAGCTAAAGATGGGTTGGCTAGGCTTTCTTGTGCAAGAGCATCATTGTCCACACTAACTATTTTTTTTATTTTTATTTTTTTTTGGTTGCTGAAGGAACTGCTTTGGCCGACAACCGCCACGTAAATCCCCAGGTATCGCTAGCGGGGAAACCACCACTCCGACGCCATGCTTAACTCACCACACAGTGCTTCAGCTTCCCTGCTTCGGGGCTTCGAACCTTAGCCTCCTCAGTGAAGGACAAAGGATCTACCATCCATGCTACAACGGCAGGTGATTGTCCACACTAACTATTTACCTCTCAAGTCTCTTAGGTCTAGGCAGGCTCGAGTGGGCCGCCTGCCCATTGATCATCTCTAGTACTTGAGCAGTAGATCTGCTCTGTGTAATTATGGTTGATCTCCTAATTTACATGCTTTTGGCACGGTCTGTCTCCTTTCAACACTAATCTCCTGGCATTTTCTTTTTAGTGTCTAAACAGCGAATTTATACTTTACGTACATGTATGGACGCATATGCTTAAAACTTTTAACAATATAATCCTATACTTTTGAATTGAATTCCAATTAAATCCTCTCTATGAAGACAGGCTTGATATTGTTAATGTGGCAGTCCAATTATTATTAGTCATATTATGTGGCACGTTAGCGATTTGACATGGACAAATTTGACAATTTAATGCGGACAAATTTACGCAAAACACGCTGTTTTACTTAACTTTTCTACTGGAGGAAGATTGTTCGTCTTCTTTTTCATGGTGGGTGCAATCAACATGGTCAGAATCTTGTACCCATTTGGCACAAGCAACTTTTGCATCTCCCGAAACAATTCCACTACGGCATTGAACTCACTATACCGAAACATGGTGTTGATCATGGCATTTCACGAAACTGTAATCCTCTCGGGCATTTTCTAGAACACCTTATTTGCACATTCTGAGACGCGGCGCAAGGCATAAAAATGGACCAAACTGTTTTAACATAGACATCCGGTTCCTTCCATGGCCGCAGAACTCGAAACGGCTGCACTTCAGCGGCTTCGAGGCTAACTGGATCGAGATCCTGCACGGCTTTGAGCTTGACTAGCTTTGGCACCTCCATATGGAGGTGGCAACACTCAAATGGCCGTGAAGCTTGACGTCGTTGTCGAGACCATGTCCGAAGATTCAGAGGCTGCTCTGGGGATACGTTGTGCAAGAAAGAAAAGAAAATAAGAGAGAAAAATAATCAGGAAATTTAGAAAACTAAGAAAAAGGGTATTGTTTTGAGTAAATTTGTGCACATAGGATAGTCGACGATGGTTGATTTGCTATACAAGCAATTTCAAGAAAGTTTTTGCTGGAAGGATTTCATTGAAACTTCACTCAAAGGTTTAGCATTACAATCAATTAATTTTTTTGGTCAAAAATTTATTAATCAAAAAGTTTAAAACCATATTTGTATTCGTATAATAACTTTAGGACTGAAATAATAATTTTCCAATTTTTTTTTTTAGCTATAAGTAAGTTGGAGGTTATTGAATTATCGATCTATTTCTACAATCTATCATGCTCTGAAACTAATTAAATCACTTTCAAAATCTTTAGTCCCGCCTGATTCAATAGCATGGACCCACATTAGTAACATGAACCCATGAAGCTCAATTTCATATTTGCATGTCCAACCTTCAAATTCCACCATGCCAATCCAATCCTATAAATGCAAGAAGAACCGATAGCCATAAGAACTAAGCATCAGCGTAAGAATTGATCTGTAATGACTTGGGCCCCACTGTATAATATTGTCCGCTTTGGACACTGAGTCATCACGGCTTTAAAACGCGTTATACAGATTAAATGGACCAAAGCCTTTATAAATTAGTCTAGGACTCCTCCCTAAGCGATGTGGGACTAGAGAGGACCCCTCCCCTTCCTTGGACTGTCACACTCTCCATCTCTTTAAGAGCATAGCGTCCTCGCTGTGGCCCCCACACGCGGTCGGGAGTCAGCTTTAATACCATTTGTAACGACCCGGGCCCCACTATTTAATATTGTTTGCTTTGGACACCGAGTTATCACGGCTTTAAAACGCGTTATGTAGGGGCAGAGGGCCATCCCTCGGGCCTTCCCTCTCCCAAGCCATAATATTGTCCGCTTTGGAGGCGTGGCCCACCAACCCACCCTCCCTCACGGCTTTGTTTCGCGTACTGCCAAGGCGATCTCAATCCATTCTTCCGTACTGCCCCGGGTTTGGGTCATCACATTCTCCCCCCTTAAGATACAGGGCCCTCGCTGTGGCCCCCACATGCGGTCGGGAGTCGACTCCGATACCATTTATAACAACCCGGGCCCTACTGTATAATATTGTTTACTTTGGACACTGAGTTCTCATGGCTTTAAAACACGTTATACATATTAAATGGATCAAAACCTTTATAAATTAGCCTAGGACTCCCCCCTAAGCTATGTGGGACTAGAGAGGACCCCTCCCCTTCCTTGGGCTGTCACATGATTTGTCCATGGGGTACTTAGGAAGTCAATCTCATTCTCATCGCTAGAAAGAGATCGGTCATCAAAAGATCGTGTTGTTTCCGTTCCCCCTCCAAGGCCACATCAACCCAGTGCTTCAACTTGCAAGCATTCTTCATTCCCAAGGATTCAACATTTGCATAGTGCACGCCCATCGCAACCCCCCAATCCTCACAACTTCCCTCACTTCACCTTCAACTCATTCCTGATGGCTTGCTAGAAATCGAGGATGCCTTGGAACCCGAGGTCCTAGCTTTCATAATGCACCTCAATGTTAGTCGCATCATCCCATTTCGGAAGTGCTTGCAAGAGGACTTGCATGATGACTCACAGGATCGCGTAACTTGCTTGATAACTGATGATGTTTGGCATTTTTCTCAAGTAGTCGCAGACGAGCTTAAGATCCCGAGGATCATGTTGAGGTGTACTGGTATCTCTTCAATTTCTGCTTTCTCTGCCTTGTCCACTTTGAGAGTAAAGGGCTGGCTCTCGATAAAAGGTGTGCCTTCCAGCTAAATTCTTCAAACTCTAGAGATAGATGGTGTACATGTATTTTGTACAAATATGACCAACCTTGTATGCTTATTTTACCTACGTATTTCTCCATTTAAATTTTATTGCTTTGCAAACGTCCTTCTTGGATACTCAAGTGGAATAGAATGCCTTTGTTCCATCCGATGTTGTCTTAGCGTTACATATCCAAGTTGTAATAGCGAAGGGAAAGTAGGACTATAGGCCTTCCTTGTTTTTCAACTTGAGAGAGTATTATGTGATGGCCCAAGTGACGGTCCTCGGACGTGCGCAAGGAAGGGGTCCCTCTCTTCTCTTGTCCCACATCGCCTAGAGAGGGAGGTCTTGGTCAGCTTATAAGGCTTGGGTCCATCTAATCTGTGTAACGCGTTTTAAAGCCGTGAGAGAAAAGACCGTGGCTAGATGGCGGTGTGTTCGTGCTATGGCGGGTGACCCAAAGCGGACAATATTACACAGTGGGGCTCAGGATGTTACAAGTGGTATCAGAGTTGACTCTTGATCACATGTGGGGCCACATCAAGGATGTTGTTCTGACTCCAGCTTCTATCCGACCTCGTGTTGGGCCACAGTGAGATTTGTGTAACGCGTTTTAAAGCCGTGAGGGAAAAGTGTGTAACACATTTTAGAGTTGTCCCGACCGTGTGTGGGGCCACAGCAAGAATGCTGTTTTGACTCCAGCTTTTGTCCGACCTCGTGTTGGGCCACGGCGAGATCTGTGTAACGCGTTTTAAAGCCGGCCGTGAGGGAAAAGTGTGTAACGCATTTTAAAGCCGTGAGGGAAAAGTGTGACAGCCTGAGCGACGGTCCTTGGACGTACGCAAGGAAGGGGTCTTTCTCTTCTTTTGTCCCACATTGCCTAGGGAGGGAAGTCTTGGTCAGCTTATAAGGCATGCGTCCCTTTAATCTGTGTAACGCGTTTTAAAGCCGTGTGGAAAAAGACCGTGGCTAGGACTGGGATGGCGGTGCGTCCATGCTAGGGCGAGTGACTCAAAGCGGACAATATTACACAGTGGGGCTCGGCATGTTACATATTGATTGCTTCCTCTTGGTTTCTCTGTCAGATTCCGAACTAGACAAGGCTGATCCCGAAGTTCCACCTCTCTGTTAGATTCCAAACTAGACAAGGTTGTTCCCGAAGTTCCACCTCTCTGTCAGATTCCGAACTAAACAAGGCTATACCCAAAGTTCCACCTCTCAAAATGAAAGACCTCCCAATTACAGCACAAGAAACCCCAAGGATATCCACTATTTATTACCAAACATGGGCAGAGCGACCATGGCCTCCTCTGGACTCATCTGCAATTCCTCTGAAGAAGCTGAGGGGACAAAACTTGCCGAAGCTCGGCACACCATTCCCATTCCTATCCTTGTGATCGGTCCATTTTATAAGTATTCCAGCCTCTTTGAGCAGCCTGCTGGCACAAGATGCTAGCTCGATCTCTCGGCTGAACAAGCAAAGGTCCAAGTCAGTCATCTATGTGAGCATGGGAAGCATTGCCTCCATTGATGAGGCAAAGTTCCTAGAAATAGCATGGGGGCTAGTAAATAGTGAGCAACCCTTTTTGTGGGTCGTCAGGCCTGGATCAATTTGTGGATCAGACTGGTTCGAACATTTGCCAAGCACATTCCTAGAGATGATAAATGGTAGGGATCATATTGTGAAATGGGCACCATAGCAAGAAGTGCTAGCTTATCAGGCCATCAGTGGATTTTGGACTCATTGTGGTTCGAACTTGACGTTGGAAAGCATTTGTGAAGGTGTGCTGATGATTTGTATGCCATCCTTTGGGGATCAAAAAGTGAACAGAAGATATATGAGCAACTTTTGGAGGGTCGGGTTGCAATTGGAGTATAAGCTGGAAAGTGGTGAGATAGAGCGTGCCATTAGAAAATTATTGGCGGATCCAGAAGGCGAAGATATTAGAGACAGAGCAGTGTTTTTGTAAGACATGGTACATCAGTGTTTTAGGGTTGGGGAGGTACTACATATAGGTCTCGGCAGCTTTATTGGTTACCTATTATCATTGTAGGACTCTGCTTAAAGGTTAAACTCCTACTAGGAATTGTCTTTCAATTCCTATCCTGAGTCTGCTCGTTTCGTGATTTTTAGTACCTTCATATTGTTGGGAAACTTTGAATCTTGAAGATTAATATAACCTTCATATTGTTAGCTTGTCCTTTGATAGATCCCTAGTACTTATAAGAGTTTATAGTTTCCTTTCCGATTTCATCCTTTCCAAGTTTTCTGTCCATGCAAGCGCATGACCATAGATTCAGCTGTTAAATCTATCCTTTACCTAGTGATTATAACTAACATTTAATATAGAGAATCTATGCGTTTAATCATAACTTTGTTAGCTTTAGGAATCGAACTTCTCCATTCCTAGAACCCACTTGTTATAGTTTGTGCTCTGAACTTTCAATTGCATATGTTGTACTTGATATAGCTAGTACGAGTACCTAGAGGGGGGGTGAATAGGTATATAAAAGATTTTTCTTGAAAATTACTTTATAATTGCGCAATACTTAGACAGTTGAGAAATTCGCAACAATTAATAATCAACGCAAGACTAAGTAAAGGAAAGAGAGAATTGAACATGCGGTTTATAGTGGTTCGGCTTGATTCAAGCTTACGTCCACTCTTCTGCACTGACAGCTAATTGGCTGGATTCCACTATGAACAAAGAGATGTTACAGTGTTGATCTTCCTTGATTTCTAGGTGTAGATGATCTACCACACTCACTCAAGGTATCACCAAGTATGAACACTCTCTCGTGTATACAATTTTGCTCGAATGAATCGACTAATAATCAAGGTGCTTCGACTACGGAATTTCTCTATCGATCACGCACTTTCACAACTAGAACGTCTTCCTTTTTATACTCCTTTATGCCATCATACCGTTGGCACTTACCAAAGGAATTCCTCCAATCTACCCATTGGACGGAATCAATTAAGGAGATCATTCGAGCTATAAAAGGAACCTGACGATAGCCCATCAATCCTGTTCGCCCATACAATCAGGATCTTGGTTTCCAAGAATAGAACATACCAAGAATACTTCGTCGACCATCGGATCTTCAAATGATCTAAATACGAACAAAAGAATCCGTTATGTTTATCCAGCCAAAAAAAATCTTCTCCAGAGGATAGGATTAAATCCTCAACCATATACTTCGGATCTGGATTTCCTCCGTCACTGGATCAGAAAGACTGTCAATGAGAATAGTCTTGAGTCTTGAGTCTTGAGTCTTGAGTCTTGAGTCTTGAATCTTGAGTCTGGTGATCAGAAAGTCTTCAGATTTTAAACTAGACGATATGCGGATATCCAGACTAGACTGATAGAAACGTTTTGTTAGCTTCAAAATATTCTGGAAAGATTTCTCCAACAATCTCCCCCTTTTTGATGGTGACAAAACTTTCCTGTAGATTTGAACCACTTTGACCTGCAAAAACATTTCTCAAGCAATATGGCTAACTCATAAAGATTTAACAAAGCAACCAGACTCTGCATCCATAGAAAATTGGTTAGTCTTTCATGAGTAATACCATATAACAACACTTGATATAAATGCAAACGGTCAAGCATTAAAATCCACAGAATCCATAGCCAATTCAGTCAAATTCAAGTTCACACTCAAGTTCACTCAAGTCATACTAAAAAACAAACATATTCAACCACAAAAACAAATTTAAAGTCAAAGAAGGTTGTTTGGTTCAAATTGCTTTCTCCCCCGTTTTGTCATCATTAAAAAGGTGAGAAAGGAGTCATGTCTGCTTGGGAATGCGCACGATTTGGAAATCTCCCATGGACTGGACTACGCCTTCTAGCCTCTTCAAGTTCTCCCCTAGTTGAGCTACCTCCTCTCCTTTGGCATTGACTTGAAGTTGTAGAGCGAGGTCTTTCATTTTGTCCTCCAGGGTGACTGAAGATGCTTGTCCAGCATTATTCATGGCTTGAATTTCACAGTCCAGAGCATAGATTTGGCCACGCATTTCCAGAAGAATATCCATGATGCGGCGAAAATCTGCAGAATTGTCCGTCTGTGTACTTGCATTTGCTTTCTCAGATGGAGTGAATGCAGACGATGGCGCTTCTGTATAGTCTTGCAGATCTGGTGTCGACGTATCGTGTCCTTCTTTAGGCATTTGAGAAGCCTGAATTTCTTCTGGGTCTGCTGGAGATTGTCTTAGACCTTCACTATCGGCAGCATGAGGTGTGGACCTTTGCTCGCCAACTCCCCCTGTCTCTAGGGCATCAAAAGGGGAAGAGTGATGATCATGCTCTTCTGTGTCTTGATTCTCCTTCTCTCCAGATTCAGCTGCAAACTTTTCTTGCTCTTCTTCTCCTTCTTCTTCAACTTCTTTCTCCTTCTCTCGCTGCTCTTCTTCTTCTCTGTTCTTGGCTTGCTCTTCTTCTTCTCTCTGCTTCTTCTGATGTTCTGTCGATTGGAGAACAGAACGTCTGGTCCTTATCAAGGCTGTGATTGTAGGATCTTCCTCCTCATCTTCACCCTCCAAGATGAGAGTTCTCTTCTTTTTGGATGGGGCACCAATGGCCTCCTTCCCTTTTCTCTTTGAAGCAGACGGAATTGGAGTTTTCACTCTGAATTTCTCCATTGCCTTGGAAAGTTCTTGCAGACGCATCTCCGTTAACATCTTTAAACCTACCACCATCTTATCGCACGGTCGAACACAAAGTGTGTGTGGCGGTTCAATATTCATGTGTCTGAAGATTTTGGTCACCAGACCTGCATAAGGCAATTGTCCCTTGTCCTTCGACATTACTCTGTACATGTGAAAGAGAATAGTGTGAGGAAGAGAGAACTTCATCCCTGAGTTGATTGCGTACATCAATTTTGCCTCTGAATTTGACACATCAGTCTTTGATGTAGACTTGGGCCTGATGCAATTGATCACGATTTTGTGCAGCACAATACTGATGGTACGCATCCTTGAGTAGATGATTTTTCCTTCTACATTTCTATCCTTGACAAGTTCTAATGAGGCACGAGCAACTGAGACTTTGATTGGTTGATAACGTCCTCGTTCAACTCCAATTATGTCCGCCAACATGTCCACGTCTAACACATAATCCTGATCTCGAACACTGAATGATATTCTATTCGCATCTATAAAACTGAGATTCGAATAGAAATATGCAGTCAGTTGGGCATAACCGTCCGTGGTATCAGTGCAAAAACGTTCCAGTTGTAGCAGACTGAACTTCTCCCTCAAGTTCACATTCACAGCATCCAAAAAATCGAAATCGACACTCCTAGGGTTTATCACCCCTCGTTTCAGCAGTCTGAAAAACAAATTCTCCTGTTCCTTCGATTTAAATAACTCCATCCTCTTTCCCTTCACCTTCGCGGCAACACCCATTCTAGGTTGAAAATCACTGAACATTTTATCATCGTCGTTACCATCAATTGGATTTGGTCCCGACATACGAGGGTCACTGGGAATATTCGCAAGCGCTTCCTCTGCTTTACCTTTGGGAGCAATTCCCAATTCCTTCATTTTCTTCAGAAAGATGTACTCATTCCCATAATTTTTATCTTTGAGAAACTCATCCACGTATTTCAACGGAGTTCCAGTACTTTTCAACGCACGATAGAGTTTGTAAATATAAGAGGGCTTTTGGACTCTTACAGGGTCTGCGTCCTCGATTATCTCTTCCTCCGGATGTTGACCCGCACCTTGTGGGGTAGATGGCGTTGAATGACGTGGTGGAGAGTGAGTTGGGCTCGTTCTTGACTTGATAATTCTTCCTCTTCGGTGAGATCGAAGTGGGTAGGTCCCTCCTTCATCCTCTGTGGTCCCTTGTTCGCGATTCTTGATGACTTCCTCGAAGACGACATCCTTCCTAGTCTCTGAGAGATTCCTTTACTTTGCTTTCCTAAGAAAATATGACAACTTTCTCGAGGATGAACACGAAGCAGAAACCGGATTGAAAGGAGAAAGCTTTTAGGGTTTTGAAGATTGAAAATGAAAACTGTATATATAACTCAGTTTTGAAAAGGGAAGTTTAATCGGCGCAGGGAAAGTGTACGAATACCTCTTTTCGAAATCAATAACTGTCAAAATTAATCCTTTTGAAAAGACAAGTTTTCGTTTTTCACGGAGACTCTAAAAATAACTGAACAAAAGATCATACCTTTTCGAGTAACAACTTACAGTCTATAGTCGTCAATGTCTGAGTCTGAGAGATTAGAGTCTGACAATCATCAACTTTCTGAGTCTGAAGGTTGGAGAGTTTCTAGACTTTAATTTCTTCGAGCTTCAAAATGTTGAGTCTAGAGCGAATAAAATCGAATTGATTTTTCTCCAAAGGCTTTGTGAATATATTTGCTAGTTGACTTTTTGAATCAACAAATTGAATCGAGATTTCTCCACTTTGAATATGATCTCTAATGAAGTGATGTCGAATTTCTATATGCTTTGCTCTTGAATGAAGAATTGGATTTTTGGTGAGATTGATTGTGCTGGTGTTGTCACATTTGATTTCTGTGCATGAGTCTTCGATCCCAAAGTCTTGTAGTTGTTGTTTTATCCATAGAATTTGTGAATAGCAGCTTCCAAGAGCTACATACTCTGCTTCTGTTGTTGAGAGAGCTACAGTGCTTTGCTTTCTTGAAAACCAAGACACTATCCTGCTTCCAAGCAACTGGCAAGTTCCTGAAGTACTCTTTCTATCGACTCTGCAGCCAGCCAGATCTGCGTCTGAATATCCCAGAATATTAAAGTCTCTTTTCTTAGGATACCAAAGACCGACGCTTGAAGATGAAGCAACGTATTTAATAATACATTTTGCAGCACTGAGATTGGATTCTCTAGGATCTGATTGAAACCTAGCACAGATGCAAACACTCAATAAAATGTCAGGTCTAGAGGCAGTAAGATAAAGAAGTGAACCGATGATGCTTCTGTACAGCTTTTGATCAACTTTCTTCCCTTCTTCATCTTTGTCTATCTTCAAGGAGCTTGACATTGGTATGTCAGTTTTCTTGCAATTTTCCAATCCAAATCTTTTGACAAGATCATTAGCATATTTTTCTTGGTAAATGAAAGTTTCATCCTTTGCCGCTTCCTCCAAATGAAACATTTCCACCGTTTACTTTAACAAGCTTTATGAAACACTTTGAGTCTCCTGTCATGTGTCTTGAACATCCGTTGTCAAGATACCACTTTACCCTTTTCTTGACAGAGACCTGCAATTAAAAGAGAGTCTCAAGCTTTCTTTGGTACCCAAATTTTCTTGGGTCCTTTGGTGTTAGTAGGATAACCATTATTAGGCCATACTCTCTTAACGGGCTTCCAAACCATAGGATACTCTTTTTCAAAGTGATCCTTGCTGTTACATTTTGAACACCTTAGAGCATTTCGTCCTACAGACTTTACAAAAACTTTCTCAAAATGATTTTTGTAAGCTTCTCTCGACGGTCTTTTCTTAATTCTTTCTTTTACTTTAGGAAAATCAATCAAGGGAATTGTTTCTGCTGTCATGCCTAGACCAGACTTATTGAAGTAAGGTCTTTGAACTGAAAGAACTTTTTCAAGCTTTTCGGATCCTATCGAAAATTTCTTTGAAATATTTGATAAGTCCGTTTTTAAGAGAACATTTTGTTTCACAAGATTATCTTCTTTTTATTTAAGAGTAGAAACATTCAAGACTAAACTCTTAACTTTTTCCTCTAAAATGATTTCCTTTTGTTTTAGGGCTGAGTTTTCCTTTTTAAGTTCGGAAATCCTTTTGAGAAAAGTCTTAAGACTAAAACACAGTTCATCAATGTATTTAGAAACTTTGACAGGAATTTTAAAATCACTTACCTCAAATTCAGTAAAGTCGATCCGAATGCGAGTTTGAGTCCGAATGTGCCATCAGACATATGTTGGCATATTCATTGTCACTTTCTTCACATTACGTATCACTCCGGGTTTCGGCTTTGAGAGCTTTTCGAGACTTCTCGG
Organism: Eucalyptus victrix; assembly: GCA_016097545.1. NCBI lineage: Eukaryota > Viridiplantae > Streptophyta > Magnoliopsida > Myrtales > Myrtaceae > Eucalyptus > Eucalyptus victrix. The sequence goes on from CM027844.1 coordinate 34,890,418, forward strand.
ACTTTCCTATTTTCTTCTTGAGAAGAGGACGGTTAGTACGATGTGTCCCTTTTTCTTACACTCGGCGAGACTACATCTTTGTTTGGTTCTTCATCATCAACAGACTTGGTCTGCTGTCTTTGGAAACTTTGTTTTTTGAGTTGAACCTTCTTCCTTTTCTATTCAGTTTTCGAATCTTCTTATCATGAGAGCAAGCTCCTCGTCGTCCATATCATCTTCGAATCGTATCATCGAATCATCATTTGATTTTAATGCAATGGATTTCTTACCTCTTGGATCTTCGTCCTCATTAATTCGTTCCACTTCATAAGGCGAAGAGTTCCAATTAGCTCGTCGACGGATAGAGGCATAATTCTTTGCGTCTCTCTTATTGAAGTCTTTATATGATTCCAATCCTTGGAGAGTCCACGCAGCAACTTGTTCACCTTCATGGGATCAGAAATTTTTTGTCCTTGGTTCTCAAGACCATTGATAATATACGTAAAACGACTAAACATGTCAGTTATAGATTCTCCTGATTTCATTTTGAAGGCTTCATATTGACCGAGGAGAATGTTGATTCTGGTCTCCTTCACTCGATCTGTTCCTTCATAGGTGATATGTAATCTGTCCCACACTTCTTTTGTTGTAACACAAGAAGATATTCTGTTATATTCAGTTGGAGACAAGGCACAATATAAAGAGTAAATTGCTTTTGCATCGAGTGCTTGTCTCTTGTGTATTTCTTCCTGCGTCATTCCGCTGGTATCAATAGTTTCTTTCCCTCTTTCGGAGATTGATGCAGCAGCAGGAGTGATTCCTCTTTTCACAACGTCCCATTCCAGAGGATCCTTTGATCGTAAGAAAGCTTTCATCTTGTTCTTCCAGATGTTGTAATCCTTCCCATCAAAGTAGGGTGGTCTGGTATTGCTTTGCCCTTCCACCAGCCCTGGTGCTAGCATACTAGCCATGGATCTTTTACTCTGAAGTAAAACACTTCAAATAAAGTAAGAACACGAGTTCTGATACCAATTGATATAGCTAGTACGAGTACCTAGAGGGGGGTGAATAGGTATATAAAAGATTTTTCTTGAAAATTACTTTATAGTTGTGCAATACTTAGACAATTGAGAAATTCGCAACAATTAATAATCAATGCAAGACTAAGTAAAGGAAAGAGAGAATTGAACACGCGGTTTATAGTGGTTCGACTTGATTCAAGCCTACGTCCACTCTTCTGCATTGACAGCCAATTGGCTGGATTCCACTATGAACAAAGAAATGTTACAATGTTGATCTTCCTTGATTTCTAGGTGTAGATGATCTACCACACTCACTCAAGGTATCACCAAGTATGAACACTCTCTGTGTATACAATTTTGCTCAGAATGAATCGACTAATAATCAAGGTGCTTTAGACTCTGGAATTTCTCTATCGATCACGCACTTTCACAACTAGAACGTCTTCCTTTTTATACTCCTTTATGCCATCATATCGTTGGCACTTACCAAAGGAATTCCTCCAATCTACCCGTTGGACAAAATCAATTAAGGAGATCATTCGAGCTATAAAAGGAACCTGACGATAGCCCATCAATCCTGTTCGCCCATACAATAAGGATCTTGGTTTCCAAGAATAGAACATACCAAGAATACTTCGTCGACCATCGGATCTTCAAATGATCTAGATACGAACAAAAGAATCCGTTATGTTTATCCAGCCAAAAAAAATCTTCTCCAGAGGATAGGATTAAATCCTCAACCATATACTTCGGATCTGGATTTCCTCCGTCACTGGATCAGAAAGACTGTCAATGAGAATAGTCTTGAGTCTTGAGTCTTGAGTCTTGAGTCTTGAATCTTGAGTCTGGTGATCAGAAAGTCTTCAGACTTTAAACTAGACGATATGCAGATATCCAGACTAGACTGATAGAAACGTTTTGTCAGCTTCAAAATATTCTGAAAAGATTTCTCCAACAGTACTGTCTTCGTGGAACAGAAAATGTTGTTTTCTTCAGCGTGTCCTTCAAGCAAGCTCAATGCAAGCAATTAAGGTTACTGGAAATGATCTTTCGGTGAAATTACCTACAAAAGATTCACGAAGCTTGAATTGAATGCAGTATTGGGTAGCACAAATTTTCATGCTGTACAAGGGAGAAAGAGCATTGCGAATGACGAGACAGCGGCAAGAAAAGCAATTGGTCGCCAAAGGAGAGGAAGTATTCGTTGCTTACATATGAGTTTGTAGCACATTTTTCATTATTTTTTTTTTTGTTTTTTTTCGTTCTAAACCTATCTCGGGATTACGTGGATCTAATAGTAAGACAAGAACATCAAACAACTAATGCTAATTGACCACGGCTCAGGATTGATCCCCACTCCTAACAGAATATGCAGGGTGAGGTCTTGAAAAGGAGTTTGCCCATCAAATTTTTATCGAAACACAGGATTAACCTGTCAACAGGCCAGCATGCGTATCGTACTGTCACTGATCATATATTATTGCCTCAACATCGAATGCTCAATCACCATTAGGTTACAAGGTTCGAAATGACAACGCAATTATGCGACTAGGAATGCGACGATGGGGCTTCTTACTTGCTGTACTCCATCAGCCCATGTTACAGAGGCAAAAAGCATGAAGCTATCCAACTTCCCCTTCAACCGTTATGCTGAAAGCCAGTTACTGTCCAACGCTTGAGAATGTCAAGACACTGGGTATAACTGTGACCTCGATCCCGATTGGAGTCTTAACGACAAAGTCATATGTCAATCGAATTCATCCGTCACCATTCTCACCTGGATCTGGGCCTTAGGTCCTTGCCCAGCCCAATCAGTGTTTTTGTCAGACAACATTGAAAAAAGAAGAAGAAAGAAAGCGAAGAAATGAATTATTTTTTTAAAATATATTATTAAAAATTATCAATGTTAGCGTCGGTTGTGTCATGTAAGATGATCGGCATTTACGTCAGCGATTTCCCGTCAAAATTAACTAGATAGACTCAATTGACAAAATGTGAAGAAATTTCAGATTGAATTGATAAAAGTACAATAAATTTTAAACTTTTTGGACAACTTTCCTGAGCCATTGTGATAAAACCTCTCGCTTTTGCATTTCTTCAGGTGCTTCCTGAAGTTGACCTTCCATTTCTTCGTGGATTGCATTGTTGTGCTCTTTGAATTTAGATTTCCAGGGTCTCCAAGAGCTTCAAGTATATTTGGAACACTTTTCGGCTTTTTTTATTTATTTTATTTTATATTATTGAGAGCCCAAAAGAATAGTTTAACCTTTTATTGGAAGAAAAATATAGTACAATCTTGTTAAATGTTTTAACTTACTCAAGTCTAAAATTGTTTTAGTCGCGTTCCAAGACATTTGCACTTCCTTGTCAGAAACTCAATCTAAAATCCTTGTTAAATGTAATGGATTAGGTGACCATTCATTAACCACCCCTTTATCTCCTTTTCCGCTTGATATTTCTCAATGAATATGTCACATTCTAAATCCTATATGGATGAGGGAGTAACACAACTATCCTTTTTTCAAAGGACACAACTCAAACTATACCCCGAATATACAGTTCCCAATAGTTCCCGCGATAATACTCTCGCTCTATCGATCACTAATCGAGGCATCTAAAAAATATGATAAGAAGAAAGGAATAAGTTATCATGGCTCAATGAGTATTAAATTTCTTCTAAGTGAGTCAAGCAATCACTATGCATATTTAAAACACAAATATAACTCACTTATATATATTTCTAGAAATTTAACAAACCTTCAAGACTAAAAAGCAATATTTCTCACTTTAACGTAATATGTTCAAAGTAGAAACATTCAAGATAACAATAACTAAACATCAATGGTCCAGCTCATTAGTTAATCTCATAAAAATACACATCAATGGTCCATTCCATTAGTTAATCTTATGCCACGCATTAATGGTCTATCTTATTGATCCATCTCATATTTCCATACATCGATGGTTCATCCATCAAGCAATATTTTGTTTAATATCAAACTATGGTCACAACATAACGTATAGGGACAAGGCAACCAAGATTTCCCTCTTGGTTAGGTCTTCACTTATTATTAGCTCGTAACTTAGGTTACAAGCATATCCTAGACTAGTATGCATATACCCATAAACCCTTCATTGGGCTCACAATGATATTGGACACCCAATCCCATCCACCAATACTAGAAATCTAATTTATAAACAATCTCACATATCAAAATACATTTCATAAATCAATCATCAATAGCTTTCGCAACTCAACTCATCCATTAGAATCTTTTCACAAAAATTATCAAATCGTTTAAAGACTCGTCTCATGAACCAGTTTTATAAACTAAATCATATTTCTCAACTATATTCATCAAACATAATGTATATTTTCACCAAACGTTTCCCATACCATTCACAAATATCAAAATGTAATAAATGCCCCATCCAATTTCATGCAACAAACATGCTTATTCATAACTTATAAAATATCAAATCTTTATCATTTTGAAGACATGAGTTCACAAATTCTTAGAAGAAATAGTGTCACTCACTTGGGAAAGCCAAAAACCAACCTATGATAGTTATTTCAGCCCATGCACTCAAATTCCTAACAAATTATCGAAATACAATATCAAAAAATGGAGTAAAACGATATTTTAATGAACAACTTGACCACATTATGCCTATTCGTCAATAAAATGACGCCTACGCCTAATGAGGTCCACTATGTGTAGCTTGCGTGTTTAACTTCTTTGCGACATAACTGCCTCCACATAAGTGTGTTTTAGGCAAGCATATAGTTCATAAAAAAGCTCTTTCGATATACTACAAGAACCCCCACTCAGTTGCCTCAAAACCTCATTGAAAACGGCTGAAATTTAGCTAAGATATTACTATGCGGAACTTGACCAGTATGCGCGACAAATTTGAAAATTTTGTTCTGGGTAAATCGTAAGCTCAAATTCATATCCATAAAATAATGCCTTAACTTCACATCTTAAACTGTCATTTATACACACACACATGCCACCCGAAAACTTCCCATTCAAATACAACAAGTTAGAGTTAGAATTTACCTAAATCCAAATTTCAAGCACCAATTTTGACAATTCCTTTGAATAGAAGATTAAAGGCTTCTATCACTTATCAGCGTTACAAAATGGTGTTGATTTCACTCGACGAGTCCTCCGGATCGCGAGTGCGCCAAAATTTTCCCCTTTTCCCTTTTTCCTTTCTCTTCCTCGAGCTCCCCCTCACTCTCCTTCTTGTCTTTGTTCTGTCCGCCCCTCATGTTGCGACGTAAGCCATATAGAAAAAGAAAATGAAGATGCGCTGGACTTAGCTTTGGGTTGAACTAATTGAGCTGGGTTTGGCTTTTATAAGAGACATGAATTGAGTTTTGGAGGCCCATATGGTTGGAATGGTTTATAAAATAGAGCGCTCCGAAATTCTTAATTTCGAAGGAAGTCACGCGTGAAATTCACATGATTAAGGGCTCTTGAACTTGGTGTATTCGATATCATAGAAAATTCGAGTTTACTGCCCCCAAAAAACAATAATTGCATTCATACCTTAATTGCCCCATCATACAGTACAATTATTGCTGAACGATGGAGTGCGATTGATCAAGGAAGATTGGTCAATGAGAGTGATTTAAGCCCTTGAACAACAACCATATGGCATGGCGTCCGTAAAGAAGACTTATCTATGGCTACATGGATTCGACATTGACAAGTAGCCGAGAGGTGTTGAGTGAAACTCATCGACAGAGCAGGCAAGGGGGTAGCTATCTTAAAATTTGGCTGCGTTGGGACCAAGAGGAGAAAACGAGAGGAGAAATATCGATTAAAGGTAAGGATACCAAGCGATGTTGATTAGCCTAGTGGTGTAGGAAATCTAGATCCTTGGGAGAACAACTGTAACCATTATGAAGTAATAATTTCTAGTGAACGATTGTAATTAGTGGGTTATATTAGACCCGTTAAACGGGTGGGTCGGGTCGGGTTTGGTTCGGGTCATAAATGGTCCAACCTAAATTGACCCATTTAACCCGTTTATGACCTATTTATTGTAGTGTAAATTTTTTGACCCATACCCGACCCATACCCATACCCAATCCATACCCGACCCATTTAGCGAAACCTAAAAAAGCTTTTTATATATATGTTTTAAAATGGTATTGCTAACATGATTTTATACAATACAAATTTTAAAAAATAATTATTTTAAAAAATTGAATTTTAATTATTTTTTTTTTTTTTAAAATTATAATTATAATTATAATTAATTTTAATTTTCTTTTTCTCTTTTCTTTTTTTTTTTTTCTTTTTTCTTCTTCCTCTTCTTTGGTTGGCCGCCGGCCACGACGTTGGTCGGCGACCGGCCACAGGCGAGCTGGCTCGCCCGGCTCGCCAACGTCGGCGAGCTCGAGCTCGCCCCTCGCCGGATCTGGCGAGGCGGAGGCCTCGCTGACGTCCACTGAGGCCCGAGCCTCACTCGACGCTGGCGAGTTCGTGTCTCGCTAGATCGGTGAGGCTCGAGCCTCGCCGGGTGTCAGCGAGGCCTCCGCCTTGCCAGATTCGGCGAGCTTGAGCTCGCCCGACATTAGTGAGCTTGAGGCTCGCTTGGCCGGCGATCGGAGGAAGAAGAAAGAAAAAAAAAAGAAAAAAAAGGAAAGAAAAAAGAAAAAAGAAAAAATAATTATAATTTTTGTTTTTATAATTTTTTTTGTAAAGTTAAAGAGAAGAGAGAGAAATAATGAGGTTTTGAGTAAAAATAAATGGATTGATAAATGGGTTGATAAATGGGTTATAAACAGGTCAGAGAGCTGACCCATTTAAAACTCATATATCTTAGTTTTGATCCATTAAAACCCATTATGGGTGCTTTATAAAATAAAGCTTGAATCATTAATGACCCATTTAATCATAAGTGGGTTGCACAACCCATTTAACACCTCTAGTTATATAAACGATGCGTGTAATCATAGAAGGGGATCCCAAACACGCATTCTTAGTATACTTTTCTCAATTTATTAGTTGTCTTTTCATTTTTTATCATCGTCTCTAGTGTTTTATTATTAATTCGCTGTTCATCTTCGTTATCAACAGAGTAGATTCCTATTTAAAACTCACTTTCATTAAAAAATCAAAAAACAACCTTTGATGAACGATTGTCCACTGTTTGGGTAAAACCCCACTTTCATGTCGTCTCTAGATACAAATTTTTTGTCTCTGTCTGATTGTTTTGAATCACTTGTAACCATCTCCACGTTATTTTATTTGACAAAATTAACCGCATGTATTAAGGATCTTTTGCGGCATATGCTTAATCTATTAGAAAAAAATATTTTGTGTCCATCTCTAACAGTTTCCAACTAGTGGGGTTCACGTATTTTATATTGAAAAGCCACCAAATTCAAAAGCGTATCGTTGACGGAAAAAGGATATTATTGGTGCTAGTAAGCACCATAATTTTTCCAATGAATCACTTGAGTGTAATGACTTATGAAAAGATTCATCATAAGTGAGATGATACTCAGATCTTTAGTACTTGTGGTGAATGTTTTTCGAAAGTTATGATACCCATGTGATTGATTGAAAATTTGTGACATTCAAGCGAATAAAACTCGAGTGATTGATTAAAAAATTATGATAATTAAGTGAGTACCATATGAAAGTCATGCCATTTGTAATGTCCTTTATCATTCAGTAATTTTTTAGGCCTTAAATATATATCCTATTGCTGGTAACAATACGATTGCGAATGTTTTGTACTGGAGTCGTCTTTCTTCTTGTACGGCAAATGACTTCTCCAAGCACTCGAACCAACCCATTGTATCAAAGTCGATGCTTTAATCACATAGAGCATACATCTCTGAAAATAATGTTACCTCAAACTCGTCTCTCAAGTCGGCTTTGAGAATGTAGAGTGCGCGACCTTACTCTGAAACCATTTGTAGGGTATTTAGAGACACCATTTTAATATCACTTGTAGGGTATGCAGAAGGATTGTAGTGATAATACGAGAGAATTGTAATGAACAACATAAGACACCATTGTTATACCAAACTGAATATAAGTGTAACATTAAAAAATCATCTCACATAGCAATTAGAGAATATTTTTCACGCCACATTCAAAGCACTCGAAGCAATACTTGCTTATACATAAGTTAGCCTCCATCTTGTTGGGCTCGCTCGAGGCTTGCCAGATTGGCGAGGCTCGAGCCTCACCGGATCTAGCTAGCTCGACCTTGTTGGATTTAGCGAGGCTCAGGTGAGCCAAACATCAGCGAGGCCTCCGCCTCACTGAATTCGGTGACCCTCTAGCTCGCCTATGATGGGCAAGCTCAAGTCTCGCTTGGCGGGTCGCTGGCTATCACCGTGTTGGCCACCGATTAAGGAAGGAGGAAGAAAAAAGCTAAAAAAAAGGAAAGAAAAAAGAAAAAGAAAAAGAAAAGAAAAGAAAATTGAAATATAAAAAATAAATATAATTTCGATTTATGTAAATATATATTTTTATAAAGTTAAAGAGGGAAGAGGGAGATTATGAGGCTTTAGTTAAAAATGGGTTCTAAGTCTAATCCATTTAAGACCCATTTATCTTAAATTTTTAATTTTCAAATCCATTTAACTATTTTCTTTAAAAAAAATAAATGACTTATACATGATCTATTTATGATTTAAATGGGCTATATATGGTCTAAGACCTATTTTGTCATCTTTAATGGAGTAGTGTTGAGTCTCCAACGGAGAATCCCCGGAAGCAAAGCTCCTACGATGATCCAACAAGACCCGCAACCTCAATATGCAGCGGGGAAGCCTATTTGTTTAGTCACATTAATTAGCAATATTGTGAAACGATGGGACCCTGGCAATGAAACCAGTCGTTGTCTGTGGAGGGCCTTGGACCAAACAATGGTCGCAACTGGGGACCGAACTACTCACTCCTTAAATAGTCGTCGGTTTCTTCCTGATGTATATGGGGTGTGGAGTTGCGTCTTTGCATTAACTCTTTATTGTGTGGTTAGAAACAGGTCGTCCTCAAAATCAGTAGCGATTGCAGAGATAGTAAGGCGAGCCATCGAATTCGGGTACAGAGAAGGTTCGGGACCGGTTACAACCTCTAAAGTCGAACGGGCTAAAAACAGTTAGATCTCAGCTGAAACTACAGGAAAGGCAGAGCAAATCGTGACAATCGAAATGGAAATGACTAGCATATACAAAGCTTTTTTACTACCTTGTAGAGAATCTCACGCGGTTAAAGACTAATTGGCAAACTGATTATGTACTTGGCATGCAAAAATGGGAGACCACGTTTATTTTCCTTATTCAGGACCCTGCGAACACAGGAAGGTAAAACTGGCGGATAGGGGAGGGGGAGAGAGAGAGAGAGAGAGAGAGAGAGAGAGAGAGAGAGACTCCAGATCAAGTCTAGTCCTAGAGAAATAGTGTTCGGACCGATTGGGGCGTTGCTTGATGTCTTCATGGTCGTGGAAACTCCTTCGATCCCCGTTCAGTTTTACTGATCAAGAAATCCGAAGAGATACAGTGACGGGAAACTGACAAGAGTCTGAAGAAAAGAGTTCCAAGTTATCATCTTACCACGTTCTCATCTCTGAAAAATTCGCTCACCTCGTGTCCCACCTTGTACCGATATAAAAAGAAAGTCCTATTGACACACCCACACACAAAAGACACGACACGCAACAGCAGAAAGCAGAAAACAAGTTTGCTCATGGAGGATTCGAGAATTAGTCCGGTGAAGCCGAGATTGGGCCGTGAAATCATCCTCTTCCTACTTCCCTTGCAAGGCCACATAACTCCAATGCTTCAGCTCGCGAACATCCTCTACTCTCGAGGCTTCTCCATCACCATAGTCCACACCCACTTCAACTCTCCTAAATCCTCCAACTACCCTCACTTCAACTTCCAACCGATCCCGGACGGCTTGCTAGAGGGCCAGGCCTCGACCGTGGACTTCATAGCTCTCTTGATGCTGATGAACGTTACTTGCGTGGGGCCGTTCCGAGACTGCTTGTCTAAGCTGTTGTCCGATGCTTCAAAGGATCGGATTCCGTGCTGCTTGATAACAGATCCGGTGTGGCACTTCACTCAAGCGGTCGCCAATGAGCTTAACTTCCCAAGGATGGTGCTGCGGACTAGCAGCATCTCGTCTTTTCTCGCTTTTTGCGCATTGCCGCTCATGCAAGAGAAGGGTTACCTCCCGATTCAAGGTAAACTTCTCCCACGTTTCCCTCGCATGAATCCCTAGATGTATGAACCTAGTTCTCTTGTGATGCGTACAAGATTTTTGGGGTCAATTTATTAGGAATAGGATTACATAGTTATGGCTGTCGCATGTGACCGAGTTTAAATGACTATATAGCAAATTGGCAGGCCATAGATCTATTAAGCTTTCTGCAGATAATGAAATCTCAAGCCAGAGCACGATTCTTTCTGATGCATGGACTTGTCTCACAGAATCTTTCAGGCTGTAGAATTTCTGCTGATTAATAAGCCTTCAAATCATCAGTCTATAGCGTTTGAGCAAGCATAGGAGGGTTCTCTTCACATACAAATCATTTCCCCTGTTTGAGAAAGAAACAACCCATATTATTTTGTGTCGTAGAAATCGGATGGTCATTTTCCTTGGACCCAGACCGAACATAATGAACATCGTCTTAATACTCCCACAGCTTTTGAATCAACTTGAATCCGTGCAATCAGATTGTCCCCTCTGCTTGTCAGATTTCTGTGCAAGCCCTTGTGTTGTCTAACCCATTCAGCTGTCAGGCATCGCATCCCACCTGACATATCTACTGCTAATCAAGAAATTGTTGAACATGGACAAAACAATTTTCATTTACCCTTTTGCTCGAATTGGTTTTGGCACCTTGGTCTGTCGCCGTTGGGCGTAAATATTTTATGAGATAACGGCAATCATGATGAGACATTTTAATAGATTACAGTATTATCGTATTGTTAAAAATTCATTTCCACGTGAATCAAGATCTCCCGTATTTGGGTGGGATATGATATCTGTTTGATTGTCATGATAAACTATAACGGTCTATCTTATTTATGTTATCATTTCTGCATTACTTTCTGCAATTTTGTGAAGAGGTAAGATGCTTTTCGGCCTGTGGACCTTGTCGTCGTGGTGGGAGATGGAGAGTGCCATGTCAAAAATGTTGTGAAAGACTGAAGGAAGCAGACATGCGTATGCTTGAAACAGCTCTGATGTGTCTCCGAGTTTTATCGTTTTCTGCATTTCATTCCTCACAGATTCCCGGTTAGAGGAAGCAGTGCCCGAACTTCCTCCGCTCAAAGTGAAAGACCTTCACGTCATCAACTCCAAAGACCCCGAGGATGTCCTCAGGCTCATCATCGCCATGGCCGAAACCATGCGGGCTTCTTCAGGCCTCATCTTCAACTCCTTCGAAGAGCTCGAACCGACCAAACTGGCTGAATGTCGCCGGCGCTTCCCTGTCCCGATCTTCACGGTTGGCCCAATCCACAAGCTCTCCGCAGCGTCATCAGGCAGCTTGTTTCCTCAAGATAGGAGCTGCATTTCGTGGCTTGACAAGCAAGAAAGGCCCAAATCGGTCCTCTATGTGAGCTTCGGGAGCCTCTCAATAGTCAGCGAGGCCCAATTCCTGGAAATAGCCTGGGGACTTGCGAACAGCGGCCAGCACTTCCTTTGGGTGGTCCGGCCCGGGTCAGTCCGTGGCTCGGAATGGCTTGAGGTGCTACCAAGTGGGTTCCTAGAGGGCCTGGACGGGAGGGGCCACATCGTGAAGTGGGCCCCACAGCATGGGGTCCTGGCCCACCCCGCTGTCGGTGGGTTCTTGACGCACAACGGGTGGAACTCGACGCTAGAGGCCATTTGCGAGGGTGTGCCGATGATGTGCATGCCATTCCACGGGGACCAGAGGGTGAACGCAAGGTATGTAAACAACGAGTGGAGAGTCGGGCTGCATTTGGAGTACAAGGTGGAGAGGAAAGAGATTGAGGATGCGATTAGGAAATTGATGGCGAGCGATGAGGGAGAGGAGATGAGGGAGAATATTAAGGCTTTGAAGAGGAAGGCAGACGAGAGTCTCCAGGATGGTGGCTCTTCATGCCGGTCTCTTCAGATATTGACCGAGTACTTGGTCTCGTTCTAGGAAATTTTTAGCTTCTCTATTGCTATTTTTGAATAACGAACTTGATGGGATTTTCGGAATGTTGATTCATTGTAGGGGGCAATTGAACTTCGGTTCGTGAAGATTTGATCATTGACTTCTTGATTGAATGCACTATTCTTGTTTCTTCACTCCACTCATGGATTTTTATTGACATGATCTTAGTCCTTTTATAAATATGCCTGTCGGTAACATATTTTGTTGCAATTGACTCATTGTGTTTGTTCACACGATTGGATAGTCTTAGGGAAACCAAATTGCTTCGTATATGATCAGGACTAACGGCACCAAATAATGACTTGAAAAAGTTCACAGCCACTTCAGCAAAACTCTTGAGAGTTTATAACTTTGACTACTTTATGAAAGTAACCAGTCTTTTGATCACCTAGTTTGAACCAGTGCACTGGAATTGATTAGGGAAAGATTCATTAGATTCTTGAGCTTCTAGAGTTCAGCATCAGCACCAAACTTTTTAGACAAAAGATGGGTTATAACTCACCTCGAACGGGTTCCCTCATTTAGCCTCAGCATGTATACTACCTCGAACAAGCTTTTTCATATCTGCTCTTAGTGCTATTTCTGTGAAACTTGGATCATAATTAGCCAAAAAAACCAATGAAGTAATAAAGAAATTACAAGGATTAGTAATTTTTTTTTATATGATGAGAAAGCTCACTATAGATACGTAAACTAAAAAGAGCTATTCATACTATTTCTTGTCCCATTCCTAGTGACTTGACCTAATAACTCATACGATTTTGGGAGTGCTTGGAAAAGGACTTGCGTGATGACTCGTAGGATCGCGTACCTTGCTTGATGATCGATGATGTTTGGCATTTTTCTCAAGCAGTCGCGGACGAGCTTAAGATGCCGAGGATGGTGTTAAGGTGTACTGGTATCTCTTCAATTTCTGCTTTCTCTGCCTTGTCCACTAAGAGAGAAAAGGGTTGCCTCCCAATAAAAGGTGTGCCTTCTAGCTAAATTCTTCAGACTCTAGAGACAAATGGTGTGTGTATTTTGTACAAATATGACCAATCTCGTATGCTTCTTTCATTTCCATATTTCTCCGACTTAAATTTTACTACTTTTCAAACATCTTTCTTGGATACTCAAGTGGAATAGAATGCCTTTGTTCCATCCGATGTTGCCTTAGAGTTACATATCCAAGTTGTCATAGCGAAGGGAAAAGTAGGACTGTAGGCCTTCCTTGTTTTTCAACTGGAGAGAGTGTTGACCGCTTCCTTTTGGTTTCTCTGTCAGACTAAACAAGGCTGTTCCCGAAGTTCCACCTCTCAAAATGAAAGACCTTCCAGTTGTCAGCACAAGAAACCCCAAAGATCTCCACTATTTATTACCAGACATGGGCAGGGCGACCATGGCCTTCTCTGGACTCATCTGCAATTCCTCCGCAGAAGTCGAGGGGACAAAACTTGCCAAAGCTCGGCACACCATTCCCATTCCTATCTTTGTGATCAGTCCATTTCACAAGTATTCCAGCCTCTTTGAGCAGCTTGCTGGCACAAGACGCTAGCTTGATCTTTCGGCTGAACAAGCAAAGGCCCAAGTCAGTCATCTATGGGAGCCTGAAAAGCATTGCATCCATGGATGAGGCCAAGTTCATAGAAGTAGCTTGGGTGTGACATCCCGATTTTTCTCAATTTTAGTTTCAATCAATTGGGTCGGGCAATTCATCTATGCGTGTAGTTCGTCTCTCAAAGTTGGCTACTTACGAGGAAACTAGTCTATTGAGTGAAGCAATTAAGGAATTTTAATACGTCAGACTTGGGGACTGATCACCTTCGGGTCGGATACAAAAAAATTTCCTAAAAAACTGCTCAGTGGATTAGGCGTGCTAAAATTGCACCAGATTGAATTCAATTGTAAAAATTGGGATTGAATTTAGAAGTTGGAAGCCTGGGTATGTCACGCATCTTATTAGAATCATGGGATAATTTTGTGGATTTTAATTGAATTCAATTAGAAGAGAATTGAAAGAAAAATTGAAGAAATTGGATGTGTAAGGATTTGGACCCCGACGGAAATGATATTGCACTCATTGAAGAATGTTGTGGGAGAGGAGATAGTGGAAGATGACACCATGGGGGTGATGTTATGCTGATGGGAGCCAAGCAAATGGGGTGTTGACAAGTGGCGAGAGCCCATTGGCGCTCATAAAGTGGGGTTTTTTCCTCTCACCTATCAACATCATCTTCTTCCTTTGGACTTTGGAAGAGAGGGAACCAGCGAAGGGGAGCTTCCTGTCAACTAGCCAGCTGTGGGCTGCTTCCCCCGCTATCCATCGTTGTCGTGCCAAGCCGCCATTACTGTCACGTCGTCCCGCGCCCGCCATCCCCGCGACCATCTCTCCCTTCGCTCAGCCCCTCCGTCGCCGTGCTAGCAGCTTCCGCCGTCCCCAGCAGCTTGCTGCCGTCGCCCTCCGTCAACCAAGCCGCTAGCTGTCGCCGTGAGCCACCGCCTGGACAGCTGCGCCTCTCCTCCGCCCCTACCGCCTCTAGTCATTGCCGTTCTTCCTCTTCTCCGGCCTCGTCGTGCAACAAAAAGAAGTGGGTCTCACAGCACGGTTGAGGCCCATTTTGGCCACCTTCCTAAGCTCGGATGCTTGGCCCACCTTGAGGAAAGTCGATCCTCGCATCGTCCTCGTCGTTTTGGTTCACTCGGCTCGCTAATCCGGTGAGTTTAACTTACTAAATCTTGATTAGATGGTTAATGATGCCCTAAGTGTGCTTAGTCTAAGTTAAGTAATTTTAGGTGGTTGGATTAGTTTATTGGGTTGATGATTAGATTAGGGCGTTTAATTAAGTTAAAGTGTGTTTAGTTTAAAGTTAAGTATGTTCGTATTAAAATAAGCTTTGATGTGACTTAAAGGAATTTGTTTTTAATTTATTTAAGTATTCCGAAATTATTAAATAATTTAATAATATATATTTATACAAAATTATTAAAATATTATTATTTAATTAATTTTCGGAATAAATTTAATTATTTATTAAATTTCGAAAATTATCTCGGGACCTTATTTGCTCAGAATTTCGTGCTGATCGTTGCTGTGTATTCGGATTTTGAAATTAATGGTTGGATGTTATAAATTGAGTGTGGATTGTAAAAAATATGGATATTATTATTTAATTAATTTTCGGAATAAATTTAATTATTTATTAAATTTCGTAAATTTTGTTGGGACCTTATTTGCTCAGAATTTCGTGCTGATTGCTGATGTGCATTTAGAATTTGAAATTGATGATTGGTTATAGCAAATTGAGTGTGATTGCGATAAATAAGGATTTTTTTTAAATAAAATCTCGAGTGTCGAAATTGATGGGAGATTGGCCGTGATTGACCACCTATTAAGGTTGTGCTTAGTGGAGCCGTGATTTGCCACCTGATAAAGGTTACACCCGGTGGGGCCGTGATTGACCACCCATTAGAGGTCGTGCCCAGTGGGGCCGTGATTTGCCACCTGATAAAGGTTGCGCCCAATGGGGCCGTAATTGATCACCTTTTAATGGTTGTGCCGAGTGGGGTTGTGACGCCACTAATTCTAATTTTGCCGAGTGGGGCCGTGATTACCACTAAATGTTAGACTTACCTGTAGGGTCGTGATTGGAGGCAGTGATTGATTTGCTAGAATGACATGTAATCAGCCGAGTCGATTGATCGCTAGACAATCCAAGTGGTTGAATTGTTTTGATGATGTGATTGTGCCGCAGTTATTTGGTTATCATAATTGCACGTGGTCGAATTATATAAACTATGCTAACCTGCAGATGAAGACTAATGCAAGATAAGTCTTCTGTGTGATGTGGCTAGGCCACTTGAGGCATATTTTTTTTTTCTAATAGGGGTTTAGGGGGTTGAACTTGCTGAGACATTGTCTCATCCCGGTTTGGGAATTAAAAATTTCAAGTCCCTGGTGGACGGAGTGACTGGATAGCTTTGGTTGACCTTGAGGAGTTGCAGAGGTGAAGTTAGGAGGATTAGATAACGTGTCCGACTTGTAGGTCGTAGGACAGTTCATTTTTAAGAGCCAGTCTTTTGTAGACTTTTGGTTGTAGGCCTTTGTTTGTAACTCCGTTGGTTTATGTAGGTGATTGATTGTGAATTTGCTTCTTGCTTTTCTATCGCGTATTTTATTGTCAGGGGTTTTATAATACGTTCCGTTTGCACAATAATAAATTAATGGGGTCGGTGACACTACATGGGAATGTCACATTTGCATGACTACGGTAGGATGTTGGTTTGCTCGAGGTTCGGGGCATGACATTGGGGGCTAGCAAATAGCAAGCAGCCCTATTTGTGGGTTGTCCGGCCTGGATCAATTTGTGAAGCGGATTGGCTTGAGCATTGGCCTAGCTCGTTCCTAGAGATGTTAATTGGAAGGGATCATATCGTGAAATGGGCACTGCAACAAGAAGTGCTAGCTCATTAGGCCATCAATGGATTTTGTACTCATTGTGATTGGAACTTGATGTTGGAAAGCATTTGTGAAGGTGTGCCGATGATTTGTATGCCATCTTGGGGATCAAAAAGGTGAACAAAAGATATGTGAGTGACTTTTAAAGGGTCAGGTTGCATTTGGAGTATAAGCTGGAGACCAGCGAGATAGAGCGTGCCATTAGAAAATTACTAGCGGATCCATAAGGCGAAGCTGTTAGAGACAGAGCAGTGCGTTTGTAGGAAAAGTTACATCAGTGTTTTAAGGAAGGGGGTTCCGCATATAGGTCTCTTGACAGCTTTACTGGTTACCTATCATCCTGCTTAAAGGTTAAACTCCTACTAGGAATTGTCTTTCAATTCCTGTCCTGCGTCTGTTCGTTTCGTGATTTTTAGTACCTTCATATTGTTGGGAAACTTTGAATCTTGAAGATTAATATAACTTTTAGAGTTTCATCATTTTATGTAAGCGCATGACCAAAAGATTTAGCTGCTAAATCAATCCTTTACCTGGTAATCATCACTAACTTTTAATATAGTGAATCTATGCGTTTAATTATAACTTTCTATTAGCTTTAGGAATCGGACTTCTCCATTCCTGGAACCCACTTCTTATAGTTGCGTGCTCTGAACTTTGTTGTTTTCTTTTTTTGAAAAGAACAGAGAACATGTAGACAACAAAAAACAGAAAAAAAGAGAGTTTACAGCAGAAGCAGAGCGTCGTGTTCAGAAAACTGAAAAAAATGTTCAAAATACATACTAGAACGTAACCACAAACCCACGTTGCCGACTAACGGCTTGCTTGATCCACAAAATCAACAACAGATCAGAATATCTAAGATACGTGCAGCTAACTGCTCCTAGGAGATAAGATTGACTAACCAACTCCTAAAAAACAGGACACCGACAACTAAACAAAACAAAAAAGAGAAAAACAGCACGTGCAGTCTTGATACATCAACACTCTCCTCCCCGGATCAAGTATCGCACACTCCTAGCTTTGCCCTGAGAAGTTCAAATCGACCAACATGAAATGACTTCGTGAATATATCTGCAATCTGGTTTTCTGAATTGCAGTACACTAGTTTCACCTCTTCAGCCCTTTGCACTTCTCTCAAGAAGTAAAACTTGACCTTAAAATGCTTTGTTCTTCCATGAAATATCGGATTTTGTGAAATGGCCAAAGTAGCTTGATTATCCACAAACACTTCTATGTCTTCTTCTTGCTGCATATGCAAATCATCCATCAGCTTCTTTAACCATAATGCTTGATTCATAGCTGCAGTAGCTGCAATGAACTCAGCTTCTGTAGTTGATTGAGCCACTATTTCCTGCTTCTTTGAGCACCAAGAAAAACATGCCGACCCAAATGTAAAGCAATAACCTGAAGTGCTTCTCATATCATCCATTGATCCTGCCCCAGTCACTATCAGAATACCCCTGTAACTTAAACTCCTGAACTCTACAAAACTTAATCCCATATGAAAGAGTACCTCTCAAGTACCTCAACACCCTCTTTGCAGCTACCATATGCAACTCACTTGCACAATTAAGAAATATAGATAAGACACTTATAGGAAACATGATGTCTGGCCTAGTTGCAGTGAGATACATAAGACAACCAATCAAACTTCTATAAACTCTCTCATCTACAGGTGCTGATCCATCCTCCTTTTGAAGCTTTTCCTTATGACCCATTGGAGTACTCACACTCTTGCACTCCTCCATGTTGAATCTCCTTCAAATACTTCTTTTGACAGATAAAAACTTCATTATGAGTTCGCCTAACTTCCATTCCTAGAAAATATGACATCTCACCAAGATCAGTCATTTCGAACATCTTCATCATCTCTTGCTTAAATGCAGTAATGAGCACTATTACTCCCTGTCACCAGCATATCATCCACATAAAGAGACACCACCACTAAGTCAGATACTAACTTCTTAACATATAGAGTGGATTCACTGAGGCTTTTCTTGAAACCTAGACCCAACAAGTGCTCATCCATCTTACTTACCATGCTCTAGGAGCTTGCCTCAAGCTATAAAGAGCCTTTCTCAACAAATAAACTTTCTCCTCCTGGCCTGGTGTGACAAAGCCTTCTGGCTGCTCAACATAAATCTTCTCCTGCAACCCTCCATTCAAAAATGCAGATTTCACATCTAACTGATATACCTTCCATCCTTGTTAAGCTGCCAAAGCAAGAATCATTCTAATTATATCAAGTCTTGCCACAGGAGCAAAGGTTTATGAGAAATCAACTCCCCAAATTTGTGCATATCCTTTCACCACCAACCTGGTCTTATGCTTATTCACTGAGCCATTAGGATTAAATTTGGTCTTGAAAACCCATTTTACTCCAATCACCTTCCTATCTTGAGGCCTCTCCACTAGCTCCCATGTCTGGTTCTTTTCTATCATAGCCAACTCTTCCTTCATTGCATTCATCCACCTCTGATCGCTTTTAACTTCCTCATAACCTGCAGGTTCCAAAACAGCCACACTACATCTTTGATATATATCAGTCAAAGATCTGGTACATCTAATTGGAACATCATCCACTAGTTCGTTAGGTTCCAAGGAGACCTCTTTGTGCTTGCCTTATGGCTCATTTGTCCAATCCCATTTCTCATCTTCCAGGAATTGAACATCCCTGTTAGTGATCACCTTTCCTGTTTGTGGTTGATAGATCTTGTAAGCTTTTGATACTAAACTGTAGACAACAAAGATCCCAGGTTCAGCTTTCTCTCCCAACTTGTCTCTCTTGACATGTGGAATATGAGAAAAACACAAACTGATAAACACCTTCAAATTTCTTAGAATTGGCTTGACATCAAACCAGGCTTCAAAGGGTGTCTTCATCTCCAATACCCTCGTAGGTAATCTATTCAATAGAAGAACTGCTGTGCTTGCTACTTCTGCCCAAAACTCTTTTGGTAGACTCTTCTCATAAAGCAAACACCTAGTCATCTCCATAATGGTTCTATTCTTCCTCTCACTAACTCCATTTTGTTGTGGAGGGTAAGGAGCAGTAAGCTGATGTTCAATTCCAGCCTCTTCACAGAAAGATTTAAACCTCTGTTAAGTGTATTCTGTTCCATTATCAGATCTAATGACCTGAATCTTGCAGCCACTTTGGTTCTCAACCCATTTCTTAAACTTCAGAAATACCTTAGCAACTTTTGACTTTTGCTTCATAAAGTAAATCCAACACATTCTAGTATAATCATCAATGAAAATAATGAAATACCTGTTGCCATTTAGTGAAGGAATCACTTGTGGACCACATAGATCTGTATGAATCAGCTGCAGCTTCTCTGTCGCTCTCCAAATGGATTTCTTGAAGGGAAGTCTTGTCTGCTTGCCTAGCAAACAAGCTTTGCACCTTGTGATCTGCTCCTCCAGGCTTGGTAACCTGGTTACCATTTCATTCCTCTACATGAACAGCACACCTTTATGATGAAAGTGCCCCAACCTCTTATGCCATAATTCTGAATCATTAGCCTGATACTTGAATGCCATCTGCTCCTTCTCAAGAGGATTCAAAGAAAAATTTTTCTGTTGCATTTTTATCTTGAACAACTCCTGACCATTGGAGTCAAAGATCAAACACTTCTCCTCTTCAAATATCACCTTAAATCCCTTTTCTATCAACTGCCCCACACTCAACAAATTTTGATCATTTTTAGGCATATACATCACATCAGAAATCAGCTTAGTTCCAGCACAACTCTCCATTACTATAGTCCCTTTACCTTTTACTTCTAAGTACTTCCCATTCCCAATCCTCACTCTTGACTTCAACGACTTGTCAAGGTTTATAAACAACATTTCATCACTTGTCATATGGTTTGTGCAACCACTATCAACAAGCCAACTGTCACATGGAGTACTAGAGGAGAAACAAGAGGCAACAAACAGTTGATCTACCTCTTGCTGAACTGCAGCATGTGCCTCACCCTGCTGCTGATCTCTCTTCTCTTTGCATAACTTCTTAATGTGTCCAAGCTTATGACACTTTTTGCACCTAACATCTGGCCTCTTCCAACACCTAAAGTGTGGATGATTCTTTTTTCCACAGTGCTGACATGAGGAATATCTTCCCCAATTGTTCTTGGAGTTGCTCGCACTATTCTCTCCTGCAGCAGTTTCTGAACCACTACTGCCATTTCCTTTCTTCCCTTTCCACTTCTTAACTTTTCCTCCTACATTCTGTTGTTCTTTGGCCAGCAAAGCTCCTTATGTACTTCCTCCTACCCTCATTAACCTCCTCTGCTCTTGTGCTTGCAAAGCACTTAGCAATTCTGCCAACTTGATCTAAGACAAATCCTTGGTATTCTCCAAAGAGACAATGGTTGCCTCAAACCTTTCGGGCAAGGAGACAATAATCTTCTGCACTAGCCTATTATCAGAGAGGTCAGTGCCTAGAACTCTTGCCTGATTTGCAATGCTTATCAACTTACCAGAATACTCCTTAATTGTCTCAGACTCCTTCATCTGCAGTCTCTCGAATTTTGTGATCAGATTTAGCCCCTTCATGCTTCTAATCCTCTCATCTCCTTGATACTCATTTTTGAGGAAGTCCCAGATAGCTTTGGCTGATTCATAAGCCATAATTCTGCTGAAAATGGCAGATGAGACAGCAGCATATAAACAAGACTTTGCCTTTGCTTTCCTTGTTGTCCTCTCCTTGTGAAACTTGATTTGATTGATGGTTGGATTATCAGGAAGGGGAGTAACTTCATAATCTTGTTCCATAGTTTCCCAAAAATCACAACCCTCTAGATAGGCTCGCATTCTCAATGTCCAGGCTTGATAATTTTCTCCATCAAATGCTGGTGGAGCCATTGCTGAAAAACCACTCAATCCTGCCTCCATCTTGCTTTTAACTTCTATGGATGCAGACACACCTCTCAATCAATCTCATAAGTCACTCATAGCCCCTTAAGATCAAGAAGGCTCTGATACCAGTGTTGTTTTCTTTTTTTTTTTTTTTGAAAAGAACAGAGAACACGTAGACAACAAAAAATAGAAAAAAAAGGAGTTTACAGCAGAAGTAAAGCATCGTGTTCAGAAAATTGAAAAAAATGTTCAAAATACATACTAGAACGTAACCACAAACCCACGTTGCCGACTAACGGCTTGCTTGATCCACAAAATCAGCAACAAATCAGAATATCTAAGATACGTGCAGCTAACTGCTCCTAGGAGATAAGATTGACTAACCAACTCCTAAAAAACAGGACACCAACAACTAAACAAAACAAAAAAGAGAAAAACAGCACGTGCAATCTTGATACATCAACAAACTTTCAATTGCATATATTGTACTGTCTTTGTTGAATAGAAAATGTTGTTTTCTTTGCGTGTCCTTCAAGCCAGCTCAGTGCAAGCAATTAAGACCACTAGAAATGACCTCTTGGTGAAATCACCTAGAAAAGATTCATGAAGCTCGAATTCAATGCAGTATCGGGTAGCACAAATTTTCACGCCGTACTAGGGAGAAAGAGCATTGCGAAGGACGGGACAACAGCAAGAATAGCAATTGGTTGCCAGAGAAGAGGTAGTATCCGTTGCTTACATCCAAGTTTGTAGCACGTTTTTCATTATTTTTCAGTTTTTTTGGTCTAAACCTATCTTGGGATTAGGTGGATCTAATAGTAAGACAAGAATATCAAACCACTAATGCTAATTGACCACGGCTCATGGTCGATCCTTGCTCCTAACAGAGTATGCAGGGAGAGGCCTTGAAAAGAAGTTTGCCCATCATATTTTTACCGAAGCATAGGATTAACCTGTCAACAAGTCATCAAAATCCATAGCATGCGTAGCCGTACTGTCCCTGATCATGTATTATTGCCTCAACATCGAATGCTCAAAGTTTGAAATGACAACGCAACCATGCGACTAGGAATGCGACGATGGGGCTTCTTACTTGATGTACCCCCATCAACCTATGTTACAGAGGTAGAAAGCATGAAGCTGTCGAACTTCCCTTCAACCGTTACGCTGAAAGCCAGTTCCTGTCCAACACTCGAGAATGTCAAGACACTAGGTATAACTATGACCTTGATCCCACTTGGAGTTTTAACGAAACAAGTTTTAACAATAGAGGTGTATGTCAGTTGAGTTCATTCGTCACCATTCTCGCCTGGATCCGGGCCTTAGGCCTTGCCCAGCCCAATCGCTAGTTGCAAAAAGAAAAGAAAAGAAAAGAAAAAAAACAAAAATAAAAATAAAAAATGAAAAAATATAATTAAAAATTATCAATATTAGTACCAGTCATGTCACATAGGACAATCGGCATTTACATTAACGATCTCCAGTCAAAATTAGGTGTATGGACTCAATCGATAAAATGTAAAGAGATTTTGAATTGAATTGATAAAAGTGCAATAAATTTAGAATTTTTTGGATAATTTTCTGGAATCATTGCGATAAAACCCCTTACTTTTGCATTTCTTCAGGTGCTTTGTGAAGTTGACCTTCCATTTCTTCGTGGATTGCATTGTCGTGCGCTTTGGATCTAGATTTCTAGGGTCTCCAAGAGCTTCATGGGTTGCATTGGCCGAAAGAATAGTTTAACCCTTTTAAACTTTTATTGGAAGGAAAATATAGTGCAATCTTGTTACATGTTTTAACTTACTAAAGTCTAAAATTGTTTTCTTCGAGTTCCAAGACAGATGGCACTTTGCCTTTCCTTATTAGAAACTCAATTTTAATTATCAAAATTGAGAAAATCCTTCCATTTAATATAATGGATTAGGTGACGATTCATCGATCACACCTTTATCTCCTTTTCCGCTGGATATTTCTCAATGAATATATCATACCCCAAATCCCATATGGATGAAGGAGTAATACGGCCAGTTTTTTTTTCAAAGAACACAACCTTAAATTATGCCCCAAATATCTAGCTCCCAATAATCCCCATGATAATACTCTTGCTCTATCAGTTGCTAACCAAGGAATTTGAAAAACATGATAAGAAGAAATGAATGAATTATCACGACCCAGTGAATAATACAATTTTTCTAAGCGAATCGAGCAATCACTATGCACATTTAAAACACAAATATAATTCACTTACATATTTCTAAAAATTTAAAAAACCTTCAAGACCAAAATGCAATATTTCTTACTCTCAAATAATACATTCAAAGCAGAAATATTTAAGATAGTAACATGCAAATATCATAATAACAGGCAAATACCAATGGTCTAGTTCATTGGTCAATCTCATAAAAATACACATAAATGGTTCATTTCATTGATCAGTCTCATAAAATCACACGTCAATGATCTATTTATTTGGGGGATAAGTACACTAATGGTGCCATAAGTTGTGTACAACACTCACTTTGGTGCCAAAAGTTTCCGTTGGATCACTTAAGTGCCAAAAAATTTGAAAAACGCTCACTTTGGTGCCAGCGCCGACGAAATTGGCCGGAAATCCGACGTGACCTTTTTTTTATTTATTAATTTTTGACGCCGATGTGGCTCGTCGAAGAGTTGAGTTAGCATCTAAACACCAAAACGACGCCGTTTGGCATCTTTCCCCCAACTTTGAAACCCTAATCCCCAAATTGAGAGAGAGGGAAGGCTCGTCTTTGTGTCTTCTTCTTCCTCGAAGACCCACACCAGCAATGGCACCGGCACGGCACTAGCAATAGCACCGGTAGCACACTAGCAACGACACCAGCAACGCACCAACAGCAGCAGCACACCAGCAGCTCCTTCGACCCATCTTCTTCCTCCTCCTCCTCCGCCCTCGCCTTCGATTTTTCTTGCAACAATTTCAGTCTCTCTTTGCTCACCTGGTCGAGCAACTACAATGGTGGCTAAGTGACGGTGGTCGAGCAGCGACAGTGGCCGAGCGGCGGAAACCCTAATTTTTCCCCATGTGAGCTAAATGGCGTCGTTTCCATGAAGCCATCCATGTAGGACGGCATAACGACGTCGTTTTCTTAAGGAGGATCGAAAATGATGTCATTTTAAAGGCCCATCGTTTTATTTTTATTTTTTTTAAAAAATCATTTTGGCCGAAATATTTCGTCGGTGGCACCAAAGTGAGCGTTTTTCCTCCGATTTGGCACTTAAGTGGTTTGACGGAAACTTTTGGCACCAAAGTGAGTGCCGTACACAACTTATGGCATAATTAGTGTACTTATCCCATTTATTTGGTTAATCTCACGTCACATATTAATGATCTATCGCATTGATTTATCTCATATAAAACCACATGTCGATGGTCCATCTATCAACCAATCTCTTGCTTAATATCAAACTATAGTCATGACACAATATCCAGTGACAATGCGACCAAAATTCCTCCCTTGGTTAGGTCTTCACTTATTATTAGCTCGTGGCTTGGCTTACAAAGAATATCTTAGACTAGTATGCATCTATCCACAAACCCCTTATTAGGCTCATAGAAATATTGAGCACCCAACCTCATCCACCAATACTAGAAATTTAATCTATAAATAATCTCGCATTCAAAATATATTTCACAAATCAATCACCAATAGCTTTCGCAATTCAACTCATTCGCCAGAACTACTTTTCATAAAACATTCTCAAATCATTTCAAGACTTGGTCTCATAAACCAGTTTATCGAATCAAATCAAATGCATGTCATACAACATTTCACAAATCGGTATATATTATATATATAATATTTCTCAAGTACGTTCATCAAATATAATATATATTTTCTCCAAACATCTCACACCATTTACAAATATCAAAACATAGTAAACGTTTGATCCAAATTTTATGCAACAAACTTGCTTATTCATAATTAATAAAATATCAAATCGTTATCATTTTGAAGACATGACTTTACAAATTTTTATAAGATATAGTATTACTCATCCAGGAAAGCCAAAAACCAATTTGCAATGGTTACTCAAGCCCATGCACTCAAATTTCTAACAAATAATAATAATAATAATAATAATAATAATAATAATAATAATAATAATAATAACAATAATAATAACAATAACAATAACAATAACAATAATAATAATAATAATAATAATAATAATAATAATAATAATAATAATAATAATAATAATAATAATAATAATAATAATAATAATAATAATATTAAAAAACCCAAGTAAAACAATATTTTAATAAATGACTTGACCACATTATGCCCATTCATTGATAAAATGATGCTTACGCACTAACGAAAAGCTTGACCATAGCGGAAACCTAATAATGTCCATTATGCGTAGCTTGCGTGCTAAATTTCTTTGCGCCATAACTTTCTCCACATAAGTCCGTTTCAAGCAAGTGTATAGTCATATAAAGCCCTATTGATATACTACAAGAACCGGAACTCAGGCACCCCAAAAATCTCACTAGAAACGGTTGAAATTCAGCTTAAATTGTAGTATTCAGAACTTGACTAGCATGCATGACGAAATTGAAAATTTCATATCGAATAAACTGTAGGCTCAAATTTAGATCTGTAAAATGCTATAGCTTGACAAGGTTCTGAACTATCATTTATATGTACATATACATACATACATACATATGTATATATGCCGTTCGAAAACTTCAAATCAAATGCAGCAAGTCAGAATTTACCTAAATTCAAATTCTAAGCCCTAATTTTGATGATTCCTTCGAATAGACGATTAAAGACTTTAGTCACATACTGGCATTGCAAAATGGTGTTGATTCAGCTTGACGAGTCATTCAAATCGTGAGTGTGCTGAAATTTTTCCCTTTTCCCTTTTTGCCTTTCTCTTCCACGGGCTCCCCCACTCTCCTTTTTATCTTTATTTTGTCCACCCCTCGTGTTGCAACATGAGTCATATAGAGAAAGAAAATGAAGATGGCTATGCTCGGCATTGGGTTGGACTAATTGGGCTGGGTTTGGCTTTTATAAGAGATATGAGTTGAGTTTTGGAGACCCATATGGTGGGTGGGGTTTATAAGCACATCGAGTGCACCAAAGTTCCTAATTTCGATGGAGGTCACTAGGGGTGTCAAGAACCGAACCGAACCGAAATACATGGTTTTTTTGGTTTGGTTCGGTTTTCGGTTTGGTTCTCATTAAAAACCAATATTTTTTTATTGGTTCAATTTTTATCGGTTAACCGAACCGAACCGAACTGAACCGCACAAATAGATAAAATCAAATCTTCGGTTTTATTCTGTCCCGAAGTCCTCTCCTCTCGTGTCTGTCTTGGTTGGCTTGGAGGTGCAACGGCGACGCAACGGGGATGGCGACTGCGACGGCGACCAATTGAGGGACAGAGCCTCTTTCTTCTACAAGTCTCTCCTCTGTCCCTCTTCCTTCTGCGACAGTGATGGTTACTGAGAAGAGCACTTGCAGTCGCTCCTTCCAGACCACCACCGGCTTCAAAGGACCCCATCGATAGTTTTCTTGAGGGACTGGGTTTTCGGAGGGCACCGATTAACAGGTAAAATCAACTCGAATTGTGTTGAGTTTTCAACTTTTTAGTGTTCCGCTTGCTATAATTTCTGATCGTGGACTCCGCCGAGGTGATTACAGTTCCTTGGTTTGGTGGCACGGTCTTCGCTTGGAACACAAGGGTTGTTTCTCGGATCTCCAGATAATAACAGAGAAGAGCTGTGATTTTGGAACTCGGACACAACTCGATCTGCTTCAAAGCCCACGAACTAGAGCACAATGTGCGAGAGAGATAGAGTAGCCCGTTCGTCCTCTCAAAGCCCCCCGATGGCCACGCCGCTGCCTGATTGCTATGTCCCCATGTAGCCCCAACCGCATCACCTCAACCCCTATCTGTCTCTCTGTATCAAGGGGCTTAAGCGACGACTCGCGAGCCCAGATCTGGGGCGTCGAACCCAGATCGAGGGGTGGGTAGCCTTCAGAGATGGTCGCCAGGGGGAAAGCGATCCCACCGTGACCGCGAAGCAGGGGAATAGGCATCATTGAGCACTGCTTAAGGAAGGACCGAAAAACCAAAAGCTAAAAATTAAAAACCAAAAAACTGAACCGAACCGAAATTCGGTTCGGTTTGGTTCAATTCGGTTCGGAAGATTAGACTAACGGTTCGGTTCGGTTCGGTTTTTCAAAAAAATCGAACCGAACCGAACCATTGACACCCCTAGAAGTCACACGTGAAACTTACACAATATTAAGGGCTCCTGAACTTGGTACATTCGAGATCATAGAAAATTCTAGTTTACTGCCATGTCCTCCACCCCCCTCCCAAAAAAAAAAAAAAAACCAACATAGTTGCATGCATGCCTTAATGTCACCGAGACATTAAGATCGTAGACACATTTCGTACCCTAGACAAACTAATTAAAGCCTGTAAACTTCAAACGATGGTCTTATGGAGCTCGTCCCTGGATTTGAGGGATGGCGGCAACACATCAAGCTTTTAAAGGCATACATACATACATACATACATATATATATATATATATATATATATATATATATATATATATCCCACTTTATGTTTCATCCGTTCTTGTTTACAAAAAAAAAAAAAAGCAACTCTTTTTAGTTGATAAGCAATGGGTTCAGTCAATTAATTGAGTTTGAGTAATGTGATTAGCATGGTTAACAACTATAGAATAGAATTGCAAAGCTAATTCATGGGATGAGTATGATGCATGGTTATCAATAATTATACGGTACAATTACTGCTGAATGATGGAGTGCAATTGATCAAGGAAGATTGGTTGATGAGAGTGACTTTAGCCATTGAACAACAACTACATGGCGTCTGTAAAGAAGACTTATCTATGGCTACATGGATTTGACATTGACAAGACTCATTGACACAGACTTATCTATGGCTACGTGAATATGACATTGACAAGACTCATTGACAGCACAGGCAAGGGATTAGCCATCTTAAAATTTGGCCGTTTTGGGACCAAGAGGAGAAAATGAGAGGAGAAATATCGATTAAAATGTAAGGGTGCCAAGCGATGGTTGATTAGCCTAACGGTCTAGGAAATGTAGATTCTCGGGAGAAGAATTGGAACCATACTTAAAATAATAGTTGCTAGTGAACGGTTGTATTAGTGGGTTATATAAATGAGGTATGCAATCATAGAAGGAGATCCCAAACACACAGTCTCATATACTTTTCTCAGTTTATTAATTGTCTTTTCATTTTTGATCATCGTCTCTAGTATTTTATTATTAATTTCACTGTTCATCTTCGTTATCATAAAACTCACTTTTATTAAAAAAATCAAAAATCAATCTCTGGTGAAAGATCGTCCACTGTTTGGGTAAAAAACCCCACTTTCGTGTAGTCTCTCTCATAATAATATTTAGGTACAAATTTTTTGTCTCTATCTGACTGTTTTGAGTCACTTGTGACCATCTACACGTCATTTTATTTGACAAAAGCAACCGCATGTATTAAGGATCTTTTGCGGCATATACTTAATCTATTAGAAACAAATATTTTGTGTTCATCTCATAAAAAGGAAACAGATATAACAGTTTCCAACCAGTGAGGTTCGCCTATTTTATATAGAAAAGCCACCAAATTCAAAGGCAAATTGATATTATTGGTGCTAGTAAGCGCCATAATTTTTCCAATGAATTACTTGAGTGCCATTACCTTTAAATCGATAATTTGAGTGCAATAACTTATGAAAAAATTCACCACAAGTGCATCACAAGTGCAAGCACTTGTGTTGAACCTTTTTCAAAAGTTATGATACCCATGTAATTGATTGAAAATTTATGATATTCAAGGAAACAAAACTCAAGTGATTGATTTAAAAATTATGACAATTAAGTGAGTACCATATGAAAGTTATTCTAATTGTAATGTCCTTATTATCATTTATTTAGAAAATTTTCAGACCTTAAATATATATCATATTGCTGGTAACTATACGATTGCAAATGTTTTTTCTTGAAGTCGTCTTTCTTTTTATATGGCAAATGAACTTTCTGGTGGCTTTAAAATCAGACTTTTTCGAGGACTCAAACCAACCTGTTATATCAAACTCGATGCTTTAATCACATAGAGCATACATCTCTGAAAATAATGTTACCTCAAACACGTCTCTCAAGCCGACTTTGAGAATATAGAGTGCATGACCTTGCTCCAATACCAATTATAGGATATTTAGATACATCATTTTAATGCTATTTGTAAGGTATGTGGAAGGGTTGCAGTGACAACACGAGAATTGTAATAAATAACTTAAGACACACTTGCTATACCAAACTGCGATATAAGTATAACATTAAAAAAATCATCTCACATAGCTATTACAATATATTTTTCATGCCACACTCAAAATATTCAAAGCAATACTTATGCATAGGCACGCTCTCAATTATTCTGTTTGTCTCTCACACTCAGAGGAGTAACCCTCTCTCTATGTCCACTTAGGCGCGTTGCCTCTCTCTTTGAAGCTCGCCTTTGCATCTGGTGATTTCCTCTATTATGAAGTTCTCACGGCTGGAGGCTTTCGTGAAGCTCATCCCTTTTGCTCTCAAGCTCTCTGGCAGCGTGTGGCTTTCCCTGAAACTCACCTTTGCCATGGTGGCTCGAGGCCCTCTCTGGCCTGAGGCTCTTTGGCCTGACTCTCTTGCTTTGTCAAATGCTTCAGCTATGATAGTTAACCAAAGATTCATAGTGAATCTCGATAGAAACTTTCTTGAAGCAACCTGATTTCGAATAAAATTTTCTGCAATCCATGCTTCCATTTGTTGAATTGCCTGCGGCTCTATTTGAATATTGATTGTTGGATGCGACCATATGGTAGTGGTCCATGGACAGAGCAGAAAAATATGTTCTACTGTTTCTGGTGTTCTATTAGGACAGAGAGTGCACACTGGTTCTAAGGTTATTTTTCGATGAAATAGATTGGCTTTAGTGGGTAAGGAATTGTGGCATAGTGTCCAAAGAAAGATTCTGATTTTAGGTGCTATCTTCAATTTCCAAAGTTGTTTCCACAGCACCTTTGGAGTTTGGTAAGAAGATGAAGCTTGCTATTGATTCTTGCTGATTGTTGTTTTCCTGAGTGCTTGATAACCACTTTTGACGTTATAGATGCCATGTGTGGTTTCTGTCCAAATCAATTTATCTGCTGCATGAGAGGGACTTACCAGGATGGTAAGGATCTCCTTGACAATATGGATGTCATAGAATCTGTGAAGTAGTGGAATATTCTAGGCATTACCTTGCATATCTAGGAGTTTAGCGACTTTTATAGGTTTATCGCGATTTGCCGAGCCACCCAATATCCCTTTG
This sequence comes from Eucalyptus victrix, assembly GCA_016097545.1. Taxonomy (NCBI): domain Eukaryota; kingdom Viridiplantae; phylum Streptophyta; class Magnoliopsida; order Myrtales; family Myrtaceae; genus Eucalyptus; species Eucalyptus victrix. The sequence continues at coordinate 34,921,300 of CM027844.1, forward strand.
GGCAACCAATGGTCTTCCCTAATTTTGATACTTTGCCCATCACCAACTGACCATTGAAGTCTTGGAAGAATTGAATCCCATCCTAATAACAGACCTTGCCAGCCCCAAGACGGTCTTGTTCCTTTATCGGCATGTAAAAAATCGCGAGAATGAAAATAAATACCTTTGAAAAGCTTGCTCCAGAGTGCTGTAGGGTGCTGAATTAGACATTAGGCTTGTTTTCCGAGCATGGCCTTGTTGAAATCCATGAGGTCTCGAAAGCCGAGACCTCCCTTAATCTTGTTCGTCTTAAGCTCTTCCCATCGTTTCCAGTGGATTCCAGACTTACTGGAATCATTCCGCCACCAAAATCGTGCAATCTTCTTTTTAATGGATATACAAATAGATATTGGAATTTTAAATATGGACATAGCGTACTGTGGGATAGCCTGAACAACGGACTTAATCAGGATTTCCATTTCACCCTTGGATATTAAGTTTTCTTTCCATCCTTCCAGTTTTGTGTTCACTCTCCCCATTATCCAAGCAAACATATCCTTCTTGGATCATCCCCAATCTAAGGGAATTCCCAAATATTTTCTAGTTCTGGCTAACACTCGGAGTCTCAATGCATTTGCCAAATTTTCCCGTAAGGCAAGAGGACAAGCCTTGGAGAAAAATATCCAAGATTTATTCTTATTGATAGATTGTCCGTAGCTAAACAATATTGATTCAATAAATTGGCAAGATCTAGGAAGAAAATGGCATCATCAGCGAAGAATAAATGAGATAGGATAGGACACCACCTGTTGATCTGGATGCCTTCGATGTTGCCCATGTCGATAGCTTGATGTATAAGGATAGATAAAACATTTGCCAGGAGGATAAATAAATATGGAGAAAGTGGGTCGCCCTGTTTAAGGCCTTGGGTCGGATGGAAGTAGGTTAGCTGCTCACCGTTAAATCTTACACTGAGAGAGACCATTGTTATACATTGCATCACTCACCTTACCCAAGTGGTATGAAATCCTAACTTCAGTAGATAATCTTCTAAAAAATCTCACTCCACCCGGTCATAAGCCTTTTGCATATCCATTTTCAGTAATGCTTGAAAAGTTTTCTTGCGTTTTCTAGTCCGCAGTTGATGTAGCACCTCCTGGACAATGAGAATGTTGTCTTGGATTTGATGACCGCTTACAAAGGCACTCTGTTCAATGAACCGTAGCCTATGTCCTGTGGTAGATTTGGAAAGTGCGGAATAACTTTATTTTCCGCTGCCAGCATTTGGATGCGCTTAAAGTTGTGGATACCGCCATAGCCAATGCTCGAACGGCTCTGTATTCCAATCGCAATCTAGCAGACAAAGGCCGTCAGCAACTCAACCCTGGCGAACTATGGAGACCTCCAAATCTAGGTGTCTTCAAGGTGAATATAGATGGGGCTTTTCAGTCACACAACAATCAAGGGACAATGGCCAGTATTTGCCATGATCAGAACGGGAAAATGATCGATGGCCTTATCAAGAGTTTTGTTGCATCTTCAACACTGCAGACGGAGTTCATGGCATTAATAATCACTCTATGCCATTTGCTGGAGATCGGTAGAGGCCATGATTAGCTGGTAATCAAATCAGATTGCTTGGTTTTGGTTGATTTAGTTCATGCTTCCGCCCTGACGTCGTGGAAGGTCTGAGCTATCTCTGAAGAAGCCAACCATCTCCTTCTCCGTTTCTCTCGCATTAGGGTTAGACACTGTAAACGTGAGGCAAATGTTGTAGCCGATTGGGCTGCGAAGGCCCATAGAAATGGTACCCTACCTGAAAATTAGGCCATTTTGCCTCCTTCCATTTTGCTAGACCTTCTTATTTCGGATGCTTTAGTAGCTGGCTGTACTTTTCCTTTATATTGAATGTATTTTCCTCTTATGACCAAAAAAAAAAAAAAATGTTCGCTCACCATTGCTTCTCTTGCATTTGATTATTTGAATGTGAAGGCCAAATTGGATTTCTCTTCTGCTGATTTTTGTTGTTTTCTTTTTCTGACCGATTGTCAGAGTTATTCAAGAAGCAATCCAAGTCCAATATGGACTTTGCAAGCTGGCGCCTACTTCTTGGGCGCTGATGGAGAGGTGTAGAGTCTCCAACAAAGAATCCCTGGAATCGAAGCTCCTACGATGATCCAACAAGACACAACATGCAGCAGGGAAGCCAATTTGTTTAGTCACGTTATTGGGACCCTGGCAATGAAAGCAATCGTTGTCTGTGGAAGGCTTTGGACCAAACAATGACCGCAACTGGCAACTGTACTACTCACTCCTTAAATAGTTGTCAATTTTTTACTGATGTATAGGGGGTGTGGAGTTGCGTCTCTGCATTAACTCCTTATCGTGTGCTTAGAAACAGTTGATGTTATCCTCAAAGTCGGTAGCGATTGTGGATATTGTAGAGCGACTGTCGAATTCAGGTACAAAGAAGGTTCCAGACTAGGTACATTGTCTAAAGTCGAATGGGCTAGAACCGGTTAGATCTCAGCTGAAACGACAGAAAATGCTAAGCAACTTATGACAATTGAAACGGTAATGACCATCATATGCGATGCCTTTTCACTATCTTGTGGAGAAATCTTATACGGTTAAAGATTAATCAGCAATCTCATTATGTACTTCGCATGCAAAAAGTCTAGTCCTAGAGAAATAGTGTGAGGACCGATTGCGGCATTGCTTGATGTCCTCATGGTCGTGGAAACTCCTTCAATCCCCGGTCAATTTAACCAATCAAGAAATCCGAGGAGATGCGGAAAAGGGAGACTGTGTAGTGTCTAAAGAAAAGAGTTATCAAGGGCCTGTATGATAACGTTTCTATTTCTCTCGATTTCTGTTATTTTGCTCTCGGAACAAAAAAAGAATAGAAATTTATTAGGTAACGCCAATTTATTTTTCTATTTTTTTTTTTGGTGACAAGAGGAACCAGTTTGTACCAAAGTGTGTCGTAAACCCCCTAGTGACGCTAGCAGGAAACCACCACCCCGACGTTACGCTTAAATCACCTAATGATCTGCCAGCCTCCCTGCAACTTGCGTTGCAGAGGCTTCGAACTCCCGACCTCCCGTTTGGAGGTCTGGAGCCTATCCAGCGAAGTCACCACGGTCGGTGGTTTTATTTTATTTTTTTTCTATTTTTCATAATAGAAAAGTGGTAGGGAATAGATTTGAAACAAAAACAAGGAAAAAAATAGCTTCTTATTCCCGGGAACAATTTCTAAAAATAAATCATTTTTTTCTTTTGTTTTTCTTTCTTGTTGTGGCCACTGCTAGCTGCCTACTAACCATCGGTCACCTCCGGCCGCCTGTGGCCACTATCGGTCAACCGTTGGCACTGGACCGCCGCCACCGCCTGATCGCCAGCGACCGTTGCTGGCGCCTCCTGACCATCGACGACCGTTGCCATCGCCCACAAGCGCATTGATTGACGATTGCCACCAACCATCGTTAGCCTGTTGCCGCACGACCACCAATCGCCGCCGTGTTGCCTCCTAACCGACTGGCGACGGTTGCCACCACCCATAGGGCACTAGTTGACGACCGCCACCGCCTGATCATCATTAGCCTACCGCTATTGCCATTGCCAATCGTTACCCATCGCCACACGATCGCTAGTGGCCGGTGGGCTATGGATGGCCATCTTTGCTACGGCGGTTGGCGGCGATGGTTGACGGTAGTACGGCAACGGGTGGCGGTTGGCAATCCGTGAGTAAGAAAAAGAAAAAGAAACAAATAAATACAAAAATTTATAAATTGTACCAAACGCATTTCTATTCTTTTTTTATTTCAAGAATATAAATTTTGTATAGTTACTAAACATCTTATTTTACTCAAAAATTGTTCCTTGGTAAAAATATAAGATAACTATTTCTGAAAAAACATAATTTCTCATAATAAAAACCTTGCCATATGTCCCCAAGTTATCATCTTACCACGCTGTCATCTCTGAAAATATGGCCCAGTCTCGGGTCCCACAACACTCCCTTGTACCAGTATAAAAAGGAAGCCATATCGACACGCAAGCACACATACACACAAGACATGGCACACACCAGCCAAAAGCAGAAAACAAGTTTGTTCATGGAGGATCCGAGAATTAGTCCGGTGAAGCCGAGATCGGGCCGTGAAATCGTCCTCTTCCCACTTCCCTTGCAAGGCCACATAACTCCGATGCTTCAGCTTGCAAACATCCTCTACTCTCGAGGCTTCTCCATCACCATAGTCCACACCCACTTCAACTCTCCTAAATCCTCCAACTACCCTCACTTCAACTTCCAACCGATCCCGGACGGCTTGCTAGAAGGCCAGGCCTCGACTGTGGACTTCATAGCTCTCGTGACGCTGATGAACGTTACTTGCGTGGGGCCATTCCGAGATTGCTTGTCTAAGCTGTTGTCTGATGCTTCGAAGGATCGGATTGCGTGCTGCTTTATAACAGATCCGGTGTGGCACTTCACTCAGGCGGTTGCCGACGAGCTTAACTTCCCAAGGATCGTGCTGCGGACCAGCAGCATCTCGTCTTTTCTCGCTTTTTGCGCATTGCCGCTCATGCGAGAGAAGGGTTACCTCCCGCTCCAAGGTAAGCTTCTCCCACATCTCCCCACATAAATCCCCAGAAAAATGAACTTAGTCCTCTTATTATGTGTACTAGATTTAACTGTCATTTGTGACTGAGTTTAAATGACTATATGGCAAATTGGAAGGCCATGGATTTATTATTCTTCTGCAGACTATAGAAATTTCAAACCAGAGCATGATTCTTTTTAATGTACGAGTGGTCTCTCAGATCATTCAGTTTGCAGAATATCCGCTGATTAATTCTTCAGTCATCATTATTTAAGTGTTTGAGCAAGCATAGGATGGTTACCTTCGCATGCACTTGAATGTCCAAGTAACAATTATTTCCCCTGTTGAAGAATGAAGAAAACACAAATCATTTGATTCATGAAGATTTGGATGGTCATTTTCCATGGGACCTAGTAGAAACATTATGAACATTGTCAAAAAAAAAAAAAAAAAACATTATGAACATTGTCCTGATGCTCCACTGCTTTAGGATCAACTTGAATTCGTGCAATCATTCTGTCCCCTCTGCTTTGTCGGATTTCGGTGCAAGCCCTTGTGTTGTCTGACTCATTTACGTACTGAAGCATCGCATCAAACCTGACATATCCACTGCTGATCAAGAAATCGTTGAACATGGCAGAACAATTTTCATACGCCCTTGTGCTCGAATTGGCTTTAGCACCTCGGTCTGTCGCCATTGGGCGTAGATATTTTATTAGATAACGGGAATCGCGAAGAGACGTTGATAAATTACAGTGTTATCGTATTGTTAAAATTCATTTCCCCGTTAATCAAGATCTTTGGTATTTGGGTGGAATCTGATACTTGTTTGATTGTCATCATAAACTATTATGGTCTTTCTTATTTATGTCGTTATCTGTGGCATTGCTGTTTGCAATTTTGTGAAGAAATAAGATGCTTTTCGGCTTGTGGGGCCTGTGGTCGTGGGAAACGGAGAGAGCCCCGTCCAAAATAATTTTTTAACCTAAACTTGGAATCAGCTTAACTGCTATTGTACATTTTTGGCGACATGGATTTGTTATTGATGTGGAAATGCCACGTCAAGTTGGGACTGAATCACGGGGTAAATTTGAGAATAAATTAAAAGTTGATGATTTTTTTTAGACACAACAAAATTAAGGAAAAATTTGAGATTAAACCTAAAGTTTGGGGTTTCTTTTTAAGAAAAAAAAAGAATTTGAAACAGATTTGTGATTGGATCTAAAGTTAGTAATTTTTTTTTACAAAAACAGGTTCCAGATAGAATTAAGATTGAACATAAAATTTGATTTTTAATTTTTTTTTTATAGAATTAGGCCCGTAGATCGGTAGCTTTTGTTTTATTGGAAGCAGACTAATGGACAGTTAAACAGCTCTGATGTGTACCCGAAGTTTCATCGTTTTCTGCATTTCATTCCACACAGACTCCCGGATAGAGGAAGCAGTGCCCGAACTTCCTCCGCTCAAAGTGAAAGACCTGCACGTCATCAACTCAAAAGACCCCGAGGATGTCCTCAGGCTCATCATCGCCATGGCCGAAACGATGCGGGCCTCTTCCGGCGTCATCTTCAACTCCTTCGAAGAGCTCGAACCAACCAAACTGGCCGAATGTGGCCGACGCTTCCCGGTCCCAATCTTCACGGTCGGCCCATTCCACAAGCAGTCCGTAGAGACATCAACCAGCTTGTTGCCTCAAGATAGGAGGTCTATTTCGTGGCTTGACAAGCAAGAAAAGCCCAAATCTGTCCTCTACGTGAGCTTCGGGAGCCTCTCTATAGTCAGCGAGGTCCAATTCCTGGAAATAGCCTCGGGGCTTGCGAACAGTGGCTGGCCCTTCCTTTGGGTGGTCCGGCCCGGGTCGGTCCGTGGCTCAGAATGGCTTGAGGCCCTGCCGAGTGGGTTCCTGGAGGGCTTGGATGGGAGGGGCCACATCGTGAAGTGGGCCCCGCAGCATGAGGTCCTGGCCCACCCCGCTGTTGGCGGATTCTGGACGCACAATGGGTGGAACTCGACCCTAGAGGCCATCTGCGAAGGCGTGCCGTTGATGTGCATGCCATTCTTCGGCGACCAGAGGGTGAACGCGAGGTATGTATGCAATGAGTGGAGAGTTGGGTTGCATCTGGAATACAAGGTGGAGAGGAAAGAGATTAAGGATTCGATCAAGAGATTGATGGTGAGCGATGAGGGAGACGAGATGAGGGAGAAGATGAAGTCTTTGAAGAGGGAGGCGGACGAGTGTCTCCAGGATGGTGGTTCTTCATACCGGTCCCTTCAGAAATTGACCGAGTACTTAGTCACATTCTAGGAAATTCCTAGATTCTCTATATCTATCTTTGAATAACGATCTTGATGAGATTTTCAAAATGTTGATTCATCACAGGGGCAATTGAACTTTAGTTGGTGAAGTTTTGATCATTGACTTCTTGATTGGACACTAAATGCACTGTTCTTGTCCCTTCGCTCCATTCTTGGATTTTTATTGACATGATCTTTAGTCCTTTAATAAAAATGTCTTCGGTAACATATTTTATTGCAATTAACTCATTGTGTTTGTTCACAAGATTGGACCGTCTTTGGTAAACCAAATGGCAAATTCCTCAGTACATGATCACCTCACCTAACTTTCATCACTGAGGGCCGCTCTCAAACACCAACATAGATCGTGTTTATCTTCCTTGTTCACGACCCTGTGAATAGAGGACATTAAAACCAGTGGATAGGAGAGAGTGAGAGACGCTCCCGATTAAGTCTAGTGCTAGAGAAATAGTGTTCGGATCAACAGGGATGTCGCCTGATGTCCTCGTGGTCATGGAAATTCCTTCCAAGGATCAAGAAAGCCGAAGAGATGCAATGAAGCGAGACTAGGAAGCGGAAGAAAAGAGTTACCAAATTATCATCTTGCCATGCTCTTATTTTTGAGAGAATGACAAGTCTCGTATCTTTCTTAACTTAATCATGTATCAATTAAGAAAAATGATTGTTTGATAATTTTTAATATACTGTAAAAATAACAATCTATTTTGAATTAAAAAAATCAAATCACAAATAATTATAAATTATTATAGGACCCATTTTTCAAAAGTTTGTGATTCATAATAGATTATTATTTTCACAATACCCCAAATAATTGATATGCTAGCAAAACCCATCAATTAAATAGTGACGACATAACTTTCTATATTTCCCCTTATGCCATTGTATAAAGAAAGTCATATCAACACACACACAAGACATACGACACCCCAGAAAAAAGCAGCAAACGAATTTGTCAATGGAGGATCTAGTGAAGCCGAAATCAAGCCACAAAATCATACTCTTCCACTTCCTTTGCAAGGCCACATAACTCCAATGCTTCAGCTTGCCAGCATCCTCCACTCTCAAGGCTTCTCCATCACCATATTCCACAGTCCACACCCACTTCAACCCTCCTAAATCCTCTGACCACCCTCACTTCACCTTCCTACCGATCTCGACTGGCTTGTTAGAGGGCCAGGCGTCAACCGTAAACTTAATAGCTCTCGATAAGCTGTTGAACTCACTTGCGTGGGACCATTCCGGGACTGCTTGGCTAGGTTGTTGTCCAAAGCCTCAAAGGATCGGATTTCATGTTGCTTGGTAACGGCATACAAAAGACAACAAAAAACTTTCAAATGAGAGAGATTTACCTTCTTTCCACTCTATTCTTCTTTTGGTAGCTTAAAATCAAGTGGAACTAAAGGTCTTCTATTAATCAGATATGCTATTATATCAATTACATCCACCTAAAATGTCTTGGGTAATCCTGCATACATTCTCATACTTCTTGCACGCTCATTCAGAGTTTTGTTTATCCTCTCAGCAACTCTGTTTTGTTGCGATCTGTTGGTACAATTCTTGTCATTCTGATTCATTATTCTACATAAAATTGCTTGAAAACCTTGCTATCATACTCGCCACCATTATTGAACCTTAAACATTTAATCTCTAAGCCAATCTCAATATTCGCCTCAGCTTTTCATCTCTTAAAAGTAGCAAACACGTCAAATTTATTTTTAAGAAAATAAACCCATACCTTTTGGTGGAGTCATTAAAAAAAGTGACATAATAGCGCAAAACTCTAAGGGAATGCACATGAGCTAGTTTCCACACATCAATATGCACCAACTCTAATTTTTCTTTCTTTGGTTCTTTCCTAATTTTTGAAAAATTGACACGTTTCTACTTGCTCATAACACAATCTTCATATAGACCAATATCTATGGACTTCAAATCAAGTAGTTTTCCCTTAGATGCTAACAACTTCATCCCATTTTTGCTCATGTGCCCAAGCCTATGGTGCCATAATTTGGAATTGGCTTTTGACTTAGCAACTGCTGCGATTTCTCTTTTGCTTTCAGTTATGTATAACATTCTTGACTTTATCCCATGTTACAACCAAACCACCTTTAACTATTTTCCAAAGTTATCCCCAAAAATAGTTTGTATCGTGTGCTATCTAATTGACTTATAGAGATCAAATTTCTCTTAAGTCCTAGAACATATCTAGCATCATGCAACTTCCATTAATATCCGTTAGTAGATTTTATGTAATCATCATCCCTTCCCATAATATCCAAAGGTTTATCATCAGCAAAATAAACCTTTCCAAACTTTCTAGCAACAAAATTGTGCATTAATTCTTTGCACGAAGTAGAATGAAATGACACACTTATGTCAAGAATTCAAGACTCAATTGGACTATCAATGCTCAAAATTAAGGCATCACTATTTTGTGTTTCTTCAAGAGTTGCGTTCACAGATTTCTCTTCATCTTGATTTCGATCTTGATGCTGAGTTTTCTTTTTGGGGGTTTTACAATCTCATTTTAGATGGTCCTTCTTTTTGCAATTCTAGCAAATAATTTCACCACATGGTCTCAATTTGCTTCTCCCTCTATACTTCAATTTACCACAGTAATAGTTTCGCTCTCATTGATTGCTTCTCCCTCCGCCTTTGGTATTTAAGGCAGCATCCAAAAATTCACAAGATTCTCTTTTGCGAATATCCTCTCTAATAAATCAAATCTCGGATTGCTTATAGCTTCGACATTTTCTTACCGGACAAACTGCTCATTGTAGTCACTATTGCACTCTAGCTTTCAGGTGGAGAAGATAATAAACTTAAAATTTTTACGTTGTCATTGAATTTGGTGTCTATTGAACTCAACAGATTCATGATCATGTTGAATTCATTAATGTGATTTGTCATGGAAGCACCTTCGTCCATCTTCATATTGAAAATATGATGCATCAAATGTACCTTGTTTGATGCAAAAGGCTTCTTGTACATGTTGGACAACACCGCCATCAAATCCACTATTGTCGTCTCATTGGCAATGTTGAAAGAAACATTCTGCATCAATATGAGAAGAATTAAACCCAAAGCTTGCTGATCTAACAATTCCCACTTTGCTTACTGCATAGAATCTAGCTTCTCTCCATAAAGAGGCTGATGCAAGTCCTTCTGATGCAGCATATCCTCAATATGCATCTTCCAGAAACCAAAATCCTTGCCATCAAATCGATCGATCTTCATCTTCCCTTTGTCTGTATTTGCTCCCACTATTTTGCCAAAACCATGCTCTTATACCAGTTAGGAACACGAATTTATGAAGAAAAAAAGAGAAGAAAAAAAATGAGAATTTTTATGTGGAAAACCCTTCCCAAAATCAGGAAGTATGGGGAAAACCTTTCTCAAAATCAGGAAGGAAAACCCACGATATTGCACTAGGCAATCTCTCCACTATCAGTATCAATGTTACAAGTCCTAGGGTTACAAACTTCACTGTCATAACTATAAAATATATTACCCCTATATAGCAGGAGTCTAGGGCGTACATAATTATGTGTATGCCATTGGCAATAGTAAAAGCCATATAGTATGTTTTAGCATGACAATATGGGCGATTTACTAGGAAGTGTCTGCCCCAACAAATTGTTTCTACACTTGAACATTAGTTTCCTTTATTAGGATCCACAACTCCATCAAGCTTTTATGTTTTAGGAACTAGATAGATGTATACTTCAAATAGCTTTAATGTGCCTTCAAGTTTTGCTGTTTTCAACATTTCATTCCTCGCAGATTCCCGGTTAGAGGAGGCAATGCCTGAACTTCCTCCGCTCAAAGTGAAAGACCTTTATGTCTTTATGTCTTCCTAAGTAGTATTGACATTGACACATGACACATAACATGATATGACATGACACGCTAACACGTCGTTTCTAAAAAAATAAAGAATTTCGATATATTGGGACACGTTGTATAATAAATATATATTTTTATATATACATAATAAATCATCAATTAATTTGATTCAAATTCATAATAAATAAATAATAAATAAAGCTTGGAATGAATTTACACTAAAAATATTAATTCATTATTTATTAATATCATTTATTGTTTCAATTTGATAAATTTAACTCCATTCTAATAATTCATAAAACTTGGAAAAAAAATAAGTAATTCATATTTTGAACTCACATGTCAGATGTGTTAAAAGAGAAAAGAAAAAAGAAACTTAGAGAGTGAATTGTGTATCACAAGAAGTGAGAGCTTGAAGAGAAGAGAAGATTATGTTTTTCTTCTTTCCTTATCTATCATTTTTTTAAAATTTTTTTCACATATATACATTTTGACCCATCATTTATTGAAAATTCTTAAAATTGACCTAGCGTGTTGGAATCACGTGTTAAAAACTCGCATGTCAAAATTTTGACTCAAATGTCAAAAAGTGTCGAGAAAGTTGAACAAGTGTTGGATTTTTCCGACACGTGTTGACCGAGTGTCAGATGATGTTTGAGGCTGTTGGAGAGTGTGAGACATGTGTTGGAGTATCGGACACGACACAAAGGCTCTCGGAGAGTATGGATGCTTTATGTCCTCATGCTTATCATTGCCATGGCCGAAACCATCCATGCCTCTTTCGGGATCATCTTCAACTCCTTCGAAGAGCTTGAACTGACTAAATTCGCCGAATGTGGCCCGCACTTCCCTGTCCCGATCTTCACGGTCGACCCATTCCACAAGCTCTTCGCAGCGTCATCAAGCAGCTTGTTGCCTCAAGATAGGAGCTGCATTTCGTGGCTTGATAAGCAAGAAAAGTCCAAATTGGTCCTCTACATGAGCTTCAGGAGCCTCTCAATAGTCAGCGAGGCCCAATTCCTGGAAATAGCCTGGGGACTAGCGAACAGCGGCCAGCCCTTCCTTTGGGTGGTGCCGCCTGGGTCGATTTGCAGGTTGGAATGGCTCGAGGCCCTACCCGGCGGGTTCCTAGATGGCCTGGACGGGAGGGGCCACATTGTGAAGTGGGCCCCGCAGCATGAGGTCCTAGTCCACCCTCCAGTTGGCGGTATCTGGACGCACACCAAGTGGAACTCGACACTGGAGGTTGTTTGCAAGGGCGTGCCGATGATGTGCATGCTGTTCTTTGGGTACCAGAGGGTGAACTCGAGGTACATAAGCAACGAGTGGAGAGTCGGGTTGCATTTGGAATACAAGGTGGAGAGGAGAGAGATTGAGGATGCGATTAGGAGATTAATGGTGAGCGATGATGGAGAGGAGATGAGGGAGAAAATGAAGGCTTTTGAAGAGGAAGGCGGACGAGTGTCTCCAAGATGGTGGTTCTTCATACCGGTCTCTTCAGAAATTGACTGAGTACTTAGTCTCATTTTAGGACATTTTTAGCTTTTTTATTGCTATCCTTGAATAACGATCTTGATGGGATTTTCGAAATGTTGATTCATCATAGGGGACAATTGAACTACAGTCGGTAAAGACTTGATCAATGACTTATTGATTGGATACTAAATGCACTATTCTTGTCCCTTCACTCCATTCATGTATTTTATTGACATGATCCTAATCCTTTTATAAAGACGTGTGTCGGTTGACATTTTTTGTTGCAATTAACTCATTGTGTTTATTCACAAGATTGGATAGTATTAGGTATACCAAGTTCCTTCGTACATGATGAGGACCTTGTGTATGAAGTACGGCAAAACCAGAGGACAGGAGAGTGTGAGATAGATTCCGGATCAAGTCTAGGGCTAGAGAAATAGTACTTGGGCCGACGGACAACGGGGATGTTGCTTGAGTCCTCTTGGTCGTGGAAATTCCTTTCGACCACTGTCTGTGTAAACCGATCAAGAAAGCCGAAGCGATGTGATGAAGCAAGAGTGTTTATAGAAGAGAGTTACTAAGTTATCATCTTGCCACACTTTCACTGAGAGAATGACTGATCTCGTCTGTCTTAACTTAATCATGCATCAATTAAATAGTCACAACATAGCTTTTTATGTTTCCCCTAATGCCATTGTAGAAAGAAAGTCATATGAACAGCCACACACAAGGCACACCATACACCAGGAAAAAGCGGGAAACAACTATGTTCATGGAGGATCAGAGAATTAGTCCGGTGAAGTCGAGATCAGGCCACAAAATCTTACTCTTCCCAGTTCCCTAGCAAGGACACATAACTCCAATGCTTCAGCTTGCCAACTTCCTCTTCTCTCAAGGCCTCTCCATCATCATAGTCCACACCGACTTCAACTCTCCTACATCCTCCGACTACTCTCAGTTTGCCTTCCAACCGATCCCGGACGGTTTGCTAGAGGGCCAGGCCTCGACCCTAGACTTAATTGCTCTAAGAATGCTGATGAATGTTACTTGCGCAGGGCCGTTCCAAGACTGGTAGGCCAAACTGTTGTTCGATGCTTCGAATGATTGGACTCCGTGCTGCTTGATAACTGATGCGCAGTGGCACTTCACTCAGGCGGTTGCCGACGAACTTAACGTCCCAAGCATGGTGCTGTGAACTAGCAGCATGTCATCTTTGCTTGCTTTCTGTGCATTGCCGCTCATGCGAGCGAAGGGTTACCTCCTGCTCCAAGGTAAGCGTTTTGTTGGTATTTGCGGAAGCTAGGTGTTAGATGTGTTTATGCACAAGTGAGTGTTTGTGTGTGTGAAATATGGCAAGGGATCCACAAAGGAACAAAGACCAAGAGACCAGGGAATAATGTTGAGGGAGTAATGTTTACAAGGCTAGGTTATGGGAGTAGAAAGGGATAGTTCATGGAAAGTGATTTACCAGGTTTGAGGCGTGAGAAGAGGTTTTTGAACTTGGTTTGTTCAATTTTAGAGACTCCGCGGAAGCATGATTTTGGTATATAGTTTTTAATTTAATGCGCAAGTGTGTGTTGGACACGTTTGGTAAAGGATTGACAAGCGGACAAGGGGATATAGGCAATGGAAGATAGTTTCATTAATTTACGGAAGGACTAGTAAGGTAGTTGAAGTAATGGTGGAAGAGTACAAGAGATGGAGGCTATATGAGCTCTACTCCTCGCGCCAACTTACACGAGCGACTCATTGCCATTAATATGCAAGTTGCACCGACTAAGTCACGGCCGGAGATTTTTCTGTATCCCTTAGCCTCAGCTAGCTCTACCATAGAGCTTCGTGAGCCGACTTTCAAGGCAATGTCTCTGTTATTTGCAGGGATGGTTTTGTGGACTTTCCTACGCAAGTCTAGTGGATTCCAGACATGTCTTTAGCCGGCTTGCTTGCTTTCATTCGGCTTGACGAAAAAAATATGTTTTTAAATTTTGTTGAAAATGGATAACCGATTCCCCGTATTCTTCCACATTTCCCCAACACAGACCCCTAGATATATGAACTCAGCTCTCTTAGGACACGTACCGTAATTTACTATGTGTCTCGTGTTAAATCACCATGTAGCAAATTGGAAGATTTGTCTGCAGATAATGCAATTTCATGTGAGGATGGTTATCTTCACTTAACTTGAATGTCCTAGGAATAACTATCTTCCTGTTGAAGAAAATAAAAATATAAATTATTACTATCATCATCTTTTTGGTAGAAGCAAAGACCTAGACGCCAAGGATCGGACTGATCTTTGTAGCACGTCATGTGCCCACTGGTTTACCGAAAGTTAAGTAAACCAACTATTGGTCAGGAGAGAGCCCGTGAGACTAAATTGATGCCTTCTTTATGCAAAATTTGCTAACCAATCGGTGACATTCATTTTTTTTATCAAACCTCGCACTTGAGTGCCTTGACTCCTTTAAAAAAGTTTAATTGAATATCATAACTTTCAATTAATCACTTGAATACTATAACTTTTTAAAATGTTTGTCAAAGGTGCCGTGCCATATTAGATTTCCGACAGTGAAATCTACATTTTTTAAAAAGCTATGGTATTCAAGTGATCGAAAAAAAAGTTATAACACTAAAATGATTTTTTTTTGGAAGTCATAGCACACAAGTGATAAAAAAAAATTATAGCACTCAAGTGAGCAACGTACAAAAATCATGATATGTGATATCTTTTTTGTAGTTGTCAAATATCTAATCACCCTAGATATTTCTATTGCTAATCAAAAAATGGTTAAACATGGATAAAACAATTTTCATAAACCTTTGGATGTGCATTTGTCCCCATCCAATCTAGAAACTAGACCAGATTAAATTGAACTGGTTGGTTTTAGGTAGTTCTTGGAAGGACCGGTCTAGTTTCTTGGTTTTGAAAATTTGAAAGCAAGAATAATGGTCTAGTTCCTAGTTTCACATAAGGAACTAGATTGACTGAACTGCTCAAATCCCATGGATCTACTAACCAAGATTCCTTAATTTTTATTTATTTTTTATTCTAAGCTAACCCTAGGTAGTAATTTTTTTTTCTTTTAATGGTGGGATACTCCCACTTGTAAGAAATAGAAGAAAAGAAGAAGAAGAAGAAAAAGAAGAAGAATAAATCACCGATTTCAAAACTAACCTTAGAACCGGATTGGACCAAATGGGCCAATTTCTAATTGCACAAACTAGTAATGACCTTACCTGGTCCAATTCTAAGTCCAAGGTGGAATCGGTCTCCCCCACATGCACCCTTATGCTCAAATTGGCTTCATTGTATTGTTTTATTTCTATGCAAATTAATGATGCACTTGTTTCACAAAAAATCAATACTTTGAAAAAAAAAATTAAAAATGTTTGTATCATTTTAAAAAAATGAATGAATGAAAAATATTTTAATTGTCCATGAAATTATTTAGATGTAAATTTTGTTAATAATGAAAATAACATTTGATGATTAACTATTTTTGTAAAAATATTTTTAAAATTATTCATTTTTTGGGAAATAGACGATCCCTTGCATTTCCAGGTGGGACGTGATATATGAGTCGCTTGGAATATATGATCCTTGAGTTGCCCTAAAAGTCTGCACACCTCATTTTGATAGTGGGTCCAACCAATCCAACCATAAGTTATTATATAAAATATTTAATTGACAATATTGGTCCCATACGGCATCCCGCTCAAGCATCTTGTCATTATCTTGGCATTACTGTTTGCCATTATTAACAAACAAGATGCTTTTGGGCTTGTGGACATTTGTGGCCGTGGGAGTCCGAGAGTGCCGTGTCAACACGATATTTTCACAGGAGAATGACACAAATAATTTTTAGATTTTAACTTATGTGTAATATAATTCATAAATTTTTAATTTATTTAATATGATCTTTGAATTTGTGGTACATTTTCAAATCAGTCTTCAATTTATATAAAAATGTTCTATACTATATTTGAATTTAAATTAATGAAAAGATAATATTTAATATTTTCATATAATTTAAGAACTAGTTTGAATTTATTAAAAGTTCAAAGATTACATGAAATAAATTAAAAATTTAGGGACAACAACGCACGTTAGACCAAAATTCATAGATTATATTGAAACAATTAAAAATTTAGGAACCATTTTATATATTGAGTTAAAGTTCATAGATCATTTGTGTTATTAGCATTTTTTTTTTTCAGTTAACCTGAATCTAGATCACCTTAATTCATATGTGTTAAAAACTGTAGAGAAATAGTTTGGCGAGTCACCGGACAAAGCTTAATCGTTTTCTGCATTTCATTCCTCACAGATTCCCGCTTAGAAGAAGCAGTGCCCGAACTTCCTCCGCTCAAAGTGAAAAGGCATTCACGTCATCAACACAAAAGACCCTGAGGCCGACCTTAGGCTCATCATCACCATGGCTGAAACCATCCAGGCCTCTTCAGGCCTCATCCTCGACTCCTTTGAAGAGCTTGAACTGACCAAACTGGCCGAATGTCGCCGATGCTTCACCATCCCTGTCTTCACGGTTGGCCCATTCCACAATCACTCCGTAGCATCGTGAAGCAGCTTGTTGCCTCAAGATAGGAGCTCCATTTCGTGGCTTGACAACCAAAACAAGCTTAATTCGGTCCTCTACGTGAGCTTCGGGCACCTCTCAAGAATTGGCGAGGTCCAATTCCTGGAAATACCCCGGCAGCTCGCGAACGGAGGACATCGCTTCCTTTGGGTGGTCCGGCTTGGATCAGTCCGGGTGTTGGAATGGCTCGAGGCCTTGCTGAGCCGAATCCTAGATAGCCTGGACAGAAGGGACTACATTGCGAGGTGAGCCCCGCCGCTCGGGGTCCTGGCCCACCCCGCAGTTGGCAAGTTTGGGTGCACATCGGGTGGGACTTGACGCCAGAGACTGTCCACGAGACCGTGCCAATGATGGGCATGCCCTTCTTCGGTGGCCATAGGGTGAACGGGTTGCATTTGGAACCCAAAGTGGAGAGGAGAGGGATTGAGGATGCGATTAGGAGATTCGGGGGAGAGGAGATGAGAGCGAAATTGAAGGCTTGGAAGAGGATAGCGGACGAGTGCCTCCCGGACGCTGGTTCTTCATTTCGGTCTCTTCAGGAATTGACTGAGTACTTGGTTTAATTCTAGGAAACTTTTAGCTTCTCCACTGAAATGACAATCTTGATGGGATTTGCGACAGGGGGCAATTGAAATACAGTTGGCGGAGTATTGACTTGTTGATTGGAAACTATATCGGACCACTCTTGTCACTCCACTTCATTGGGGGATTTTAATTGAAAGGATCATAGTCCTTTAATCTGCTGTCTAGTGGAAACATATTTTGTTGCAATTTGACTCACTGCGTTTGTTCATAAAAATGAATGGTCTTAGGAAAATCAAATTCGTTCGCGCATGATCGCTTTAATCATGGAGTTTAAATTCCATTTTTTTTTTCTATTTAGGCTTACTTCTATAAAAAGTGTTGTCCAAGCAATACATTAACCTATAAGTCTAAATTGTAACATTTGTGCTCATCACTCCCGATGCGTCCCATACAACATAAATGATAATATGACCTATATGAATTCGAGAGTCATGTGTATAATATATTGTTCCGCTACATTGCCATGCATTTGAACATTCATGCAATTTAACATATTTCACTAATATTTGAAATATTGCGTGTACCTTATACATATCTTTCCATATAATTCTAGGGCTTAATGACTGCCATTTCTTGCCTATTGTATTCCAGTAAAATATAGAATTCATTCTTTTGCATATGACTTATGAAAACAAATACAATGAAGAGACTATATTCAAAATGATTGACCGCGGTAAAAATATATGAGCATCAAGTAGGAATAAAATCATCAATGATTTTCCGATAGGGGGAAAGAGAAAGCAGCTTATTTTAAAAATCACAGTGGAAGACCTTGAAAAGTTACAATGGTGTGGCCGTAATGCCTAGGAAAGTGTCTTTCCCTTGTAATTAAATGAAACACAAGATTGTCTCTATTAATGTTCCGTCTATTTACGATGTATTGACAAAATAATTTATGGTTTTTTTAATGTAAATTTGTATTTAACTTTGAATCTTATTGCTAAATATATTAACGATTATGAGATTGAGACATTAAAAGAAACACCGATGCGTATGTCACTTGAACTTTTGGAATTCGAAGAATCCTCCACTTCAATTACAGAAGAAATTTTGACCCCAAAAATAATAATACTAATAACAACAGAAGAAATCACAAGACAACGTTGGACTTCAGCCGCTCGGCTTCATTGACCATATATCCTCAATCAAGCGGTCCAGATTATCCCACGAGGACCCACCTTCGCTCGCTGCGTCCCTCGCCCTCCTCGCCAACTCGCCGGCCGCCGCCGCGAATTCCTCCTTCCTCTCCCCCATCACCTCGTTCACCATCCTCTCCACCACCTCCCTGTCGCACACGTCCTTCATTTCGAGCCCCACCTTCCACGCGTGGCTCACCAGCCGGCTGTTCACCTGCTGGTCCGCGAAGAACGGCCAACACACCATCGGCTTCCCGGCTACCACGCTCTCCAGCGTGGAGTTCCACCCGCTGTGCGTCAGGAACGCTGCGATGGCGCCGTGGTGCAGGACCTCCTCCTGTGGGGCCCAGCCCACGATGCACCCCCTCTCCGCCGCCGCCTCCCTCAGCTCCTCTGGGACGGCGCCGCTGCTGCCTTCGGCGAGGGAGTCCGGCCGCACGACCCACAGGAAGCGCCTCCCGCTGTTCACGAGGCCGTACCAGAACTCCGTGAAGTCGTGTCTGTTGAGAGTCGTGATGCTCCCGAAGCCCACGTAGATGACCGACTTCGGTGGTTGCTTGTCGAGCCAAGCGATACAACTACGGTCGACTTTCCAGAGACTGTTGCTTGCCGACGATGGTGACGGCGACGACGGCGACGACGATGAGAGTCTGGATTTCAGGTGCGAGTGGAGAGGGCCGATTGTGTAGAGGTTCGGGAATTGGGTTCGAATCTGGGAAATGGCGGGGGCCTCCAGTTGGTCGAAGCTGTTGAGGATGAGGGCTCGGGCTCCGGTGGTCTGGAGGGTCTGAGTCGTCACGTACTGGAGGAGCTGGTCGGAGAGGTCAGCGACTCGGCAGAAACTCGGCAGGTCTCGGCACCGGAGGATGTCCTCCATGCCCGGCACGCTCGTCACGTCACGGTCCATGTCTTCGTCTCCTACAAAATAATAGAAGTCCAATTGCTTGATGAAATTCTTCAATGAGTTTCACTCCAACTTCTTATTT
The DNA here is from genome assembly GCA_016097545.1 of Eucalyptus victrix. Classification (NCBI taxonomy): domain Eukaryota; kingdom Viridiplantae; phylum Streptophyta; class Magnoliopsida; order Myrtales; family Myrtaceae; genus Eucalyptus; species Eucalyptus victrix. Next base: position 34,940,826 of record CM027844.1, read on the forward strand.
ATTTTGTACCCTTTGAACACCATACCCTAATCTCGACCAAAAAAATAAAATAACTTACTGTTTGGTCAAGCTTTTCTCAAAATTGAACATAATCAAGAGGTTCGGGGAATACTGAAGTGGGAACATTACCTTTGATGGGAAGGTCGCCACTCTCAATCATGCGCGGAATACAGAAACAAGCCCAGAAGGAACTTGCGCTTATCGTCCGGAACGCGATGACTGGAACTCCAACATCTCCAGCGAAATCAATGGTGAAGGTCAGGATTCCGTCAGCAATGATACAGGTCACGGGCCGATCTGGAGCTGACACCAACTCTTCGAACAGCTGCTTGGTTATGCTCTTGACGTAATTGAATGTGGTCATGAAGCGGTCTGGGGGCCTTAGATGGTCTATCGGGAAGCCATCCGATATGATCTTGAATCGGAAGTCCGGGAAGGCAGCAAAATGGGCTTGGATGTGGGCATGCCGGAGGAGGCGATGGTGGATGTGTTCGGAGTTGATGAAGGTGATGTGGAGGCCGGAGATGGCGAGAAGCTCAGCGAGCTTGAGCATGGAGTTCACATGACCTTGAGCAGCTAAAGGAAAGATGATGACATGAGGAGGAGGAACAGGCGGTGGTGTTGGAGAAATCTTTCCAGAATATTTTGAAGCTGACAAAACGTTTCTATCAGTCTAGTCTGGATATCTGCAGATCGTCTAGTTTAAAGTCTGAAGACTTTTTGATCATCAGACTCAAGATTCAAGACTCAAGACTCAAGACTCAAGACTATTCTCATTGACGGTCTTTTCTAATCCGTGACGAAGGAAATCAGAGCGAAGTATATGGTTGAGGATTTAATCCTATCCTCTGGAGAAGATCTTTTTGGCTGGATAAATATAACGGATTCTTTTGTTCCTATCAAGATCAATTGAAGATCCGATGGTCGACGAAGTATTCTTGGAATGTTCTATTCTTGGAAACCAAGATCCTGATTGTATGGGCGAACAGGATTGATGGGCTATCGTCAGGTTCCTTTAATAGCTCGAATGATCTTCTTGATTGATTCCGTCCAACGGGTAGATTGGAGGAATTCCTTTGGAAAGTGCCAACGGTATAATGGCATAAAGGAGTATAAAAAGGAAGACGTTGTAGTTGTGAAAGAGATGTGATCGATAGAGAAATTCCAGAGTCTGAAGCATCTTGATTATTAGTCGATTCATTCTGAGCGAAATTGTATACACAGAGAGTGTTCATACTTGGTGATACCTTGAGTGAGTGTGGTAGATCATCTACACCTAGAAATCAAGGAAGATCAACACTGTAACATCTCTTTGTTCATAGTGGAATCCAGCCAATTGGCTGTCAGTGCAGAAGAGTGGACGTAGGCTTGAATCAAGCCGAACCACTATAATCCGCGTGTCCAATTCTCTCTTTCCTTTACTTAGTCTTACGTTGATTATTACGAATTCTTCAACTGTCTAAGTATTGCGCAATTATAAAGAAATTATCAAGAAAAATCTTTTATATACCTATTCACCCCCTCTAGGTACTCGTACTAGCTATATCAATTTGTATCAGAGCTCGTGTTCTTACTTTATTTGAAGTGTTTTACTTTAGAGTAAAAGATTTATGGCTAGTATGCTAGCACCAGGGCTGGTGGAAGGGCAAAGCAATACCAGACCACCCTACTTTGATGGAAATGATTACAACATCTGGAAGAACAAGATGAAAGCTTTCCTACGATCAAAGGATCCTCTGGAATGGGACGTTGTGGAAAGAGGAATCACTCCTACTGCTGCATCAGTCTATGAAAGAGGGAAAGAAATTGTTGATACCAGCGGAATGACTCAGGAAGAGATAAACAAGAGACAAGCACTCGATGCAAAAGCAATTTACTCTTTATATTGTGCCTTGTCTCCAACTGAATATAACAGAATATCTTCTTGTGTTACAGCAAAAGAAGTATGGGACAGATTACATATCACCTATGAAGGAACAGATCGAGTGAAGGAGACCAGAATCAACATTCTCCTCGGTCAATATGAAGCCTTCAAAATGAAACCAGGAGAATCTATAAGCGACATGTTTAGTCGTTTTACGAGATATTGTCAATGGTCTTGAGAACCAAGGACAAAAAATTTCTGATCCCATGAAGGTGAACAAGCTACTGCGTGGACTCTCCAAGGATTGGAATCATATAAAGACTTCAATAAGAAAGACACAAAGAATTATGCCTCTATCGTCGACGAGCTGATTGGAACTCTTCGGTCTTATGAAGTGGAACGAATTAATGAGGACGAAGATCCAAGAGGTAAGAAATCCATTGCATTAAAATCAAATGATGATTCTGATGATACAGATTCAGGAGATGATATGGACGACGAGGAGCTTGCTCTCATGATAAGAAGATTCAGAAAACTGAATAGAAAAGGAAGAAGGTTCAACTTAAAGAAACAAAGTTTCCAGAGACAGCAGACCAAGTCTGTTGATGATGAGGAACCAAACAAAGATGTAGTCTGCTTCGAGTGTAAGAAAAAGGGACACATCAGACCCAATTGTCCTCTTCTGAAGAAGAAAAGAGGAAAAGCTGAGAAGTCTCGAAAAGCTCTCAAAGCCGAAACCTGGAGTGATACAGAATGTGAAAAAAGTGATAATGAATATGCCAACATATGTCTGATGGCACATTCGGACTCGGACTTCAGTCGGATCAGACTCAGACAGTGAATTTGAGGTAAGTGATTTTAAAATTCTTGTCAAAGTTTCTAAATACATTGATGAACTGTGTTTTAGTCTTAAGACTTCTCTCAAAAGGATTTTCGAACTTAAAAAGGAAAACTCAGCCCTAAAACAAAAGGAAACCATTTTAGAGGAAAGAGTTAAAAGTTTAGACTTGAATGTTTCTACTCTTAAAGAAAAAGAAGATGATCTTTTGAAAGAAAATGTTTTCTTAAAAACGGACTTATCAAATATTTCAAAGAAATTTTCGATAGGATCCGAAAAGCTTGAAAAAGTTCTTTCGGTTTAAAGACCTTACTTCAATAAGTCTGGTCTAGGCATGACAGCGAAACAATTCCCTTGATTGATTTTCCTAAAGTAAAAGAAAGAATTAAGAAAAGACCGTCGAGAGAGGCTTACAAAAATCATTTCAAGAAAGTTTTTGTAAAGTCGTAGGACAAAATGCTCTAAGGTGTTCAAAATGTAACAAAGTAAGGATCACTTTGAAAAAGAGTGTCCTATGGTGTGGAAGCCTGTTAAGAAAGTGTGGCCAAATAATGTTTATCCTACTAACACCAAAGGACCCAAGAAAATTTGGGTACCAAAGAAAGCTTGAGACTCTCTTTTAAATGCAGGTATCCGTCAAGAAAAGGGTAAAGTGGTATCTTGACAGTGGATGTTCAAGACACATGACAGGAGACTCAAAGTGCTTCATAAAGCTTGTTCAAGTAAACGGTGGAAATGTTTCATTTGGAGGAAACGGCAAAAGAAGCATTGTGGGATTTGGAACTGTGAAAATTGGAAATCTCACAATAAGCAATGTTTCTCTAGTAGAAGGACTCAACTATAACCTTTTCAGCATTAGTCAATTGTGTGATACCGATTTCAAGATTTCCTTTCAAGAAGGAATATGTTCTGGAATCAGTAAAGACTTTACTCAGTCTTTCATGAGTCGAAGACATGGAAATATATACCTTTTAGACGTGAAACCGAATGAATCACAATGCCTAATATCAATTCAAGATGAAGCAAGCTTATGGCATAGAAAGCTTGGTCATGTCAATATGAAGCAATTAGCCAAAATCTCATCAAAGCAGCTTGTTCGAGGTCTACCCAAATCACCATTTCAAAAGACCGATCCATGCACACCATGTATTCTGGGAAAGCAGGTAAGAAATTCTTTTAAGCCAATAAATCATGTCTCTACTAATCATGTATTACAGTTGCTGCATTTGGATCTCTTCGGACCAATCGAGAACCCAGTATTGGAGGTAAGAAATATTGCCTAGTAATTGTGGATGATTACTCCCGCTTTACTTGGGTATATTTCCTTGCAAGTAAGTCGAAACCTTTTCGTATTTTGAAAAATTTGCTAAAAAGATTCAAAATGAAAAAGGATGTGTTATCTCAAGTATAAGAACAGATCATGGAGGTGAATTTGAAAATCAAGATTTCACAAAATTGTGTGATGAATCTCGATTAAAGCATGTGTTCTCCTCTCCATACACTCCTCAGCAAAATGGAGTTGTGGAAAGAAAGAATAGATCTCTTCAAGAAATGGCTAGAACTCTTTTAATTGAAAGTAAAATTTCTTCACGATTTTTGAAGTTGTTTCAACAGCGTGCTATATCATCAATAGAGTCTTCCTAAGACCTATTCTGGAGAAAACTCCTTATGAATTATTCAAAGGTAAGAAGCCCATTGTTTCATACTTTCATGTGTTCGGTTGCAAATGCTTTATATTGAAAAATGCAAAAGATCGAGTTGGTAAGTTTGAAGAAAGATCAGATGAAGGCATCTTCCTTGGATATTCTACATCAAGCAAAGCCTACAGAGTCTACAACAAGAAGAGCCAGTCGGTGGAGGAGTCAATGAATGTCAAATTTCAAGACTCTACGCAAGATGAATCTAGTCAGACTCAGTATGAAGAGTCTGAATCTGCTCCAGACTTTCCAAAGCTGACAACTCAAGAAATGTCTCAGACTCTGGAAGACCAGCATCAAGATGTTCATAAAGATTCAAATAAAGAAAGAGATCATCATCCAGACAAATCAACCAGTAACTGGAAGCATAAGTCCAGTCATCCCAAAGATCTCATTATCGGCGAAATTAATGAAGGAATTCGAACCAGATCCAAAAGTCGTGAAGAGTCTAGTGCTGTGGCTCTCATTTCTGAAATTGAACTAAAAAGCATAGAAGAAGCTTTATCTGATGAAAGCTAGATCGAAGCTATGCAAGAGGAGCTCAGACAGTTCAACATTAATGATGTCTGGGAATTGACATTTAAACCAAAAGGTAAAACTGTTATTGGAGCCAAATGGGTGTTCGGAAACAAGATGAATGAAAAAGGAAAAGTCATACGAAATAAAGCAAGACTCGTGGCCAAAGGATACACGCAAGAAGAAGGAATAGACTATGATGAGACTTACGCTCCTGTAGCAAGGTTAGAAGCTATTCGTCTATTACTTGCGTTTGCTTGTTACAAAAATTTCATGTTATTCCAAATGGACGTCAAAAGTGCTTTCCTAAATGGATTTATCCAAGAGGAAGTTTATGTGGAACAACCGCCTGGGTTTGAAGACTCAAAGAAACCAGACTCAGTCTTCAGACTGAAAAAGGCCTTGTATGGTTTAAAGCAAGCACCTCGAGCTTGGTACGACAAGATCGAGTAAGTTCTTATTATAGAATGGTTTTGTCAAAGGTAAAGTAGATACTACTTTATTTATCAAAAAGGAAAACAAAAGCTTTTTACTTGTTCAAATAAATGTGGATGATATTATTTTTGGATCCTCTAATGAAAGTCTATGCAAGAAATTTTATAAGTCTATGCGGGATGAGTTTGAAATGAGTATGATGGGAGAATTAACATTCTTTCTTGGTCTTCAAATAAAGCAATTGAAGGAAGGAACTTTCATTTATCAAGAAAAATATGCTAATGATCTTGTCAAAAGGTTTGGATTGGAAAATTGCAAGAAGACTGACATACCAATGTCAAGCTCTTTGAAGATAGACAAAGATGAAGAAGGGAAGAAAGTTGATCAAAAGCTATACAGGAGCATCATCGGTTCACTTTTTTATCTTACTGCCTCTAGACCTGACATTTTGTTGAGTGTTTGCATCTGTGCTAGGTTTCAATCAGATCCTAGAGAATCCCATCTCAGTGCTGCAAAACGTATTATTAAATACGTTGCTTCATCTTCAAGCATCGGTCTTTGGTATCCTAAGAAGGGAGACTTTAATCTTCTGGGATACTCAGACGCAGATCTGGCCGGCTGCAGAGTCGATAGAAAGAGTACTTCAGGAACTTGCCAGTTGCTTGGAAACAGGACAGTGTCTTGGTTTTCAAGGAAACAAAGCACTGTAGCTCTCTCAACAACAGAAGCAGAGTATGTAGCTCTTGGAAGCTGCTGTTCACAAATTCTATGGATAAAACAACAGCTACAAGACTTTGGGATTGAAGACTCATGCACAGAAATCAAATGTGACAACACCAGCGCAATCAATCTCACAAAAAATCCAATTCTTCATTCAAGAGCAAAGCATATAGAGATTCGACATCACTTCATTAGAGATCATATTCAAAACGGAGAAATCTCGATTCAATTTGTTGATTCAAAAAGTCAACTAGCAGATATATTCACAAAGCCTTTGGAGAAAAATCAATTCAATTTTATTCGCTCCAGACTCAACATTTTGAAGCTCGAAGAAGTTAAAGTCTAGAGACTCCAACCTTCAGACTCAGAAAGTTGATGATCGTCAGACTCAAATCTCTCAGACTCTAAATCTCTCAGACTCAGACATTGATGACTATAGACTGTAAGTTGTTATCTAAACTTGAAAAGGTATGATCTTTCGTACAGTTATTTTGTATTCTCAGTGAAAAACGAAAAACTTGTCTTTTCAAAAGGATTAATTTTGGCAGTTATTGATTTCGAAAAAAGATATTCGTACACTTTCCTTGTGCCGATTGAACTTCCCTTTTCAAAACTAAGTTAAATATATACAGTTTTCATTTTCAATCTTCAAAACCCTAAAAGCATTCTCCTCCCAATCCGGTTTCTACTTCGTGTTCATCCTTGAGAAAGTTGTCATCTCTTCTTGGGAAAGCAAGTAAAGGAATCTTTCAGCGACTAGGAAGGATGTCGTCTTCGAGGAAGTTGTCAAGAATTGCGAACAAGGGACCACAGAGGATGAAGGAGGGACCTACCCACTTCGATCACACCGAAGAGGAAGAATTATCGAGTCAGCAACAGAACCCTACTCACTCTCCACCACGTCACTCAACGCCATCTACCCCACATGATGCGGGTCAACAACCAGAGGAAGAGATAATCGAAGACGCAGACCCAATAAGAGTCCAAAGACCCTCGTTTATTTACAAACTTTACTGTGCGTTGAAAAGTACTGGGACTCCGTTGAAATACGTGGATGATTTTCTCAAAGATAAGAATTATGGGAATGAGTATATCTTTCTGAAAAAAATGGAGGATTTGGGAATTGCTCCCAAAGGTAAAGCAGAGGAAGCGCTTGCGAATATTCCCAGTGACCCTCGTATGTCGGGACCGAATCTGATTGATGGGAACGATGATGATAAAATGTTCGTGGATTTTCAACCTAGAATGGGTATTGCTTTGCAAAGGTGAAGGGAAAGAGGATGGAGTTATTCAAATCAAAGGAACAGGAGAATTTGTTTTTCAGACTGCTGAAACGAGGGGTGATAAACCCTAGGAGTGTCGATTTCGATTTCTTGGATGCTGTTAATGTGAACTTAAGGGAGAAGTTCAGTCTGCTACAACTAGAACGTTTTTGCACTGATACCACAGATGGTTATGCACAACTGACTGCATATTTCTATTCGAATCTCAGTTTTATAGATGCGAATAGAATATCATTCAGTGTTCGAGATCATGATTATGTGTTAGACGTGGACATGTTGGCGGACATAATTGGAGTTGAACGAGGACGTTATCAACCAATCAAAGTCTCAGTTGCTCGTGCCTCATTGGAACTGGTCAAAGATAGAGATGCAGAAGGAAAAATCATCTATTCAAGGATGCATGCCATCAATATCGTCTTTGCACAAAATTGTGATCAATTGCATCGGGCCCAAGTCTACATCAAAGACGATGTGTCTAATTCGGAAGGCAAAATTGATGTACGCAATCAACTCAGGGATGAAGTTCTCTCTTCCTCACACTATTCTCTTCCACATGTACAGAGCAATGTCGAAGGATAAGGGACAATTGCCTTACCCAGGTCTGGTGACCAAGATCTTCAGACACATGAATATTGAACCGCCACATACACTTTGTGTTCGACCGTGCGATAAGATGGTGGTAGGTTTGAAGATGTTAACGAAGATGCGTCTGCAAGAACTATCCAAGGCAATGGAGAAATTCAGAGTGAAGACTCCAGTTCCATCTGCTTCAAAGAGAAAAGGGAAGGAGGCCATTGGTGCCCCATCCAAAAAGAAGAGAACTCTCATCTTGGAGGATGAAGATGATGAGGAAGATCCTACAATCACTGCCTTGATAAGGACCAGACGTTGTTCTCCAATCGACGAACATCGGAAGAAACGAGAGAGGAAGAGGAGCAAGCCAAGAACGAGAGAAGAAGAAGAGCAGCAAGAGAGGGAGAAAGAAGTTGAAGAAGAAGGAGAAGGAGAGCAAGAAAAGTCTGCAGCTGAATGCGGAGAGAAGGGGAATCAAGATACGAAGAGCATGATCATCACTCTTCCCCTTTTGATGTCCTAGAGACGGGGAGTTGGCGAGCAAAGGTCCACACCTCATGCTGCCAATAGTGAAGGTCTAAGACAATCTCCAGCGAGATCCGAGAAGAAATTCAGGCTTCTCAATTGCACGAAGAAGGACACGATACGTCAACACCAAATCTGCAAGACTATACAGAAGTGCCATCGTCTGCATTCACTCCATCTGAGAAAGCAAATGCAAGTACACAGACGGACAATTCTGCAGATTTTCTTCGTATTATGGATGTTCTTCTGGAAATGCGTGGCCAAATCTATACTCTGGACTGTGAGGTTCAAGCCATAAAGAATGCTGGATAAGCATCTTCGGTTACCCTGGAGGACAAAATGAAAGACCTCGCTCTACAACTTCAAGCCAATGCCAAAGGAGAGGAGGTAGCTCAACTACGGGAAGACTTGAAGAGGCTAGAAGGCGTAGTCCAGTCCATGGGAGATTTCCAGATCGTGCGCATTCCCAAGCAGACTCGACTCCTTTCTCACCTTTTTAATGATAACAAAAAGGGGAGAAGCAATTTGAACCAACCAACTTTCTTTGACTTTAAATTTATTTTTGTGGTTGAATATGTTTGTCTTTGAGTATGACTTGAGTGAACTTGGGTGTGAACTTGAATTTGATTGAATTGGCTGTGGATTTTAATGCTTGACCGTTTGCATTTATATCAAGTGTTTTTATATGGCATTACTCATGAAAGACTAACCAATTTTCTGTGGATGCGAGTCTGGTTGTTTTGTTAAATCTTTATGAGATAGCCATATTGCTTGAGAAATGTTTTTGCGAGGTCAAAGTGGTTCAAATCTACATAAAAGTTTTGTCACCATCAAAAAGGGGGAGATTGTTGGAGAAATCTTTCAGAATATTTTGAAGCCGACAAAACGTTTTATCGATCTAGTCGGATATCTGCAGATCGTCTAGTTTAAAGTCTGAAGACTTTCTGATCACTAGACTCAAGATTCAAGACTTAAGACTCAAGACTCAAGACTCAAGACTATTCTCATTGACAGTCTTTCTGATCCAGTGACGAAGGAAATCCAGAGCCGAAGTATATGGTTGAGGATTTAATCCTATCCTCTGGAGAAGATCTTTTTGGCTGGATAAATATAAAGGATTCTTTTGTTCTTATCAAGATCAATTGAAGATCCGATGGTCGACGAAGTATTCTTGGAATGTTCTATTCTTGGAAACCAAGATCCTGATTGTATGGGCGAACATGATTGATGGGCTATCGTCAGGTTCCTTTAATAGCTCGAATGATCTTCTTGATTGATTCTGTTCAACGGGTAGATTGGAGGAATTCCTTTGGAAAGTGCCAACGGTATAATGGCATAAAGGAGTATAAAAAGGAAGACGTTGTAGTTGTGAAAGAGATGTGATCGATAGAGAAATTCCAGTCGAAGCATCTTGATTATTAGTCGATTCATTCGAGCGAAATTGTATACACGAGAGAGTGTTCATACTTGGTGATACCTTGAGTGAGTGTGGTAGATCATCTACACCTAGAAATCAAGGAAGATCAACACTGTAACATCTCTTTGTTCATAGTGGAATCCAGCCAATTGGCTGTCAGTGCAGAAGAGTGGACGTAGGCTTGAATCAAGCCGAACCACTATAATCCGCGTGTCCAATTCTCTCTTTCCTTTACTTAGTCTTACGTTGATTATTACGAATTCTTCAACTGTCTAAGTATTGCGCAATTATAAAGAAATTATCAAGAAAAATCTTTTATATACCTATTCACCCCCCCTCTAGGTACTCGTACTAGTTATATCAGGTGGATCCATTGCCGTCTTTTGGATCCTCTGGATTCGTGTTCCACTTTGCTAGTGGAATGGTTAGCACTTGTACCTTTACTCTTTAATGATAGAAAGGTTTGTTTTATAGTCGTCATCCTCTTACTACTGAGACGTGACTCATACGAAACAAGTGTCTACATTATGTTCTTATTATTGAATACATTAATCTTGTCTAATTGTGGAAGCAATGCTAGGAAGGGTTGCTGTCACGGGACACTGCTGTAATGGGGTCTACTCTCTTTTCGCTGAGCCGACGCATTGTGCTTTTTTCTCTAGAGAGTTAGCTCTTCTTACAATTCTAATATTAAAGAGGTAAATGGTGGGTGGGTCCAATACTCTTTCTTAAAATGGAAAATGACACAAATAATTTCTAAACGTTGATTTAATGTGCAATGTCATTCGTGAATTTTTAAATAATGAACTATTTGGTAAATGTTCAACAAATTATATGAAAATAGTTGATGTGATCCTCCTGTTAATTCACGTTGTAAGTAGTTGCTTATACTTATACACTCTCGTTGCCAAATGGAATAAATTGGGAAAATTTTAGCCATTGAATATTTTTCCAAGATTGAATTTTAATCTATTGAAAGCCAAATTTGTGAATTCTTTCTCTAAGAATGAAGTAGTGCATCTATTTGTAACCCTCTTATATCAAGCAACAAACTAATTGAGTGACTCATTGTCATATTCATAGATTTTGGCCAAATTAGAAATTGATATGTCAAATATCGTTCTATAAAAGTGAAAATGAAATTGCTTTCCATCTCAACCCAAATGTGATTTCAATTAGGAGATAAATTCATATACTAAAGGGAGTTTCTCATAAAGAGACATGGAACAACCTAAGTCTAAGGACTCCACATTAGAAAATAAATGACAGTTGATTGGTCATCTTCGCTAGTGAAAATAGCGAAGTCAAGAGTTTTGAATTCTCTTTGGTAAGGTGTATTGTTAACCCAATTAGGATGTGGCTTCTTATACTGACCTGACCATTCCTTTATTGGTACATAATTGTTGCAACACAAGTTCAACCACTTGACCAAGATTCACAAGTTGACATTTATCCCGCCTCCTAGTTTCAGGGTAGATAGATCAATAAACTTGGCCTTTTGGCTGCCTACATTTAGTATAGATAAGATTTTTAGGCTTTTATAAAATCCTCACTGATAGTGGAATCTCTTGGCCTAAATTATTTCCACCATTCAATTGATTAAGAGTTGGAGGAACATACACAAAAGCCATTACGTTTTGTTGAATCGGCATGGACTCATTGAATGTCTTGAGCCTTGACATGACATCATTGATTGCATTGATGACTATCGACCTAACCATGTTAGAAATATGTCTTGCTATGTGATTCTTCGTCTTATTCTATTGTTCTCTTCATGGTAACCACCAAAGTAAGCTTCCGTGCTAACTCCCTCATATGCTTCTCTATAAAGTGCCACGAGATTTTGATGTTACCTTCTTGGCTTGACTCTATTGCTGGAGCAATTGAGTTCTCAGATTGGGTAGTCGTATTGCTAGGGTTGTTGTCCATAGCATGATTAGGTTCTAGATGATTCCTTGTTTTTAGCATCGCAGTTCCTCAATTGACCACACTCTTCCCATCGGGCGTACCAAAAAGATGTGCTGGAATTTGACTCCACAACTAAATATCTTTCATAAAAAAGAGGAGACGGTTTTGTGGCGATTTTGGACAAGAAGTATCATATATAGATAATAGAATGATAATTTCATTGCAAAAGGAACTGAATGTACACAAATTGTGTCAAAATTTAATCGACGATGAAGCTTGAGAACATAATTAACTTAAATGGACCAAAAGTACACATATTACATCAGAATTTAGTTGATGACAAAGCTTGAGAATGTGAAGATGCAATGGCAGAATTTAATGGATAATGGAGCATTTGGAATATAAAGCAGAGATACATGTTGAAGTTTAATTGATGACACGGATATAGAACTATAGTTAAGAAACACATTGAAATTTAAGCAAAGTTTATGACTAAAGTGCAAGAATGGAAAGATAGCATGTTTGTTTATTTGTGTGCCACGAGCTCCAGAGAGTACTATTTAAAGTTACAATTGATGGTTGTCAACTGAGGTCACAAACGGAAGTTGCAAATGGGGATTGCAAATACATATTACAAATGATTATCGAACAATCACAATGACTCAATTATCTTGACAATTTCTTTGACTTTACTATCTTAATGGTTGCTTTATTTCATTAAGAAATACACAATGTGAAGAAACCCATTGCAAATATAGTTAAGAAACACACTGAAATTTAAGCGGACTTTATAACTAAAGATCAAGAATAAAAGATAAATTGTTTGTTTATTTGTGTGCAAAGGGCTTCAGAGAGTACTACTTAAAGTTACAATTGACAGTTGTCAACAGAGGTCACAAACGAAAGTTGCTAAGAGGGATTGAAAATAGAGATTGCAAATGATTATCGAACATTTACAATGACTCAACTACCTCGACGATTTCTTCAATGCCACTATCTTAATGGTAGCTTTATTTCATTACATTGATGGTTGTATCCGAGATTGTTGACTCCACTTTTTGTTAATTTTTTCAAGTTGTCGATAATTCTGTCATAAATGATCAAACTTTACTCTTATCAATCTAATCTATCACATATTGATAATAATTAGAATATTAGCCATATTTTAAAATATAAATGCGAGGTGATGGTTTTTGACTTTATCTTGGATACAAGGTGATATTAAATGATGGGTTTTTGTACTTGGGCCCTCGAATAGGAAGGATCATCGACATGTATATTATATTATTATTATAGCTGTCGACCGTCGATTTCCTCAAATTTACAATAATGACAACGACAACAAGGATAGCGATGATATTATTATCATTATCATTATTATTTATGGAAAAGATTACAAGTCACACTACCTAGTAGATCACTATATCGCCTACCTTTTGTAAGTCACTAAGATACCTACTTAATAATAATAATAATAATAATAATAATAATAATAATAATAATAATATTAATAATGATCTTATTTATGGAAAAGGTTACAAAGCTCTAATCGGTTTCTTTACAATCACGTTTTCTTTGAGAGTGATGCATATAATATATTTGATCCACTACATTGCCATTCAATTAAACAATTTATGCGGTTTATGGAATTTCACTAGTATTTAGAATATCTCGTGTATCTTATATATATATATATATATAACTTTTTATATAATTCTATGGTTTAACGATTGTCATTTTTTTGTATATTATGTTAAAATACAATATAGAATTTCTTATTTTTTATTTATTTGTCTTAAACGAACAAATCCAATGAAGAGATGATATGCGAAACAATCGATCACATTATCGATAGATGAGCATCAAGTTGTAATAATGAAATCTATGATGATTTTACGATAGAGTGAAAGAGAAAGTACGTATTCTGGCGTCACAATGGAAGACCTTGAAAAGTTCAATGGTGTGGTCTTAGAGCCCAAGAAAGTGCCATTTCCTTATAATTAAATGGAAATAAAGATGGTCTCCATTAATATTCGCGCGTCTATTTACCACGACAATATGATCTAAATATATTAACGATTATGAGATTGAGACATTAAAAGAAACACCGATAAGTATCCATTGGTGTATGTTATTTGAACTTTTGGAATTCTAATAATCCTCTACTTCAAAAACAGAAGAAATCACAAGACAACGTTGGACTTCAGCTACTGGGCTTCATGGACCTTATATCCTCGATCAAGCGGTCCAGATTATCCCACGAGGACCCACCTTCGCTCGCGGCGTCCCTCGCCCTCCTCGCCAAGTCGCCGGCCGCCGCCGCGAATTCCTCCTTCCTCTCCCCCATCACCTCGTTCACCATCCTCTCCACCACCTCCCTGTCGCACACGTCCTTCATGTCGAGCCCTGCCTTCCAAGCGTGGCTCACCAGCCGGCTGTTCAACTGCTGGTCCGCGAAGAACGGCCAACACACCATCGGCTTCCCGGCGACCACGCTCTCCAGCGTCGAGTTCCATCCGCTGTGCGTCAGGAACGCTGCGATGGCGCCGTGGTGCAGGACCTCCTCCTGTGGGGCCCAGCCCACGATGCACCCCCTCTCCGCCGCTGCCTCCCTCAGCTCCTCCGGGACGGCGCCGCTGCTGCCTTCGGGTAGGGAGTCCGACCGCAAGACCCACAGGAAGCGCCTCCCGCTGTTCACGAGGCCGTACCAGAACTCCGTGAAGTCGTGTCTGTTGAGAGTCGTGATGCTCCCGAAGCTCACGTAGACGACCGACTTCGGTGGTTGCTTGTCGAGCCAGGCGATACAACTCCGATCGACTTCCCAGAGACTGTTGCTTGCTGACGATGGTGGTGGTGACGACGACGACGACGACGACGAGAGTCTGGATTTCAGGTGCGAGTGGAGAGGGCCGATTGTGTAGAGCTTGGGGAAGTGGGTTCGAATCTGGGAAATGGCGGGGCCCTCCAGTTGGTCGAAGCTGTTGAGGATGAGGGCTCGGGCTCCGGTGGTCTGGAGAGTCTGCGTCGTCACGTACTGGAGGTTCCAGTCGGAGAGGTCGGCAACTCGGCAGAAACTCGGCAGGTCTCGGCACCGGAGGATGTCCTCCATGCCCGGCACGCTCGTCACGTCATGGTCCATGTCTTTGTCTCCTATAAAATAATAGAAGTTCAGTTGCTCGATGAAATTCCTCAATGAGTTTCACTCCAATTTGTTATTTATTTTGCACCCTTTTGAACACCACACCTTACTTTTAGGTCAAGCTTTTCTCAAAATTGAACAGAATCAAGAGGTTCAGGGAATGCTTAAGTGGGAACATTACCTTTGATGGGGAGGTCTCCACTCTCAATCATGCGGGGAATACAGAAATAAGTCCAGAAGCAACTTGCGCTTATCGTCCGGAACGCGATGACTGGAACTCCGAGATCTCCAGCGAAATCAATGGTGAAGCTCAGGATTCCATCAGCGATGATACAGGTCACAGGCCGATCCGGAGCTGACACCAACTCTTCGAACAGCTGCTTGGTTATGCTCTTGACGTAATTGAATGTGGTCATGAAGTGGTCGCCGGCCCTCGGGTGGTCTATCGGGTAGCCGTCCGATATGATCTTGAATCGGAAGTCTGGGTAGGCAGCGAAACGGGCTTGAATGTTGGCATGTTGGAGGAGGCGATGGTGGATGTGTTCGGAGTTGATGAAGGTGATACGGAGGCCGGAGAGGGCGAGAAGCTCGGCGAGCTTGAGCATGGAGTTCACATGGCCTTGAGCAGCTAAAGGAAAGATGACGACATGAGGAGGAACAACAGCCAATGGATCCATTGCGGTCTTTTGGATGCTATGATTGGATTCGTGTTCCCCTTTTATAGAATAGTCGCCTCCTTACCCTCTCTTTGGAAGTGGAGATGAGTTCCGGAGAGAACATTATTTTCTTCACTTTCAAGAGACCACTGCAAGACAACCGCAGGACAAGGTCCGCTCCCTTTGGGAAAATTATCAAAAATATGTTGGGAAATGCTTAGCAAATTCTCTATCGTAGGATTTCTCTAACACAATTTTTAATATTGAACAATTTGACAATTCGTCTAGATTTAAGTAAAACCCGACACCCTTACTTGTGGTTGACAACCTTGTCGGCTTAGAGTTGAAAAAGAAAAAAAAAGAAAGAAAAAAAAAGAAAAAAAATTAAAAAGAAATTGCAAAAATTGGTTGTGTCAACAATTTCTAAACAAAATTGACTTGAAGGATTATGATGGTAAATTATCAAAATGTTTATAATTGAATTGGCCAAATTGAAATATTTAGTATTGAATTGTTTGCCATACAAATAAATTTTAGATTTTTTTTGGAAATTTTCCCTGCTGTCTTGTTGAGCTTTTTCTTTCATGTTAATAGGATAGTTATGAAATTTGCAGCTAATGTATCGATTGCCTAAAGTTATCATGGCTTCCACAAGTATACAGAATGCCCGTTAGAGAATCATTGTCCGATAAAAACCGCTAATGCAAATGCATTCAACAAATGACAGTTTTGTCCATTATGGAGTGAAAAGAGTGATTCCATGGAGTCGTGACGATGTCTAGAAAATTGTTGAGAAAACTATGAAACTCAGTCATGTATGCTTTTGAAAAATTGCCGCCGCAGGTGAAAAAGCATTCATCAACCCAGGATGGAGGCCGAAGTGTTAGAGAATCAAGATCAAAACCGTGTTCTGCTGTATCAAGAAGTCAGAATCAGCCACGGATTGCCAAGTCCTCGACCATGATAGATGTGGATCATCAAGAGGCAATCGAGAAGTGAATAAGCTGAGGACTTTGATAACTCATGGATAATGAAGTTCATCAACGGTGGAGATCGTGCAAAAGAAGAAGACACGGATTGCCAAAGTTGCAAAATTGTTGTTCTGTTATTTTCATCTGTAAAGTTTGTTAGTAGAAGTTAGTTAGTTTGTTCTCTCGTAGTTAGTCTTCTTCTTTTCTTTCCATATATAGAGAGCGAATGTATTCGGTTCAAGATCAAAGCAGAACTAGATGATTCGAGAAGGCTTGTACTGTAGTTCTTTTCAATATCTCTGTTGTTCAATAGATGAAGAGACAGTGAAATAAGAATTGAAATCTTCTTCACGAATCATCTGTTATCATTCTTCATCTTCATCCTCTGTATCCTTGATTTCATAAGTTCTCATGGTATCAGAGCAGGAAGGTCGACATGCATCAGAATGAATTCTGTCCAGTAATCAGTTCGTGCATCACGTCAGAAGAAGTGAATGAACAATGAAGCTCTCTGGATCAAGGTAAACTCATAAGGACTCAGGGCTCATAGCATTACTGATAGCATTTTCTTCAAAGGATCATAAGAATGGCGATTAGAACTCCAAAATATCCTTTTCCGATACATGTGAATATCACAAACTTCGTCACAATCAAACTTGCTGAGGATAATTTTCTATTGTGGCAAGCTCAAATCCAAAGATTTTTGAAAAGCCAAGATCTGTTTGGTTTTGTTAATGGAGATATTCCTTCACCCTCTCGAATGCTGCAAACAGAGGATGAAAGTTGTGAAACTGATCTTATTAATCCAGATTACACTGACTGGAATAGAACAGATCAGTTGATTTCATCATGGATCTCTGGAGCAGTTACTGAAAATATTTTGAGCCTGATAATTGGATTAGAAACATCATCCGAAGTATGGCAAACTCTTCTGAAAATGTTTACACAGAAATCGATTGCTAGAGAGTTCGAATTAAGGGGGAAACTGCAAACATGTCACAAGCATGAACAAACTCTTGCTGATTATCTCAGGGAATATAAATCCATATGTGATCAGTTGAATGCAATAGGCAAACCTGTGGATGATATAACCAAAATGTTTGGTGTATTGGAAGGTTTAGGTCCTGAATATGAAAACTTTCGGACTACCATATATTGTTTGAAGCCTCAGCCAGAATATGATGAGGTTATTGCTCAATTAGAAAGGTTTGAATCAAGACTCAAAAATCTTTCCAGAAGTCAGTTCAACCCGAATTTGGCATATTTTGGACAGAGACAGTTTCAGGTTCAATCTAAAGATATCGCAAATGAAGACTACTTTTCTCAAGCCTCTGGATTTATATCTCAAAGAGGAGGTTACAGAGGTGGTCGAAGTTATGGTCGTGGCGGCGGTAACAATAGGGGTCGTGGTTTTGAAAGATATCGGAATTACGAAAGATATCTCCGGTTCGGGGCAAGGAAATCAACACCCTAGACAGAGAAATGTTATCTCTACAACAAACCAAGGGTTTAGACCCTATACCACTTACTCACAAAGGTATCAAAATGTCAAGACGTATCCTTCTGCAAACTCAAGTAAGAACTTGCAGGATGAAAAAGAAACAAGTAGCATTCGACTAGAATGTCAAATATGTAAAAAGTCTGGACATGATGCTCTTCGCTGCTGGTATCGGTTTGACAATTCCTACCAAGCAGAGGGTATTCCAGCAGCATTGGCAGCAATGCATATCGAAGACTCAACAGGAAGTGAGTGGTATCCTGACTCTGGAGCTACAACTCACATCAGTGCCAATCCTGGTATGCTCCATACTCTTTCTAAATATCAAGGACATGATACTGTTATGATAGGCAATGGATCATGTTTACCTGTAACTCACATTGGCAACACTTGGCTCAAAACAAAGAACAATACATTACCTCTTAACGATGTTCTAATTGTCCCAGAGATAAAGAAGAATCTCCTTTCAGTATCTAAACTCACAGATGACTTCCCTTGTTCTTTTATCTTTGACAAAACTGGTGTTTATGTAAAGGACAACAGTACCAACACAATGGTGAAGCTCGGAAGGAAAATTAGAGGGCTTTATCAAGCTAATCCTCAGACCACAGAAGCCTTCTTTACTCAGCGGCAAAAGACAGTCGATGAAGATATATGGCATCAGCGTTTGGCTCATACAAATGCTCAAGTAGTTAAACATTTGCAAAAACAGAAGCTTATACAATTTGTTTCATCATCTCAGATTGTTTGCAGCAGCTGTCAAATGGCTAAAAGTACAGCTCTACCTTTCCCAATTTCTGATTCTACATCAAGTTTTCCCTTAGAAAGAATTCATTGTGACATATGGGGACCATTACCAGTCTGTTCCTTTCAAAAGTTTAGATATTATGTGATTTTTGTTGACAATTTCTCTAGATATTGCTGGCTATATCCCATGAAGTTGAAGTCTGAGTTTTATGATATATTTGTTCAATTCCAGAAGTTAGTTGAACGACAGTATAATCATCAGATTAAAATCTTCCAGAGTGACGGAGGAGGAGAATTCATAAGCAATAGATTTCAAAAATATCTGATACATCATGGAATAAGACAGCTCATATCATGTCCTCACACACCTCAACAGAATGGGGTCTCCGAAAGAAAGCATCGACACATTGTTGAACTGGGATTAGCCATGCTCTATCACTCAAAAGTTACACTAAAATTTTGGGTGGATGCATTTGTGACAGCTAATTACATCATAAACATTCTTCCCACACCAAAGCTGCAGATGGACACTCCTTATAACAAACTTCATAATAAATAGCCAAGGTATGATCATTTAAGAGTATTTGGCTGTGTATGCCATCCTTGCCTAAGACCGTATACAAGCCATAAACTTGATCCTCGATCTCTTCCCTGTATCTTCTTGGGTTATAGCAATCAGCACAAAGGGTATCGATGTTTGGTTCCAACTAATAATCGTGTATACATCAGTAGGCATGTTGTCTTTGATGAGTATTCTTATCCTTTTTCACAGAAGATGGTCCATGAATATGGACATTATACAAACTTATACAAACAATGGATTGAAGGTATACATTTCCTCGAATCATCAAAGACCAAGTCACCAGCTACTGGATCCTTTCATCAGTCTGCCACAAACCAGATCCATCCTGGTCTCCATGATTGCTACACTTATCATTCATATCACAGACAACAATCTCAGCCCTTTTCCTCAAGGAATATGCAAGATGAGACAATGACAGAAGGACAATCTGTCATGGCATCAATAGATGCTATGCCTCAAGATCAGTTTACTTCTCAGGAACAATATACTGCCAGTAGTTCTTTATCTTCACAAAATGATCTACTGACTAAAAGTAGTTCTAATTCAAGGTATTCCAATTCCAATCCCATTCTGTCTTCTTCTCAAGGTACTGGTAATACTCATCATATGCAGACTCGACTAAAGTCTGGGATTCGAAAACCAAATCCAAAGTATGCTTATTCAGTTGACTATCCAGTTCCTATGGAACCACGGTCTATCAAGTCAGCCTTAGCCAATGAAGCCTGGTATAGGGCTATGAAAGAAGAAATGGATGCTCTTGCTGAAAATCAAACATGGACATTGATCCCTAGAACTGACAAGATGAATGTAATAGGTCATGAGGTGGGTATATAAGACCAAACTCACACCAGATGGAGGCCTTGACAGACTCAAAGCTCGTCTAGTCGCCAAAGGCTTTCACCAAGAAGAAGGACTTGACTTCACTGAGACTTTCAGTCCAGTTGTGAAACACACAACAATTCGAATAGTGTTGTCTCTGGCTATGATTAGGCACTGGCCAATACACCAGCTTGATGTTAAGAATGCTTTTCTTCACGGAGATTTGAAAGAGACTGTATACATGGAACAGCCACCTAGCTTTATCAATCCTCAACAGTCAAATCATGTCTGTCTGCTTCACAAGTCCCTATATGGTCTTCGACAAGCACCAAGAGCTTGGTTTGATAAATTCAGTAAATTTTTACTCGAAAATGGTTTCTTTTGCAGCACAGCTGATCCATCCTTATTTGTTCTTCATACAAACTCACATACAGTCCTATTACTCCTATATGTTGATGATATCATCTTGACTGGAAGTTCACCACATCTCTTAACTACTCTTATTCAGAAACTTAGTCTTCAGTTTCATATGAAGGACCTTGGGTATATTCACTATTTTCTGGGCATTGAGGCCAAAAGAACTTCACAAAACCTCTTTCTGTGTCAAACAAAATATGCTACTGACTTGTTGAAACGAGCTTCTATGGCAGACTGTAAACTAGTCTCAACACCCCTGCCTCTTCGATCAATTTCAATGGCTGACACTGCAAATCTTCTTACAGATCCTATGGAATACAGAAGCTTGGTTGGTGCTCTTCAATACTTAACTATTACTCGACCAGACCTGGCATTTGCTACTAATCTTCTCTGTCAAAAAATGCAGCAGCCGACTATAGGAGACTTTCAGCAATTAAGAAGAGTACTTCGATATGTCAAAGGTACTATACATCTTGGAATTTATCTCCATGCTCAAAGTTCAGTACATCTTTATGGTTTCTCTGATGCGGATTGGGCTGGTTGTCCAACAACACGACGTTCCGCAACAGGGTTTTGCACGTTTCTTGGATCCAATCTACTATCCTGGTCTGCTAAGAAACAACCTACAGTTTCCAGATCCTCGACTGAAGCAGAGTATCGAGCACTTGCTTCAACCACTGCTGAACTCACCTGGATCACGTTTGTATTACGAGATATAGGGATTTCTCTTCAGTCACCTACCAATATATATTGTGACAACAGATCAGCAATTTCTCTCACAGCCAATCCAATATTACATGCTCGAACCAAGCACATTGAAGTTGATTTTCACTTTGTTCGTGAGAAAGTCTCTTCTGGATCTATTCGTGTTCAGTATATCTCTACTCATCTTCAATTAGCTGATATATTTACTAAATCTCTATCTCGCTTGTCTCATCTTACTCTCCGAACCAAATTGGGAATGGAATCTTTCACCCTTCCCAATTTGAGGGGGAATGTTAGAGAATCAAGATCAAAACCGTGTTCTGCTGTATCAAGAAGTCAGAATCAGCCACGGATTGCCAAGTCCTCGATCATGATAGATGTGGATCATCAAGAGGCAATCGAGAAGTGAATAAGCTGAGGACTTTGATAACTCATGGATAATGAAGTTCATCAACGGTGGAGATCGTGCAAAAGAAGAAGACACGGATTGCCAAAGTTGCAAAATTGTTGTTCTGTTATTTTCATCTGTAAAGTTTGTTAGTAGAAGTTAGTTAGTTTGTTCTCTCGTAGTTAGTCTTCTTCTTTTCTTTCCATATATAGAGAGCGAATGTATTCGGTTCAAGATCAAGCAGAACTAGATGATTCAGAAGGCTTGTACTGTAGTTCTTTTCAATATCTCTGTTGTTCAATAGATGAAGAGACAGTGAAATAAGAATTGAAATCTTCTTCACGAATCATCTGTTATCATTCTTCATCTTCATCCTCTGTATCCTTGATTTCATAAGTTCTCACGAAGGGCTCGATTCCGTCAACTTTTCCTGCGAGATAATGACCTGATCATGACCACCCATGACAAAGAATCATAAAACTGAGGGAAATTCTTATCGGCTTTCTCGCCCTTTTTCTGACAAATTCTTTGTTTTTAAGCCGCCGTCTTTGTACGACGCCACATGCTGCGGCGTGTTCTTGTCCTCTGAGTTCAACCCCAACGTGTGACAGGCTGCCCTCAGATTCCTGGTGTGCAGCTTGACTAGGCGAAAGCTTAAAGTTGATTGAGATCTGCGTTAGGCCAGAGACTTTCTTCAAGATGTGAATTCTGTTCTGATGCAGGCCTTAGTCCCCTCGAAACAGTAATAATCGCGAAACCTCTGTGATGTTGGAGAACTGATCTTCCTTGGCAAGGCAGCATATTGACGGATCAACATGGGATCATCATGGTATGGCCATGCATCTGCTTGATTTTGTCGATTTTGCATCATTGCTGATGGAAATTGGAATGTTACGTAGCAGCAAGTTCAAGAACACGAAAGAGAATCAGGGTCTAGTCATCTTGCGTAATGGATGATGTTTTTTTGGGTAAGGTACGTAATCGATGATGTTCCACGCTTTTGTCTTAAGAATCTCTTGTAGCTCCACAGTAGGGAATGCAAGTTTTTTTTTTAAATAAAAAATATGATCACGTGATATTCAAAATAAAAAATATGAGAAAATTAGGAAAAAAATTATAATTTTTGCCCTAAAGTTCATCAAGCTCTAAGCATTTGAAAAAATGCAATAAAATCCTCAAGGTTCTGTACCTGGTCCAGTTTCCTCCTTCCAGCAATAATTTACCAAGTTTTGTCGGTATTGATCTGCCGGAAAGCCAATTTGGCCTTTCAGTACGATTTCAGCATACGCCTCGCGATGCGGTGCTCCTGTCCCGGGGTTTGACTTTATTTACGTATTGGGTTTGTGTCTTTCTTAACATGGAGTTTTTTTTTTTTGGGTCAGATTCTTAACATGGATCGACGGACCCTAATTCTATAGAAAAACACCTTAATTATAAAGTGAGAAATGCTCACTGTGCTTGATGAATTTTGCTATAACTTTATCATGTATCATTGAAGCAATGCAATGAATGGTTGCTGTAGGGAGACACCACTGTAGTGGTCTCTACTCTCCTTGCTCTGACCTAACGCATTGTTTCTTATTTTGCTGTGGTTTTATTGTTGTTTGTTTGAAAGAAAATTATTTTTGGGAATTTATTTTTTGACTTTTAGTGTTTGTATGAGGGAAAACTAATCCGATCTACCGAAAACATTTTCCATGGATTGAAAATAATAAATTTTTATTGGGACGGAATGATTTTCTCTTCTAGTAAGAAAGGGAGCCTTAATCTTCTCTAAACATTTCAGTGAAAAAATTTCATCATCCATGAAAATTTTTGGGTATAAATTGTTGTCAAAATGAAAACATTTTTCATTGACTAATTATTTCAAGCAATACAACCGATCAATTCTTGGAGAATATTTTCCAAATCATTTTTTTTTTTTTTGTATAAAACAAACGAAGCTTAAGAAAAGTTTGTTGTGGATGCTTAGGAGGTACTACAAGCTAATGGCCTTAAAAACTTTGACATCTTCAATTAAGAATGTAATTTGCATACATCGAAGGGAAATTGTCCAATCAATCTAAACTTATTGTATGTATGCCAATTCAATCCTAACTTTTTTAATTTTGTCAATCTAATCTTAGACTTTTGTGCAAAATTTCAATGTAATCCCTCAAGTCAATTTTACTGGAAATCGTTGATGTAAAAGTGTGCCTCGTAGAATGGTCTACAATGATTAAACCATCATGTTAGCAATTTTCTAATGAAAATTGATTGGAATAACTATATTTGAATTTTGTGCAAAGATTTATAATTAAATTGACAAAATTAAAAAGTTTAGGATTGAATTGGCATATGTATAATAAATCTAAAGTTAATTGGGTTTAAGTAGCGTTGTTGTTGTGTGGTCACCTCTCAAAGATTGAAGGTAAGAACATATGAGGATATCAACACACTACTATGCGGAGGCAAGGATCCTTCCCTTCTAGTTTCATGATTTCTCCGTTTTAATTTCTCCCAATTTTCCTTTCATCATAAAAGTCTGGTGGTAACTTAAATTATCTTTTGTGCACCATATTTTAAATCCGCCTTCTGAATCCGACCAAATATAGGTCATCTGCATTAGAAGATTCGCACAGAAATACTTCCTCGTCACTCGGCTGCAAGGGACTACACCGAGTATGAATTGAATCCGAGATCTCACGCTGATTGAAATGCATAGTTTTGATACTTTCTCTCTCTTTATTCTTTCCTTACATCTCGAGTAAGCGTATTTCAATAATCATTCGAATTCGGGATTCAATTTTGATGAGCTGCCCTGTTCTTGATATCTAGGATCAACCTCTCCAGATGGCGCTACGACAAGCCTCCGAAGCCCAAACTGGTTCTGGCAAGCTTCGCCATCTTCTCTGCGGAATCTCTGATCTCACCGTTGTCCCGCCTCTCCGGATCCATCAGATCTCTCACTGCCCTCTCGTTCGCAACTCTGTTGCACATGTCTTTCGCATCTGCCCTGTTCCGCCACACCTGGTCCACGAACCTGCTGTTCAGTAGCCAGTCCGCGAAGCATGGCCAGCAAATCATGGGGATGCCGGCAGCTACGGCCTATAGTGTCGAGTTTCACCCATCGTGGCTCAGGAAGCAGACGATGGTCCAGTGCGCCAGGACCTTGTCTTGTGGTGCTCACTCCACTAGATACCTGTTGGGAACACGCGACGCGATGGTGAGCTATTTTCAGAAGCGAGGCGTTGATTTTTAGCAGAGAACCGCCAGTTCGGTATGACAATGGCACAAAGTATCTGTCACTAAAGTTCCATGTGATGAGAAAGCTTGGGTAGATTCCTCAAGAGAAGATTGAAAATTCAACGGTACCCTCTCTCGCTCGTCGCTTCCGTGAGCTCAGCAAGGATCCGGTCACTGCTGTCTTGCTCGGCCACCGAGTCTGGCCTCAACACCCACAAGAATCTCACCCCACTGTTGACCAAACCGTACCAGAGCTCCATGACCTGGTCCCTAGTGATCACCACAATGCTCCCGAAGCTCATGTAAACCACCGACTTCGGCGGCTGATTGTCGAGCCAACGCATGCAGCTTCTGTCCTCCCTCAAGATCCCATTATTTCTCGAGACCAACACATTGGCTCTGGCCGCCGTTAGTCTGAATTTGAGATGGACGTGGAGGGGTCCGATAGCATATAGTTCAGGGAATGAGCCTCTCCATCACGGTATCGATAAATGGGCATTAAGTAGTGGGAATGAAATTGACGATGATTTTATGAAGAGTGAAAGAGAAAGCAACCTGTTCTGGCGATCGTAATGGAAATCTTGAAAAGTTCAATGGTGTAGCCTTACTGCCTAAGAAAGTGTATTTCCCCTATAATGAAATGAAAATAAAGATTGCCTCCATTAATATTTGCGTCTATTCACCATGACAATATGATCCAAATATATTAACGATTATGAGATTCAGACATTAAAAGAAACACCGATAAGTATCCATTGGTGTATGTTATTCGAACTTTTGGAATTCTAATAATCCTCTACTTCTAAAACAGAAGAAATCACAAGACAACGTTGGACTTCAGCTACTGGGCTTCATGGACCTTATATCCTCAATCAAGCGGTCCAGATTATCCCACGAGGACCCACCTTCGCTAGCGGCGTCCCTCGCCCTCCTCGCCAGGTCACCGGCCGCCGCTGCGAATTCCTCCTTCCTCTCCCCCATCACCTCGTTCACCATCCTCTCCACCACCTCCCTGTCGCACACGTCCTTCATGTCGAGCCCCACCTTCCACAAGTGGCTCCCCAGCCGGCTGTTCAACTGCTGGTCCGCCAAGAACGGCCAACACACCATCGGCTTCCCGGCGACCACGCTCTCCAGCGTCGAGTTCCACCCGCTGTGCGTCAGGAACGCCGCGACGGAGCCATGGTCCAGGACCTCTTCCTGCGGGGCCCACCCAGTGATGCACCCCCTCTCCGCTGCTGCCTCCCTCAGCTCCTCCGGGACCGCACCGTTGCCGCCATCGGCGAGGGAGTCCGGCCGCATGACCCACAGGAAGCGCCTCCCGCTGTTCACGAGGCCGTACCAGAACTCCGTGAAGTCGTGTCTGGTAAGAGTCGTGACGCTCCCGAAGCTCACGTAGATGACTGACTTCGGAGGTTGCTTGTCGAGCCAAGAGATACAACTACGGTCGACTTCCCAGAGACTGTTGCTTGCTGACGATCGTGGTGGCGACGACGGGGATGACGACGAGAGTCTGGATTTGTGGTGCGAGTGGAGAGGTCCGATTGTGTAGAGGTTGGGGAAGTGGGTTCGAATCTGGGAAATGGCGGGGCCCTCGAGTTGGTCGAAGCTGTTGAGGATGAGGGCTCGGGCTTTGGTGGTCTGGAGGGTCTGCGTCGTCACATACTGGAGGAGCCAGTCGGAGAGGTCGGCGACCCGGCAGAAACTCGGCAGGTCTCGGCACCGGAGGATGTCCTCCATTCCCGTCACGCTCGTCACGACACGGTCCATGTCTTCGTTTCCTACAAAATAATAGAAGTCCAGTTGCTAGATGAAATTCCTCAACGAGTTTCACTCCGACTTCTTTTGCACCTTTTGAAAACCACACCTTACTTTTAGATCAAGCTTTTCTCAAAATTAAACAGAATCAACAGGTTCAGGGAATGCTGAAGTGGGAATATTACCTTTGATGGGGAGGTCTCCACTCTCAATCATGCGCGGAATACAGAAAAAAGTCCAGAAGCAACTAGCGCTTATCGTGCGGGACGCGATGACTGGAACTCCAAGGTCTCCAGCGAAATCAATGGTGAAGCTCAGGATTCCATCAGCAATGATACAGGTCACAGGCCGGTCTGGAGCTGACACCAACTCTTCGAACAGCTGCTTGGTTATGCTCTTGACGTAATTGAATGTGGTCACGGAGGCGTATCTTGTCACCGGATTAGACCTAGAGGAAGGAAATTTGGCCCTATCCGGAAGCCATCCGATATGACCTTGAATCGGAAGTTTCCTGTTCTTTTTGTCTTTTTTTGGAGAGAGAATGCGCGGGAGAGGAGAAGACGTACGTCAATTCTGCCAAGAGGTGTCATCTCTCTCTCTCTCTCTCTCTCCTCCCTTTTATACCTTCCCTCATAGACGGGCCCTATTCCCGTGGGCCGGGCCTTTTGGGCCCAACATGGGCGGACGGGCCTTAAGCCCATCACCAATTAAAACCATCATCTCCCACTCGCACATGGTGGGCTGAACAGGATTCTCTTACCTCTCTTCAACATTCATACTGATGAATAATCCGTGCGACCAGCATACTTTGAGAGCTCGTTGCTATACATCTGTTAGGAATATATAGCAACTCATAATGGGCGTCACACTCCGAGTAGATTTAGTATGCGTACCCTAGATCGATCGATCACATTTATATCTCTCTTGATCTCTTTTAAACTTATATATATATCGTATTCACAATTATGATTATCACAAAGACAATCATAATTGGTTAACCGGTGAATACAAAACTATAATGTGATTCTCCAAATTCGATCTTCCTCTTTCCTTCAAACTCTCAATTTCAGTTTAGCTTGATTTTCTAGAAATGCCCCATTAGATCGAATCAGACTCATGACCATTGGCAACATCCTAATATAGCAAACACTAAATAGAAATCTTGAGAATAAGCAAGAGTCATAAGGGGACTAAAAATTGAGGAACTCTTTTCCTCAAGAGTCTCACACGTCATAAAAGTTGAGATCAAACTTTTTGCCACTCTTATTGGTCGTCTCATGCATACGTATTATGAAATACGTATTACGGTATTAACTCATTTCCCATGGAGCGTATGTCTACACCTTTCAATACCGTACGGATGATAGTTCGACATACCCAATGTCTAACTTGAGTTCATGTATCTACTCATTCACAAAATTCATCGAACTCACATCGGCATCTTAGACAGATAAAGTAAAATATATGGGGTATTTTACTTTCGGACATAGTAAGTATTATATCCTCATCTTAACACCTAGTTAAGTCGACATACGTGTTTTAAGCTTGAGCTCTCGATTATCACCTAGATAATAAGCTTAAAAACAGTCTCATCTCTATTTATCACACAAGTAAATAGAGGCGATTACCCGTGTGAGTGGGCTAATCTTATATCTGTCCGACATACTTTTCAACTTAAAGTAATGCACTAAGCATTAAGATGCATAAAGATCAAATAAAGATTCATAGGCATTAATGATGAAAACACAAATTCATCAAATGTGAACACTTAGGGAAATTACAATATTCAGTACATTAGCCTTTACGCAATCCTAGAGATTTCATATGGCCACAAAACACATCTCTAGGTATTGGCTTTATCATAGGATCTGCTACCATTCTATGCGTAGTATGTACTCTAAGTTCACATCTTTTCGTGCAACCATATCCTTGACAAGATTATACTTGGTACCTATATGTTTAGTCTTGCCATGATATTTTGAATCTTTGGTATACGCTTTTGCTGCTTGGCTATCACAGTTAACCAACAATTAATCTGCGGCACTTCCAATAACACCTAAATGATCCAAAAATCTTTTAAGCCAAACACTTTCTTACACTGCTTCTGATAATGTCACGAACTCAACTTACATCGTGGACAAGGCTATACACTTTTGTTTCTTACTGCTCCAACATATGGTGCCATTATTCGGTAAGAAAACAAATCCAGAGGTAGATTTCCTTTCATTTAAATCTCCTCCCCCAATCAGCATCAAAATAGCCTTAGAGTCGCAGATCCCTTTCTTAATAACTCAACGTATAATCAGCAGTTCCCTTTAGATACCTCAGTATTCTCTTAACGGCTTTCCATTGTGCTGGACCTGGATTGGATTGGTATCTACTCACCATTCCAACTGCAAAACATACGCCAGGTCTTGTACACATCATAGCGTACATCAAGCTCCCAATATCACTAACATAAGGAACATATTTCGTTTGTTCCTTCTCTTGTAGAGTCCTTGGACACAGACTATGGCTCAATCCTTCACCTTTTTGCAATAGGAGTGTCTATGGGTTTATAATCTTGCATACGAAATTGTTCAAGAATCTTATTTATATATGATTCTTGCGAAAGAGACAACGATCTCTTCAAAACGATCTCTTGAAATCTTAACTTCAAGAGTATATGCAGCCTTACCCATATCCTTCATCTCAAAGTTGGAAGACAACCAACTCTTGATAGTATTAACAAACTCCATATTGCTTCTGGCAATTAGTATATCATCAACATATAATGATATGATCACAAATTGATCATTGGATCTTTTAATATATACACAATGATCCTCATCTATTATTGTAAAATCATATGCCATTTTGGCACTATGAAAACGTATATACCATTGTCTCGATGACTGCTTACGGCCATTTATCGACCTCAAAAAAATCGATATACCTTTTCTTCTTGGCCTTTCATTATGAAATTAGCAGGTTGTTCCATATATTTCTTCCTCTAATTCTCCATTGAGGAAAGCAGTCTTTACATCCATTTAATGTAACTTAAGATCCACACTTGCCATTATTGCCAGAATAATGCGAATCGAGGTAAATCTCACTACAGGAGAAAATGTATCTTCATAATCAATTTCTTCCTGTTGATTATACCCCTTCCCTACAAGGCGAGCCTTATGCCTTTCTATCGAGCCATCAGCCTTTCGCTTTATTTTGAGAACCCACTTATTCCCAATAGCTTTGTGTCCTTTTGGAAGATCAACCAGTTTCCAAACTTGGTTTGATTTCATTGACTCCATTTCCTCTTTCATTGCATGAATCCATTTTTCCTTATTAGGGCAATTCAAAGCCTCATTAATATTTCTTAGCTCATCCTCATCTTGTGGAGCAACCATAAAAGTTTCCCTTTCAATGTCAAAACATCGACGGGGAATACTTTGGCGACTTGTTCACCGTATGGGAGATTGTACATTTAGCACATCATTCCCCATCATGCTCTCACTTGGATTAGGTAATGATGATGTCGTCACATCAGGTAGTTGCAATTGAGAATGAGTTGAATTCAATTCATCACATCTCATATTACTCCCACTTGGACGAACTCCATTGACATCATTATCTTGATCCAAGGTTTCAAATAGGGAGTAATTTTCCCTTATTTCACCATTCTTAGGAAACTCATCCTCTAAGAATGTGACATCTCGTGATTCAAATTCAGTTATACTCCCACTTTCCTGCTCACCAATGAACACATACCCTTTCGAGTGTTCCGAGTATCTTACGAAAATACTCTTATTTTCTTTGGGACCCAATTTCCCAAACTTGTGAGAGGACTCATGAATATAGGCAGCACAACCCCATGGCTTAAGAAAACTTAAGTCCGGTTTTCTAACTGTCCATAAATCATATGAAGTGGAAATAACTGATTTGGAAGGCATCCGGTTAAGTATATTGACAGCAGTTAACAACGCATCACTCCAAAAAGTGATAGGTAAGTTAGCATGCGCCATCTTGGACCTAACCTTTCCAGTAGGGTTCTGTTTATTCTCTCTGCAATACCATTTTGTTGAGGAGTATATGCAATAGACAACCATCTTTCTATTCTTTTTTCATCACATAATTTTCTGAACTTATCAGATAAATATTCTCAACCTCGATCTGATCTAAATACCTTTATTTTCTTGTCTAATTGATTTTCGCCGGGTTCATAAACCTTTTGAAACAACTTATGCTTCAGATTTATGAGAAATCAAATAGACATATCCGATTTCAGTATAATTATTTATAAAAAAGTGATGAAATAAACAGCCCATTGCCTTCCTCTCACATTCATTGAACCACAGACATCCAAACGGATTAAATACAGAGGAAATTCAGCTCTTTTACCTTTTTCAAATGGTTTCCTTGTCATTTTCCCTACTAGGCAATGCTCACATATGGACAAATCGATTTTTTCAATATTGCCCAACAAGCCCTCTTTGGCTAATCTATTCATATGTTGTTGGCCCATATGACCAAGTCTAGCATGCCACCATATTCACATCATTATCATATAAGGTAGAAGACGTGAAACAAGGGAATAACATATTGACATCATCACAGTCAACATTTAGTATAATAAAACCATTCAGTAAGTGACACAACCATAGTAGTTTGTATCTAAATACAAATCTACACCTTTGTTATGGAAGTTCACACTAAAACCAAGCTTAACCAACATCAAAATAGACATTAAATTTCGACGAATCTCTGGAGCATATGGAACATCATGTAGGAATAAGGTGCGTCAACCACGCATGTTTAATTAGCAGGTGTCAATCCCTTTAACTTCATCTCTAAAGTTATATCCTACATAGATCAACTTAGTTCCAGTTGGTATCGTCGGAATTTCATGAAGGATCCTTTATCCTTCGCTACATGGTCTGTCGCTCCTGAATCTACAGTCCACAAAGGATTGGATTCAGCCAATAATTCAGAACTTGACACATAAGCAAAGTTCTCAAATGTACAAGAGGTGTTTACCTTTTTTGGCTCACAACAATTGCGAGCATAGTGACCTCTCTTGTCACAATTGTAACACATCACCCTTGACATTTTCTTCACTTGAGGACATTTTCCTCTCTCTTGTTGGTTAATTCTTGATTTCTTGCAATAAGGACTTGATCCTTTGCATTCCTACATATTGAACGAATCAATACGCTTGCGCTTATAGCTCAAAGCCCTTTCTGAGCTAGAACCAGCATAGCAAATATCTATGTTCGGCTCAAATGCCGTTAGGCGGTCTTCTACTAGCTCAAGGTAACACATGGTATCCTTAAGATCTTCCATAACATGGTCAAGAGCTTCTAGTGCTTCTTGCTTTTCCAGTACATATTAAATCTTCATATTCAATATTTCACAATTGTTGCCGTTTATATCGGCAATCACGTTCTTAGTTGCATGCCATCACAATTTGATTTCGACTTACGAAAACTCGGAAAAATGGTCGAACGGCGCTCGGGTGTCGGGATTTTTGCCCCGATCCGTACGGCCGAAGTTCTTTGAAAATCAATCATGAAAACGTTGGAGGAGGCGATGGTGGATGTGTTCGGAGTTGATGAAGGTGATGCGGAGACCGGAGATGGCGAGAAGCTCGGCGAGCTTGAGCATGGAGTTCACATGGCCTTGAGCAGCTAAAGGAAAGATGATGACATGAGGAGGAGGAACAGGCGGTGGATCCATTGCCGTCTTTTGGATCCTCTGATTGGATTCGTGTTCCACTTTGCTAGTGGAATGGTCAGCACTTATACCCTTACTCTTTTCTGACAGAACGGTTTGTTTTATAGTCGTCATCCTCTTACTACCGAGACGTGTCGCATACGAACAAAGTGTACATTATGTTGTCATTATTTAATTACAATGATCTTATCTAATTACGGAAGCAATGCTAGGAAAGGTTGCTGTCGCTAGGAAAGGTTGCTGGGACACTGATGTAATGGGGTCTACTCTCCTTTCGTTGAGCCGACGCATTGTGCTTTTTTCTCTAGAGGGTTAGCTCTTCTTACAATTCTAATATTAAATGAGGTAAATGGTGGGTGGGTCCAATACTCTTTCTTAAAATGGAAAATGACACCAATAATCTCTAAATGTTGATTCAATGTACAATGTCATTCATAAATTTTTAAATAATTGATTGTTTGGTAAATGTTCAACAAATTACATGAAAATAGTTGATGCAATCCTCTAGTTAATTCACGTTGTAAGTAGTTGCTCATACTTATACACTCTCGTTGCCAATTGGAATAAATTGAGAAAATTTTGGCCATTGAATATTTTTCCAAGATTGGATTTTAATCTACCGAAAGCCAAATTTGTGAATTCTCTCTTTGAGAATGAAGTAAGGCATCTATTTGTAACCTTCTTGAATCAAGCAACAAACTAACTGATCGACTCATTGTCATATTCATAGATTTTGGCCAAATCAAAAATCGATATCTTAAGTATCGTTCTATAAAAGTGAAATGAAATTGTCTTTCCATCTCAACCCAAATGCAATTTGAATTATGAGATAAATTCATATACTAAGTAAATGCAGTTTCTAATAAAGACACATGGAACAACCTAAGTCTAAGGAATTCATTTATTTCTACCTCTCCACAATAGGCAATGAATGACAGTTGATTGGTCATCTTTGCTAGTGAAAATAGCAAAGTTAGGAGTTTTGAATTCTCTTGGGTAAGGTGTAGTGTTAACGTAATTAGGATAAGGCCTCTTATACTGACTTGACCATTCATCTATCGGTACCTAATTATTGCAACACAAGTTCAACCACTTGACTAAGATCCACAAGTTGACATTTATCCCGCCTCCTAGTTTCAAGGTAGATAGATCAATAAACTTGGCCTCTCTACTCCCTACATTTAGGGTAGATAAGATTTTTAGGCTTTTATAAAATCCTCAATGATATTGGAATTGATTGTTTGGTAAATGTTCAACAAATTACATGAAAATAGTTGATGCAATCGTCCAGTTAATTCACGTTGTAAGTAGTTGCTCATACTTATACGCTCTCGTTGCCAATTGGAATAAATTGGGAAAATTTTGGCCATTGAATATTTTTCCAAGATTGGATTTTAATCTACCGAAAGCCAAATTTGTGAATTCTCTCTTTGAGAATGAAGTAAGGCATCTATTTGTAACCTTCTTGAATCAAGCAACAAACTAAACGACCGACTCATTGTCATATTCATAGATTTTGGCCAAATCAAAAATCGATATCTTAAGTATCGTTCTATAAAAGTGAAATGAAATTGTCTTTCCATCTCAACCCAAATGCAATTTGAATTATGAGATAAATTCATAAACTAAGTAAATGCAGTTTCTAATAAATACACATGGAACAACCTAAGTCTAAGGAATTCATTTATTTCTACCTCTCCACAATAGGCAATGAATGACAGTTGATTGGTCATCTTTGCTAGTGAAAATAGCAAAGTTAGGAGTTTTGAATTCTCTTGGGTAAGGTGTAGTATTAACCTAATTAGGATAAGGCCTCTTATACTGACTTGACCATTCATCTATTGGTACCTAATTATTGCAACACAAGTTCAACCACTTGACCAAGATCCACAAGTTGACATTTATCCCGCCTCCTAGTTTCAAGGTAGATAGATCAATAAACTTGGCCTCTCTACTCCCTACATTTAGGGTAGATAAGATTTTTAGGCTTTTATAAAATCCTCAATGATATTGGATGTTGCTTCATGGTAACCATCAAAGTAAGCTTCCGTGCTAACTCCCTCTTCTGCTTCTCTATAAAGTGCCACGAGATTTTGATGTTGCTTCCTTGGCTTGACTCTATTGTTGGAGCAATTGAGGTCTCAGATTGGGTAGTCGTATTGCTAGGGTTGTTGTCCATAGCATGATTAGGTTCTAGATGATTCCTTGTTTTTGGCATTGTAGTTCCTCAATCGACACACTCTTCCCAACGAGTGTACAAAAAAGATGTTGTGCTAGAATTTGACTCCACAACGAAATAGGGAGAATTATTAAAAAGTCATAAACCTATCGCAATTGTACCAATTCAATTATAATTTTTTTTTTTTGCCAATTTAGTCCTAAACCTTTTACAATTGTGTTAGTTTAGTCCATCCGGCCAAAGCTGGCTGGTCAGCACTGACGTGGATGCTAGCGGCGACGACTGTCTAGCAAAAGTTGACATGGCATTTATAAATTGTTTTTTGAATTTTTGAATATTTTTTCGATTTTTTTTTTCATCCACTTCTCCTTCCTTTGGTCGGTTAGCCTTCTCGTTGTTGGGCGAGGCTCTCGCTTAGGGACGGCAAGGCTTGACCTCAACATGGCTAGGCGAGGTTGAGCCTTGCCAGATATGGTGACAGCGGCCTCGCTAGCCACTGGCGAGGTGGATTGTCACCTTAGCTGGGCGAGGCCTCACCTAGCCAAAGCGAGGGTCGACCTCGCCGGTGGCCGATGAGGCTCCTTGCCCAGGGATGGCAAGGCTCGACCTCCCCATGGCTAGGCAAGGCCGAGCCTTGTTAGATTTGGCGAAAGCAGCCTTGCCTTCGCTAGTGGCCGGCGGGGACGAGTAGCCTCACCGACCCTCGCCTCCAACCAATGCCGACCGGCTAGAGGAAGGAAAATGTGGAAAAAAAAAAGAATTCAAGAATTCAAGAATCATTTTAAAATTAGCAAAAATTACCCTTGAATACCGACTAGAGGAAGGAAAATGAATGTGGAAAAAAAAAAAGAATTCAAGAATTCAAGAATCATTTTAAAATTAGAATATATATATTTATGTGTGTGTGTGTGTTAAAAAAATTGCCATATCAGCTTTTGTCGGAAGGCCATCACTAGCTGGTGTCCACATCAGTG
The DNA here is from genome assembly GCA_016097545.1 of Eucalyptus victrix. Lineage (NCBI taxonomy): Eukaryota > Viridiplantae > Streptophyta > Magnoliopsida > Myrtales > Myrtaceae > Eucalyptus > Eucalyptus victrix. Next base: position 34,976,370 of record CM027844.1, read on the forward strand.
CCCGTGTGTGTGTGTGTGTGTGCGTGCGTGCGTGCGTGCGTGCGTGTGTATGTGTTAAAAAAATTGCCATATCAGCTTTTGTCGGAAGGCCATCACCAGCTGGTGTCCACATCAGTGCCGGTGTAAAAAAATTGCCATATCAGCTTTTGTCGGAAGGCCATCACCAGCTGGTGTCCACATCAATGCCGGCCGACCGATTTTGGCCGAATAGACTAAACTAGCATAATTATAAAAGGTTTAGAACTAAATTAGCTAAAAGAAAATGTTTAGAATTGAATTGGCACAATAACAATAGATTTATGACTTTTTTGGTAATTCTCCCCAACGAAATATCTTTTGTCAAAAAGAGGAGACGGTTTGGTGGCGATTTTGGACAAGAAATATCATATATAGACAATAGAATGATAACTTCATTGCAAAAGGAACTGAACATACACAAATTGTGTTGAAATTTAATTAATGAAAAAACTTAAGAACATAATAAACTTAAATGGAACCGGAAGTACACATATTACATCGAAATTTAGTTGAAGACAAAGCTTGAGAATGTAAAGATGTAATGCCAGAATTTAATGGATAATGAAGCATCCATAATATATAGCAGAGATACATGTTGAAGTTTAATTGATGACATGGATATAGAAACTATATTCAAGAAATGCATTGAAATTTAAGCAAAGTTTATTACCAAAGTGCAGGAATATAAAGATAACATGTTTGTTTATTTGTGTGCCACGAGCTTTAGAGAGTACTATTTAAAGTTACAATTGACGGTTATCAACAAAGGATATATATAAATGCCTGTTCAAAAAAACAAAGGATATAAATGGAAGTTGCAAATGGGGATTGCAAATACAGATTACAAATGATTATAGCACAATCACAATGACTCAACTATCTTGATGATTTCTTTGACTTTACTATTTTAATGGTTGCTTTATTCATTAAGAAACACACAATGTGAAGGAACCCATTGCAAATATAGTTAAGAAACACATTGAAATTTAAGTGGAGTTTATAACTAAAGTGCAAGAATAGAAAGATAACTTGTTTGTTTATTTGTGTGCCAAGGGCTTCAGAGAGTACTATTTAAAGTTACAATTGACAATTGTTAATAGAGGTCACAAACGAAAGTTGCAAAGGAGATTGCAAATAGAGATTACAAATGATTATTGAAACAATTACAATGACTCAACTATCTTGACGATTTCTTCAATGCCACTATCTTAATGGTAGCTTTATTTCATTAAATTGACAGTTGCATATGAGATTGTCGACTCTACTTTTTGTTAATTTTTTCAAGTTGTCAATAATTCTATCATAAATGACCAAACTTTACTCTTATCGTTCTAATCTATCACATGTTGATAATAATTAGAAAATAAGCCTTTTTAAAAATATATATATATATAAACACGAGGTGATGGTTTTTTCTTTTATCTTGGATACAAGGTGATAATTAAATGATGGTTTTTGTACTTGGGCCCTCGAATAGGAAGGATCATCGACATGTATATTATATTATTATAGCCGTCGATCGTCGATTTCCTCAAAGTTACAATAATGATGATGACAACAAGGACATCAATGATATTATTATCATTATTATTATTATTTATGGAAAAGATTACAAGTCACACTACCCTAATAGATCACTATATCACCTACCTTTTGTAAGTCACCAAGATACCTACCTTAATAATAATATGAATAATAATAATCTTATTTATGGAAAAGGTTACAAAGCTCTAATTGTTTTCTCTACAATCACCTTTTCTTTGAGAGTGATGTATATAATATATTTGATCCACTACATTGCCATTCAATTGAACAATATATGCGGTTTATGGAATTTCACTGGTATTTAGAATATCTCTTGTATCTTGTATATAACTTTTTATATAATTCTATGGTCTAACAATTGTCATTTCTTGTATATTGTGTTACAATAAAATATAGAATTTCTTTTTTTATTTTTTTAATCTTAAACGAACAAATCCAATGAAGAGATGATGTGCGAAACGATGGATACAGTATCGATAGATGAGCATCAAGTCATAAGAATGAAATTGATGATGATTTTATGATAGAGTGAAAGAGAAAGTCCGTATTCTGGCGATCACAACGGAAGACCTTGGAAAGTTCAATGGTGTGGCCTTAGAGCCCAAAAAAGTGTCATTTCCTTATAATTAAATGGAAATAAAGATTGTCTCCATTAATATTCGCGCGTCTATTTACCACGACAATTTGATATAAATATATTAACGATTATGGGATTGAGACATTAAAAGAAACACCAATAAGTATCCATTGGTGTATGTTATTTGAACTTTTGGAATTCTAATAATCCTCTACTTCTAAAACAGAAGAAATCACAAGACAACGTTGGACTTCAGCTACTGGGCTTCATGGACCTTATATCCTCAATCAAGCGGTCCAGATTATCCCACGAGGACCCACCTTCGCTAGCGGCGTCCCTCGCCCTCCTCGCCAAGTCACCGACCGCCGCTGCGAATTCATCCTTCCTCTCCCCCATCACCTCGTTCACCATCCTCTCCACCACCTCCCTGTCGCACACGTCCTTCATGTCGAGCCCCACCTTCCACGCGTGGCTCACCAGCCGGCTGTTCAACTGCTGGTCCGCCGAGAACGGCCAACACACCATCGGCTTCCCGGCGACCACGCTCTCCAGCGTCGAGTTCCACCCGCTGTGCGTCAGGAACGCCGCGACGGAACCATGGTCCAGGACCTCTTCCTGCGGGGCCCACCCAACGATGCACCCCCTCTCCGCCGCTGCCTCCCTCAGCTCCTCCGGGACCGCACCGTTGCCGCCATCGGCGAGGGAGTCCGGCCGCATGACCCACAGGAAGCGCCTCCCGCTGTTCACGAGGCCGTACCAGAACTCCGTGAAGTCGTGTCTGGTAAGAGTCGTGACGCTCCCGAAGCTCACGTAGATGACTGACTTCGGAGGTTGCTTGTCGAGCCAAGAGATACAACTACGGTCGACTTCCCAGAGACTGTTGCTTGCTGACGATGGTGGTGGCTACGACGGGGATGACGACGAGAGTCTGGATTTGTGGTGCGAGTGGAGAGGTCCGATTGTGTAGAGGTTGGGGAAGTGGGTTCGAATCTGGGAAATGGCGGGGGCCTCGAGTTGGTCGAAGCTGTTGAGGATGAGGGCTCGGGCTCTGGTGGTCTGGAAGGTCTGCGTCGTCACATACTGGAGGAGCCGGTCGGAGAGGTCGGCGACTCGGCAGAAACTCGGCAGGTCTCGGCACCGGAGGATGTCCTCCATGCCCGGCACGCTCGTCACGTCACGGTCCATGTCTTCGTCTCCTATAAAATCAGTTGCTCGATGAAATTCCTCAATGAGTTTCACTTCAATTTGTTATTTATTTTGCACCCTTTTGAACACCACACCTTACTTTTAGGTCAAGCTTTTCTCAAAATTGAACAGAATCAAGAGGTTCAGGGAATGCTTAAGTGGGAACATTACCTTTGATGGGGAGGTCTCCACTCTCAATCATGCGCGGAATACAGAAATAAGTCCAGAAGCAACTCGCGCTTATCGTCCGGAACGCGATGACTGGAACTCCGAGATCTCCAGCGAAATCAATGGTGAAGGTCAGGATCCCATCCGCAATGATACAGGTCACAGGCCGATCCGGAGCTGACACCAACTCTTCGAACAGCTGCTTGGTTATGCTCTTGACGTAATCGAATGTGGTCGTGAAGTGGTCGCTGGGCCTCGGGTGGTATATCGGGAAGCCGTCTGAGATGATCTTGAATTGGAAGTCCGGGTAGGCAGCGAAACGGTCTCGGATATCGGCATGTCGGAGGAGGCGATGGTGGATGTGTTCGGAGTTGATGAAGGTGATGCGCAGGCCGGAGAGGGCGAGAAGCTCAGCGAGCTTGAGCATGGAGTTCACATGGCCTTGAGCAGCTAAAGGAAAGATGATGACATGAGGAGGAGGAGGAGGAGGAGGAGGAGCAGGCGGTGGATCCATTGCTGTCTTTTGGATCCTATGATTGGATTCGTGTTCCCCTTTTCTAGTGAAATAGTCGCCTCCTTACCCTCTTTTTGAAGTGGAGATGAGTTCTGGAAAGAATTTTATCTTCTTCACTTTCAAGGACAAGATCCTTTTTCCCAAAAAAAAAAAAAGGACAAGATCCGCTCCCTAACGCAAAATTATCAAAAAACTGTTGGGAAGCGCGCAGCAAGTCGCTCAGTGTTGATGTTTGGGATGTGTGGGAGTAGAAGTTAGATACCTTAAAAGATGGCCAAGAGGAAGTCTGAGTTTGAGCCCATTCATATTTCTAATTGGATTTATTTTCACTTAAAAATTTAAATCAATAAATTATAGACTAATTAAGATATATTAATTACTTTACATCATGTCAATTATTTGATATGGGATTTTTCTAACATAACTTACTTACGTGTACATCCTAACAAAAAAATCATAAACTTATTATATGATGCTAATTCAGTTTTAAGTATTTTTATTTGATCACTTTATTTCTAAACATTTCGATAATTTGCCAAGATAGTCATTTTGATAAATTTTTGTTGTAAAATATTGAGGTAGATGTCGTTTGTCTTACATATCATAGCCTGCATTTGCATGAATAATTTTTAAGAATTTTTAAATTTTGGGCTAAAGAATTTTTAGATGTCGTTTGTCTTACATAGCATAACTTATATTTGCATTGAGCTAAAGGTCTTTAAAGTTATTTGGAGATGCAATTGCATCTTGTTAAAATTGCCTAAAAAATCGAACTAAACACGTTTATATTTGGTTAAGAGAACTTTAGAGTCTCAAAGCGCCTTCTTAAAGTCAAACCAAAACGGTAGTCTAAGGCCCCCCAATTCTTAGGATACTGACCCATTACGGAATAAAGTTAGAAAACTTTCTTAAAAACCATGTTTTTGTGGTCTACACAGGCCAAGGTATAAAATTACCAGGTAATCTCAGGGCCGACCTTGACCTGCCCGGTTAAAACGTCGGGACAAGAGCACCGCATCGTCTGGCATCGTGAAGGACGGTGACTTGATAACAAATCGTCCGGAGCACAGAGCAAGGCAATGGTTGAGAATCGTTTGGCAGGATCGTACCCCTCGGCCTTTATCCCGAATTAGTGAATATTTTACCGACCGCGGTGATTTTTCGAAAGCATATCCTTTGGATTCTCCTGAAGGGTGGGCGAGGAGGAGCGTCTAGCAATGCCGACCGCTACATAAGCCACCAGAGACCAAGAGAAAGCGAGTAGCGCCTCGTATAGGATAGGTGGAGCTTGAAGAAACGAGCCCCTTTCGGATAAAGTCACTGTGCATAGCCATAGCGATCTAGGAGTCCTGTCCACATTCTCACTCAGGAGATCGAACGTATGCCGGGGATAATAGGCTAATGACTCCCAAGAGCTCTCATCGGCAAAGTGGTTTGGCACCCCATAATTTTCTCAATAACTTTCTAAACATTAGCCCACGAATTTATCGAATCACTCTTTCACTTCACAATAGCGGTTTTTGGACAAGGATTATCTAAATCCTTCAGTACCCTTTCTTTGGTATCTCAACAACTTTCAGCTATATATACAAGTTACAAATTTCATAACCAACTTGTTCCGTAAATGGAATATTAAAAATTTCTGAATGTTAGTGAAGTTCGATCAAATCACATAAATCATTTGATTGAATGACAATATAGCGGATCAAATATATTATATACGTCACCGTAAAAAAAAAAAAAGTGGTTGCAAAGAAACTGACTAGAGTTTGAAATCAAGTTTTGAAAGTAGCATGGATGGTTAAATTTGATGGATTTTGTAATCTTACTCTACATAAGAAAATGTCGACTAGTCATCAGTCACCCATGGCTTCGTTTGGAAAAGGAAAGGCAATAAAGGATAACGAAAATAAGTGAGATTTTGAAATTTTTTGTAAGAAGGAAATGGAGGGAACATCTGGAAACTGGGGCATTTTCTCCCAAATTCTTTTCCTCGTGTGCTCCCAAACTTCCTCGTGATGTCTGGTCATGCGCACACTCAGTTTTCTTATGATTTTGGGAATGCATGTTCATCTTTTAGCTTCGTTTTCATATTTGTCCGGCCTTTTTGGGAAAAAGAATTTCTTCCAAATGACCATCTACCTTCAGCACAAGGGCTCATATGCTGTAATCGTACTAAAAGACCAAATTGGCTTTCCGACATGTCAATACCGCCAAAACATTATAAATTATTGCTGGAAGGAGAAAACTGCACCAGGTACGGAATCTTGAGGATTTGATTGCATTTTTTTCAAATGCTTAGAGCTTGATGAAATTTGGGGCAAACATTTTTTCAAAAAAATCGTAATTTTCTCATTTTTATTTTATTTTGAATATCACGTGATCATGGATGCTCAAGCGTTTATGCAGAAAAATAAAAACTACAGTTGAATGAAAAAAGGAAAGCTTGCGTTCCCTACTTTGGAGCTACAGAAGATTCTGAAGTCAAAAGCATCGGGACATCGATTACTCAAGATGACCAGATCCCGATTCTCTTTCGTGTTCTTGAACTTGCTGCTACATAACCTTCCAATTTCCAACAGTAATCGATGCAAAATCGACGAAATCAAGCAGTTGAATGGCCATACCATGATGATCCCATGTTGATCCGTCAATATGCTACCCTTCCCAAGGAAGATCAGCTCCCCAACATCACAGAGGTTTCATGATTATTGTTGTTTTGAGGGGGCCGAAGATGGCAGCCAAGGGAGTGTTTCCACTCGATGAGGGCCATCTCCGATAGCCTCTCAGTGGAGGGCCTGGCATTCCTTATTTTTACTTATCGGTGACCGCAAGCCTCATCCTTTTATTGGAAGTGAATATTTTTCTTCCCCACTATCTGGGAATACTAATGATTTTTATACTAGAGAGGAACAAATGTTGATAACTCTTCACTTCAAGTCATCGCTCTCCTTGAAGGGCCATTGAATGTGTAGAGAATCCAAAGGATATGCTTTCGAAAAATCACCGCAATCAGTAAAATATTCACCAATTCGGGATAAAGGCCGAGGGGTACGATCCTGCGAAACGATTCTCAGCCGCTTCCTTTGCTCTTTGCTGTCGGACTTTTTGTTATCAAGTCGCCGTCCTTTACGATGCCACGTGATGCGGTACTTGTCCTCGAGTTTAAACCCGACGGGTTAAGGGCGGCCGTGAGATTACTTGGTAGTTTTAGGAAAAAGCTAAGGTGACTGCACCGTTACTCTGGACAGAGTAACGGTGGAATCTCCACCCAGCATTTTCTCAAGGAAACCGGATGACTTTTTTGTCCGGTTTCCTTGGGAAATCAAAATCCCAGTATTTGGGATTTGATTCTATAAATAATTTTTTATTTTGCTAAAAATAATTTTAAAAAAAAAAAACCTGAAATTATTAATGAACAAAATTCAATTTTCTTCCTGAATCTATAGAAAAGCACCTTAATTATAAAGTCAGAAATGTTCAATGTGCTTGATGAATTTTGCTAAAACTTTATCCTGTATCATTGAACCAATTCAATGAATAGTTGCTGTCCTATGATGCCGCTATAACGGTCTCTACTCTTCTTTCTCTGACCTAAGGCGTTGTTTTTATTTTAGCCGGGTCTTAGGATTCAGTTTTGAACAAAATCATTTTAGGGAGATTGTGTTTCCACTTTTTGGTGTTTAAATGATGGAAAACTAATCCAATCAATGAATTTTTTTTTTCATGAAGTGAAAATAACAAGTTTTGATTGAGAAAAACTGGTTTTCCCTTCTAGCAAGAAAAGGAACCTTAATCTTCTCCAAACATCTTAATGAAAATTTTTATCTAGGAAAATATTTGGGCATAAATTTTCATTCAATAATGAAAATATTTTTAATTAATTAATTATTTGAAGTGATACAAGTGATCATTTTTTGGAAAATATTTTTCAAATCATTAATTTTTTATGAAACATACGAACTCAACAAAAATTTGTTGTGGATGCTTGGGAGGAACTTCATGCTAATTGCCTTCTAAACTTGACATCTCCAAACTCCAGTTAATAATGTAATTTGCATACATCAACAGGAAATTGTCCAATCGATCTTAAACCTATTGTATAGATGCTAATTCAGTCTCAATTTTTTTTTTAATTTTATCAATTTAATCATAAACTTTTATGCAAAATTTTGATATAATCCTTTCGGCCAATTTTCATCATAAATCGTTGATATGGTGGTGTGCCATGTATGACAACCTACGATGATTACATCACCACGTCAGTGATTTCCAACAAAAATTAATTGGATGGACTATGTTAGAATTCCAAAGATTAAAAAGTTTAGGATTAAATTAGTATTTGTACAATAGATTTAGGATTAAATGGATTTAGGTAGCACTGTTATTGTTTGATCACCTCTCAAAGATCAAAGGTTGGAACATATGAGGAGATCAACACACCACTAAGGAGAGGCAAGCATTCTCTCCTTTTAGTCTCATGATTTCTCTATTTAATTTTCTCCCAAATTTCTTTCTTACCATAAAGATTAGATGGTAAAGTAAATCTATCTTTTGTGCACCACTAAGTCACCTTCTCAATCCGACTAAAGATAGGCCATCCACATTGGAAGATTCCTAAGAAAATACTTCCTTATCACCCTCACAAGAGACTATATCAAGTATGAATTGAATCCGAGATTTCACGATTCTTTAAATACATAATTTTGATAATTTCTCTCTTTATTGTAGCCACCCCTAGAAGCATCTTCATTTACTTATATCCCGAGTAAGTATATTTCAATAGTCTTTCGAATCAGTAATTCAAGAAGCATCTAACTTTATCAAAACTACGAGGAGCACGGAGGAAGTGGAGAGAGCCATGGCTAAGTGCGGCGAGTTCGAGATCTAGCATATGGAGTACTGGTGGATTAGGGAGCACTCCGAGGAGAAGTAGGAGGAGTGGTCCTGAGACCCGGCCTCGTGTGGCAGGTCCAAGGTCAACCTGGTCAGGGCCACCCTCGGGCCCATCATCAATTCCAACCTCAGCCGGCCAAAATATCAAACACCAGCTACAATATGACTTCCAACTTCTGATGAAACTTATACAACGGTGGGCTATTCAAATGGAGATCCCCCCGTGTCAACCAAAGAGGAGCCTCAAGATTCTCAAATGATAGCTCCTTTATTACCAACTACTACTGAAGAACCATCTTCGATGTAGCAACGTGATGCACCATGGCGATTTGGTCGTGTCGCTCACCCACCGACCTGGACAAAGGACTATGTATGTGCCACCTTGAATTCACTAGGTGCTCATTATCCTATCTCCTTATATGTTTCCTTTGATAAGCTATTTGTCAAAGCATATGTGTTGCATTAGCTGTATATCTGAGGAACGAGAACCCTCTAGTTATAATGAGGTAGTGAATGATCCATGTTTGCAAAAGGCTATAGAGGCAAAACTACAAGCCTTGATGGAGATGAGTTCCCCCTTTTTAGTGACTCCTTACCCTCTTTTTGAAGTGGAGATGAGTTCTGAAAAGAATTTTTTATCTTCTTCACTTTCAAGGACAAGATCCCTTTTCAAAAAAAAAAAAAAAAAGGACAAGATCCGCTACCTTACGCAAAATTATCAATAAACTGTTGGGAAGCGCGCAGCAAGTCGCTCAGTGTTAATGTTTGAATGTGTGGGAGTAGAAGTTAATACCTTAAAGATGGCCAACAGGAAGTCTGAGTTTGAGCCCATTTATATTTCTAGTTGGACTTATTTTCACTTAAAAGCTTAAATCAATAAATTATAAACCAATTTGGATATATTAATTGCTTTACATCATGTCAATTATTTGATATAAGATTTTTCTAGCTCAACTTACTTACGTGTACATCCTAACAAAAAAATTATAAACTTATTATATGACCCCAATTCAATTTTAAGCATTTTTATTTGGTCAATTTATTCTTAAACATTTCGACAATTTGCCAAGATAATCATTTTGACAAATTTTTGCCGTAAATTATTGAGGTAGATGTCGATTGTCTTTCATAGCATAGCATGCATTTACATGGATAATTTTTAAGAATTTATAAATTTTTTCAATATTTTTTATTATTTTCTTTTCTTTTATTTTTTCCAACTCTATGCTAGCGCCAGCCACAGGTGAGGGCCGCAAGCCCCTTGCCCTCACCTAGATTTAGGTAAGGCCCAATGCCATGACCTCACTCGTGGCTAGCAACCTTGCTAGAGTTGAAAAACAAAAAAGAAAGGAAATGAAAAAGAAAAGAAGAAAAATTAAAAATTCAGAAAAAATTAAAAAGAAATTACTAAAATTGTTCCCGTCAAACATTTTTAACTAAAATTGACTAGAATGATTGCGATAGTAAATCGTCAAAATGTTTACAATTGAATTGACCAAATTCAAATGTTTAGTATTGAATTATTCGCTATACAAGAAATTGTGAATTTTTGCTTGGAAATTTTCTCCGCCTGTCTTGTTGAGCTCTTTCTTTCGCGTTCACAAGATAGTCATGATAGTGAATTTATCAATTGCCTAAAGTTATCAGGGCACCGATAAAGGTACCGAATGGATGGGCGTTAGGGAACAATTTTCCGAGAAAATCCACTAATGTAAATACAATTGACAAATGACGGTCTTGTCTATTATGGAGTGAAAATAGTGATTCGATGGAGTCGTGATGATGTCTTGAAAATAGTTGAGGAAACCATGAAAGTCACGCGTGCTTTTGAAAAATCGCCACCAGTTAAAAACATTCATCAACCCAGGATAGAGGCCGAAGGGTTCGATTCCGTCAACTTTTCCTGCGAGACAATGACCTGATCGCGACCACTCCATAACACAGAATCATAAAACCGATTCCGCCAGGCGATTCGTATCGGCTTTCTCGCCCTTCTTCTGACAAATTCTTTGTCTTTAAAGCCATCATGCTTCTACGACACCACATGTGGGGTTGAAGGGAGCGCCCTCAGCTTGACTAGGCAAAAGCTTAAAGTTGATTGAGGTCTGCGTTAGGCCAGAGACTTTCTTCAACATGTGAATTCTGTTCTGATGCAGGCCTTAGTCCCCTCAAAACAAAAATAATCACGAAACCTCTGTGATGTTGGGGGAGCTGATCTTCCTTGGCAAGGTAGCATATTGACGGATCAACATGGGATCATCATGGTATGGCCATGCAACTGCTTGATTTCGTCGATTTTGCATCGATTACTGACGGAAATTGGAAGGTTATGTAGCAGCAAGTTCAAGAACACGAAAGAGAATCGGGGTCTTGTCATCTTGAGTAATCCATGTCCCCATGCTTTTGTCTTCAGAATCTTCTGTAGCTCCAAAGTAGGGAATGCAAGCTTTCCTTTTTTTCATTCAACTGTAGTTTTTATTTTTCTGCATAAACGCTTGAGCATCCATGATCACGTGATATTCAAAATTATAAAAAAAATGAGCAAATTACGAATTTTTTTTTTTTTAAAAATGTTTGCCCCAAAGTTCATCAAGCTCTAAACATTTGAAAAAATGCAATCAAATCCTCAACGTTCCGTACCAGGTGCAGTTTTCTCCTTCCAGCAATAATTTATCATGTTTTGTCGGTATTGACATGTCGGAAAAGCCAATTTGGCCTTTTAGTACGATTACAGCATATGAGCCCTTGTGCTGAAGGTAGATAGTCATTTGGAAGAAATTCTTTTTCCTACAAGAGGCCGGACAAATATGAAAACGAAGCTAAAAGATGAACATGCATTCCCAAAATCATAAGAAAACTGAGTGTGCGCATGACCAGACATCACGAGGAAGTTTGGGAGCACATGAGGAATAGAATTTGGGAGAAAATGCCCCAGTTCCAGATGTTCCCTCCATTTCGTTCTTACAAAAAATTTCAAAATCTCACTTATTTTCGTTATCCTTTATTGCCTTTCCTTTTCCAAACGAAACCTTTGGTGACTAATGACTAGTCGACATTTTCTTATGTAGAGTAAGATTACATGATCCATCAATTTTAACCATCCAAGCTGCTTTCATAACTTGATTCCAAACTCTCGTCAGTTTCTTTGCAACCACTTTTTTTTAAGGGTGACATATATAATATATTTGATCCGCTATATTGTCATTCGGTCAAATCATTTATGTGATTTATCGAACTTCATTGACATTCAAAAATTTTTAATATTCCATTTACGGAACAAGTTGGTTATGAAATTTTTAACTTGTATATATGGCTGAAAGTTGTTGAGATAGCGAAGAAAGGGTACCGAAGGACTTAGATAATCCTTGTCCAAAAAACCACTAATGTGAAGTGAAAGAGTGATTCGATAAATTTGTGGGGTAATGTTTAGAAAGTTATTGAGAAAATTATGGAGTGCCAAATGACTTCCCCGATGAGAGCTCTTGGGAGTCATTAGCCTATTATCCCCGGTATACGTACGATCTCCTGAGTGAGAGTGTGGACAGGACTCCTAGATCGCTATGGCTATGCACAGTGACTTTATCCGTCAATCCTCTACAAGGCGTTGCTCGCTTTCTCTTGGTCTTTGGTGGCTTATGTAGCGGTCGGCATTGCTAGACGCTCCTCCTCGCCCACCCTACAGGAGAATCCAAAGGATATGCTTTCGAAAAATCACCGCGGTCGGTAAAATATTCACCAATTCGGGATAAAGGCCGAGGGGTACGATCCTGCCAGACGATTCTCAGCCGCTTCCTTTGCTCTTTGCTGTCGGACTATTTGTCATCAAGTCGCCGTCCTTTGCGATACCACGCGATGCGGTACTTGTCCTCGACTTTGAGAAAATATTGGGTGGGTTTAACACTCCACGTAGGCGAAAATGTATCACCATACAAAAGTCGACACGTGGCAAATTTGGGCCCCCTGTCAGTGCCCTGTCTCTCCGTTAACTCCGTCTCTCTCCCACTTACTCTCTCTCCTCCCTTCCGTTTCTGCCCACAGCTCTCTCTCCCCCTCTTCTCTCTCCACTTCTCTTTTCTTTCCTCCATCGGGGGAACACATGGGCTTTGGCGGCGGCAGAGGTGGCGGAGGCGCCGGCGGCACCGCTGGCGGTTTTTTAACCTCATCCTTAGCCGTGTGAGCAACAGTCTCATACCTCCTCCTCGGCTTCCGATCATTTCCAGTTGCCCGCGCTCGCGGCGGAGGCGTGACTGAAACTTCCATTTCCTCGACTGCAGCATTATGATCACCACTATCTTCGGCGACCACACGCTTGGTCTCAAACTTCTTCTCTTCTTCGTCTTCTACTTCTCCGTTCCTTCTTATCCTGGAATAGACCGGTTTCGTCCCGAAGCCCCGACCCGAGACAAGATGGGTATCGTCGTAGAGTCTCCGCCGCCCTTCGCCGTAATCCCACAGCGAGTACTGCGCCCTCAGATCCGAGTACAAGCTGCTGGTTCTCATCCGGCCAGACGAACTGCCGGAGAACCCATATTCGCTCCCCTCCGAGTTCCGACGGTCGTAGCTGTCGTGCCACTTGTATGGTGTCCCCGGATTCGACGACGACGACTTCCAAGAGTCCGACGTCTGGTACGACCCCGCCGACCCCCGTCCCCGCTGCTGTTGGATCTGCCGATGAACCCGCAGACGATGGTGAAGAGGACGAGGACGAGGTCACGTCCGTAGTGGCGGGCAAGGGGTGTCGCGACGCTCGGGGCAACAGCGGCGGTGGTGTGCCGGGAAAAACAACGGCGTCAGGAGCGGCTCGTCGAGGCGGTGGGAAGCAGCGGCGTCGGGAATGGGGGATACTCGGTCGAAGATGGGCGAAGAAGAAGACTTCCTCCCTCGCTTTCTTTCTTCTTTCCCACCTCTCTCTCTCTCTCTCTCTCTCTCTCTCTCTCTCTCTCTCTCTCTCTCTCTCTCTCTCCTTTTCTTGTCTTTTTCCTTGCGTGTGTCAGACTAACGAGGGAAATTTTCTCGACAAAAGAGAAGTAAGAGAGAAGGGGGGGAGAGAGGTGTGGGCAGAAACGGAGGGGAGGAGAGAGAGTAAATGGGAGAGAGACGGAGTTAACGGAGAGATAAGGCGCTGATAGGGGGGCCCAAATTTGCCACGTGTCAACTTTTGTATGGTGGTACATCTCGCCTACGTGGAGTGTTAAACCCACCCAATATTTTCTCCTCGACTTTAGACCCGACGGGTTAAGGGCGGCCGTGAGATTACTTGGGGTGTGCATGGAAACACTCCAAAAAAGTGTTTTTCGAACACTTCTGTACGGAAAGTGTTTCCGGGAACAAAAAAAGAATAGAAACGCGTTTGGTTGCGTTTTTTTTTTTTTTTTGTTTCTGGAACGAAATAAGAACAAAAAAAAGAAACAATAATTTTTTGTTTCTTGCTCCAGAAACATTTCTTGAAGAAACATTTCTCGCTTCTCTCTCTTCTTCTTCTCTTCTTCTCTTCTTCTTTTTTTTCTTCTTTTCTCTTTCGCCAGTCGCCGGCCTCGGCCATGGCCGGCGACCGGCCGTCGAGGCTCGGCGTTGCCGGCGTGAGCGAGGCCGAGCCTCGCCGAGGGCTGGCGAGCCTCGCCGTGGCTGGGCGAGGCTGCCGGCCCCGTCGGCCGGTCGCCGGAGGCCCGTGACCGGCCGAAAAAAGAAAAAATAAAAAAGAAAGGAAAACATGAAAAATAAAATAAAATGTTTAAAAAATTAAAAGAAACAAAAAAAGAATAAAAATTTACCAAACGTGTTTCTGTTCATTTTTTATTCCCGGACCAAACGTTACCAAACGTGTCCTTTTGTTCAAAAATTGTTCCCCGGAACAGAAATACTTTTTTTTGTTTCTATTCCTAGGAACAAAAAAAGAATAGAAATAATTCCATGCACGCCCTTGGTAGTTTTTAGGAAAAAGCTAATGTGACTGCACTGTTACTCTGTCCAGAGTAACGGTGCAATCTCCACCCAGTATTTTCTCAAGGAAACCGGATGACTTTTTCGTCCGGTTTCCTTGGGAAATCAAAATCCCAGTAGTTGGGATTTGATTCTATAAATATTTTTTTTGGCTAAAAGTAAGTTTAAAAAAAAGAAAAAAACCTGAAAACATTAATGAACAAAATTCAATTTGCTTCCCAAGAATGATTGCGAGGACGCAATATTATATTTGGTGACAACGATGGTGGAAAGTGATGACTCTTTGACCAAAAACTTTTAATATAGAGAGATAATCCTATTAAGATAATGAAATGACTCCGGTGAAAAATTAAGTTTATGGCCAACCTTTTGATAGAAAAAAGAAAAAAAGAAAAAGACTAGAAAAAATTGAAAGTCCATTCCATCTATATTACTTTTATGTTAGATATCTAATAATATTTATCTATGACTTCATGTCGTTTGCTTTATTTTGGACCCATGTCTGACCATCTAATTATAGTCAATTACACCATGGATTTCCTTTTCTTGAGCGATGTCATTGGATTGAATAATGCTCGGGTGACAGTCCGTTACTTTTTAAAAGAATGGTGGTGCCTTCTACACCACTAATTTCCCTTGAGGCAACTAGTTAATAGGTTTAATCGGTTCCCAAACGTCAAGGTAAAAGACAAGAGAAAAAGGTATAGATTTCATCTGGGTTAAACACATTAAGGGTGCGTTTGGGAATCACTTCCCAAAGCCCCTTTGAAGCCTGAAGATACTTGGGCAAATGCCAGCCTGTTTGGCAAAAAATTTTGAACCCCCATTCCCTAAATACTAGCATTGTGAAGCCGAAAGCCCAAGGCAGGTGAGGACCTGCCTTGGGCTTTCGGCTTTTTCAGTATGCCCACACGGGCACTGTTCATTTTTTTTTTCCGAAATTGTCCTCACGAATATTTTGCTTTTCCAGTTCTTGCCCTTGTGTCGCAACTGTTCATCTTCTCTGGGGGGTTCGATTTTGGCTGACTGCGAGCAGCCGGCGACTACTAGAGGGACGCCGGTGATCGTCGGGGGGTGGCGCGACCGAGGGCTGGGTTGCCGCAACCCAGATCTGGAGCGGCAGGCGGTCTTCTTCTTCCGCGAGCGGTCGTCGATGACTGTCGCCTAGACAATCGATGCCAGGGGGTGGCGCGACCGCCGCAACCCACGGCGAGGTCTGGGTCACCGCAACCCAGATCTGGGGCGGCAGGGTCGCGGGAGGACCTTGCCGCCCCCAATCTAGGTCACGCGACCTCACGGCCCCTAGATTTGGGTAGTGGCGGCGTTGCACGACCTCGCCACCCCAGATCCGGGGGCGGTGGGGTCGCGCGACCCCGCCGTGACCCAGATCCGAGGCGGCGAGGTCCTCTTGCGACCTCGCTGCCCCAGATTTGGTGTCGCCGGAGGTTGCCGAAGGTCGCGACGGTGTCGCGCGACCTCACTGCCCCAGATCCGGCGTCGCCGGAGGTCGCCGGCGGCCACTACCCTTTGGTCAATTTTTTTTTTTAATTTTTCTTTTGATAATTTTTTTTACCACAAAGATCCTTTATAAATGTAATTCCACAAACACTATTTTGCTCAAAATACTTTACAAATAGCTTTCAAAATACAATTTACCAAATACGGTTGCATTTTGGAAAACACCTTTAACTCAAAGGTATTTGCATTTTCCTAAAGACTTTCCCCAAAAGTGGTTCCCAAACGCACCCTAAGTCATATTACATATCTTATTCTCTCATTTTGAGTCGCTTTGTTTCATCAACTATTGAAGGTTGCTAGAAAGTATATATTTTTTTTTCTAGAGAAATTATTTTTAAGAGATTATGTCGTCAACCTTCATCGGCACCTCTAGATTTTGGAACTTTGGACCTTAGTACTAGGCTTGAAATCTCACCTATGGTTAGCGAGATTTGCAATGCCCTTTTGAAGCTTGACTGGTGACCTTAATGCTAGGCTTGAAATTGCGATGCTCAGAAATTATAGGTGAAGCTCATCCAATCCCTTTCATGGATTACTAGTATCTACAATTGGATAATTTATCTCAACGTATATGCTAACACAACTTTCGTCAATTAAATTATTGTCGGACAAATTCCTTCATTTGAAAAATATTAGAAGATATCAGTTTAATCAACTTTATTTCAAGATGAAATAAATATGTTGATAGATTACAACTAATTCCACATTAGATAACTTTTATTTTTGTTCGAGAAAATTGAGAGAGATTGGTGCCTGAAAGATTAATTTGAATCTAATGTGTAAATGAAAGAACTTTTGTTTTTGTGTTTACAAAAAGAAGAAGAAGAAGAAGAAAGAAGTGAAAGGTCAAAATCTACTATTTTTGCAGATGTGAAAGGACAACTGGCATTTCATCGAAAACAGAAGCTAATTATGCTCTGCAAAAATAGTAGATTTTGTCCTTTCCATCTAAATTGAAACGTGTGGCTGCCCTTGCATTGTTATTAAATCAAAATAACCGTACGGTTATATTAGAGGTGGCAAATGGGTGGGTCAGGTCGGGTATGGGTCGAGTCAAAAATGGGTCGACCCATATTTGACCAATTTAACCCATTTTGACCCATATTCTTGTAATGTAAATATAATAACTCATACTCGACCCGACCCATATCCGATTCATACCTGACCCAACCAATATTGCTAAAACTTACTAATATTCTAAAAAAAAAAACCTGCACTCTTTTAAGCTATATGCTAATTGGATAAAAACCTCAAATTAAATTAAAAAAATAGTAAATAAAATAAAATTTGTTAAAAAAACCTATAAATCGAAATATTTATGAAGAATTAGACTATACACATGCTTCTCTTATTTAAAGTGAGCATACTATTGAGGTCAAATTATTTACTCACAAATGAATTCATCATCTTGATTAAGATATGAAGCTAACATTTCCAGCCTTTTGAGTAAGAAATTCATACTGTCACCATACGAAGGAATAATTCTTCAGCATTGCAGAAAGATACTTTACTTCAATGTTTCCCCTCAATAAGATAGCTCTAAGACACAATTCTCGGCAACTCTACCAAGAACCAAATTATCTACCAAATAACTGATTGCCCCAAAACATAAGAGGCTTCAAATGCGGTACTGTTAAGACATTCCACATTCAAAACCAGCAATCGATTAAAGCAGCACCTACTTTGCGCTTTTCAGCTTGTATGAGCTTGTCCGCGACAAACTAAGGACTCCTGAATTTGCCAAGGCTAGCAAGACGAACTGGACTCACACCGCTCCCATATTGTTGCTCCCCTTGGTTAGCTTCTCAAACAGCATAGTCACCCTTGCTTTATCCACCTTCAATTACAACAAAAAACTAAACCAGCAAAGAATCTCCTCTTGGGGAATCTCCTCAGTGGCTGTTGACAGACTAGGGCCTGCAAAATAAGGGGAATACGTCATAAATGGTGGGAGGGAAAACACGCCTTGGTAAAAAATGAAGGGTTGGCCACATAAGAGAAAAAGGAGTAAGCCAGCTTCAGGCCAGTGCAGCAAAAGACTTGGTTCAAAGGCAAATTCAGGCAAGAACAAGAGACATCATCTTGAAGATTATCACAGACGGAAAATCCATAAACCATAGGCTAAGATCCAGACAGCAACACAAAAATCTCCAACTCAGCCGAGTGACAAATATGACATTGAACAACATTAATGCAGGAAATGAAAGATTGCCAAGAGAACCCAAAACAATAAAGATAAAGCTCTGAAAAACAAACTCAATATGATTATATGACTATGAAAAAGTAAATTCATTGCAGTCTAAGCTTCCCTTCACATGGCTACTAAAATAGATAGATTAATAGGATATTTTCACCCGGAAAACACCATGCCGGAGTTGATCATATGAGTGTGCATACATCATTGCAGCAGTAGGCCACTGCATGTACCCAGCATCACTTGTATTTTGATTCAATCCCGTCACTCCAAAAGAGTTCATAACAGCACCAGAAGGAGGCATATAGTTAAGTGAAGCTTGAGGCCTTGGCATCTGACCAAGTGGAGTAAATCCAGCATCAAAATGCCCAAAAGGATGTTGAATCTTTTGCATGTTGAAGGGCACCAAACCAAAACTTTGACTAGTAAGGACATTCCTAACATACCTGTTCCAGTAAGGAATTCATCAAACAAAACTTTAATATTGAGATGGCATTGCATAATGCCATGTTGCAGCTACACAAAAACATATTTTTTGGTACAAGGGAGAAGGCTAAGCAAAACAAGTGTCATTGTAATAGTTACACAACAAATTGACAGCATATGCCTGTAAATAACTTTAACAATAGCTTTTCACAACAAAGTCATGAATACTAAAATGTCACCACTTTTGCTGTGCTTCTTATGATAAATTGTTTTGAATGGGAAGTAAAATAGCTGATTAAAGGATTAAATCGAGGCCGAGATCAACTCTAGTCACATTGATCTCACGCTCAAAAAGAAGAATACCAATGGAACAAAAAAGGCCATACCTTTCATAACTCCGATCATAATCTGGGTCAGAACGATCTTTTTCTCTGTCTTTAAGAATGGCTACCCTAGATTGTGTGCTGCCATCTCTAATGCCTATATTCTTATCAACATCCACCATGGGAATCCTGCACACTTCATTATCATCTTTGTTCAGAGACATATTCCTCTAGTCAGTTGAGGTCTGAGAAAATTTATCATCTAAATTAGAACCACTTGGGCTACTGAAGATACAAGCATGTGCTCTATCATACTCCTCCTTCCTCTCTTCCACACTTTGCACTGGGCTTCTTTTCATCCTTGAGTCATTGGCTCCATTAGCATATGCTTTACTAGGTCGAGGCCTGATAACAAACTTAACTTGTTTAGCCTTATCATCTTCCAACTGTTTGGCAGGGTAAAGATAGTATGATAAAGTATCTTAATCTTATAGTACCATCAGGAATTGCATTGAAACTTAAATAACACTGATACTACAATTATTCCTTTTAGTAATCAACTGTACTTAGATGCATCAGCATTTAATGTTCGGATATATATCCATGCGCACACACACATACACACACATATCAGCACATTGTTAAGAACCTACAATATTGCAAGAACAAGACAAAAACCATTTTAACATGCTAATCTGAATCTGGAGACAAAAGAGATAATTTAATAGTGAACTTTACAAATAAAAGAAAGTACCTAATGCAAATAGTTTTGGAAGTCGACAATGAGAGACTTGTCCTCAAGATCTTCCTCAGGTGGAACTCCAAATAACCAATCTCTAGTGCATAGCTCAACCTCCACATTTTCAGGCGAAAGAGAACTACGATATTTATCTAGGATGCGTCCTCCAATGCTAAAGGCTGACTCTAAGGCAATAGTAGTGATAGGAATACTCAATATATCACGTGCCATGAGAGATAACTCGGGATATCGATGTGAATTAGCTTTCAAATAATCAAGGACATTGAGATCAGGGAATTTTTTTCTATCAACCCTGGGCTCCTCTAAATACAAATCCAATTGCGAGCCAAAGTGTTCAATCTCAAACACATCATACTCATCAAGATTGTCCCCAATGTTTTCGACAATGTCCTCAACTGAAATGTTACCTCGACTAATTGAACATCCAAAGCAATCATCTCTCGATGTAGAGGTCACATATTCATCAAAAAGCATATAAAGCTTTTCTCGAATGCTCCGTACAAATTCCACATGATCATCCATCTCCAACTTCGAATAGCAAAATTCTAACAAGTGTAGCTTATAGCGAGGATCTAATACAACAACAAAAGATAAGACAACACTGTAACACTTCCAATATTTTTCAAACTTCTTTAGCATTGCCATAGCCATAGATCTAATAACTACATCCTCACTATTCCTTGCATTTATCAAACGAAGCCGAATATGCCATACTCCATAGAAATATAAATTTGCCGTGGGATATCTAACTCCGGAGAAGAGAGTTGTAATATCATAGAAAGGTTGCAATAAGAATGCAATTTTCTTGGCTCTAACCCAATCCTTAGGTGATGGACATGTGAGAAAGTTAGAATCAATAAGCTTCAAATGGGAAAATGCATGTTCAAAGACCAAAGCACCTTCAAGCATTAAGTACGTGGAGTTCCATCTAGTTGCCACATCTTGACGTACCTTTTTACCCGTCTTCAAGCAAGATTGTGTTATACACTCAACAAATTTTGCTCTCCTCCCTTGTGTAGCTCTCACATATTTGACAGATTTTCTAATATTTTGCAACAGTCCATCAATCATCTTTAGACCTTCTTGGACAATAAGATTCAGAATGTATGCACCACAACGTACATGAAAAAACTTCCCATCACACAACAAAGAGGATCTTATAGAAGGGGTACTTTTCCAAATATCAACCATACTATCATTGTATGATGCATTATCCAATGTGATACTAAAAATTTTCCTCTCAATGCCCCATTCTCTTAACAAAGTTAGCAATTTTTCCAATAAAATGGCGCCATTGTATGGAGGTGGCACACAAGAGAAGCACAAAACCTTTGCATGCAATTCCCAATTCTCATCAATGTAATGGGCAGTGACGGTCATATAATGATCAGTTGTCACAGAAGTTCACAAGAAGAGTAGAGACTGTTGCAGCTGCATCACACAACAACAACTATTCATTGCATTGCTTCGATGTAATCACACGATAATTAAGGTGTTTTTCTATAGATTTGGTGTCTGTCAATCCATGTTAAGATTCGCCCAAAAAAAATAAATCCATGTTAAGGAGGACCCTGATCCATTGCGGAAATAAAGTTACACTTTATTGAAAAACCATGTTTTCGAGGTCTCCATAGGCCAAGTAATAATGCTACGGATGTTGTTAATATAACTCTTAGGATTCATTTTTGAAAAAAATTATTTTAGGGAAATTGTGTTTCTACTTTTTGGTGTTTAAATGATGGAAAACTAATCCAATCAATGAAAACGTTTTTCATGAAGTGAAAATAACAAGTTTTGATTGAGAAAAACTGGTTTTCCCTTCTAGCAAGAAAAGGAACCTTAATCTTCTCCGAACATCTCAATGAAAATTTTTATCTAGGAAAATATTCGGGCATAAATTTTCATTCAATAATGAAAATATTTTTAATTAACTAATTATTTGAATTGATACAAGTGATCATTTTTTGGAAAATATTTTTCAAATTATTAATTTTTTATAAAACAAATGCAGCTCAAGAAAAATTTGTTGTGGATGCTTGGGAGGTACTACATGCTAATTGCCTTCTAAACTTGACATCTCTAGTTAATAATGTAATTTTCATACATCAATAGGAAATTGTCCAATCAGTCTTAAACCTATTATATAAATGCTAATTCAATCTCATTTTTTTTTTTAATTTTATCAATTTAATCATAAATCTTTATGCAAAATTCTGATATAATCCTTCCGGCCAATTTTCACCATAAATCATTGATGTGGTGGTGTGCCACATATGACAACCTACGATGATTATATCACCACGTCAGTGATTTCCAACGAAAATTAATTGGATGGACTATCTTAGAATTCCAAAGATTAATAGGAAAAATAAAAAAAAAAGTTTAGGATTAAATTAGTATTCATACAATAGATTTAGGATTAAATGGATTTAGGTAGCACTGTTATTGTATGATCACCTCTCAAAGATCAAAGGTTGGAACATATGAGGAGATCAACACACCACTAAGGAGAGGCCAGCATTCTCTCCTTTTAGTTTCATGATTTCTCTGTTTAATTTTCTCCCAAATTTCTTTCTTACCATAAAGATTAGATGGTAAAGTAAACGTATCTTTTGTGCACTAGACTAAGTCACCTTCTCAATCCGACTAAAGATAGGCCATCCGCATTGGAAGATTTCTAAGAAAATATTTCCTTATCACCCTCACAAGAGACTATATCAAGTATGAATCGAATCCGAGATCTCACGCTTCTTGAAATACATAATTTTGATAAGTTCTCTCTTGATTCAAGCCTCCACCGGAGGCATCTATATTTACTTATATCCCGAGTAAGTATATTTCAATAGTCTTTCGAATCAGTAATTCAAGAAGCATCTAACTTTATCAAAACTATGAGGAGCACGGAGGAAGTGGAGAGAGCCATGGCTAAGTGCTGTGGGTTCGAGATCCAGCGGATGGAGTACTAGTGGATCAGGAAGCACTTCGAGGAGAAGCAGGAGGAGTGGTCCCGAGACCCGGCCTCATGTGGCAAGTCCAAGGTCAACCTGGTCAGGGCCACCCTCGGGCCCATTGTTAAGGCCCACCTCGGCTGGCCACTCGCTCGAGAGCTCTTCAATCGAAGGCGAGTTTTTTCCAATCTTGGCCTCCTTGTGAAGACTTGCTTCTATGGGGTCATTATGATCTGTGCCGTCCGGAAATCAAGACGGTCGAGCTTGGTTTATTTATGAAAACACTTTACTATTGATATCACATCACATATAAAGAAAGTGTAACTTTATTTCCGTATTGGGTCGGTGTCTTTCTTAATATGGATTGACAGACACTAAATCTGTAGAAAAAACACCTTGATTATAAAGGGAGAAATGCTCAATGTGCTTGATGCATTTTGCTAGAACTTTATCATGTATCATTGAAGCAATGGAATGAATGGTTGTTGTCGTGTGACACCGTTATAATGGTCTCTACTCTCCTTTCTCTGACCTAAAGCATTGTCTAGGTTATAAGGTTTGTTTGTTTGAAAGAAAACTATGTTTGAGAAGTTAGTTTTTTGGCTTTTCGATGTTTGGATGATTAAAAACTGATCTGATCGATGAAAACGTTTTTAATATTGGGAAAGACTGATTTTCCCTTCTAGCAATAAAGGGAGCCTTAATCTTCTCTAAATATTTTGGTGAAAATTTTTCATCGTCCATGAAAATATTTGGGTATAAATTGTCATTGAATATAAAAGTATATTTCATTGATTAATTATTTCAAGTGATACAAGCAATTTGTTTTCGCAAAATATTTTCAAAATAATTCATTTTTCATAAAACAAATGAAGCTTAAAGAAGAGTTTGTTGTGGATGCTTGGGAGTTATTACATGCTAATGGCCTTACAAACTCAACATCTCCAGTTAAGAATGTAATTTGCATACATTGAAGAGTAATTGTCCAATCAGTTTTAAATTTATTGTATGGATGTCAATGCAGTCCAATATTTTTTACTATTGTCAATTTAATCATAAACATTTGTGCTTAAGTCCAATGCATTCCTTATGGCTAATTTTTATTAGAAATTGCCGATGTGATGGTGTGTAGCACGATTTACGATGATTAGACCACCATGCCAGCGATTTTCCAATGAAAATTGATTGGAATAACTATATTAGAATTTTGCACAAAAGTTTATGACTAAATTGACAAAATTAAAAAGATTAGGATTGAATTGACATTTGTATAATAAATTTATAGTTAATTGAGTTTAGGTAGCACTGTTGTTGTGTGGTCACTTCTCAAAAATCAAAGGGTAGAGCATATGAGGACATTTACACGCCACTATGCAGAGGCAGCCATATCCTCCCCTTTTAGTTTCATAATTTCTTTGTTTAATTTTCTCCCAAATTTCTTTTTGCCATAAAGGTTAGGTGGTTATCTAAATCATCTTTTGTGCACCAGATTAAATCTACCTTCTCAATTTGATCAAAGATAGGTTATCCTTCGGATAACTTTGCACCTTTGTTTGTTGTTGTAGGAGCACTAACCTGCAAAACAAGGTTAGCATACCAATGTAGGAATCAGTATCTATACACTTTCAAAAAACCAAATTTTCATTCACTTACCAACATCATGACTAAAGATCACCCATCGGCTTCAGAGGAGTCAATCCTGCAAGAAAATTTGTCAATCCAAGAACTTACCTTGGAGCCTCCTGCTAACGTTGTGAACTAGGAGTAATAGATTTAGGCCCAACCTAACTAGGGATAGCCTATTCTAGGCTAGCCTAATTCCGGACAATCTGTTGGGGACCAACCCGTCATAGCCAATCCATCTAATGACTACCCATCCACATGGGACCCAACCCATGGTTTTATAGGGTAGCACAAACAAGCCAATGGCCAACCAACCAAGGCCACAGAGAACAACCTAGTGGAGGCCCACCGACTGCATTCAGGACAAGCTTAGCCACTAGGTCGAATTTTTTTCCATACGGGTTATACGGCCAGGTCGGATACTATGGGTTCGGGAATGAATCCCTACCCTGTTCCCCAACCCAATTTCCTTCCATACCAAATTGTTGTCGCCAACGACCGGCCAAAGCTCGGTGACCCGCTCTACACATTGAGCACTAATGGAACAAAACTGAAGCCCATTACCCAATAGTAATCCAGTTTTGACAACTACACCACTTGGTCGCGAGAATTTCGGTGTGCGCTAGTAACAAAAGATGAAAACGGATTTCTCGATGGAACAATTCTGATTCCGTTTGATGAGCGTTTGGCGCAAATTTGGAGGAAATGCAACCAACTTATCCAAACGTGGATCGAGAACTGCAATACACCTGAAGTCACGACTAGACTTCCCCTAACTGAGGACTCATAGAAAATATGGGAAGATATCAAAGGAATGTATGGAAAAATAGATCGAGTAACAATTTTTTCCTTAACTCAGCAAATCTCGGAATTGAGACAGAGCAACATGACCGTTGTTGTCGTTTACAACAAATTTTCGGCCCTATGAAACGAGTTAGAGGTGGCCGAGGAAAAGTTTGAATGGCTAAAGCTGATTTTGTAGAGGTACAAAATCAAAAGGGAGAGAGAGAAAGTGATGAGGTTTCTCCTCATCTTGAAAGGGTCTTACCTCTTGTTTTGGCCGTAGATCTTGACCATGAAGCCCATGTCGATGCTTGGCCAAATCTACTAGCTTGGTGTTTAGGAGGAAAGCCAACGTCTCGCTGCGTTAGACTACAACAAGGTCGGAGAAAGAGTGGTTCTAGCAGCGGTGACTCATTTTGGTGCTTCACCAAGAAGAATAGCGGGCAAAGGACAAAGGGTTTTTGGAGGAAAAGCTGAGAATCTTCAAGAAAGGAACGAACGACTCAGATTTCATGAGACGATCGAATGGCCCACAATAGCACTTGTCCCCTTTTGGATCTGATGGCTCGCGTGCCTTCATCTCTTCTAGATCGAACGGCCCATACAAGTCAACGTTAGCCCCCCTTTTTTAGGCCATCTAATGGTCCCTCTTGTGCCACGTCATCAAGGAATAATGATTAGAACCTTTAAGGAAAATGTTTATTATATTGCAATTATTGCAAACGTCCACATTATACGATTGATAATGGATGGAAATTGCATGGCAAACCTGGAGAAAAAGTGAAGAGGGAATTTTTTACAGCTTTTGATGGTCAACAAGGTGACAAGTCAATTAACCATGGTCGATATCAAGAGTTGATGAAAGCTTTGAAGAAATTGAAGGCTTTTGATAAAGCTAGGAGTTTCACAGGTATTTTTTTATTGCTTGATGAACACAATTTCCAAGGAAGCATGGATAATTGATTTAAGTGCTAGAAACCCATTGTTTGCAATGAAAGTTTCTTTTCCAATGTCAAAAAATTACCCTTTCCTATCTTAGTGCAACTTCCAAATGGAAATATCACACATGTTGCGATGACTGGCACAATGAATCTTAGTTCTCTTATCACACTCCAAAACGTGCTTTATGTTATTGATTTTTATTTTAATCTTATTTTCGTTTCTTAAGCTTGTGAAAGAAATTTTTTGTTATGTAAGTGTCTCTTTCAAGCCATTTCGATTGGCAAATTGATGGCTTTGGGTAGAATCTCTAAAGGGTTACATTTTTTGATTGATTTTCTAAGCAATTTCAAATTATCTTTTGTTGAATTGAATAAATTATTGTGTAACACTGCTATCGATGATAAGAATTTTCTTAATCATCAAAGATTGGATCATGTTGCTTCTTTACCCAATCCTCAATGTTCCATTTGCCCCCAACAAAATAAGCACGTGCACCCTTCTAAAATAGCAACTCTAATGTAGAAGGTATTTTTTCCTTAATACATGTTGATGTTTGGGGACCCTATCACACTCCACATTGTGATGGCTCTCGATTTTTCCTTACAATCGTAGATGATTTTTCACGTGCCACATGGGTATTTCTCATGCAATCAAAGAGTCAAGTCCTTTCTCATTTGAGAAACTTCTTTTCTCTATCAAGAAATCAATTTGGGAAATTGATTCAACGCATTCGCATTGATAATGGAAAAGAATTCTTCAATGCTGAATGTGCCTTTTTCTTTTCCTAAAATGGAATTTTGTATGAGATTCTTGCACTTACATCCCAAGCAAAATGGAGTCGTTGAGCGTAACCACCATCATCTCTTAAAAGTAGCACGTGCTCTTAAATTCTAAGTAGCTATTCCTAGGACTTTTTGAGGAGATTGTGCAGTCACGGTAGCTTACTTGATCAATCGAATGCCATCATGCATTTTAGATGATAAAACTCCGTTTGAGTTGCTATATGGGAAGAAACTAGAACTACACTATCTCAAAGTTTTTGGTTGCTTATGTTATATGACTATGTGGGGCCTCAAGATAAAATGGGTCATTGTGCCCGTCAATGCATATTTATGGGATACCCAAGCCTAAAAAATTGATATTGAGTTTTTGAACTATCCATAAGAGAATTCTTTTATGAGCAGGGATGTCATTTTCTTGAAGACACATTCCCCCTTCCAAGATGAGGCCTCTTCATTCAAAAATCCAAAGAGAAGAATAGCTAATTGTTAAGTTCTATCTAAAGAGGATTTATCTTCTAGAGAATCATCTATTGTTCACTCCCCCAAAACATCAAACGCCAGCTACAATATTGCTTCCAACATCTAATGAAACTTTTACAGCAATGGGCTATTCAAATGAAGAAACCCCCATGTCAACCAAAGAGGAGTCTCAACATTCTCAAATGATAGCTCCTTTAGTACCAACTACTATTGAAGAACCATCTTCGATGTAGCAACATGATGCACCACAACGATCTGGTCGTGTCGCTCACCCACCAACCTGGACGAAGGATGTATGTGCCACCTTGAATTCACTAGGTGCTTAGTATCCTATCCCCGAATACGTTTCCTTTGATAAGCTATTGTCAAAGCATATGTGTTGCATGGCCGTAAATCTGAGGAACAGGAACCTCAAGTTATAATGAGGTAGTGAATGATCCACTTTGGCAAAAGGCTATGGAGGCAAAACTACAAGCCTTGAAGGAGAATCATACATGGGATATTGTACCACTACCTCCCCATCACAAACCAATTAGATTTACGTGGGTATACAAGATTAATATAGAGCAGATGGTTCTGTTGAACGATATAAGGCTCAGTCGGTAGCTAAAGGCTTCACATAGCAAGAGAGATTTGATTACCATGAAACTTTCTCTCCTATGACAAAAGACATTATAGTTTGTTCTTTTTTATTGGTTGTTGCTTTTTGCAATTGGTCATTACATCAAATGGATATCAACAATGCTTTTCTTCATAGTGATTTGGATGAGGAGATTTATATGGATCTTCCACAAGGATTATGGAGACAAGGGGAGTCCAAAGTATGCCATCTCCGCAAATCCTTTTATGTCCTCAAGCAAACTTTTCGATAGTGGTATACAAAATTTACTGATGCACTCACAGCTATGTGATTCAAACAGTCCAAATATGATTATGCTCTGTTCACATAGACAAAAAGGTATGTTATCTATTTACTTAATAATCTATGTTGATGGCATACTTACCATGGGAAGTGATGAATTTGCTGTGAAAAATCTTAAAGAGTATCTACATTCTACCTTTCACATCAAAGATTTATGGTCACCTAAATATTTTTTTGGAATTGAGATAGTTCATTTAGATCAAGGAATCTCTCTTAGCCAATGGAAATTCGTATTGGAGATTATATCAAAAGTAGGATTATCATGGTGCAAACCAACCATTATCCCCATTGAACAAAACGCAAAATTGACTACAGTTGATTATGATGCTGGTATATTGTCTCCAAATAATGATCCATTACTTAAAGATCTGTCAAGCAACCAGAGACTCGTTCGATAATTGATCTACTTCACAATGATTAGGCCATATATTTATTATGCAGAGCAGGTTTGGCGCCAATTCATGCATAGCCCGAAATAGTCCCATTTGAATGCTGAAGGTAGTGAAGTACTTGAAGAGATGCCCAGGTCTAGGGATACTTTTTTCTTGAAAGTGCAACATGGAAATGACAGGTTATTATTATGTAGATTATGCGTCTTGTCCTATGAGTAGGAAATCTATCATTGGTTGCGCATCCAATTTGGGGAATCGTTTGCTTTCATGGAAGATAAAGAAATAGTCTACTATGTCGTTGTCATTAGTTGAGGCCGAGTATCAATCTATGACCAAGACTGTTTGTGAAATAGTATGATTGCGAGGCTTGCTTCTAGATCATGGGGTACAAGTTAAAGGACCAACCTTACTTTTTTGTGACAACGATTGGGCACTCAAACTTGTGACAAATCCGATAGGACATGAGAGAACAAAGCACATAGAAGTTGATTGTTATTTTACTTGAGAAAAGATCCAAGAAGCAGTAATTGAGAAAACATGAATTAGAACCACGGAGCAACCCATGGATATGTTTACTAAACATCTTTATCGAAGGCAACATGCATATTTATTTAGGACATATACAAGCCACTAGCTTGAGAGGGAGTGTTGGAAGATATACTCCTAATTTGAGAGATTTGTATGGATTGTAATTTAATACATTTAATCAGGGATTGCAATCAATCTAGGATAAGATTTATACACCTAGATTAGAGAACATATTCTTTCTCTTTTATTAATCATTATTTATACTATATATTAGTCCTTTTGTATAAATAGAAGGTCCATGAATGAGAAGTGCACAGCATACAATTTCTCTTCCCAATTTCTTCTCTTCGTTTCCCTCCTTCCATCTAAAATTGTGACACACATTAGAAGATTCGCAAGGAAATACTTCCTTGTCACTCCGCCGCAAGGGACTACGCCGAGTACGAAATGAATTCGAGGTCTTAGGCTTCTTGACGTACATAGTTTTGATAATTGCTCTCTTTATTCTAGCCACCACTAAGGCTACATTTCCTTGTATCTCGAGTAAGCATATTTCAATAATCTTTCGAATTAGTAAATCAATTTTGATAAGCTGCCACGTTCTTGATATCCAGGATCAACCTCTCCAGATGGAGATATGACGAGCCTCCAGAGTCTGAACTGGTTCCGGCAAGCTTCGCCATCTTCTCTGCAGAATCTCTAATCTCACCATCGTCCCTCTTCGGATCCATCAGATCCCTCACCGCCCTCTCAACCACGGCTCTGTTGCACGCGTCTTTCGCGTCCACCCCGTTCCGCCACACTCGGCCCACGAACCTGCTGGTCGGCGAAGCATGGCCAGCAGATCATGGGGACGCCGGCGGGCACGGCCTCTGGGGTCGAGTTCCACCCGCTGTGGCTCAGGAAACAGCCGATGGCCGGGTGGGCCAGGATCTCCTCTTGCGGGGCCCACTCCACTAGATACCTGTTGGGAACATGCGGCAATGGTGAGCTATTTTCAGAAGCGATGCATTGATTTTAAGCAGAGATATGCCAGCTTGGTGCGACAATGGCGCAAAGCATCTATCACTAGAATTTCAAATGATGGGAAAGCTTTGGTTAGATTCCCAATGAGAAGATTGAAAATTCAACAGTACCCTCTCTCGCTCGTCGCCTCCGCGAGCTCGGCGCAGGTCCGATCACTGCTGTCTTGCTCGGCCACCGAGTCCGGCCTCAACACCCACAAGAATCTTGCCCCACTGCTGACCAAACTGTACCAGAGCTCCATGATCTAGTCCCTAGTGATCACCACAATGCTCCCGAAGCTCACGTAAATCACCAACTTCGGCGGCTGATCGTCGAGCCAACGCATGTAGCTTCTATCCTCTCTCAAGATCCCATCATTTCTCGAGACCAGCACATTGGCTCCGGCCACCGTTAGTCTCGATTTGAGATGGACGTGGAGGGGTCCGATGGCACATAGTTCAGGGAATGAGCCATGGTTGTGGATGTGAGTGAGGATTGGCGATTCAAGCTCTTCAAAGGTGTTGAAGATTGTTGGAAATTGTGATCCATTTTCTAGAATTTCCTAGAATTGCTAAACTTCTAGAATTCTCTAGAATTCCCTAGATGAATTTTCTAGAAGAAAGAAGAAAACATTTTCTAGAAGAAATAAGAAATGTCCAACATGTAAGAAGTCTCTAGAAAAACTAGAATCTAGAATTTCCTAGAATAAGCCTAAGTGGATAACATTCCCCATTGTTCTAGAATGTTGTATTTAGTCTCTATAAATAGGCATGTAAGTTCAACAAATGTAAGAGAGTGTGAGGAGCATGAGATAATACTCCATGCTCCTCCACCAACACTTCCGACACTTTCTTGTAAAATTATTTTATCCAATCAATGAAACTATTTCCCATATCCCATGTTCTTTGTCCTTCAATTATCCTACACTGTCCCTTGTCCATCCTCTACAAACTATACCATACACTTGTACATGTCACTAACCAAAAACTATCATCCATAACTAAAACCATGCTTCCGCGCACATTTAAATTTTAACATGGTATCATAGCCAAGTTACGCCCAGGTTCGTAACTGAGCCAGGCGTAAGGGACCATGAAACCAAAATCAAGCATGTCGGATGGTTATGGGCGTTTGTCCTCACCATCCTCAACTAAGAAGGCCAGAGCCCGAGCGAGAGCCAAGAGAGCTAGAGCCGGAGCCAGAGCCAAAACCAAAGTCGGAGCCAGAGCCAGAGCCTACGAGAGCCAGAGCCCAAGCCCGAGCTAACAACTACAACTAAGAACAATTTGATGCCCCAAGACATGGGTCATCGTTGAAGAAAAGACATGCGCATTCGAAGGTGGGTGCAAGTGTTCCGACAAGAGAATGCAAGGGATTGTGGAACGAAGATGGAATAAAAGACATGGGATAAACTGCAATATCCGAAGTATCCCGAAAATGGATCAAGGGGTAGTGTTAGAAA